>JAWIIS010000031.1:4773955-6158704 GCA_033682625.1 Helicoverpa zea x Helicoverpa armigera
GGCCAAGCCAAACCAGAGGCGTGAGACCTACCCCCGTCATGGTTCTAGCTGGGCTCCTGGAGTTCCACATCAGGTGTAGGTGTGGTTCAATTTTTATAAGTCAACAGAGAGTGCTTATCAGATTGAACAACTTTTTCTACAACGTCATACCTCTATATGCTATAGTCTAGCTGGGCCCCTGGAGTTCCACATCAGGTGTTTTAGATCTTCAATTTGTGTAAGTCAATAGAAAGTGCTTATCAAATTGAACAACTTTTGCTAAAACGTCATACCTGTATATGGTATAGAGAAGCTGGGCTCTTGGGGTTCCACATCAGGTGTTCCAGATCTTAAAATTTATTATCTCAGCTGAAAATGCTCATCACATGAAACAATTTTTGCCATGGCACCATTTTTGTATCTCTTATAGTTTTGTTGGTCTGTTGGAGTTCTGCATCAGGTCTTCAAGTTTCGAAGATAAATTATAGCCTATATGTTGACCAGGCTTAATACTGATACAACAAAGAAAAAATCATTGAAATCCGTTCAGTAGTTCGGAAGATTAGCGTGTACAAATCTAAGAAGATGTATACAAACTTTCATCCCCTATTTTATCCCCTTAGGGATGGAATTTATCAAAATCCTTTCTTAAGAGTTGCCTACGCCATAGTAGCTTTATGCATGCAAAGTCTCAGTCCGATCGGTTTAAAATTGACAAAGTTTCATACAAACTTTCATCCCCTATTTTATCCCCTTGGGGGTAGAATTGATCAAAATCCTTTCTTAGCGGATGCCTACGTCATAACATCTACCTGCATGCCAAATTTCAGCCCGATCCGTCCAGTGGTTTCAGCTGTGCGTTGATAGATCACTATGTCAGTCAGTCAGTCAGTCAGTCAGTCACCTTTGAGTTTTATATATTTAGATTAACTGGAAGAGTTCAAGGGAACTTACTTTAAAAGTATCCACCCACAAAGTTGTCGATCAATAGTAGGTACATTAAAAATTCAAAAGAGTATTCAGAATTCATAGTAGTATATGCTTCTTAATTTAATCTAAACAGTATTGGAAAATTTATGTATCGAAAACAATGTACTGAAAACAATGAGTTTTTTAGTTTAGGTTTAGTACTTTCAAAGTTTTGTGTATTTTTTCAGACCAACTGTGAGAATTTTTTTTAGAATATACTTGTCTGTATAGCGTGAGAAAATAATGGTTAGAAGCCAGTTGTTATTGTTTTTCAGTGACAAATCTACCTACATTTAGATTTGGACATATAAAAGCTGCGTGGAAACCGGCCGTTATGGTATGGGCATGTGATGCGGAGGAATGAAAGTCATGTTGTGAGGAAAATTTTAGGCATGACCGTGGACGGATATTGTGGAAGAGGATGACCAAAGTAACTATGGATGGATTGTGTGAAAGTAGATATGGTTAGAAAGAATGTTACTAATTGTGAGATGACGGCAGATAGAAGAGTATGGAAGAGAGAAAACTTGCTGCGCCGACCACGAACAAAATTAGGATAAGGGCAGGAGGATGATGATGATTTAGTTTTTATATACGTGACTTTGTATTATAACTACTATGAGTTACATTTAGTTTAATTGAAGCTGGGTTTTCATCTAGGACTAATAGTTTAAGAAGGTCAAAAGTTTTTGTTACCTACCTTCCAAGTACCGATTCCGAGGATAGGTATCTCGTTACCATTGTAAAACTTGACTTTAGGCACTTGAGAAGCCATGACGCGGTTAAAATACGTTCTAACGAATTGGAAAAGTATTTTGGTTGAGTATTATTTGAGTATTTTCACAAATTAAACCCGGATACCGGCTGCCAAATACAAACAAAAGTTTTTTTTTTGACAATTATGACATCAGCCATAGAATGGGTTACCAGAATATTTTTGCAAAACTTCTCTTTTTGATTTACCCCACTTACACTAATTTCCCACAAAATTAAAATCTCGATTTATAATAGAATTTGTGTTTTCTTATGTGAATCAGCAAAATCTATACTAATATTATAAAGCTGAAGAGTTTGTTTGTTTGTTTGAACGCGCTAATCTCAAGAACTACTGTTCTGGTCCGATTTGTAAATTTCTTTCAGTGTTAGATAGCCCATTTATCGAGGAAGGCTATAGGCTACCTTTTATACTGGTACGGGAAGTAGTTCCCACGGGATGCGGGTGAAACCGCTGGCAGAAGCTAGTCCTGAATATAGTTTTCTAGTTACTACAATATTTAGTTGCTTGGGAATTTGTTGCGCCACTTCTTCTTCTCAGCAAAAACACAAGAAGTGGTGAAGGGTGGGCGTTTCGGGGGCTGTCTTTTGTTTACGTTAAAAAAGTGCTGTTTTAAGTTTGAATAAATGATTTTGAGTTATATTGTACGGGTCTACTGCTCTCTAATTAGGCAAAAAATAGGGTGGGTAGTTTTGACCCGGGGAAAGGACTGAGGACATAGGATCTTTTATTAAAAGTATGCAGTGCAGTCCGGATGTAGGTAGAAGCTAGTTTGCTAAAACTATTTTGAATCTAGGAGTTCGTGCGTTAGTAAAGCACTAAATATCCTGTAGCAGAACTTATAATTTGAATTTTAAAAATACTCTAAAACTTTCCATCTTCGTTCTCAGTTTTAGAAAGAGCGTTAGGTAACTTGATTTTAACTAAATTATAATTACCTAATAAAATAAATTAATTAACTCACCTTCCAAGTGCCAAGTCCCATAATAGGGTATTTCTGTCCATTATTAAAAGTGACTGTTGGTACGCGCGCCATTTTCCACAACTGTGCTCGGACGCGACAAAACTTACAATGACGTACTACGTACTACCAAGGCTAGGTTATCATTATCAATTTAATAATTGTCATTATATTAAACTAGCCGTTTTCCCCGCGGTTTCACGTCCCGTGGGAACTACCACCCGTTCCGCTAAAGATAGAAAGTCATTGAATTATTCAAAATAGGTTGAAAATCTTTTTGAACGTAAAGTTTACAAAAGACAGCCCCCAAAACGCCTGCCCTTAACCACTTCCTATGTTTTTGGTGGGAAGAATAAATGGTGCAACAAACTCCCCAGAAACACAATTCTGTCTGTCTGTATGACCGGGATGAAATGTAGCCTATATTATTTGGGAAGAGTGTAGCTTTCCAGCAATGGAGAATTTTCCAAATCGGTTCCGTAGCTTCGTAGCCTTTATTAAACTAGTAGGTATAGATAAATACCTACTTGAATTTATAATAACTAGGTAGCCGTTTTCCCGCGGTTCCACCCTCTTCCCGTGGGAACTACTGCCCGTACCGGGATAAAATATAGCCGATGTTTCTCGGGAAGTGTAGCTTTCCAACAGTGAAATAATTTTTCAATCGGTTCATTAATTTCGGGTAAAACAAACAAACAAAAAAGTCTCCTCTTTATTATATCAATATAGATAAATTCTTGATTATATAATAATATAACAGTCGGCTTGTAAACTGTTGATATAAATTATTGAGATATCACCCGATTCTCATACTTATGGTGTTATCATGGCAAAATATTCCGTAGATAAACTGTAGTTGTAAACTTGAGTTATGATAACCTCCTTTCTGAAGTTGGTTGTTATGTTGTTACAATAGGTCGTCTTTTATTAAATAAACGTACCTAAGACTATTGTCATCGAGTTATTTATTGTCCAACTAGCGTTTTCATCCGCGTTTCAAATCGGACTAGTAGTTCCTAAGATTAGCGCTTCTAAACAAACTCTTGAGCCCAAACAGCTAAAAAACTTTTTTCCTGCGTCCCGTGGGAACTACTGCCCGTACCGGGATAAAATATAGCCTATGTTACTCGGGAAGAGTGTAGCTTTTCAACAGTGAAATAATCTTCAAATCGATTCAGTAGTTTCGGAGCCTTTACGGGACTTATAAACAAAAACATGTTTCCTCCTTTTTATATTAGGTAGTAGTATAGAATAGAGACAGAGAGAGAATAGAGAGAGTAGGTAGGTATTTTATTTGTGGTCGGCGCAACATGTTTTCTCCTTCCATACTCTTCTATCTGCCGTCATCTCACAAGTAAACATTCTTCACATTAGCATTTGATAAGGATTAAAAACAAACAAATTCATCGAAAAAAAATAATTTATTTAAGAGGGCTATCACAAATTTTCGCGAATTTAAACGTTTTATACGAGTTTTGATGCTTTGGATATAGTCACAATAAAAAAACAAAAATAAGATTCAGAAAGTTTGATCATTTATCTTGAAAGTGTATTAAATAAATATTTTAATTTGTCCACGTATATCAGTAAAATATTTGTCTCTGCAAAGGATGTTTCATAAAATGTTGCTTTTGGGTATCTTTTGATGCTTCGGTACTCCGAGGATATAGCAATTTAACCATTTATAAAAATGTTCAAGATACAACTATATCTTGTACTTGGAAGTGCTTAAATCAATTTATTACAATTCATACAGTATTACACCAAAAATAATTCTATAAAACTGAGAGTTACTGACAATTTTCCGTACGAAACTATATTTTTTATCTATGAAAGTATAATCCAAATTCAAATAAAAAACATTTAATAATTAAGGTGGTATTGTTATAAAGCTTGAAAAAAAAAATTGGTCTATTTAAAAGTAAAACAATATTTTCAAATAATTTTTGTTTGCAATGCAAAAATCAATATAAATCTTGTGACGCGCGGTGTTCAACTTTAGTCAGCGCCAGGCGCTTACCGAGGAGGGACGTATCGCTCGCTGTTGCGCCGCGTAAACTCGCCGGAGTTCGAAAAATATAGCGCAACCTACGCATCTAACACGTTTTGATACTAGTGAGTTTTATTTTATTTATTAGTTATAATGATCTGATTGAAATGTAATATACATAAGTATTAGGCCATGATATTCTAATTCGAAAATGTTATAGATTGGGTTCTCTTTTTTTTGATGTTGGTTATAAAGAAATATGTACGTAAATGTCATCTTCGTTAGTTTCGCTGTTGCATAATAATGTAATTGGACTTCTTTGATTCTTGCAGGATAATGAAAGCATATTTAATTCAGACTATCAGACTCAATTGAATACCAGTACAAATAATATGGTAAGTATTTTTTGTCACCCGCAAAAGGTATACGTGACATATTTGTTTTAATAAACTATCTACATTCCTAGTTTTCATTGTTGCAGGAAAATGAAGATACAATACATGGAAGACGAATTATAGATTTTAGTTTTTTTTATAAATCAATTACTTATAATTGATAAACATGGTGAAAAGTTTGGTTGTCGATTAAATAATTTAAAAATTGTAAACGATTACTTGTTTATTGTAACTCAATCGAGCTATTCTAGGTTATAAAATTCATCGGTACAAATAATATTTCATAAACTATAAAAACAATAAATTATTTCGGAAAACAGTGGCAAAGTCTCAAGTTTGTTTGTGCCGCGTGGCGGTCCGCAGGTGTGCGTTGCGTATTTCACTAGACGCACACATGCGCAAGTGCTGCCGGCTATCGTCTAATTTACCTACAACTGAGCAATTCGATTTTGTAATAGCGCTCTTAAATACAAAAAGAATTGTCTTAAATATAATATCTTGCACATAACACATAGCAACCGATTTTTAAGGTTTTTCTTCGCCATTCTTCTATAATAAGGCTTTACCTACCACTAGAATATAATAAGTTTATTAATTCTTGCCAAAAGCAACGAAATAAGCATATAAGTATTTTATATTCTTTTTTCCACAGAAAAACAGTGTTACCTTTACCTAAAAGATATATACGGATTTCAATAAACGGTCTATCCGTTTTTATTAACACGCTTATATTAGCTTCACTTGTAACTATGTATGTAAGAAAATCTTGAAATCTCAATTTGACCCACTTACCGGTCTTCGATTAGGATGACATTTTGCACACGCTCTGAGTTCTGATGACAATACATGACTAGCGTGCTTTTTAGTTTGACATAAGCTTCACATAAATTGACTTTCAATATCCAATAGCAAAACATTACAAGGATCGGTTATTGAAATCGGCAGATACAGTTGATTTCGACAATCTCAGGTTAAATAATACTACATTCAGGCCCAAGTTCACTAAGAAAATAAACGTCAGTTTTCTTAAAACAACTGTTTACTATGAATTTTCACGTTCAATTTTCAAAGAGTGGTTTTAGGAAGAATGGTCGTTATGTTGTCGGTAAACTTGGGTTTAAAAAAACTATGATATTGCAATTCGATTAAATACTATGAAAGCGTGTGTATAGTATATTTTTTCCTTAGGACTCCGGAGTAAGGTCGCGGGTTAGATTTTATGCAATGTTTTGACAAACACAGAGCTGGCTTAACAGGATTAAATGCATTACATATACTTTATTTTACATAATATAATAACCTCCTAGACTTTTTCTCCTGGGGCCCGATTCTGCCAAGTTACTAATGTCAAAATTGAATAGAAATTGAATCGCAATAGCAGTTTTAACGATATCAGGCATTCTGCTACTAATATAAGACCAATCGTATTCCAATGACATTCGATTGGTTTGCGATTGGTCTGCCATTTGGTCTATACGGTAGTTTGCTCTACAATCATATTGCAATCGTAAATAATTTGCAGACAATATTTATTTAAAAGAAAAAATAGCGGAATGCCACATACGCTTCAATTGTAATTGAGTCGGGATTGGATCTCAGTCGAATGTGAATCGTATGTCGATTCAGTAAAATTAGTAGAATCGCGCCCCTGGTTTCATCAACTTAAAACATGCATGTAATATTAAAATCGGTTCATTACGTTTGACAGCTTTTTTATAGAAAATATGTCAAACCGACATATTTATTTCTCAGATAGAAGTTAATAACTGATAATTGAAGAATCTGTCTAACAGCCAGTCATCAACAGACTTCATCGAAAGTAAAAGCCAAAGTAATGTCATAAAGTAAAAGTAACGGTCAAATTCGTTTTATCTATTAGTTTTGCTGTTACTCTAGCGTTGAAAAAAAATTTGACCGTTACTTTTACTTTACGACATTACTTTGGCTTTTACTTTTGATGAAGAAACTGGCTGTTAAATTAGAATTAAGCCTGTTTATATATTAAAATGGTGATATTTTATGTGAATTTCAAAAACATAAAAAGTGAAAACCTTTTCAGTGATATTTAGTTGGTAACTACCTATATGTATATAAAATGAGTTTTCAAGGGCTGTTCTCACCAAATTTCATACATAATTGGTCAGCTTTTTAAGAATGGTTTACTTTAGAGAATATTTTATTTAGATTCTATTACAGGACTTTGTTAGTGGTAAAGTCGCCATAATAATTGCGTTTTTCCTCTATATTTTTTCAAAAATGACTTTATTTTCGTTTATATATCGTTTAATTTAGAAAGTCTTAGTGTGCCCTATTGTAATATTCGCTCATATATGACTAAGTTTACTGGTTACCGATAAAGTGTCAGTTAGTTATCCGACAGTTAACCCTATCTACTAGATAAAGATTGCTTATAATTTCAACATGACAACTATGAAAAGAAAACTTATAGCTTATCTGTCAGATAACTTCCTGATAGCCTATCAGAGACTTTATCAGTAACCAGTAAAATCGCCACAAAACTTGCTTACCGATAAAGTGCCGGTTAGTAATCCAATAGTTAATGCTATCTGTCAGATTTTGCTATGACCTGATACCAAAAAGGTTAGTTAATCTACCAGATAAGTTGCAGATAGGTTATCAGAGACTTTATCAGTAACCAATAAAATCGTCATAAAAATTGCATTTTCTCTCCACATTTTCTCAAAAACTGACTTGTTTTTCATCATCATCATCTCAGCCATAGGACGTCCACTGCTGAACATAGGCCTCCCCCTTAGATCTCCACAGATACCTGTTGGAGGCGACCTGCATCCAGCGTCGACGGCGACCTCATATACAACATGTAACGTAATTAACGCACACCCTCAAACACCCTAATTAGAATATTATGTTATAATCATAATACATACACTGAATTTTTTATTTAACATGTATATGCATTGTTATTTACTAAATTAGTTATACCAATTCTTGGAGAACTTTTTGGTCATACTACCGCGCGCCGCTCGACTCGACACAACATAACGAAACTACGGAAAAAGCCGACAATACACGAAGTCTTATTACTTTGAGTTACGGTCTATTTGAATTTGTTTTGACTGTACAGGGTTAATATGACAATAATTTCCGTAGTTTTAATTATTTTTGGGATAAAAAATTACCTATATTAAAAATGATATAAATCGATTCAGTAAACGATTCTGAACAAACTAATTTCAGGATGTGCGTTAATTAAGTTACATGTTGTATATATGTTATGTAATTAACTTGTTTTTATAGTTTTGTTTAATTTAGAATGTCTTGCGATGTACGGCTCTGTGGCCCTCCTCATCATATTCTCGCTTTGAGACCCACATCTTGCGGAATGTATCGAGTGACGCGAGAATCGAACCCCCTATCCATGTGGAGTAGAGGCGCTCTTGGGGTGCTGAGATCTGTGGATAAAAATATATTTAGAAATGTATATTATGTATAGCTTTGGTTTAAAATAAACTGGATATAGAAAAGTATGATTAAGACAAATAGATATAGTACTTTGTGAATGGTTTAATCCACAGGATCATTTATCTCTATACGGGTACGAGAAGTAGTCAAACGGCGCGAGTAGAACCACAGGTGGAAGCTACTAATTAATATGACACTGATTACATAATGTAATAGCCTCTGCTTCACTTGTACTCCGTGAAAACTACCTCCCGCGATCGGATAAAATATAGTGTATCAGATTGGTATAGTAGTTCCTGAGATTAGCCCGTACAAACAAATTCTTCAGCGATATAATATTAATATTAACTAGTGGTAGTGTAGAAAAATGTGATAAAGTAGAATAATGGGTACATGAATGATATAGTTAGTAATAGTCTGCGAATGGTATGATATAGTTCATAAATAGTTTGCACGATATTAGCTAAACTGGTAGCTTAAATAGTATATGAACAGTATAATGTAGCTAACTTAACACAGATATCATGCTATATTTGGTACCCACCCTAATCTTCATATCCTTAGGAGCCAGCCGGCGTATCTCAGCGAGCAGGCGGTCTCCGAAGCCGCGGAACAGGGTGCTACCACCGCTCAGCACTATGTTCTGATAGAGCACCTTGCGAAGATCCATGTCTGACTTCTGGATGGCGAACATTAGGACTTCGTGGAGACCTGGGAAGAAAATATTATGTGCTGACTGTATTGACGACCTCGATGGCGCAATGGTCACCATGCCGGACTGCCGAACCTGAGGTCCCGGGTTCGATTCCCGGTTCGGTCGACATGTGTGATGAGCATGTTTGTTGGCCGTGGTCTGGGTGTTACAATATGTATTTATAAATACGTATATCGGGTGTGTCGTTCATAATCACATTAAATGAAATGCGTTAATATACTGGTTAGTATATGTCGATTAACACAAAAATAAAAGAAAAATACGTAAAAATAAAAAAAAAATATTTTTTCAAACAAAGTAAATGGAATAAAAATGTGCAAAAATTAGAACACCATATAAAAGTCAGTCATTACAAACAACTGAAATTCTCCCTTGAAAACTGACAGCTGTCAACCGGTCAAAACATTCGATACTCCTAACTTTATCTCTGCTTTACACATGATGTTGTAAATTATAAAAACGAAAAATGATTCCTGTGGCTAAACCACTGAATGGATTAGGTTATTTTTTTTACAATTCGCCATAGAATATCATGAAGTATATGCGATATGATTTAATGTGATTGTGAACAACACACCCGATATATGTAGCTATATGTAGTCTATCAGTTGTGTTAGCACGCATAACACAAGTTAATTATCAACTTACCACGGAGCTAGCCAACCGTGTGTGAAAAGGTGTCCCGACATTAACCTTCCTTCTTTTCTAGGAAGTAAGTCAAATACTTACGAATACTTCATTTCAGTATGCCCTTAACTAAGGCCACATCTTGATATGAACGTTTATAGAATAATTTCTTAATGAAAGAAGTTACTACTCAAAATAAAAATTCAAGATATCAATGTCTGGGCTCGAGGCTGCTTGGTGAAAGTTTCTTCAAACCCACAAAGCAAGCCTAACAAGACATTAAAAACAATGAAAATAAGAGATTAGGATGCTGAGGAAGTTACCTTCACACTCCTCGCCGATGAGATCAGGTCTGAACAAAACTTCTGGTGCACGGAATCTGGCTGGACCAATCTGTTGAAACAAAAAAATAAATAATATAAAGCGTCTTCTATAAGCATTTTATGGGTTTTTTATTTTCATCATTTCAGTGACTAGCACTAGCTAAAACAAGAGCACACGATCGATCGATCATAAAGTTAAGCAACACTTAAAGTGGTCCGCCCGTGGATGGGTGACCATCTTGTCAGACCTAGTTCTTTCGTGTTTCGGAAAGCACGATTAACTATAGGTCTCGGCTATCATTTGAACATCTTTGGCAGTCGTTACGGGTTGTCAGAAGCCAGACAGACTGAAACCAGTCTTACCTAGGGGTATTGGGTTGCCTGGGTAACTGGGTTGAGCAGGTCAGATAGGCAGTCGCTCCTTGTGGCACACTGGTACTCATCTGCATGCGGCTTAACTGGAAGCCGACCTCAACATAGTTGGGAAGGGCTAGGAAGATGATGATGATGAACTTACCTCCAAACCAGTGCCATCAGGTAACGTATAATGAGCTCTCTCAGTCTCCAAAGTCTCCTCTTTCAGAGGGTTAGGCGAGAGGTAGCAAGCTCTCTCCTTGATAGCCTTAACTATTTCCAACTCAGCTGAGGTGCGAAGGTTCACGCCTTCTTTGCGGAGAAGAAGCCTGCGGAGAAAAATGGAGAATTGGAGAATATAAGTATTTTTTTGGGAAAAAATGTGACTAAAATGGGTAGGTGTATTGTGGGGATAAATGTTTGGTTAAAATGTGTAGGTGTATTATAATGCTTGAAAAGTTTGTTTGAAAGTGCAAAACTCTGGAATTACTGGGCTAATTTCAAATATGATTTTAACAGTCATTTTATCGAGGTAGGCAAGTTACTACTTTGCGCACCAGGATAAAATTACTCCTTCCTTGGTAAATAGACTATCTTACACTGGGAGAATTTTTTACTAAAAAAAAGCCTTCGTATATCGGCACCGAGTGGGTGACAGACAGACAGACAGACAGACACTACTTACCTAAGATACCGGGTGACATCTCTGCCGGCTACATCTACTCGCATGATGCTGTGCGGCATGGCGAAGCCTTCGTATATCGGCACCGAGTGGGTGACAGACAGACAGACAGACAGACACTACTTACCTAAGATACCGGGTGACATCTCTGCCGGCTACATCTACTCGCATGATGCTGTGCGGCATGGCGAAGCCTTCGTATATCGGCACCGAGTGGGTGACAGACAGACAGACAGACAGACACTACTTACCTAAGATACCGGGTGACATCTCTGCCGGCTACATCTACTCGCATGATGCTGTGCGGCATGGCGAAGCCTTCGTATATCGGCACCGAGTGGGTGACAGACAGACAGACAGACAGACACTACTTACCTAAGATACCGGGTGACATCTCTGCCGGCTACATCTACTCGCATGATGCTGTGCGGCATGGCGAAGCCTTCGTATATCGGCACCGAGTGGGTGACAGACAGACAGACAGACAGACACTACTTACCTAAGATACCGGGTGACATCTCTGCCGGCTACATCTACTCGCATGATGCTGTGCGGCATGGCGAAGCCTTCGTATATCGGCACCGAGTGGGTGACGCCGTCGCCTGAGTCTAGGACTACGCCTGTTGTACGGCCTGTGGCGTATCTGTAGAAAAAGTACAAATCAAAAATCGTTAATCTAAGCTCATATGGCGAATTTTAAAACGGATATGTGGGTATGTTTTGTTACTCTCCTATGCTTAAACTACTATACTATATACATTTTGATGAAACATGGCAGTAATATGGCTTATATTATATCAGTGTTGGGATAATTGACTCTCTCTTTAATATCAAGTAAATTATAATAGCGTCGATATAACTCTTCTTGTTCTCATATAAGGAGATCAGCCAACTGCGCAGGACATATTATAGTGCACAAGCATTTGCTTGAACTGCGGTGCACTTAGTATTCCTTCACTCTCATAGCGCGATGCGACGACTACACCACCAGAGAGAGATCACAAGCACCACCGACATTAACGTGCGACACGATACATGGTTAATATAACCAAAATTTTACAATATACTCACAAACTAAGCACAGCCTGCATGGACAGGAACAACCCAGGTACATTGAAAGTCTCGAAGAACACCTCGGCAGCCTTCTCTCTGTTCCTGCGAGGATTGAGGGGAGCCTCCGTCAGCAGTACCGGATGCTCTTCAGCGAATGTTGATAGTTGATCCTGGAAGATTAACGGGATATTTAAGATGATTGCCACTAGCAAAATGAATACAGTAGACAACTGGTAATATATAATAAGGTAGTGTTGTACTATGGACTTTGTCGGATTATACATAGAGTGCTGCTTAAGACCCTAATAGTCCAGATTTTTTTACAAAAGAGTACCTTGTAATCTGTCAAATTACAGATTCAATAATAATATTCTATATTGTATATAGAATATTTATGTACTCTGAGGGTGTGTAGTATTCTGTATTCAATAAATGTGTTGTCTCGTACACACGGGTAGCGGAGAGGGGGTAGTTGCGCGCGAGCAGTGAGCGAGAGCGCACGTTCTCCCGATACTGGTGTGTGACCGAGCCAATAGGCAGTGTTCGTGACATAGGGAGTACTACAGGGTGTACCAGGAATCTGGATTTGAAGTTGAGTCGTCAAATACGGCATTATACGTCAACGTTTCTCAATCGCGTATTATTTCCGATTGCGATCGATCCCAGTAACAATGGAACAAAATCAGGTGACTCGAGAACTACTCCTATTTTTTGCAGTTGGTTAAAAAAATTTAGACCTTATAGGATTACATGGGGTGCCAGATTAAACAGGGACTGGATTACCGCAGGAACACTGCATAAGTATTTTGTATTCTTTGAGTATCATATATCAAGTGAGCAATAAAGAGTAAAAACTGAATATTTTACATTTATACCAATCGATTAACAATATATTTTTTAACACAAAAGATGATCAACGTACCTTACTATAAATATAATTCCACACTCGTTCCATATCATTCCAGTCAGTCACAATACCGTGTTCCATGGGGTACTTGATGCTAAGCAAGCCACGGTGCTCCTCAGCGCGGGGGCCTACGAACAGCTCGCCTTCTAGTGCTCCGGCCATGACTCGGACGTGTTTCGGTCGTCCGATACTGTGTAGGAGATGAATGATTTAGTATTTATTCCTTTACTTCAGGGAACTTAGGAACATAAAAAATACAGTATAAATATACTTATAAACTATCTGAATAAATACAATACCATAATATTTAAGTTACTTTTACGCGTTTAGTATTAATATTAGCGATAATCCGCAACTTCAAACATGGAGGTTTTTAAAATAGTAAAACGGTTCTTCAACAAATATTGATAATGAACACAGAAATAATAACAAAAACTTAATAAATTATAAAACAAAACTAGTGGTGAAAACTGCTTGAAACTTGGTGCAGTATTTTATAGTTCATAGCATACAGACAGACAGTTGTGGTAGGGGACTTTGTTCGATAATATTTAAAACCTGCACAGGTTTTTAACAGTTTCAACCTACACATACAAAGGGAACTACTCCTCTGACTTGAATAAAAATTAGATTAAGTTACAATCCGTCTAACCATTTCAGAGATGATATGGAACAAGCAAACAGTCAGATCAAAATAATTATACATGGGAATCGAACCAACACTACGCTACTTTACATATCTAAGCCTATCTTGTCATCTTTCTAACAAAATATGACATCACTTCAAAATAGTGGGGATAAAATAAAATATTAAAAAAAAATTGTACTCACTAGTTTGGAAACCTGCATTTTGGAATCTGATCACCAGCGAAACCGGCTTTGATCACTCCAGAGCCCTGTTAATCACCGGTAACAATTAATATTACGTCAAAATAGTAAAAATATAGATTATTATGTCAATCCCTGTATATGGAGTTACTGAATGACTCATTTTAGACAACTAATGTATGAAAACTAGACTTTAAATACATTGTTGGCTTCGAAAACGATCGATTAACCTGCAATGCTGATAAAAATAGTTCTAATATCGATTTTAACTTAATTTATTGCAAAAAAAAGGTGCATTGGTAAGTCGATGTAAGATCGAACATGTAAAGAAATTGCGGTAAATATGCTATTTACATTATCAATGACGACAGGCTGGTTGACTATAACGTCGTTTAACTCCATTGTTATCTAGATTAGTGACAAAATCTAGGTTTTAAATTGGATTTTTCTAAATATTTTCACTTTTACACATTCGGGTAAGCTGTTTCACTCGAGACAAGCCACAGACTAAAAATAAGTATACGTTGACGTTTTGGTGCACGTTCCAGGTTATTAATTTTATTTGCAAATATTTATATTTTTGCAACATGATTAGTACTATTTCTATTGATGTATTTGCTTTGAATATTTAAGTTTTTGTATGAATTAAATTAATAAAGAAAATTAACTGAATTAAGTTCTAAAATAATTACTTAATTTTCATACGCTGTCCTGCTCTAATGCTATTTATCACACGGAATGGTTCTCTGGATCTCTACAAAATGACATCAGTATTTCAATGTTACCATATAAAAAAAAATACGTATTTTAGTGGAAGTTGGGTATCCATGTGGAACTCATTTATAAATTCATGCTAATAAACTGTTTTAGGGTGCGTCCACATCTGGCGAATGCGCCGCGAATGCGCAGCACGCGAGCCGATCGCGAGCTGTCAGCGAGCTGCGCGCGTGCAGTCACTGCAATAGTTCGGTGCGCCTCTTTAGCGCAACTCACGCAAGGCTCGCATAGAGCGCGCGATCTGCGCGCAATCAGTTCTCGCCCTTACAGTTCCGTATATTGGCTCAGTACTATCGAAGATGGCAGACGTCACGCGCCGCCTGCGCGCCGCTCGCGTGCGGCGCTTAGGTCGCGCGCGAGCTGCGCGCGGGCCAAGCAGAAGCGGCGTACGAACAAAAATGCACGCGCGCAGCTCGCGGACAGCTCGCGTGCTGCGCATTCGCGGCGCATTCGCCAGATGTGGACGCACCCTTAGACGCTTTACTGTCGAAATTCACTCTAAGCGGTTGCTAAAACTGGTCAGACTGAGGGAAAGATATCTGAGCAGAAGGGCATAAAAACAAGTTCCTTTTTATAAGACTATTGGTACTGTCTCAAATAGACAAAAGATTAGAAGATGATTTAATGTTATCAAAAGTTTAAAACCCATCCAATTTATGGAGGCCAAAGGTTCATCCAGCTGGGTTTAGTTGTTTTGTAATGTTCTATGTGTTTACCGCGGTTTCGGCCGCATCTCGTGGGAACTACTATCCGTACCAGTATAAAATATACCCTGGCTTTGTGTTTCACAGGGATAGTCGAGTTTTGCAACGGTGAAAGAATCTTTCCTGCAGTGAAAGAAATAATAAGCATTCATTCAGTGGTATTTATTTGTGATTTTGACTGAGGTTTCGCCTACGACCTGAGGGATTACTACTTTCACCAAGGTCCTATTTAATCTATTCATATTGTGAACGAGACAGTTTATAAAAATAAATGTATGAATGCTTGTTAGTCTTTTAAAGCAGTTTTTTTCGTACGTAATAACCAGTGGCGGATTTACAAATTTGCCGCTAGTAGGCCATTCAATTTTTGCCGCCCCTAATGATTGTGAACTTAATAATTTTTCTGACAGTTACTAGATTATTTTTGCAACCCACTATGTACCGAAGAGTTTAATGGTGACCTAACAAGTTTACAAGACAACCAGTGCCGGTTTTAACTCTACTAGCGCCCTGGGCGAGATTTCTACGGCGCCCCCAACTGCAACTCAAACCCATACGAAAAACAGAGACATATGCAGTTACCGATTGCGCGAGCGAAGCGAGCGCGAATTTTTTTTTATTGTTAACAAGTCAAAGCAAAAATTACCTTAAATGTAGCCCAATTGTACATAAGTTATTGCTGGTTCATGAATGCAAAAACACGGGAACACAGGTTCTGATTGCGCGAGCGAAGCGAGCGCGAAATTTTTTGTTATATTTTAGAACTCAAAACAAAAATGACTTAAAAATGTAGCCCAAACGTAGATAACTCTTTGTTGGTGTTGGCGCCTATGAATTAAAATTTTGGGACTTAAAGTAGTACCATAAATAGAAACTAGAAGTTACTTTCTTATTAATAAAAGGACTTAAAACGACGCTACCTTTTTGCGGGTAGGGAGCGCGAATTTTTTTGAGTATTGGGACATTAAATGAAAAGTAGCTATATGTGGAAAAAAAGTAAGTGTAAAGTAAAGAAACCGCGAGCGAAGCGAGCGCGAAAATTTTTGAGTTTTGGGACATAAAAGTAGTATATCTAACGCGCCCAGCATTGTATGACAATACATTAATTTAATTGAAATTTCTTGGTCCAGGGGCGTACCGCGGCGCCCCTGAGCCCGCGGCGCCGGGGTTATTCGCACACCCTGCACCATAGGTTAAGGCGGCCCTGATGCTATGCATACATTTGGATACCGTTCTTGTAAGCTGCGATCTTTGATGAAATTTAAAACAAAAATAGGAGTAAAATTCTGATCAAGGTTTGGTAAAAAAAAAACCGCCGTAAACTGAAAAAGTCGCGAGCGAAACGAGCGCGAAATATTTTAGTTTTGGAACACTAAAATACTCAAACAAGTTTGAAAAAAACCTACACTGGTTTTTTTCAAACTTGTTTTAACAATTTTGATTTAACAATTTTCAAACTTGTTTGAGTATTTGTGAAAAAGCTGCGAGCACAGCGAGCGCAAAATTTTTTGAGCTTTTGGGACACAAAAGTCCTCCACCTCCTAAACAGCTTAGAAATCGTTAGCGTAGAGCGTCAGTTTTTTTGCTACTTCGGTGCTTTAACTTTTTATTAGATTGAGGACTCACAGAGCGCAGAATAAACCAGAAATGATGAAAAAACTGCGGATGTTTTTTTTATTTTTATTAAAACGCTATTGGAATATTTTAAAATTCATGATTACATAAGCTTAAGTATATATTATAGTGCGCTTATTAATCGTTTATGTATATATGGATTGTGTACTCGCATAATTATATAAAAAAAAAAAACTAAAAGAAAATAGCTAAATTTGCCGCCCCTCTAAATCTGCCGCTCTAGGCACTGGCCTACTTGGCCTATTGGTAAATCCGCCACTGGTAATAACATAAGAATCAATCCAGCCGTGGGAGAGATTGCATATAGGTACGCATTTGTATGTTAAAATAAAACTTATCATTTTATTTATTCAACATATTTATTGACTAATAATATTAAAAAACAATACACAATTCATAAGTTTTATTACATTATTGCTTTCAATAATACATTAAGGCTATTTCATAATTTAAATTAATATCTATTTATTGCATTAAATTGCTTACACTACGATATTTTTTCTTTGCCAAAAATAATTGCTGCTATTGGAGAATGAATGATTAAAACTAGCTACAGTCATTTATTTCTATAAAAAAAAAATGCGTTTTGAATGCTAGCTGCCGACTGCAACTGTCGACCGCACTTGCAGCGACTGCATGAAATCGGTCGATATCTGAGGACGACTGCACGAGCTGCTGCCGCTTCGATGCAAAACGGTTTCATGTAAATACATACAAACCAGTAGTGCAGCTGCGGCCGACTTCATGTAGTCGCGGCATGTGCAGTCGACATTCAAAACGTACATATTTAGTCATCAAAAAGGTACAATATTTCTTTAACATTAAGTTTTATTTCCTGTTTGTTTGAGATTCACGTTAAAAATAATATCAATGTCATGGTTCAAGTATGTCATGGTGGCCTATGGGTTAAGAACCAACCTCTCAAGTGTGAATGTGGGCTCTATTCCAGGTCAGGCAAGTGCCAATGCAACTTTTCTAAGTTTGTATCTACTTTTTAAGTATATCTTGGACACCAATGACTGTGTTTTGGAAGGCACGGTAGGGTAATGTTAGCTCTTATTTAGGGAAGACTACGTTCAACAGTGGACGGCGTGTGTGATGATAAAAATTAAGAACTTAGAATACCTATTATCTTAGTTTGTGCCTGATAGTGTAGTTTAACTAAATCATACTGAGAAATCTCCATTTAGTTAGACTGGAAGCCCGCCACAACCTTAGTAAGAGGCTCTCAAAATTTTTGCCTTTAAATTTTTTTACAATATTTCACTACTTTATTGGTAGCGAAAATTGCTTAAGTTTGAAAAGTTCTTCGCCTTGCTTGGCTTCAACGTTTTGACTAACCATCGGATTCTTTGGCAAAACAATACTTTCAAAATCAAGTCAAAGCTATAATTAAGAGAAAAAATACAAAATAATGAGACAACGGATACGGGTAAAAACTTTTTAACTAAAAAACAGGCAAAACAGTTCCTGAACTTTATGTCAAACAATTTATATACAAACTTCTCCTTAATACGACTAATAGGTATAACAAACAAATTGTGAAAAACTAAGGCTACAACAACCCGCATTGAGCAAGCGTGGCGATTAATGCTCAATCCTTATCCGTTTGCGAGGAGGCCTGTGCCCAGCAGTGGGACGATAAAAAGGCTGTAACAGTAACATTAAGGCTACAATGATTTTATCTCTGCTTTACACATGATGTTGTAAATTATGAAAACGAAAAATGACTCCTGTGGCTAAACCACTGAATGGATTAAGTTATTTTTTTACAATTCGCCATAGAATATTATAAAGTATATGTGATAGGATTTAATGTGATTAGTTACGACATAACCGATATATATGTCGAAGATGTTAGTAGCCTTGTTTACGAAAGGCCTTAAGTGCACTTGAGCCTACATCAATTTTAGCGAATTCTAACAATACTCTATACTTAACTGAGCCTCTAAAAAATATGATTATGCTGGTTGACAAGGTTCCAAAAAGCACCAAATAATACATTGTCCTTAAACCTACTTATAAATTAATAGCATTGTCCCTTTGTCTTCGCTCCATCTGTAAAAAAATTGCATTATATAAATAACAATCAATATAATCTTCAAGTCTTATGTCGTTAAATGGACATTGAACTAAAATATATTTGATAAGTGAAAAGTTCCGCTAAACTTTTTGTCGACACGGAACTTCGGCCATATGCACGAACTTAGGCGGTTCCTTGGACTTACAAGAACATTGTGGGATTCAAATATTGTTTGCTAAAAATCATTACATGATTAAATAGGCCGTTTAGGGAGCGCCTTAGTTGCGGACCACCATCAAGTTTGCCAGAACTGTAGCACCGACCACACTGATTTACTTATAATTATTTTATTTGCATCCAGCATAAATAAGTATTATTAAAAACAAAAAAAAACAACTTAAAACAAAGTGTTAGCGCCGTGTTACGATGCGAGGTGTCGCGTAGCCGTCCTCGTAACCTCCCCTATAGAGGACATCCTTCGGCCAAGACTCTTCTTTGAGGAAGGTCTCGAAGTGATGAGTTGGAACTCGCACCGTAAACTTCTCCACTCTCAAGATCCAGGGGCCCGATTCTCCTAAGTTAATAATGTCAAAAATCGAATAGAAATCGAATCGCAATATGATCGCAATAGCAGTTTTAACCATATCGGGCATTCTGCTACTAATATAAGACCAATCCAACGACATTCGATTGGTTTGTGATTGGTCTGCTATTTTGGTAATTTTGGTCTATACGGTAGTTTGCTCTACAATCATATTGCAATAGTTAATTCATCATATCATAATCAATTCATTGTTGAATGACAGAAAAGGATAAAAACGTTTATTTCAAAGAAAAATAGCGGAATGCCACATACATTTCAATCGTAATCGAGTCGGGATTGTATCGCAGTCGAACGTGAATCGTATGTCGCTTAAGTAAAATTAGGAGAATCGGGCCCCAGTTGGTCTTCGACCGTACATACTCAACCATGGTTGGACGTCGTGTTGTATGTGAATTAAAAGCGGCGTGAATTAAGAGCGGGTAAAAATAAAAGAAGCGAGAAGAAACTTACAATACTAATCGTTCTTAGGTCGCCTCTGTCCGTAAGTAGTGTACGCTTTGGGCACCTGATGGTACTGATACCACTCGTACGCTATAGTCACAGCTGCTACCAACGCCGCGGCTCCTAGCACGATGCCTTTCATTAGTACTTCCATTGCTTATTATCTGTAAAAGAAAAAAGCGTCTTTTTAACAATTTACCTCGAAATGCTATAAGATCGGGCTATGAAAGTGAAGGAATGAATGAATATGAAAACTGATATGATATGAAATGAATATGAGAACAGACGCCGTTGCCGATAATCGGCTAAGAGGACATCATCATCACCTCGAAATACTGGAACAGTAGTTATATAGATAGATAGATTATTCTTTCTTGTACACTAAGAAAATTAACAACACACAAAGAACAGTATAATTGGTGGTCTTACTGCTAAACATCGATTTCTTCCAGACAACCTTTGGATGGCGTTGGAAAAAGGTGAGGCAACTTTACTTAATTAAAATCCATATTTGAAAGTATTTCTGTCGCGTAAAAAGTCGGTAAAAAACGTAAGTGAAGATTGATTGATGTTTCTACGTTCGGCCGTTTTACTTCACGATGGTCAAAATATTCAACCAATACACTAGAGCCATCGTCCATAACCTTACCACTGTTAATTCAGTCTTAACTAGCTAAGCTCCTTTTTTTAACGACGTCAAAAATCATCAAATGACTCCTCCCGCTGTGGGTTAGCAGCGGTGAGGGAGTGTCAGATTCTTACTGATTAAAAACCGTCGTGTTCCGTCGTAGGCCTTTTATGCACCAGAGCTGCGATAACGCGCGCGAATAATCCCGCAGCGCCGGCAAATTAGCTTAGCTCTTTATATGAGAACAGCCGCCCGGTGGCCGATAATCGGCTACGACATCATCTTCATAATCAGATATATACACTATTGGGCAATAGTGTTTTTCCCATACATCGTTCGTAATCAATATCAGAGCGGCAAAGTTATTTGACGAAAGATGTAAGCGACTTCAAAAATTATGGAGGTTCCATGGGCGTAGCCACACTGGGGCAAGCTGGGGCACTTGCCCCACCCTGGGCCCTGGCTCTGACCTATAAGGTGTCTGATAATTTGGGCGATATTTTACGTAGTTTTTGGTTTTGAGTCTTAAAAAATAATTAAAATTTCGCGCTCGCTTCGCTCGCGTATTCAGAAACTATATTATTTTTGTATTTGTCAAGAAATAAAAAGTTAAGTACGTTTGGCCTAAATTTCACGTAATATTTGCTTTAAGTCCGACAAAAATTTCACGCTCGCTTCGCTCGCGTATTCAAAAACTACCTATATGCCCTTATTTTTGCATTTGTCAACAAACAAAAAGTTAAGTACCTACGTTTAGGCTAAATTTCACGTTATATTAGGTTTAAGTCCGACAAAATTTTCGCGCTCGCTTCGCTCGCGTATATAAACTACATACGCAAGTTTTTCTTTCTTTGCATTTGCTTATCTAAACAACTGCCGACATGCGTTTAGCTTTGAGTAGTACTGTACCAAAAATTAGTAAAGAGAATGCAGTCACAAAAATCTCATTAAATTAAAATCTGTAACTTTTAGTTTTTTGATAAATAATAAAGAAATGGCTCAAGATACAAAAAATCGGAGGGCAACCGCCCTCCCCTGGGGGATAGGTTGACTGCTGCCCCACCCTGAGCCCAAAGCTGGCTACGCCCATGGGAGGTTCTATTTGATTGTACCCAAAATTACCCATTTTAAGGGACTTCACATTAAGGAGATTTTTAATTAGGATGTGGCAATTTAAAAAAAAATAATTAGGTAAACTGTTTTTTATAGCAAGCACTTGAGCAGTACAGCTGTTTTTTTTGTTTGACTATGAGGATGATCATCATCTTTTGCCCTTATCCCAATTTCTGTCTGCCGTCATCTCACAAGTAACACTCTTTCTAATCAAATCGACTTTCACACAATCCATCCATCGTTTCTTCGGTCGTCTTCTACGACTAACTATACCTACCCATATATGCTTTCTAGACTGAACATCCGGCTTTTAAGCCTAGCCTTCCTCGATAAAAAGGCTACGTAGGAATATTTTAAAATCCCACCATATTGCAGCTCAATCCGTTCAGCCGTGTATCGTTAACAAACATAGATATAGGTACCTACCTTCGTATTTTTTAACATACCCAAGTGACTATGACGAATTTTGTTTACCAAAATGTTGGTAACAGAGATGACCAGTTCTGTGGCTTATATCACAATAATATCATATGTATGCTGTAAATACATTATTTTTGTACATGATGTAAGTAAATAAATAGTTATCGTAGTACGTAATTATGTCAATACACATACTTTTAATCATTAAAATGCATAAAACTCTTATTATTCATGGAACGTATCGACTGTAATAACAACAAACAATGAAAAGGTACTTACATTGTTGAAATACTGTGTTGGTATTTTAATAACACGCTTATTATAAAATACGCACTTTCAATTTTATATACAACGCAGTCACCAAGGAGATTCTACAGACACATTGACCTACTTGGTTTCCTACCAATGTTTGTACCAAGACGGCTGTTGCCAGACTGTATTTAAAATAAAACGTATTTGTTATTTGTCCCGTTACTTAACGTCGAGTCCACAAATTCGTGGTATTCCCCAGATATAAAAGTTATTGAAGTAGACTACTGCACAAAATATGAGTGAGATCCTTTACGCACAACCACTAAAAATTACAACAACAATTTTATTAATATATAGCTCCGTCTTATCAACACCCTAATGATAATTACCTAAGCTAAGTTATAAATCATTTAGATAATGATTATAGTAATTCCCAGCTTAAAGAATGCTGTCATTAGTAAAAAATACAGTCCTTTCGTTAGCATAAAATGCGTATATTGAAATGTTGTAACGCGTTCCAGATCAATTAACTTCCGGGATGACATGTAGAGAGCATTACTTGACATTAGCTTTATTTTAAATTGTAACAAAAAATCTGACTAAAGCTAATGCCACTTAAAAAAATACTAATTATCATTAATTATAAAGACTGAAACATCATTTAAAATGTGAATCTTCCATGTTTGACAGCAAAAAGAAAAATATAAAACCAGAAACTTAACGTTGACAGAAATGACAGATTCTTTTACAATCCAGCGACTCCCGATTTAAGAAACGGAACGCGCCCCTTGACATAACACGAACGAAAATAGTATTTTATTACAACAAATACGCAGGTCTTTTGTTTTGTGTTTTAAAATGAGTATGAGCGTGCGCGAAGAAGAAAGGGGGAAGACTACATGCCCAAGCCGCGGCCTCGGTATTGCGGCCGCCGCTATCGGCGTCGGGGTTGGGGCAGCGTTATACTACTTCTTCAGCAAACGGCCAGAAAATCCGAATTCACAAGGTTCCACCAGCGATTGGAATTGTGAGCAACAACAAGCCTTGTGAGTATGAATATAAGACTCATTTTTGCTTGCCAGAACAGTTGGCACGGTTTCTCAATGTAGGTAGGGAATACGCATTTTCACTTTTTCTTATGTTACCTTCGATTTTCAAACTGTCCTGTCCCCAAGATGTCTGTTAAGTTTTAAAAAACGTGGTTTTGCTAATTTAAAAGTGTAAAAAAAAGTTATTTTTAAGTTGTTCTTGTGAAATAATATTGTAAATATGGATATTGATGACTCCTTTTCAGACAGGTATGCCTTAATATGCTTTGGATGTGTGTTTTAAAGCTAAAAAAACTATTTTAAGTAATTTAGTGATCGCTTAAGATTTTTTTGGTCAGTGGGTTGTCTTATTTTTTATCTATAAAACTGTTTAAAAATTGTTGTTAATTACTTTTTAATGATTTTTTAAAGTAAAGTTGTATGAAAAAAAGTTTTATAATAGTACTTAACATTAATTTAAAAGCATAATTATTAAGTTATTCTATAAATATATGGATAACTGGCTGTTTTCTCCATGTACTGTGGGAACTACTGCCCGTACCGGGATAAAATATAGCCTATGTTACTCGGGAAGAGTGTAGCTTTTCAACAGTGAAAGAATTTTTCAAATGCGTTCAGTAGTTTCGGAGCCTTTACTACAAGCAAAAATAAGTTTCATCCTTATTATATTTGTGTACAAAAATGAAAGATTATTAAAATAAAATAGCAGTGACATCATCTATTTTGTTCCTTTTCTGTTATTTTCCCTTCTATTGCATTTGAAAGTATAAAATAATTTAATAAATATGCGTTTCAAAACTTGAATTTAAAACTAACCTTATTTTATTGCGATGGAGGCCATTACTGAGTGTGCCTTCCACCTCCACTAATTATAGGCGTAATGCTTACCTTATTAGAAGCGCTCGTTGCTTTAATGAATTATCTTGTGAGCATGATATTGACTTATTTTGCACTAAGACGAAAGTAGCAAGGAAACTTTTAGCTAAATCATTTTTTGAGAATGAAGCACTGTCTGATGGTACTCAAATACACACGTAGCAAATAAATAACATTAATAATTAAAAAAAAAAAAAAAACACATTCAGGCATTATAATAGTTCATCGTTAATTTTTGTTACATATTATGTTATTAGTCTGTAAGCCTTCTTAAAATAAATAAAATAAAATAAATAAAATAAAATAAAATAAATTTCTAAATGAATATACTAAAGGGGAAACTTTATTTGTGTTTGTTTGTTCCTTAAAGGTTCCGACATTGCTGAATTGATAAAAAAATGTCAAAGGGTTGCTACATTATCCCGAGAACTCGGGCTATACATATTTTATCCAAGTACAGACGTGACTGAAATCCCTGGAAAACAGCTAGTTACTGATATTGTAACAAAATCATAAAAAGCTATTCTTTTGCTAATTTTTGATATACCTACCTAACAAAAAAAAAATATCCATCATTATTATATTTGTTCATACTAATAAAATTATTAAATATACTCTAGGATAACCAGGCCCGCCGCTAGCTGTTTGTTCGCCCGCGTGCAAAACCGATTATGCCGCCCTACGACTACATATTATTGTCAAAAAATATATAAGGGGTGGGGGGTCCAGGGGGTCCAGACCCACCCGCCCATACATATCCATTTTACTTGTCCAACAGAAAAAAATATGTACATGCACCGCTCTAATTACAGAAAACGCACTTCCTTTTGGATACATAAATATTGCAATAGGTACATAACATATATTACACATAACTTTTCATTTACTTGAAATGCTCAAGTCTTAGAGTAACCTAAGAAGTCCTGGGTTAGCCCATAAGCAGACTAAGCAATTGCTTAGGGCATCAATGCACTGCAATCATTACCCAAGTGGCCCCTATGTATTGAAAGATTGTGATTAATGGGTAGGTACCAACATAATGTATATCAAAGTGCTTAGAACAGATTATGGGTAACTTAAACTAACGAATTTAAATATTTATAGCAATGTTTAATTTCAGTAAAATATGTTATTAATGGTTTTTGGTGGGTTTCCCGTTGAAAAAGTCAACGCATGAGACATATTTTATATGTAAGGAAGCGCGAGCGAAGCGAGCGCGAAATTTATTTAGTCATAGGACACAAAACAAATAAAAACCACTGTAAATTAACAAAGCAAAGTCAAAAAGTAAGATATGCACAGAAATGAAGTGCAAATGTACATGAAGCCGCAAGCGAAGCGAGCGCGATTTTTTCCTTAGAGTTTTCATGAAGTAAACATACCACAAAAAGCGAAAGTGAACAAAAAGCTATAACGGACGTGCGCGAAAAATGATTTTTCGGAATTGAATGCCAACAACAATTAAACAAAGATAAATTGCGATCAGTGCCGGTTTTAACTCAACCAGCTCCCTGGGCGAGATTTCTACGGCGCCCTCCAACTGCAATTCAAACCCATACGAAAAATAGAGACGTATGTAGATACCGATTGCGCGAGCGAAGCGAGCGCGAATATTTTTTTTATAGTACACAAGTCGGAGCAAAAATTACGTAAAATGTAGCCCAATCGTACATAACTTATTGCTGGTTGGTGAATGCAAAAACACTAGAATATGTCTTCTGATTGCGCGAGCGGAGCGAGCGCGAAATTTTTTGTAATATTTTAGAACTCAAAACAAAAATTACATAAAATTTTTCCCGTACATAACTCTTTGTTGATGATGGCGCCTATGTATTAAAATTTTGGGACTTAAAGTAGTACCGTAAATAAGAAAGTTCATATGGAAACTAGAAGTTACTTTCTTATTAATTAAAGAACTTAAAAACGACGCTCCCTTTTTGCTAAGGTAGACTAAAAAAATCTTGAAAAATAAAAACAACTGTAAAGTGAAGCAAGCCCGAAAATTTTGTGTTTTGGATCACTAAACATATATAATAAAAAGCGACTGTGAAGTGAAGAAGCCGCGAGCGAAGGGAGCGCTTTTTTTTTGAGAATTGGGACATTAAAAGTAGCTATATGTGATAAAAAATCGAAGCGTAAAGCAAGGAAACCGCGAGCGAAGCGAGCGCGAAAATTTTTGAGTTTTGGGACATAAAAGTAGTGTTTCTTCGAGAATTTCTCAAATTTAACGCGGAATTAAACACAAATTCGCCTTGGGCGCCCCTGAACCCGCGGCGCCCGGGTTATTCACACACGCTGCACTATAGGTTAAGATGGCCCTGATGCTATCCATTCATTTGGATACAGTTCTTGTAAGTTGCAATCTTCGATGAAATTTAAAACAAAAATAGGAGTAACATTCTGATCAAGGATTGGTAGGGGGCGCCTGCGGCGCCCTTTATATCCGGCGCCCTGGGCCGTCGCCCAACCGCGCCCTACAAAACCGCTACTGACTGCGATATCTGACATGGAGGCGCGAGCGCAGCTAGCGCGAATTTTTTTGGGGATGCAAAGGATGAACCCGTCAAAATTGATAGGGGACGACCAAAGCGAGGGCGGTTTTTCTGAAATTTTATTGCTAATCTACTTATCTATTTTTAGTAAAAATATTACGTATATACGTATATTTTATTACGTAATTATGGTTTAATTTTGCCGTATGGGTTAATTTTGCCGCCCCCTAAATAGTGCCGCCCAGGGCATTTGTTTTAATTCGTTTTTAATAATTTTTTATTTTGAAAATGATCAACAAATGTAACTAAAACCGGCAGTGTAAGTAATATTCTTAGCGCTATTGCTGTGTTCGGAAATATTGAAATCAAATAATTGGTAAAAAGATATTGTATTTTTTAATAGTACGTGATAGGTCGCTCGATTTGCCGCCCCCTAGGACGTGCCGCCCGCGTGCGGTGCACGCGCTGCACGCCCGCTTACGGCGGGCCTGAGGATAACATTTCATCATCATCATTATCTCAGTAAAATTAAAAATATCTTATGCATATACCAGAATAACATATGAGTTAGTTTTTATCCACATGCAGGAAATAGAACCCTCAGAAATGTGGGTGTAAACTTTTTTTTTTTTTTTTTTGCCGATGTCTAAAATCATCAAATGACCCCTCCCGCCGTGGGTTAGCAGCGGTGAGGGAGTGTCAGACTCTTACTGACTAAAAACCGTCGTGTTCCGTCGTAAGCCTTTTATGTGCCAGGGCCGCGGTATCTCTTTCGAACAACCCGCAGCATGTGGGTGTAACCTCAGGCGAAAACTAGATGACATATACATGTCATATATATTTATAAACAATATGTATTGTTTTTTTTCATTTTATTAACAAAAGGAAGTAGGTATTTTCAGTGTTTGAAACAATAAAATGTTTCATCATGAGGATAAATTATCGAATACTAACTGTTCCCCACAGTTTCACGTATATTCTAGGAGAATTTCCTGCACCTGGATAAAAAGTAGCAAATTCATTTTAGCAATTTCATCCATTAGCACTTTTATATGGTATCTTTAAAACAGCTTATTAAATTCTTGACCGTTATTTGAAGCTTACTAGTTTGAGATAGGCACCTACGTGTTTTCCGCTTTTATCTCCGTCCTTTTCTACCCCATATCTTGCATCTCTCTCGCACATCGACCAGTTTCACTCCCCACCAGGCAGGAGGCGACGAGTGTTCTCGGCGGCCACAGTTCGTCATTGGCGTCTTGTTTTCCGCCCGAGAAGGTTGGTCTAACCAACCGCTGTAGTATTTCGTTGAAAAATAAACTCAGTGCTCTCGCAGAACACAGGTGAGTTTATAATATTTTACACAATTTGTTAACGGTTTTACCGTTCGATATTCGATTTTGCGAAATCAAGTGTTAATATTTTGTACATCTACCCCTTTTTTGTCACGAGTTTCTTCCGTGTACTTTTTTTTTTTTTCAGTAATTTGTTTTCAGAATGAGTGACTTATAAAGCAAATACAGATGCGGTAAATAATAAAGCTACCACAGCTCGTGCACGTGACTATGGAAAAGAAAGCAAGCCCGAAGTTCCTAAGGCACCTGTGGCCCTAGTTCAATCCTGCAAGGCGTTTCAACGGTTTGACAAAAAAGAATGGTGTGAGGTGCGGTCCAACCAGCATCTCCTTAGTTCGGACTGATCACTACCGCACTTGAAGAGGGCTGATGGTGTCAAGAAAGCTTTTCGGCCTTGAAAGACTTGGTACGCTCCCTTCGGACTGCCAGTAAGTCTGTTAGCCACCCCCCATGGGGGTCGGCTCATTATCACGGCGTGTGATGGTTTTCGGCCTTGAAAGACTTGGTACGCTCCCTTCGGACTGCCAGTAAGTCTGTTAGCCACCCCCCGTAGGGGTCGGCTCATTATCTCGG
The DNA here is from genome assembly GCA_033682625.1 of Helicoverpa zea x Helicoverpa armigera. NCBI lineage: Eukaryota > Metazoa > Arthropoda > Insecta > Lepidoptera > Noctuidae > Helicoverpa > Helicoverpa zea x Helicoverpa armigera. Next base: position 4,802,897 of record JAWIIS010000031.1, read on the forward strand.
CGTGTGATGCTTTTCGGCCTTGAAAGACTTGGTACGCTCCCCTCGGACTGCCAGTAAGTCTATTAGCCACCCCCCGTAGGGGTCGGCTCATTATCTCGGCGTGTGATGCTTTTCGGCCTTGAAAGACTTGGTACGCTCCGCCTAGGACTGCCAGTAAGTATGTTAGCCACCCCCCGCAGGGGTTGGCTCATTTTCACGGACCCGCGCAGGGCACCAATCTTGCATGTTGCGAGACGCAGCATCATTACAAAGTGGGGACCAGTAAGTATACTAGCCATCCCCCACAGGGGTCGGTTCATTATCACGGACCCGCGCAGGGTACCAATCTTGCATTTTGCGAGTCGCAGCATCATTACAAAGCAGGGACCAGTAAGTATACTAGCCACCCCCCGCAGGGGTCGTTTCATTATCACGAACCCGCGCAGGGTACCAATCTTGCATGTTGCGAGTAGCAGCATCATTACAAAGCAGGGACCAGTAAGTATACTAGCCACCCCCCGCAGGGGTCGGCTCATTATCACGGACCCTCGCAGGGTACCAAGCATGCATGTTGCGGGTCGTACCATCATTGCAATCTACCCTCGCAGGGTGGCTATTTGGATCGACTTTCGAAGAATCGCCATTATAACCTTCCCTCGGAGGGAAATGTTAATCACACTCACGCTGAATGGCGTGTGACGCAAAACTCTAAAGGCTCCCTTGGGACATCACGAGTAAATTACAATAGGAACCATGTCCAACAGACGAAACAAAGCGTCCAGGACCGCAGGCGGACTTTGATGCGTCCAACAAGGCACGTAAGTTATGACTTTCGAGGCGGGTTGCCTAACATTATATCAAGACCAATGGAAAGAAATGGGAGCTCCGCCTTTCTTGTCAAAAATAATAACTGGGTATCGGATACCATTGGCCAAAAGCCACCTTTGATAGATAATGCCAGATTTGACCAGAGAGTCCAAAGAGATGGATGTCGTCATATCCCAAATGATAAAACAAAAAGTTCTATTGATAGCTGCAAATTCTGCCAGCTTTCTTTCCAATATGTTTCTTGTGCCCAAAAGGCGACGGAAAGAACCGTCCAATACTCAATCTCAAGGTTCTCAACAAGTTCATAATTACGGAACCCTTCAGTTTAATAAATTTTTTTCGGGTGCTAGAGTTTCTTCAGAAAGACGAATGGCTTTGCAAGTGGATCTCGCCCAGGCTTACTTCTACCTTCCGTTAGCCGAAGGTCACAGACATGTTCTTCGACTAGTATACAGAAGAAGACTGCTTCAGATTACGTGCCTACCATTTGGCTTAAGCACGGCACCCAAGACCTTCGCCACAGTGACCAATTGGGTGGCTCAAACTTTGAAAACTCAAGGGTTACTTATAATTGTGTATCTCGATTTTCTGGTGGCTCACCAAGATATATTCCCCTACTTTGGGATCATTTGCACCACGTTTTGGATGGCAAGTGAATAAATCGCATGCATTATCAACAAGATAATGACAAAACGCACTACGTGACAAACAGCACGACGAACTTAGAAGACCTGCATAGCTTGATAGGACTTTTAAACTTCGCAAGTTTTTGTTGTCCCATACGGCAGACTGCATTACCGGGCTCTCCTCATTTTCCTCAATGCAGTGTTGAACAGCAATCTATACCTACCCTATTCATGGAACCGTGAGCCAAACGGTGAACAAACCATAAAAAGGGTTCTTATAAGTCACGATTGAAGTAATGATCATATTTTATAAAAATAACTACGAAAGTAATATACTGACAACATTAGAAATTATATTTTAGAACGATGTCTGTGGAACTTATGCAATCTTTTCAAACTTATTTGAAATCAAATATAATAAATGCCGTAAATTGTTTTCTTAATTTTAATTAAATATGTAGTAAATCGTTTACATGTAAAAGGAACCTAGAAGTCTTGACTGTCATACATAGAACCCTACTTAATTGAAGACCACAGATACTAAGAACATTTTACATAAAAATGTGACGTTTTTGTCATCGGTCGGGTTATACCCACCATTTTGAAAAGTGTCATTCTTTGGTTACATTGTGGGCTCACGGCTCGGTGAATGGAGTATAGCAATGTTGAACCTACCAGCAGATGCCTTAGCAGATCTAAAGTGGTGGCTGGTCAGCTGCCACCAGACCTTGGATATTCATACGCCACTTCCCTGTCACCTTATAACCACGGACGCCTCCGATGTAGGATGGGGGCACAACTGAACGGAACTCCCGTAATGGGTTCATGGAACAAGAGAGAAAAAGGCTTTCACTGCGATCTGAAAGAGATGCTTGCAGTATTAACTGGATAATCACGGCGAGTTGCTAAGGAGATCAACAGCCATTTTTCAATGCAAAAATGGGACTGTAGTGTCATATCTAAGAAATCAAGGTGGCACCCGATCAAGGAGCCTACCGAACTTGACGTACAAAGTATTCAGTTATCTCGAGCTGTATCAAATCTATCACGTCGTGAATCATATACCAGCCCTATTCAACAGTCATGCAGACCATCTCTCCCGACACAAACCTCCACCGGAGGGGCATCTTGTATCAGCAGTGGACCTATTCGCCTCGAAGCGAGCCCAGGGATACATAGTTGTGTACTACGTGCCCCTAGATCTGAAGGACCCGAAAGCGGGGTTCCACGATGCCCTTTTTCTCAAGTTTGGACTTACCCGCTAGCATGGGTATTACCGCCACCTTACCTTATACCGTAGGTCCTCAGTCATCTCAATTCAGGAACGGGAGTTAATCTCATAGTAGTTCCTTCGGTGGCACCAGGTATTTTGGCGAGCAGATTTGAAGTCCCGATCATTAGCAGTACCCTACACACTGATGAACCTCGAGCAGAAACCGATAGACACAGCAACGGGGATACCCCCTGCCAAGGTCAAGGAAATGGGGAGGGGAGGGAGGGACAAGGAGTCTCTCCGACTGAAGTCTTCTTCAATCCACACGCAAGACTTATCAATCAGCTTGGAGTCGATGGTAAATTGGGGCGAAAAGTATGAAATTGGATCCTATGAATCCTTGAATCCCTATTTGGACCTATACTTACCCAATTTTTTGCGGACTTACACATAGTAAATAAACTAGCATACAATACTATTTTATTACACAAGTCAGTTATAGCTACACTATGCAATGCAGAAACCACTGGAGAGCTAGGTTCACACGTTCTAGTCGGATACATTTTAAAATCAATAGCGCTGAGCAAACCTGTTCCCCGGGAAGCCGTCCATCTGGAATATTGACCAATTGGTAACCTACTTAAGTGCAGTAAACGTAGACAAGAATAATCCTTTTGCAACTTCCAGGCACACTGCTGCTCTTTCTTTTGCTAGCTTGTTTCGGAAAGGCGAGTCCATGATCTTTCCTTGCTTGCAATGGACCCAGAACATTTCAAAAACAACAAAGATAATTTAATCTTATGGCCAGTCTTTGGCTCTAAGACCGACAGTTCTAGTCATAGGCAGTCGGGTTGTTGTTTGATGGATAATCAGGAAAATATAAATCTAAGTCCAGTGTATTGGGTCAGAAAGACTAAAGCCTTGTTAGAAGATAGACGGACATCGGCTAATTCCTTTATTTATATCCGTTAGAGGCCAACCAAAGGCAGGCACCCGAACGATGATTGCGGGTGGATTAAGACATTGTTAAAAGAGGCAGGAATAACTACAACCCCAGGAAGCTTCCACTCGGCGGTAGCGTCAAAATCTGTGTTGACAATATACCTTTGGACGATATATTAGCCAAGGGTAATTGGCGATCAGGCAATACATTTGCCCATTTTTACAGAAGAGAAAGATACCCACTAAATAGAAGTAGCAAGTTATCTCGATTATTTAATTAATCCAGCTGATTAATGTCTATATTTTTGTTACTATTGTTATTAAGAAGTATCGCAATATTTTTGTTAATTACTATTAGAAAATGAAATCAATTTTGCTTTTGTTCTTGCATCTCTCTTTTAATTTTTATTACTCATCCTCCGAGCCCCTTTCCCAACTATGTTGGGGTCGGCTTCCAGTCTAACAGGATGTAGCCGAGTACCAGTACCAGTTAACTTTTATTACATTAGTATTCCAGGACGCAATACACATACTTACATGTGATTACTCTTGTACCTAAGTACCTATTTACATACACAATTTCATTGTGCTTTTGCTCACATTGGCGTCCACTTCCACCAGGCGATAACAAACACGTCTCAAACTAGTAAGCTTCAAATAACGGTCAAGAATTTAATAGCAGCGTTTTACCTGAAATAAAACGCATATTAAATACTTACCTTATTTGAAGCTTACATTTTAATTTCTGCCTGGTGTTTTCGACTCAATGACGAACTGTGGCCGCCGAGAACACTCGTCGCCTCCTGCCTGGTGGGGAGTGAAACTGGTCGATGTGCGAGAGAGATGCAAGATATGGGGTAGAAAAGGACGGAGATAAAAGCGGAAAACACGTAGGTGCCTATCTCAAACTAGTAAGCTTCAAATAAGGTAAGTATTTAATATGCGTTTTATTTCAGGTAAAACGCTGCTATTATTTCTGTTTTTCCAAAAAACATCTGTAAATCTACAAAAAGTTAAACATCTGTTGAACACTTGTTTAAAAAAAGTTAGGCTGCAAAATGGACCTTATTTCAACGTCATAATCTCACATTTTTTTAGACAAGTGTTTAACAGATGTTAAAAAGTTTTTGTAGTAAGGCCATAAATGTTTAACAAAATGACTAGCGGAGATGTCATAACGCAAAATCTCCTAAGAAAGTGGCGCGACAACATGCGGGGCGAGGGGGACGAGGAACGTTACTAGCTCCGCCCTTACGCTACTATGGAACCCGCTCATAATTTAAAAAATAATATCACCAATCTTTGACAGATTAGTTTTGATTTGACAAGTAACCCGTCTCGTTAGTTCTAGTAGCTGATCATGTCTGAGCTATAGTTACCGGCACGAATCTTGAGCTCTGACTCTGACCTACATCTGAGCAGAAGTGATTGAGCAAAGAACCAATCCCGAGTGACGGCTATGACGTGATTCACTGCGGGCCAATCACTGCTTTAGCCCACCCCCGCGCCTCACTTCATACCACAAAAGGGACTCAATAAATTACTTCTGCGCAGGTGAAGGTCAGAGCTCAAGATTCGTGCCGATAACCATACTATACCTACCTTCCTTATGGCATCTCCGCTGTCATTCTTTCTTCATCATTCATTCCATCCTTATCATTTCATTTCATCAGCTCAACACCGGATACAGACGACTCGTACACAACTATATCAGAAAATGAAACGTCAGACACCAGCGTACACAACAGCCTATCAGAATTCCACTTGAGCACATCAGAATATTCCATCGTCATAGAGACGTCGTCAGAAGCAGAAGAATCGAGTGATGATGACTCTTCATCGTCTGAAGAGTCAGACGATACAGAGATGGTTGATTCTGACTTACCCAATGATTTTGAATATAGATGGGTGTCGCTCCATGATGCTATCACAACCATCATCTCTGCGGAATCTGAAGGACATGGAGTGATGGGCAATGGGCAGTGGGTTGAGACGGCTAGTTCGCTGGGTATGCCAAGAGATGGAGCTTTCACGTCAATGGCTAGCTTCATGGGTAGGGTAGCGAATTTAGTCAGTGTCAATAAGAAAAAAAAGTGAGTTTTTAAAACGTTTTTGCTAATGTACCATGAACGGTTAATGTATTTTTTTTTAACCGACTTCAGAAAAAAGAGTCATACAATAGGGAAATAAACGCAGTCTTGCAGACACCAAACTCTAGAGCCGTTTCAATTTTTTTTTTGTTTTTTCAGTGTTTTGTGAAGTTGGTCTGAATTTTTTTTGTAAAAAAGTCTTATTAATTGGCAGAAACCATAAAAAAAACTATATAAAATTGAGGAGAGCTAAGTTCATGGTATATTAATTTTTAAAAAATTGTGATCGTCATAATGGAATGGTAAAAATGGTTTAATTCATAAAAAGGTGAAGGGTATTTTTTTTTGTATGTAACATTTTTATTTTTATTTTAATATTTTTTTATTATTAAGTTTGTATTTTTTGTTTATTACAGGACTGAAAATGAACAAATGAATATTTTAAGACAGCAGGCTTTGTAAGATTATTTTAAATTAAATATTAATTATCTACTAATGTGTTATTTTATGGTTTTTGTACTAACATTTATAAAAAAAAAAAAACTTAAGTAGTATAGTTTTTGCCTGGTTTTTAAATATAACAGCCTTACTACAAAAACTTAAACATCTGTTGCACACTTGTTTAAAAAAAGTTTGGCTGCAAAACGGACCCTATGTCAACGTCATAATCTTTAGACAAGTGTTCAACAGACGTTTTAAAGTGTTTGTGGTACAGTCAACTTCAGGTCAGTGGTAACAGTTTTATAGGAAAATCGTAATTATTACTATTGAGTTAAGGTGCATGACAGTTACCACTGATGTGCGGTCTACCGTACGACGGTGTCTGTCTGTGGATACCTAGGTCCCCGTCCCCGTAATGGTATGTTTTGAATATTGCTGGGGCACGATTCTGCTAATTTTACTCAAGCGACATATGATTCCCATTCGACTAAGATCCAATCCCGACTCAATTACGATTGAAGCGTATGTGGCATTCCGCGATTTTTTCTTTTTAATAAACATTTTTATCCTTTTCTGTGATTCAATAATGAATCATATTGTCTGCAAATGATTTACGATTGCAATATGATTGTAGAGCAAACTACCGTATAGACCAAATTCACCAAAATGGCATACCAATCGCAAACCGATACGAATACGATTGGTCTTATATTAGTAGCAGAATGCCCGATATGGTTAAAACTGCTATTGCGATCATATTGCGATTCAATTTCTATTCAATTTTAACATTATTAACTTAGCAGAATCGGGCCCCTGGTTTGTATGTATTTACATGAAACCGTTTTGTATCGAAGCGGCAGCAGCGCGTGCAGTCGCCCTCAGATATCGACCGATTTCATGCAGTCGCTGCAAGTGCGGTCGACAGTTGCAGTCGGCAGCTAGCATTCATAACGCACTTTAAAAATGTATTTTTTTATTAATTAAATTGAAAAATTACTTGCATGTTTGAGTGAAAATATTAACATAGAATTAATTATATAATATTTAAGTACATACTAACATTACATTGTATAAGGATCCTACAGAACATGGATTGAAAAAAAACTATCCACCTTATTATAAAACGTAGTTAAAATAATGTACCGGCTTTTGTACCACCTTTAAACCACCATCCTGAACAAAATCAGTGGACTAAAGCTATTTCTAATGCGGGTACTTCTTAAAACCACGTTTTATGATATGGTGGTATTATATGTCTGTGTTTACCCTATTAAAAACCTATATTAAGGCGATTAATGAATACGTAAAGTTATGGAAATAAGGTTGAAAACTGAACGGTTTTCAGTACAAAATCTAAAACATACTAAGCACATTTTGACATCAGAATTTCATCTTTATTTCCATATCATTTGACGACCTCGATGGCACAATGGTCACCATGCCGGACTGCCGAACCTGAGGTCCCGGGTTCGATTCCCGGTTCGGTCGACAATGGTGTGATGAGCATGCGTGTTTGCCGTGGTCTGGGTGTTACAATATGTAGTTTATCAGTTATGTTACCACCCATACCACAAGTTAATTAATAACTTACCATGGGGCTAACCGACCGTGTGTGAAAAGGTGTCCTGACATTATTATATTATATGATATCATTAGCGTAATGGTTAGCATGGAATCTAATTGTAACCCTGAATTTCTGAAGGTAACAGTATTTTATCTACTGCTCTCGTTAATTAACTATGTCGCTTTGAAGTCAGCCTCTCCTTAGCGGGGCCCAGTAGGGCCAAGGTCTGCCAGGGCTGCGGGATTGTTAGGGCCCTGGTACATAAAAGGCCTTCGACGAAACACGACGGTTTTTAGTCAGTAAGAGTCTGACACTCCCTCACCGCTGCTAACCCACAGCGGGAGCAGCATTTGATGATTTTTGACGTCGTTAAAAAAAAGTCAGCCTCTTGATGCCCTAACCATGTGAATTGGGTATATCACTTGTAGCTAATTTCCGGGAGGCAAAGTCAATTGACGAGATCTAAATGGTACCTACGTGTTTTATTTATGCATGTGATTTTTAGTTCGTAATAATTTAAAATTATTTTAAGGAAATACTTAGATAAAAACGTTTTGTTATCGCCGCAAGGTAAAATATATTTTTACAATAAAAAAAAAAAACTATTCTAGTATAAAACCTACATAATTATCCTATTTACGGAAATAAAAACTAAGCATCAAAAATAGGTAGTTAGGTAGGATAATTATGTAAAATATTAATGTTTTAAAATTAAATTATCAGGTTGAATTTTAAGTTTTTGTTCGAAGAAAAGGGACTTAAAACAATAGTCGACATTTCTACTATAATATTAACTTCTTCCTCCTCGAAATTCCAGTCGCCAGCGCTCCTGGACCCTGGAAGAATGTTCCATCTGCTTCGAGGTCATGCTCCGAGACCAGGAAGTCATGTCCCTACCCTGTTCTCACAACTTCCACTCCGAGTGCATCCTGCCGTGGCTGCAAGAGAAGCAGACCTGTCCTAACTGCCGGAAAGTGGCTGAATGATTGCTCCATTTGTAAGTTTGTTGAATATCTAGACTTTTTCTGAACTAACTATGTACTCCAAAAGGACTTTCTGGCTTCTGACTACTCGTAACGACTGCCAAAGATATTCAAATACCACCCGGGACCCACCAATTTCTCGCACATTCATTCTTGATTTTTGCTTATTATTTTTCTTTGTGTTAATCGACATATGTTAACCAGTATATGAACGTACTAGCTTCCGCCCGCGGCTTCGCCCGCGTATTCCGTTTCCAAGACAATTCTTCAAAAGTCCGGGATAAAAACTATCCTATGTTCTTTCTCAAGGTCAACTCTATCTCTGTACCAAATTGTATTAAAATCGTTTCAGTGGTTTAGACGTGAAAGCGTAACAGACAGACAGAGTTACTTTCGCATTTATAATATTAGTAGGGATTTAATTTAATGAGATTAGGTTTGATACATTTGTACACTAAAGCCAAGGTCACTATTTAAATTTTTAATTAATTCGATAGATAATATTTTTAATCTTAAAGTGCTGATACAGTTTCTAAAAATAGTTTAATCAAAAATATAATCATCGGCACGAATCGCGCAGAAGTAATTTATTGGGTCCCTTTTGTGGTATGAAGTGAGGCGCGGGGGCGGGCTAAAGCAGTGATTGGCCCGCAGTGCATCGCGTCATAGCCGTCACTCGGGATTGGTTCTTTAATAAATCACTTCTGCGCCGATGAAGGTCAGCGCTCAAGATTCGTGCCGATAACTATACGTTACTAAAAATGATTTCTTTTTTTTTCAGCAAAATACTGTTGGTTTGGAGTTAAAACCAACAATCCAGGATTGTCCAATTATAACCTAACATCTTTAATACGGAACAATAATGGATGTAAACTTAAATAATTCACTAATAGGATAATAATAATGCCTTTTTTATCTAGCAATTAGTAAAAAAATAATTAAATAATCATTAAAAAATTCGTAGGATGTTTAGCTGGCTAAATTACAAAAAAAAATACACTAAAAAGATATATAAGTAATATTAAAAACTGGGTTTTTGAAAATATAGCTAGTTTGCAATTTTTAGATCAGAAAAATATTTTTGGCGGGTAAAATGACATAAAATATCAAAATTTTTCTTCCATGTAGTTTAATTTTTTATTTTAGTGTTTCTTTGTATATGTAGGTAATAGTACTTTTTCGCTCAATTTTTTTCGACAAGTGTGTATTTTTTTGAATTTGCTTATTATAATAATTTAGTTTATTTCTGAACATTATTAAAACTGTTATATCACATGTGTATAGTGGTATTTTCTGGTCGTTTTTTAGTGCAGATGACAAGTACAAAAAATGCTATTTTCTCTTGAAAAGCTGCACAAAAGATTCGGTATACCGATTTCTGGTTCAGTTGACAGCTGTACATTTTTTGTGCTGACTGAATTGACTGTCAACTGTACTAAAATGGTCAGACTATACTAAGAGTCGATTAAAATTTTGATTTGATATAAAAATTGCAAAATAATGTTTTTTTTTCTCATATATTGTGCAAAGTATCTTTAAAATACCTTTTCATAGCAATAATTACACGCCTTTGAATTTTCTAAAAAAAAAAACTGTCATATCATAAGATTATCCCGCCTAGCTGTTTTCTAAATGGGTAGGAAATAGGTTATTTTGAGCAATGAATAATTAATGAGAATATCCTATATCCTTTTACTAGAAATAATGAGGATCTGATTAATAATTTTGACATTCTTTGCAAAAATTTTGGACAATCTAATATATTTTTGAAGATTTCGTAGCCAGAAATAGCTTGAAACATATTACTAATTCTGTAATATCTATTTTTTTTTTATCACTACTACTGTCGATTATTTCTGTATAACGTTAAAATTGGTGAATGTCAAAACTTTTTTTACTCTCTTTTTATGCATTTTTTTATTTTTTTCCAAATAATGTTTAAGAATCTGGCTACGATTTTAGAATAAGTATTTTGATTATAAAATTATTTGAATATTGGAGTTAATCATTTATTTTGCCGATTGAATCGCTTTAATTAATCGTTAGTAAAATCTTTAAACCATGGAGCACAAAATGACTAGCGGAGATGTCATAACGCAAAATCTCTTAAGAAAGTAGCGCGACAACATGCGGGGGCGAGGGGGACGACGAACGTTACTGGCTATGCCCTCATACGCTTTTGATCTTTCCCATTTTTTGTAAAAACAAAAAAATCTTAATCTCTTGATTAACGAATAAACAATGGTGAATAAACGAAGCGTTCAGGTTTTTTGAGACATCTTTGTCTCAAAAAACCTGAACGCTTCGTTTATTCACTTGTAACTGAGCGTTTTTTGACCTATAAGAAGGCGCCTGACCTACCTGTCTTTGGCATCTCTGCTCATCTTTACTTGCTCTGTGGTTTTTATAAATGGTTGGCGAAATTCTGAAAATATCTCGAATTATCGTTTCACTGTCTAGTCAGAAACTTATATACTCATATTTTTCAGGATTTTGCCAATCTGTACTGTAAAACTAAAAAAGATGTCTTCTAATATTTTTGAATTTTAAATTGGTTACTGAAAATGCAAAAAAAGTTATATAAAAATAATAAAATGTATAAATAAATAAAGAAAAATATTTAAAAAAGTTATCGAAAAATCTTTAAAAAATGTAAGCTATGCACTGATATTCTTAATATTATTTTTGTAGATATCAAAATAGAAAATAAGTGTGTAGGTACCTAATTAAAATGCAAAAAAAATAACAATATGTAAAAAAACTAATTGATTTTGTATGCTATTGTTTATTTAATTAATGTGAAAGAAACGTCGGCTGAGCCACGTTTTTTTTTTGACATTGGCAACACAGTTTTTTATTATTAATTTTATTTAAAATTTGAAACATAAATAAAAATGTTTACAAGACTTTTCAAATATGGTGTTCCATCATGAAGTTCTTACAAGACACTACAATATGGTTTTTTAGCGTCTAGAAACCGACTTAGAAATTGAATGACATACTTACCAAACTGTTTTAAAAAATATTATTTTTCAGGAACTTTGTTTTTGACATAATATTGACTGTGTTGCCAGAATAATATTTAAATGTGATATTGATAATGTGTTAAAATTGTAGACTTTAGACTGCGTAGATTCTCAATAAAAATAAATGAATGGGAATTTTGTTTTATTTTGTCATCAGCATAATCATCTGCCTTGCCTTTCCTAACTATATTGTGGTTGGCTTCCTGTCTAATCGGATGTATCTGAGTACTAGCTTCTGCCAGCGGTTTCACCCGCATCCCGTGGGAACTACTTCCCGTACCGGGATAAAAAGTAGCCTACAGCCTTCCTCGATAAATGGGCTATCTAACACTGAAAGAAATTTTCAAATCGGACCAGTAGTTCCTGAGATTAGCGCGTTCAAACAAACAAACTCTTCAGCTTTATAATATAAGTATAGACGTGTTTTACAAGAAACGACTGCCCTATCTGACCTTCTCAACCCAGTTACCCGGGCAACCCCTTGGTAAGACTGGTTGTCAGACTTTCTGACAACTAACTACTCGGAACGTCTGAAGATGTTCAAATAACAGCCGGGATCTACAATTTATCGTGCTGAAACACTGAAGAACTTGTCATGACAAGATGTGTCACCCATCCACTGACTGACCGCCCCAATTGTTGCTTAACCATATGACTTAGCCGCGAGTTTTTGTTTTGTTTAATCAATATTACCTACTAAAATAAATTAAAAACATTAAATAAATTGATGATAATTTTATTGAACAAAGTCATACAAAATCGGACACTTCATTTCACAAGTTTGAAAAACTAAATTAATTTTCTTCTGTAGTCGGTAAACTAAACATTTTCTTAAGGTAAATTTTTGGTAAATTTCTCGTTAAATGTAATCGTTAACCGTAATTATATTAATAAAAGTTAATATTAAAACAGGCTACCCATATTATGTTCTAAACGAACGTGTCGGGTCCAAGCGTCGAGATTTTGGAAATCCTGAAAAAAAACAACGGCGTTAATTCATAATCATCATCCTAGCCTAGCCTTTGACCAATATAATGAATATTAGCTATTTTTCACAATTTTACCCGCTTGTCGTATCCTTATAAAATAGACATAGCCTAATAGTCAAAGAACATATCGCAAATTGGTGCAGTATTTAAAGAGCCTTTGAATACCAAGAAAAAAAATAAAATAAAAAATCCTCTTTATATTAGTATAGGCTAATTCCCGCCAGCGGTTTCTAACTTTCTTTGGAAACAGGCTTTAGAGTAGATTATAATATCTTATCATCTGGCTATCCTTTTCCCAACTACTATTTTGGGGTCGGCTTCCAGTCTAACCGGATGCAGCTGAGAACCAGTGCGCCACAAGAAGCGACTGCCCTATCTGACCTCCTCAACCCAGTTACCCGGGCAACCCGATACCCCTTGGTTAGACTGGTGTCAGACTTACTGGCTTTTGACTACCCGTAACGACTAATGTATGACGTAACGAAAATTACAACTAAAAGTGACATAAATGTTATTTTACTCACATCATCACAGTATTGGCAAGGAAACAGCTCCAAGCCATGGGTAGCGACATGGTCTCTAAACTTGTCGGCATCACAGAACGCCATACCGCACGCATCGCACATCCACGCCGACTCCTCGGCTACGTCACCTACTGTTAACGGAAGTTAATGTTAATTAATGTTAACATTAAACATTTAATGTTAATTAATGTCTGTCCACCAACAAGGTGGACAGACGACCTTATGTCGGTCGCCGTCGACGCTGGATGCAGGTCGCCTCCAACAGGTATCTGTGGAGATCTAAGGGGGAGGCCTATGTTCAGCAGTGGACGTCCTATGCCTGAGATGATGATGATGAATGTTAAATGTTAACGAGACGGAACTTGTCGGCTTTACAGAACGCCATGCGACAAGCGTCTCACATTCATGCCGAGTCCTCAGCTACGTCACCTACTATTAATGGAAGTTAATGTTAATTAATGATAAGTTTTGAGTTAACCAGAATTAATGACATGTTTAACGTTAATTCACGTTAAATTATAAGAACGTTAATTAACAAGAGTTAATGACATACGCAATAATAAATAAAGGGAATTTAATGTTAATTAATAATAAATTAAGAGAGTTAATGACTTATGAGTTCCTACTTACTATAAAGTTAATTCAATGTTACTTGACGGTAAGTTAACAGTTAACGTTAGATAATGAGAGTCAATGACAAGACATTTATTCAAAGTAGGCTGAAAATTAGTACTTTTTGAAGGTCAAGTTTACAAAAGACAGCCCCCTAAACGCCCGCGTTTCACCACTTCCTATGTGTTATTGCTGGGAAGAAGTGGCGCAACAAACTCCATAGCAACACATGTCTGTCTATTAGGTACCTAAGTGGTGACTCATTTCCTATTTGTTTTTCTTGAGAAGATGAAAAGGTGGAATACCTTCGGCTTTCGGTTCCAATTCAGAGTTCAAGGCTTCGTCAATAACTATTGAAGTCGTGGTGTGCGATTCAGTTTTTATTTTCTTTGACTCTCTTGGTTCAAAATAAGGACAAGCTGAAATTGAGAAAATTATGTGGTTTTCAAAGACTAGCCTTTTACCAAGTATGTTGGGGTCGGCTTCCACTCTCACCGGATGCAGCTCAGTACCAGTGCTTTCCAAGGAGCGACTGCCTATCTGACCTCCTCGAACCAGTTATCCGGGCAACCCGATACCCCTTGGTTAGACTGGTGTCAGACTGGTTGAGGGGGTCAGATAGGCAGTCGCTTGTGGCGCACTGGTACTCAGCTGCATCCGGTTAGACTGGAAGCCGACCCCAACATAGTTGGGAAGAGACCCGGGAGATGATGATGATGGAATTCGGGTAAAAATGGCTAGGAAAATAATAATGACTTACGTCCATGTCCTACGTGAGTTTTATAGAAAGTAACGAGCACTCGGTCCATAGTTTCCGTGACTATCATATGCGCGGGGCAAGCTTTGCCAGTCTTGTAGATTTGACGCTCAGGTGCTGGGCGTTTGCCTTTGCCCTGGAAGGCAATATAGTTGTTAATAAGAAATTCCTAGTTGAATTAATTTGAATGCGTATGGAATAGGAACTACTGAATTGAAATTGGACAGTGGTTACTGGGCTCAAATCATTCATCAGTCGGTTCATATCTTTCTAGTTTCGGAGCCTTTAGGGTACAAAAAAAGTTTTCTCTAGTTTAATACATTAGTATAGATATATAATACATATACATATTTGTATACTTTCCCCTTAAATTGAAGGGGAAAATATACAAATCTATGATTAGACCTGTCATCTTGTATGGAACTAAGTGTTTGGCACTGCAAAAGAGGGATGAGAAGAGAGTGCATGTAGCAGAAATGAGAATGAGAGATGATAGATGTGTGGTGTTACAAGAATGTATAAAATGAGGATTGATTACATAAGATAGAGGAATGAGGGTTTTCTAAAATGGCAATCCACGAGGTGGCAGCACCGAGTCGTCAGGTCCAATAACTGTCAAAGTGCTTATCTTTACTATGAATAGTGAACGATTTTAGTGTTTTTTTTTTATTTTATAATTAAAGCACTGCATTATTGTTTTACTATTGCGGTTAAGTAAATAAAAAAAACTAAATCATATTGTGTTAACAAATTTTTCAACAAGCTTTTCCTTAGTACCAGTGACTTTTGCACCTTCTCTCTTAGCTCAATTTTTAGTTCGGAAACCTTATTCTGACCGTAGTCCATAATAAAATCAATAACACTTCCAATATAACAGAATTTCAATAAACAATAAGTTCGGCACCTACAATTCCATACTATTTGACAGCTGTTTGGACCAGACGCATACGTGGCGCCACCCGGTGGCAGAAAAAATTTCAAAAACCCTCATTCTGAAAGTAGCGCTAGTTACAGAAAAGATGAGAAGTAGAAGATTGTCATGGTATGGGCATGTAATGAGAAGGGCTGAAACGAATTGCTGAAAATTGGTTTAGTTAGAGGTAATAGATTAGACATGGGGAAAGACAGGCAGGGGGTAGTTTTTATTAGGACGTTGGTGAAACCGAGTTCTTACTAACAGAAAAGGTAGTTTTAGTATATATTCCTCACCTGATAAACATAAACGCCGGACTGGCTGCACATATAGTGAGATCTAACGCCTTCAATAGTCTGCTTGCTCGCCGTCGTCTTCCTGAAACGGTACTTAGTCTCCTCTTGTATCGCACTCTTGAATATCATGAAATCTGTCAACAATAAGTGAGCCAAGTGTGTTGCGGGGGCGCCAAGTGTGTTGTGTTGGCGCCAAGTGTGTTGCGGGGGCGCCAATTGTGTTGTGTTGGCGCCAAGTGTGTTATGTTGGCGCCAAGTGTCTTGTGGTGGCGCCAAGTGTGATGTACGGGCGCCAAGTGTGTTGTGTTGGCGCCAAGTGTGTTGTGTTGGCGCCAAGTGTGTTGTGGTGGCGCCAAGTGTGATGTACGGGCGCCAAGTGTGTTGTGTTGGCGCCAAGTGTGTTATGTTGGCGCCAAGTGTGTTGTGGTGGCGCCAAGTGTGATGTACGGGCGCCAAGTGTGTTGTGTTGGCGCCAAGTGTGTTGTGGTGGCGCCAAGTGTGATCTACGGGCGCCAAGTGTGTTGTGTTGGCGCCAAGTGTGTTGCGGGGGCGCCAATTGTGTTGTGTTGGCGCCAAGTGTGTTATGTTGGCGCCAAGTGTGTTGTGGTGGCGCCAAGTGTGATGTACGGGCGCCAAGTGTGTTGTGTTGGCGCCAAGTGTGTTGTGTTGGCGCCAAGTGTGTTGTGGTGGCGCCAAGTGTGATCTACGGGCGCCAAGTGTGTTGTGAAGACGCCAAGTGTGTTCAAGGGGGACGCCAAGTGTGTTGTGGTGGCGCCAAGTGTGATCTACGGGCGCCAAGTGTGTTGTGTTGGCGCCAAGTGTGTTGTGGTGGCGCCAAGTGTGATCTACGGGCGCCAAGTGTGTTGTGAAGACGCCAAGTGTGTTCAAGGGGGACGCCAAGTGTGTTGTGGTGGCGCCAAGTGTGATGTACGGGCGCCAAGTGTGTTGTGTTGGCGCCAAGTGTGTTGTGTTGGCGCCAAGGGTGTTGTGGTGGCGCCAAGTGTGATGTACGGGCGCCAAGTGTGTTGTGTTGGCGCCAAGTGTGTTATGTTGGCGCCAAGTGTGTTGTGGTGGCGCCAAGTGTGATCTACGGGCGCCAAGTGTGTTGTGTTGGCGCCAAGTGTGTTGTGGTGGCGCCAAGTGTGATCTACGGGCGCCAAGTGTGTTGTGTTGGCGCCAAGTGTGTTGCGGGGGCGCCAATTGTGTTGTGTTGGCGCCAAGTGTGTTATGTTGGCGCCAAGTGTGTTGTGGTGGCGCCAAGTGTGATGTACGGGCGCCAAGTGTGTTGTGTTGGCGCCAAGTGTGTTGTGTTGGCGCCAAGTGTGTTGTGGTGGCGCCAAGTGTGATCTACGGGCGCCAAGTGTGTTGTGAAGACGCCAAGTGTGTTCAAGGGGGACGCCAAGTGTGTTGTGGTGGCGCCAAGTGTGATCTACGGGCGCCAAGTGTGTTGTGTTGGCGCCAAGTGTGTTGTGTTGGCGCCAAGTGTGTTGTGTTGGCGCCAAGTGTGTTGTGGTGGCGCCAAGTGTGATCTACGGGCGCCAAGTGTGTTGTGAAGACGCCAAGTGTGTTCAAGGGGGACGCCAAGTGTGTTGTGGTGGCGCCAAGTGTGATGTACGGGCGCCAAGTGTGTTGTGTTGGCGCCAAGTGTGTTGTGTTGGCGCCAAGTGTGTTGTGTTGGCGCCAAGTGTGTTCTGTGGGCGCCAAGTGTGTTCTTGTGGAGCTCAGTGTGTTCTTGGGGAGCTGAGAGTGTTAGGAGATGACCGAGTGTGTTGTGAGGTTGATGAGATAAACATAAACGCCGGACTGGCTGCACATATAGTGAGATCTAACGCCTTCAATAGTCTGCTTGCTCGCCGTCGTCTTCCTGAAACGGTACTTAGTCTCCTCTTGTATCGCACTCTTGAATATCATGAAATCTGTGAAACAATACCCAAGCCAAGTGTGTTGTGCGGGCGCCAAGTGTGTTGTGGGGGCGCCAAGTGTGTTTTGGGGCGCCAAGTGTGTTGTGTTGGTGCCAAGTGTGATGTACGGGCGCCAAGTGTGTTGTGTTGGTGCCAAGTGTGTTGTGTTGGTGCCAAGTGTGTTGTGTTGGTGCCAAGTGTGTTGTGCGGGCGCCAAGTGTGTTGTGGGGGCGCCAAGTGTGTTGTGAGGTTGATGAGATAAACATAAACGCCGGACTGGCTGCACATATAGTGAGATCTAACGCCTTCAATAGTCTGCTTGCTCGCCGTCGTCTTCCTGAAACGGTACTTAGTCTCCTCTTGTATCGCACTCTTGAATATCATGAAATCTGTCAACAATACCCAAGCCAAGTGTGTTTTGGGGGCGCCAAGTGTGTTCTTGGAGACGCCAAGTGTGTTTTGGAAGCGCCAAGTGTGTTGTGGGGCGCCAAGTGTGTTGTGCGGGCGCCAAGTGTGTTGTGCGGGCGCCAAGTGTGTTGTGCGGGCGCCAAGTGTGTTGTGTTGGCGCCAAGTGTGTTGTGCGGGCGCCAAGTGTGTTGTGCGGGCGCCAAGTGTGTTGTGCGGGCGCCAAGTGTGTTGTGCGGGCGCCAAGTGTGTTCATGTGGGCGCCAAGTGTGTTGTGGGGGCGCCAAGTGTGTTGTGGCGGGCGCCAAGTGTGTTGTGCGGGCGCCAAGTGTGTTGTGGTGGCGCCAAGTGTGTTGGGCGGGCGCCAAGTGTGTTGTGTTGGCGCCAAGTGTGTTGTGGTAGCGCCAAGTGTGTTGTGGTAGCGCCAAGTGTGTTGTGGGGGCGCCAATTGTATTCTTGGGGAGCTGAGTGTGTTAGGAGATGACCAAGTGTGTTGTGACGTTGATGAGATAAACATAAACGCCGGACTGGCTGCACATATAGTGAGATCTAACGCCTTCGATAGTCTGCTTGCTCGCCGTCGTCTTCCTGAAACGGTACTTAGTCTCCTCTTGTATCGCACTCTTGAATATCATGAAATCTGTCAACAAAACCCAAGCCAAGTGTGTTGTGTTGGCGCCAAGTGTGTTGTGTTGGCGCCAAGTGTGTTGTGGCGGCGCCAAGTGTGTTATGTTGGCGCCAAGTGTGTTGTGTAGCGCCAAGTGTGTTGTGTGGCGCCAAGTGTGTTCTTGGGGAGCTAAGTGTATTCTTGGGGGCGCCAAGTGTGTTGTGCGGGCGCCAAGTGTATTCTTGGGGGCGCCAAGTGTGTTATGCGGGCGCCAAGTGTGATGTGGGGGCGCCAAGTGTGATGTGGGGGCGTCAAGTGTGATGTGGGGGCGCCAAGTGTGTTCTTGTGGAGCTGAGTGTGTTCTTGGGGCGCTAAGTATGCATTCCATCTTCGCGAGCCGATGAATTGCGAATTTTATGTACGCCATTATTGTCACATGCATCAGGCCATAAACTAAAAAAGGAGTTTAAGTTATCGAATGTTAAATGTTTGTCATGTGGCAGTACTTTGTGTTAAATAAATATGTTCTTGTGGAGCTAGGCTGTGTTAAGAGGTAGCTGAGTGTGTTAGCGGCGCAAAGAATATTGTGAGTTAATGTGTTATTAATGTTATCAAATCAAATCATCTTTCTTTCAGGCATGAATGGCCCATAGATAAAAACCTTAAAAACTAGCATACATATATAATACTAGCCGTTTTCCCGCGGTTTCACCCGCGTCCCGTGGTAACTACTGCCCGTACCGGGATAAAATATAGCCTATGTTACTCGTGGATACTGAAGCTTTCGAATGGTGAAAGAATTTTTAAAAACGGTCCAGTAGTTTTTGAGCCTATTTACAACCAAACAAACAAACAAAGTTTTCCTCTTTATAATATTAGTATAGACAATGTTATTTGGTTGGAGGTATATTCCGAGTGTGTTGTGTATTTGCTAAGTGTGTTGTGTGTTGTGTGTGAAGCTAATATAATATAATATTACCGTCCATATTATGGAACTCGAGCTGCTCGACCTGTTCGTGTACGCGGTGCGCGTGCAGTAAGTGAGCGCTGAAGTTCGAGCCGTAGCTGACGCGCTCGTCGCATAGCGGACAGATGAATGCTTTGCGTTTTTCTACCTGATAAAGTTAAGGAATAGTACTTTAAAATGTATACGTTGAAATTAAAATAATTAAAGAAAAACAATCAGTGAGACAAAAGCTTCCATTTTGCAAAGAAACAAAGATCCCACATGTATGTGCAATATGACTGCACAGTTCAGAATTTAGTCGACCGATTACTCACAAATGTGATGTTAAAGTAACTTGTCAAGATTTGTACAAACAAACGCGCAAGTCATCAAATAAAACAAACACTAACTTCAAAATGGCATAGTTTTTAGGTGCGTACCGAACTTTGTTTCAAAGCCTTACCTATACATTTCAGTCAAAATCGAATTTCATTCAACTACTCACGAAAGATATTTTAAGCATTCAGATTTTTTTTCTTTGATTCTGAAGTTTGTCTGTACATAAGTACTTTCTAAGTATATCTTGGACACCAATGACTGTGTTTCGGATGTCACGTTAAACTGTAGGTCTCCTCTGTCATTGAACATCCTTGGCAGTCATTACAGGTAGTCAGAAGCCAGTAAGTCTGACACCAGTCTAACCAAGGGGTATCGGGTGGTCCGGGTAACTAGGTTGAGGAGGTCAGAGAGGCAGTCGCTCCTTGTGAAGCACTGGTACTCAGCTGCATCCGGTTAGACTGGAAGCCAACCACAACATAGTTGGGAAAGCTCGGTAATGTTACCTCAAAGCCATGCGCCTTCCACAGATGTTTGTTGAGTATCTGTTTCTGACTGAAGTCTCGGTTACACATGTGACACTTCTTGCGTTCTCGGGGCACGTATTTTGGAGTTTGCTCATTACAGAGTTTTACTGAAACATTAGAAAGAAAAATTTGTTATTATGGTGGTAGTAGCTTTTGTGAAATAGGTAAAAAATAATATGGATGATAAATCTCAACAAACTAACTGAATAGACTGAGCAGTCGCAGTTGGGGACTGTTCTTTGAAATACTTGAGAGGTCTACTAGCTAAGAGGTTTTTCAGCCCGACAGTATTAGCCTGTAATATTTATTTATTTATTAAATACAATATGGGCTTTATAAAAACTTAACAAAGAAGTCTTTCTGTCTTCATCAGAAAGACAATTAGAGAAGTTCTGGCTTATTTCAAATTACTAGTACTTTGTCTCTCTTTGCAATATTATGTAGCTTTAGGTGCAAAGCCTGTTTTTTTTTGCAAAATATATATTTATAACAAAATATATATAAAAAACTTCTTAGAATGAACTGATGCCTACAACTGGGTATTTTGCAAAACTCACGTCCATGTTTCATGCGCAGATGTGTGAAGCAAGCCTTCTTGCTCACGTAGATATTATCGCAGAAATGGCACGGGTACTTCCTGCCTTCAGACTCCGATTTCACGCCGTGACATCTGAACAGAGAGTAGGGTGTCGAAATCATCTGTCTAGCCTTTTCTCAACTATTTTGAGGTCGACTTCCTGGCAGCTGTGTACCAGTGTGCCACAAGGAGCGACCCAAGGATCACCTCAGTTACCCGGGCAACCCGATACTCCTTGGTAAGTCTGACAACCCAAGCCGGGCTGTCTTACCAAGGCTTCTTATAAAATGGTGGGTGGTGGTCAATTAATATCAAGAATAGACGAATAAATAGATAACAAACAGGATAGGATCAGCTTCCAGAAGAATCATCAGATGACCCCTCGAGCTGTGGGTGCAGCGTGAGGGAGTGTCAGACTCTTACTGACTAAAACCCACCAAGTTCCTTCTTAAGCCCTTTGTGTACCAGCGCTGCGGTAACTCGCGCGAAATATCCCGCAGCTTACAGCTTTCTAAGATGATCTATATAAATCATGTGCCTAGTCTTTTCCATTAAGTTGTGGTGAGCTTCCAGTCTAACTAGACGATACTTGTGGTCCACTTGCAGAGGCTGCTTGCCTGAACTCTTCAAAGGAAACCTACCTATTATGATGATCAGCAGGGTCCCTCAAAGCTACTCCGCAGAGAGTGCACTCGCGCAGCGGCAGGCCAGTCCTCGGCTCTAACTCGTGGACTGTCCTGATGTGGTCGTGAACGTCTTCCACGGTGGCCAGTTGGAGATGAGACCAGATACAGGATCTAACCTCTAGGAACTACGTAAATCATCATTTGCCTAGCCTTTTCCATTATGTTGAGGCCAGCTTCCAGAGAAATCATCAAACGAGTCCTCCCGCTTTGTGTAGAAGCGTGAGGGAGTATCAGACTCTTACTGGCTAAAACCCACCATGCTCCTTCTTAAGCCTTTTATGTACCAGCACCGCGGGAAATCGCACGAACAATCCCGCTGCCCGAACTTTGAATACCTAAGCTACATACAGAGACAACCAGTTTTAGCAAGAGTCAAGGGGTATTGGGTTGCTCGGGTAACTGGGTTGAGGAGGTCAGGTAGGCAGTCGCTCCTTATAAAACACTGGTACTCAGCTGCATCCGGTTAGACTGGAAGCCGACCCCAACATAGTTGGGAAAAGGTTAGGCAGATGATGCTACATACTGAGACTGAGTGTCTAAACTCCTCAAATGCCTGTCTGAACTCTTGAACTGCCTGTATGAACTCTTGAACTGCCTTTCTGAGCTCTTCAACCTAGAGAGACCTACCTATTATGATGATCAGCAGGGTCCCTCAAAGCTACTCCGCAGAGAGTGCACTCTCTGAGAGGCAGGCCAGTCCTCGGCTCCAGCTCGTGGACTGTCCTGATGTGGTCGTGAACGTCTTCCACGGTGGCCAGTTGAAGATGAGACCAGATACAGGATCTCTACGTAAATCATCATCTGCCTAGCCTTTTCCATTACATGTTGGGGTCTGCTTCCAGTCTAAGACAACCAGTTTTACCAAGGGGTATTGGGTTGCCCGGGTAACTGTGTTGAGGAGGTCAGATTGCTCCTTGTGGCATACTGGTACTCAGCTGCATCAGGTTTCACTGGAACCCAATACTGTTGGGAAAAGGCTAGGACGATGATGAACTCCTCAACGGAATCCTACCTATTATGATGATCAGCAGGGTCCCTCAAAGCTACTCCGCAGAGAGTGCACTCTCGCAGCGGCAGGCCAGTCCTCGGCTCCAGCTCATGCACTGTCCTGATGTGGTCGTGAACATCCTCCACGGTGGCCAGTTGGAGATGAGACCAGATACAGGATCTTACCTCTAGGATCGACGTGAATCATCACCTGCCTAGCCTTTTCCATTACATGTTGGGGTCTGCTTCCAGTCTAAAACAACCAGTTTCACCAAAGGGTTGCCTGGGTAACTGGGTTGAGGAGATCAGATAGGCAGTCGCTCCTTGTAAAACACTGGTACTCAGCTGCATCAGGTTTCACTGGAACCCAATACAGTTGGGAAAAGGCTAGGCAGATGATGCTACATACTGAGACTGAGTGTCTGAACTCCTCAAATGCCTGTCTGAACTCTTGAACTGCCTCTATGAACTCTTCAACTGTCTATCTGAACTCCTCAGAGGAAACCTACCTGTTATGATGATCAGCAGGGTCCCTCAAAGCGACTCCGCAGAGAGTGCACTCTCGCAGAGGCAGGCCAGTCCTCGGCTCCAGTTCGTGGACTGTCCTGATGTGGTCGTGAACGTCTTCTACCGTGGCCAGTTGAAGGTCACAGTAGATGCAGGTGGTCTCGTCTAGAGCTTGGATTGCGTGTTCGTCATCTAAATCCTCTGGATTGGAGAAGATGGAGAAGAATGTTGAAAACTGGTGAATATTGACTTTTTGGGCCAAATCCATTACAGAAACTTAAAGCCCCCACGCAAAAGATGTGTCTTATGTACATATATGGCATTATCGTATAAAGGACCATAGATGCTTGATCAATTCAGTTGGCTTCAAATCAAGATGAAGATACTATTTTGTATAATTGTGAAGAATTACAGCATGCCATACATACATAATACCTACATATATTTTTTTATATGTTATTAAAAGATATACAGAGACAGTAAGGTTTATTACCGAAAAAAGTATTACAAGTTCCAGTCAAATAGAACTAATTGTTGGACCACTATGAATTTCTGATTTTAGACGGTAGGTTTAAAATAAAAAAATGTACATAACGGTTTTCAGCGATCTCACTGCGTCACTGAGATATCACAAAAATACATAATGAAGAAAACTCACCATCCATCTCATCATCATCACCATCAGAGCCTGAAGTCTTCAATATCACCATCGGCTTACCATCTTCCCCTGTGACGCATTCCGCCTCCTCCAGTATGGACTCATCTAAATATTCCTCGTCTGAAAGTAATACTAACTCATCATCTCCCGAGCCTTTTCCCAACTATGTTGGGGTCGGCTTCCAGTCTAACCGGATGCAGCTGAGTACCAGTGTGCCACAAGGAGCGACTGCCTATCTGACCTCCTCAACACAGTTACCCGGGCAACCTGATACCTCAACTAACACACAGACTTGTAATATTGGTGACATAGGTTAGCAGATTGTGATAGTCACAGGGCGCTAAATTGTGTTAAGAACATAGGTCGCCAAATGTGTCAGTGACTAAGGTCGCCAGTTGTGTTAGCTAGAGGGCGCTAGATTGTGTTAGTGACTTAATTACGACGCCAGACTGTTTTCATTGCGTAAAAATAAATGTTTTAAACATTAAATGTTAGATATCGTATTTTCTAATCGCATGAAAATTGGTATTTTTAAAATTAATCTTATTATATAGTTCTAGTAGGAATCACCAAATGAATTGGAAAATCAAAATTAAAAATTACAAAAACAAAACTACTTTAATTTTTTACAATACATAAGTACAAAAATACGTTTTTTATAAAGTTTTTCGAAAGAATACCTTTAACATTTTGTAGCATAGCCAAGCTCTTGGTAGTCTGCCCCTTGAAGGCAAGTGACTTCTCGAGGTGATCGACACACTCCGAGCAAATGTACTTCAGATTGGTCGGTATCTAGAACAATGAAAAAAAATGAAATGAATTCCGATATCCACGCCATCACGCGTGAATGGCTGATCGTTTACGCTAAAAATTAAAGGGGAGGTAGCTTAGAGCAGGGGCCCGATTCTCCTACGTTAATAATGTCAAAATTGAATGGAAATTGAATAGCAATAGCCGTTTTAACCATATCGGGCATTGTGCTACTAACTCCAATCAGGCCCGCCGCTAGCTGTTTGTTCGCCCGCGTGCAAAACCGATTATGCCGCCCTACGACTACAGATTATACTGGGTTTTGTCAAAAAACATATAAGGGGGGGGGGGGGGTTTCCTTAGAGTTTTCATGAAGTAAACATACCATAAAAAGCCAAAGTGAACAAAAAGCTATAACGGACGTGCGCGAAAAATGATTTTTCGGAATTGAAGGCCTCAACAATTAAACAAAGATAAATTGTGATCAGTGCCGGTTTTAACTCAACCAGCGGTTGCTGGTTGGTGAATGCAAAAACACGTGAATGTGTCTTCTGATTGCGCGAGCGAAGCGAGCGCGAAATTTTTTGTAATATTTTAGAACTCAAAACAAAAATTACTTAAAATTTTGCCCAAACGTACATAACTCTTTGTTGATAATGGCGCCTATGTATTAAAATTTTGGGACTTAAAGTAGTACCGTAAATAAGAAAGTTCATATGGAAACTAGAAGTTACTTTCTTCTTATTAATAAAAGAACTTAAAAACGACGCTCCCTTTTTGCTAGGGTAGACTAAAAAAATCTTGAAAAATAAAAACAACTGTAAAGTGAAGCAAGCCCGAAAATTTTTGAGTTTTCGATCACTAAAAGTCCTAAACATATATAGTTAAAAGCGACTGTGAACTGAAGAAGCCACGAGCGAAGGGAGCGCGAATTTTCTTGAGTATTGGGACACTAGCTTTTGCCCGCAACTTCGTTCGCGTGGAATAGTGACTACCAGCAGATTTTTGATTTGACCAATAGATGGCGCTATATGTCCGGAATAATATATATTTTTTTTTTGTAATAAAAACTATCCTATGTCCTTTCTCAAGTTTCAAACTATGTCTGTACCAAATTTCACACAAATCGGTTCAGTAGTTTAGGCGTGAAGAAAAGACAGACAGACAGAGTTACTTTCGCATTTATAATATTAGTTTGGATTAAAAGTAGCTATATGTGATAGAAAATTGAAGTGTAAAGTAAGGAAACTGCGAGCGAAGCGAGCGCGAAAATTTTTGAGTTTTGGGACATAAAAGTAGTGTTTCTTCGATAATTTCTCAAATTTAACGCCGAATTAAACACAAATTCGCCTTGGGCGCCCCTGAGCCCGCGGCGCCCGGGTTATTCGCACACGCTGCACCATAGGTTAAGATGGCCCTGATGCTATCCATTCATTTGGATACAGTTCTTGTAAGTTGCAATCTTTGATGAAATTTAAAACAAAAATAGGAGTAACATTCTGATCAAGGATTGGTTGGGGGCGCCTGCGGCGCCCCTTATATCCGGCGCCCTGGGCCGTCACCCAACCGCGCCCTACCCTAAAACCGCTACTGACTGCGATATCTGACATGGAGGCGCGAGCGCAGCTAGCGCGAATTTTTTTGGGGATGCAAAGGATGAACCCGTCAAAATTGATAGGGGACGACCAAAGCGAGGGTGGTTTTTCTGAAATTTTATTGCTTATCTACTCATCTATTTTTAGTAAAAATATTTTTATTACGTAATTATGGTTTAATTTTGCCGCCCCCTAAATAGTGCCGCCCAGGGCATTTGCCCCCCCTGCTCTTTCCCCCACGCTACGCCAATTGTTGATCTTAAATCGTTTGTAATAATTTTTTATTTTGAAAATGATCAACAGATGTAACTGAAACCGGCAGTGTAAGTAATATTCTTAACGCTATTTCTGTGTTTGGAAATATTGAAATCAAATAATTGGTAAAAAGATATTGTTTTTTTTTAATATAACGTGATAAGTCGCTCGATTTGCCGCCCCCTAAGATGTGCCGCCCGCGTGCGGTGCACGCGCTGCACGCCCGCTTACGGCGGGCCTGACTCCAATGGTATTCCAACGACATAATAACATTTATTTTAAAACGTTAAATAAATGTTTGATGTTACATATCAAAGGATAAAAACGTTTATTTTAAAGAAAAAATTGTGGAATGTCACATACGCTTCAATCGTAATTATGAGTCGGGACTGGATATAGTCGAATGTGAATCGTATGTCGCTTAAGTAAAATAGCGGAATCGTGCCCCAGGGAGAAGCCATAAAATAGTTTTTGTTACCATCGGGGGCCCGATTCTCCTAATTTTACTTAAGCGCCATTCGATTGACGTTCGACTCGATTCGACTGAGACCCAATCCCGACTCGATTACGATTGAAGCGTATGTGGCATTCCGCTATTTTTTCTTTGAAATAAACGTTTATATCCTTTTCTGTCATTCAATAATGAATAATATTGTCTGCAAATGATTGACGATTGCAATATTATTGTAGAGCAAACTACCGTATAGACCAAATGGCAAACCAATCGCAAACCAATCGCAAACCAATCGAATGTCAATGGAATACGATTGGTCTTATATTAGTACCAGAAAGCCCGATATGGTTAAAACTGCTATTGCGGTTCAATTTCTGTTCAATTTTGACATTACATATTAACTTAGGAGAATCGGGCCCAAGGCTATTTGCGCCTAAACTTAGTTGTATCCTCTTATTTAAGGCTTCTCCAATATTATTAAATAAGGGAGCCGGACTCGCTCACGAAGGGTTGCGTATCCTATGGGATGGGACCCTAAAATATTTGTTTAATTCCAGTTTTCAACAAACTCGTACTTCGTGTGTGAAAATTTCAACAGCCTGGAGGCAAACGGACGGAAAGTTGGAAAACGAAGTTACAATAATAGGGTCCCTAAAAATCAAAGCTTGATTTGAGACATAGGTATATTACGCGTTATAAAGTCAAATTCATGAAATATTGAAAGAAATAATGCTAATAAAATACAAACTTAAAAACCGATTTAAATATTCATTTAATTGTGTAGTTTCTACATGAAAACCAACAACAACAAATAAGGTCTAAATAAATCTAAGACTATGTAGTTTTTACGTAAAATCTATCTACTATTTTAGTAAAAAAGGCTTGATATAACCTTAATATCGAAACAGTTTTCAAACATTTTCGCATAAGTTTCCTTGTTGTCCGCGTACAAAGCAAATAGGTCGCATAAATCGTTCGTGTTCATGCAACTGATGCAACCTACAAACTCCTCGTCCTCCATTTTATATTTTCTATTTATTTATAAACTAAAGAGGCCGGCCATGCTACGTTATTTATTTCAAATGAAAGAAAATGGGGAATAGAACAATTGAATAGCGCGCGTTTTAGTGATGTGCGAGTGTTTGCGGTTCGTTTGTAAGTCGATCGATTTAGATTTCAGTCGATATATTTTTTAAACTGCGTTAACTGTGTTAATAGTAAAACTTTTAAGTACCTATATGAAGTTTGATTTTATTTTATATCCAATGCTCTTTTTGGTTTGCTTTAACAACGAACGGAATAAAAAATCTTTAAGCAAAACTAATCGAAAAGGCTATTAAAGTGGTTGCTAGGTCTAGTTAAAGAGTACTTCTATTTTTAAGAGCTGCCATTTATTTAGTTTTGGTCAGGTGGCAGTGTTGGTAGAGCTATTTTCTACTCAATTTTCAGTTTCGCATTCCCATCACACAATAATAAGTTCAGCAATTAGCTCTGAATCAAACAGTACAATTTGACGTGCACACTTGTATAAGTTGTTGCGACAGCAAATTTTTAAAGTAGGCAAATAATGTATTTTTCATGGTATCTTATTTATAAGGCTCGACAGTAATTATTTTAACACTTTAGTTTTTAGCTATAACGTTTAATGAATTATAATTTAATATTTACTAGACTTAACTTCTAATTACTGATTTTAAAATTGGAATAGTAACATCACTAGTGAAATGTTGAAACGAGACGGGTGATAATATTTTCCCACATTTTCAGTTTGTTAGAAAAGGACAGGAGTAGAAGACTTGACAGTGACGTTTGATAACGTAACCTGACACATGGCAGCTCCAGTATTGTCAGCGTCTAAAATTACCCCTAAATAGTGAACTGAAGTTAATTGTGAAACAGATTTATTACTCATAATGTTTCACGTCAAGTGTGAAATATCTTACAGAAACCAAGTTTTAAAATATTTTCTTCAGTATTGTTACCTAGCCTGAGCAAGTCTGAGAGGCCATGTTTATTACCTTTTTTTTTGTTACAATGCATTAGTGATACATGATGATCTTACAATGAATAAGTATATTTTGAAACAAGCTACTGCTGTGGATTGCTAAATTCTAGTTGTCCTATAAGAATACATTATTTCATCAAAATTATTCAGATACAAGAAAGCAATAGTAAATATATAAGGTAAGGGAAATTCGTAAACATTAACAGGCAACACCGAAATAATCCTTCAATAATCGTAAATAGTTGCGAACGTCAGTTTTATTATGACAAGCAAGTTTATCCAGTGTTCTGTTGTGTTTATTCAGTAAATAATCTTCGATTTAACTGCGTCTGGGTTGTTATCTTGCGAAATATACAAGTATCATTATCTAGCCGTCTCATTACCTACTCTGCATTCATAATGATACCATTTAGATTGTTAACAGCCGTTTTAAGACAGAGAAAGTAGTTTAATTATATTCTAAAACTTGTTATAGTGAACAAAAAATTATGCCATAAGCGTTCATTGACCTTTCGCAGTAAAAAAATAATACCGCGATTTTTTTTAAGTAGGCTGTATGCATATGTGAATCGTTGGTGTTTAAAAAAAATGAAGCTGAAAATAGACAGAGGACTTTTGCCTGTGAAGGCGCACTTTTTTTTCTTTTTCGCGGGTAAGTAATTTTCTAATTTATTTTATTTAAAACATTACAGAATGTCAAAAATAAGACTTCTATACAAATATAATAGAGAGGAAACATTCTTTGGTTTGTTTCAAAGGCTCTGAAATCAATGTACCTATTTGAAAAATTCTCTCCCCTTTTAAATTAGCCTGTCCCTGAGTAACATAGGCTATATTTTATCCCGTTCCCGCGGGATGCGGGTGAAACCATATTAAAATATCTAGTGATTAAAAAAATACAGAATAAAAAAAAGTCTGTTTAATATAATTTAATTTAATTGAAACTCAAGAAATAGAGACTCAAATAAAATATTTATATTATTTAACATGATAATCAAATTATTATTTCTTTGACAAAGATGAATGAATATCCATCTTAATTAATACAGTAGCGGGATCCTAAATCTATGATTTCCATAATATTAATAATTCATTATTCACTATAAATAATGCTAAGATGTATGTATACGTAATGGGTGGCTGGGTTGAGGAGGTCAGATAGGGCAGCCGCTCCTTGTGGCACACTGGTACTCAACTACATCCGGTTAGACTGGAAGCCGACCCCAACATAGTTGGGAAAAGGCTTGGAGGAGGAGGACTACAAATAATGCTAAATGTTGGAAGTAAAATAAACTTTGCAAGTTGTTATCTTTCAAAATGTTTTCTTTGTCTTTGTGAATGAATGAATTAACAATGAATTGAATTGTTATTTGGGTACTCTACTTTTGATAATTTTGTATTATTTTTGGTACAATGATGTTCATTATTATTTATCTTCTTCAAAATTAGCCAAATGGGCCCATCAGTTGATCTTGTATAATTTGTATTTTTATAAATATGTGTATACATATGTAGCTATATGTAGTTTATCAGTTGTGTTAGCACCCATAACACAAGTTAATTAATAACTTAGCATGAGGCTAACCGACTGTGTGTGAAAAGGTGTCTTGACATTATATTATAAAACAACAAATGAACAATAATTCATTTTTATACAAAAGAAGGCAAATAAAAATGTTATGAATATTTAAAATTGGTCAAGGGAGTTAATTTGGAAAAAAAAATCTTGGCTGTTAGAATTAAAAAAGCCTATGTAGTAGGTACAATAAAGATGATTAGGTATGCATAAAATTAAATACTTATTAAAATAATATTATAAATGCAAAAGTAACTCTGTTTAACATAGGCTATTTGTTATTCAAGAGTAGGTAGGATGTCCCTTGGGACTAGGGCTGCCATCCTTCCGGGTTACTCCGGATTTGTCCTAGCTTGGGGGCTGTCCGGGCAGGGTTTCAAGAAATGTCCAAGGAAAACCCGGACACTTTTCATGTAAGGAAGCACCTCATTGAATTTTAAGTATTTTTCGGCATTATTGTGTACAAATAAATAAATGGATGAAAATAAGGTCCAGTAAAAAAAAAATATTTTAGCTCTCGTCCAGGGGAACAATGCGATTTGTCCGGGTTTTCAGAAGCTTTGTCCGGGTTCGGCGAAATTCGAGATGGCAGCCCTAATTGGGACACACAGGACTTAAGTTTTGTGTCGTGAATTAAATTCATCTTAATATTTAATGTATTTGCGTGAGGCCATCCCATCTTACCCTAAACATACATTAAATAATCATACTTGGGCCATTAATTCAAACAAGACTTTTGCATCAGGTCCATTAATATTTAATTCTCTCGAAAGGGACTAAGAAGGTAAAGAATTTATCTACCTGATATTTTTTTGTTTCAACAAGTTTTTTTTTTTGTAAGAAACGACGATTCCTTAGTCTTTTTCCATCTTGTAATATTAAAGAAAAAAACCGGCCAAGTGCGATTCGGAATCGCGCACGAAGGGTTCCGTACCATTATTTATAAAATGAGCAAAAAAATCACGTTTCTTGTTGTTGTTGACGTACGGACGGACAGAGGAGCGAAAACAATAGGGTCCCATTTTACCCTTTGGGTACGGAACCCTAAAAACATCAGGAATTTTGCTTTTGCCAGCGGCTTCAGCCACGTCCTATCTACTCCGTGCACCCGGATAAAAAGTAGCATATTGTCTTCCTCGATAAATGGGCTATTTAAAAACGAAAAAAATCGGTCAAACGGCGTGAAAGGGCGGAGCTAGTAACGTTCCTCGTCCCTCGAACACCCGAATTTTGGTGACTCTACTTGCTTAGTAGATTTTGCGTTATGACATCTCTGCTAGTCTTTATGTGCTCTATGTCCCTATCTCATCATCCTCCGAGCCTTTGTCCCAACTATGTTGGGGTCCGCTTCCAGTCTAACCGGATTTAGCTTAGTAGCAGTGCTTTACAAGAAGCGACTGCCTATCTGACCTCCTCAACCCAGTTACCCGGGCAACCCAATACCCCTTGGTTAGACTGGTGTCAGACTTACTGGCTTCTGACTGCCCCTAACGACTCTCAAGGATGTTCAATGACATCCGGGACCTACAATCTAACGTGCCATCCGAAACACAGACTCTATGTCCCTATCTCTAGTTTACAAAACAATGGATAGATATGATATTGGGATTGGGACTGACAGTTAACGTTTGTGTCTATGAAATGTCAGGGTTACATCGCGTCTTAAAGACCTCTTGAGTAAATTGTATGTATCCTAATAGAATTCACTATTCCCGGCCCGCATAGACGCCAGTCTTTATCAGTTACTTGCTTTTGCCCTTGGTTTCGCCCGCGTCCCGTGGGAACTACTGTCCGTGCCGGGATAAAAAATAGCCTATATATTAATATCTCAGGCGCCAGATAGACTGTAATTTATATCAGTTCAATAGCTTTGCCGTGAAAGACCGACCGACAGTTGCTTTCGCATACCTATATAATACTAGCTATTTTCCCGCGGTTTAACCCGCGTCCTGTGGGAACTACGGCCCGTATCAGAATAAAATATAGCCTGTATTACTCAGGAAGAGTGTAGCTTTCCAACAGTGAAAGAATTTTTCAAATCGGTTCAGTAGCTTCGGAGCCCAAAGCACAAACAAAAAAATGTTTTCTCCATATTAGATTAATAAGGATTAGTGAGGAATTTGGGCTCTTACTATAGACTATACATATGTATGTACGTATGTTTGAGTCACAGGGAACGCGAAACGCGCAAGGTATCCACGACACCTATTACATCAGTAAGTAGGATATTAGTGAGGCCTTGACGCACGGTCAGGTTCAAATAGGGTCGTATGCTAACGAAATGGTTATTACGAACATTTGTTTATCCTCACTAAGGCTGCGTTCAAAACAAACTGACTGTCAGCCGCCGAAAGTGAGCGAACGTTACGCAGCTTATTGTGTTTCCATACATATTCACTTTTACGTTCACATCTAAACGACGATATGTTATGCGTTATAACAGTCAGTTTGGTTTGAACGCAGCCTAATATTTAAATACGAAAGTAGGTAACTGGGTCTGAATGTCGCGGTTTCGGTACACAGACAGTCTTTAGCTTTTCTATTAATATTTAAGGAAACTCTTCAAATGACTCCTCCCACTGTGTGTGCAGCGGTGAGGGAGTGTCAGACTCTTACTGACTAAAAACCGTCGTGTTCCGTCGTAGGCCTTTTACGCACCAGGGCCACGGTAACTCGCGCGAACAATCCCGCAGGCATGTTAAGACTTAAAGCCGTCTCCAAAAATATAGGGAAGAGGAACCACATATAATAACAACCATATTATAAACAATAGACAATATAGATAGAGTTTCCTCTATTTACACAGCAAGATAGGCAGTAATTACAATTTAAATATTAATTACACACTCTAAGACGCTCTGTTGATTTATTCATTAAGATAGTGACACGTTTGATATGCCAAACTGGGTTAAAGAAACAGGTATCAACAAGTGTGGTGATCATCATCTGCCGAGCCTTTTCCCGACTATGTTGGGGTCAGCTTCCAGTCTAACCGGATGCAGCTGAGTACCAGTGTGCCATAAGGAGGGACTGCCTATCTGACCACCTGAGCAACCTAATGCCTCAAGGAAAGACTGGTTATCAGACTTACTGGCTTCTGACTACCTGTAAGTCCTGTACGACTGCCAACGATGTTCAAATTACAGCCGGAACCTACAGTTTATCGTGCCCTCCGAAACACGGTCATTGGTGTCTAAGATATACTTAGAAAGTACGTACAACCTTAGAAAAGTTGTATTGATACTTGTCTGACCTGGAATCGAATCGACACTCATACTTGAGAGGTTAGTTATTTACCCACTACGCCACCACGACATTTCATGATTAATTTGACGAAAACTATAGATGGATGGAAAAGTTTATTTATAGTACTTATTAGGTAACAAATATTGTACAATTGTAGATTATATTTCGTATCAAAGTATCAACACAGGTAATAACCGCTTATCTTAATAACATGTTATCAAACAATTATGAAAGATCTGAGACAGGTAAATTAATGTCTAATGACACCTACTCCATATAATGCTATTGTCTGGGGATTAAATAAAACGTTCTTGTTAAGGAACTCACTAAATGTGAGCACCATTTAACTATAACGATAACCGACGAACTAGGTATATTCAGTTTTCAAATTGCCGATTTGACCAAAAGGCGGCAAGTATATGGTTGGTTATCGTTATAGCTAAATGGTACAATTATAGTTTTATCCATACTCTATCTATACTAATATAATAATGAATACATTTTTTGATAGTTTTTAGTACGCTAAAGGCTCCGAAACTGCTAATTTAGTTACTGCTAGTTAATTTGATAAATTCTTTCACTGTTGGAAAGCTACACTCTTCCGAGTAACATAGGCTATATTTTATCCCGGTACCGGCAGTAGTTCCAACGGGACGCAGGTGAAACCGCGGGAAAACAGCTAGTACAATATAAATATTAGTAAGAAAATTCCGTTAAGGAAGGGACCACATAAGAAGACCCCTCGGGCACTACAGGAGTATTTTTACAACGTCCCTTGTTCTTTGCTCCCCAAAAAAAAGGTGTACCCTCAGGCCTTTTTAACCGACTTCCCAAAAAGGAGGAGGTTATCAATTCGGCCGGTATGTTTTTTTTTTTTTTTCTATGTATGTACATCGATTACTCCGAGGTTTATTGACCGATTTACGTGATTTTTTTTTTGTTCGACTCGGAATAGCTGCCAGTTGGTCCCATAGTCATCAGGTCAGGATCTGATGATGGAAACCCTGAGAAATCGAGGGCAACCTTCGAAAGTTGTAGGCATACATGGGGTAAAAACTTGACACTCAGGTGTACGCCTAAAAGCACTATTCAACAATGAAGATTTGGAGCTGACCTGATGATGGAAACCAGAGAGGGTCGAGGGAACTCGACAACTGAATATGTAAACTACCTCGTGTTTGGGCTTAAATTATTTGTATTGACAAGACCTTTGCAACAGTGAAGGTTTGGAGCTGACCTGATGATGGAGACCAGAGAAAGTCGAGGGAACTAGACAACTGAATATGTAAAATACCTCGTATTTGGACTTATATTCTTTGTATTGATGAGAACTTCCCACTTGTATGGATAGTGACAACTATTCGTATCACTGAAAAGCTTTAAATAAAAAAACTTTTTTACAAAAAAATTAAACCGACTTCCCAAAACACTAAAAAGCAAAAAAAAAAACTATTTTTAGGTGCATCGGCCTAGAAGTCGGTGGCAAAATTAACTTAGTAACATCCATTAGACACCGACTTCTAGGCCGATGCACCTAAAAATAGTTTTTTTTTTTGCTTTTTAGTGTTTTGGGAAGTCGGTTTAATTTTTTTGTAAAAAAGTTTTTTGCACAAAAAACATACATATCATGTCTTACATGAAATTCGAGCCTTGTTTATTAGTACAAAAAGTTTTTTCATTTTGATAAACAAGACAAGATATCTTGCTCCATGTTTTGAGTTTCTATGCCCTTTAGGCAATTATAGAACATGCGGTCCCAATTAGTGGTACATCTACCGTTAGGGGTCTGTGACGTCGGATCAAAGGGTATGCTTGCTTATAGGTGGTAAGCTCCCTGCGAACAATGTGTTGCTGGGGAGTTTGTTGCGCCACTTCTTCTTCCCAGCAAAAACACATAGGAAGTGGTGAAGGGCGGGCGTTTTGGGGGCTGTCCTTTGTAAAGGACATTGTTCAATTTTGGCCTAAGAACCGATGTGAATATAAATTATACTATAATTTTCATTAAATTTTTTATTGTTTGAAACATATTTTAGTTTTCCACGGACACTTCAAATAAATAAATTCCAAATAAAAAGTTGGGTCACAATTATTGATGCCTTATAGAATGTTTCCGTCAGCCAATGCTGCCAGTTTCGGAAGTTTTCGCGATTTCAGTAAATACGGACCGAATTGAGAACCTCCTTTCCGAAGTCGGTTATTAAAATTAGTTGCTAACACTTTATTCATTTAAATACCTAAATTGACTAGCTAGAAAAAAACTAGTATTCTATATGTTTTAAGCGAAATCGCGAATTTCTAGCTTGGCATTCGAGTAGGATTATAGTTTTCGTAATTGGCAACACTGGTGTACTTCAGTCAGTTTGCTAGAAGTCAGTTTGATTATGGTTTGATTGCTTTGCGACTATCGTTTCTTTTGTGATTTTCTATGCGTTTCATGGTTTTATTCTAACAACTTTGGCTTGATTACGGACTCCGATTAGATTGCGTACTTGCTGGCTCGGCTGTGTGTAAAGGACTGGATTTTCCTGGCATTTTCGGATATTGCTCTGTCTGTGATCGAATTTAGTTGTATTATAATTACAACAATGGATGCAGAATATAGTATATTGTATAAATTGTGGATCTGCTGGAGGTTCTTTGGTGTTAGAAAACGAAGATATACTTCGTTGCATACAACATTTACAACAATGGACTGTTCCCCGTATGGTAAGTGGTCTACGAAAGTGTTTTTCTAATTTTGATAAGAATGTTACTACCTACTTATGTTTTCATAAGCACACAATTTCTCGGTTTTCAAATTAATTGCCACAATTGCAAGTTACTTGACATTTACTAATGTTTTATTGTATTTATTTATTACAGGTTGAAGCTCATGACCTTATATGTACGACGTGTTGGTCTGAAGCAGTCGAGCATAATAAGATGCAATGCACTGTTGGACGCAATTGTGTACTTTGTAAGAAGCTCCTACCATCAGGCATTACTGTTGCAATTGTATCGTTGGGCTTAGAACAGTGGGCTGTTGTGCCCACATAATGACTATGATTTGGTATTTAAGCTGGGCGAGATACCAAAATTCAATTGAACCCTCTGCTCAGTTCTTAGATAATATATTATTGAGAAATATTGATGATTAAAAACCTTTAATTGAATATAAATATTGTTTTTATTGCACATCCTCGAAAACCTCTTTCATTGTTATTGGTAAACCTTACTTTAACTGTTAAATTATTTTGTGTGGTAATGACATTTTTAGTATGGTCTGTGCCTTCTTGGTAATAGACCGCGGGTTCGATTCCCGCCTTATGGCATGTAGATAGCTAGGTAACTGTCTAATATAAAAGTAGTAACAATCATTTGAATAAATAATTCTCCATCGTAATAACATCGATATTTTATGAATTGTGGTGAATGGAACTCTTCCATTTTGGATACTTATGCGTTTTATCACAAATCCAAAGTGGATTCACTATATATTAAGAAACGTAATGTTGAAAGCAAAAGCGTTTAGGTAGTTGTTTTTCATACAAATTCTAAGCATTTATGAAAACTAGTCACACGCCCCGACTTCGCACGGTGGCAATGTAAAACCTTGGTGTAAACGTTCCTCTTGATCTACTCTATCTATTAAAAAAAATCGCACCCAAATCCATTGCGTAGTTTTAAAGATCTAAAGCATTCATAGGGACAGACAGAAAATGCAACTTTATAAAACGATCATTGTCAAAGAATTCTCTTAAACTTAACTAGGTACCTACTATCTCTTTTCCTAGTATCTAGTAGAGTAGTCTTTCCCTAGATCTAGAAGAGAACATATAGAGCTGTACATAGTGTTGTTGATATTTTGTATAGTATAGTTTGATTTTTAATTAATACTACTCTGATATTTCACGCAAGCTTGGTTATTTTTTATTTATAACCTCAAAATATTAACTTTTTTCGTAATTATTTTAGTTTCCTGAAGTGTCCGTTCGTGAAAACTCATTTCATAGGATTCCATATAATTTAAAGAGTTTATAGAAGTCACTTTCCATTCGAACGGTTCTTAGGCAGAACATGTATGGAGCCGGAACAATGTCCTTTCTGACGTTCGAAAAGTGCTGTTTTGCAGCCAATTTTGAATAAACGATCCTCTCATGTGAGAGTGTGTCCTGTCGTTTAAATAATTACCAATGTAACTTTTCTAAGTGTATCATCATCATCCTCCGAGCCTTTTCCCAATCATGTTGGGGTCGGCTTCCAGTCTAGCCGGATTCAGCTGAGTACCAGTGCTTTACAAGAAGCGACTGCTTATAACTTTTCTAAGTGCATATCGAACACTGATGATTGATTAAAGGTGAAGGAAAACATCTCGAGAAAACCTGGACTTTAAAGCTTGAAATCTCCAATTCGCCTTGAGAAATCGTGGTGATTCATGCTCAATCCTTCTCTGTATGAGAAGAGGTTGGTTCTCCATAGTGGACAAAAAGGCTGATGATGATGTTCTAGCAAATGGCAAAACGTGGATCGATATAGTGGAAGAGGACGAAGGATGTATTGTGTGAAAGTCGATATGGTTAGAAAGAATGTTACTTGTGAGATGACGGCAGATAGAAGAGTATGGAAGGAGAAAACATGCTGCGACCACCACAAATAAAAGTTGGATAAGAGCACGAGGTTGATGATTCTGATAATATACTTAGAATGACTAATTTTACCTAGAGGTGCACGGGTAACTGAGTTGAGCAGGTCAGACATGCAGTCACTTCTTGTAAAACACTGGTACTCAGCTGCATCCAGTTAGACTGGAAGCCGACCCCAACATGATTGGGAAAAAGGCTCGGAGGGTGATGATGATGACTTATTTTGTATGTTTCCACCACACTACGGGACCGTTGAGTCACTCAAGTTTGGAAGGCGAACGTGGGGCCGAAGCCAACACGCTGAAGCCCTTTTAGGTAGGTTTAAAACGCTCGTTAATTGCAGAGACTTAGCATTAATAGTTATTTGCACTGAGTTTTACAATTGTCTCATTAAACGAGTTTCAGCAAACAAAGTTGGATACCTCTCATAACTGTTATATGTCGTAAAAATATACTGCATAACGGTTATTAATGTAGTTATTTTAATTGCGAAATAAACCAGTCATTCTACATCGCATCTGCATAGCCTTTTCCCAACTGTGTTGGGGTCGGCTTCCAGTCTAACCGGATTCAGCTGAGTACCAGTGTGCCACAAGGAGCGACTGCCTATCTGACCTCCTCAACCCAGTTACCCGGGCAACCCAATACCCCTTGGTTAGACTGGTGTCAGACTTACTGGCTTCTGACTACCCGTAACGACTGCCAAGGATGTTCAGACAGCCGGGATCTACAAAATAAGTATGGATGTGAAATCAATATAAGAAACAATACTCTTTGTGGCTCGAGTTCTATTTTTATCGATACAGCGATGACTGCACTGCATACGTTGCACTGTATAAGTCGTCAATTAAAATGAGTATGCATTTATTTATAATATATATATATATATGTATGTATATGTAGATAGATAAAATGTTGACATGTGTATGTAGCTATATATTTTATGTTACATACATACGT
Organism: Helicoverpa zea x Helicoverpa armigera; assembly: GCA_033682625.1. NCBI lineage: Eukaryota > Metazoa > Arthropoda > Insecta > Lepidoptera > Noctuidae > Helicoverpa > Helicoverpa zea x Helicoverpa armigera. The sequence goes on from JAWIIS010000031.1 coordinate 4,842,280, forward strand.
AGTTGGTTCATGTTTGTGTTTACAGTTTTATATATGCGGCTTTTTCCTAATCCCTACTAATATTATAAATGTAAAAGTAACTCTGTCTGTCTGTTACGCTTTCACGTCTAAACCACTGAATGAACAGATTTTAATAAAATTTGGTACAGAGATAGAGTTGACCTTGAGAAAGAGCATAGGATAGTTTTTGTCCCGGACTTTTGAAGAATTCTCTTGGAAACGTGATATAACCGAACTCTACGCGGGCAAAGCCGCGGGCGAAAGCTAGTGGCAAATAATATGATCAGATTTTACTCAATTTTTATTGCGATATCTGGTTATTTTCAACAGAGGACATAGAAAAATATATGGTAAATGTCTCTAGGTTGTAATAAAAAACCTGTTTGTTCTCCTAAACTAGAAAATTATGATTGGGTGACAGCCGCACGAGTCGATCGATCATAAGCAACGCTCGGTACGTGCGGCCCGTGGATGGTTAATATAACGAGTTTCCATTGAGAAACGCATGTTAAATTGGTGGGTCCTTGCTGTCGTTTGAACATCTTTGGCAGTCGTTACGGATAGTCAGAAGCCAGAAAGATTGACAACCAAACTTACATAGGGGTATTAGGTTGTTTGGGTAACTTGGTTGAGGAGATCAGATAGGCAGTCACTCCTTATGGCACACGGGTACTCAGCTGCATCCGGTTAAACTCAAAGCCGACCCCAACATAGTAGTCAAAGATTGGGCAGATGATTCATAAGTTATCTTTTAAGAACTAGCCATTTTCCCGCGGTTTCACCCGCGTCCATTGGGAACTATTGCCTTTACCGAGATAAAATATATACCAAACCTATGTTACTCGGGAAGCGTGTACAAACTACATAAAAATTATTTCACTGTTGGTGAACAGTGAAATAATTATTTCACTGTAGTATTAACAACTTATTTTCATGCTTTCACACTTTAGTCATCCATAGATTTACACAATTTTCTCGCTTTTAACTATTTACTAAATAATATATTTTTGTTTTACTAATTGCACTCGAAAGGATCAAAATGGTTTGTGTGACTATACGTGAAGTATCACAGGCACGCACACAACCGCGACGCTAGTTTGCGTGATTTTTTTACGCGCGCCGCGCGTATGCGCTCTTAATCCATTACAGAAAAATCTCTATTTAATTAGCATCTACATATTATATTTTTCTTTGTTCCCCCAGCACTAGGGCCGATACTCCCCCAGATCAATGTGTTCGGGCGACAGCTGGGGGTGTCCCTCGGCGTCTTGGGGATTGTATCTGCATGATTGTTACCCCTACTATGGGAAAAGCAGACCCCAACATAGTATTTAAAGACTAGACAGATGATTCATAAGTTCTTTTCTTTGTCCCCCAGCCCTAGGACCGATACTCCCCCAGATCAATGTGTTCGGCCGACAGCTGGGGGTGTCCCCCGGTGTCATGGGGATGGTAACTGCAGTGCTGCCCCTGCTGTGGGCGGCTGCTAAGCCTCTGTTCGGATATGTCGTGGATTTTTGGCCGGTAAGTTGGTTTATTTGGTGGTGTTTCTATTTTTAAGATTCTGGAATCTATGTATAGGTTAGGTACTGAAGCTGATGAGTTAGTTTGTTGAAGGTGCCTTAATGGTTTTTGGAAAAAATGAGGTAGGTCAAATGCTACATTATACTCATTTTCGAAAATTAGTTACCTCGGAAGACCCACAGAGGCTGGTTACTTATAATATTTATATCATCAAATAGTTCATGAAAATACGTTCAAATCCTTAAAAGGCCGTACGATTTTTTTTATTCGTATATTGGCCGGTAAATACGTGGCAAAAAGTTAGTTATATAGTACCTAATTGCTATTAAATAATTTCATGATACGCAGATATTTTTATAACTGACCTAGATAACATTATTGTTGAATCGTCAATAAATGCAACGTTTCATATCATAATTAGTTTAAAATCATATGTTTTTTTTTCTTTTCAGGCCCACAGAAAATTAGTATTTATGCTGCTTATAACCATAATGACCAGCTCATACTGTTGTCTATGGTTTCTCCCAATGCCTGAGCCCAAAGACACGAAACTGCTCGAGTCAGTCTATAAACTAAACGATACTATATACTTAAAAACTTACACAAACAATACAGTACTAGAAAAATACAACTGCCACTGGAATTGCAGTGTGGCGGGAAATTTTGACGTCTACCTGTCAAATGTGACATTTGTCAACACAGTGTACATAGACAACGATGTGTCAAATAGATCGTGCTCAACATTGTCTATGGATTTTGATCATATCCAAGATGGCGATGTGACTTGTATACCTAAAGAGGATTGTAACCTATTGTGTTATGAAAATGAGTATTTAATACAGGGTAATATTTCTAAAAGAAGCGTAGAGAAATTAAATAATGATAGTTCTGTAGCCGATTTTGGCAAGAATGACAATCTGACAGGTACAGTCGAGAAGAAAAGTGAGAGTTTCTATATGACGGCTACGTTTTGGGCGTTTGTTTTACTGACGTGTGTTGGTACAGTCGCGTTCAATGTCGCTAACTGTATAGGAGATGCTGTGTGCTTTGATGTACTAGGTAAGTTGTGCAGTTTTTAACTTAAATTTTATTTTTCAAGGTTGTTGTATTGTAATATTTTGCCCCTCTCAAATCTTAGGCATCCCTTTATGTAAACTCCTTACGTACTCTCATATGTGGAGTACATACGAGAGTACGTAAGGAGATTGCATATAATGAATCCTCTTCTAGTACTTGCCGTATATGATTCTCCTACGTTCTACCCCTATGGTCTTTCTTATGTAGCACATCCAGGTACGACCTTAATAACTCCGACTCTGTACTGTCCATATGTACTACTCCATTCTACGTATACAATACCCTATACGATTCCTAAATATTCCCTCCTGAACCAGAATTTAACGAATATGAATGTATGCGAACCATTGTGAAGGGCTGGATCTCCTGAACCTATTCAACAAGAATTAAATCCAATTCCAGGTGACCGCGGCTCAAAATACGGCGCCCAACGAGCCTGGGGCACGGCTGGCTACGGGCTGACGGCGCTGCTAGGAGGCTGGTTGGTAGACAGCGTCTCCGGGGAGTGCAAGGACTTCACGCCCGCCTTCGCAGTGGCCGCGGCCGCCACCGCCGCAGACCTCTACAGCTGCACCGCGCTGCGAGTGAGTCTCATGCTGCAGGATACAGGGTTACATAGAGCATGGAGTACTGAGCCCGGCGGGGTACGGGCTGGCTGGTGGACAGCGTCTCTGCGGAGTGCAAGGACTTCACGCCCGCCTTCGCAGTGGCCGCGGCCGCCACCGCCGCAGACCTCTACAGCTGCACCGCGCTGCGAGTGAGTCTCATGCTGCAGGATACAGGGTTACATAGAGCATGGAGTACTGAGCCCGGCGGGGTACGGGCTGGCTGGTGGACAGCGTCTCTGCGGAGTGCAAGGACTTCACGCCCGCCTTCGCAGTGGCCGCGGCCGCCACCGCCGCAGACCTCTACAGCTGCACCGCGCTGCGAGTGAGTCTCATGCTGCAGGATACAGGGTTACATAGAGCATGGAGTACTGAGCCCGGCGGGGTACGGGCTGGCTGGTGGACAGCGTCTCTGCGGAGTGCAAGGACTTCACGCCCGCCTTCGCAGTGGCCGCGGCCGCCACCGCCGCAGACCTCTACAGCTGCACCGCGCTGCGAGTGAGTCTCATGCTGCAGGATACAGGGTTACATAGAGCATGGAGTACTGAGCCCGGCGGGGTACGGGCTGGCTGGTGGACAGCGTCTCTGCGGAGTGCAAGGACTTCACGCCCGCCTTCGCAGTGGCCGCGGCCGCCACCGCCGCAGACCTCTACAGCTGCACCGCGCTGCGAGTGAGTCTCATGCTGCAGGATACAGGGTTACACAGAGCGTAGGTTACAATGACCCTAGGTTACAAGGACCCCTTAGTTACAAAGACCATGGGGCACCAAGTTTGGTGTCACATGCTTATATACTTACTTATTACAGTCATATACTTATATCTTAGCGTGGGTTGCAAAGACCTCTGGGCTGCAATGACTCCCTGGGTTACAAATACCCATTGCTTACATAGACCCCTTGATTACCAAGACCTCTTAGTTTACAAAGTTACAAAGACCCTCTGATTACAAAGACTCCTTGGTTTCAACCCCTTGAATACAATGACCCCCTCGATTACAAAGACCCCTTGATTACAAAGACTCCTTGATTACAAAGACTCCTTGATTACAAAGACCCCTTGATTACAAAGACCCCTTTATTACAAAGACCATGAGGCACCAAGTTCGGTGTCACATACTCATGCTCTTAAACTAGAAGGCACTTGTGTGACGGCTAGGCAGATGATGATGTTCTCTGTTCCCGGCAGCTGCCATCGCTGTCGAGTCCGGAAGACTCGGGCAGGGCGTTGCGCGATGTGCTCGGAATACCTAAAGTGATCGTGTTCATCTGCTTCGCGGTGGTCGCCGGTACCTTCGATAGCTTCTGCATTTATTATAGTTATATACTTATATTTCAGTATGATTAAGACAAAAACCTGCTTAACAAATAGCGTGGGTAACAAAGACTCCCTGGGCTACAAAGATCCCTTGACTATAAAGACCCCTTTGATAACAAAGACCCCTTAATTACTAAGACTCCTAGATTACAATGACCCTGGGTTACAAAGAGAGTCAATTCAAGGACCCCTGGATTACAAAAACCTCTTGATTACAAAGACTCCTTGATTACAAAGACCCCTGGGTTAAGTTACAAAGTCCTTGGGCAACAAAGACCCCTTAGTTACAAAGAGCTTGTGTTGCAAAGACCCCTAGGTTACAAAGACCCCTTGTTTACAAAGACCCCTTGGTTACAAAGACCCCTAAATTACAAAGACCATAGGGCACCAAGTTCGGTGTCACACACTCAAGCTCTTAAACTAGAAGGCACTTGTGTGACGGCTAGGCAGATGATGATGTTCTCTGTTCCCGGCAGCTGCCATCGCTGTCGAGTCCGGAAGACTCGGGCAGGGCGTTGCGCGATGTGCTCAGAATACCTAAAGTGATCGTGTTCATCTGCTTCGCGGTGGTCGCCGGGACTTTCGATAGCTTCTGCATTTATTATAGTTATATACTTATATTTCAGTGTAATGAAGACAAAAATCTGCTTTACCAATAGCGCGGGTTACAAAGACATGGGTTAGAAAGAGCGTAGGTTACAACGACCCTCTTAATTACAAAGACTCCTTAGTTTACAAAGACCCCTTGATTACAAAGAGCTTGTGTTGCAAAGACCCCCTTGATTACAAAGACCTTTGGTTTACAAACACCCCCTAAGTTACAAAGACCCCTTTGATTACAAAGACCCCTTCATTACAAAGACCCCTAGGTTACGTTACAGAGACCATAAGCCACTAAGTTCGGTGTCACACACTCATGCTCTTAAACTAGAAGGCACTTGTGTGACGGCTAGGCAGATGATGATGTTCTCTGTTCCCGGCAGCTGCCATCGCTGTCGAGTCCGGAAGACTCGGGCAGGGCGTTGCGCGATGTGCTCAGAATACCTAAAGTGATCGTGTTCATCTGCTTCGCGGTGGTCGCCGGCACCTTCGATAGCTTCATCATTTATTATATTTTATGTATATAGAAGCAGGGGTGACAAAAAGCTTGGGTTACAACGTGCTTAGGCTACAATGACCCCTGGGCTACAACGTGCTTGCTTAGGCTACAATGACCCCTAAACTACAACTTGCTTAGGCTACAATGACCCCTGGGCTACAACGTGTTTAGGCTACAATGACCCCTGAGCTACAACTTGCTTAGGCGACAATGTGCTTAGGCTACAATGACCCCTGGGCTACAACGTGCTTAGGCTACAATGACCCCTTGATTACAAAGACCATGGGGCACCAGTGGTGTCACACACTCATACTCTTAAACTAGCAGCCACTTGTGTGACGGCTAGGCAGATGATGATGTTCTCTGTTCCCGGCAGCTGCCATCGCTGTCGAGTCCGGAAGACTCGGGCAGGGCGTTGCGCGATGTGCTCAGAATACCTAAAGTGATCGTGTTCATCTGCTTCGCGGTGGTCGCCGGCACCTTCGATAGCTTCATCATTTATTATATGTTTTGGTAAGTCCTTAAGATTATCATTATTGCTAGATTTCACAAAAATTGTTCTTATTGTATCTATCTCGCAAATCTTTTTGGCGATTCAAAACATTAAGTCACTATTTTTTTACGTCGCTTTTTGCGTGTGACTGTGTACACCATAATAACTGTCACTCCTCACATATTCCCTTGAAATACATATAGTTGCTACCTAATTGCTACCAGCTGTCAGTAGTTGCCACCAATTGCTACGTTCATGGTTTTGAAGGCAATCAGCCGCTAAAGATGACAGCTATTCTGTTATGATATTTCCTCCACTGATACTTGACTGATACACATATTCCAGTGTGAAGAAGCTGTGTTCAAAATTATTGAGGTTTTTTGCACCAAGAGTTGCTACCTAATTATTACCTGCCATCGTTATTCTTCTTTCTTCAAAAGGCTATTTTTAACTTCGTATAGATAGTTCAACTCAGATTTGCGCGCGGCCCTATGTGTGCGTCGGCTTGTAAATATACAACTTTCATTCGTGTGACAGTGACGTCGTCCGAGGATGACGTGTTCTTATCGCTTTTTGTTATGGGTACAGTCGCTTACGAAAATACTACATAGTTATTCACGGAGAAATTATTAAGGAGAAACAACATTCAAAGCTTTTTATTATTAAATATAGTTTTTCATTATTTTCGTCTTTTCAAAACATTGACAGTATCTAAGAAATAAATGAGGTGAAATATCTAAGATGATTTAAATACTCCTTACATATTTTCTAGCTCGGGGTACGCAGACAATAAATATAATAATGTAAACAAAATGTGTGGGGAATTAAAAAAAAATATATTGCTTCGCATAATGTCGACCAAAATAAGATGGAAATAATGAAACTCATAAATGAACGTATAAGTCAAATTGATGAAGGGATGTTGGGTAATACTTGTCGACATGTAAGAAAAAAGAAGAATGCTATAGACATTTTGACATGGAGTCAGAATTTATAATTCACCTTGGAGAGTAGCGAATCCGAAAATTCATCATTTGATTTTTTAAGTAGCGATTTAGAATCATTATAAATAAATAAACATTAAATTACGTAATAACTGTTTTTCTTTAAACACCCGTATGCAACCCCTAGATAACTGTATTTGTACCCGACTGTACCTCTTGTCACGCACACAAAGTCACTGTATATGTACAAGGGTTACCCACACATAAGGCCGCGCGCACGACTGAGTTGAACTTACTATACATGGTTAGCTCCAGAGTTCTTAAAATAACTTTCGTAAAATGTCGACTTTGTGAAATGGATGTTTTCATTTAATTTTTCATGACATTTTTCAGGTTCTTAGAAGAGCTAGCAGAGAAAACAGGACACACGGCTAATATAAAAATAATAGAAGGCGTAGTCGTAGCCGCCGAGAGTTTCATCGGAGAACTGCTGTTTTTCTTCTTCTCTGGTAAATTTAAAATCTATACCTCTTCATATAAAGACATTACCCTCATTTGTGTAGTTTTTTACCAAAAGCAAGTTCATCATATTCCGAGCCGTTTTCCCAACTATGTTGGGGTCGGCTTCCAGTCTAACCGGATTCGGCTGAGTACCAGTGTGCCACAAGGAGCGACTGCCCTATCTGACCTCCTCAACCCAGTAACTCGGGCAACCCGATACCCGTAGGTAAGACTGGTTGTAAAACTTTCTGGCTTCTGACTACCCGTAACGACTGCCAAGGACGTTCACTGACAGCCGGGACCTACAGTTTAACGTGCCATCCGAAACACAGTCATTGGTGTCAGTAGGATGTGACTACATTAATATATTTATGTAAATTAATTAATTATATAAATCATCTGTATTTACATACTAAAAATATATAATACTATGTTTTTATCCCAATTTTCAGGTAAAATAATAAAACGTTTCGGCTACGGCACGACGCTGACAGTGTCTCTATTTTGCTACGGCGTTAGAATGGTTTGCATATCGTTTATACAGAACCCGTGGCATCTTGTGTTTATTGAGGTAAGTTTATTTTGTTCCTTACAGGGTTTTTTTTTTAGGGTTCCATGCCCAAGGGGACCTTATATCTAATACTTCACAGGCCGTCGGTCCGTCCGTCCGTTTACCACTAGACTAAAAATGAACTGTGATAGTTAGACAGTTGACATTTTTACAGATGATTTGGTGCTGTTTTGACAAAAATATAATAAAAATATCAAAACTACAATAATGAGATGCATATTTAAGTGAGTGGTTTTTGACCATTTAATATCGACTCGCACCTACACATTATACTCCATTTCATTAACTATTTTACTGAAAGCTAGCTATTTTCCTGCGAGTTCATTCATGGGAACTACTGCCCGCACCGGGATAAAATATAGCCTATGTTACTCGGGAAGAGTGTGATTAATGCTCAATCCTTCTCCGTGTGAGAGGAGGCCTGAGCCCAGCAGTGGGACGATAAAAAGGCTGTAACAGTAACTGCGGACGAGGTTAGCTTTCCAACAGGTGTAATAATTTTTTTAAATCGTTTCAGTGGTTTCGGTAACAGAAAGATATCTTTATGTAAGATTTTTTTTTGTGTTCAGGGTATAATGCAAGGTCCTACATACGCGCTATGCTACGCTACTATAGTAGGCTACGCGGCACATGTGGCGCCGGAGGGATACTCCGCCACCGTGCAGGGGATCGTGGCAGGGATGGATGACGGACTAGGTAAGGATGAAGTTAGTAATGTGCGGGTGAAGTTAGTAACATGTGGGTGAAGTTAGTAACGCGTGAGTGAAGTTAGTAACGTGCGGGTGAAGTTAGTAACGTGTGGGTGAAGTTAGTAACGTGCGGGTGAAGTTAGTAACATGTGGGTGAAGTTGGTAACGCGTGGTTGAAGTAGTGACGTGTGGGTGAAGTTAGTAACGTGTGGGTGAAGTTAGTAACGTGCGGGTGAAGTAGTGACGTGCGGGTGAAGTTAGTAACGTGTGGGTGAAGTTAGTAACGTGCGGGTGAAGTAGTGACGTGCGGGTGCAGTTAGTAACGTGTGGGTGAAGTTAGTAACGTGTGGGTGAAGTTAGTTACGTGCGGGTGAAGTAAGTGACATGTGGGTGAAGTTAGTTACATGCGGGTGAAGTTTTTAACGTGCGGATGAAGTTAGTTACGTGCGGATGATGTTAGTTACGCGCGGGTGAAGTTAGTAACGTGCGGGTGGAGTTAGTAACGTGCGGGTGAAGTTGGTAATGTGCGGGTGAAGTTGGGGTACAGTTAGTTACACATGGGTGAAGTTAGGTAGGAGTAAGTGCAGTTGGGTACGCGCGGGTGAAGTTAGATACGTGCGGGTGAAGTCAGTCACCATGTGTTGCTGGGGAGTTTGTTGCGCCACTTCTTCTTCCCAGCAATAACACATAGGAAGTGATGAAGAGCGATCATTTTGGAGCTGTCTTTAGTAAGTTTTTGACGTTCAAAAAGTTTTATTGTGCAACCAAGTTTGAATAAATGGTTGTCCGGGTAACTGAGTTAAGCAGGTCAGATAGGCAGTCGCTCCTTGTGGCACACTGGTACTCAGCTGCATCCGGTTAGACTGGAAGCCGACCCCAACATAGTTGGGGAAAAGGCCCGGAGGATGATGATGATGACGACTTGTATGTCTCCACTAGACCATAGAGTCCCTCAATTTTGGAAGGCGAACGTGTGGGGCCGAAGCCAACACGCTGAAGCCCTTTTGGGAAAAGGCTCGGCAGATGATGATGATTTATTATTATTGTTCTTCCCCAGGCTTCGCAATAGGTTCTCTAGTGGGTGGACAGTTATACAGCTGGGCGGGCGGCCGCGGCGCCTTCCGCGTGTTAGGCGGAGTGGCGGTGCTAGCGTCGGCTATACATGCTGGCCTGTTTGTGTTGGTCAGCAGGGAGAAAGCAGGTTTGTATTATATTATCTGTACTCATTTATAAAGAGGATTAAAAATATTTTTGTTTGTAATGGGTAAATTCTAAAATGACTGGACCGATTTTAAAAATTTTTTCACTGTTGAAAGCTATGCTAGGCTAGGCTGTATTTTATCCCGGTACGGGCAGTAGCTCCCACGGGACGCATGTGAAACGACTTATGAATAAATAAAGTTAAGAAAAGTTGGGGCTGTGGGATATTTTGCTAGAGGCCCAAGGCCCTGGTACATAAAGGGTTTCAGAGGGAACATGATGGGTTTTAATCAGTAAGAGTCTGACACTCCCTCACGCTGCACCCACAGTGGGAGGGGTCATCTGATGATTTCCCATCTTAATAAATAGTTTTCTGGCTGCAGCTATGACACTTATAACTGATTTTTGACTTATTTCTGAGAATCTTGTACAGGCCAACACTATAACGATAAAAGATCTTGACCTTGAAAAAAATTTACCTCACTTTTGTTTTCGATTAAAATTGTATTTATTGCCCTCTCAAAAAAAACCTTTTCTATGTTTCAACAGCCGACAAACAACCATCAGAAGGCATCCCAGAAGAGGGCGAGAAGATGCTACAAGAGCACAGTAACGCCATCTATCATCACACGACGGTACCACTCAACGGGGATGACAAAGTTGACAGGTAACAGATTGCGATAAGAGATGGCGCCACTTGTTTGTAGAAAATAGATATTGATTTTTGTATGTATGTTCATATACATATGTATATTTATGTATGAAGGGTACTATAGAAAATAGATAGGTGTTGATTTTTTTGTATGTATATCTATGTATGAAGGGTACTTTTTCGCTGTTTTCTTTTTGTTATGAGGACTTGATTTATCATGTTCGTGAGTCTTGGTCTTAAATGTACATCTCATAATAGGTACCTATATACTTTTTGTATGTAGGTTAATTTTAGACCTAATTTCACCGACAACATAAACGTCTTTTTTTTTACTTGGAAACTTAAACGTGAAAGTACATAATAAACAGTTGTTTTAAGGAAACTGACGTTTATTGTTAGTGAACTTCGGCTTGAAAATATTTGAAATATTATTTTGAGCATAAAATATTATTTATTTTAACGTAAGTAGTCTATATATGTATATAAGTACCTATATATCAATAAATGTGCCATTTTGAGAAACTAAAAAAACAAAATGAAGTTTGAAAAAAATATTAATTAAGTCAATATAAGACAGAATGGTTGTTAATATCAGTTTTAAGTATATTTTGTTGTTATAATTTTCAAATATTTTATTACCTTATGTGACTGAGTTTGAACAATTGTAAAATAATCTTGTTTTTCGAATTATCAAATAGAAATGAAATGACTGAATGATTTGCCAATGTTTTTTTTATAAATAAATTATTAATATTATACAATATTGTATTCCAAATATCAATTTTATCTATACTTACATAATAAAGATGTTTTTTTTGTTTGTTTGTACTCTATCTAGTGAACTAATTGTAACTATTGGAAAGCTACACTCTTACCGAGTAACATAGGCTATATTTTATCCCGGTACGGGCAGTAGTTCCCACGGGACGCGGGTGAAACCGCGGGAAAACGGCTAGCATTATATAAATACAGGGTTTTTATTTCAAGTTGCTTTATGTAGAGGCTCAAAGTCAAAATATTTTAATCTGCATTTTGTAATTCAAATATATTATTTATTAAAAAATATAGGTACATAATATTTTACCTTCAGTTCTGAATAGTTTGTTATGTTTCTCTGAAATTAAAAAAAAAAAACTGAACCATACTGAAATTAAAAAACTGATTTAATTTTGATAAAATATGTTCGATGGAATACCAGCTTCCATCTAATGAAACTGCATCAAAATCGGGTTATCAATTTAAGAGCTACAGTGCTACAGACAGACAATGATAGATGATAGATGCTACGTTGCCGTGCCCTACAGGGTCCATACTGTACTATATTATTATGTAACACCTTTTAAACATATGGAGTGCAATAAACGTATTGAGTATTGAGTATCTTTTTGCATCGGGAGTTAAAAATAGTAGTTAAAGAATAGGACCGTTATGTTTCAATTTTCTATGTCAAAACTAGTCAATCCATAAGAATCACAAAAAGCAGAATAAAATATAGATATAAATAAAGTCAAGATCGAACAATTTATATCAAGTATTTATTTAATAATTATCTCTCGAAAGCCGGTGAGCCAGTTAGACTGGTGTCAGTAAGTCTGACACCAGTCACCAGTGAGCCAACATATAACTTTATAATAGGTAATATTGTAAGAGCTCAATGTTTATTGAAAGCAATATAATAAGGATTTTTATATGTATGAAATAAAATATGTGACTGTCATAAGACGAGGTATGTGAAGTTACCAAGCACACATTACATACAGAATTTATACTAAAAGTGAATCTACACGGTGCAAGTATACTTATCGGCACGAATCTTGAGCTCTGACCTTCACCTGCGCAGAAGTAATTTATTGGGTCCCTTTTGTGGTATGAAGTGAGCGCGGGGCGGGCTAAAGCGGTGATTGGCCCGCAGTGCATCGCGTCACAGCCGTCACTCGGGATTGGTCCTTTGCTAGTAAATCACTTCTGCGCAGATGTAGGTCAGAGCTCAAGATTCGTGCCGATAACTATAGCTTGCGCATGTTAAGGCATATGCCCTGGTTACATGCATTTTAAAAACGGGTCCAGCCACTCGCGCGTGTACCAAAGCAAAATACCCACCCGCGTGCTCTTGTCGCTTGCGCATGTTAACTTGCTCCAGCTACATGCACCGTGTAGACGCACCCTAACGGTCGTTCCCAATATTTTATCTATCTTTTGTTTTGACTACTAGAAATAATAATTTGACAATACTTCATCATCATCATCTCAGGCATAGGACGTCCACTGCTGAACATAGGCCTCCCCCTTAGATCTCCACAGATACCTGTTGGAGGCGACCTGCATCCAGCGTCGACGGCGACCTACATAAGGTCGTCTGTCCACCTTGTTGGTGGACGTCCTACGCTGCGCTTGCTAGTCCGTGGACTAATGTCAAAATTATATTTCTAGTAAGGAAATCAACATTTAGAAAATTGGGAATGACCGTAAATTGTTTAGCTGTTTTTTATGATCATAGACGACATGTTTTTTTTTTATATACACTCTTTTGCAAAAAAAAACGGGCACCTATGCGAAATCTTGGTTTAATGGACTTTAGGTATATTTCAAATGGTTTTAATGATTGGAATATGTTGCTAGCATCAAAAGGGGTAGCCAAGCATGCATAAGAGTGTATTCTAAATTTGAATTTCGGAAAATTGCTAAGAAAGTGGTAAAACCATGTTTTAGACTAATTCTCAGCAGAAAGTTTGTTGGTGTTTTGAAAAATTTTTGATGTGATATTCAGAAAACTGATAATGCAGTTTTAATAAGTGGTTGTAAAACCCTCCCATTACATCAAAACATTTTTGAAAAACTATGCACATTTGGTAAAATTTTCGCCCGTACCAAATGGTCCATACTGATGATTGATGACAATGTTACGAGTTTCGATATTTTTGAGTAAAACGTTTTACTGTTTTGATATTGTACTCGAGTGTTTTAAAATATCCCTTTCTTATTACTAAACATAATTTAGAGGTGTATCAGTACTTTGGACTGCGAAAAATCCAAATCTAAGTTTGGAGTACCGATTACAACTCGTCTCCTATTAGACTTTGACATTTAAAAAATACCAAATTTGGTCATAAATGCAAAAATAACAATATGAAAAATAATGAGAAGGGTTATAGCTATTCAAACAGTTAAATTATTGACACGTAGAAGATCTCGATAACTCCATAGGTGTCGATTCATGAAACGATCATTTTGCTAAAAGGGCGTCATACATTCAAAATTATTGGTCATACGTATGTTTCTTCAGAAATTATCAGGTAGTACAATACTGTTATGATTTAAGCTGGACAATGCTGTTAATACCAGGAAACCTCAGTGCAGACAGGTTTATTTAATAAAATGTAGGTGGAATGAAAATCCGCTATTTGAACGCTCAGACTCATAGAAGTTCAGAGGTCTACGGAGTTTCCCAAGAGTCAACCTTGGATAAAAATTAGTTATTATGAAACCTAAAAGTCTCGTGTTCATAGTCTATGTGATAATTTCTGTATTTTGCATTCTGTAAAGATTTTTTCAAAATGTCAAAGTTTGATAGGAGACGAGTTGTGATCGGTACTCCCAACTTAAAATTGGTTTTGTCGCAGCCCAAAGTACTGATACACCTCTAAATCATGTTTATTTATAAGAAAGGGATATTTTAAAACACTCGAGTACAATATCAAAACAGTAAAACGTTTTACTCAAAAAAGTCGAAACTCGTAACATTGTCATCAATCATCAGTATGGACCATTTGGTACGGGCGAAAATTTTACCAAATGTGCATAGTTTTTCAAAAATGTTTTGAGGTAATAGAAGGGTATAACAACCACTTATTAAAACTGCATTATCAGTTTTCTGAATATCACATCAAAAATTTTTCAAAACACCAACAAACTTTCTGCTAAGAATTAGTTTAAAACATGGTTTTACCACTTTCTTAGCAATTCTCCGAAATTCAAATTTAGAATACACTCTTATGCATGCTTGGCTACCCCTTTTGATGCTAGAAACATATTCTAATCATTAAAATCATTTGAAACATACCTAAAGTCCATAAAACCAAGATTTCGCATAGGTGCCCGTTTTTTTTGCAAAAGAGTTTATATTTTTTGTAAAAATCTGCACCTAATTAATAGGGGTTAAAGTATGAAATTGCCGATTTGTACTGAAAACCTAAATTGTATTTTTTTTAAATTTTTAACAAACTTATTTAATCAAAATAGTTGCCATTATTATCTATACATTGCGGTCATCTAATAAGAAGGTCATTTATGCCTTTACGATAGAACTCTGAGGATCTAGACTGCACAAACAGTGTGAAAGAATTTTGTTCTGCCTCCTGGGAAGAAACTTCTTGTGACGTAGATAATTGTCCAAATCACAAAAAAAATGGTCGTCCGTTAGAGCAAGGTCTGGCGAATATGGAGGAAGACGAATAGTTTCCAACTGCAGTTCCTGAAGAGTTAAAACGGTTTATTTTGCTGTATGAGGCCTCGCGTTGTCATGGAGCAATAGCGGTGAAGGTCGATTCATGAGTCGTGGCTGTTTTACTGCTAATTTTTTCAACATTATTCGGTGTTCGGCTGGGTATCTGGGTAGTTTGACTAGGATCGGCGTTCACCGTCTCTCTTAATTTCTCGTTAATCACCTGTCAGGCGGTCTTTCTCATGGCTCGTTCTTCAAGTCGAAGTTTCCACCACGAAAGCGTTTAATCCAAAATCGCACGGCGCGTTCTTTAGCAGACACCTCTTCAAATGCAGCATTGATATTGCGGGCTGTATCTGCCGTTCAATCCCGCGTCGGAACTCATATTCAAAAATTACTCAAATTTTCGCAGTATCCATCTTTCTTGTTTAAGTTGAATAACAAAAACAATTGAACATCGATAATCAAATGTTTCACATTTTTTAAAAGAAGAACATCACAGAAACCACGTGAAAAAAGTTCCATTCGAAAACCTCAAACCATGAAGACTCTATGGCAATTCAAAAACCTACTAGAATAAAACGGCAATTTCATACTTTAACCCCTAATATGTATATGGAAAATATATTATTATTTAAAGTTTACTGACTGAATGTTAATATACGTAGGTATGTTTCATTGGACCATGTTTTTTTAGGAAATAAATAAAATAAAATATGGAACTTTTAAAATTGGTTTTATTTCACAATTTACCTGATACTGTCATATGCATATTATATTCCACCTCGCATCCTGTGACTGCTGTGGACGAGGTCTCGGGTTCGATTCCCGGGTCGGGGCGAAACCGCTTTGTGGGTTTTAGAAACTTTCACAAAGTAGCCCGTAGTCTGGAATTTGGTGATTGATACACCCGTGTATCGGAGAGCATGATAATGTAGATCCTGCTTGTGATCTCTCCGGTGGTGTCGGATTGTCGTCCCATCGCGCTGTAAGAGTGAAGGAATAGTGAGTGCACCTGTGTCTGCGTAAATGCTTGTGCACTATAATATGTCCTGCACAACTAGTTGGATCTTATACATAATGAGAACAGCTGCCGTGGCCGCATTCAGCTAGGACGCCATTATTCCATTGCGTTTGAAAGATGTGATTGAGAACGGCAGTGTCTATATTTTATGACACCTATATTCGCCCCGTTGTAGCTTGGCTAGCCTACATTGAAGGATATTTAAACATACAACGATTACGTATCTACAACTTTTAGTTAACATTGATGTACAGCTAACTTTTTGATTTGTAGTAATTTGAGTGTCTCTATATCCATCCGTGATGAATAGTTTAAAAAAAACTTGCTTTTATAAATACCGGTCAAATTTCATTACTAGACTTTTCGGAACAAGGCCAAAAACAGCGATTATAAGATGTTGCATTATGAAATTCAAGTTGCGTTTAGTTTGCTCACTAAAACCGGTAAACATCGAAATTAGCCACATCCCTATCACAAATGTCCATCCCTACCTTTTTCCGCTGCCAGCTGCCAAGTGCCAAAAACCAGTCCGCGACCGAACGTCATCGGTCATTCATTGAGTGCGTCACGCGTATTCAAAAACTCTTACTAAAAACTTTCAAAACCCTCAGAACAATAAAAACGTGCAGTGTACAGTGAAATAAGCGAGTTGCGAGTCGCAGTAAGTACCTATATTTCGCCATTCCTCCGTTCCTGACCGCACATGTAGAGATTGAAGTTAGCCGTTTTCCATGTGGGTTTTCTAGACCTAGGATAGTAATATTACTAACAGCCCGTATGGAATCGAGCCAATATTATCCCCGTTCGTAACTGTAGTGTGAAAAAACTAGATTACTAAGTAAAAACCTATGTCTATTCGGCTGATCTTGTCGAAACTTGACCGTGATACCCGATTATAGTAATTTACGACCAGATTATTAAATAACAGTATGGTTTCGTCAAAAAGAGGTTGACAACTACGATTTTGGTCATTAGTCGATCATATGTTCTTAAACCTGTACAATTTATGAAAAATATTAAGTTATTTGATACCAAATCTTAAAACAACCTATAAGTTTTTTAAAATATCAAGTTTCCTTTGATGGGACACAACCTATAAATTGTGTATGTGTACCTTCATAGAATGGAAATAAAATATGGTAGTTGTAAAAAAGTATTTACTTATCAAAAAAGTATGAATTATATAATTAATCCATATCCAATTTCATTATTCACAGCGATTATTTCAGTTTATAGTTCAGAAGATGCTGCTATATAAATAGTATTGATAGGAATTTTTACACAAATACATATTAAATAGATAAATTATTGCTGAAAATAATGTTTCAATTGATTAAATAATTGTTTTTTATTGTATTTTTAGCCATATTTTATTATAAGTCATACCTACCAAGTTAGTTTACCTATAGTTAAATGCCTACTCATCTACCTATGTAGATGGAAATATGTGCAAGCAAAGAAACAAGTAACCATATACCTATCTAAGTATACAATTATGTATAATAATGTTTTTAACATTTTGTATAGAACCAATTTTTCAAACCATACAAACAGACATGTGTTGCTGGGGAGTTTGTTCCACCGCTTCTTCTTCCCAGCAATAACACATAGGAAGTGGTGAAGGGTGGGCGTTTTGGGGGCTGTCTTTTGTTAATTTGACCTTCAAGAAGTGCTGATTTTCAGCTTACTTTGAATAAATCATTTGAATATTATATGTTGGTTATATCTTCTTTACTTTTTACACATTCTATCTGTATATCTATTTTATTCTAACTCTCCCAAAACATGCCTGCTGGAAGAGATGTCATATTAAATAAGCATTTCCTTTGTCCTATTGTTTCTTCTTGTCTGTGTGTAACTGTGTACATCATCCTCTGAGCCTTTTTCCCAACTATGTTGGGGTCGGCTTCCAGTCTAACCGGATGCTGCTGAGTACCAGTGTGCCACAAGGAGCGACTGCCTATCCGACCTACTCAACCCAGTTACCCGGGCAACCCAATACCCCTTGGTTAAACTGGTGTCAGACTTACTGGCTTCTGACTACCCGTAATGACTGCCAAGGATGTTCAATGACAGCCATGTGTAACTGTGTATATACAGTATTAAATAAATAAATTACTTTTTCTCTTTAGACGCTGAAACCTGCTGTTGTAGCATTCAACTCGGAACCAACCACAAGTGAGCTCTTTATAGAAACTACTGCCCACTGCCATACTATTTGCTAACATTGAAAAGGTTGCCTAAAATCTGTCCAAGGGTTAAAAAACTATAAAGTGAAGAAGCCCAAGTTATTTACTTAAACAAGCAAGTTATTAACTCTGAGTATATCAAGTGTCTAGTCAACCTGAAATAATAATGAAAGATATTAATGTTATAACACCACAGGTTTGTATTATTCCATTTTTTTTTCTTCTTACATATATATTCTTTCTTATTACTACTCTCATGCATATGCATATGCCAGCAAAAGTCTCATGCTCCTGCCCTCTTGCATATGCATAAAAATTTTTTTTGCCATGCAACTGAACTTATACTCAACCGCTCGGGCCAAAGCTACAAGTGTATATGCATGACAGTAGTAATGCATTCTGCATCTAATCCTCGATTTATTCATCATCTTGAGTTATTTTCACAATTATGTTGGGGTCGGCTTCCAGTCTAACCGGATGCAGCTGAGTACAAGGAGCGACTGCCTATCTGACCTCAACTCAGTTATCTGACCCATTATTTATTTATTTAATACTTTCTGCACATTTTATACAATGGCACACTTAACGCCTTAGTCATTTTCTCCCAGTCTACCTTTGGGGGGGCAATACCCCTTGTTAAAACTGGTTGTCAGACTTACTGACTTCTGTTTACCTGTAATGCCTGCCAAAGATGTTCAATCAACAGCCTTCTATGTATAAGAAATGCTACAAAGAAACAAATAATTGAATCTATATCCTCAATATTTTAGTTTTCTCCATTAGATACCGACAACGGGAACACAACTGAAATCACAAAGACAGAGACTGATATCGAAGACATTAATCAAAATGAAACAGTTTTAAAGAATTCTAATAAAGTGTCCGAAGACAAAATGGCTAAGGAAGCCGAGTCGTATGAGAACGGTGGAGATAAGACTGATAATGTAGTTAACGTAGAAAGTGAGGAATCGCAGCCCGGTGAAGAAGTGGCTGCACCGAACCCGGTGCCGGAAGATGCTGCGGAGAGTGAGGCAGCACCAGCTGCTTCTGTGCCTAAATACAAGTACAGCGAAGGTATGTTCACTTATCTATACTAATATTATAAAGCTGAAGAGTTTGTTTGTTTGAACGCGCTAATCTCAGGAACTACTGGTCCGATTTGAAAATTTCTTTCAGTGTTAGATAGCCCATTTATCGAGGAAGGCTATAGGCTACTTATTATACCGGTACGGGAAGTAGTTCCCACGGGATGCGGGTGAAACCGCTGGCAGAAGCTAGTTAGATACATATTTTTTTACAGTTTTGATGTTAAAACTAATAATAGTCGGTAACATAATGGCTGGTCTTATGACTAAGACAACCTTAGGATGGATTGAGACGAAAAGGAAAAGACTATAGTATATGTATGTATATACATGGTACAATTATCTCTGATCCATTAGGGGCCATTCATAAAGTACGTTATCGTAACGAATCTCATTATTTTTAGGGTCCATTAATATTTTCAACTTTGCGATTCATTTTCTTTCACGTGTAACGTACTTAATAAATCAACACTTGTTCACCCAACCTCTCTATCTCTCCGGTGGTGTCAGATTGTGAGTGCACCTGTGTCCAAGCAAATGCTCGTGCACTATAATATGTCCTGCGCAGCTGGCTGATCTCCTTATATGAGAACAGCCGCCGTGACCGAAATTGGCCTTGGATGCCATTATTATTATTACCAAATCTACATATGTATACTAAAATTAACTATCTTTTTTAGATCAATGGTCACCGCTGAACACTGGAGGCAAGAAGTACTATGATATTAGTTTACTCAAACAAATAAAGGATGATCCACTTTCTAAGAACAAGCCCAGCAATATTTCTACTTTGGAAAACTGCCATCTTATTAGAGTAAGTATATAATTATTTTTAATGCAAAGTCATCATCTGCTGACCCTTTTCCCAACTATGTTGGGGTCGACTTCCAGTCTAAACAGATGCAGCCGAGTACCAGTGTGCCACAAGGAGCGACTGCCTATCTGACCTACTCAACCCAGTTATTAGCAACCCAATACCTCTGGGTAAGACTGGGTCTCAGACTTACTTTCTTCCGACCTGAACAACAACAAAAGATGTTCAAGTTCAAACACAGTCATTGGAGTCCTAGATGTACTTAGGAAGTACATACAAACTTAGAAAACTTGCATTGGTACTTGCCTGACCTGGGATACACACTCATACTTGAAGGGTTGGTTCTTTACCCACTAGGCCACATGTTTTCATCATATCTCAAGCCTTTTTTCCGAAATCTGTTTGGGGTCGGCTTCCAGTCTAACCGGATGTAGCTGAGTATAATCATCGGCAAGGATATTGAGACCTGACCTTCACCTGTGCAGAAGTGATTTATTGGTTTATTGCCTTATGTGTACAGTGCGCAAAGCGATCCCCACTCTTCCGCCGAGAGCTCATTATCCGTGCCGATAACTATACCAGTGTGTTTAGTACTAGTCCACATGTTTTAATGGTTTTTACCCGACTGCCAAAGAAGGAGGGTAATGTTTTTCGAGTGTATGTAAGTATGTATGTATGTATGTATGTATGTATGTCTGTTCCTTTGTGACCTCCTGTAGCCTAAACGGCTTGATGGATTTTGATGTATGAGGTATCGTTAGATTTGTCTTGATTACGGGAGTGTCATAGGATACATTTTATCCTAAAAGTCCCACGGGATATTTTTTCTAAATTTCCCTTTAAAAAAATATGTATGCGGTATCATTAGATTCATTTCAATCACGGGAGTAATTAATATAGGATACGTTTTTTCTCAAAATTCCCACGGGAACATGTTAATTCTGCGTCAACGCAAAGCAACTCATGCGTTAGCAAGCAAAAAGCGATTCTTTTGGCGATACAATCACGTCGTCTTGATCAAATGCATGAACGTCGTCTTGATCGTCTTGAACGTCGCATTGGCGGTAAATTTATGTTGCGGAGTAACATCACTCGTAATCTAAAGCCAAATGTCGTCGAAATAATTTAAAATGGTACTTACATATACATAGTCTTCTACATCTACAACATTTTCGTTAAATAAAAACAGCTAAAAAGTTATAAATAAAAGAATTATTATTAAAAAAACAAAATACCCGACTG
Organism: Helicoverpa zea x Helicoverpa armigera; assembly: GCA_033682625.1. NCBI lineage: Eukaryota > Metazoa > Arthropoda > Insecta > Lepidoptera > Noctuidae > Helicoverpa > Helicoverpa zea x Helicoverpa armigera. The sequence continues at coordinate 4,863,745 of JAWIIS010000031.1, forward strand.
CACACTAAAAAAAGAGTAAAACAAGCCCCACAATAATATTGATCAATACAACTTTACTGAATATAATTTATAAATATTGATGGAAAGCATCGCAGGCGGGGACCACCTTGACCGCCACCAACGAAAATTCTGCTAAATGGTGCACAACCGAAATGACTATAAATAAGCCTCTGTTGGTCCCCGCCTGCGATGCTTTCCATCAATATTTATAAATTATATTCAGTAAAGTTGTATTGATCAATATTATTGTGGGGCTTGTTTTACTCTTTTTTTAGTGTGCAGTCGGGTATTTTGTTTTTTTAATAATAATTCTTTTATTTACTTAATTTTCAGACCACCCCAATGCAGGATCCTCAACCATTCACTCCAATTTCGAGGCCGATCAATGATTCCCTGTTCCCTTCGTTTGCCAAGAGCCCTGGTATGGGATCCAGGGGTAACACTCCTCGAGATGCTAAGAAGGATTCGAGGAAAGCACCTACTGGTAATATTCTTTATTATAAATGATTATTCAAATATTACCTCCAAAATCATAAAATACGGTAACTACTAACGGTTTTCCCGCGGTTTGGCGGTTTCGAAACTACTTTTTCTGAATACTGAATTTTCAAATTGGTACAGTACTTTCGGAGCTTTAGACGTACGAACAAAAAAATGCTTCCCCTTTATTACATTAATATAGAATCTATACCAAAGTATGTAATAATAAAGTTGGTCTAGTTGTTGCAAATGCGGCTGCTGTGCAGGTCTCGGGTTCGATTCCCGGGCCGGGCCGAAATCCCTTTGTGGGTTTTAGAAACTTTCACAAAGCAGCCCGTAGTCTAGAAGTTGGTGATAAATAATATGTCCTGCGCAGCTAGCTGATCTCCGTATATGAGAACAGCCGCTGTGGCCGATAATTGGTTCGGAGGACACTAGATTATAGAAAATATCATAGAAGTATAAATAAGTCTTTTTTCCTTACTCAGGCAGAGGCAGTGTCAAGTTAGGTCCAAGCCAAAGCGTCAGCAGTCCTCACAAGCCAGTCATCCGCGTCTCCCTGTCATTAAGAGAGGAAGTCAAGCTGAACGAGGTGGACTCCGCATGGAAACCCACCAGGTTCCGCAAGGAGACTGCCGATGAGGAAGAGGCTAGGACTCAGGTATCATCATCATTAGCCTTTTTATCGTCCCACTGCTGGGCATAGGCCTCCTCTCACACAGAGAAGGATTGATCAACCTTTACATACTATTATTGCATGTATCAATTGTGTTGCTGGGTAGTTTGTTGCGCCACTTCTTCCCAGCAATAACACATAGGAAGTGGTGAAGGGTGGGCGTTTTGGGGTTGCTGTCCTTATGTAAATTTGACGTGAAAAAGTGCTTAAAACTAGCTTACTTTCAATAAACGTTTTTGACTTTTGACTTTTTAGGTCAAGCGACTTCTATATCACAGATTACTGTGTATTTAAAGTTAAAGTGAAATCATGCCACTTCCTTGCCATTTCACCACTTCCTAGTGTGGCTGGGAAGAAGAAGTGGTGAAGAACAAACTTCCCAGCAACACAGCTGTCTATTACAATTTAATTATAATTGAATTACAACTTATACAATTCAATAGTTTCAATTTATATTCACAAAAAAATAAACACTTTTTGTCCACTTCAGAGCAGCCATCTTCGTGTATCTATGAAATAATAATTAATATTATACCTACCTTGCTTATGGCATCTCCGCTATCTTTCCTTTCTCTGTGTCCATTCAACTATTTCGTATTCTTATACCCACAACTTTAATATTACAGGAGCTCTACAAGAAATTCCGAGGCATATTGAACAAGCTAACCCCACAGAAGTTTGACACTCTTCTAGAGCGAGTCAAAACCTTGGAGATCAATAATCAGAAGCGTCTAGAAGGAGTCATAGATCTGGTGTTCGAGAAGGCTATCGATGAGCCTAACTTCTCGGAGGCTTATGCTGCTATGTGTAATAAGTTGTCGGTGTTGAAGGTAAGAACTAAGAACCTTTTTTTGTAGGCAAATTATCAAATGACGGCTCCTGCTGTGTGTGTGCAGCGCTCGGGAGTGTCACACTCTTACTGAGTAAACCCGCCATGTTCCTTCTCAAGCCCTTTATGTACCAGCGCCGCGGTAACTCGCGCGAACAACCCCGCAGCCCCGACAGGAATTTAGAAACCTGTGGTATTATTACGATGGTTCCCAATATTGTATCTATCTTCTGATTTGCTTACCAGAGATTGGGATTTGACATAACTTCTATAGGGCTAATTTTACAAGGAGCGACTGCCTATCTGACCTTCCCAGCCCAGTTATCCGACCAACCTCTAGGTAGGTAGGACTGGTTGACTACCTGTAGTGACTGCCCAAGATGTTAAATGACAGCCGGCACCAGTTTATCGTGCCTTCCGATATTTGGAAGAACTCGTTATGACAAGATGGTCACCAATCCACGGATGCTATTAGATGCTATTGCTATGCTAATCAGTAAATATGTATATTCACATGTGTTGCTGGGGAGTTTGTTGCGCCACTTCTTCTTCCCAGCAAAAACACATAGGAAGTGGTGAAGGGTGGGCGTTTTGGGGGCTGTCTTTTGCAAAGACCTTCACAAAGTTCTGATTTTCAGCCTACTCTGAACAAATGACTTATTTTATATTTTTTTACAGGTCCCTGCGGATAACCCGAGTACACCAGACCAATGCGTTAATTTCCGCGCTCTCATTATTACTAAGTGTCAGAAACAATTTGAGACCCACGAAGTGGATGAGCAGATTGCGAAATTAGAAAGTGAATTGGCAGCTTGTACTGATCCTGTAAGTTAATATGGTCTATAATGCTTAATCTATACTTATCCAGATGCGCGGAGTAGTTCTTATAAGTAGTCAATGACTGCAGGAAAAAGCTAGTCTATACTAATACAATAAAAAGGAAACATTTTTTTTTGTCTCTTTGAAACGGCTTGGAAATTACTGAGCCAGTTTGAATATCTTTCACTGTTTTGGATAGGTACTCTCTTTCCCGCTTTTCCCTCGGTTTCACCCGCCTCCTGTGAAAACTACTGCCCATACCAGGATAAAATATACAAACCTACTAGTTTCCGCCCGCGCCTTCACCTGCGTTGTATGTTGTTAAAAAGTAGCCTATGTGTTAGACAGGGTATCAACTATCTACATACCAAATTTCAACCAAATCGACAGCTGTTTTTGTGTGAAAGAATAACAAACACACATCCATACATTCTCACAAACTTTCATATTTATAATATTAGTAGGGTGAATGCCTACCAAATGATAAAATGTGGCCAAGCTTTATTATATTTTAAGACCATGTATAGTTGCAAAATAAAATTCTATTCTAACTGCTTTACATAGAAAGTAAATATTATAACATTAATACATGTTACAGACCAAAAAGAAGGAGCTAGCGCTGATGATTGATGAAGAGAACAGGCGAGTGAGGATGAGATCTGTCGGCAATGTTAGATTCATTGGTAAGTACACCTTATTCATATAACTGTTGATCAATTGCCTTTCTTCGTTAAACAAGCTCGATACTGATTATATTTCTTTCTAAATTTATATCTACCAGTAATTTACCCGACTGCATTTGCGAAACTTTCGTGTAGGTACTGATTAGCTGCGAATTTGTATAAATTATGATTGCGTAACTTTCTTTTCATTTGGTAACTTTTCTGGTTAACCTATTACCTCGGACAAAGGATCAGCATGGCGATCCAACGAGGTATGCTGCCAGCCTCTTGGGCACGCTCCCAATGAGGGTTTTTGAAATTTTTTCTGCCACCGGGTGGCGCCACGTATGCGTCTGGTCCAAACAGCTGTCAAATAGTATGGAATTGTAGGTGCCGAACTTATTGTTTATTGAAATTCTGTTATATTGGAAGTGTGATTGATTTTATTATGGACTACGGTCAGAATAAGGTTTCCGAACTAAAAATTGAGCTAACGGGGTGTCCTGCGTGAGCGACGAACGCGACGCGACGCGACGCAACACGGCGCGACGTAATGCGACGCGATGCTATACGCGACAAATGTCCTACGTGGTTTTGGTTATTACTTCTCAAATCAGTTAGAAATACAGTAAAATTTTGCTTGGAATTTCATATTTAAAGTACAGACTTTTAAAAAAATATCGTAAAAAGCACAGAAAGAAAACAAATATAATATTTTTACAAAGAAACACATTTGGTGAGTTCCATAATTTATATAAAAAATTAAGACCATAACGTAATTCGTGGTGTCGCATCTGGTCGCCCTCAAAACAAGTTCGCGTTACGTCGCGTCTCGCCGCAGACTGTCACATAGGCCGCATGTAGGGAATGCCGTAGAGTTGATCGCGTTCGTCGCTCACACAGGACACCGCGTAAGAGAGAGGGTGCAAAAGTCACTGGTACTAAGGAAAAGCTTGTTGAAAAATTTGTTAACACAATATGATTTAGATTTTTTTATTTACTCAACCGCAATAGTAAAACAATAATGCAGTGCTTTAATTATAAAATAAAAAAAACACTAAAATCGTTCACTATTCATAGTAAAGATAAGCACTTTGACAGTTATCTGGACCTGACGACTCGGTGCTGCCACCTCGTGGATTGCCATTTTAGAAAACCCTCATTGACAGCGACTGCGTTTCAATAAATCAGTTTTTTCACTTCCATTATTTAACTTATGCTACGTGAAAATGTATTTTAACTAGTTTTAAAGTTCTGGATTATTGTTGGTTATGGATTACCGTGCCAATTTATTTATTTTTAACACGCTTATATTAGCTTCACTTGTAACTATGTATGTAAGAAAATCTTGGAATCTCAATTTGACCCACTTCCCGGTCTTCGATTAGGATGAAATTTTGCACACGCTCTGAGTTCTGATTACAATACATGACTAGCGTGTTTTTTTAGTCTTTTAAACAATTTTTTTTATTGTGAAAACTATTGAAATTACATTGCTATTTAATTTTTTACAGGTGAACTATACAAATTAAAAATGTTGACATCCAAAATCATGCTCTACTGTATGAAGTACCTCATAGACAAAGTCGAGGAAGAGAAACTGGAATGTCTTTGTAAACTCCTCACCACCATCGGAGAGCAGGTCGAGAACGAAGTGAAAGGACAACTCGATAATGTGTTTAAGAAAATGCAAGAAATTGTGGATAAAAAGAGTAATAAGATTAGCAGCAGGGTGAGGTGAGTTTTCTTCACTATTATTGTATAAATTAAGTACGTAATAGTTTTAAGACATCAATTAAAAAAGTAATTAGACAAAAGTTGACAAGTAGTGAATAGTTTTGAATGAGTAATGAGAATTTGAAAATAATAGAAAATTACATCAATCTAGCAATTAAAACTTAGTTTCAGAGCACAATTTACCAGTATATAAGAAAATTACTTCTTTTTATGTAGTAAACTGGGCACCTTTATAGTTTCGCTACGTCTGTTTGTAAGTCCGTCCGCGGTTAATCTCAGTGACCGTTAAAACATGAGAGCTGAATATTGAGAAATTTGGTACCAATATGTACCTCTATATTGATCAACCCACAAAGTGGTAAAATAAAAAGTTTAATAGAATAATATTTTATTTGGAAATAATATTTTTTGTTCCAACCCTATTATGTTCTGTGATATATTGTTGGATAGGTATTTAAAAGTGAATAGGGGGTTACAGCATATTTTTTTATTAAATATTAATATTTTCGGAAATAATCGCTCCCAAATTTTTAAATTGTACCCCCCTTGCTTTTGATCCATAAGTGTAAATTTGGCCTGATGCGCTCTTGTCCGGTTTTTAACTTTATCAATTTCGTATACGTTTATTAAATCAATGTTCCTTTTCACATAGATCTATATGCTGTAATAATATTATATTTCACCCAGGTTCATGATACAAGATGTGATCGAGCTAAGGAAGCGTCGCTGGGTGGCGAAGAGCGTGATCGACTCGCAGCCGAAGACCATGGATCAGATACAGAAGGAGGCTGAACAGCAGCAGCGGCATATAGAGGTAATTTCATATTAAAAATAAAATAAATTACAGTATATTTGGAGTGTTTACCACATTTCAAAGAATTTTTTAAAGATAAAAATAAATTATCCAAAAACTAATTTGAATTTTTCACCAGTATTTTGAGGTTATATAAAAAAAAAAAAATTATAGGTCTTGTAGTTTAGCCGGAAATCATGAAAAATCATTTTGTACTCTTAAAGATTCATCCGTCCTCATAATATGATAATTAATTAATTCGTAATTTATTTTTCCTTCAATTTTTATTATATTTCCCACTTTTTGTAATAATGGGTTTCATTGTACTGTTTTTTTTTTCAAAAATACAAGAAAATATCGACCCTGGTCTTATCAAAACAAGTTATTATAATTTCTGTCTTGTCTAAATAATCTACTTTACATTCCCAGTTAATGAACGCGAGTCCTGGCGGCGGGTTCCGTCGCGACGAGGGCGGGCGCGGCAAGCGCGCAGACAGCCGCCGCAAGAACACCAACGCGCCCTACAACGACAACGCATGGAAGTCGCCCAGGACTACCAACTATCCTGTCGATACTAATAAATTGAAGGCTGTAGGACAAAAGGTATGTAGCTTTCGTAATTACTGTAAAAATATATATTGTAATGCATTGATAAGTATATCTTGGACACCAATGGCTGATAAAAAGGTGAAGGAAAACATCTTGAGGAAACCTGGACTATATAATCTGAAATCAGCAACCCGCATTGAGCAAGCGTGGTGATTAATGCTCAATCCTTCTCCGTGTGAGAGGAGGCCGCAGCCCAGCAGTGGGACGATAAAAAGGCTGTAACAGTAACAATGCATTCATATAAAAAAAAACCAAGATGCACACTCAACGTCTCAAAAACGTCCTCACCAAATGAGCGCAACATTAAAAAATGTGCGCTCATTCGTGTATTGGCCAAAAGGTATGTCATCATCTCTCGAGCCTTTTCCCAACTATGTTGGGGTCGGCTTCCACTAACTGGAGCCAGCTGAGTACCAGTGTGCCACAAGGAGCGACTGCCTATCTGACCTTCTCAACCCAGTACCAGTTAGACTGGTTGTCAGTGTTACTGGCTTCTGACTACCCGTAATGACTGCCAAGGATGTTCAATGACAGCCGGGACCTACAGCTTAAAGTGCCAGACTGTCAAAAATGGTCAATTTCTATGGAACTTGTACGAAAACGCATGCTATGATGTCACAGATTTTTCTTATAAAATCTGGTATTTTGATATTATCAATAAAAAAATTTAAACAATTTTTCTATTATAATGTTAAATGACATTTTAAGATGCTTTACCATATAAGTGTAACAAAATAATTTAATTTTGACCTTGTCAATTACCCAAAACTACTCTGAAAAATATAGTGAAAGTATTGAAAACTACTATACATATATATTTTTCTTTGTTACACTATCAATGTTGTTATGGAGTGTCTTGCCGGCTCTTCTCCATGACAACTGTGTAACTAGTGTGACGTTTCATAAGATTTTAACTAACAATATTCTATGTCTTTCCTTTCAGAACTTAACGAACATAAAGCTAGCCCCCCACATGTCGGCGTGGAACTTCGGCTCCAGCGCGAAGAGTGCGTCTCCCAGCTCCAACTCCATGATCAGCATCAGCAAGAACATGTACAGCGTGCTGGAGAACGTGCAGGCTGATCCCGCTACTCTTAGAGGTCAGTTAAACAAAGGGAACACTTAAACAAATAAATAAAAAATAAACAAAATGACTAGCTATGTCATAACGCAAAATCTCGTAAGAAAGTAGCGCGACTACATGCGGGGCGAGGGGGACGAGGAACGATACTAGCTCCGTTACTTCTAGTAACTGGTCAGGCCTACCGTAAAACTTGAGCTACAAGAAGGCGCCTGACCTACTTTCCTTATGGCATCTGCGCTATCTTTCCTTCCTCCGTGATCAATATGATGTCCTCCTAGCCGATGATCGGCTGCGGCGGCTGTTCTCATCTAAGAAGATTAGCCAACTACGCAGGACATATTATAGTGCACGCACATTTGCTTGGACACAGGTGCACTCACTATTCCTTCACTCTCATAGCGCGGGAGGACACCCCGACACCACCAGAGAGAGATCAGGCGCAGGACCGACATTTACGTGCTCTCCGATGTGTATCAATCACCAGCTTCCAGGCTCCGGGCTGCTTTATGAAAGTCTTCTAAAACCCACAAAGCGATCTCGGCCCGACTCGGGAATCGAACCCGAGACCTCGTGTTCAGCAGCCGCACTTGCGACAGCTAGACCAACGAGGCAGTTGTGATCAATATAAACTCTTTTGCAAAAAAAGCGGGCACCTATGCGAAATCTGCGTTTTAAGGACTTTACGTGTATTTTAAAGGGTTTTAATGATTGTAGTATGTTAATAGCATCAAAAGGGTTAGCCGAGCATGCGTGAGAGTGTATTCTAAATTTGAATTTTGTACAATTGCTAAGAAATTGGTTAAACCCTGTTTTGGACTAATTGCTGGCAGAAAGTTCGTCAGTGTTTTGAAAAGTTTTTGAAGTGATTTTCAGAAAAATAATAATGCAGTTTTAATTAATGATTAATGTACCTTTTTATTAGATCAAAACATTTTTTAAAAACTATGCGTATTTGATAAAATTTTCACCTGCTCTAAATGGGCTATACTGATGATTGATGGCAATGTTGAGAGTTTCGGTATTTTAGTGTAAAGCGTTCCAATGTTTAGATATTGTACCCACGTGTTTTAAAATATCGCTTTTTCGTAAATAAACACTATTTAGAGGAGTATCAGTACCTTGGGCTGCGACAAAACCAATTTAAAGTAAGCAGTGGAGATCGCAACTCGTCTCCTTTCGGACTTTGACATTTTTAAAAGTCTTGAAATTCTACAAAATACAGAAAATAGCGCATAGACTGTGAGTACGAGGTCTTAAGGTCTCGTAATCACTGATTTTTAAACAACCTCGTCTCTTGGGAAACTCCGTAGACCTCTGAAGATCTATGAGTCTTAGCGTTCAAATAGCGTGTTTTCATCCCACGGACATTTTATTAAATAAAGTTGCCTGCATCGAGATTTTCTGGCATCTACAGCACTTTCCTGCTTAAATCATAACAATAATTGGCTATCTGCTCATTTCTTAAGAAACATACGTTTGGCCAATAATTTTGAATTCTTGACTCCCTTTCAGCTAAATCATCGTTTAGTAACCCGATACCTACCGAGTTATCGAGAGCTTCAACGCGGCAATAATTTGACTTTTTAGATAGCTTTAACCCTCCTCATCATTTTTCATGTGGTTAATTTTAGAATTTATCACAAAAATGGTATTTTTTAAAAGTCACTGTCCGATAGGAGACGAGTTGTGATCGGCACTGCTTACTTTAAATTGGTTTTGTCGCAGCTCAAAGTACTAATACTCCTCTAAATAGTGTTTATTTATGAGAAAGGGATATTTTAAAACACATGGGTACAATATCTAAACAATAGAACGCTTTACACTAAAATACCGAAACTCTTAACATTGCCATCATTCATCAGTATAGCCCATTTAGAGCAGATGAAAATTGTATCAAATAAGCATAGTTTTTCAAAAGGTTTTGATCAAACAAAAAAGTACATTAATTATTAGTTAAAACTGCATTATCATTTTCCTGAAAATCACTGCAAAAACTTTTCAAAACACCGACGAACTTTCTGCCAGCAATTAGTCCAAAACAAGGTTTAAACAATTTCTAAGCAATCGTACAAAATTCAAATTTAGAATACACTCTTACGCATGCTTGGTTAACTCTTTTCATTTTAGAAACATACTACAATCATAAAAACCCTTTGAAATACACGTAAAGTCCTTAAAACTAAGATTTCGCATAGGTGCCCGTTTTTTTTTGCAAAAGAGTGTATATTAGTCACAAAACAAACTGGTTTCTGCAGTTTCATTCGTGACTTTGAGAATATAATATTATTTTCAGATACTTTCCGACGCATGCAGTATCATTTATGGTATTACCTGATCTCTCCGGTGGTACGGTTTACTGTGAGAGTGAATTATTATTATCTAGATGCGCGAAATAATTCTACTGGTCGTTAATAACATAAAAGCTAGTTTCTTAAAAGAATTTTTTTTTTTTAGATTTTGTGTTTTTTGATTTTCAGAAAACAAGGACTTGACACCTAAGTACTCTAAGGGAGCGTCGATAGAAAGGTCTACATTCAGCTCCAGAGACTCAAGTAAGTTCCCAAATGAATATTTGACTCAATTTATGCTTATTAATTTTTATTAGGGTTCTGTAACCGAAGGGTAAAACGAGACCCTATATTTTCGCTCCTCTGTCCGTCAGTCCGTCCGTCTGTCACCAGGCTGTATCTCATGATAGTTAAAGAGTTGAAATTTTGACAGATGATGTATTTCTGTTGCCGCTGTGACAAAACATACTGTAAAATAAATATTTTGGGGGGCTCCCATTCAACAAACGTGATTTCTTTGCTCGATATCGGCAACAGGTAGATGCGGTTTTATAAATAATGTTACGGAACCCTTCGTGCGCGAGTCCGACTCGCACTTGGCCGATTTTTCGACATGCAAATAAGTACAAATTAGCAGACCCGAATTTTCAGACAGCTTTTTCTGTGACTAAATTAATGAATTGAAGATTGATCAGACCACCTATTATTTACTTTACAAAAAAATTACTTAGTTTCGTAAAAATTGACCTAATAAATTATCTATCTATCCAGACACAACAGAAAGCAGTAGCCGTTCGAACTCCACCACCCGAGCTGCCGCACCAGCTCCAGCCCCCATCACCCAGGAACCTCTCCCCGAAGACAAGAGCAAGGCTGTCAAGTCCATGCTGGACCAGTGCATCATCAACTCGGACCATGAGGAGATGGCTGCCGATGTGAAGGAGTTGTACCCGGTGAAGTATCATGCTGCTGTGGTCGGGGAGATACTTAATATTGCTGTGGAGAAGTAAGTTAATATAATAACTATATTCTGTAATCATATATTAGCTTGATAAGTTAACTATACAATATAGTACTGCATATTATACAGTGTTACCAAAATATGTAAAAGAATTATAATAAACTAAAGACTGATAAGTTGGTGAGATACTCAATATTTCTGTGGAAAAGTAAGTTAATATAATAACTAATGTAATAATATTTTGTGCACTTGACAGCTGTCAATTTTTAAGGGATAAATTGCATTTTTTGTCAGCCAGACAGAACTATCTTCAAAAAAAATCTGGAAGGTTTTATTTCGTTATTACACAATTTTACAAACTTATATAGTAGGTGAAGTCTCCTTTTAAGCACCTTAAGCCCGCGGTTTCACCCGCCTACCGCGATAACTGTCTTAGCTCTCTCCCCTCCAATTTTCAAGTTTAACGGTTCAGCTATTCTTGAGTTATAAGAAGTGTAACTAACACTACTTTCTTTTATCTATATAGATTTATTTATCATAGCCAAAATCACCTCCAATCCGTGTAAATGGTCTTATACAAACATACAACGTGTTACAATGGGGTACAATTGTAAAAGTACGCCGGAAGTTGGTTAAATGTCCCCTTATAAAAAGTGAATTAAACTTTTTTTTAAGTCGTCATATCGATTTTTAACTTACCGCAAAATAAGAAAAAAAACATTTTATTTACAACTTTTGTAACACCTTATACATTTGCTATCATACTTTATCTATAAAACAATCTATTTTCTTCGTTTCAGACCAGCTAAAGAAATCGGCCTCATCTCAAAGGCACTGCTCAACTTAGTGACATCGAACACAATATCTGCTGACAATTTCGTGTCAGGCATCAAAGATATGCTAGAATTCGCTCCAGACCTGTACATTGATATACCTATGTTATACGATAATTTGGGAAAAATTATCGCACCGCATATTGAAAATAAGGTATGTATAAATCTATCATTATCACAGTGCTGGATATACAGTTTCTTATAATAATATTTATAACATTTTGTATATACCAGGTTTTCAAACCATACAGACAGAATTGTGTTGCTGGGGAGTTTGTTCCGCCACTTCTTCTTCCCAGCAATAACACATAGGAAGTGGTGAAGGGCGGGCGTTTTGGAGCTGTCTTTTGTAAATTTGACCTTCAATTTTCAGCCTACTTTGAATAAATTACTTTTTTTCATCATCTTAATAGCCATAGCCTTTTCCCAACTATGTTGGGGTCGGCTTCCAGTCTGATTGGATGCAGCTGAGTACCAGTGTGTTACATGGAGCGACTGCTTATCTTACCTCTGTCATTTGAACATCCTTGGCAGTTGTTACGGGTAGTTAGAATCCAGGAAGTCTGACTACCAGTCTTACCAAAAGGTATTGGGTTGCCCGGGTAACTGGGTTAAGGAGGGCAGATAGTCGCTCCTTGTGGCACACTGGTACTCAGCTGCATCCAGTTATACTTGAAGCCAACCCCAACATAATTGGGAAAAGGCTAGACAGACAATGATACTTATAGCAAGCAAGTAAACTTACCTGAATCTGTCAAATACCAATCGAACATTAACCTTTCACTATTGTGATAAGGTTGAAAATCTATTGAAGACATTATGACAATTTGACGATTCTGTAATATTAATAATAATTATTTATTTTCAGCATATCACATTTGGCCAGCTATTCAAAGTCTCTGAGAGCATAATTTCAGCTAACCATGGACATCTATTCTTGAAAGCCATTGTAAAGGATTTGAAGGAAAGTATGGGACCTTCGTTCGTCACCAGCAAATGGCAAGAGTCTGGGCTTCAAGTTAAGCAATGGATGGATGAAAACCTTGTAAGCATGTTCAAATATTTGTAAATAGCCTTTAACCCGCGTCCCGTGGGAACTACTGCCCGTACCGGGATAAAATATAGCCTATGGTACTCGGGAAGAGTGTATCTTTCTAACAGTGAATGAATTTTTCAAATCGGTTCAGTGGTTTCCGAGCCTTTATTCGGATTTTAGAAGTAACTTTCAATATTGTTATATAATTTATGATGACATTCTTGCAATAGTCACTTTGCTAGAGAGCCAAACTGATAGTCTCGAGTTCGATTCCCAGTACGGTCAACATTTGTGTTGGCCGTGATTCTGGATGTATGTATATGCATACATCCAGTATATGTATTTATAAGTACATATATGAATGTAAAATACATATATTTACATAGGTTATCAGTTACCCATAAGTCCCATAACACAAGCTAATATATAGCTTACCATGGGGTTAACCGCCCGTGTGTGATGGTGTCGCGATATTAGATTTATCAGTACTTATAACTAAAATATTGAATTCAGGTGTCAACATGGTTGGAAGACAACAAATTCCAATTCTTGGAAGGAGACTCCAAGGTCAGCGAGGATACAAAGGAAATTCTATCGCCTGCCGAAACTCAGAGCAAACTCATACAGTTGATGAAAGCTGATGAGGACTGCCAATGTATCAAAGGATGGATTCAGGTAAGATATATTTCTGGATCTAATTTACGAGTCTCAAAATTAAAAAGAAAAATACCAAATTCTGTTTTTGAATAAGCTAAATAGACATTAACAGCCTTACTACAAAAACTTTAAAATCTGTTGAACACTTTTCAAAAAAAAAATGTGGCTGCAAAACTGACATTTTTTCAACGTTATAATCTGTTGTTTTAGACAAGTGTTCAACAGACGTTTAAAAGTTTTTGTGGTACGACGGTAACAATTAAAGGTTATTTTTTTTAAATTGAAAAACTTGTTTTCAAGAACTCGCTAGATGGCGTTATACATAATTACTACGTTACGTTACTGGGCCTACTTTAATTCCTAATTTCTCTTTAACCTTTAAGCGCGTGGCTAAATATCAATTGCCGTGACCCCAGCGCCCGGCTAAAGATCGACTTACTACTTATTTTTTTTTAAAGTTTTTTCAATGCTTAGAGCTATGAAACTTAATTTGAGGTAATTGTTGTAAATAATAGATCTATTAAATAATAGTTTTAGCTGTACCACGCAGTTAATTACATAATGAATCTTAAATTTGACCCACTTCCCGGTCTTCGATTAGGATGAAATTTTGCACACCGTTCTGATGAAAATGACTAGCGTGTTTTTAGTTTTTTAAACTATTATTTTTTTCTAGGATAAATTCGGCAACACAGCCAACGAGGACTGGTTTATCCGAGCCCTAATCCAAGCTATATGCGAGTATGCCCTCTCCGGGGCAGAGGGCGAAGGCCCACAGTTTAACCAGGAGCGCATGACTAAGTATGCAAGCCTTATCAACGAGTTTGGTGAGAGCAAGCAGGCGAGGGAAGCTAGCTGTCTGTTTGGTATACAACATCTGATACATAGGTTGGAACATCCTCAAGGTATGTTAAAACAATAATACATATTTTATAATTTTGTATATGATATTTTGTAAATTAACGGTTCTTTAAACCATACAGACAGAATTGTGTTGCTGAGGAGTTCGTTCCAGCAAAAACATATAGGAAACGGTTTTGGGGTCTTTTGTGAATTTGACCTTCATCAAATAGTGCTGATTTTCAGCTTACTTTGAATAAAAGTCTTCATCTTTATTTAAAAAATAATATTTCTTTCTGAACTTAAACCATATTAAGATAGGCACGACGAATGAAAAAAAAAGTAATTAGTCCGTCGTTTAGATAACCCTAAAATAATGGACACGTAGTTTTATTTCCTCTCACAAGCAAATAACAACCAAGATATAACACGTTTGAATTTTGTTGACTGGTTGTCAGACTGACTGGCTTCTGGACTACCCGTAACGACTGCCAAAGATGTTCAAACTGTACTAATATGTATTATTTGTTTCAGGATTAACATTAGAGATATTCCAATATCTGCACGAACAATATATTATATCATTAGACGGGTTTATCGCATGGGAGGAGTCGGAGAAGGAACCGGAAGGAAAAGGTATTTACCTTATTTATTTATATTAATAAACATGCCATGTGTAGCTGCCTCGAAGCCTCGGGTTCGATTCCCAGGTCGGGCCGAAATAACTTTTTTAAAAACTTCACAAAGCAGCCTAGATTCTGGAAGCTGGTGGTCGTGCTTGTGATCTCTCTCCGGTAGTGTCGGATTGCCGTCGCATCGCGCTATGAGAGTGAAGGAATAGTGAGTGCACCGCTGTTTAAGCAAATGCTCATGCACTATAATATGTCCTGCGCAGCTGTCTGAGCTCCTATATGAGAACGGCCGCCGTGACCAACTGCCTTGGACGCCATTATTATTATTATAGATTTTTAATATTGTCTTGTCTTCCAGGTGTAATGCTAAAGGCTTTGACTTCCTTCTTCACGAACATCGAGGAAGCCGACAGCGAAGACTCGAGCGGCGACGACTGAACACCTCAGCAATATATACATACTAAATAAACCATTTTTTTATATAATAATACTAGCTTCCGCTCGCGGTTTCACCCGTGTCTCGATATTACTACTTCCCGTAGTCGGATGGTGACAAATACTATCCTATGTACTTCTCTAACTTTTAAGCTACGTCACAACAAATTTTCAGCTTAATCGGTCCAGCCATTTTTGAGTTATAAGTAGTGTAACTAACATGATTTTTTTCTTTATATACTTGTATAGATTTTAATTGATTAAGTTATTGTTTTTTATTGCATGTACATAAAATTTTATTTTTAAACTGAGTTTTGAAATAAAATGGTTTATCAAGATTTGTTTATCTTTAGTTTAGTGATTACTCAATGGAGTATATTAAAGTCACTCTAGAAATGTACTCCTGTTTAAGGTAACCTGTCATTATATGGATTATGGGTGTAATTATTTACTTAAAACATCATATTACTATTGCTTTAGTTAATAAAATAGCCACTTTTGGCTTAAAGTCCGTTTACAAAATATTGGACACGCATTTTTTTTTATATTAAAAATTCTCTATGATATATGGCATTGAAGATCGGGGCTCGAAAAGTCACGTGTATGTAAAATTTGTACTTGGAAGTGACGTAACACAAAATTCAATCGTTGTTATATGTTTGTGAGAGAAATTGTTAAAATCGTGTCCATTATTTTAGGGTTATCTAGAAGGCGGACTAATTACTTTTTTCATTTACTATGTTTATTCAAACTCAAGGGTATCCTTAATGATGATACTTAATCAATGAAGGAAATTAGAATGATTGATCTTCATTTACATAGTTTACTGTTACCAGTTAAATAACCTTATTTTGTACCGTTAACAAGTAAAAATACTTATGAAATTGCTTCGTTAAGACTTCTACAAATTTTTTATTCGCGTTGTCGCTCGGTTTAATTATCCAGTTTTGTTTTTTTGGCCCAAGTTAAATTTGATAAAAGATTTTAATGTATATTTTTGTAAGTTTTAATTTACTTAATGATCTTTCAACAGGCTTGAAGTAATATTTCTTTTATCATGCACCTAACAAACATGAAAAATTCTTAGATTATATTTTATCCGGTACGGGAAGTACTTTTGCGCTTTTTGATGCGTTTTATTAGTGTTAAGCTGTAATATAAGATTAGTTAGGTGTATAAAGAAATGTAAATATGTGAAGGAAATAAAATAAACCATATTTTCGTTAAAATTTAGTTTTTCTTTGTTCCTACACCCTGGGGCCAATATGCTATGCAAATTCTTTGGCAGTCGTTACGGGTAGACAGAAGCCAGTAAGGGTCAATTCCCACTGAAAGAGCAGCGGCCGGCAGCGGCCGTAAGAGCACGGAAAATGTAAGAGCGGCGCCGCGCGGCCCGCCGCGCTCGCGCTCAATCCCTTGCAATTACGGCCGCTGCCGGCCGCTGCCGGCCGCTGCTCTTTCAGTGTGAATTGACCCTAAAAGTCTGACAACCAGTCTTAACAAGGGTATTGGGTTGTCTGGGTAACTGGGTTGAGGAGGTCAGATAGAACACTGGTACTCAGCTGCATCCGGTTAGACTGTAAGCCGACCCCAACATAGTTTTGGGAAAAGGCTAGCACCTTAGCAAGAACCCAAAAAATAAAACACGAGAAATATAATATCATATATTTATTTCTAATCATATAAAATATTCATCAGCCCTTAATATATTTTCTACTCCTCGCACGCATTAAAAACATAAACTCAAAAAATTAATATTAAAATACTGCGATCAGTGAAGTTATTGTAAAAATAAATATTAAAAAAACAAAATGTAGACCGCAGAAAACCTTGGAAGCTTAACGTAACCCCGAAATAAGCCGAACTGTCAAATTTGACATTTTTAACCAGGTTTACCGACCACATAAACGTCAGTGTTCTTAAAACCACTATTTTCTACGAATTTTAAAAGTAAAATAATTGTTTTAAGAAAAAAAACTAACGGTCAGATAGGCAGTCGCTCCTTTTGGCACACTGGTACTCAGCTGTATCCGGTTAGACTGGAAGCCGACCCCAACATAGTTGGGGAAAGGCTCGGGAGATAATAGTTGTCGGTGAATTAGTCAAGTGACAATGTCCTACAAATTTTGAGATTACGCTTCGCCTCGAAATTGGCCTATAGATTACAACAACTTGGTCTAAAATTAACAGCTTTTTATAGTGGTATGACAAAACATTATCAAAATTCTATAACATTGTTATTTTCAGTATAGAGGCAAGAGCAAAAGATATTACTCGTTTGTCACATATGAACATAATTTAAGACAGTTTTGACAGCTAAAGTAACATTTAAAAACTATATTTCGACAATAAACAACCAGTTTCTTTACTAAATACAAATATTGCAAATGAAATAAAATATATTGTGTAAAAATATGATTCTTTTGCGCTTTCTAGAGTCTTAAAAATTCAAGATATACGTTCAACGAGTATATCTTTAGTCAGTTGGCTTTAGCAACCGAAAAGTTTGAGATTTTGTCAATCAAGGAATTGCCATTTATGAAATAAATGTTGTCACAAACAAAAAGAGTATCTAAAACTATGATATTACCCCTTCTACCCAGGATAATATTCGTAAAATCATAATTTTAATAATCATATCACAAAAATAACTTTAAAGAGCTCACATATTATTAAAAAAAATACATTAATTTCCTATTTTTTTTTATATTGTAAAGAACCAACCTCTTAATCATAAGTAGGGTTCGATTCCAGGTCAGGCAAGTACCAATGCAACTTTTCTAAGTTTATATGTACTTTCTAAGTATATCTTAGACACCAACGACAATTTTTTAAATAATATGTGTGCTCTATTACAAATTAACAAAAAAGTCATACCCACCACTGATTTAAAAATACATAATTATATTAAATTAACATTGAAAAACAATTAAATAAAATCCTAAGCACTATTAGATAAATATATGTACATAAAATAATATATTGTCACTGAAACGAAATTATAAATAGTTACATACTAGAAACGGCCATCTTGAAACCATAGACAAGATTGAAAAAGATTCAAAACCGAATTTACAATATTAATCTAAACATATACCGTCGTACCACAAAAACTATTAAACGTCTGTTGAACACTTGTCTAAAAAATGGCAGATTATGACGTTGAAATAAGGTCCATTTTGCAGCCATACATTTTTAGACAAGTTTTCAACAGATGTTTAACTTTTTATAGTAAGGCTGTTTGTGTTTTCAACATATTTTGGAAGCCCAAGTTCAAGGATAACATAAACGTCTGTTTTTCTTAAAACAACTGTTTCTCAAGAAAATTGAACGTATTTTATAATGGAGTTGTTTCAAGAAAAATGAAATTAATGTTGTCGGTGAATTTGGATCATAATCTCCTAAAAAAGGTATGAATATTTTTTAACAGAACAAAATAATAGAGAATTATTAAGATTAAACAGCTGTTTTTTAGACTGTGGTAACAGGCTAACACATTTTTTTTTATCACTAGCAACCCAAGCGTCAAACGCAAAATTTCTACTCACAAAAATACTCGCATACACAGAATATAATATATTTGACAAAAACACACAAAATTATTTGTGCAAAATAAATATTTCTTAGCCCGACTCTAAACTTGTAAGCTACTTACGTGACTATAACTTACAAGTCTAAAGATGGCGTTAGGCTTGCAACATTGCTTACAAAATATATTTTTTTACTTTCTTCCGCCGTAACTATTGCCCGTTCAGGGATAAAAATGCCTTTAATTTTTTTTAATTGGACCAATACTTTTGGAGCTAAGTTCGTTCAAACTTCAGCTTCTTATAAAAAAATATTCAGTAAGCAGTGTTCACAAGTAGTCGAATTTTCGACCTTATGTATTGAACAAAAAAGTCTAAATTTGTTAGTCGAGACCTACATAGGGGTAAAAATACTAAATAAATGCTATTAGGAAGCTAAGGGCCTGACAAAAATTCGGGAGATACGAGTTGACAAAGAATTAATATTATTAACACATATTTATTTTATTTATATTTTATATTGAAATATGTTAGAGGGAAAGGCACGTAGCATATTTCTTTCTCTTTCACTGTTTGCATCTAAGGCCCACAAAATTAGTTTTTTAAAGGCACGTCTAGAAAGGCTATATTTTTGTGCAATTTGTTGCTAAAAAAAGTCGTGGTGGCCTAGTGAGTAAAGCACCAACCTCTCAGGTATAAGTGTAGGTTCGATTCTAAGTCAAGTACCAATGCAACTTTTCTAAGTTTGTATGTACTTTCTAAGTATATCTTAGACACCAATGACTGTGTTGCCCAGGTTGTTGAGAAGGTCAGATAGGCAGTCGCTCCTTGTAAAATATTGGCACTCAATAAAATTATATAGCACAAAAAATAGCCCGTCTATACTTACCTTAATAGGAATGATAGTCAATATCAAAAGTCTAAAACATTCGGTCAAGTGCGAGTCGGGCTCGCTAACTCGCAAAACAACGAAATTGGTGACACAAAAAAACAAAAAACATTAGAAAAAGATTGTCCGTATTTTTATGCTATTATCCTAAAACACTGATATTTAAAAAAAGACATGATATTTATTGTCATTTCAAAATGGTATTAATTTAAAAACAGTTGTCAGAAAAAAATAACGTAAAGTCAAAAACTTTGTAATTAAAATTGCTTCAGCGTGTATTTTGTCGCGCGTTTTTAAAAACGAGTTTCACACTAGCGGAATTCCCGCTCGATTCATCACATGCTAACAACAACCAGTATAAACAACTAGCCGTTTCCCCGCGGTTTCACCCGCGTCCCGTGGGAACTACTGCCCGTGCCGGGATAAAATATAGCCTATGTTACTCGGGAAGAGTGTAGCTTTCCAACTGTGAAAGAATTTTTTTAAATCGGTTCAGTAGTTTTAGCCTTTAAGGTACAAACAAAAAAATGTTTCCTCTTTAATATATTAGTATATAGATGATATCGACAGGGTATTTGAAACATCCGCTAGTGTAAAACCGCTTATATTTTTTGAAAACCTGATTTTTCTATAGGAACCAAAAAATAAATTAAAGGGCTGCAAAATAATCCCTCCCGTAACAACAAGTCTTTGCAAAAATATAAACAACCGTCATATACGAACTATTTTATATATATAAATAAGTAATAATAATAATAAATATCTATAAAAACTGCTTTCTAGGTAATAATTATAATAATATAATATGATTTTATCATTTAATTTATGTTTAAAAAACACACTTTTTTTCGCTTTTCCGTCTTTAAACCGCACATTACATTACATGTTTAATTGTTTTACTGGGAATTTCAATAAGTAATCCATCCGTGGTTGGCGATTACAGATTTAAAGGACAATGCCTAAAAACGTCCCCACCCACCAACAGACTTGAAAGTAGTGTCATTGGATGCGCCTCATTTAATAGATCATTTCTTATTATGGAGACATATTCCAAAAGTATGGGGTTTAGGAACTATAAGACAATTTAGTATCCTTAATAATCAATTAACTTCAAGTTTGTTAACCAATTACTCGGAGTTGGGTGGACCGATTTTGATGTTTTTCTTTTTATTTTACAGAATCTATCTCAAAGTTAGTCTAATTTAATTTTCATCAAGATCTTTTAAGCAGTTTTTGAGTTATCATCGGTTAAAATAATCGGTATGAAGAGGCAATGTAGGATGTCTTAAGGACACCTTCACCACCACCAACAGACTTGAAACTAGTGTCATCGGAAGCGCCTCCTTTGATAGATCATAATTATCATAACAATTTAATCCAAATGTATGGGGTTTTGGAAATATCCGACATTCTATTATCTTTGCATTAAAAAAAAAGTCATCAAAATCGGTCCACGCAACTCCGAGTAATTGGTTAACAAATTTGAAGTTAATTGATTATTAAGGATACTAAAATGTCGTGTATTTCCAAAACCCCATACATTTGCAGTAAACCGTTTTGATAATCATGATCTATCGCAGGATGCGCTTCCGATGACACTAGTTTCAAGTCTGTTGGTGGGTGGGGACAGGGTCCATACAAAATCCGGCATTGTCCTTTGACATAATTATAAATTATGTCGAAATTTCATCTCTAATCGCAAACCATTGATGGACCAATTATTGTAATCCACAGTTCGGTTCGGACCTATCCTTTAATCGGCAGATAACTTCTATCTGTAGAATATGTTTGACGTTTTGACAGCTTTTATATAGAAAATATGTCAAACCGACATATTTATTCCTCAGATAGAAGTTAACTGATGATTGACAAAAAATCGGCCTTTAACAATAATAATTTCAGCAGCTTTTTAATGCTTTCACACTAGCGGATTATTCGTCGCTCGGCTTTTTTCTGGTCAGCAAAAAATGCGTCGTCTTTTGAATCGGTAATTGTCAATTGTTTGCTAATACACCGCCCGTATGATCCGCGTTGCCGCGCGGAAAATCCGCTAGTGTTAAAATTTTGTTACAGTGCACTTTGTTAGACCATGGGAAAAGAAAGATGAGCGGAGATTCCATAATGCAGGTAGGCCAGGCGCCTTCTTGTAGCTCAAGCAACGTGCGGTAGACGTGATCAGTTACTAGAACTAACGAGGCGTTCGGGTTCCTTGTCAAATCAAAACCAATCTGTCAAAGATTGATCTTGATTGATTGGTGATTTTATTTTGAAAATAATAGGCGGAGCTAGTAACGTTCCTCGTCCCCCTCGCCCCGCATGTTGTCGCGCTACTTTCTTAGTAGATTTTGCGTTATGACATCTCCGCTAGTCATTTTGTTCTCCATGGTCAAGTTACATGTAAAGCACTGGTACTCAGCTGCACCCGGTTAGACTGGAAGCCGACCCCAACATAGTTGGGAAAAAGGCTAAAAGGATGATGGTCAAGCTACATGACCGCGGCGCTGGTACATACGCGGCCTACGACGGAACACGACGGTGTTTAGTCAGTAAGAGTCTGACACTCCCTCACCGCGCGTCACCCACAGCGGGAGGGGGCATTTGATGATTTATGACGTCGTCACAAAGTCACATGTTGGTTAGTTAGTTTGTGTGTATGTATGTGCGGTGTGTATAGTGTGTGTACTCAGCTGTGTGCGGCGCCGTCGGGAGCGGCGGCCTTGCGGCGACGCGAGCGAGAGTCTAGGTGTAAGAGACAGCCTACTGCGCCGAAATAACTGGAAAAAATGACGATATATAGATAAATAAAACATTGAACGTTTATTTCCAAAGAAAAAACTGGAAAGGAGGATTAAAAATATTTCTATTATAGTACAAAAAACCTCCTCTTTAGTAGTTTGAATATAATTAATAATTTGCTTCGCAGTTGCAAATGTACATAATCATTTATAAATTTTATATCATGTACTAGTCGTTTTTCTTTAGTTTCACTCGCGTCAAGTCGCGTCCAACGAGAACTACCCCCTACCCTACTAGAAAAATGTAGCTATCCTATTGTGATTTTTTTCAAATCGGTTATGTAGTTTCGGAGCCTTTTTCGCTTCTTTAAAATATTTTTAAATACTGGAAGCCAGACTCAATATGTTGTCGGGAAAAGGCTATGGAGATGATGATATAATATTTTTATATTTGTGTTGAGTCGACTTCTTTCTTTCGTCTTTGGCAGTCGTTGCGGGTACTTAGAATCCAGTAAGTCTGACAACCAGTCTTACTATAGTTATTGTTTTATCCAGAAAACTAAGTTCAGATTAAGTAGTCACTCCTCGTGGCACACTGGAAGTCGACCCAAACCTACTTGAGTATGGGCTGGACAATTTTGTTTTAACACCATTTTGACACATTGATGTCTATTTATATCGATAAGTAATGTATATCTTACCCCTCATGTTCTAAAAACAGTGCTTTGAGCGCCCCCCGCGACCAGTAAGACATCGCGTACGATAACAGCTTCATAGAGAGAGGATTCACTCGCAAGAAATTACCGCAGAACACCACCTATAAAGAAGAAACATTATTAAGATTACCTACTTATTTATTTGTTACTCAAAAATTTGAGTTTGATAAAGATAAAAGATTATTTATTTTGTTAAAACATCATCATCCTCCTGCCCTTATCCCAATTTTATTTGGGGTCGGCGCAGCATGTTTTCTTCTTCCATACGCTTCTATCTGCCGTCATCTCACAAGTAACATTCTTTCTTACCATATCTACTTTCACACAATCCATCCATCGCTTCTTTGGTCTTCCTCTTCCACTATATCCGTCCACGTTCATACTTTGTACATACATTTGTTAAAACATGAAGAGGTTTACAAAACAGATTTGTTACTGGTGTTTAAATAATATCAGACCTTTACATGTTTTCCGTGTCATCACTAAGATTTTCATTGGGGGATAAAATTACTCAGACTAATTGTCAATGTCTTTGTTTTACTCCGAAAGTTATAGACACAATTTTAATGTAATACCGTAGACTTCTATTCAACTTCGGCGCAGATAGTGTAGCTTCCTAACAGTTAATAAATTTTTAAATCGGTTCGGTAATTTCGGAGCTTTTACAAAGAAAAATACGTTTCCTTTTTTTTATATAAGTATAGATTACACTCTCAACTTAATTAGGTCACAAGGGTAACTGTGTTGAGAAGATCACAAAGGCAGTCGCTCCTTAAGGCATACTGGTACTAGCTGCATGCGGTTAGACTGGAAGTCGACCCCAACATAGTTGGGAAGCGGCTAGGCGGATAGTTACCCTCTCGATATGCTCGTTGGACGCACAGAGGCGGGCGATGGAGCCTATGTTGTTGGTGATGGTGACGGCGACATAGTTGGGAAGCGGCTAGGCGGATAGTTACCCTCTCGATATGCTCGTTGGACGCACAGAGGCGGGCGATGGAGCCTATGTTGTTGGTGATGGTGACGGCGACATAGTTGGGAAGCGGCTAGGCGGATAGTTACCCTCTCGATATGCTCGTTGGACGCACAGAGGCGGGCGATGGAGCCTATGTTGTTGGTGATGGTGACGGCGACATAGTTGGGAAGCGGCTAGGCGGATAGTTACCCTCTCGATATGCTCGTTGGACGCACAGAGGCGGGCGATGGAGCCTATGTTGTTGGTGATGGTGACGGCGACATAGTTGGGAAGCGGCTAGGCGGATAGTTACCCTCTCGATATGCTCGTTGGACGCACAGAGGCGGGCGATGGAGCCTATGTTGTTGGTGATGGTGACGGCGACATAGTTGGGAAGCGGCTAGGCGGATAGTTACCCTCTCGATATGCTCGTTGGACGCACAGAGGCGGGCGATGGAGCCTATGTTGTTGGTGATGGTGACGGCGACATAGTTGGGAAGCGGCTAGGCGGATAGTTACCCTCTCGATATGCTCGTTGGACGCACAGAGGCGGGCGATGGAGCCTATGTTGTTGGTGATGGTGACGGCGACATAGTTGGGAAGCGGCTAGGCGGATAGTTACCCTCTCGATATGCTCGTTGGACGCACAGAGGCGGGCGATGGAGCCTATGTTGTTGGTGATGGTGACGGCGACATAGTTGGGAAGCGGCTAGGCGGATAGTTACCCTCTCGATATGCTCGTTGGACGCACAGAGGCGGGCGATGGAGCCTATGTTGTTGGTGATGGTGACGGCGACATAGTTGGGAAGCGGCTAGGCGGATAGTTACCCTCTCGATATGCTCGTTGGACGCACAGAGGCGGGCGATGGAGCCTATGTTGTTGGTGATGGTGACGGCGACATAGTTGGGAAGCGGCTAGGCGGATAGTTACCCTCTCGATATGCTCGTTGGACGCACAGAGGCGGGCGATGGAGCCTATGTTGTTGGTGATGGTGACGGCGACATAGTTGGGAAGCGGCTAGGCGGATAGTTACCCTCTCGATATGCTCGTTGGACGCACAGAGGCGGGCGATGGAGCCTATGTTGTTGGTGATGGTGACGGCGACATAGTTGGGAAGCGGCTAGGCGGATAGTTACCCTCTCGATATGCTCGTTGGACGCACAGAGGCGGGCGATGGAGCCTATGTTGTTGGTGATGGTGACGGCGACATAGTTGGGAAGCGGCTAGGCGGATAGTTACCCTCTCGATATGCTCGTTGGACGCACAGAGGCGGGCGATGGAGCCTATGTTGTTGGTGATGGTGACGGCGACATAGTTGGGAAGCGGCTAGGCGGATAGTTACCCTCTCGATATGCTCGTTGGACGCACAGAGGCGGGCGATGGAGCCTATGTTGTTGGTGATGGTGACGGCGACATAGTTGGGAAGCGGCTAGGCGGATAGTTACCCTCTCGATATGCTCGTTGGACGCACAGAGGCGGGCGATGGAGCCTATGTTGTTGGTGATGGTGACGGCGACATAGTTGGGAAGCGGCTAGGCGGATAGTTACCCTCTCGATATGCTCGTTGGACGCACAGAGGCGGGCGATGGAGCCTATGTTGTTGGTGATGGTGACGGCGACATAGTTGGGAAGCGGCTAGGCGGATAGTTACCCTCTCGATATGCTCGTTGGACGCACAGAGGCGGGCGATGGAGCCTATGTTGTTGGTGATGGTGACGGCGACATAGTTGGGAAGCGGCTAGGCGGATAGTTACCCTCTCGATATGCTCGTTGGACGCACAGAGGCGGGCGATGGAGCCTATGTTGTTGGTGATGGTGACGGCGACATAGTTGGGAAGCGGCTAGGCGGATAGTTACCCTCTCGATATGCTCGTTGGACGCACAGAGGCGGGCGATGGAGCCTATGTTGTTGGTGATGGTGACGGCGACATAGTTGGGAAGCGGCTAGGCGGATAGTTACCCTCTCGATATGCTCGTTGGACGCACAGAGGCGGGCGATGGAGCCTATGTTGTTGGTGATGGTGACGGCGACATAGTTGGGAAGCGGCTAGGCGGATAGTTACCCTCTCGATATGCTCGTTGGACGCACAGAGGCGGGCGATGGAGCCTATGTTGTTGGTGATGGTGACGACGCATGCGCGGGCGAGGTCGGCGCGGGATACTTTGGCTCGACGCTCCGCTGAACACATTTGGCCGAAACTGTGAAAGATAAACAAAATATTATTTATATTATTTTTTTATTCGGCATACACGGTTTACAAGCCAATTACATAAATGGGACGCATCAATGCTTTTGGTTTTATATGGTTAATTGGTTTCAAATGTTGTCATCTACTCTTCTTAAGAAAATACAACTACAATTTGTGTTGGACAAAACACTAAAAAGCAAAAAAAAAAAACTAATTTTACGTGCATCGACCTAGAAGTCGGTGTCTAATGGATGTTACTAAGTTAATTTTGCCACCGACTTCCAGGCAGATGCTCCTAAAATTAGTTTTTTTGCTTTTTAGTGTTTTTGGAAGTTGGTTTAATTTTTTTGTAAAAAAAGTTTTTTATTTACAGCTTTTCAGTGATACAAATAGCTGCCACTAAGTGGAAAGTTTTCATCAATACAATTAATTTAAGCCCAAATACTAGGTATTTTACATATTCAGTTGTCGAGTTCACTCGACCTTCTCTGGTCTCCATCATCAGGTCAGCTCCAAACTTTCACTGTTGCGTTGGTAGTCGCCGCCGTATATGTCTCGGACCAGCTTGTAAACCGTGGTGTTGTCTCCGACTCATTCAACTATCCGCCTAGCCGGATGAGGACTCACCTGCTGGCCACCAGGTCGCCGTATATGTCTCGCAGCAGCTTGTGTTGTCTGCGACTCATTCAACTATCCGCCTAGCCGGATGAGGACTCACCTGCTGGCCACCAGGTCGCCGTATATGTCTCGCACCAGCTTGTGTTGTCTGCGACTCATTCAGCTATCCGCCTAGCCGGATGAGGACTCACCTGCTGGCCACCAGGTCGCCGTATATGTCTCGCAGCAGCTTGTGTTGTCTCCGACTCATTCAACTATCCGCCTAGCCGGATGAGGACTCACCTGCTGGCCACCAGGTCGCCGTATATGTCTCGCAGCAGCTTGTGTTGTCTCCGACTCATTCAGCTATCCGCCTAGCCGGATGAGGACTCACCTGCTGGCCACCAGGTCGCCGTATATGTCTCGCACCAGCTTGTGTTGTCTCCGACTCATTCAACTATCCGGCTAGCCGGATGAGGACTCACCTGCTGGCCACCAGCATCATCCTCATCCTCCGAGCCTTTTTCCCAAACTACGTTGGGGTCGGCTTCCAGTCTAACCGGATGTAGCTGAGTACCAGTGCTTTACAAGGAGCGACTGCCCTATCTGACCCCCTCAACCCAGTTACCCAGGCAACCCAATACCCCTTGGTTAGACTGGTGTCAGACTTACTGGCTTCTGACTACCCGTAACGACTGCCAAGGATGTTCAATGACAGCCGGGACCTACAGTTTAACGTGCCATCCGAAACACAGACATTGGCGTCTAAGATATACTTAGAAAGTACATACAAACTTAGAAAAGTTGCATTGGTACTTGCCTGACCTGGAATCGAACCCGCGCCCTCATACTCGAGAGGTTGGTTCTTTGCCCACTAGGCCACCACGACTTCTTCTGGCCACCAGGTCGCCGTATATGTCTCGCAGCAGCTTGTGTTGTCTCCGACTCATTCAACTATCCGGCTAGCCGGATGAGGACTCACCTGCTGGCCACCAGGTCGCCGGGCAGGCCGAACCTGGCGTAGTCCCCGCCATATATGTCTCGCACCAGCTTGTCCACGGTGGTGTTGTCTCCGGAGGCAGCTAGCTGGATGGCCTCCTCGAAACTGCTGCAGCCGGTTAGGAGGCAGCAGAGGCCGAGGAATGTTCCGCCACCGAGGCTGGGGAGAAAAGAAAGAAAGATTAGTTTATTAGCTTCACACTTTCACCTTATAACTTAAAAAAAGTCTATGTATTTTGGACTGTACAAGCATTTATGAACGTCAAAAATTATAAATAGCTTTGATTCTAGTTGCCCATTCCAAAAGTAGCTTCCTATGGAGAAAAACGGGCAAGAAACTCCATGGTTACACTTTTAAAAAATAATAGGTATTACAGTTTGTATGTGATTGATACATCACAGACAAACAAACATGAGAAGAAAATGTCAAAATTAAAATCGGTAAATATTTTGGTACAAAGTTACAAACAAACAATCAAAAACAGAATCATAGATGTAATATTACGTCTATGAGCAGAACACAATTTTACTAGCTGGTGTAATTTTAAATTCGCAATAATTTGATACTATCGTTGAGTCCTATGGAGCAGGACCAGCATGTTTCCAAGCATTTTTGTCTTGAATATTAATACTTTAAGATAATAATAATGGCGTCCACGGCAGATTTCGGTCACGGCAGCTATTCTCATATAAGGAGATCAGCCAGCTGCGCAGGACATATTATAGTGCACGCACATTAACTTGGACTGCGGTGCACTCACTATTCCTTCACTCTCATAGCGCGATGGGACGACAATCCGACACCACCGGAGAGAAATCACAAGCACCACCGCGTGATAATCAATAAATTAAGGAAGCGCCTAGCCAGATAAAGACCTACCTGGTCCCGCTGACGCGATAGTAGTCATCAGGAGCGTTAACCACCAGCACGGAGACTCCGCTGCCGATGTTCACGAGGAGAAAAGGATAGGGCTCCGAGAAATCAAACGGCTTTCGAACGTAGACGCTTAGGGCTGCTTCTGAGTAGGGGGGCTGGAAAGACCAAAATATATTTAAAATAAATGTATGTTTCAAACATGTATATAAATAAATAAATTAAAAAATAAATAAAAACCCTTCTCCAGAAAGCAATGAAAAGCAAATAAAAATGTTTAGTTTTTTTTTAATTAGCTTATGCTGTCCGACTGCTGGGCAAAGGCCTCCACCATAGCCATCCATCTTTCCCTATCGGTCGCTATTTCGGGCTAATCCTTGAGGAAGCTGTCTAATCTTCTATCCAGCCTTTCCTTGGTCTTCCTCTTGGTCACCTTCCATCATCATTGATCCATTTTGTGGTGATGTTGGCGCACTTATCCGGGTGCATTCTGTAGATGTGACCCGTCCATCCCCACTTCAACTTTGCAGACTTAGGGTGCTTATATAAAGAAACAGGTTGCCGGTACAGACAAACCTGTACGGGTAGGTACCGATCAGTGCAGGTATAATATTTCAATACAATCCTATTGACTCACTTATAAAGAAAGAGGCAAGTTGAAACAGGTAAACAACCTGTTTCTTTATAAGTGAGTGAACAGGATTGTATTGAAATATTATACCTGCATTGATCGGTACCTACCCGTACAGTTTTGTCTGTACCGGAAACCTGTTTCTTTATGTAAGCATCCTTATAAAGAATATCATGACCAGGTAACTGGGTCGAGGTCAGATAGGCAGTCGCTCCTTGTGGCACACTGGTACTCAACTACATCCGGTTAGACTGGAAGCCGACCCCAACATAGTTGGGAAAAGGCTCGGGAGATAAGACTGGGTAGTATGACGAGTTTCTGGGAGGAATGAAACCGGAAGACATATTGCACCGACACCAGATAAAATTGGGAATAGGACTGGAGATAAGTCAGGAGGATGATGATGACAAGGTGGACAGACGACCTTATGTCGGTCGCCGTCGACGCTGGATGCAGGTCGCCTCCAACAGGTATCTGTGGAGATCTAAGGGGGAGGCCTATGTTCAGTAGTGGACGTCCTATGCCTGGCATGATGATGATGATGATATTGGTGATGAAAGCAAAGCAGTGATTAATAAATCTTACCGAATCACTAACATGCGTATGTACAGCGTGTTCATCTGGCGGGGCCCAGTAGTAGCACTCCTGGGAGTTCATGCCGTCCACGAATAGGACACCCGCTATGAGAGCGTCTAGTTCGTCCATTTTGCTGAGACGCATGTTTACTTCCTGTGAAAGAGGAGAAAATAGATTACATTTGGGATTTTTTGGGAAGAAAAATATACAAAAATTCAGAATTGAGAACTTTCTCATTTTTGGGAAGTCGGTTAAATTAATTAAAAAAAATAAAAAATTTAATCTCTGAAAGAGTTTGAATAGAGAAGATAACGATTTATAAGTACTGATATTATAACGCTAAAGTTTAGTTTAGTTTATTTAAACACAGTCTCAATCACTGGTCCAATTTGAAAAATTCAGTGCTAGAAAAGGTACAGGGTCTTATGGGAACCTTATGAAGTGTATTGTTACGTTATCCATCTGCAAAGAGGGGTGTTCTCGGTACCTAGAAGACCGCTTACCTTAATAAAAAAAGATGCCGACGAATTGAGAACCTCCTCCTTTATAGGAAGTTACCCTCAAACTTGAAGGAAAACCCCCTTGTGGGAACCTTGTGAGTAACCGAGGATTGTCGCATTACCCACATGCGAAGAGACGTCATCCATCCTTCGATCCCTTTTCCCAACTATGTTGTGGTCGGCTTCCAGTCTAACCAGATGCAGCTGAGTACCAGTGGGCCAGAAGGAGCGACTGCCCTATCTAACCCCCTCAACCCAGTTACCCGGGCAACCCAATACCCCTTGGTTAGACTGGTGTCAGACTTACTAGATTCTGACGTGTTCTGACCTTAATAAAGTCCTCCTCGAACTTGTAGGCGCCGCCGCCGGTCGCGTATATAGTGTTGACGAGGTCCGCCATGCCCTTAGACCTGGCTAGCTGGAGGAACGCCCCCACTTCAGAGGTCGGGAACCTTATGAAGTGTAGGGTGCCGCGACGGCCGCGGATTGTTACGTTGTCCATCTGTAAAGAGGGGGTATGTAGGTAAATTTTGGGTATATGCGGTGTAAAATAAATATAAAAATATAACCGCGACAATATCCGTAAAAGTAGACTTATTTAAATGGCTAATATTCGCGTTAGTGTCAAAAATCATCATGGCAAATGTGGTGGTTTTTGTTGAGATTTCAAAATAATGTTTGGAGCGACCACGCCAAGCTTAACTTTATGATTGAAACAACTACCGGACCGATTTTACTAAAATACCTAAATCTTTATTGCTTTGAGTATATACGGGTGTTATAAAATAGGTACAGCACATCTATCAGCCCATTGAAAATTCTTTCAGTGTTAGATAGCACACTTATTGAGGAAGGCTATAGATTAATTTTTATCAAAATGCGTGGCGTGGAGGAGTTCATCCGGGAAGCGGGTAAGACCGCTCGCGGTTTGTAGAAAATATTACAAGACGTTGTATAAAAAGGAAAAATTAAAAAAAGGACATTAAAAAAGTCGAGTTTTCTTTGGTTTATTTTTTGCAATTTAATTAAAAAAATACGCGTTATTCAAGAAATAAAAGTCAATATTCCACTCTGCAAAGACTACATACCTGTAAATGTACATCCCGTCTGCCAGTCTTGCCATAAGCCGAGTTCCTCGTAAGATATCGTCTGATATTCTTCAGCACTTCAGTTTCCTTGTCCAGCTCGCGCCGGTTGGTCTCTCGGGGCTCGAAGTACACCAGCTTCGTGAGGGTACCGCCGATGTCCATGCCGAACCAGGGCATCGCTGTGGGGAGAAATTTAGAATATAGACACGTTATTTAGGAAAATTATATAATGAGACTGGAAGTTCCTACTCAGCTATGTTGGGTGGGGTCCTTTTATTTAGTAGGAATTTCTTAGGAAAAAGGTTAGGTGGATGTTAGGCAAAATTATATAAAGGAGAAACATTTTATTGTTTGATTGTTTGAAAAATGCTTTCCCTGTTTGGAAGCTACAATATCCCCGAGTAACATTTTTACTAATATAAGAGCCTAAGAGGTAACATGTTTGTACCCTAAAGCTATGAAACAACTGGATGGAATTGAAAAATTATATAATTATAACTAGCCGTTTTCCCCGCGGTTTCACCCGCGTCCTGTGGGAAAAACTGCCCTTACCGCGATTAAATATAGATATAGGGGACAGTCCAACGACTCAACAGTGAAATAAATTTTCAAATATTTTCAGAGCCTTGGAGAAATTTTGTTTGTTAGTTAAAATTTCATAATTCTCACTCCTCATCTCCACCGGAGATATTGCTTCTTTAAAGATTCCTGTCAACATGACCTTATTTGTATGTATGTATTTATTTATTTATTATATCTTATGTTTTATTTATAGGTATATATTCTATGTTATGTAGTTTTATCTTTCTTTTGTTTAATGTTGTGCACTTTTTAATTTTCTCTTCCCTATCGCATCTCTCTATCGCTCTAAGGTTTGCTGTTAGAGAACCCAGTTCTGGGTTAAGCTCGCCTTTGTACATGTCTTCTCTGTGTTGTGTGTATTTTTATATGTTTTTGTGTACAATAAAGAATAATAATAATAATAATTTCTCCACTCTGCTTTGATGAACCCATCCCAAAACTATGCTGAGGAGATCAGACAGGCAGCCACTCCATGTGGTACACTGGTACTCAGGCCCCTATGCCATTGGCGTTCAATCTCACGACGTCAATGTTGCCTTCGCGTAGACGGTTTAAGGAAAAGGCTAGGCAGATAAAGAACTTACGAGGAGCATCATTGTCCGGCGGCGTCGGTGGAGCGTCCTCCATCTTAACACAGTTGTCTTTACTCATCGGGGCGGTGTACGGGGCGCGGCGCGCTCGGTTTAGTATTTTACTCCTGGAATTGAAAGCAGAAAATATGTATAGAATTTATTATAATGTTTATTCATATATTATTATGTATCTACCTACAGTTTTCCTCGAATAACTCTCTCTCTCTAACCTTCATGATCGTCAAAAGGTGCTAAATGACGGACTTATTTGACGAAATCTAAGACACTACAAGTGATGGGAGAACCATTTTTCGCATGGGGGAGTATCAGTCAAGGCGGATAGTTACCTGACTATTAAAATATTTGGTAAGGCAGCGACAGAGCTATTTAGAACAGGGCCAGCCGGATAGTCGCCTGGGTACAATCAGAGGCTAGGAAGAAAGTTACCCGGTCACACTACTGCACATTAGGACGGGACTAGATGAATAGTTACCTGGCCTCATAGTGTAAAGACGAAACTAGGTAGATAGTAATCTGATCAAGTGAGCATCGCGACATATTATGAAGTGGCTAGGCGGATAGTTACCTGGCCAAACTCTTGGGTACGGCAGGGAGCGGCGTGGAGCGGCGTTGCCGTCCGCACGCCGCTAAACAGCCCTCACACCGGTGCAATCGCATCTGAAACAATTACATTATCATCATAAATATAAATTATATAATAGATATATTCTTCGTTATGCACATCACTTCAACAAAAAAAGAAATATATTTATGTTGGCGTTAGATTAACGCTCAATCCTTCTCCTTGTGAGAGGACGCAGCCCAGCAGTGGGATAGGCGGTCTTACAGACAACCTTTGGATGGATTGAGACGCAACGAAATATCTGTATACAGTGGCTTAATCAGCACTTTGAGAAGTTTCCAGAAGAAAAGAAATTAGTCTATCTTTAAGATAACCCTAAAATAATGGACACGTATTTATTTTTCTCTCCCAAAAAAAAAAAACAACGAATGTACAACACGGCTGAATTTTGTGTTAACTATGTTGTACACTTCTAATGTTAAAGAAATTACAACAAACGTAGATGAGGCGTCACGACCACTCTAAATCTTTGTTGTGTTGAGTTTTAGTAATATTTTTTGCTCATCGGAAAGAGCACAGATTAATAAGGATCACCATTTTTCAACACGCCTAGTAAATTAGCACTTTTTCACGTCAAATTACGTTGGACATCCGAAAACCCCCTTTCACCGCTTCCTAATGTTATGACTGGGAAGAATAAACGGTGACGAGTGCCAGTAAAATCGGGCGAATTGACTACTAACCCGTGATTTCGTAAACTGCCTTTCCTTCTGAGACAGCATTTTCTTCAATATTTATACACTTTAACACCCACAGAACATCACCGAACAAAAACAAAGACTTATTGATGACAATATTACGTATTATCTTTACTAATCTATACTAATATGATAAAGAGAAAAAAAAATTTTGTTTGTTCGTTTACTTATACGCTAAAGGCTCGCAAAACTACTGAACCGATTTGAAAAATTCTATCACTGTTGGAAAGCTACACTCTTCCCGAGTAACATAGGCTATATTTTATCCCGGTACGGGCAGCAGTTCCCACGGGACGCGGGTGAAACCGCGGGGAAACAGCAACTATGAAATATTTTAAGTGTCTTATTGCTCTTATCTGTCGAACTTGAAAATAAATTGTAGCTTGTAAAGATAATATAGTTAGGGTTATATTAAAGTCCATAAAATATAACAACATATTGTATAATTGTTTTATCTATGACGACGAAACACCTGTTTTTAGAACGTAGATAATATAATGGCGTCCTAGCCAATTGTCGGTCACGGCGGCTGTTCTCATATAAGGAGATCAGTCAGCTGCGCAGGACGTGTTATAGTGCACGAGCATTTGCGTGGACTGCGGTGCACTCACTATTCCTTCACTCTCATAGCGCGATGGGACGACAATCCGAAAACACCGGAGATTCGAAATGTAGATTATTAGTCATATCGGGAAATTATCATATGTATTAGATATTAGCTGTTCCTGCATGGCGACTACATCATGCACCCGGATAAAAAGTACATAAGTCTATAGCCTTACTCGATAAATGGGTCATCTAACACCGAGAGATTTTTTCAAATAAAACTAGTACATAATTTTTGAGATTTGCAACATTTAAACCAACTCTTCAGCTTTGTAATATTAGTATAGATAGATGACTGGCATCAAACGGCTGACTTCAAAGATACATAGTTATTTGACATGAACTGTATGTATAATCATCGGCAAGGATATTGAGCCCTGACCTTCACCTGCGCAGAAGTGATTTATTGGTTTATTGCCTTAAGTGTACAGTGCGCAAAGCGATCCCCACTCTTCCGCCGAGAGCTCAATATCCGTGCCGATAACTTTATGTGCATCTGTCCGTTAATGGTTTTCTAATATGTAAGTAAAACCGCGGGATATACATAGTAGTATGTGTTGTTAGAGGTCTAGGACATATCCATTACAGAGGACAGTAACTGGGTTATTCCAAAAGTAATAAAAATTTATAACAAATGGTCTTAATTGTTATTATGAGTGGTGTAGGAAAAAGAGATCAGATTACATTTTATTCACGGCCCGTAGCTAATTAGCAGTCACACGGGTCGATCGAACAGAAGGTTAAGCAACGTTTGGCGCAGTCGGTCAGTAGATGGGTGACCATAATCTGCCTAGCCTTTTCCCAACTATGTTGGGGTCGGCTTCCAGTCTAACAGGATGCAGCAGAGTACCAGTGCTTTAAGGAGCGACTGTCTATCTCACCTACTCAACCCAGTTACCTGGGCAACCCAATACCTCTTGGTTAGACTGGTTTTCAGACGTTCCGACTTCTGATTAGGTACCCGTAACGACTGCCGAAGATGTGCAAATGACCGCCGGGATCTACCCACGGAGGAACTCCTCATGACATAGATGGTCAGCTATCCACGGACCTGTCTCGTCAAGCTTTGCTCAGTATGGCTGTCATTTAGCCACCAGCCCCCTTATTTAAAACATTACTAAGGGTGCTAAGTTTAAAAGGTACACGACCTCAATAAAACAACAAATTAATTATTAGCTTTACAATGTTAAAACAATTGATAAAGGGTCGATGACCTTTGACTGTCTGGTCAAAAGTTCACTTGAAGAGAGCAACAACTTTTCAGTATGTACATTAGGAATCCTTGACAAATAATGAAAGAAAACATAGTGGGGAAACCTGGATTTTACGTCTGAAATCACCAATCCGCCCTGGCCAGGCTCACGATAAACTGTAAGTCTCGGCTGTCATTTGAACATATTTGGAAGCACAATTGGTGCAAAAATGAAGCCCGTGCCCGTAAAGGGACCGGATCGGGCTGATGACGATGGGTTCGTGATGGTGCAAAGGAGGAAGCGCCGTCAGCGAACCAACAAGAACCGCTGTGGCGCGGCACCTGTGGAGCCAAACACAAAAATCCGTGCCGCTAAGCCGAACACCCCGGTGTACATCTCCCGCCTACACTACACCACTAAGGCGGAGGACATCGTGGAGTACGTGCATCAGAAGCTGAAGTACGCCCCGAGAGTGCAGCTGCTGGAGTCGCGCCATAACGCCAATTTCAAGGCGTTTGTGGTGCGAGTGCCGACGTGTCTCCTGCACCTCGTGTTGGACGAGAACTTCTGGCCACAGGACGTGGTTTTCCGTCGCTTCCGCGGACAAGTGCCACAGAACCGCATGGAGTGACATTGTGCGTAGTGAAGTGTTACTAACATAGATTTAAGTTTTTTATATACTAACAATGTTGTATAGTATATTATATATGTTAGTCTTTAAGGTATATATCTATGGGCCTATGCAGCCTGAAAATAAAGAGATTTGATTTGATTTGAACATATTTGGCAGTTGTTACGAGTAGTCGGAAGCCAGAAAGTCTGATAACCAGTCTCACATAAGGGTATTGGGCGCGACAGCATACGGGTACACTGGAAGTCGACCCCGACATAGTTCTAAATAGGCTAGGTAGATGATGTGATTAACGCAAATTGCTTTTCTGTCTGATGAGGGGCCACTACAATAAAAAACAATACAGCCTCAATATAGAAAAAGGCTAGGCAGACAGTATTTTTTTAGGAATTGATGTTGATCCTAGCCGATTTATCAGCCACGGCGGCTGTTCACATAAAAGGAGATCAGCCAGCTGCGCAGGACATATTATAGTGCACGCACATTTGCTTGGACTGCGGTGCACTCACTATTCCTTCACTCCCATAGCGAGATCCCGGTTAAGGAAATAGATACCAGATTGCAAAGATACCTTATCATTGTACAATGATGACCGGCCGTATGTTAGTTGTAAAAAAGATAAGTTATATAGGCATTCCACGATTATCTAACTTTTCACCACTGCCTTATCTAGAGATACCACACCCGAAGATATAGTTAGTAAAATTGATGTCAGAATTCCACAAATAAATTCGTGAAAGTTCGCTAAAGCTAAAACTTAGATTCTAATCGTTTTTATTTTTGTATGTATTAGTTTAAAATTATTGTAATGTTAAGTATTAATAGAGATTGTATTTGTATGGGTCATAGTTGCCTGAATTGAAGTAATAAATAAATAAATAAGTTTCTGATTTGACTTATATTTTGCCAATTTTACTTCGACAAATATTTATTTATTTATTTAGGTGCACCAACAACACACAACGAGGTAAATATAAAAATAAACTATCATAATAATATTACACAGTTAAGCTTGCCCATTAAAGGAGCACACAGCACGTAATAAAACAATTAAAATAATTAATTATAAAAATATTTCCTCAATAAAATAAAATCAAACGAATTTTATGATATTACTGACAGACTACTAAGTACATACTACCTAGAAATTATTCTAATATTTTAAAGTAAAGTCTGACAACCAGTCTTACCAACGGGTATAGGGTTGCCCGGGTAACTGGGTTGAGGAGCTCAGATAGGGCAGTCGGCATACGGTTAGACTGGAAGCCGACCCCAACATCATCCTCCGAGCCTTTTCCCAATCATGTTGGGGTCGGCTTCCAGTCTAACCGGATTCAGCTGAGTACCAGTGCTTTACAAGAAGCGACTGCCTATCTGACCTCCTCAACCCAGTTACCCGGGCAACCCGATACCCCTTGGTTAGACTGGTGTCAGACTTACTGGCTTCTGACTACCCGTAACGACTGCCAAGGATGTTCAATGACA
The DNA here is from genome assembly GCA_033682625.1 of Helicoverpa zea x Helicoverpa armigera. Lineage (NCBI taxonomy): Eukaryota > Metazoa > Arthropoda > Insecta > Lepidoptera > Noctuidae > Helicoverpa > Helicoverpa zea x Helicoverpa armigera. Next base: position 4,901,803 of record JAWIIS010000031.1, read on the forward strand.
GCCGGGACCTACAGTTTAACGTGCCATCCGAAACACAGTCAATGGTGTCTAAGATATACTTAGAAAGTACATACAAACTTAGAAAAGTTGCATTGGTACTTGCCCGACCTGGGATCGAACCCGCGCCCTCATACTTGAGAGGTTGGTCCTTTACCCACTAGGCCACCACGACTCCTGAAAGCCGACCCCAACATAGTTGGGGAAAAGGCTAGACAAAGGTAGAAAGATTTGACTACCAATATTGCTGTTATTATACTTTGACCAATATAAATAACTTTGTAAGTATGTGTAAGAAGTATAAGTCGGTGTCTATAAGTATCTACAAATGGTAGTATTATAGCGTCTAATTATCTCAAGGTGAATGCCAAGGTCAGCAGAAATGCCGGAAATTTTATAATTTTTATTGGAAAAAATACCACTAAACAATACAAAGTATAATTTGTAATAAATGTTAGACAGTATAACAATTTTATAGCTTAAATAAAAACATAGTAAAAAAACTAAAAAACACGCTTTTTGTAACGTTTCTTAGCTAGTCATGTATTGTCATCAGAACTCAGAGCGTGTGCAAAATTTCATCCTAATCGAAGACCGGGAAGTGGGTCACATTAAGATTCCAAGATTTTCTTACATACGTAGTTACAAGTGAAGGTAATATAAGCGTGTTAATAAAAATCATTACAAGACTTTTCTAACAAGTCCAAACACTATGATACGATAACTGGAACTTCATGATGGAATACCATCATGAAGTTCAGTTCATATCTTCTGGCTCCATCATCAGATCATTTCGACAGTACCATATTATTGTATTGTCATCAGAACTCGTACTGGGATAAAATATAGCCTATTTATCGAGGAAGACTTATAGGCTACTTTTTATCCGGGTTCGTGAAATTCCCACGGGATGCGAGTGAAACCGCTGGCAGAAGCTAGTGCTGTTAAGGGTGCGTCTACACGATGCACGTAGCTGGAGCAAGTTAACATGCGCAAGTGACAAGAGCACGCGGGTGGGTATTTCACTTTGGTACATGCGCGAGTCGCTGGACCCGCACGTTTTTAAAATGCATGTAACCTGCGCATGTGCCTCAACATGCGCAAGCTACTTGCACCGTGTAGACGCACCCTAACAAATACTCGTAATATTTGATTCTAAAGTTATATATGAACATGAGGTGATGTTATATTTACTCATTATATGTATTGTTTAACTTAATGGTTAACTCAAAGTTGAAACAAACATATGTGAGAAATATTATTATCTGTTCCGGGTTCACTTGACTGTTTATCTATAGCTTTACTAATCTACACTAATAGAATAAAGAGGAAACTTTGTTTGTTTGAACTTAAAGGCTCCGAAAGTACTTAACCGATTTGAAAACTTATATCTCTGTTGGAAAGCTACACTCTTCCCGAGTAACATAGGCTATATTTTATCCAGGTACGGGCAGTAGTTCCCACGGGTGAAGACGCGGGAAAACGGCTTATCTTATACATATGTCTGACTGTCTGTGACCTGACTAGACCTATTTGATAGGACAGACATACAGATGATGGCAAAAGAATTAACTTGGGCTAGTTTTGAGAAATTCCAAGAATTTCTACGGCGAATATCATTTGCCTAAATAATTAAAGCGACATAAACCGCTACACACTTATAATTTAAATCCAAAAATAAACTCACTTGATGAATAGTAATCACTCCTGCTTGCTCCGTCGTCATTTTGAATTAAAACAATTAACTAAATCACACTAAATATCACAGGTTGAATAAATAAATAAATTAAACTAAATTGTTTTTGTAAAATCACATCATTTTCACTTTAATCATCTTCTATGTCCAAATCCCATAGATTCGCGATACCACTCAGCAGTCTACGTATAATAGAATCAACAATTTTATTTAAAAATATGCAGTAATAAAATAATATCCACCAACATTCGATTAGAATACGAAAATCCGTCGCGATCATGGACAGGACCGTCCCGCGCGGCGGTCGAGCCTCGAATGAGGTATTTAGCGTACTTTATTCGTATTTGGAATCGGCGCGCACGCATGTATGGCAGCGGTTATCAACGCTTAACGTGATGATCACGAACACATACTAGTTCTGTGCATTCGGTCAAGACGACGATGCATGACTGGTTTGACATAACTATTCCATGCGTATTTTTTTTTTTCAGGAGATTTAGGCCGTTTGATAAGCTCGTATTTTTAGGGTTCTGTAGCCAAAAGGTATTATTGATAAGACTTGGCAGTCCGTCTGTCTGTCTCTCATATATGGTGATAGTTAGACAGTTTAAATTTTCACAGATATGGTGTTAGCATTTTTGTTGCTATAACAACAAATACTTAAAAATTCGTGCGCGAATCTGTCTCGCATTTGGACGGTATTTTGGATCATTTATTTTTCCAAACATTATTTTGTTTACCAATATTTTTGTTTGATCCAAACCAACTGATACCTAATTCATCATCTCCAGAGCCTTTTCCCATCTATGTTGGGTTCGGGTTCCAGTCTAGCTGAGTACTAGTGTTTTACAAGGAGCGACTGCCTATCTGACCTCCTCAACCCAGTTACCCGGGCAACTCAATAACCCTTGGTTAAGACTGGTTCTCAGACTTACTGGCTTCTGACTACCCGTAACGACTGCCAAAGATGTTCAATGACAGCTGTTACAAAATGATTGTAAAAAGTCGTCATTCATTAAATATTTCAGTTTTAAATTGTCACCACCTTGCGAGTACTTTGCATAGGTAAAGAGTTGAACTCTAGACCCCGACGTGACGCCGAGTAGGACTTAAGTAATTCACTTAGTTTATATGTTAATATATTGATTCAGTATTTAAACACAAGAGACACAACGGGAATTTTCGAAATTCTGTTACCAATTTTCAAAACGGTATGAAAACGGCTGTTATTTGATCATCTTTAATAGCCGCGACGAGTTCCTCCGTGGAGAGGGCACATAAAATTGGCGGGTCCCGGCTGTCATTTGAACACCTTTGACAGTCGTTACGGGTAATCAGAAGTCAGTAATTCTGACAACCAATCTTACCTTTGGGTTGCCCTACCCGGGCAGGGTACTGGGTTGAGGAGTTCAGATAGGCAGTCGCTCCTAGTAAAACACTGGTACCCAGCTGCATGCGGTTAGACTGGAAGCCGACCAGAACATAGTTGGGAAAAGACTCGGTAGATGATGATTCAGGATAGCCACACAGATTAATCTAGAGCCAAAAAGCGGCCTTTTAATTGGATTACCCAAGACGTGGGTAAAACCGTGAGCAGCAACTAGTTTGACTACATATTTGCTTCAGAAATATCGTATTACCGGTATTTTTACACTAATTAACAGCAATTATAACTAGTAGAACTGTCAAGAAGCGCATTGTGCCAGGAAAAACAAAGAAATTAATAGTGGCTGGGGTGTTTCCCCAGGCCCTATTTAAAAACCCCCGTCCTTAAATGACATATATTCAATGAAGTTGAAACCTAGGAAACCCGAATGACAACTCTACCCTTTCCAAGTACTATACTACTATTTTGTTTGTGTGTCGTCGTGTCAGCCGAAAGATGTCCACTGCTGGACAAAGGCCTCCCCCAAGGTTCGTGACTTTACGTGATCTTCAGCAACCCACATCCACTGATGTATGTACATATGTATGTTTTATTGTGAATATGTAATAAATAATACCTTTCTGACCACCACAAAAACCCTTGCCCGTCCTAATTTTTATAGACCATCAAATCAAATCAAATCAAATGACTCTTTCCTTTGCGTTTTTTACGCTATATCGCGAGTTCACAGCTAGCATGTGTTCGCACACGGCGGTTGCAGTTTCGCGGTCATTTTACAAATGTTCGCACGCAATGTGTTACTGTTTGCTAGAGCGAGTACACCAGAAGATACATTTGTGTCACATACTAGAGGAACCTCGCCAAGAAACTACTGAGACCCATCCATGTTGCTTCTGGAGCCCTTTATGTACCAGGGTCGCGGTCACTGGCCCATACAACTCTTCAACCCTGACCGATCTCCGAGGTAACATCACGTGTTTAGCAGATAATGTCTTGTTCTAAGCGTGTGAAATGTCTAACATCACGTGAAGATATCGTTGAAATTATCTATCGTCTATAATTGGATATGGACATTAATTCTTAGATTTAGAGGTTAGGTTAGCTCAAGAACGAAGAGGTGCAGTCAAAAGGGTAACAAGGCCATTGACGTTTTTTCAAGTCATGTCAATATTGAGAGCATATTTATCAATTAAAGAAAATCTTAACCTGGACTAGAATCAGTATTCTCATGGTGTCTCTAAAGAGATCAGCCACCCATGCAGGACATATTATAATGCACGCACATTTGCTTGGACACAGGTGCACTCACCATTCCTTCACTCTCATAGTGCAATGGGACGACAATCCGACACCACAGGAAAGAGATCAGGTGCACCACTGCACCATGACCAACATTAACGTGCTCTTCAATGCACGGGTGTTTCAATCACCACCAACAGCAATCGAAGATTGCCTGCTTCTCAAAACCCACAAAGCGATTCGACTAACCATTTTTAAGTATCAACGGGCTGACTGAGGTCATCATCTCCTGAGCCTTTTCCCAACTATGTTGGGGTCGACTTGCAGTCTAACCGTGTCTAACAGTGTTATACAAGGAGCGACATCCTATCTGACCTCCTCAACCAAGTTACCCGGTGAACAAGAAGTTAGTTGCAGAATATACTCAGTTTCATCCTATAGTACGGAAGAGGCTAGGCGGATATTATAGTCATGGTTTATCTGATGTGACCTCAACAATAGACGTAACGTCAACAATTGTTAAGATACTATGTTTAGTTAAGCGTCCAACAACAATGTTATTAGCATACGTTACATAGTTCAAATCTATACTAATATTATAAAGCTGAAGAGTTTGTTTGGACGCGCTAATCTCAAGAACTACTGGACCGATTTGAAAAATTCTTTCACTGTTAGATAGCCCATTTATCGAGGAAGGCTATAGGCTACTTTTTATCCGGGTTCGTGCCGTGGTTCCTACGGGATGCGGGTGAAACCGCTGACAGAAGCTAGTAGTCAATATACGAATAGAGCATAATAAATAATAGAGCGTCAAGTAAAGACATATATCTATTTTTAACTGATTTCCTAAAAAGGATGTTGGTTCGCGCAAAGCTCCGGCTGTCATTTGAACATCTTTGGCAGTCGTTACGGATAGACAGAAGCCACTGAGCCTGCCACCAGTCTTACCAAGGGGTATTGGGTTGCTCGGGTAACTGGGTTGAGGAGGTCAGATAGACATTTGCTCCTTGTAAAACACTGCTACTCTTTACCTGGGTACGCGAAGCAGTTCCCACAGGACGCGGGTGAAACCGCTAGCGGAAGCTAGTTAGATACATAATCTAGTTGCACAAATATTTGTCTTTTTATGGGTGTGTTCGTGACGTAGAAAATCGTGTTCTATTCATTGATGTACGTCATGTTGTCAATTTGATTCTTGCAAAATATTTGCACAGACATGATGACTGATTGATCTGATAAACAAATGTAGGTATTGTAAACAGGAATTCCCAATGACTGAAAACTAGGAAAATAAGCTATTTTAAGACGGTCTCACGATGGCAAAAATCATCAAATGACCCCTCCCGCTGTGGGTTAGCAGCGGTGAGGGAGTGTCAGACTCTTACTGACTAAAAACCGTCGTGTTCCGTCGTAGGCCTTTAATGTGCCAGGGCCGCGGTAACTGTTTCGAACAATCCCGCAGCCCCGGCGGGCCTTGGCCCTGCTGGGCCCCGCTGGGATTGCTGACATCTGTTTGAGGAGCGCGTGGAACAACGCGCGAGGGGTTCATATTTAATAGAAGATGCAGCATGGGTAGGCCCTACACTGAACGGATGAAATGAACTATTTGATGAAAACCTTATTAATCGTATTCACACCGGTTTTATTGTTTCAAGCAAGGAAAATATTGATGGCCTACACTTTTACGGATAAGGGTAATTATAGTTCTAATTATAGGCTCATAAATTGGCAAAGAATTACTTCATAGACAAGCATAATGGAATAGCGCAATGTGCATATTTTTTTTATTTATGCTTGTATTTATAGAGCCTTTCGTAAGATATGTTAATGCAAAAGTAATAGCCGCACGCATTGATCGATAAAACTCAAAATCGTTTACTCAAACTTGGCTGCAAAACAGTACTTTTTGAACGTCAAAACTTACAAAAGACAGCCCCTAAAACGCCCACCCTTCACCACTTCCTATGTGTTATTGCTGGGAAGAAGAAGTGGCGCAACAAACTCCCCAGCAACACATGTCTGCCTGAAGATTAAAAGAATCTTTCAACAATGTTTTGTTTTACAATGTTTTGCTGTACACAATAAGCAATATTGACGTAAATTCATTAAAAAAAATACTAGCCGATTTCCCGAGGTTTCACCCGCGTCCCGTGGGAACTAACTACCAGAGATGTTCAATGAATGACAGCCAGGAGTGGCCAGGACCTACAGTAAAATGTGCCTTCCGAAACACAGTCATTGGTGAGGTTGGTTCTATACCCACTAGGCGACCACGACTTTGGGGTTTGACGGTAGCTCTTCCTAATTTCTCGACTAAAAAAAATAGACCACGCCAAAGGCCAATAGGCAAAATAAGTTATTCAGTTCCTCAATATCAAGACCCTATTTTTGTTTTAATTTTTAAGAACATCAAAAATCATCAAATGCCTCCTCCCGCTGTGGGTTAGCAGCGGCGAGGGAGTGTCAGACTCTTACTGACTAAAAACCGTCGTGTTCCGTCGTAGGCCTCTTATGTACCAGGGTCGCGGTAACTCTTTCGAACAATCCCGCAGCCCATTATCATGACCTTTGAGAGCCACCACGTGATCCCGACCGTAAGGTTACCGGTTCAATCCCGTTTGCATCACGTTTGCTACACATGTGTGAATGTGACTTCTGACCTTTCCGTATCAGTTATATACATCATCATATCGGGTAATAGCTGATTGATTTATTATGTCAGATATCTATAATACATAATATTTATGAAGAGGATTTTTTGGTTTCCTAAAGGCTCCGAAACCTAAAGAACTGAATTTGAAAAATTTTCATTCCACTCAAGCAAAAAATATTTATTTGCTTGTTCAGGTATTTATTAGACTTTTTCAAACGTTGCAAATATGAGGATGTGCAGTTGGAAAGCTACACTATTCCAGAGTGGCATCGGCTATATTTTATCTGGGCACGGGAAATAGTGTTCACGGAACGCGGGTGAAACCGTGGAAAACGGATAGTTAGGTTACAGCGTTTGTTGGTCTAACTATGCACGGTGGCTCGGGTTCGATTCAAGAGTCATGCTAAAATGACTTTCATAAAGCAGCCCGGAGTCTGGAAGTTGGTGATCGATACTTTTTTCATATGTTCAAAGTGCCAGATAATCTGACAACCAGTCTTCCCAAGGGGTATTGGGTAGGTAACTGGGTTGAAGAGTTCAGATAGGCAGTCGCTCCATGTGGCACACTAGTACTCAGCTGCATGCGGTTAGACTGAAAGCCGACCCTATCATAGTTGGGAAAAAGCTAAGCATGTGATGTTCTTTATTTTATACCTTCTAGATTATTACTAAGTGCATCTTTATACAGATAAAGAGAATAAAAATATATCTTATTTCTTCTTGTTTTGTCTGTTAAAATTGTTTATAATTTTATCGACAAAAAGTAGGTACGTGATACATATTTTTTGGGCGTTGATTAAATATACCCTTGACCTGAGATCATTGACAGTATTTTAATTTAAATATCAGTTTCAATACATGTACTAATATTATAAAACATCTACCTCATTGGTCCCTTCGCGCTATGAGAGTGAAGGAATAGTGAGTGCACCTGTGTCCAAGCAAATGCTCGTGCACTATAATATGTCCTGCGCAGCTGACTGATCCCCTTATATGAGAACAGCTGCCGTGACCGAAATGGACCTTTGACGCAATTATTATAAACGTGAAAATTTGTATGTATGGATATTAGTTTCTTCCTACTTCTAACTATTGGATGGAGTGTGATGATAATTGATCGTTCTGTCTCAATTTACATAAAGCAGGGGTAAGTTGGCAGATGGGGCCGAAAAGTGCTGGAGTGGAGACCACGGACTAGCAAGCGCAGCGTAGGACGTCCACAACGAGGTGGACAGACGACCTTATAAAGGTCGCCGTCGACGCTGGATGCAGGTCGCTTCCAACAGGTATCTGTGGAGATCTAAGGGGGAGGCCTATGTTCAGCAGTGGACGTCCTATGGCTGAGATGATGATGATGATGAAGGATAAGTTTCCTAACTACAATAAAATATGGTACCAACAATATACACTATCATCGAACCGTAAAATACTAAATACATATATGATGTCATGTAATACATGTTTCAGCTCACGAAAGCGGGTGAGACATACTTGTGTGAGTGAGCGACATTGTTACGAACGTTAGTACGTAGTTTCATAACTGTACGTATAGTTATCGGCACGAATCTTGAGCTCTGACCTTCACCTGCGCAGAAGTAATTTATTGGGTCCCTTTTGTGGTATGAAGTGAGGCGCGGGGGCGGGCTAAAGCGGTGATTAGCCCGCAGTGCATCGCGTCATAGCCGTCACTCGGGATTGGTTCTTTGCTAATAAATCACTTCTGCGCAGATGTAGGTCAGAGCTCAAGATTCGTGCCGATAACTATACGTAACTGCTTGTATTTTTACACACGCAAGTTTAGGTCATCCGCTTTTATGAGAAGTATTAACTACAAAATAAAGGTGAGTTCTCACAAGGCGCGCTAGAAGACAGACAGAGTTTCTGGCGGACTTCAAACTTCTAATGTTTCGGCCCGGAAAGCCTGCGAGAGAAGGATACAGGGTATTACAGGAAAGATAGGAGAAGACTAGGGCACTATAAAAGATACAAACTATGTACTACATACATATATGATTAATGGTCTATTACAGACATTTCAGAATTGACAGCGGGGAAAGCATCGACTTATTTTATTTTTAACCTATAGACTGCTGTGTTGCTGGGAAGTTTGTTCTTCACCACTTCTTCTTCCCAGCCATAACACTAGCTAGGAAGTGGTGAAAGGTTTTGGGGGTGTTGTCCTTTTGTAAATTTGACGTGAAAAAGTGCTAAAAACTAGCCTAGTTTCAATAAACGTTTTTGACTTTAACCCTAAAAATAGTGATTCTAATTAACTAGTCTACATTTTAGATTGGCGAAAAATATTGTACGTAGAAGTATTTTTTTTATTTTAACAAAACATAAATTATTTTCTAAGATATAACGCAACAAAGATTGAGAGTGGGGGCTCGTGACGTCACGTCTATGTAAAACATGCACTCTATATGAAACTTTTTAGAGTTTATTTTCTTTTAGTACTAGTAACGCCATCTATTGCTTTAAGCGTGAATTATGATCTGATAAACTTACAACATATTTAAATATCGAACACTATTATTGTATGTGTATCTTACATGAACGTTACTCAAGACAGCGCCATCTCTGAATCTATAACGGAGTTTTTAGACATTAAATCGAAAATCAAAGTAATGATTCACAAAATTACAGATTGGTGATTTGATACGCAAACTTGATCAAACCAATTACCAATTATCTTGTTATATATTTCTTTGTTGTCCCATTAATATTATTCTTTTATGTCAATATACTCCGTTTTACGTTCGAACATTCATATTAAGAAAACGCTCTGCTGCTAGTGTAATAAATACGGCGGCTGTTCTCATATAAGGAGATCAGCCAGCTGCGCAGGACATATTATAGTGCACGAGCATTTGCGCAGACACAGGTGCACTCATTTATTCTTTCACTCTCATAGTGCGATCACTATTCCTTCACTCTCATAGCCCCATAGGACAGCAATCCGACAGAGAGAGATCAGGCGTAGGACCGACATTTACGTGCTCGCCAATGCACGGGTGTATCAATCACAAACTGACTGCTTTGTGAGTTTCTAAAGCCCAAAAAACGACTTCCAACCCTACCCCGGAATTATAACCGAGACCAAGTGCACAGCAATCGCGCAATGCGACTGTTAGACCAACGATGCAGATTACTCTACCGTCAAATCTGTCTTTTTAGCCCCAAATTCGTCAGTTTTCTTAAAATAACCATTTACTATAAATTTTTACGTTACATTTTCAATGTAAACAGTCGTTTTAAGAAAAACGGACGTTTATATTTCGGTGAACTTTAAAATTATATTCATACAGTTTTTTATCTTTGTTATTGTAGGAAGAATGCTACTGCGATCTTTGTACCCACCTTTTGTTATCTTTATATATATTAAAAAAAAATTGTGCTGAATAATAATGAAAACTTACCTAACACCATACCGGGCGTAGTCCGCCACAGCAGACCGGTTTGACAGTTCTTTTTGGCTGTCAACTGTCAATGTCACCGCCTCGCTGTCATCCTGTGTGACCTGGGGGAGAAGGTGGAATATTAGGATTTGATACCTCATTATCTGCCTAGCCTTTTCCCAAATGTGTCGGGGTCCGCTTCCAGTCTAACTGGATGCAGCTGAGTACCATCATTATTTACGACAGTTCTCGTTAAATAAGTTTGCCAGTCCAAAGTTTAAGGCATCAAACGTAAAGTTAGTTAAATGTTAGTTAGACGTCAAATGGCTGACTTCAGAGCGGAAAAGTTATTTGGAAAGAACTGACTGAACTATCGGTAATTGACGATTTCACATTATTTAGCTTCTAGCTCCTCACATGATTCTAGGATCATCATCATCATCTGCCTAGACTTTTCCCAACTATGTTCGGCTTCCAGTCTAACCGGATGTAGCTGAGTACCAGTGTTTTACAAGGAGCGACCTATTTGACCTCCTCAACCCAGTTACCCAGGCAACCCAATGCCCCATGGTAAGATTCTAGAATATATCAATTTAGAAATACTTACAAGGAAAAAACTATATTTTTATATCCGCTTTTCAATTTCACAACCGTCTAATACAAAGTTCAAACCACAAATGCAAGAAAATACGCCACAAAAATCCTCACTTTTGTTTGGAAACACAATAAAATATCTAAGTACGTATTTCGAGCACTATTTAACATAAAAATTATAATGACAATCTCTTCAGTACCGTCTTTAAGACGTTTCTGATTGAAACACAATGCAATACTGATATACTTATTTACGATAACAAAACGTTGTTCTAGTGATCTTCAAAATAATCTAAGTGGGGCAAAGATTAAAAACTATGACATTGAATTTAACATGTTAACTGTACCTACTTGAGTTCAGATAGGCCGTTTCTCCTTGTAAAAGCATTTTTATGCCCCCTCCTCAGATCGAATTTTCGGAACGCACGATAAACTGTAGGTCCGTTTAGACTAGAAGCCGACCCCAACATAGTTGAGAAAACGGCTCGGGAAATAATGATGACGATAAACTGTAGGTCCCGGCTGTCATTTGAACATCTTCGGCAGTCGTTACGGATAGTCAGAAGCCAATAAACTTACAACAACTGTTTACTTTGAAAATTGAACGTAAAAATTCGTAAACAATTGTTTTAAGAAAACTGACGTTTTTTTGACGTAATTTTTTTATATTTTATTCCTAAGATTTGTAAGAATTAAAACATTAACATTTATTTAAGTAACTCGCCTATATTGTGATCTACCTTATTTCTGTATTCATAAAATAAATTAAAAGGAGAAAAGCTATACCTACCTGCTTTAAAAAAATATTTGTACTTGAATGAAATGTCACCTCTGTGTTTAAATTGGTCAATGACACACTTAATAATTCATACAATTTTCATTGATTTTAGCGGTCAATGTTATACTCAGAAATAAGTTAATTGTGTTCTATGGAAATAATTAATGCTTTTGGCTAATATTATAATTTGAATGTTTTTCGGTTTGACACACTCTGTTTGCCAGCGGGGCCCGCCAAGGCCAAAGCCTGCCGGGGCTGCGGGATTGTTCGAAAGAGTTACCGAGGCCCTGGTACATAAAAGGCCTTTTTTTTTAAGGACGTCAAAAATCATCGAATGACCCCTCCCGCTGTGTGTTAGCAGCGGTGAGGGAGTGTCAGACTCTTACTGACTAAACACCGTCGTGTTCCGTCGTAACACTTAACACGTAACACTTCTTCGCCATTGAAACACAAAACAGTGCCGCTTCTGTACAATTTCTTTACTTAATCTTTGGCCTTTGTTGTAATCATGTGTGTACAGAGATCTGATTTGTAGATAAGATTCTGTTCAATATGTCACTGTTATACTATGTTATCTCTAAAAATAAATGTGTTATATATGTACTAGAAACTACGCTTCAATTCTATACTGATAAAATTAAGGAAAAAAATATTTTTTGTTTGGTCCATCTCCCGATTTTTTTTTCGAGTATGTTAGGGTTGGCATCCAGTCTAACGGGATGCAGCTGAGTACCAGTGTGCCGCAAGGAGCGACTGCCTATCAGACCTCGTCAACCCAGTTACCTGGGCAACCCAATACCACTTGGTTAAGGCGGAAACACACTTACGAGTCGTTAGAAACATATTTGTCTGTCGTGTTCCGTCTTTAGACTGGAAAGGCTAAGGCTTGGAAACTACTGAAACAATTTCAAAAATCCATTCACTGTTGGAAAGCTACACTCTTCCTGAGTAACATAATCTGTATTTTATCCTGGTACGGGCAGTAGTTCCCACGGGACGCGGGTGAAACCGCGGGAAAGCGGCTAGTATGTCATAAAAGTAGGAGTAGTCAGAAAGATAAACAATATTTGTTTGATGATGAATAAAGTATGACTATTAATTTATTTCTGAACTAGATTATGTCTGTGACTTTGTCCACATAAAATATTTACTGTTTTCCTGTGTTTTCACCCATGTCCTGTGGAAACTACGGTCCTTACCGGGATAAAATATGGCCTATGTTACTCGGGAAGAGTGTAGCTTTCCAACTGTGAAAGAATTTTGCATATTGGTTCAGTAGATTCAGAGCCTTTTTGAGACAAACAAACAAAAAATATTTCCTCTTTATTATATTAGTATAGATTTGTCATAATATGTCATGATATCTGACATTATTCATATCATGATTAAGTACCTACATAGATAAAATATTAGATTTGACCAGGGGGCGTAAAATAATGCTTTTACAATTGACAGTTTTTTTTTGCAAAAAACTTTAAATCTAAATTAAACTTGGATAGTGTAAATAATATGAGTTTGACCTACAGATCCTTTGATAAAATAAAACTTTATTTTTAGGACTAATCTGGTTGTTTGTAGTCACAGTGGCCCAGTGGATAAAGCACCAACTTCTCAAGTATGAGTGTGTGGATTTGATTAAAGGTCAGGCAATAACCAATGCCACTGTTCTAAGTTTGTATGTACTTTCTAAGTATATCTTGAACACTATTGACCTGAGCCCTGGGTTGAGATCAGATAGGCAGTTGATTGCTCCTTGTAAGATACTGGTACCCAGCTACATTCAGTTAGACTAGACCCCAACATAGTTGGGAAAAGGCTCGGAGGATGATGATGATGCATAATAATTATACTTACCTAATCTTTATGTAAGTAACATTTTATAAACTTTTTTTACCATATAACGAAAAAAGCTCCTAGAAAATATTTCTGAAAAAAAATCCTTAACAAACTAGTGCACTATGGTGAAAAAAAAGTATCTAGAACATCAAAGGAACTTATCTTACAGTCCAAGGTAACATTCATTCATCCTAATGTCGTTTTTATCTGCGAGAATAACAACCCGCCACTTAAAGTAGGTACACACTTATAGTAATTACTTAAAGTGCTCAGTAAAACCAGTTTCGCAACTCTCGAACCGAACAAATATAAGGATAAATAAAGTTTTCACACACTAACGTGATGTAATATACCTACAATGCCGACAATACTACTTTTTAAGACACGAAACTTGGTCAAGCAAAGCAATTTACGCTCAAGATGAGACTTTTAGATTATGTGTGTCGTGACCAACCAAATCTTATGTGATTTTCATTGAAAAAATTTCGATGTTTGCGTCTAAAACTTACCGGCAGAGAATAGAAGATAGTTCGCTAAGTTCACTAGTAACAACGGAACAGTAAAACAATGAGGATATATTTGGGAAAATACCGTTTCCCGAAACGAATAACGCTGCGCGAAATAATCACGAACGCAGACACAGATAAAAAATGGTCCAAAATTTCGAATGTATCAAAAATTTTTGACGTTTCTTGTTATTGTTGCAAGTTGTAAATATAAACTTGAGTAGTATTTTTTATGTCAAGGTGATTTTAAAAATCATTATTTTATGATAATTAATTAAGACTGCATTTGTATTTTTTGTTATTGTTAAGCCGTTTGGTTTTCAATTAAATAATTAAAATTGGAATTGGAATTTATTTCTTCTGCTGAAATTCATGGCAAACGGAAAAAATAAAATATTTTCTGTGGTGTCTGGCATGGCATCCCTGCCGATCAAACGTCAAAATTTTTCGCACGCCATTGTGTGCGGAAGTCACCCATTTTTTTAAATCACAAATATCACAGTTTTTCAACAACAAAAATCAAAGTATAACCGTCAAAATAGATTTGTTAAACAATAATGGGTCTACCAGGTTGTGGAATACCGGAGGCTGATCTCCCGCAGTGTTGGTCTGACGACGTCCGTATGAACGCTTTATTCGCTCCGTTTCGTATTAAAGCTGCGAACCCTGAATCTTGGGATATGAAGATGAAATTCTGGTCGGATATGCTGCGGCAGTGGTGCAGGAGTAGGAAGGACCCTATAGTGTCGGCTGCGGATGCTAAGACAGCGTTTAATCGGAAGGGGCGAACCCCAGCATGCTTGGACATAGTCGTTGAAGAATTGTATCGGTAAGCGTGTTTTTTTTTCTTCAAGTTTTTTCAGCCAGTAGGTATTAATCCTCTAAGCAGTTTTCAATACCATTTTGCCGCGTGTTTGGAGCTATGACAAGTTTATTATAAATGTAAACAAAGAATGAAAAGTCTTAAAAAAAATATTAATATTGATGTATGTTGCAATAAATGGTAATTGTATTTTAATAGTATGGCTTTTAATGATATTCAGAATGTCTAAACTTTAATTTTAGTCATTTGTGACGTCGAAAACGTGACCATGACAACTTATAGTATTTTGTGTGATCAATATTCAAATGTATTTGTATGTACAACAAAGAAAAACTGCATTAATTAGGGTCTTACAGACATTATAAGATATCTTTAGATATAATAAGCTAGGGGAATAGGAAGAATCTATTATTACTATACAATCAATCCTGTCACTAGGTTTGCTATTCTTAACCAAGTTTTTAAAATATGTTTTAACCCCACCATCTTATGTGCGGAAATGTAATGCACATAAATGTATCTTCTGGTCTACTCGATCTAGGAAGCAGTCACAAGTTTAAATTATCTTTAAACATACTAAAAATGTCTAGTAATTGCAACCTTTGTGGGAGAATACATTCTAACAGAGGATGTAAACCTACGCATACTCATTTTATGTCTGTGAATTTGATGGCATCTTAATTGATTTTATTTATGTTTATTGGGTTACTAGACTGTCTGTCCCGGCTGTCATTGAACATCCTTGGCAGTTATTACGGGTAGTCAGAAGCCAGTAAGTCTGACACCAGTCTAACCAAGGAGCTTTGGGTTGTCCGGCTAACTGGGTTGAGGAGTTCAGATAGGGCAGTCGCTCCTTGTGGCACACTGGTACTCAGCTTCATCCAGTTAGACTGGAAACCGTCCCCAACATAGTTGGGAAAAAGGTTCGGAGGATGATGATGGGTTACTAGACTTTTGTCGCTGACTGTACATACTAATAATCAGAATACAGAAGTTACTGGTAGACCTATTATAATGAACACCATATAGCATGAATGACATAATATTTTGAAAATACACCTTATTGTTTTATATTCACACAAATATCTATTGGAATTGAACATACAGGTCATTGTTCGAGCAATAATATAAAATAACATGCCCCATGTACTTGAAGGTTTCTATAGCTTAGGTTTCCATTTTCCAAGTTAGACAATTATTGTATTTCCTGCACTTGGATAAAAAGCAGCTTAAGTTACTTTTTGTGTAGTTCTTTGCCTATTTATGAAGAACTTGTAATTTCAGACAATAAAAATTTGTTTTGGTAAATGTACTAACTGTACATCTAATACATACACACAAACATATTTATTGCAATTATTTTATGATCAAAAACACAAGGAAAAAAGACAAAACCAATATATTTTATTTTTCTATTCAAGTTACTATGTTTTTGTATTTACTTAAATGTCTGGTTTAATTTAAACAACTTTTGCAAGCAGTAGACTTTTTTATACATAATTGTTGAGTCAAAACTAGTACTAACATTTAAGTTAACCAACTTCACAACAACATTTTTACATTTTTTCATCATTTAATGTCTTTTCCACAGCAACGGAGACCTCTGCCCCCTATCAAAATACCAGCAAATCCTTCACAATGGACCCGAAGGCTGGGTGAAGTGGGGTGCTCGACTGGCGTTCAGGCCCGCAGCCTTCGCGCTGACAGCGGTGGCGTCGCTCATGCCGGCGCGACAGACTGTGGACAACGACGGCCTGCCCAGAGCCAGCATCGAGGCTACGCAGCGGTTTGTGCTGGAGAGCGCTGTTAAAGTGAGTAGCATGAAGTAGCTTCATCATCTGTCTTTTGTCGTCCCACTGCTGAGCTGCAGCCGCCGCTCACACAGAGAACAATGGAGTAAGTACCTACCGTCATCGTCTCCCAAGCCTCAACTATGTTAGGGTCAGCTTCCAGTCTAGCCAGATACAGCTGAGTACCAGTGTATTATAAGAAACACTGGTACTATTGGACCTACTCAACCCAGTTAAGCAAACAACCAAGCACTCTTAAAGTAGCTTCATCATCATCTCCCGAGCCTTTTCTCAACTATGTTGGGATCGGCTGCTAGTTTACCCGGATGCGGCTGAGTACCAGTGTCTACCAAGGCAGCGGCTGCCTATCTGACCTCCTCAACCCAGTTATCCCTTGGTAAGACCTGGTTGTCAGTCTTCCTGGCTGTGCTAGATGCTCAGTGCCGGAGGGCTGGGTGAAGTGGGGTGCCCGGCTGGCGTTCAGGCCGGCAGCCTTCGCGCTGACAGCGGTGGCGTCGCTCATGCCGGCGCGACAGACTGTGGACAACGACGGCCTGCCCAGAGCCAGCATCGAGGCTACGCAGCGGTTTGTGTTGGAGAGCGCTGTTAAAGTGAGTAGATTAATCATCATCATCAGCCTTTGTACCGTTCCGCTGCTAGGCTGCAGCCTCCTCTCATACAGAGAACAATGGAGTAAGTACCTACCGTCATTGTCTCCCAAGCCTCAACTTTGTTAGGGTCAGCTTCCAGTCTAGCCAGATACAGGTGAGTACCACTGTTTTACAAGAAACAACTGCCTATCGGACCTACACAACCCAGTTACCCAAGCAACCCAGCACTCTTAAAGTAAGTAGCTTCATCATCATCTCATCATCTCCCGAGCCTTTTCTCAACTATGTTGGGATCGGCTTCTAGTTTACCTGGATGCGGCTGAGTACCAGTGTCTACCAAGGCAGCGGCTGCCTATCTGACCTCCTCAACCCAGTTATCCCTTGGTAAGACCTGGTGTCAGACTGACTGGCTGCGCTAGATGCTCAGTGCCGGTAGGGCTGGGTGAAGTGGGGCGCCCGGCTGGCGTTCAGGCCGGCAACCTTCGCGCTGACAGCGGTGGCGTCGCTCATGCCGGCGCGACAGACTGTGGACAACGACGGCCTGCCCAGAGCCAGCATCGAGGCCACGCAGCGGTTTGTGCTGGAGAGCGCTGTCAAAGTGAGTGGCTTCATCATTATCTGCCGAGCCTTATACCAACTATTTAGGAGTCGGCTTAAAGTCAGATGCAGCTGAGTATCAGTCATTGACTACTTTACAAAGTAAGTAGCTTCATCTACCGAGCCTTTGTAACTACATATGTTGGGGTTGGCTACCAGTGTAACCAGATAAAGCTGAGTACCAGTGTTTCACAAGGAGCGACTGCCTATATGGACTCCTCAACTCAGTAACCCAGTGCTGTTAAAGTAAGTACCTAGTTTCAACAGCCCCTAAGCCAACTATGTTAGGATCGGCTTCTATTTTACCCGGATGTGGCTGAGTATCAGTGTTTTATCACCTCCTCAACCCAGTTAGTTACACAAGCAACGCCTTGGTAAGACCGGCTGTCAGACTGACTTGCTGCCAAAGATGATCAGTGACTCAAAGGCAGGATACTCCTTGGTAAGACTAGTTGTCGTCTTCCTGGCTGCGCTAGATGCTCAGTGCCGGAAGGCTGGGTGAAGTGGGGCGCCCGGCTGGCGTTCAGGCCGGCAGCCTTCGCGCTGACAGCGGTGGCGTCGCTCATGCCGGCGCGACAGACTGTGGACAACGACGGCCTGCCCAGAGCCAGCATCGAGGCTACGCAGCGGTTTGTGCTGGAGAGCGCTGTTAAAGTGAGTAGCTTCATCATCAGCTCCCGAGCCTTGTTCCAACTATGTTGGGGTCGGCTTCCAGTCAGATGCAGCTGAGTACCAGTGTTTTAACCAGCCTAATATAGTAAGTAGCTTCATCTGTCTTTTGTTGTCCAACTACTAGGCTGCAGCCTCCTCTCACACAGAGAAGAAGTAAGTATGATGATAGTTAATGGATTTGGGATTCGAGTCAGCCAATTGAGTTTTCGGTTTTTCAGAAGCTTTAAAAAAAACATGTTAATCTTAGGATTTTATATGGAACATACTGATCGCCGATCGGAATTAACAAAATTATTTTAATCTTAGATAGGATAAACCGCTAGCCTACATAATAGATAAATGGGCTATCTGACACTGAAAGATTTTTTTTATTTAGATTCAGTAGTTCCTATAATTGATATAATGTGAATATAACATTTAAACAAACTCTTCAGCTTTATTATTACAGTAAAGATCGGTTCTTCTAACCTACAGACAGACATGTGTTGCTGGGGAGTTTGTTGCGCCACTTCTTCTTCCCAGCAATAACACATAGGAAATGGTGAAGGGTGGGCGTTTTGGGGTCTGTCTTATGTAAATTCCTGACGTTCAAAAAGTGCTGTCTTGCAGCCAAGTTTGATTAAATAATTTTTTATTTCGATTTTGTATTATTTTGATCCCATAATTCTAACCACCTATTTCTTTAATTACAGGAACAAGCAACAGAATTTCTTCAAAAATATCCCCCCGGTGTAGAACGCATGGGTACCATCGAAGAGCTGATGAGGAACACAGACTGGGCACACGGCAGGGAGACGTTTGAGCTGATACTCGGGTACCTGGTCGCTCAGGGAGCCGCTGTTAAGAAGGGGGATGTCGTTAAATTGGGTGAGTTTGTTAAAAAGTAACTTTTACTGTATAAAAGCTGAGTAAATACCCTCTGAAGTAGAACGCATGGGTACCATCGAAGAGCTGATGAGGAACACAGACTGGGCACACGGCAGGGAGACGTTTGAGCTGATACTCGGGTACCTGGTCGCTCAGGGAGCCGCTGTTAAAAAGGGGGACGTCGTTAAATTAGGTGAGTTTGTTAATTTTCTTTGTTAATAGTGACTGGTGTATGGTAGAGAGACGTTTGAGCTGATACTCGGGTACCTGGTCGCTCAGGGAGCCGCTGTTAAGAAGGGGGACGTCGTTAAATTGGGTGAGTTTGTTATTTTTCTTTGTTAATATTGACTGGGCACATGGCAGGGAGACGTTTGAGCTGATACTCGGGTACCTGGTCGCTCAGGGAGCCGCTGTTAAGAAGGGGGATGTCGTTAAATTGGGTGAGTTTGTTAATATTGATTTGGTATATGGTGGAGAAATGCTAGTTAGGTATTTAGTATCTCAGGGAGCCACTGTTAAAATGGGGGATGTCGTTAAATTGGGTAAGTTGGTTAAAAAGTAACTTTTCTATATAAAAGCTGAGTAAATACCCTCTGAAGTAGAATGTATGGGTACCATCGAAGAGCTGATGAGGAACACAGACTGGGCACATGGCAGGGAGACGTTTGAGCTGATACTCGGGTACCTGGTCGCTCAGGGAGCCGCTGTTAAGAAGGGGGATGTCGTTAAATTGGGTAAGTTTGTTATTTTTGTGTGTTAATATTGAGTGGGCATAAGGTAGAGAGACGTTTGAGCTGATACTCGGGTACCTGGTCGCTCAGGGAGCCGCTGTTAAGAAGGGGGATGTCGTTAAATTGGGTGAGTCTGTTAAAAAAGTAACTTTTATGTATGAAAGCTGGTATATATTGAGTGGGCACACGGCAGGGAGACGTTTGAGCTGATACTCGGGTACCTGGTCGCTCAGGGAGCCGCTGTTAAAAAGGGGGACGTCGTTAAATTGGGTAATGTAAACTAATATTATTAAGAAGAAAATTAATGATAGCAATATTATTTTGTTGCCTAAACCTTCCTAAACTTAAGCGCTGTGGTATACTGTACACTATCCTGGACATATGGAGAACATCCAGTTTTTAGACAAAATTATAACTTCTTTCTCATCTTTAATAGTAACTAATATTAAGGCCTGGTTATACTGGTTATCTATATTCTACAGTTAATTCTATCTGCTTGATAAATGTTGCTTTTAATTTCTGCCAGATATTGCTGTTCGAGACCTGTAAAACCAAGTTATAGACATACTTTATCTGTCAGATAAGTTCCTGATAGGCTACGAAAAGTGGCCATAACTAAACTATATCATTTATTATTTATTGTTCTAAAAGGTATGTACCTTTTTTAAAAAAATTTAAACATATTTTACCCTCAACAGCGGAACCCGACAAGAAAGTATCCCCAGTAACAGAAACAGACGAGGCTCTCGTCAAGCTGATGTGCGCGGAGACGCGGCTGGAGGGCGAAGCCCTGCGCCTGGCGCGGGACGCGGCGGCCGCGCAGGCTGATGCTAAGGCCGCGCTTACTGTCGGGAATAAGTTAGCTGTGAGTATTGTGTTATTTGGTAATTAGCTTCTCATTTCAGCAGCTTTTAATTGGTGATATAGATGTGATGACGATGTCCGCCTAGCAGATTATCGGCTTCGGCGGCTGTTCTCATAAGAACAGCCAACTGCGCGGGACATATTATAGTGCACGCACATTAGCTTGGACTGCGGTGCACTCACTATTCCTTCACTCTCATAGCGCGATGCGACGACAATACGACACCACCGGAGAGAGATCACAAGCACCACCGACATTAACCTTACCGACATTTAATACCGTTAATATGTCTCGTGAAAGCGGGTGAGTTATATCATCATCTGCCGAGTCTTTTCCCAACTATGTTGGGGTCGGCTTCCAGTCTAATTGGATGCAGCTGAGTACCAGTGTGCCAGAAGGAGCGACTGCCTATCTGACTTTCTCAATACAGTTACTCGAGCAACTCGAGTCTTGGTAAGACTGTTTATCAAGCGTTTTGGCTACCCATAACGCCTGCTAAAGATGTTCAAATGACAGCCGGGACCATCATGCCTTCTGGTAAATGGTCGCCCATCCATAGACCACCGAGTCAAGGTTTAACCTTATGACCGATTCATCCGCGCGGATTTCTCTTCAATTATTTTATTTGTTAAGCCGTTCAAACCGATTTCCCCTAAAAACGGACCAAATCGCATCTTAAAAGTATTATTTTAGGTTTTTAGTGTTGTTAGAGGTGGATTTTTTTTCTTGCCACAAACAAACACACATAGTGCTCAAAGTTATACTTTGAGCACTATGTTTGTTTACACTCCTCTTGCATTAGGGATTAAAAAATCCTTATTTTATATGTTAATATAAGCTTTTCTTCTATCTCTTCCAGGCCAAAAACCATCTCCGTCGCAAACACAAGACAGCCCAACGTCTAGAGCGTTGCAACGCGGCGCTAGAGAACGTGCAACAGTTGCTGCAGCAGATGCGAGACGTGCACGTTAACGCTGCCATTGTGCATACCTACAGGTAAACTATATAATAATTATATTATAATATGGAATACTAGGTGTTCCATGTGGTTTCACCCGCGTCCCGTGGGAACTACTGCCCGTACCGGGATAAAATGTTACTCGGGACGAATGTCTGTAAAAAGTCTGACAACCAGCATTACCAAAGAGTATCGGGTTGCCCGGGTAACTGGGTTGAGGAGGTCAGATAGGGCAGTCGCTCCTTGTAAAACACTGGTACTCTGCTGCATCCGGTTGGACTGGAAGCCGACCCCAACATAGTAGATATCAGGGCTATTAAGCTAAAAATACAGGGTTTATTATGATGGAACAAGCTTTTCACCCGAGTTCCGTGGAAACTACTGTCCCTACCGGGATAAAATATAACCTATGTTACTTGGGAAGAGTGTAGCTTAACATTATATAAAAATATTGTATTTGTTTTAGATCCAGTTCAGATGCAATGAAGAAAAATCTGAAAGAAAATGGTATGGAGGAAGACGCTGTCCATGATACCATGGATGATTTGAAAGAGGTCAGTTTATAGTCAGTAATAAAATTGTTATTAGATTATTTAATTTTAATAGATAGACAGTTGTGATCCAGTGCTCGAAAATGGTTGTGGGCATCATATTCATCCAATGGGGGTGAAAATTTTCAAAAAATCATGTTCATATGTAGTTGGTAATGTAGTATATGGGAGAGTTCATGTGGGGCATGTATATGAGTACAGTACATAAGAGAGAACATAGAGGTAGGACATCAGGGAACATAAGAGAGAACCTTAAGCAGCATGCACTAGGGCGATTAGTTCTTACCTAAGGGAGTATATATTCATATAAATAAGAAGAGTATGTAGTAAATAAGAAAGTCCATAGTGAAGTACATAAAATGAAAACACTTTTCAAAACAGAAACATTTACAAAATTTTGCTTAACTGCACCTAGATTATCTCCGAGAAAATTATACAGTTATATAGTTGAACTAAGAAGTTCCTAACCAATAATAACTCATTTTCCTAGGTAATGGAGCAATACGGTGAAGTAGAAAAAGCACTTGGCACCAATATAGAAGAATTTGATGCAGCCGAGCTCGAGGAGGAGTTGCAAGAACTGCTGGCCGGCCCTGGCGGAACTGGTGGTACTCCTGGCAAGGAGGAGCGGAGAGAAGGTCAGTTTTGTAGCTTGTATCAGCTGAAATGTCGTCTTAGTACTGCAAGCAAAACAATATCATTGCAATGCTCATAAAAATGTGTTATTATTGCCCATATAATTATACCTGCTGCTGTATACATAAATAAGATGTTGGATGATTACATTTAACTACTTCCCATCTCCAACATTTGCTTACAGCCTTTCTTGATAAATGGGCCATTTAACACTGGAAATATTGTTTCATAGTGCGTTCATACAAATTGTCACAAATTGTAATTTAAACACAGGGAGCATTATTTTGTTTGTTTTGTTTATACCATAAATGCTGTCAAGTTACTGCACCAATTTGAAAAATTCTTCCACTACAAAAACACTAGAAAGCTACACTACCTCCAGATGCCATACATTAAATTTCCCCTGGGTAAACTGCAGTGGCGAGGCGTCCTTATAAGCCGATTCCCATCGGCTTCCCTTTCGAATTTCAAGAAAGAAGCATAGGTATAAGTTATAATATAGGTATAGGTATAATTAATATAATCATTTAAACCACACAATTTAAATATGTAGGTATAACAAAACGCCTACCACCGTAAAAAAATTGTCTATAAATTACTTGAAACATTTTGCTCCTACTAAACAAGCCGCGGCTTCCTCCTCCATACAAAACTACGCTTGCGTGACGTCATCCACGCCGCGCCGCGCGATGTTAACATAAGGCCATACACATACAACGCGCGATGTTAACATACAACATAACGCGGCATAAGGGCGAGCGGTAAGCCGGCTCACGGAGCGGGTTCCAGCCAATCAAAACTCGCGAGTGAACGAGAAAGAACGCGTCAAGAGTAGAGTAGCTATATCTGTCTACGCGCGAGTGACAGCGCTCAGAGCTCTCAAATATGTAAACAAACAAATCAGACAAATTCACTCTCATTCTTCTTATTTTGTTTTAGATAATACCATTAACAATTTGTTCTTTGTACTACTTAATTGAATTTATTAGTGTGTGTATCATTTAGAAATAACATAGTTCGTGTGTGTACAATATTTTATGTTAGTTTAAGTGTTTTAGTTACATTATGTCAACATAGATGGCGTTGTGCATTTTTATGCAAATCCTGAATCGCGGTGTTAAGATTCTCCGCGATTTAATGACCCTACTTAGGAATTGATAATTTTTGAGTTCACCAAGTACATAGTGTTGATTAAGTAGTTGGCAGTATCATTACTCCCTACTAATCCCCGCAATCGCACTGTGACCTGATACTCAGTACATGTACAGTAGACATGCGCAAAACAGTGCAACACGAAGTAATGTGATATGTCATTACATTTCGTGCCGAGTAATATTACAGTTTACCATCACTTCAAACATCACGCGTGATGTGGCGCCATGCGATAGCACACTGTCGCGCATGTTCTAATGTAATACAATGTTTAGGTGTAATAGAACATAACACTTAACAGTGAGCGATATGATGTTTCATAGTGATGTTCAACATCATGATGACATGAATGAAAAGTAATGAGCACTAAGCTACCACCCGTCGCGCCGTATTTTACGAAATTTAACAAAGTTGATTTCCCTTCATACTTAAACCTTACAAATTACTAACGGTTTTTCCAGGCTTAGGACTGGCAATATTCATGGATTAAAAATAACTATGAAAGTGTAATGAAATATCCCATGAATATAGGCGTATTTAAAAATCAACTTTATGTACAATGATTGCATTTTTTTATATACATACTAAATATACTATATATACCTACCTACTATATACACATTAAATATCTTTATATTTATATTCATCAGAATTATTATACATTTATGTACATACCTACATACATTAATATAAAATATATACATAATATACAGTATCTATTTTTATATTATACACACATAAAGCTGTAAAATATTTAATTACAGCTAATAAATATCAATTCTGACAGTTTTTTTGTTTTGAGTCGTGTCCGTCTCTCATTCAATATTAAGCCAGCTTTGGAGAAGACACGCTCGCACGGTACTGATGTGGCTGTGATGTTTAGGCGTTTCAGCATATATTTATATAAGCGCGGATACACGCACTTCCGATCTTTCCACCACAGCAGTGGATTTTCCGTTCTTTTAATAAGCGGTTCCTCCATGTACTTATCGAACTCCACAATACCGGCTGCAGTCGGATTTTGGGGAATATGAGCGGAAATTTCTTCATCGAACTCATCCCAAATAGATCCAGTTTTCGGCTGAGGAACCGGTACTTCTTCAACAGATTCCTGCAAAACCTGGGTGCGATCTGAGCCAATTCTTAATTTCAAAGTTGAAGCAGCTCTTTCAAAATTACGAAAGTTACTAAATCCGCTTTTTTTAAAACGCGGGTCTAATATGGTCGCCTCGCAAAGAAGCGTATTATTTTCGACTTCTCCAAACCGTTGCTGCATCTGAACTTTCAGATTATTATGCATCTGCTGAATTTTTTCATTGCACTCGGGAACGTATTTGTTTAGAGCCCGGTTAATAATTTTACAAAATACTATGTATTTTGAGGCAGAAACATACATTTCACCACTAATCTCAACCGTTATTTCGTAAAAAATTTTTAAAAGTTCTGTCGCCTTTTCAATGGTCAGCCAGTCGTCCTGCGGTAAACTGATATCTGGACGCATTATTGCGAGAGTGGCGATAAGGGCTTCCTTTATTTTTATTATTCTTTGTAGGGCATCATACGTGGAATTCCAGCGAGTAACGACGTCTTGTTTGAGTTTTAGGGGCGAAATATTCATTTGTTCTTGTATCTCGGCCAATTTTTTTTTTGCAGGAGCGCTGCGGTGAAAATATTCAATGACATCTTTAACCCTACGCATAGTGTCAGATATGGCGTCCAAACTAGACTGCACTACTAAATTAATAGTGTGCGCATAACAAGACAAAGAGCGCCAGCCGCCTAGTCGTACAGCACTTAAAATATTTGCTGCATTGTCGCTGACGATCACATTCACGTACTGACGTATGTTCCATTCTTCAAATTTTGTTTCTAAGAAACTTTTGAGATTAAGGCTGGTGTGTCTCTCCTCAAACTCTATGCACCCGATCATTACTGTGCATAACTTGTGGGTGTCCGTATCAATAAAATGGGCAGTGATAGCAACATAACCATCTTGCACAGAGGATGTCCAGGCGTCTGTGGTTATACAAATAGCTGCAGCTTTTGCTATCTGTTCTTTAACTTTTTCCAGAACTTTTGCATACACTTTAGGAAGAATGCTCTCTGACAGAGTCTTCCGAGTCGGTAGTGTGTAGCCGGGATTCAACATTTCGACAAACTTCCTAAACTCAACTTCGTCGACCATGCGAAGGGCGTGGTAGCCTTTTGCTATCATCCGAACTAACTGTTCGTCCAGCTGCTGAATTCGGCTTCTAGGCAGAGATTTTTTCGTTTGAAGATAATCTGCCATTGTAGGTCCCTGCTGAATCTGCCTATGGCTTACCAATAAATCAGTGGCTGTCTCAGCTTGTGTACTGCATGAAGGTACCTGTTGAACATGCTCCATAACGCTATGCGAAACATGTGGTTCAGTTTCAAATGTTGTAACCGTTGCCGGTTGTCTGCTGCTATTTATTTGGATCGTGGGGTGAATAGATTTCATGTGCCGGCTTAGACTTCCTATCGAGCTGGACGAAACTGCCAATATACGGGAACAATAGCCGCATTTCGCCTTTTTGCTGGGTACAACTTCATCGAAGTGATTCCAGAGAGGGCTAAATTTTCTCTTACTCGCCATAATCACTAATAAAATGTACCTACCTACACGACGAACTTGCAAAAACGAAAGTCTAAAAGCTAAAATGTTTCTAATTACAGGTATATTTACAATTTTACTAACTTATTGTCCTTATTTACAGTTTAGCACATTTAGTGTTCAGAATGTTCACAGTCCAATACTATCTACACACACACAGTTACCTATATTGATTGCAATCACTATCACCTATCACACTTCAGAGATACAATTATCGAGAGTCGACTGTATTTAAATAATGACACGACCTTGACCGCGTAAGCAAACAAATAAACTAACTAAAAATATCGAAAATAACCGAAATTTGAAAGAAAAAGACAGTACAGTAGAAATGGAGTACATAGTCCATACATTGTAAAACGATACAACGGGTGGTGTCAAGAAAATGTAAACCTTTTGCAAATTACAATAGAGTCCTAAATAAAATGTTAAACCACCTGACCGAGCGAAATTCAAGTCGCGCACGCCATGTTCGGATCGGAACTTACGAAATAAACCGAACATAGCCGAATAGAACGCCGACGGGCGTTCGGTCGGGCAGGCTCGTGTGACACGTCACACGAGCCTGCCCGACCGAACGCCGTGCGCTCTGCATTCATTTCATTCATCGCACAAGTCATAAGTGATGTCGAGAGCTGCGCGACCGCGTAATGTTTAGTGTGATGTGTGATGCTTAATTTAGTCGAGTAATGTGTGATATTACTCTACGCGGTCGGGTAATATTACGCGTAATGCATTACTCGCATCACTTACACATGTCTAATGTACAGTGTGTATAGTGAAATAAATAGAGGGACCTACGTTGAAATGAGTTATTTTGATACGCAGACAGTTTGCATCAGGTTTCTTTTTAGTGTACCTACTTTAAAAACTAGGATAGCATTTATCGCATTAGACTGTTTTCCGACAGATTATTTACTTTAGGAAGGAACTTATTTTTCAAGGTTAAGTTTTGAGAATAAAAACATGTTATAAAACTCGGGCACGCCGCTCGGGTGAATTACCTACCAATAATACGTCAATATTAAAATTTCTAACGTCCTGTCCTGACGGATTTATGAAACACATACCTACGATAAATATCAATGGCTAACAGGCCGTTGTAAATTAAATACTTAAAAGGTATTGTTTCTAGTGCCAACTTTTCTCAGATTCTAGTAGTTAATATCCCTAACTAAAGATAATAAAGTTTTATAGATATTAATAATCTGCCGAATTCCTCGAGAAAACATGTTCAAACTATCAGTCTCTCAGTCAGTGCTAAAAGGTGGACTGAGAAATTACCTCCATTACCTCTCCCCCCCATCCCTGAGTACTCCCCCCCCCCCAGTTTTTTTTTGCTGCGGCTTCCCTATTTCATTAAACCACCCTTCGCCACTGGTAAACTGTTAGTTTTCACACAATTTTAACAACAATTTAACATTCCAGCCGCCAAGCTACCAGTAACACCGTCGGCCTCCGGACGCAAGATATCTGAGCGCGAGTTCGTGTTCGACGGCGAGGCTCGCATGCTGGCCGAACTGGAACTGCTGGATGATGACGACAGGCAAGCTGATGATGCACCAGGTATCTGTCAGTTCCTTGAAGTTCCACCTGTGTTCTGGAGAGAAATGCTTCCATCAAGTTAAAAGCAGTATCCTTTCAGAGGCGTTTTCATAATACCGGTCATTATACACTTTTCCGTTCCATATTTTATTTTTAATTAGCGAACCGCCCAGGCTTCGCTCTGGTGTATAATACAAAAAAAAAACCTTCTTCTATACATTAAAAAAAATCACATCAAAACCCGTTGCGTGAAAAGTTTTATACTACTTAATGATAAGATGTAAATTTCTCCTTTCTACATAAGTTATTTTTTATTTTTATTTGTATGCTATGATTATCTAAGCAAGAGATTGGTCACACATTTCAGAACCGACGAGGCCCAAATAAAAAAAATATTGTTTTACAGTATTATCGTGAAAGTGCTATATAATAAATAATATAAGTAAGAATAAACTTCTCTGCAAGACTAACAAAGTCGCAAGGAGTCAACACGCTTACTTCGGAAACGCAAACCTATATGGCTAAGATACATAGTAATATAATTTATCTTTCTAGCACAAAAACTCAAACCAGTAGCGATCGCGGAAGCAGTCTCAACCCCTGCCGCTACAAAGCCGAAACCTTCTCAGCCCTGGTACCCGGCCGCGGGAGAAGGTGTCCGCGGTAACGCGTGGTCAGCCAACAACAATGTGGATATCGCGAGCTTCGGTGAACTTAGGCAGGACGATAGGCTGCATCCTGGTGAGTGTTTTGACGATCGGTTGACGATTGCTTCTCATATTTGTAAAGAATTTACAAATATGTCAGCATGAGTTACGAGTTATTAAGTGTATGTAGTTGTGATATTATAGGCAGGTTGCAAGCAATCGGAAAATGAGAATATCTTGACCAACGTTGACACAATGCTAGGCATGACATATGATAGTTTAAAGTTGGGCTGTAGAATATCCTACAGCCCAACTTTAAACTTGTAAGTCTTTATTTTGTGCTATTTACAATAGGACATTATTATTGGATGCAGTGTGAGGGAGTTTCAGATTCTCACTGACCCTTTGTATCCTATGTAATTCTAGTGAATAATCCCGCAACCCCGGTATTTTAATAAGCCGAGGTTTTCCAATTTTCTAAAAAATAGGAGGATCCTTTTCAATTCGGAGATTTTTATGTATTTTTTTTTTTTAAGATTTTTTATCTATTGTCCCCAGGCCAACAGTTGAACGTGGACTTTACCCGTCCCCCTAGACTCTACAACAGCGACTTCCAAGTGCAAGACCACAAGCTGGACGGCGGCGTCTGGTTGTACACCAAGGATAGCAACAGCAATGTGGATAGCACTGACTACTTCAGGTGAGTCAACTGCCTAGCCGCTTCCTATGTAGGAAGTCGGCTTCCAAGTGCAAGACCACAAGCTGGACGGCGGCGTCTGGTTGTACACCAAGGATAGCAACAGCAATGTGGATAGCACTGACTACTTCAGGTGAGTCAACTGCCTAGCCGCTTCCTATGTAGGAGTCGGCTTCCAAGTGCAAGACCACAAGCTGACCGGCGGCGTCTGGTTGTACACCAAGGATAGCAACAGCAATGTGGATAGCACTGACTACTTCAGGTGAGTCAACTGCCTAGCCGCTTCCTATGTAGGAAGTCGGCTTCCAGTCTCACCAGATGGAGGTATCAGTGTTCCACATACAGCAACTCTGTCAGTCTGATCTCGTCTACCCAGTTACCCAGGAAACCCTATGTTAAGTGAATGATCATGTCATCTTTAATGATCATATGTTGGAGTCAGCTTCCAGTGTAACTGGATGCAAGTAAGTACCAGTGTGTTAGATGGAGCAAGTGCCTGTCTGAACTCCTCAACCCAGTTACTTAAGCAACTTGATACCTCTCGGTAACTGACTCACTGGCTTACTGACTTCTGAAAATTCAACGTGGACTTCAAACATCCTGCTCTATCCAGTTACCCGAGGAATCCCACTTTAGGTAACTCATTTGCCTAACTGTTTCCTATGTAGGAGTCGGCTTACAGTCTCACCAGATGGAGGAACAACTCTGCCAGTTTGATCTCGTCTAACCAGTTACCCAGGAAACCCCATGTTAGGTGAATGATCAGATCATCATCTATGTTGGAGTCGGCTTCAAGGGTAGCCAAATGGAGTTACGTACCACAGTGTGTTATATGGATGCAACTGCCTATTTGATCTTCTCAACCCAGTTACTTAAGCAACTTGATACTCGAGCTCGAGCATCAAGCGAGCTCTCTGTCAAAACACACTGAAATTCCAAACTTCCTTCTAACCAAACAATTTTGTTTTCAGTACCGAAAGTCCAGGAAAGTCGACGACCGCCACCGGCTTCCAAATGGCCCCCGGTGGTGAAAGACGGAAGTCTACCACTGAACCCGCTTCTAAAGACTCCGTTGATGACCTACAGAGGAGGCTGGACAACCTTAGAGGTTTTAACTTATAATATTAGATTTTCTTTTTAATATTTAAGGTCATTTTGTTAAAGTTCTTTGTCAAAAATGTAGTCTAGTGGGTTATCCCTCAGTTGCACAAAGCTCCATTAAAGTTAAAGCTTCTTTAAATCTATTGCTGACACTTTTTATCTTGTTGACAAAGAAAGAGTCAGCAATAGATTTAATGAAGCTTTAACTTTAATGAAGCTTTGTGCAACTGGCGGTCTGACAAAAACAATCCTATGTTCTTTTTCCCGGGTCTAAGCTCCCTATCTCCCCTCTTTTCAGCTGAAATGGTTCAGCCATTCTTGAGTTTTTACAGCCAATTTCTTCATCAAAAGCCAAAGTAATGTCATAAAGTAAAAGTAGCGGTCAAATTCGTTTTTTCAAAGCTAAAGTAACATAAAAACTAATTTGACCGTTACTTTTACTCTATGACATTGCTTTGGCTTTTACTTTTGATGAAGAAACTGGCTGTTAGTAGTGAAACTAATACGACTTTTCTTTATATACATAGAAGATATAAGCTAATTAAGACATACATACAAATTGCATAAATAGTAAAAATTTTGATGGTCCAATAAAAGTATTGAATTTCACAAGTTTTTTTTGACAAAGAATTATAATAACAACGTATTTGTAAGGTCATTATGAAATAAATAATCAACTTTTTAGATGTAATCATGAATCTGTATATTGTACAGTTAGTATAAAAAATAGACAGTTAAAAGCACGTAGACTCGCGTTTATAACGGGTATGTCCTAATCACATTAAATGAAATATGTACGTTAATATACTGGTTAATATATGTCGATTAGCACGAAGAAAAAAATAAAATACATTAAAAAAAAATCAAAAAAAGAAAATAGAATAAAAGTTCTCCCTTGAAAACTGACAGCTGTCAACTGATCAAAACATTTGATACTCCTAACTTTATCTCTGCTTTACACATGATGTTGTAAATTATGAAAACGAAAAATGACTCCTGTGGCTAAACCACTGAATGTATTAGGTTATTTTTTTTACAATTCGCCATAGAATATCATAAAGTATATGTGATAGGATTTAATGTGATTAGGTACTACACACCCGATATAAATATCTAGTTAGGAATTGACTTCATATTGCCTTTGACATTTTAAATTAATTATAGACCGAATACTGAAACGCTACTCGATTTTAAAGACTGCTCAAAAGTCAACTAACGTTTGTGAGGTAACTGACTTATTTCTCCGAAAAAAATAAGTAGGGATCTCTTTAATTGGTCTTAAAAAAATTGCCATATACCACGAGAAATATAGACAAAGATTGACATTGAAAAAAAATCTAGTAAAAATACTGTAATTTATGTCTTGAACTTACGCATACAAACACAAAGTGCATGTACATTTACACACACGAGTATGTTTCACCCGCTTTCGTGAGAAAACACTATACTTATGTACAACCAGTGCCGATAAAGAATGGGATTAGAAATCGCGACAGCTGTATTTACCTCTCGCTCATGTGCTATAGTGTATGAGCAAGAGGTAAATACAACTGTCGCGATTTCTAATCCCATTCTTTATCGGCACGGGTAGTATGAATACTATGAACTATAGTTCGGCCGTTCAGAGAATGCGTTCCTGACACCTATCAGTTAGTCAGGACTAGTGATGGGCACAACATAACACTGAGTTCGTTACCGTTCCCCCAAAATAAACCGCCGCATTATTTTAAGATTATTTTCGTTTTAAATTGGCGGAATCATTTAAAATTTATATTTTAGTTATTTAAGTGGAAACCAAAAAAAGGTAATATTCATATAATAAAATCGTTTTATTTATTCTTTGTTACAAAGTTACAATCTGTATTTCTATGCAATAAAGTAAGTACATTGAATTGAATGTGCGTACAGAACATTAATCAGACTCCGATTCGCTTGAGGAGGTGGTGTCTTCATCATCATCTTCGCCTACATGTATAATTATATTAGGTATTATCAATAACAGAATCAATCCTGATATCTCGGTCAAAATCTTCCAAAATCAGGTTTCTAGAGCTCTACCTCACTGGGACGCCATGGCGACGTCGCCAGCGGCACAGATTTGGCTACTTCTGGCATCCAAATGTCGCCAAGTCGAGTGGCCATGGCGTCTCGACAGTCAATTGTTTACGTCGTCGCTCAAGAAATTGCCACCACATTGGCGACTGTGTGAGGGAGGTGCGCTTTACCGTACACATTATAGTGGCTACTGTGGCCACGTCGCCAAGTTGCGACGGTAGCCAGAAGCCACATAGGAAACTGTAGCTCGTGGCCACGCCTCCAATTTGGCGACGTTGCCAAACCGTCGCCAAGTGAGTCAGGTTCCATACATTTCAATACTAACTGCTTGGATACGTAGCCGACGACGTCGCCATTGGCGTCCTAATGAGGCAGGGCACTTAGTTTTAGCGCACGAAACGACAACAAACGACTATTTAGCGTCACAAAATGACGGCCCATGATGCCATTTGGGGTTACCATTTTCAACCTAAATATAAAAATGCTACTTTCTTTCGCGCGTTCAGTTTGATCATAGTTTTATTTTTATATTTCATAAAAGTTATCCTATAGTCCATTATTTTCAAATTCTTAAAAAGAAAAACAAAACGTATTATTTTATATTATAAGTATAACTGTATAAGAACCATCAACCAGAACAGATTACGATACTTGCCTGTTATTTTTAGCACAGCACTACAAATATAAAGCGCTGACATAACCTTGTAATAGCGCAGTATAGATTTAGAAAAATATTGTTTACCAAGTTATTTGACACTCAATTTGGCACAAAATTACAACATTCATTGATTATTATTGATATAATAATGTTGTTTTAATGCTCAACAATTGTTAAAACGATAAACAACCAGCAAAAATATTTTTATCGTACTGCAACGCAATTACAAAGTTACGTCGTCAGTTCAATCGCGATGTGTCAGAAACGCATTCTCTGAGCGGCCGAACTTTAGTAGGTAAATATATGTAACAGAAAGACCCAAAAGAGTCTATAATGCCTGTTTTCACCAACAATCTCTTACAGTCTTACTTATAAACGTGAATTAAATAATAAGTGATACTTAAGGACTGTTTGAGAAAATTCTTACTTATAAAAGTTGCTTAAGCATGTCTTAACTAACATTTAATCACTACTTAAGGCTTTAAGTAGTGATTAGGTAAAATGTTGCTTAGAAGGTGATTAGAGATTTTTATAAGTAAGGGGGTTAATGTTTCCCTAATTAAGTGTCACTTAGAATAAGGGCTCCCCAATACTTAAAGGTATAAGGGACACTTAAACGTTGGTGAAAACGAAATTCGTATTAAGTGTTCCCTAAATGCTCTTAGGGGATCCCTAAATTTAGGTATTTGTTGGTGAAAATGCGCATAAAGCTAGTTAAAATCTAACCCTTTAGTTAAATTTAGTAGTTAAACAACCGCCATACTAGAAATAATGAATTCATAAATAAATAATTGCAAAAATAACAAAAAAAGTTTGGTTTTTTTACAAAAAAAAAGTAATAAAAATATTATTTTATGTGTTTGTAAATAGGTTGTGTATGTAAAAGTAAATAAAAATAATGATGATATTGATAAATGGCTGGTCCCATATTCATGTAATTTTTAAATATTTCATAGATGATGTAAATTTTGTAAATATGTACTGCAAATTATTTAGTTAGGTTATTATAAATTAAACTTTTTATAACGAAAATTAGATAGGGTATCAAAAATTTTTGGAAAAAAATACCAAAAAAATTTATAATTGAAAATGTAAAAAATTTAGCTTATTGTAGCTATGATTAGGGTGAAAGGGCAAATTTTCGACTGTTATTTTTTTTAACCAACAAAGTTTCTAAGTTTGTATGCACTTTCTAAGTATATCTTAGACACCAATGACTGTGTTTCGGATGGCACGTTAAACTGTAGGTCCCGGCTGTCATTTGAACAACTTTGGCAGTCGTTATGGGTAGGCAGAAGCCAGAAGATTTGACAACCTGTTTTACTAATTGCCCAGAGAACTGTTTTAAGGTCAGATAGGCAGTCGCTCCTTGTGGCACACTGGTACTCAGCTGCATGCGGTTGGACTGGAAGCCGACCCCATAGTTAGAAATGTCTAGGCAGATGATGAGATTCTCAAAGTACCATAGTCGGAAACTTGCCCTTTCCCGGAATCTCTAGGTTTGAAATAAATTTTAACTATAATACTTATCCTGGGTTAAAAGTTGTGAAATAATTTATAATTTTATATATTTAATTCATTTGTAGTGACTATAACACCTCTTTTTGTGATAATCTTAAGTGCCTTTTATGTGTTTTTTTTTAATGTTAGTAGTTTTTAGAATAATGCTCAGCTTGAAAACTGCCTTTTTGAGACTTAAGTCCCATTGGAGGTAAAGCAAGTTATTTTTATTTTTAGGCAAAGAATTTATTAATATGGAATTAAAATTGTTGGCTGCCTCGTTGGTCTAGTTGCAAGCGCGGCTGCTGTACCCGAGGTCTCGAGTTTGATTCCCGGGTCGGGCCGAAATCGCTTTGTGGGTTTTCTAAAACTTTCACAAAGCAGCCCGTTGTCTGGAAGTTGGTGATTGATTCACCCGTGCATCGGAGAGCACGTTAAATGTCGGTCATCTCCTTACATGAGAACAGCCGCCGTGGCCGAAATCGGCCTGAAAGTTCGACTTTATTTCCATATTATTAAGTTATCTTTTTCTTTGGTAAAAATTCTTTTCTTTACCATCAGTGGGCAGGTCTTATCTCATTTCGTTGTGTCATTTCTTTACTATTAATATGACTAAGGGCCAATTTTTGATAACTTATATCTGTAGAATATGATTGTCGTTTTGACAGCTTTTGTATAGAAAATATGTCAAACCGCCATATTTATTCCTCAGATAGAAGTTAACTGATGATTGTGAAATCGGCCCAAAATTATTAAGTTAATATATTTTTGTATTCATATCTTAAATACTCTGAAATATTTGTGTTTTTAAATAACTATAACGACCTCAATTTAATGTGTTTTTTTTTAACATTATTTTTAATTTTTCTAAGGCGTTGTGTCAATTTTTTTTTTTAATAATTTAGTCATTTTTTTGTTTACTGCCTTTTTTTATAGATTGTTGAAGAAGGATAAAATTTATTCATAGATTAAACATGGCAGTTTGACAGTTATGTCATATGCTGTAACTGACTGAGAGTTTGACCCGAATTTAGTATTTTTAGTTTCAATCTTTATAACTAATCAAATAAAATAGGACAAAAGTTAGATTGTGACAAGTAAGAAATATCCAGTCAACCAGTTAGGAACAAAAATACTCTGTTTTCAAACTGAGCCGGATGATCAAAATATCAATTTGTATTTACTCAAATTTATATAGTTTTGCAAATATGAATGGATATTATTATTATTCTATGAAGCCTAATCTAATATGGTTGTTTTTTTTATAAATTGCCTAAGTATGCGCCTTATAGTGTAAAATTCTTTACTCCATTTGGATAGATATTTAAATCAAACTTATTTTATTTGGTTAGAGGTTTATTTCATAACTCAGTTTGAAAATAAAATGAGTAATAAAATTATAAATACATTGATAACAATTATGACATCAATATAACCATTTTTAAGTGTTTTTTTTTTTTCAATATGTATTTGTGTAAAAAGTCATATCAAGATTGTCTACCTTTAGTTAAATACCTACCCAAATGGAGTAATAGTTCACTAAATCATTCGAAACACAATTAAAATTTTGACTGAATAATGTAGAAAAAATCTATGCGATAAAAATGATGTTAAGTGAAGTGACAACCTGTCAAAAGTAATGTTTCAATTGACCCCCTGTATCGTTTGACCCTATATTCTGTTGTGAAATCTGGACTTCTATATACTTGTATAGCAATAATTTAGTGCTTTATATACCTACGTGTTATTTTATAGTTAATTATTAATCGTTTTCAATATGCTATCTATCTGTTATTTTGGTTACTGGAGATAGGAGTTTCACTTTACTTGTATCTGTGGATAATATCAAAATTATATCGAGGTTGTCGTACCTCATCATCATCATCATCATCATCAGCCTATAGCAGTCCACTGCTGGACATAGGCCTCTCCAAGTGCACGCCACTGAGATCGATTTTCGGCTTCTCGCATCCAGCTCCTGCCAGCCGTCTTGCGCAAGTCATCACTCCACCGTGCCTGAGGACGTCCTACACTACGTTTATTAAATTAAATACGTTAATATATGTCTATTAGCACAAAAAAACTTAAAAATAAAAAATAGTTATTTTTCAAACAAAGTTTATAGAATAAAAAAAGTTAAATACGCAAAAAAAATCACAATGAAGTATCAAAATGTGCGAGAATTAGAACACGATATAAGAGACAGTCATTACAAACAACGGAAATTCTCCCTTGAAACTGACAGCTGTCAACTGCTCAAAACATTCGATACTCCTAACTTTATCTCTGCTTTACTTACACATGATGTTGTAAATTATAAAAACGAAAAATGACTCCTGTGGCGAAACCACTGAGTGGACTAGGTTATTTTTTTTACAATTCGCCATAGAATACCATAAAGTATATGTGATAGGATTTAATGTGATTAGGTACGACACACCCGATATATCTAGTAAGTAAGCAAATCAATAAATAGGTAGAATATTGGGAAAGGTTTTAAGTTTTGTATCGCAATGTTATTTATTAATTTAATTAGAATTTCTTACGATATTGTATTCAATGTAAATATAAATAAATATTGTAAATATAATGTACGGACGTGCCAACTTTTTTGTTTTATTTCAATACTTACACATTTCTTCACTACTCGTTGCGCCTCAAGTTTCTATCCCCGAGGGAATCACTGATTGATTTTCGACTGATGAAATCGACTTCCAAAAAAAGTTGAATATCTTTATATCACGCTTGATGTCGATGTAAAAACCTTATCAAAATCTTTTCAGTCAAACGCCAGATGATCGTTGGAAAAAATGTGTACACACAAAACAGGTCTAGGTCTAGACAAAATCGCGAGACTAACAACAATATAAAAGCTATTTTTAGTAAAATCTTGTAATCAATAACTGGAGTTTCAAGTAAGAAATTGATAATTGTAGGCATTACTAAAAATATTTCCTAACGCTTCTTCGGTTTGAATCGCAAGGCGATTAATAAAAATGACTTATAACATTGTTATATAGATTTAGGATAATTCAGTCGCTCCTTGTGGCACACTGGTACTCAGTTGCATCCGGTTAGACTGGAAGCCGACCCCAACATAGTTGGGAAAAGGCTCGAGAGATGATTATGCATAGATTTAGGATTCCATTAAGTTACATTTTATTTTTTATTGGAATAACAAATGATTACATAATATGGTAGGTAATACAATAGCTATAATATATGTATAGGAGAGACGAGAATATTCTTAGCTTCACAAAATAATCTTACCACGGAGTAAGAAAAGATGAGCGGTGCCATAATGCAGGTAGATTCTTCTAGGTAGGTTCTTCTAGCTCAAATTCGTACGATAGGCTTGACAAAACGAACAGTTACGAGGGAACTAACGAGGCGTCTGTGATTTTTTAGACATCTGTCAAGGGTTTTTGGTATTACAAAAAATATCGGATTCCAAATAGGGAAAACACTAACGTTCCTCGTCCCGCTAACACCCGCATTTTGGCGCGCTACTTTCTTAGGCGATTTTCCGTTAAGGAACCTCCGCTAGTAATTTTGTTTTCCATGAATATAACTTCATTTCATTTCAGACTAATAATAATAAAATAAAAAAACATTATTAGAAAATAACATAGGTACCTTCTCTAGTTGAGTAGGCACTTATAACTAAAGATCAAATTATTAACTAGCTACCTATTAGTCTACTACCTACTATTCGGTAAGTATGTAAAACGGGCACTCAGGTTTTGTTTCTTTAAAACTAGATACAATGGCGTATTTACCTTATGTATGGTAAACCCAAAAATTCCGCTCCCGGCTCCCGCTGTGGTTGTAGAGAAATTATATTTTACTTATTTGTTCCTTGATATCAGGCTACTAGAGCCGATGGAAAATACAATAAGTACCTACATAAATAATTAACATTACTATACCATATAAACGTGATATAAACTAATACATACAAAATAATTAAAAAATTACAGATTCTCTTTCCTAAACTTTTTAAAATCACAAACATTTTTTTTTATAAATCGTCCGCAAATCCGAAAGGAGAATGCGCAATATGAACTCCTTACAACAACAAAAAAACACAACTTTAATAATATACCTAAAACCTTCTCCTAAATCTTCTGAGAAATACTATGCTGAAAGCAGTATCAAAATCAGTTCAACTAAACGTGAGATAATCGCACACATTTTCCTTTATTTTAAGTCGGTTACAAAAGTATCGGCATGACATTGACCCTTTTAAATACTAAATATACCTAAAAGCTTGAAACGAATTGCCAAAATCTCGCACCTTGCAAATTACATAATGAAAACGGTTCCCTTTCTAATAAATAAACACTGAACAGCACAATAGGTCAGAGGTCATCACAATTCATGGCAAATATACAACCTGTTACAACCTCCTTGCAGTCAGTCGCGTTGCGAACGCCGCGCAATCAATTCCTGAACGAATTGATAACTGTCATTTATTCGCGGGAAAACGCGCGCGTGTAATTTTTTTTTAATATTTTTTTTTGGCATAAAATTGTGATATTTTTTTAACGAAAAAGTTTTAATTCTTTCTTAGTTTATTTTATAGAATTAGTAAAAACAAGAATGCATTTCACAGCAACGTTATTAATGGTAAGTAATTTGTACTTAAATGCTACGTTCGTTAATTTAAGTTCTTATAATAAAGTTATTGCCAAGATATAAGCTTATGTACAGTATGTACTTACTTAGTACTTACTTAACCCGTTGATAATTTAGTTGAATGGTTACAAAATTTTACGACTGCCTTGTAAATTCCTAACATTAGGCAAACACGACGATGCCAGTGTAGGTCTATCAGCGAGTTCGATTCCCAGTTATGACATCTAAAACACACTTAAACATTTTAAAAATATTTTTATTTCTACCCAGTTACCTAATATAAAAATCTAGCCGGTTTCATCCGAGTCCTGTGAGAACTAAGCAGGTACTGCGCGTACCGGGGTAAAATAAATCTTGTTAAGTACCTATCTACTCGGAAAAAGTGTAAGTTTCTAAAGGTGAAAAAAATTTTCAAATCGGTTCAGTAGTTTCGGAGCCTTTAAGGCAACAAAAAAAAAACATCTTTATTCTACACAAAAGTATAGACTACAGCTTCTTACAACCTGATAGCTACCCAACTTCTCTAGACTAGAATAGAATTAAAAATGAACTTTTTTATTCACAAACCATACGCTGCTTGCATACCTAAGTAATTTTACATTTGTACCTAGGTACGTGACGAAATTATTAAAATCTGCGAAAACATACAAATGAGTTGTCTCTACGTTTATCTATTCTAATATTATAAAGAGGATAGATCCGAAACTAGGTACTTGACCGATTTAAAAAATTATTTCGGTGAACGGATCGAAAGAGACTGGACCCCGCAACACAAGAAATCCTAGTGTGGGGTTCAGGGCTTCATCCACTTTTGTAAAAAAATATTTGAGACAATTTTATTTTTATTTATGAACATAGGCTATATTTTATGGTTACGGACAGTAGTTCCCACGGGACGCGGCGTGTGTAACCGCGGGAAGACCGCTCGTTATCGATAAAAAATCTACTTAAGACCAACAGTAGGTAATTTCCTAATCGAACTTTAAATTGCGCCACAGACACAAAAAATGAAATTTCCTCTGCATTTATTTGAAGTTTATTAATGCATAAACCACAACTAGCCTATAAGAAATATTTAACAAATCTTTGAGTAAATATTAAGTCTTTTGACAGCGGTTTCACCAGCGTCCTGTGGGGACTGCTGCCCGTCCGTACGGGGATAAAATATAGCGTATGTTACTTGGGAAGAGTGTAGCTTTCCAACAGTGAAAGAATTTTTCAAATCGGTTCAGTAGTTTCGAAACCTTGATTGACAATAAGATGATTCTTAGTTTAGACTATGATAGATAGGCGTTGAAATTTAAGTCATTAGCGTGTCAGAGTATCACAGCTAATCGATTCTTAATTTATTACTGGTGTAATAGACAAAAAATATAATTCAGCTTCAACTAAAATACTAGTCTTAACCCGCGGTTTTTACTCGGCAATATGTTTAATTACTTCACGATCGGATACAATAGATAAACTATCATGTGTATCACATAATATGTGAGTATATGACTCATAGGACAGGGAACTTCGTGGCTATGTAACAGCCGTAGGTCGATCGATCATAAGGTTAAGCAACGCTTGGCGCGGTCGGTCTGTGGATGACCATCTTTCGGAAGGCACGTCATTTTAGTAGGTCCCAGCTGTCATTTGAACATCTTTGGCAGTAGTGAGACCCCGAAGTTTGACAGCCAGTCTTATCAAGGTGTTACTGGGTTGAGGAGGTCAGATAGGCAGTCGCTCCTTGAAAAGCACTGGTACTCAGCTGCATCCGGTTAGACTGGAAGCCGACCCCAACATAATTGGGCAAGGCTAGGCAGATGATAGTTTCGGGGATTCTAATTCGTGCCTAATTTTCGAGTTAACAAACACACTTGTTTAAAATTTATAGTAGGCTTGTGTAAATCATTAATATTTTATATCAGAGGCGCGTCTCATACATAAATATATATTGATTGATGAATAATAAAGTGCTTAATATGACAATGGCGATTTTGACATTGTAAAACTATAATGATGATGTCCTCCTAGCCGATTGTCAGCCATGGTGGCTTTTCTCATAGAAGGAGATCAGCCAGCTGCGCAGGACATATTATAGTGCACAAGTATTTGCTTGGACACAGGTGCACTCACTATTCCTTCTCTCTCATAGCGCGATGCGACGACAACCCGACACCACCGGAGAGAGATGACGAGCAGCTATGCGATTCTGTAACAAACACATCATCGATTCTAACAACGACGAGTTCAC
This sequence comes from Helicoverpa zea x Helicoverpa armigera, assembly GCA_033682625.1. NCBI lineage: Eukaryota > Metazoa > Arthropoda > Insecta > Lepidoptera > Noctuidae > Helicoverpa > Helicoverpa zea x Helicoverpa armigera. The sequence goes on from JAWIIS010000031.1 coordinate 4,943,855, forward strand.
AGATGTCGCATCGTAGACATCGCTTTTAAAAACAACGTTGACGAAAACCGTATTCGGTTAGCTCAAAAGCTCGTCGACGATCTGCCGAACAACGATGACGGGTAGGATGTTTACAGTGTTGCCAAATTTCTTCTAAAGCAATTTAAAGTATAATCGAGAAAATCTCGACTAACGTTTTTTGGCGTTATTTCGACATTTTAAATCAATGTAAATGCATAATATGTATGTATAAAACACATTATATTCGATAAGCAACGAATATTTAATTAATCATATCATTTTCGACATAGAAAATAATGACTCAAATCTTTGACATTTGTTATAATCTAGGTTATGTATATATAGTCTGTGTCATTTCAAAACTTTTCAAAACCAAAACAAACATTTTGCTCATAACTGGATTATATCTTTATTTATCTAAATACGAGATTTCAAAGCTTCCAAATGGCTTTAAGCGGTCAAGTGGACTTTAAAAAAAGTTGTACCTCTAACCAACGACATTCTACTTGTCCTGTGTTTTAGTTTGGTTCCAAAACTATCGAAAGTAAGTACACAGTACGTAACATTTACATTTTAATATATAATACAGTCTTTGTGAACTACGTCTATTAACTAAAATATTTATCTTTTAGTGTCTCGCAACGCACTGCCTTCGTTGAGTCAGCTGGAAGAGCTAGTAAGCTTTTTGGAAAACAAACCATGTTTGATTATGATGGGATGCGCCCATAATCGTACTGCAAATGCGAGCAGTCATCAGGCACGATCCGAAAACAACAGCCCCAAACAGTGACGTAGTGGGTGTATGAAAATATTGGAGCAGTGGTGTAAGGTTAGTAATCAATAAATCATTTATGAACCTGTGTGCGTTTACTGTTGCATTGAATCATGGTAAGTATAGTAGGTACTCTTTTACATTGTGTTTTGTATGTATTTATTAGGTACTAAATTAGTGTTGACAGCAGGCATATACATACAATGATTTTACTCTATCCTTCAAATTCAATCATAAAGGCATTTGAAATTGCAACTGAAAGTTAAACCACACCAAGCAAATAGTTGTTTTATTTATTTTATATATTACCATATAATTTTTGCTTGTGTTGCAGTACTGGAAGGACAAAAAGGAGCAGTTCAGAGGAAGTCCAGTGCAATTGCAGCTGCGAGGCAACATGAAGAATTTGCCAGAACTCTGTGTAATTGAGTTAAGAATACATTCTATTATGCGAAGAGAATGTTTTGGAATCTGAATTTAGATAAATAAATCCATAAAAAGACATGTTGAATTAAAATATTGTTTTATTAATTAATGATTACAGAAAAGTTAAGTATTTTTATAAAAATTACTTTGATACCTGCACACTATTGTGTAATGTTAAAATACTATTTAACATACACAGGTAAAATACGGTAAAATAATGCAACTTTTAAAAGTTTTTATGTACTTTCTAAGTATATCTTGGACGCCACTGGCTGATAAAAAGGTGAAGGAAAACATCTTGAGGAAACCTGGACTATATAGTCTGAAATCACTTACCCGCATTGAGCAAGCGTGGTGCTCAATGCTCAAACCTTCTCCATGTGAGAGGAGGCCTGTGCCCAGCAGTGGGACGATAAAAGAAAAGGCTGTAACAGTAACAGGTAAAATACATATGTATTGTTAGGTGTCACACATATTATTGTTTATTAAATAACTTCTAGCATGACGTCCACTGTCCAAGTTACTGCTAGAGTCCGGCTTGCTTGTTAACCGGGTCACAGTTGCTTCTTACCTCGTACTTATCAATAATATCTGGATGGTTGATGGCATCTACTGTATATTGTTGAGTCCTTGAGGCAGATGCCTGTGAGACATTGTTCTTGCAATGTCACATAGCATTATTTGGTACATAAATCCCACTAACCAAAAAATTGACAGTACATACCTACAAAAGGTTGATGGACAGTAAGTTTTAGGCACCTATCCACTGTACTGTGTGATGATTTATATTATATTATTTAAGTGTAATATATTGGTGTGGTTGCTAATTCCTCCTTAACGATTCGCCTTTGTTAGGAAAGGAGAAATCTTCTTTCAACTGTCTAATCTGTTCTTCAGTCAACCTTACTAGAGTTTCTATCAGTAGTTAGTAAATCCATATTACGTATCACGGAGGCGTGACTTTTTATTTATTTAATTATCTTGATGTTTAGTTTCTTCCAACAAAAAAAATCATACAGGAAAGACGAACTGCCATCTAAAACATTAAAAATAGGCTTAAACGTTTCAGGACTTAAAGTACGATAAACAAAACATCATAAAAACATATTTTCACATTGCAATTTATTAAATAACTTGCTTTACTTACATTTTAATCGCCTTCATCCAAGAAAACATCCACAATTTACAAGCTTTTCGGTTTGACAGATAAAATCGAGGGCGAAGGCGAGGTTGTCGTTGCAGGCGAGGATGTTTCGTGTTGCTGAATACCGATTTTCATACATTTGGCACCAAACGTTAGTTCTATGTCACGCCGTCAACATCGTTGAGGCGCTACGATCGCGCAATTTTAACTAATGAATACCGCCGACCTTACATCTGATGTTACAACGATGATTTCTTGGTTGTAAAGATGTTTTGCCTTAGTGAATCGCACCCCAGGACCGACATTAACGTGCTCTCCGATGCACGGGTGTATCAATCACCAATTTCCAGACTACGGGCTGATCTAACATTTAGGTCAGAGACACTACACTATTCTAACTACTGCTAGAAATATTAGTGCCAACTTTCATCAAAATCCATCCTGTAAGTAGTTTTTGCGTGAAAGAGGAAAACAAAGTTTTGCATTTATAATACCCATCAGTAAGAAACTACTAAAGGACTAGTTGAGGAGATCAAATAGGCAGTCGCTCCTTGTGGCACACTGGTACTCAGCTGCATACAGTTAGACTGGAAGCCGACCCCAACATAGTTGGTAAAAGGCTACGCAGATGATGATGAGAACTTAAAAACTGATCACAAGATCTGAATAGCTTATTTAATTTACATTAACATAAATAAATAACTCAGATTGAGTAATCGTTAAATATTTGAACTTGAATCTCAGTTAGCATACGCATCAAGTTAAATAATTCATATTTATGAATTTAATTATTCTAGAATAGATTCATGCGTAGATAAGTATTTATGATAATTATGGCAACGTCATCTACATCTAAAGGTACTAATATAATAAAGAGGAAACATTTTTTTTGTTTGTACCCTAAAGGCTCCGAAACTACTGAACCGATTTATAAAAATATTTCACAGTTGGAAAGCTACACTCTTCCCGAGTAACATAGGCTATATTTTATCCCGGTACGGGCAGTAGTTCCCACGGGATGCGGGTGAAACCGCGGGAAACATACATATCTACATTTAAAAAACATAAACAACATCAGGGTAAAATGGGCTACTTTTTATCTCATTAATGGAAGCAGTTCCCTCAGGATGAGGGTGAAACCGAGGGCGGAAGCTAGTTCGAAAATAAATTTTGAAATGCCTGCTAAACTACTTTTTTTGTAAGTCTTCTTATCTTATTGTCACTTTTCATTGCCAAAACAATAATAAATGCGTTTTAGTGTTGAAATTGAGTAATAATCTGAATATCTCTTAATATTCTTATTCCGAACTCATTGACCTGTAACCTCTATGGTCCGTTTGATGTAGCCAGCTTTTACGAGTTTCCCGCCTTTATTTGTTTTAGTTAATGTCGTTAAATATTTTTAATGGTCCATTGACCATTATTATGATAGAAATAAACTAGCGTCTGCCAGCGGTTTCACACAAAAGCAGCCTTATAGGCTTCCTCGATAAATGGACTATCTAACACTAAAATAATATTTTTTCATACGGACCAGTAAGTACCTACCTGAGATTAGCGCGTTCAAGCAAACAAACAAACTTTTCAGCTTTATAAATACTCATTTGTGACTTGCCTGTCCTGCAATCAAACATACACTCATACTTGAGAGGTTGGTTCTTTACCCACTAGGCCACCACTACTCAACTCATGAATCAATCAATCTCAAGAAGTAGGTAGGCACAGATCATTTCGAAAAAATCTTTCAGTCTTAAATACTTAACTCATTTATTGAGGAAGGCATATTAATACGGGTGCGAGAAGTATTTCCCACATGTAAAGATAGACGAAATTATTCTAAATTATGTTCGCAGATTTCAATCTATCCATAAATTCATAATTTTATTAACAGTTATAAAATAATAATCTGCATAGAAACAGTTGAATTTTTTGCTTAAATTCACCATTATTTTATATCTCATAAAAAACACTAAACAAATGATTTTTATCTATACTAATATAATAAAAGAGGGTTTTTTTGTTTGTTTGTATTTTAAAGAGCAAGGCTCCGAAATCACAGAACCGATTTGAAAAATCTATCACTGTTGGAAAGCTACACTCTTCCCGAGTAACATAGGCTATATTTTATCCCGGTACGCGCAGTAGTTCCCACGGGACGCGGGCGTGACCGCGGGAAAACGGCTAGTTGAGAATTAAATAAACTTTTTTGTCTTTTCGTAACACAAGATTAAGTAACATTATATTTAAATATGTATTTTAATGGGAAAACTTGAATTAAACAAGGTCAAAGTTGAAGATATATTTTAATTTATTTTAAAAACAAGGTTTTCCTCACATACTACTAGTTTGACAATGCTTGAAAAATTTTTGTCAATTTTTCATGTTGACTTTTCAACGGTTTGACGACAAAAACTTAAAAAAAAGAAATGAAAAATAACTGGATGTCTGCATCATCCGTTGCGGTTGGCTTCCAGTCTAACCGGATGCAGCTGAGTACCAGTGTGCCACAAGGAGCGACTGCCTATCTGATCTCCTCAACCCAGTTACCCAGGCAACCCAATTCCCCTTAGGTAAGACTGGTTGTCAGACTTTCTGGCTTCTGACTAACGACTGCCAAAGATGTTCAAATGACAGCCGGGACCTGTAGTTTATGGTCATTGAATGATAAGTAGAAATAAGATGTAGGTCTAGACTATTTTAAACCAATGTGAGGTAAGAAGTTATCCCAGAATACGGGTGAAACCGCAAGCGGAAGCTAGTACCAATTAATTATGATAATGATACGAATTGTATGCGAATGTTAACAATGCTAAATATAAAAATAATTATAGTCATATAATATTTACTAATTAAACAATAGTTTTTATGTTTAATTAAAATTCTTCGAAAGGACATAAAATGATTAGGTAGGTATGTGTAGATAAGTATTTTTATGAATTTTAAGCAAAAATTCGTCTCGTCTTTTCCGGGTCCTAAGTCTTACCTGAATTCTTAAATATTATAATAGTAGGGAAGTATAGTAAAAAAAATGTCTGTCTATTTCATCATCCTCCGAGCCTTTTCCCAACTATGTTGGGGTCGGCTTCCAGTCTAACCGGATGCAGCTGAGTAGGTACTAGTGTTTTACAAGGGGCGACTGTCTACTTATCTGACCTCCTCAACCCAGTTACCCGGACAACCCAATACCCCTTGGTAAGACTGGTGGTCAGACTTACTGGCTTCTGACTACCCGTAACGACTGCCAAGGATGTTCAATGAAAGCCGGGACCTACAGTTTAACGTGCCATCCGAAACACAGTCATTGGTGTCCAAGATATACTTTTTATAAGTGTACGGGAATTATTTTCCTCGAGAAGGAAGAATCAGCTAGTTTGAAGTAATCTAGCAAGTTTTAATAATGACGCGTGGAATAGATGGTTTATAACTATTACAAGGTTCTGTCATTGTGTCTAGACAACAACTAATTATTAACCTACATAACAGTTGAACCTACATGTGACGTGGTCACAAAGTCACATAGAACCATAGCTAGATATATGCTACTAAATGCACCCGCGGTGTCACCCGCGTCCCGTGGGAACTACTGCCCGTACCGGGATAAAATATAGCCTATGTTGCTCGGGAAGAGTGTAGCTTTCCAACAGTGAAATAATTTTCATATCGGTTCAGTAGTTTTAGCGTGAAAGTGCGTCAAACAGAAAGTGTTATTTTTGCATTAAATTATCATAGTTTTAGAAGTTAGGATTCAGAAAATAAGTAGCTCGTGGCTAAGTACGTTTTCGGTTTAAAGATTAAATGTCGGTGTTTTTTTCAAAAACTTATTTGCTTATTTGCAAATACAGTTATAATGTATTTACTCAAATAAGTGTGCCTTTTATTTCGATGTCAAGAGTCCTAAAGGCCAGATTTCACTGGTGTGCGGCACTATAACGTACACAAATGTATCTTCTGGTGTACTCGCTGTAGCAAACAGTAACACATTGCGTGCGAACATTTCTAAAACGTCCGCGAAACTGCAACCTTTGACCGCGAACGCATGCTTTTTATAAGAAGTCATAAAATGACCCCTCCCGCTGTGGGTGCAGCGTGAGGGAGTGTCAGACTCTTACTGACTAAACCCCACCATGTTCCTTCTTAAGCCCTTTATGTACCAGCGCCGCGGTAACTCGCGCGAACAATCCCGCAGCCCTGGCTGTCTTTGGCCCTGTTGGACCACTGGGAACGCGAATACAAGCTACAGTGGACTTTCATTGTTACCGACGCGATGCATAAAAACACATTTTTCGTTCGCGAGCAAATATGTGCGAACATTTCAGTGGAATCACAGCTTAAGGAACATTAACAAAGTGATTACGTAAAACGAAGCGTTACTCTTCCAAGGCCGTCGCAAAAATCCATTTCAAAAACAAGTGTTTGCTAAATACTTATCTTTTGACTATAATTGGGTATATTATGTAATAACCTTCTTTTGTGAAGACGGTTAAGACATTGCAAGTGAATGCGGACGAGCTTAAAGACTTCAGAAAAATTGAAAAATAAATCAAAAGGATACATACTCAATGACCCAGTTGCAGCCCAGAGTCTGGAAGTTGTCGGTGTTACACCCCCGTGCCTGGGAGGGCACGTAAAGCGTCCCCGAATGCTACTCAGTGGCAGTCGTTGTTACAATTCCACTTCAGAGGCCGTCAGGCGGAGTTGAGAAAACTCTGACACTAGGGCTTGAGCCGCTCACTCGATAGTGCAAAGTAATGTTTGGTCTTGTCTCGGCTGTCTTTTGAATGTCTTTGGCAATCGTTATGAGTAGTCAAATAATCTTGAGTCTAGACTAATCTATGTTCAGTAAGTAGTCTACTTTTATACGGGTGTGAGAAATAGTTCCTTCGGGACGTGACGCGAGTAAAATTGCAGGAAAACATCTATGGAAACTTCTTTAGGAAAACATATATTTTTTAGACAAGTGTTCAACAGACGTTTAAAAGTTTTTGTAGTAAGGCTATTAGAGCCTAAAAAATTCTGACTCTAGAACGCGAGTGACACCGTGAGAAACAGCTTGTCAGAAATAAATCTTCTCATAGACAATTTCGTGAGAATCGATCAACATTTGGCGAGAAGCCAAAAATCGATCTCAGTGGCGTGCACTTGGAGAGGCCTATGTCCAGCAGTGGACTGCGATAGGCTGATGATGATGATGATGATGATGACGAACAACATTTCAAGTTATGTTAAACGTTTTAAATGTCTTAAAATTAAATGTAGTTAAAGGTTTAACCTACATAAGTCTCTAAGTCTTTTTTTAATTTATTTATTGCCGCAGTTCTACGCGCGTCCCAAAATATAGCCTATGTTACTCGGGAAGAGTGTAGCTTTCCAATAGTGAAAGAATTTTTCAAATCGGTTCAATAGGTTCGGAACCTCTGCAGTAGAAACAAATGAAAGATATTTCATCTTTATAATATAAGTGTAGATTCCATAAACAATGCAACATCGTAGGCGTGCTATGCAAACAAGAATGGCGCTCCCAAAATATTTAGACTTTGTATCTTCAATGTTAAATGACATTAAATAATACAACATATATCAAATTGTTCTACAAAGGGCAGACTGCCATTCACGATTCTATTGTACTATTGTTTTGTCAACGTTTCCGAACTGACGACATTTTGGCGGGAATTTTGACGTGTAGCTGTCAAAGTATGCGCCCTTTTGGATTTCGAATTTAGGTAGAACGATCTCTGCCGGGGCTGCGGGTTGTTCGAAAGAGATACCGCGGCCCTGGCACATAAAAAGGCCTATGACAGAACACGACAGTTTTTAGTCAGTAAGAGTCTGACACTCCCTCACCGCTGCTAACCCACAGCGGGAGGGGTCATTTGATGATTTTTGACGTAGTTAAAAAAAAAAATTAGAACGATTTAAATAGCGCCTACCAGGGCCAAAGCCTGCCGGGGCTGCGGGATAGTTTGCGCGAGTTACCGCGGCGCTGGTACATAAAGGGCTTAAGAAGGAACATGGTGGGTTTTAGTCAGTAAGAGTCTGACACTCCCTCACGCTGCACCTACAGCGAGATAGAAAATCACGTACGACATTAAGCCGCTTTATTCATTGATTGATCATAAAATAAATCTATACGGTTTGTTGATTGACGTACCGATACCGCCGGTTTACAACGAAATAAAAACTATGGTATGGTTATATTAATATAAATTGATGGCAACATTAATAAATAATACCTATACGCACATCAGTTTACATCGTAAAACCGTGAGAAAAAACTTTGTTTAATTAAGATAGATAGGTAATTCAATATCCAATTATAAAAGTTTTTATTTTGACTTGTGAAAAATAATTTCAAGGTGAACGTTTAAGTTCGGGTCCGATAGACACCGTAGATTTTTATGAATGACTAAGTATTTATTCTGCTAGAGAAAAATAGTTTTTTTTTTAACTCGAAATATCAGGTGAATTCTGAGGAAAATTAAGTCAACAGTTTTCGAACGCTAAAACAAAAGACAGCCCCCAAAACGCCCACCCTTCACCACTTCCTATGTGTTATTGCTGGGAAGAAGAAGTGGCGCAACAAACTCCCCAGCAACACATGTCTGTCTGTCAGTTATGAACAAAAAAATGATTTAACCTTTGACCTGAACTGCTTCTTATGTAAACAAGGAAAGGTTGAATGATAAAATTAGATAAAGGTATACCTATGACATTACATCTACTAGTTTATTTTTCTATATATTATGTAATCTTAATTAAGTAATAATTTAATGTTATTTGTGTATTGTATTTTCTATGGGCCCTAGTTGCCTGAATTAAAAGAATAAATAAAAAAAAAAAAAAAAAAAATAAGGTAAATTACCTATTGTTTCAACTTTTTTCTTTCTTTGGTATTTTATTATATAACTTCGAGAAAATATAGTGTAAATGTCAGTTTTCTAGATTAGATGATGCAGACAGATAAAAAATTGGTTAATATCTACAGACCTACACTCCTTTTGAGTAGGTACTTTATAGGCACGGACTTTTAGTATAAACTTTTAGTCGGCCGATAGTTTGATTGAGCTCATAAGTACGCACATTACAAAGCAAAGGTGTAGAGTATGTAATCTGTACCTATCAGACTGACTGAAACTTTGATTAGAACGAATATTTTCTTTAAAAAAAAATTGCCCACCAACGGGTCAACTATCGGCCGACTGTTTAGTCTGCAGTCTGCTCTTTGTAACCCAAATGATTGGACAGTACCAAGTTTAAGTAGTGATGATTAATTTGACCTACAGGTTACATAAGGTCGTCACCCATCATAGTGTTACAAACTAGTTGTTTTAGAAAGTAATCTGTACTCAGATCCGCTAATCCATACTTCTATACTAAGTATCTATCTATACTAATGTAATAAAGAAGAAACATTTTTTATTTGATTGTTTGTACCCTAAAAACAACGAAGCTACTGAACCGATTTGAAAAATTCTTGCATTATTAAAAATTTTAATTACTTTTCCCGAGTAACATAGGCTATATTTTATCCCGGTAGGGACAGTGGTTCCCACAAGAGGCGGAAACAGATAGTTATTATTATAGAGGTTACAGATAAATCATCTGCCTCCCTTTTCTCAACTATGTTGGGGTCGGCTTCCAGTCTAACCGGATGCAGCTAAGTACAAGATTGATACCAATATTTTGCAAGGAGCGACTGCCTATCTGACCCCAGTTACTCGGGCAACCCAAAACCCCTAGGTAAGACTGGTTGTCAGACTTGACGAGTTTGTAATCTATGGCCAATATTTATCGTCGTACCTAACTCTTCCGTCAACAACCTTTTAAATTGAAGACATAAACTTAAGCAACTTTAAATTATGATTATGACAAGTTATATGAAGGAAATATTTTAACATAATTATAAATCATGTTGTTTATGATGATCAGTTTATGTACAATAATTTGTTATATGTAGGTAGCTTGATATTTAGGTAATTGGAATGTTAAATTATCCGCTATTAATGTTTTAGCGAGGATTGTATGTAACCACTTGTATATAGGTCATGGTCTCTAAACTACGAATCCTGGTACCTAGTGAAAGTTCCATTAAAAAATGGATTTAAGAAGAACAGTCGGCAAAATGGATGCTTTATGGATCTGGTACACGAAGGGTACCTTATAAAGGTCGCCGAAAGACGCTGGATGCAGGTCGCTTCCAACAGATATCTGTGGAGATCAAAGGGGGAGGCCTATGTTCAGCAGTGGACGTCCTATGGCTGAGATGATGATGATGATGATGACACGAAGGGCTCTTGAAGGAACATGGTGAAGCTAGTAACGTTCCTCGTCCCACTCAAATGACTAGCGGAGATGCCATAACAGAAAATCTCCTAAGAAAGTAGCGCGACAACATGCGGGTGTTCGGGGGATGAGGAATGTTACTGTTTTCATCATTATTCGCCTTCTGTGGGCCTGGCCTTTTTTTGTTATACCAAAAATCATTTATAGATGTCTCAAAGAACCCGAACGCACTCGTAAACGATCGTTTGGGTTACGTCCACGGTATGAATTTGAGCTACAAGAAGGCGCCTGACCTACCTGCATGGCATCTCCGCTCTTCTTTCCTCACTCCGTGACTAAAAGTTTGTAGTGTGCGATGGCTCTTAATGTTAATCAGATTACAAATCTTCCAACTCTATTCTAAGCCAATCTTTTGCCTTCAGGCTATGCGCGTCAATTAAAGTCGTTATGTAAATAAAATAAACTTCCATTTATTAGTAAAAAAAACTATTCAAAGTCGACGCGTATCATCTATTATAAGATCGGGTGTTGCAACCAGTTGCTTTCAAAGATGTTTACATGGTTTTTCTCACGGTTTAGATAATTAAATTACGAAGTTGTTTTTTTTTTATTTACTATATATTCTTTTGGTCATGTCCAAATGATATTCGTCAGATAAAAGTGAACAGCTGTTGAAAAATTGTGCCTTTAACGGCAGCCGAACCTAATATATTTAGCCAGTTGTAGGGTTTTCCAGTAACTGGGTTAACGAGATCAGATAGTGAGTTGAATAAGTGAGGGAAAAGTGGGGGAGAAGATGACACCACGAAAATAAATAATCTTGAATTCCGTGAAGATGAAAAAGTAAAATAAATAACTTTAGTGTCGTCAAGCATTTTATTTAATATCCAACCGGGCACACTTCCACAATTAGTAAAAACTATATCCTGCTTCCTTTTTCATGATTTTTGATGGGACCCCAATCTCCTGATGTGTTCTAGCCTACTATGCAATGATTATGATGTCAATCGTTTGACCTTACCATTAGTCAAAAGTGGCTAAAACTAATTCCCACTTCACGTAACAACTTCCCCGCCATCTTGACAAATCGTTGACAAGTTTGACATGAGCTGTCAAATCAACCGCTCACTTTAAAATCGAGAATTTGAACAATTCTTACGCAATCGTTTTGTAACTTTGTTGCGTTATAGGGCCGTTTATTTACACTAATATTATTTATAAATATACTTATGTTTAGGTGAGAATGAATAAGAATTTGAGCAATGTTTTTGGCGCGCTTTTAAATGTCATCAGTCTATTTACCTACATATACATACCTCTTTTTATTTTATGGAAGTTATGATAATAAGCGAATTTCATAATCAAATAGGCAATCTGACCATTTCTTAACAAAAAATGAATACCTATTACAAGCAGCTAATAACATGCATTTTTAGTTAACAAAAACTTCAGTCTTCTTCGTGAACATGTTCCTCCTTGTTTCGGAAGCTACGGTGTTTGGCAGTCTCCACATGTAGGAATAGGAAGTCTTTTTCATGGGAAATCATCAAATGAACTCTCCCACTGGGAGAGATAAGGGAGTGTGTTAGCACTGCTAACCAAACGCTACCAAACGTATACGTTACGTAACGTTGCTAACTTAGCAGCGTAAGGGAGTGTAAGACTCTTACTGACTAAAACCCACCATGTTCCTTCTGATTATTTTTGAAGCCCTTTAATGTACCAAGGCCCCGGTAACTAACAAGTTTTATTTGGAGGTTGAGGAGGTCAGACAGGCAGTCGCCCCATGAGGCAAACTAGCACTCAATCAGATGCATCAGACTTTATTGTATGTCTTGTATTACAGATCCTAGCAGCAGCATCATTGAGCTGGTGTCAGAAAGATGATCAGATCGTTCGCCAGGACTTCGAGGGACCAAACGATGACGGGTCATACAGATGGGCTTTGCAGACGTGTAATTAAATTATTTTATTCTTCTATTAATGCATGATATTTGAGGAAAACATCCTCCGTGTATTTTCCGCGTCTCGATCATGATTCTTTTTTTACCAATTTTCTACTCGAGCTGTTCGCTAGTTTCCCTAATATGTTGTTAATTATATCTCTGTTGAAAAGTCGATTTTATTCCTCTATGGTCATGTCACTTGACGAATGCGTCATTATTTTTATCGATGTCGACTTTCACACGATTCATCCATCGTTTCTTTGTTCTTTTCCTAAATCCACGTTCATTTTGAAGACCATCCACACAACATCATTTAATTATAATCTTTTTATCCTCACGTCTTTGTCTATCTTTCCACAGCGGGCGGTATCTTCCACGAACAGAAAGGCAGCTTACAGCCTGACAGCGCAGGAGAGCCAAGCCTATTGGTGCAAGGACAGTACCAGTACACCGCGCCTGATGGACAGGTATGACCCTGGGGTGAATAGGTATACACTACTTACAAGCTACAGAAAGCTGGTATAAGAGACAGGCGGTTGGTCTATGAAGCTAAGCTGCGTAACGCAATCAGCCGATCCGATCTCCCGAGCTTTTTCCTAACTATGTTGGTGTCGGCTTCCAGTCTAACCGAATGCAGCTGAGTAGTGTGTAGTAGTGTGCCACAAGAAGCGACTGCCCTGCCTGACCTCATCAACCCAGTTACCCTGGCAACTGTATACATTTATAAGATGTACAAAAGAACCCACAATTTAACATGCCTTCCAAAACACGGAGGAATCGTAATGACATGTTATCATACTAGCTACCGCCCGCAGCTTCGCCCTCGTAGAGTTCGGTTATATCGCGTTTCCAATAGAATTCTTCAAAAGTCCGGAATAAAAACTATCCTAAGTTCTTTTTCAAGGTCAACTCTATCTCTGTACCAAATTGTATTAAAATCAGTTCAGTGGTTTAGACGTGAAAGCGTAACAGACTGACAGAGTTACTTTCGCATTTATAATATTAGTAGGGATATGTTCGAACATCCTCGGAGGCACGACGCCAGACGTTGCTTGACCTAATGGTGCATCTACACGGTGCAAGTAGCTTACACGTAGACAGCAGTAGGTTGCATGAATTTTAAAAACGTGCAGGTCCAGCGACTCGCACATGTACCGGAGCAAAATACCCACCCGCGTGCACTTGTTAACTTGCTCGAGCTACATGCACTGTGTAGACGCACCTTAGTGATCAATCGACCCCTTTGGCTGTTATTTAGCGACCTCTTAATTCATTCTTTATTTATTGTATTAATTACTTATTTTATTTCCTCATTACAGATAATAAACGTCCTCTACACTGCTGGAGAGAATGGCTTCGTAGCTCAAGGAGACCACATCCCAACGCCACCGCCCATACCGCCCGCCATACAACGCGCACTGGACTACTTGGCTACCAAACCTCCTTCTACTGATTATTAGTTATATACATATAAGTTAGTTATATATAGATTGGGGAACAAAACCGATAACAATAAACGTCAGTTTTCTTCAAACAAATAAACTTTACCTAGGGCTCAATTTTACTAATTTAAAAATGTGTCAATTGAATCTCTATAGCAGTTTTCTGCAACGAATATAAAACCTTTGTTAGAGATTATTTACCTATTGTATCTGCATCGTGGACAGTGAAGTGGTTCCCTTCCATCTTCACCCTCTCCCCTTCCCCCTTCGCTAAAGTCCATACGATCTTTGCTATAGTTCCCACCAAAAAACAGCAGTCCTGAAGCCAGCCATTTGATATTGGGCATTTGTTCAGTATAGATATTGTCGAGAAGTTTTGCTTGTTTTAATTGGCTACTATTGATTTGATAATTAAATAAGAAAACCTGTAAACATAACACTACTATGTATGATGTATGCATGATGCATCAAATGACTAATTTCAGAATTACAAATAATTAACTGTTTTCTTTTCCCGCGGTTTCACCCGCGTCCTGTGGGAACTACTGCCTATATTACTCGGGAATAGTGTAGCTTTCCAACAGCGAAAGAATTTTTCAAATCGGTTCAGTAGTTTCGGAGAAATTAATATTTAAAAACCGTTAACATTAAGAATAGTACAAAGTTAGTTATTATTTAGTTCTAAGATTTATTTAGATCCGATTTTTTCTGAAGATCTTGTCAATTTTTTTTTCTTGAGGCGTTCTCTTATTATTCGCCCTAAATTTTGGAAGTTTCTGTAAAAAACCTTATTAGATATTTATTGTAAGTATTTTCAACATTTATGTACTTATTCTCTTTTTAGTAACTGTGTGTGATATGTGTAAATAAAAATCTTAAGTTGTTTACTGTGGTTTTATTCGATTCCAACTGCAATAGAAATCGGAGACTTTGCTCTTGCCAACCAAAAATTTATTTTTATTCTTTGTGCATAAAAATTTTGCTTAACCTTATGATCGATCGATTCACACGGTAGTTAACTTCTAGCGAAAGGGACCTCACTAAAATGTTGTCTCATGCCAAATATATTTTTTGTGGAACAATCTCTCTCCGGTGGTGTTAGATTGTCGTCCCATCGCGCTATGAGAGTGAAGGAATAGTGAGTGCACCTGTATCCAAGCAAATGTGCGTGCACTATAATATTTCCTGCGCAGCTGGCTGATCTCCTTACATTAGAACAGCCGCCCACAGCCGCCGTAGCCAATAATCGGCTAGTACGCCATTATTGTTACTTCTACGTAACAGTCACGTCAAATGTCAATTACCTTGCAATTTCGCGCCATGATTTTCACAAAGGTAATTCATTTTCATTCAGTTATTGGTCTGGGAAGTTAAAATGTTATGAAAGTCAGTTTTTTAGATCTTTGTGAAGATTTTATTTTTTTGTAAAATGAAAAGAAACACCGCTGTGTTTAGTATTGTGATTTTTGTGACAGGTATCGGTTTTTTAAGTATTTTTTAAATAGGACAAAAACGCATTTGCTGCCGTTATGGTTTAGTGGCTAAAAGAACCAACCTCTCATGATAGGAGGGTGGGTTCGATTAAAAAGTGTATGATCTCTCAGTTTGTATGTAGGTACTTTATAAGCATCTTGAATACCAATGACCTTTCATCGGAGAGTAATAATAATAATAATAAAGTCCAAGCACCGCTTCTTATGTCCCGTCACTATCATCATCAGTCCAAGCACCGCTTCTTATGTCCCGTCACTATCATCATCCCCCTCCATAGTTAGTTTGAATGCCGAAAGTATAGTTTTTCATCAACATGTATCATCTGATACGCCAACGCCTGAGGATGTTGTGCAGGAGGCACTCGCCACTGAACCTACACCCGCCCCAGGCACAAGTCGTGCGCGCAAACGATGGTCAGAAGATATGAACAAATTCATCTGGCGCACGTACCTAATTGCCACTAAACTAAATACCAGTAAAATATACCTTCAACACCTACACACTGAGTTTTCAAAACAGTTTCCAGAGATGCAAGCATCTAGACAGAGACTAGGTGACCAGTGTAGAGCTATACAAAGAAACAAATTACTCTCACAAGAAATATTAGACCAAATTTCGAACGAAGTAAAAACATATCTCCAACAAACACACTCAGACCCTAACACACAGTCACACATTAACACTAACCCAGGAACTGGGCAGAGACGCAGATGGACTATAGAACAAAACGAATGCATTGTCAGAAACTACTACAAAATAACTGAAATAGAACAAAACAGATCAGCCTACCGACCACCTCTTCGCCAAGCAGTTTTAGCAGAACACCCAGAACTAAATGGGGTAACAGAACAAAGAATTTCAGATCAACTTCGCGTAATATTAAATAACAAAATGATATCAGAACAGAGACTTGAAGAAATACGAAACGAAGTATCTAATAGAATTGCCATATGTAATACTGTCAATTCGCCTTCACCCACACAACCTATACAAGTAATTCAAGAAAATACCCAAGAAACACAAACCCAACCGAGCTCACAAACACTGGATCAGGCATCACTCAGTCATTCGCAATCACTCTCTCGTCTCACACAACCGGAATCAGAATTTCATCAAAATCAAACAAATGACACTAATGACATGGAAAAAATCAACGACCAATTCAAAATCGCCTTAGATAATTTCTGTAACACGAACCCTACCGACCGACCTTATATACCTAAACAAAAAACCTCTAAAAAGTTAGCTTCAATAGTAAATTATATTAATACGAAAATCTTACCCGAGCTTATCACACCAGAACATAGTTTTGAAAGCATACATACTTATATTTACTGTGCAGCCTACACAGCCGCTATCTGTAATGGCGCTAAAATTAGGGATTCTTCTACACTACCTAACACAACACAACACAAAATACCTAAATGGCAGAAGAGACTTCAAAATAAAATACATAACCTAAGGAGAGATATTGGCAGAATGACGGAATACGTAAGAGGCTGTAGGAGTAATAGGCTAATCGCACTAATAGAAACTATCAAAAATAAACACAGAATACACTCACAACACGAAGAACCTAATTTGAGCAATGAAGAATTCCTAGATACACTTAAACAAAAACTAAACGCAGCTTCCAGTAGATTAAATAGATATTTGACTTGTACACTAAGAAAACAACAAAATTTTCGGTTTGCCAATAACGAAAAACAGTTTTACAGAACTTTATCATCAAACACACAACGCGTCACAAATAGAGACACACAGACAACAGCACCAAGCGCGGATGAATTACATAGGTTTTGGTCAGCGATCTGGTCAGAGCCAGTAAGACACAATACAGAAGCTGAATGGCTGCAGGCAGATGCTGATATAATTGATTCAATAACACCAATGCAATTTGAATACATACCCGTTGATGTTTTTATAAGAGTGCTTAATAAAGCCCACAATTGGAAGGCACCTGGTAGTGATCAAATTCATAACTACTGGTACAAGAAACTGACAACAACACACCCTCTACTTCACAACCATATTAACAATTTCATACAGACACCAAACTCCATGCCACATTTCATTACACAAGGCCTTACATACATGATCCCGAAAGACGACAACGACTATCGTAACCCGGCAAAATATCGTCCAATAACCTGCTTGCAAACCATTTACAAAATAATTACAGGATGTATAGCTGAACTACTACACGACCACACCACTAAGAACAATAATATTCTAGCTGAGGAACAAAAGGGTTGCCGTAAAAGTAGCCAGGGATGCAAAGAACAGCTTATTATAGACTCCGTAGCAATGAAAGCAGCCATTAGCAAGAAGAAAAACATTAATACTATGTACATCGATTACAGGAAAGCTTTTGATTCGGTTCCACACAGCTGGCTTTTAAATATTCTTCAAAGATACAAGGTACACCCACAAGTAATAGAATTTCTAGAAAAATCGATGCAGCACTGGTCCACCATATTAAAAACAATAGGACACTCGAATACTGTAACATCCGAAATTCCAATACGAAGGGGCATTTTCCAAGGAGATGCTCTTAGCCCTCTATGGTTTTGCCTTGCGCTGAATCCACTCTCACATATTCTAAATAAATCACAACTCGGCTACACCATCAAAACAGAACACAAACACACAATCCTTACACACCTCATGTACATGGATGACATAAAACTACTCAGTGACACCACACAATCATTACATCGTCTGGCAGACATAACACAATCCTTCTCTAACGATATCCATATGGAATTCGGAATAGACAAATGTAAGACCTTCTCTGTAAATAATGGCAAAATTACTCAGAACAGTTATACATTAGACTCAGGAAATGTAATTGAACCTTTAGAACCAAACGCTGCGTACAAATATTTAGGCTTCCAACAAGCGAAGCAAATCAATCAGAAGGAGACTAAAGAAAGTCTAAAGAAGAAATTTAAACACCGCCTTAATATTCTATTCCGATCTCAGTTAAATTCCCGCAACACCTCTAAAGCCATCAACAGTTATGCTATCCCCGTGCTTACTTATTCGTTTGGTATAATAAACTGGTCCCAAGGCGACCTGCTTAACCTACAACGCCTTATAAACACTACTCTCACAGCTCATCGTAAACATCACCCAAGATCCTGCGTACAACGAATGACTCTCTCTAGACGTGAAGGTGGACGAGGAATAATAGACGTAGTCAACCTGCATAATAAACAAATTACGAATTTAAGACAGTATTTTTACCAACATGCACAACACTCTACACTTCATGAACTCATAACACTAGCTGACAATCGCCTTACACCACTAAACCTAGCTGACCGGAACCTGCAAAAAAATGAAAAAATTGTTGATAACAAGGAAAAGATTGCCACATGGAAGCAGAAGTCCCTGCATGGACGGCACTACCACGATCTGCAGCAACCACATGTCGACAAGAATGCGTCGAACGCCTGGCTGCAGCGTGGAGAGCTGTTCCCAGAGACGGAGGCCTTCATGATGGCGATCCAAGACCAAGTTATTGACACCAGAAATTATCAAAAACACATTATACGCATCCCGAACCATCCTACTGACACATGCCGACATTGCCACTCCAGCTCAGAAACAATACAACATATAACGTCTGCCTGCAGAGCTCTCGCGCAAACTGATTATAAGCATCGGCATGACCAGGTAGCGTCCATCGTACACCAACACCTTGCACATAAATTTAATTTTATACAAAAGAAAACCGCATACTATAAATACAAACCAGACACAATATTAGAAAACAGCAGCCACCGCATTTATTGGGATAGGACCATTATCACCGACAAGACTATACATTTCAATAGACCAGACATTACACTTTTTGATAAAACCAACAAAACCGCATATTTAATTGACATTGCCATCCCGAATACCCACAATATTCAATCCACAATAGCCGAATTGACCAAATATCAAGACTTAGCCATTGAACTTAAACGTCAGTGGCAAGCACAAACCATACACATAGTTCCAATAGTAATATCTTCAACAGGGATAATCCCCAAAAGCTTGCAACGCAGTCTTGAAATTCTGCAGATCCCGCTATACACATCACACATCATCCAGAAAGCTGTTATATTGAACACCTGCCGCATCACTAGAAAATTTTTGACAACAACATCTGTATCGTCTACGTACTCCATTACATAACCCACCAATCACGCTTGGCTACGGCCCGTGTGGTTGGAGTTTCATTACCCCTTAATGGGAGACAAAAAAGTATATACCTTAAATAATAATAATAATAAGGCTAAGAAACAGAAATGTTTACCCTAAATAATAATCTTTATTTATAGAAAAATATACAGAGTTTGACTTACATTTCGAAAAATACATACATTTACAGTTGTGAGTTCTGTACAAGAGTAATACTCTACCTCTTAAGCTAGGGTATACCTGTATTTTAAGAGGTAGTTTGCGGTCTAGGGTTACAGTAATGAAACAAAAACTTATCACAAGTGGACTGTGTCATTCTACTGTATGATACACAAAGAGTAAAAAAAAACAAAAAATAAATAAATAATTATTATTATGTTATGTGCTAGTGTGTTGAGTTAGTATGGTGTGTGCGTGTGAGTGTGTGTGGGTGTGAGTGTGTGTGTGGGTGTGAGTTAGTGTGGTAGGTGTGGGTGTATTACACAAGATAGGTGAGTAAAGACTCCGTATAAGAGTAGTCCTTGAGCAACAGCCATTCTGTTAGTTTCGATTTCAGTTCAAATGAATTAAGATTTAAAATATTGAGGTGTTTGTTAATTGTTTTATAAATATGCGTACTTAGTATATAATATTGATGTTTAGCGAATGAAGTCTTGTGTTGGATACTTGGCGGAAGGTACGTGCGTTTATTGGGAGTCGGAGGTGGAAGATCCGCGTGCTTTCTAAGGGTGGATTTAAGCACATACAGCTGACGAACCGTAAGTACCTTACAGTCAGAGTACAGTTCCTTCGTTGGAAACCTATGAGGTTTTTTGGTCATGACTTTAAGGATAGCTCTCTGTGCTCTTTCCACCCTCAGGAAGCTAGTCTTTGTAGCACCGCCCCATGCAACTATGCAATAACCAATTACTGATTGGCATAGAGCATGGTACACCATTTTAAGTGTTTTCCGGTCTGCGGATTGTCTAAGAGACTTAAAGACATGTATTAGACGTAATGTTCTGGAGGTGATGGCGTTAATTTGTTGGTCCCATCTCAGTCCATCGTCTATTTGTACTCCCAAGTATTTCACAGTTTCGGATCTTGCAAGTGGGGGACAGTTGCAGTTGGTGGGCGGGTTTATGCAAGAATGGGCAGTTATATTAAAAGAAGGAGATGGTTTAGCGTTTCGTCTTAGAGCAAAAGGAATATAAGTCGTTTTTTGAAGGTTCAGTGTTAGAAGATTCGAGTGTAACCAGTGCATAACTTTAGCCATAGCCGTCTCTGCATTAGCTTTAACATTGTCCCAAGTGGTTCCATCAACAAGGATTGCGGTGTCGTCTGCGTAAGCATAAATTTTGGTGTTTGGAAGACTCAGTTTGCAGAGGTCATTGACGTAGATCTGAAATAGTGTCGGGGAAAGGATTCCTCCTTGTGGAACACCATATGCCATGAGAAACTCGTCACTTGAGTAGTTATCAATTTTAATACACTGCCTACGATTTTTTAGGTAATCCTCAAAGATGTGTAGAGGCATTCCACGCACACCAATATTCTCCAACTTCTTAATGAGTTTGGGAACAGAGACCGTGTCGAAAGCCTTCGAAAGGTCAAGGAATATACCCAGGCATTTCGATTTTTTATCTAGATTTAAGGCAACTTGCTGCGTGAAGTCTAGAACTGCATCTTCTGTAGACAAACCTGTTCGAAATCCGTATTGGTTACTAGCAATGAGATGGTGTTTATCGAGAAATTTTCGTAAGGAGTTATTAAGAATTTTTTCGAGAACTTTAGAGAGTGCAGGTAGGACTGATATCGGTCTGTAGTTATTGACACAGTCTCTGTTCCCTCCCTTGTAAACTGGATGGACTACGGCTTTTTTAAAAGCCTCCGGAAAAACACCCTCCTGTATGCAACGATTAAAAAGAAATGTAATTGGTGGAACCAGTACATGTCGACAGTTTTTCAATATTATCGGTGGGATGCCGTCCCAGCCCACTGCACTGTCAGAGCGTAGTTGTAGGATTAGGGACTCCACTTCTGCTTCGTCTACTTCCAAGATGGCCAGAGAGTTTGCAGGGGGGTTTTGGGTGTCCGTAGGTGAAGTAAGTGAAGGTGCGCGATGGCCACCGGTTGGTGATGACGGAATGTCAATATTTATTTTCGTAGCCAAGTTTTTGCCAATGTTGGCAAAAAATTGGCCCACCTCATTAATTGCAGATTTTGGGGTGTCTCGTAACGTAAGTAGCTGCATTGGGCTATGTTTTGTTTTATGAGTGTTTGTTATTTGCTTTATGGTTTCCCATAGAGCTTTGGGATTGTTTTTAGCTTTTTCTAGTTGACCGGCTTCATAGGATTTTTTTAGTTTTCTTAATAAATTATTGCAGAAATTACGATAACGTAAATAAGTAGTTTTTAGAATAATATTATCTGGAGATTTTTTTGATTTAATGTGCATTCTATCTCTGTTTTTTATGCATTTTAATAGACCAGGGGTTATCCAGGGTTTAATAATTCTGTTTTTCCTAGGGATTTTGACTTGTTTTGAATGATTTGTTATTACTGATTTAATTATACTAATGAATTTATTTACTGCTGCATTAATGTTATCGACCTCATATATTACTGTGAAATCCAGTTTTTCTAATTCCTCCACAATAGCTTTGTGGTTTAGGGTTGTTTTTGAATATAATTTGTGAGAAGGATTCGCATTTTTTATATTTAGCAGTAGTGGTTTGTGGTCTGTTATGTGTGCCTCCAAAACTAATGTAATTGTATTAAGATTTGATTTTAAAAATATATGATCCAAACAGTTTTCCTCTCGAGTGGGGAATAAATGTGTTGGCCTCAAA
Organism: Helicoverpa zea x Helicoverpa armigera; assembly: GCA_033682625.1. NCBI lineage: Eukaryota > Metazoa > Arthropoda > Insecta > Lepidoptera > Noctuidae > Helicoverpa > Helicoverpa zea x Helicoverpa armigera. The sequence goes on from JAWIIS010000031.1 coordinate 4,966,384, forward strand.
CCATGACATGCATTTAGTGTGAGATAGTCCAAAGTTCGTTCGTTTATTTTATTTGGTTGTATATCAATGTTTAGGTCACCTACAAGAGCCATGTTAGGGCATACAGATTTTATATTGTCGTAGACATCAATTAGACTTGTTGTGAAATTGTCAAAATTCTCCCTTGAATTGAATGAAGGCGAGCGATAGATCGCTACCACTGATAATTTATTGTCTAAGTGACACACTAGACAATTTCCACCCGTAAAGTCTGGCTCCCACGCTGTAGTTTGCAAGCTTGACTTTGTATAGATAATTATTCCGTCATTTTGGTTACAGTTTGTAATCGTGTGGTGTGAGTCAAAACCGTCCAATGTTGGTATATTGTTGATTTTACTGAGCCAGCACTCTGTTAGAACAATAATATCAATATTCATATTTAACAAATTCAACAGTACTTGAAGGTGCGAAAAATTTTTGCCGACACTACGAATGTTTATGTGTAATAGATTTATACTATTTCCAGCTGTGTCTATGTACTTTAGACATTCTTCTGGGTTGCAAACAAAGGATGCACCCTGGGTTATTTGGTCAAGGTCGTTATTGACGTTGATTAGATTAGCCATTAAGAGTATAAGAATCTGAACATTTAAAATAATTTCCGCAAACTGGTAGGGGGTTAAGGGATATAAGAGTCCCGTCGGGTTTTAAATAAAGTATATTTACTAGTGGGATTGGAGTCTTTAAATGCTTGCATGTGTTTGTGTGTGTGTTTAGAATGTTATTTCGGACAGTGGATTGATGTGTATTGTTTTTTTGTAAAAGGTATGTGTATATTATTAAGTGTTTAGCTGATACTTGAAAAATTATTGCAGAACTATTTTGTTTGTATAAATTTAAGATAATGCATTTTTGTAGTCAGATATTTAGCTTAGGTACATTAGTAATAAGGTCTTGAAGACATTTTTCTGTGTGAATTAGAATTTGCTTGTCACCAGCTTGCTTACGGAGAAAAATATTTCCGTTGCTGATCCAGCAGAAGCTATATTCATTATTCTTTGCGAATTGCCGCGTCAAGAAGAACAGCTTCTTCGAACTGGCGGACAGTCGCTCTTCGACATAGACAGCCTGGCGCTTGCCCGGGACACCAATCAATTCCGTGTTTAGTTTGTCCTCCTTCGAAGTTTTAGTTTTGTTGTATGTCCGAATAGCCTTAAGTAGGTTTTGTTTGGTATTAACCGTTGAGAACTCAACTATCACAGGACGAGATGTTTGGCTAGGTTTTCCGGGCTGACGATACACATCACGGATTTCGGATTGAGATACTGGTGTTCCAACGACTTGGCTAATATTGCAGATAGTATGTGATAGTGCGGTTGTAGTTTCATTTTCTAGTTGGGGAATATTTCTTATCTCAACACATGATGAGCGTGTCGCATACTGCAGATCTCTTATTTTATTTTCAAGTATTTCTATGTAGTTTCTCTGTTCTTTCTTCTCTTTCTTTAAGTCTTCTACTTCTTTTCTCATTTCTTCAAATTGTTGGTTGAAATATTGCATCGACTTCTCAATTTCGGCATTTGTTTTACGAATCTCGGCGTTCGATTTTTTGATATCGGCATTTTGCGCTTTGATCTCAGTTATGTCCTCCATCAGTTTTTGTATCAGAGCTGTTTGTGACTCCAGCATCTTAGCTACACGAGTGTCCTGCTCATTTCTCCATAAACTGAGGAGATCAGTTAGTTCCTGTTTATTTAGAGCAGGCTCAGTCTCTTGGGAACTTTCTTTTCTTGCTCGCTTGCCTCTATTTGTTACATGTTCACTCATATCAATGGCCGCATTTATGTCCGGTTCAGATTGAGTGTGCCACTGACCAGGCAATTTTGAAGGTGGAGTGCGCTGTACGCCCGCCATATCACAACAAGTAGGTATTAAGTATGCACCACCGAAGTGTTTTGGAGTCACTTGCAAATACTAAATTAAACTATTTGTTTTGAAGTTTATAGAATTGTTAAAAAACTTGCCGCAAAATACCTCTCTCGGGTGTATCACTTCGCTGTCGTAGCCGTTACAAAATCGTAGCTCGCCCGCAGCTCGCTCGCACGCAGTCACCACCGTAGCGGGCCTCGATGACGTCAGCCTCGCGTAGCACACTGTTATTTCGTCACTCACTGTCGCTTGCTCGGTGACGCGGCGGTCAAGCGCGCGGCTTGGAATGCCCCACCGTGAGAGTTCGTGGGTTCGAAACTCACCAATCCAAATCACTTTTCGAAACGAACTTTGAGACGGCAGCGTCAAAAAACTATTTATCTCTTTCAAGGACCGCCCAGTGGGCGTCAAGTCTGGATTATAACAGTTAAAGAGTGACAAGGAATTGCGAAATGAGTAACCTGACCAATCACAGATTTTAGCGACACAATTTCTAAACGATAGTTGACACACGTCCACTCGCCACAACGTTCGCTGACCGACCCCGTTCGCAGTAGGTAAGTTAATGTCGGTCCTGCTTGTGATCTCTCTCCGGTGGTGTCGGATTGTCGTCGCATCGCACTATGAGTGTCAAGGAATAGCAAGTGCACCTGTTTCCAAGCAAATGTGCGTGCACTATAATATTATGTCCTGCGCAGCTGACTGATCTCCTTCTATGAGAACAGCCGTCTTGGCCTAAATCTACCTTTTTACTTTTAGACGCCATTATTATCATGTGAGCTATGCAAACAAATAATGTGTATTACTTTTTTTTCAGTGTTTTCATCAACAACGGGAAAAAGAACGAAAATTGCTCTAAGCGAATTAGAAAACTTATTAAACCCAACACTAACTAAGCAAAACTCCCAAAATAGTATTATAGAATTACTTAAACTATTAAGGAAAGAGCAAAACTTCCCAGTTTACATAATCAAGTCTAACAAAAGAGGTAGAATACCAAAAAAGTCTAAGCACAATTTAAGAACGAATGTTTTGTATAATGGCAACACTCATCCTAGTAGAAAGTCTGTCCTCACTGGTGAAAATGAAAAACCAAGTCAAGATGGATTGACGAGAATACGTTACGACTTTCTGAATCAAGAATTGAATGAACGGCTTTTGAAAATGAGCGTCGGAAGAGTATTTATACCGTACGAAGATTAAAAACAACTATAATTTTGTAACTATGTTTTATTTACCCAGCTGTTAATTATCTATATTTACAAAAAAAGAACTTAATGCCCGTTTTCACCAACAATCTCTTAACGTTTCCCTAACTAAGTATCACTGAGATTAAGGGCTCCCCCAAAGTATAGGTTATGGGACACTTAAACTTTGGTGGAAACGAAATTCGTATTAAGTGTTCCCTAAATGCTCTTAGGGGATCCCTAAATTTAGATGTTTGTTGGCGAAAATGGGCATAAGACTAATAAAGGGCGTCTAAAAATTGGTCCTTATCGCTGTCACCCGGCAGTGTACCTAATAGGTGAAATGACAATGCTAAGGTTGGGACAAATAAAAACTAGCCCTTAGGTCACGAGAAGTGTCAGCCCCTTAGGCTTAGAAACTTCCTAAGCAAGGATGTGAGAATTCGGAGTGTCCTGTGGTTGAAACACTCGGGTGGTGACCCGAGTGTTTCAACCCCAAATACCTATCTACCCCTGATTATTGGCCACGGGCCCACGGCGGCTGTTCTCATATAAGGAGATCAGCCACTTACGCAGGACATATTAAGGAGATCAGCCACTTGCGCAGGACATATTATAGTGCACGAGAATGTAAATACGCAGGTAAATGAAACCACTGGCGTAATGTGTAGTGTACATAGTTAAGTACATTACATATTATTTCCATTTAATTTACCGCCTTGACATCGATTCAATTATTTTTATGTCTTAATGTTATTTTGGTCAGCGATCCTGTGAACGCCACTATTGTGGAAAATATGAAGAGTTTTCATTTATTATTAGTTTTTCTTACAGTTATTTGTGGTATGTTTTTTTTTGTGTTAAATTACCTCCTTGGAGTGCTTGTAGCTATATCGATCATAAAGCAACTCTTGGAGTGGTCGGTCGGTAGTTGAGCCACCATCTCGTCATTTCGAGTTCTTCTGTGTCTGTGTATCTAACGGGTATCGGGTTCCCCGGGTAACTGGGTTGAGGAGGTTAGATATGCTGTCGCTCCTTGTGGCACACTGGTACCCAGCTGCATGCGGTTACACTGGAAGCCGACCCCAGCATAGTTAGGAAAAGGCAACGTATAGGCATAGTACATTGTTTTCATAGGAAGTTCCCTCGCGAAACAGCTGAAACCGATGTTCTACCAGCTTGAACCTAGATAATTTTTCAATTGTATATTTTTTACAGAATTGCCATCAAAATCTGACACACGACACGCTTTACCACGTCGGCTAAAAAGCCCTCGAGTCTACCTAAGTTACCGCGACGCACCATTAGAAATGAGAGAAAGAAACGAGAGAAAACAACACTTCGACAACACAAACTTTAGAAAACACAGCCGCCATAATATACCTATAATTATTATTACAAAACGTCATCCTGACATTAAAATAAATCAACAGCTTGACAACCTTTTTGGCGCGAACGGTATAATGTCTGACACAATATCCAAAATAGCGCGCGATTCGGGAACCAAACGTCAAAATTATTTGAATACTGGACGCCGAAGCAGTGATTTGAGGAAAAAATATCGCAGAAAATTAATGGCTATGATGAATAAAGAATTAAATAGACAATTGTTGGCTAAAGCTAATGTTATGAGGCGATATCATGATTATGATGATAATTAGAAATATTTGTAAATAGGTGTATGTGTTAAGTCCGTCGTTGTACAGTGTGCAAAAAGCATTTAATAAATAAATACTTTAGCCAATTACTTCTGCATTTTAAGACACAGTTGCACCATTTAAGTATAACGATAAACAAACCCCAGCCACCCGCAGCCCAGGTACTTGGGCTGCGGGTTGTTCGAAAGAGGTACCGCGGCCCTAGCACATAAGAAGGCCTACGACGGAACACGACGGCTTTTAGTCAGTAAGAGTCTGACACTCCCTCACCGCTGCTAACCCACAGCGGGAGGGGTCATTTGATGATTTTTACGTCGTTAAAAAAGCCGTATAGGTACTTGCCGCCCATTGGTCAAATCAGCGATTTGACAACGGAAAATGGTTCGGTATCGTTAAGTTAAATGGTGGAACTCACCGTGCAAGAATCTTTGAAAAATAACCTAAGATTTACCAATAGTAAAGAATAAACAGATTTTTTTGTGCTTGCCAATGTTTTATTTGAAAAGCTGTGGTGACCCTCTGAAACCAAACTTTTTAAACTTGATTCTGCCTTCTAAATTCGTTAGTTAAAATTTTTCACTCCCCACGTGCAGTGTGAGGGAATGTCAGACTCTTACTGACTAAAACCCACCAACTTCCTACTTAAGTCCTTTATGTAGGTACCAGCGCCGCGATAACTCGCGCTAACAATCCCGCAGCCCCAGATTTCAAATAGAACCTACAATTTCCAAAAATAGAGAAATTTATACATTTTTCTGTTCAGCATTTTAAATTCATAATAATGGTGTTCGAAAAATCAACAAAATCGATTTCTCGATTTTCCATTTCAAGCTTGAAGTAAAATAATTAAAACTACAATTATGTTTTTTCGAAATGTTCTGAAAAGTTATGCAATCAAATATTTAACACGCAAGTAGTGGTCATTGTGAAATGACGGGACTACAATATTTCTTTGCGTTTTTATTAACTGTTATAGGTGAGTTAATCTATGTCATTTCTCAAGACCATTCTATTTCTTGTAATTGAAAATCATCAAATAACCCCTTCCGCTGTGGGTGCAGCATGTCAGACTCTTAGAGCTCTGCCTCACTAGGACGCCATGGCGACGTCGCCAGCGGCACAGGTCTGGCTACTTCTGGCATCCAAATGTCGCCAAGTCGAGTGGCCATGGCGTCTCGACAGTCAATTGTTTACGTCGTCGCTGAAGAAATTACACGGTGACTGGCGACCACATTGGCGACTGTGTGAGGGAGGTGCGCTTTACCGTGTACATTACAGTGGCTACAGTGGCCACGTCGCCAAGCTGCCAAGGTAGCCAGAAGCCACGTAGGAAACAGTAGCTCGTGGCCACGCCTCCAATTTGGCGACGTTGCCAAACCGTCGCCAAGTGAGTTAGGTTCCATACATTTCCATACTAACTGCTTGGATACGTAGCCGGCGACGTCGCCATTGGCGTCCTAATGAGGCAGGGCACTTACTGACTAAAACCCACCATGTTTCTTTATGTACTAGAGCCACGAAAACCACATATTAAGTTATGAGCAATGAGGTTTTTATATATAATATCATTGGTTATGAGTAGTTTTGGCAGGAATGAAAGAGTTACTTTCGCATTTATAACATTTTTTACCTAACAAGGATAATAACAAATCTTCTTTCCAGTATTCCCAAAAACAGAAGCACGTTACATTTCAAAATATAACCCAAACTCGAGAATCGACCGCAATGCAGACAGGTACAGTCGATCTAAAGGACAAAATATACAAGTTTACATTATAACGAACTCGGAACCAACTATACAGAGAACAAATGACGAAACGGGAGATTTATTCGATGACAACGGAATGCTATATATAACAAATCCGAAATCTGAATTAGATAGAAAAGCTTCTGAAATGTATAAGTACAAAATTGGACGTCGAAATTACGATTTGGGTAAGAAGAATAGGAGAAAATTAATGGCTATGATGAATAAAGAGCTAAATAGACAGCTTTTAGCGAAAGCTAATAGTTTGAGAAGAAATAATGTTAAATTGGAATACGATTTTAATGAATTGGTGTCGTGAAATCTTTGCTAATAATATTAAAGAGGAAATGTTTTTATGTTTTTTGTTTGTATCCTAAAGAATTTAAGAAATTTTTTCACTGTTGGACAGCTACGCTTTTCCCGAGTAACGTAGACTACCTATATTTTATCCCGGTACGGGCAGTAGTTCCCTCAGGCCGCGGGTGAAACCGCGGGAAACTTGCGGGCTAGTGTTAAATATATTTGCGAGTTCCTCAATGTTTTGAAAGTCACGATAAATTGTGGGTCCCGTTTGTCACTTCTGCTGCCTTGACAGTTGTAGTCAAAGCCAGAAATCAAATACTGACAACCAGTATTACGATGTTGCCTATTAACTGGGTTAAGGAGGTCAGATAGAAATACTGACAACCAACCTTACGAAAGCATGACCAGTAACTGGGGGTTGGGGAACTCAAATAGGCAGTAGCTCCTTGTAAAACACTGGCACTCAGCTGCATCCGGTTAGACTGGAAGCCGACCCCAACATATTCACGAAAAAGCTATGCAGATGATGAAGAACAAAAAAAATCACAACGCCAAGTAATTATCTTTTTAATTACTATAAAAACAATTATTATTTATCCGACATCCTGTTTGCCATTTCAAGTAACTTCAAATTGAGTATCTGATTTTTGAGTTCTGTCATTTTCTTCTTCGTGACATCTTTTATGTCAAAAAATTCATTTCTGTCATAGTCGTTTCTCCTTCTGTCATCTTGATAATCGTTGTTATTATAAAACTCTTCTGATAGCCCGGTCAAAATAGACATAAAAGTAGTGGTCAAATAACAAAAATTCCCACAGAGCCGATTTTTGGTGGAGAGCTAGATTTGATCATTATAAATAAAATACTAAAAGTCCCCATCGATCCCATGTGTGCGTCAAAAGTTATTCGAGGTCAAATGTCAAAATTTTAGGTTTTTTGATTATTTTTCGAAAACGGTAAGTTTTATCAAAAAAACACATCAGACCAAAATCGTAGATCTTTAAATTTTCTACAAAAATGGCATTAACAGTTTTCTCCTAAATCTTACCATTCCTGAGATATAGCCATTCAAAGAGTCACACTATACATGATATGCACATATAAGCCACGTACATACGAGGGCTGCCTTTAAGTTGTATCGTTTGAAATAAGTACAGACAATCTAATAGGTTAATACCATTTATTGTTTTTCAAAGAATTCTCTGCGATATTTAATGCACTTTAGCACGCATTAAACCCAGTTCTTGAAACATTTATTCCATTCTGAAGTGGGGGTAGTCAAATTGGCCGATTTGTATGAGTCAACAGCTTTTTCAGGTGTGCTGAAAAGTTTACCACGAAGACTTTACTTAATTTTGTGGAATGTAAAACAATCGTTATGCCCACGGATCTATGTCACGGTATGTTACATGTTGGTCTGCGACAATTAACTGCCGCATAGCCTCGATATTATCTTGGGTCATATCGGGTTTGAACTACCTTCAAGTGGCTTGTCTCTAAGGCTAGATTGCCCACTTTTAAATCCTAAATATGAGCGTACTGCAGTCCTAAGGCATGGTTCTGCATCATGAAACTCAGAACAATTTTTTTTAAAGCGCTGAAGTCGCGACAATGCGCTTTTAAAGTTGTAGAAAATTATCGCACGCTTATTTTCCTTCGACATTTCCATTTTTATCCAGAAGACTGGGGTTGGAAGGAAGGTACAAATCGGCCAATTTGACTACCCCCACTTTAGAATGGAATAAATGTTTCAAGAACTGGGTTTAATGCGTGCTAAAGTGCATTAAATATCGCAGAGAATTCTTTGAAAAACAATAAATGGTATTAACTTATTAGATTGTCTGTACTTATTTCAAACGATACAACTTAAAGGCAGCCCTCGCATGTACGTGGCTTATATGTGCATATCATGTATAGTGTGACTCTTTGAATGGCTATATCTCAGGAATGGTAAGATTTAGGAGAAAACTGTTAATGCCATTTTTGTAGAAAATTTAAAGATCTACGATTTTGGTCTGATGTGTTTTTTTGATAAAACTTACCGTTTTCGAAAAAAAATCAAAAAACCTAAAATTTTGACATTTGACCTCGAATAACTTTTGACGCACACATGGGATCGATGGGGACTTTTAGTATTTTATTTATAATGATCAAATCTAGCTCTCCACCAAAAATCAGCTCTGTGGGAATTTTTGTTATTTCATATGTCTATTTTGACCGGGCTATGAATTATAGTTATTTTTTGGAGACTGTCTATCATCCGCTACGTAGACATAGATAGGTTCTTTTTTGAATAAAACTTCGTTTAGTATTTTGCTTATTGAATGCTTGCCGACATGTTGTACGTGAACTGAGGTCGCAGGATGTACTGAAAATAAAATAGGCAATTTTAATAAGCACCTATTTCTAAACCTATGTGATGATGATGATATCCTCAAATTCCTCCTGTTTCTAATAAGGAGAATAACCAACTGCGCAGGACATATTATAGTGCACGAGCATTTGCTTGGACACAGGTGCACTCACTATTCCTTCACTCTCATAGCGCGATGGGACGACAATCTGACACCACCGGAGAGAGATCACAAGCAGGATCACAAACTGAAATTTAGTACAGACATAGGTTGGAACTTGAGAAAGGAGATAGTCTTTATTACAAAAAAGTAGAAAAATAAAATTCCGGACATATAGTGCTATCTATTGGTCAAACTAATTGGTCAGATAGGCAGTCGCTTCTTGTAAAGCACTGGTACTCAGCTGAATCCGGTTAGACTGGAAGCCGACCCCAACGTGATTGGGAAAAGGCTCGGAGGATGGAGGATGGAGGATGGATATTGGTCAAACTAAAAATCAGCCAGAAGTCACTATTCCACGCGAACGAAGTTGCGGGCAAAAGCTAGTATTAAATAAAATTATATTAAAATATTACCTGCACACAATACCAAAATCACCGCTACCTTATCCATTCTGAGTAAAATCATTACTGCTTACCAATAAAAAATCTGTTCATTCATGATTTTTAATTAAACCATCATGGCGGAAGTCGATCATAAAAGTCCAATTAGCTCATAAAAATTGTGGAACGAACGATCATAAAGTTAAGCAACGCTTGATGCAGTCGGTCCGTGGATGGGTGACCATCTTGTCATAACTAGTTCTTTCGTGTTTCGGAAAGCACGTTAAACTGTAGGTCCAGGTTTTTTTTCCCCGACATCAAAAATCATCAAATGACCCCTCCCGCTGTGGGTTAGCAGCGGCGAAGGAGTGTCAGACTCTTACTGACTAAACACCGTCGTAGGCCTTTTATGTACCAGGGCCGCGGTATCTCTTTCGAACAACCCGCAGCCCCGGTGTAGGTCCCGGCTGTCATTTGAACATCTTTGGCAGTCGTTACGGGTAGTCAGAAGCCAGTAAGTCTGACAACCAGTCTTACCTAGAGGTATTGGGTTGCCCGGGTAACTGGGTTGAGTAGGTCAGATAGGCAGTCGCTCCTTGTAAAGCACTGGTACTCAGCTGCATCCGGTTAGACTGGAAGCCGACCCCAAAATAGTTGTGAAAAGGCTCTGCAGATGGGATAAAATAATAAAAATAAAACACGCAAATGTTGCATAAAATTCATTTAACTAAAATAAAAATTAACAAAGAAAAACATAATTACCTACATACTATATACGTATATTTTATGTTTCTATAAAAGTTAATGTTTTCATAAAATAAAAACAACCTTCTGTACTTTTAGTTATAATCATCGGCACGAATCTTGAGCGCTGACCTTCACCTGCGCAGAAGTAATTTATTGGGTCCCTCTTGTGGTATGAAGTGAGGCGCGAAGGCGGGCTAAAGCGGTGATTGGCCCGCAGTGCATCGCGTCATAGCCGTCACTCGGGATTGGTTCTTTGCTAATGAATCACTTCTGCGCAGATGAAGGTCAGCGCTCAAGATTCGTGCCGATAGCTATACAATGTTTAGTTGACAGATAGCAGATAATTTGAGCTGCCCATAACATTATTTTTCTAATAACATACGAAAAATTTTACCATTAAAAACTTTAAGGTAGGTTTTAACAACTAGCTGCCGACTGCAACTGTCGACCGCACTTGCAGCGACTGCATGAAATCCGTTGATATCTGAGGGCGACTGCACGTGCTGCTGCCGCTTCGATACAAATCGGTTTCATGTAAATACACACAAACCAGGGGCCCGATTCTGCTAAGTTAATAATGTCAAAATTGAATCGTAATAGCAGTTTTAACCTTAGCGGGCATTCTGCTACTAATATAAGACCAATCGTATTCCAATGACTTTCGATTGGTCGTTGATTTGTCTGCCATTTGGTCTATACGGTGGTTTGTCTACAATCATATTGCAATCGTAAATCATTTTTAGACAATATAATTTATTATTGAATCACAGAAAAGGATAAAAGCGTTTGTTTGAAAGAAAAAATAGCGGAATGCCACATAGGTACGCTTCAATCGAATTGAGTCGTGATTGGATTTCAGTCGAAGCATTTACCTTAACTTTGAATAACTTTGAATAATAGCAAAAGCAATTTAAATTGAAAATAAACTGTCAATTTATAAAAAAAAATGCCCTAAATCTGTATAATAATTAATTTTATCAACGGTCCGTTGGCTGTGCATAGTCTTGGAATTCATTTCCCGAGTCGGTACGAATAATGGAATATAGTATTCATTTTTTCATCGTCCCACTGCTGGGCTGCGGCCTCCTCTCAATGCGGGTTGCTGATTTCAGACTTTATAGTCCAGGTTTCCTCAAGATAAAAAAGGTTAAAAGGCTGTAACAGTAACCATAGAACAAAATAATACAATCACATTTACGAGTGAAATAAAAGAAAATAAGATTGGTACCTATTTGTAAAATTATTCTAAACTGGGTAAAATATTTAAAACAAGCAATGCTATTTTGTATTATAATTCAATTAGTAATATTAACGCGCAAACGGCTGATTTTTATGAAAATTGGCCGTAACATAGCTTACACATCAAAATAAGATGTAGGTGACTTTTTGAAGTAGTTCCGAGTTTAGAAAATTTCTGGGAATTAGTGTATGAAAGTGTTGCTGGGGAGTTTGTTGCGCCACTTCTTCTTCCCAGCAATAACACATAGGAAGTGGTGAAGGGTGGGCGTTTTGGGGGCTGTCTTTTTTAAATTTCTGACGTTCGAAAAGTGATGTTTTGCAGCCTAATTTGAATAAATGACTTGATTTTGATTTTGAAAAGAAAATTATAACACTGCTTGTTTTAATAGCAAATATAATTTAATTTCTATATTTTAACAACTATATAACTAATATACAGGCTGTTATAAAAGTACACTACGACACTTTTGTAACAACCTGTATATGTAACATATTTTTTTTAATTTTATATTTTGTGAAAAATAAATCTTGTCTAAACTATGAGGTACTTATCTAAATAATCTTTTTTTATAACCAATCTAGAATTTTTGAAAAATATTTTACATTAAGTATATATTTTTCAAAAAAAAATCTAGATTTTTAATAACTTATATGTACCCCAAGGAATTACTAGCTAAAACATCAAAACCCATATGTCTAAAATAATTTATTTTTAACTAAATAAATATTTTGATAGTCATAGGGTCGACATTAATCAAATTCGCCTTTAAATTATTGACATTTGAAAAAAAAAAACATAACAAGATATTTTTTAAAGTCGTCTTGGCCTAGTGGGAAAAGAACCAACCTCTCAAGTATGAGTGTGTGTTCAATATCAGGTCAGACAAGTACCAATGCAACTTTTCTAAGTTTGTATGTACTTTCTAAGTATATCTTGGACACCAATGACTGTTTCGAAAGGCACGTTAAAATGTAGGTCCCGGCTGTCATTGACAAGCCTTGACAGTCGTTACGGGTAGTCAGAAGCCAACCAATCTTACCGAGGGATATTTGGTTGCCCGGGTAACTGGGTTGATGAGATCAGATAGGCAGTTGCTCCTTGTGGCACACTGGTACTCAGCTGCATTCTTAAGGAATAAGTAATTATTGAATTGTCTGCAAATACATTTTGCAAAATTGTTATGCTTTTTTTTCCAAACGTAAATTATTGGTGCTTGCAATTGAAGTATATTTAACGCAACAATCGCCCAACTGCTGAGTAACAATCAACAAACTATGAACTAACAATTACCCAACTGGGGAGCAACAATCAACAAACTGCTTAGCAACCAACAATCGCCCAACAGTTGCCCAACAATCGCGCAACTGTCGCGCAACTTCCGAACTACAAGCACCGTTTTAAACACGCTATCAACTCCTAGCATCATTGATTGTCTCTGGTACTTTAATTTCTAGACCATCCATCTCTTTGGTTAGAGTGATCTGACAGCCGAGCCGCGAGGTGTCAGTCAGACCGTATGCTAAGTCTAACATATCTCGTTCCTCGTCGCAAGCTTCTTCTGGTAATCTGGAAAAATATGGAAAAATAACAATTATAGTTAACTTGAGTAATCTTAATATTTCTAATACTATGAAAAGGATTTTTATGGTTATTTGTTCCATAAAGGCTCCGAAAATTCGGAACCAATTTGTAAAAAAAAATACTGTTGGAAAGCTACTCTTCCTAAATAACATCCTTACTAATATTATAAATGTGAAAGTAACTCTGTCTGTCTGTCTGTCTTTTCTACTGAACCGATTTGTGTGAAATTTGTTACAGACATAGGTTGGAACTTGAGAAAGGACATAGGAATATAAAAATAAAAAATATTTATTCCGAACATACAGCGCCATCTATTGGTCAAACCAAAAATCTGCCGGAAGTCACTATTCCACGCGAACGAAGTCGCGGGCAAAAGCTATATGTAATCCCGGTACGGAAAGAACTTAAGGGTGAAACCAGGGGAAACAACTAGTTAGCTTTTAGTTAGCTTCCTTAGTATGGTATACGTATTTGTAACTTTATCCACCGCTCATAAAACAGAGATGAATGGTAGTGCACACAACGATTAGGTATCCGGCCGTTATCAAACCGACTATCAGTTGATTGGATTCACGATAACCTTCAAATTCATGTATAAATCGACCATCAGTCAACTATTACCTATACCTAATTAGTTTGCAATGTGCTGGGGCTCTTACCTCCCCACTCAGAGACATTTATTTATGATTACTTAAGTCACTCCTTAGTGACGGAATGTCATACAAATCCTTTACTAAGGAATAGCTTAAGTAACCATTAAATAAATGTCTCTGAGTGGGGAGGTTAATCTTTTTAATGAATCAACTGAAACTATTGGTGAAAACAGCATGAAAATTCAGCATTAACTCAGCAGTTTTTGAATTTATCGGGATCAAACAGACCAAATGGTGGACTTAGTATTAAATTATGTAGGATCACGTAACTATAGACAATCCTAAAAACTTACAAAACATACGAACCTATATTTTATTATACAATGCGAAAAAACTATATAGGTAGTCCCGTTTAACAAAAAAAAAGGACTTGTTAATGCAATACGGTATTTTTTATTCCAAAGTATAAATCCGACTACTCAGAAATCTTTTTAGAATTTCAAATAATACAGAGAATAGAATACAGTTTCCGGTATTTAAAAAATGTTTAGTTTTTGTTTGTAATAGACAAACTCAAAAACTACAGAACCCATTTAAAACATTTTTTCACTGTTGGAAAGCTACACTCTTCCCGAGTAACATAGGCTATATTTTATCCCGGTACGGACAGTGGTTCCCACGGGACGCGGGTAAAACCGCTGGAAAACAGCTAGTTGTAAAATATATTGCTAGCGGAAGTTAGTAGTTAAGTATATGTATATTTTTAGACGGTTATCATCCAATTTTGGCAGTCGTTGGGGGAAGCCTACGATCAGCAGTGGACGTCATAACGTCAATCAATGTAATAACACCCAATTTTCAACTCACTATAGAGAACAAAATTAGTAGCGGAGGTGCCATAACGGAACAGCCGGGACTGCGTGATTGTTCGATAGAGTTACCGCGGCGCTGGTACATAAAGGGCTTAAGAAGGAACATGGTAGGTTTTAGTCAGTAAGAGTTTGATTGACACTCTTTCACGCTGCACACACAGCGGGAAGGGGCATTATGATATCCAATAGAAAAATATGACCCGATGCCTTCCGCTGTGGGTGCAACGTGAGGGAGTGTCAGACTCTTACTGACTAAACCCACCATGTTTCTTCTTAAGCCCCTTATGTAGGCCGGGCGGCCTGCCGGGGCTGCGGGTTGTTCGAAAGATATACCGCGGCCCTGGTACATAAAAGGCCTACGACGGAACACGACGTCAGAGTCTGACACTCCCTCACCGCTGCTAACCCACAACCCACATCATTTGATGATTTTTGACGTCGTTAAAAAAAAAGCCCCTTATGTACCAGCGCCGCGGTAACTCGCGCGAACAATCCCGCAGCCACGGCTGCATTGCGGCATCTCCGCTCATCTTTCTTTACACTGTGCAACTTACCTATTATAGTCATCCGGTTTTAGCACTACGTGACAGGTAGAGCATGTAAGGGTACCCTCACACGCGCCATAACCTTCGATATTCAGGTCATTGTTGACAACTACATCCAGTAGTGTGTCCCCGACCTTAGCTTCAGTCTCTAAGCGTTTGCCGTCGTATAAGACGAACGTGACTTTTACTCTGAAAAAATTAAAACAATTTAATTAATATGTCTGAAACATTCTGCAAAATCTGACTATTCAGGATGAAAATCGGTTCAGCCAAACGTGAGATAATCACGTACAAAAATACGTTTAAATGTATTACTGAGAACCTATTTTTTTAAGAAAGTTAGTGAAGTTCTTTTTCCTCCTGTCCTGTTCCCAATTTTATTTGGGGTCGGCGCAATATGTCATCCTCTTCCATTTTCCCTGTCACTCGTCATACTGACACTCACTCCCTATTCATGTCATCTTTCAGGCAATCCATCCATCTTTTCTTAGGTCTTCCTCTTAGTAATAAAAAAATTCTATTGATATCATAAATGCAAGTTTGTATGTACGTATGGCTGTTTGTTCCTCTTTATCGCAAAAAGTATCCAGTAGATACATTTTGATGAAACTTAGAAGTAATATAGGCTCAGGTCAACTGAGAATATAGGGTACTTTTTATTCATACTGAGAATCTCTTTTTTAAGACCCAATATAACTGACAACATATACATACAATTTTTAAATTAAAACAGTTGTTTTGAGAAAATCAGATGTTTATGTGTTCTTGAGACTTAGTTGGTTAAAAATAGCCAATATATTGTTTATCTTACAGGATGTAGATAACAGTAAATAATAATCTTTAAGAGTATTGTACACTTTGAGTATTTTCTACAAACATAATAATCTTAATTTTATCATCAACTTGATAAATCACCTTGAATATTATTTATAAGTACCAATATCTTATAAAGATAACATTTTAAGAAGTAAATACATTGTTTTAACATAATAATATAAAATTTTCAATAGGCACAATTATAGGAATTTTGTTTTTCACTACATAGTATAAAACAAAGTTGCTCTTTCTGTCCCTATGTCCCTTTGTATGCTTAAATCTTTAAAACTATAGTCTGTTTTTTAATCTCGTAGACTAAATTGACACTTGCAAAATGTCAAACTTTCTAATAATTTTGCTAGCTCTGTGGTGCAGTGCTGTACTTACGATACCGGTTCGTTTAATCGTAACTTTTTATCTATAATAGACGAATTTAATATTCATTCAAAGTTTTATATTTAAAATTCACGTACGTACACATGGCTGTACGACGTGCTACAAACTGCCAGGGATATCTGACCACGCAAAGCCATGCGTAATCATCAAGGATAAGCCCATTATTTCAGGATGACTTATTGTAAAAAGTTACGATTCAACGAACCGGTATCGTAAGTACAACACTGCACCACAGAGCTAGCAAAATTATTAGAAAGTTTGACATTTTGCAAGTGTCAATTTAGTCTACGAGATTAAAAAACAGACTATACGGAACCGATTTTCATGCGGTTTTTTCTATCAGATAGAGTGTTTAAAGAGGAAGGTTTATATGTATAATAACATACATTAAATAGTGGGGAAATACTGGTAATCCTGTGTGAAGCTGGGGCGGGTCGCTAGTATCTTATAAAGATAACATTGTAAGAAGAAAATAAAGTAGTTCAACTATAGGTATTTATTTTGATATATAATTACATAGCTGGTTTACTGCGGTTTCACCTGCGTCCCATGGAGTCTACTTCTCGTACCGGGATGAGCAGTGTAGCTTTCTAACAGTGAAATATTTTTTCAAATTGGCTCAGTAGTTTCAGAGCTTTTAGGGTGCAAATAAACAAATAAATAATTTTTATTATCCTACTAATATTATAAACGCGAAAGTTTGTATGTATGGATGTATAGATGTTTGTTACTCTTTCACGCAAAAACTACTGAATGGATTTTAATGAAACTTTACAATAATATAGCTTATACATCAGAATAACACATAGGCTACAATTTGTAAACATATTGTTCGAAATACTAAACCTGCGCGAAGACTAAGTCTATGATGTAGTACTAAAGACGAAGTCGCGGGCACCAGCTAGTGTGATAATAATTTTAACTAATTTTGTAAAAAAAAAGATAACTTTGTACTTTTGTACTCTACTTCTACTATTTATATTTCTAACATTATATTTATGGTGATTGTTTAAACCTCAACATATTTCATAGGGAAAAGGCTAGATAGATGATGTAATAAATTGCTGAATTTGATTCAACTTAAGTATCTAATCTAAGAATGAAAAACTGATATGAATTTGTGGTTCTTGATTTTTTTTAATTGTTTTTTCTGTATTTATTGTGTAAAATCAACTTGCATTAAAGGGAGTAACAGTAGACCCTTTATAAGTTTATATTAATTGATAGGCACTTAGGCCCAATAGGCCATGTTCACTGAAAACATAAAAATCCATATTTTCTTATAACAACTATTTACTTTGTAATTTTAATGTGAAAATTCATAGTAAAAAGTTGTTTTAAGAAAACTGAAGTTTATGATAAGGAGCAACAGGTAAACCAGAAAGCTACACTTAAATAGCTAAGAAAATGCTAAATAGATATGATAGGAGTGATATACGAATATCTATATACGAAATAGTTGGCAAAGGTACAAAATGACCAGGTATTTCTAATATTTATCCACAAATATTGACGTTAAATCAACAAGTAAGGGAACAAACTCTATTTTACAAATATGACGTGGTATTGACTAATTACAATAAATATTGACTTACTTTTCATCTTTTAACGCTAATTCGGTCGTCGATAAAGGCGCTATGCTCCTCTGGTTCGCGAAATTCGATGTTACAGCGTTGTTCTTAAGCGAACAACGTAGATTTCGCGCTGACAAATGTTTCATAAAATTCCGTAACATTTTGTCCTATTTCAAAGCCACTGCAGGGTTTTAAAACGCTGAATCACTCCGCACCGCACCCCTGTGTATTAAGTAATTCAGTGAGATAGCGTCTAGCAGATTTATGTTAATAAAAATATGATAATTTCACAATTTATTCTTGACCTTACGAATTTTAGGTTACACAAGATGCGTTCCGTGTTTGACTTTGAACTGAATGTCAAATCACCTGGTTTGTTCAAAATGATAACAACAATCATACCACAAAAGCTTAGGTATTTTGGTCTAAGTAATACATGCTCTTCCGCAACGTAGGTTAAAATCATAAATAGCTTTTGAAAATAGGAAAACTTAATTATCAACACTATTGTTTTGCATTTATACAAAAAATGGTGTTGTAGTTGCTGAGTGTAATGGAAAACCTTTTCACCTGACGTTGACGTTTTCACGTTGGCGTCACGTTTTGTTATTGCAATAGGAATAAGTAAAATGATTAAACGTTATTGTTTTACCTGAATTATAAAGCATTAAATAGGTCTTATTCACATATCAAATTAGAAAATATCCTACTTTTGACTTTATAATATTTCAGATAGATCTCCAGGTACATTTTTATTTCATAGTTTTTTTGATTCCGAATAAATAACTAAACGTGAAATGTCGAGTTCCATACCTAAAACTCTGAAAATAATGATAGTTCTTTAACAAAAATTCTAAATACAGGTAATAAATAAAAAAATACTAAAATAATCAAGAAACAAATTCTTAAGTTTCCCTCTCTCACCCTCTTGTGACATCCTAAAAGACTTGTATTTATCATAATAATGCATTAAAATCACACATTACACGATTATAACAATATTCAGCTTCGGACTATTCCAGAAAAACGCGAAAAGTTCAAGATAACATAACTGAAAACTGGAACGCAATTTCCGCACATACTTGTCAAAATTGCATCGTACTGTGAAGTCAAAATAATTAGAAATTTCTAATTTTCCTTTTTTTCTCGAATATATTTCCACTAAATTCCGTCTAAACATCGAGAATATAAACCCAACAGTTCAAAATGTCGGACAGGTTAAAAAATACGGGCCAACCTAACGAGGAAATTATAGATGAATTGACAAAAGATTTAAAAACTTCGCTAAACACCACGGAATCGGTTGAAGAGTTTGTTATAAGTCCTGGCACGAGCGCTGAAGACTTTCCTAAGGCTTCCGGGGACGCACCACACACAAGCGGTAATATTTTCCATCATTTTTATTACTTATCCACTTGGGCGTAGTCGTTAAAGAAAATGATAATTTTTCGATGTTAATAAGCATACTAATTAGACGTGCTAGTATGCTAGGCCCTTTGTTTATATATAAACAATGAGTGTTGGAAGACGGATGACTCATATTGGAAGGTAACATTGTAGCAAAGTTTGCTACACTCAATCCTAGAAAGGAATTTACAATCTCATATTCATAACCAAAATTTATTTGTGCAAATGTGCGATATAGAAAGATATATTATAACACCTAGATCAAAGCCAACAAACATGCTCATCTCACAAATCTTGACCACACTGGGAATAGAATCTGGGACCTTCTTTTGGTCTGTCCGGCATAGTAACCTTTGCACCAACAGTGGTGTGAAATTTTAAACCATTGTTAATATTTCACATAGCATAGAATTTTCCTCAATCCTGATAGGTAAAGATTGGCATCTACTTAACATTCAATATCTGATTTCATGAATATAGAATTTCCTCCTCTTTTGGAAGGCGGTTAAAAGTTGGGTTTTTTAAACATCATTTATTTTTGAAGTTAAAACCAATTTAAAGTTCTAAATTTTAGTATTAAAATTATGATTGATAGACCCCAGTATAAGAGATCATGTTAATATTGGTTCTGTACCTGATCTCTCTCCGTCTACCCACCAGTGTCATTAGGCTATGAGAGTGACGGAATAGTGAGTGCACCTGTGTCCAAGCAAATGCTTGTGCACTGTAATATGTCCTGCACAGCTGGCTGATCTCCGTATATGCCAAGTCCAGAAGCCTTTGATGCCATTATTATTTATTACTCAATCAACTAATTTCTTTTCCAGACACACCAACACATTCCGACACCATAGAAGACCAAGACCTGGACCGAGACTACAAGGATGACGATGGAGCCAAAGCAGACAGCGACACAGATATAGACGAGACTTCTCTGAAGGATGCTGAAGTGGACCTCACCGATGACCAGAAGGAAGAACGGAAGATTATAGCTGAAGAGTTGAAGAAGTGTGGCAATGAAGCGTTTAAGATCGGTGATTATGAGAGGAGCATTGAAAAGTATACTGAAGGTGAGTTTTTGAGTATTTCTGTAGTATTTTATTCATCCCTCATCCTTCGAGCCTCTATGTTGGGGTCGGTTTCCAGTCTTACCGGATGAAGCTGAGTATCAGTGCTTTACAAGGAGCAACTGCCCTATCTGACCTCATCATCCCAGTTACCCGGGGAACCGAATACCCCTTGGGAAGTCTTACTTGCTTCTGATAATCTGTCTACAAGTTATACTTCGAAAGTACATACAAACTTAGAAAAGTTGCATTGGTACTTGCCTGACCTGGAATCGAACCCACACCCTCATACTCGAGAGGTAGGGATGTTTAATGACAGATTTTAATAACCAATCCGTACGTTATTTTTTTATTAAAGACTAAACTAAAGAATCGACTTTTAAAATTCTTACACTGTTCTATAGCTACACTCCCCGAGTAACATCCTACTATAATATTTTAAACGCGAAAGTTTGTATGTATGGATGTATGGATGTTTGTTACTCTTTCACGCAAAAACTACTGAATGGATTTTAATGAAACTTACAATAATATAGCTTATACATCAGAATAACACATAGGCTACAATTTGTAAACATATTGTTCGAAATACTAAACCTGCGCAGACGAAGTCGCGGGCACCAGCTAGTAGGCTATATTTTATCCCGGTACGGGCAGTAGTTCCCACGGGACGCGGGAGAAACCACGGAAAAACGGCTAGTAGTTGATATGAAGCTTCTGTCAAAAGACAGTCTGTGATCGTAAAAAACGAATAGATTGGATATTGAAATCCGCAGTCATGAAAACTGATTGCATGTAATTTTCTAATTGATTTTGCTAATTTCCTAGGAATTTATAACCACAAAACATGCAAGACTTGATAGACTTTAGATATATACATAGCTTGCTATCGTGATATTTATAAGGAAAACACGATGCGGGGGATTCCCCGATATAGGTTTGAATAAGCGCGTTCCGATACACGCCAGTTTGTAATACACAATAAAATAATCATCGTTTGTTTCGTTGAAGGAGCTTATTACGTTGCAGGCATTTACAATTTGGCAATTTTAAAGATGTCATCTAACAGTGTTGATTTATCAGTCAGACAGTTATCACAGACGATGTATTAATGTTGTCGCTATAACTACAAATACTAAAAACATAAATAAAAAAATAAATACTGTAAGGGGTTTCCAAAAAAAACATGTCAGCTTATACAGACGTGTTTTGCTGTTTTATACTACGGAACCTCTCGTGCGCTTTTTTTTTCTGCATAAGTAATAATAAACAATTTACTTCTAAATTTTTCAGGATTACGAACATGCCCCCTGCAGTTTTCGCAGCAGCGTTCAATATTATACTGCAACAGGAGTGCAGCGCGGATGAAGTTACAGAAATATGCTCAAGCCGTGAAAGATTGCACCAAAGCTATCGAACTGGATGATAAATATCTTAAAGCTTATATCAGGTAAGCAGTTATTATTACTTATTGCCAGTAAGTCTGACGCCAGTCTAACCAATGGGTTGCCCAGGTCACTGGGTTGAGGGCGTCAGATAGGGCAGTCGCTCCTTGAAAAGCACTGGTACTCAGCTACATCCGGTGAGACTGGAAGCCGCAACATAGTTGTAAAAAGGCTCGGAAGAAGAAGTTATTATAACTTATATACAATTTTCTCTGTTGAATAAAGCAGATCTCAATAAAATTAGAATTAGGAACAAAAAAAAAACAATATTTACTTAGGTACTAATATATAACGCAACGAAGGTCGAGAATGGGAGCTCGTTACGTCACGTCTGTGTAAAATTTGTACTTAAAAGTGACGTAACACAATATTCAATCGTGTTGTATCATCATTGTTATTTGTTTGTGAGAGAAAATAAAAAATCATCATCATCTCCCTAGCCTTTGCCCAACTATGTTGGGGTCGGCTTCCTATCTGACCTCCTCAACCCAGTTACCGTACTAGACTGGTGTCAGACTTAGTGGCTTCTGACTACCCGTAAGAGAAAAATAAAAAATATGTATCCATAATTTCAGGGTTATCTAATTTCATTTACCATGCCTATTAAGTTTTTCTTAATTCATCTTTTTTTTTCAGGAGAGCTCAATCATACGAGGCGACAGAGAAATTCGATGAGGCACTAGCAGATTTCAAAAAGATCTTAGAACTAGATCCAGATCATAAGGAGGCTAGACAGGCTACCATCCGTCTTCCCCCATTAATAGAGGAAAAAAACGAAAAACTCAAAACCGAAATGTTAGGAAAACTCAAAGATTTAGGCAATATGATTCTAAAACCATTCGGTCTGTCTACGGAAAATTTTCAAATGGAGCAAGACCCGGTATCGAAGGGCTACAAAATTAATTTCAAACAATGATTTATTTTAAGGAAATTGTGATATAATGTTATTATAAAATATTTATGAGGAATTTTGTTGTTTTATTTTAAGAATGATGACCTAGCCGATTATCGGTCACCGATGTTCTCATGTAAGGAGATCAGTCAGCTGCGCAGGACATATTATAGTGCACGCACATTTGCTTGGGTGCACTCACTATTTCTTCACTCTCATTCTCATAGCTCGATGGGACTAGCTAGGGCTTTATGAAAGTTTATCATTATTAACATCGACAAAGTGCTTTCGGTGAACGCTTCAACGTGACCACGACCCCTCTACTAAGAGCGAATCGACAGAAGAAGTCGAACGAACCACGACTACTAGACCAACGAGGCTGTCTTTTTTTTTTAACGACGTCAAAAATCATCAAATGATCCCTCCCGTTGTGGGTTAGCAGCGGCGAGGGAGTGTCAGACTGTTACTGACTAAAAACCGTCGTAGGCCTTTTATGTGCCAGGGCCGCGGTATATCTTTCGAAAAACCCGCAGCCCCGGCAGGCCTTGGCCCTACTGGGCACCGCTGGGGTAGCTGACATCTCTTTGAGGAGCGCGTGGAACAACCCGTCGACCCGGGTTTGTCGTCTAAGTAGTAGACAGAGGGACGATGAGCCACCCGAACTCACCGCCCACAGACCCACGCTTACGGTGGCCGGGAGTCATCTCGCGACACCCGGCGCCCGTGGTGTCTACCTGGTCCAGCGTGGCGGCCGGGATGAGAGGTGCGAACTCTCTGGCGTTCGGCTTCCTCTTCGAGCATGACCGCTTTGCAGAAGGAGGCGACGGCATCCCATTCCCTCTCGCCCCGGACCATGGCCTGAACCAGGGCCGGATGCGAGAGGTCGCCGCCGCCTAAAGCCTCGACGAGGACAAGGTGCCCTTCCAACGAGGCTTAAGTTGAAACAAATTGGTGTCTCTGTAATATAGACCAGTCTCCTTTCTTCCCGCCTTCTTGGGTAAATAACCTTCTTTATTTTCCATAGACTTCTCACCCTGAGTACCCTGACAGTTGAATACCAACTGTCAAAGACTTTTCAAATATAGAATGTGCGGTTTTAAAGAAATTTTTAGGAAATTTTCTATGTTGAATTAAATAGTTTAAATGCCATTTTTGTACACTGATTTTATATTTTCCAATCAAAATACTTTATGTAAGAAATAATCAAATTAGTTTTATGTTTTAAATCCGGTGGCTGTATGATATACAAATTCTTTGTTCCAAATGAGATAAACTTTTCGCAACACTTGGTGAGTCTTTTATGACCTTTATATAAGTGATTTGGGGAAAAATCGGAGTCTTTTAGACGCATATTTGTGGATATTTCGACTGTTGACATTCCGTTTGGCAAAGGGCGAAATCTGTGTTCAGTGACAGTTCATGACATGTGCAGTGTATAAGGAATTCTCATGTGATGGTGGCCTAAACTGCAGCAGAGCATCCTTTTAAATATGCATCATTATTCCCTTTAAACTACATTGATATTGGGGGGAAAATGGGATTTTTTATATGGCTACACCGCTACGCATGGCTATGGGAACTTCTAGATATAATAATATAGCCTATGTTACTCGGAAAGAGTGTAGCTTTCCGACAGTGAAAGAATTTTTCAAATCGGTCCAGTAGTTTTGAGTTTTTCCATTATAAATAAAAAATATCTATGTTAGGTAAAGTACATCAATGTTGCCAGATGTAAGTAGATAGACAGACTACGTTCTTTGTTTTGTTAATAATAGGTACAGGTACATTAAAATAATATTTACTTTTCAGACAGATTATGGCACCATGTAAACGAAAACGGAGGTAAGGATATAATTAACGATATTCATTGATATCTCCAAAAGAATACTTAGTTTTTAATATTATTGTCAAGCCGTTTTCCCGCTGTTTCACCCGCGTCCCGTGGGAACTTACTGCTTGTACCGGGATAAAATATAGTCTATGTTACTCGGGAAGAGTGTAGCTTTCCAACAGTGAAAGAATTTTTCAAATCGTTTCATTACTTTCGGAGCCTTTGGAGTACAAACAAAAAATATTTCCTATTTATTATGTTTCTGTGTTAGGGCACTATAAAAACACGTGAAGAGAATTACTAATTTATTTATTTTTTTCCATTTTACAGCAGATCGTGCAGGACGTAAGTAATTTTAAAAGGCGGCTCCTAGACGTACAATAATATTGCGTAATATTACAAGAACATATTTCGCAATTAAAATATTTACGGCTACAAATCATTGCGCAATCTTGAATATGAACCCTGAAGGTAAAATTGGCAGAATGTCGTAATATTGCGCAATTAAATTGTCCGTCTAGGGTGCGCCTAATCCTTCACAAACATTATTGGTAGGTACTAGAAAACGAGCTTTTTGAAATGCAAAAAAGGTTCCAGTTCATATCATCCGGCTCCATCATCAGATCAGTTCGACAGTACCATATTATTGTATTGACATAGAACTACATACAGCTGTCAATTTTCATGACGCTACGATCCTTGTAAGATGGTTAAATTGGTTACCTACCTTAGATTCCATTACATACCTAGTTACATACAGGTCGACCTAATAGAAGTATTATTATTAAAAAAAAATACACTTTTTTTAACAATTCTTTTCATACACTACGTCCTACGATATGTAGCGTCCTCAAATCTTTCATTACTTTGTGATATAAACTAATCTGTAAATAGTTTTCATCCAGCCTTTTGGTCGCCATTTTTTAAAAAGAGCATTCAATTTACAATGCCTTTTTATAAAGTCAGCTTAAAGATTATGACACACGTGAACAGCACGGCACGCAGATAAAGCATTCGAATTTGACCTTTCATATTTACCTATATGAGATAGGCCTATACTAGGCCGGCAATACACGGACCGCTTGAAGCAGTCAGGGGCGCCTGAATCAGTTGCAACTGCTCGAGCGGTTCGTGTATGTGCGTCTCTAGAACTCTGCAGTTCATTGTGTGCAGTTGCAGCCTGAAGCTATCGCCTCTTGGCTGCTTCAAGCGGTCCGTGAGTTGCCGGCCTAAGACATTTTATAACGTTAAGAGCTGAGGCTCAATTCTGCTAATTTTACTTAAGCGATACCTATATAATCATCGGCACGAATCTTGAGCGCTGACCTTCACCTGCACAGAAGTGATTTATTGGGTCCCTTTGGTGGAATGAAGTGAGGCGCGGGAGCGGTGTAAAACGGTGAATGGCCCGCAGTGCATATTACGATTAAAACTGCTATCGAGATTCAATTGATATCCAATTCCAAATTATTAAATTAGCAGAATCGAGCCCCTGTCGTACTGCTCATGTGTGCCATGCCAAGCCTTTAGGCTGATTTCACAGTCGCGCAAATAACTGCGCGTAAAAACGCCTCTTAAAACACCACATATTTTCGGCCGTATACGCGGCTGAAATGTAGCCTGAACTTGTAATTTTGTTTAGCACGCGGTGTCGAACGAAACGCGGGCGATTTAAGCGTTGTCGGCCATGCGATCGACGGTATAGTGTGAGAAAGCCTTGTTGTAAGCCCAAACGCAAACGCCGCTGCCCACGCAGAAGAAAGTCTTCGTGCGGACGAAAATCACGGTTGGTATAGTACCTACCTATACAACATGTAACGTAATTAACGCACACCCTCAAACACGCCAATTAGAATATTATGTTATAATCATAATACATACACTGCATTTTTAAATTAACATGTATATGCATTGTTATTTACTAAATTAGTTATA
The DNA here is from genome assembly GCA_033682625.1 of Helicoverpa zea x Helicoverpa armigera. Taxonomy (NCBI): domain Eukaryota; kingdom Metazoa; phylum Arthropoda; class Insecta; order Lepidoptera; family Noctuidae; genus Helicoverpa; species Helicoverpa zea x Helicoverpa armigera. The sequence continues at coordinate 4,993,024 of JAWIIS010000031.1, forward strand.
CCAATTCTTGGAGAACTTTTTGGTCATACTACTACGCACGCAAATATCGCGCCGCGCGCCGCTCGACTCGACACAACATAACGAAACTACGGAAAAAGCCGATAATACACGAAGTCTTATTACTTTGAGTTACGGTCTATTTGATTTTGTTTTGACTGTACAGGGTTAATATGACAATAATTTCCGTAGTTTTAATTTTTTTTGGGATAAAAAATTACCTATATTAAAAATGATATAAATCGATTCAGTAAACGATTCTGAACAAACTAATTTCAGGATGTGCGTTAATTAAGTTACATGTTGTATATGCTAGTTTATAGTACTAGCTGTTGACCACAGTTTCAGTCGCGTCCCTTGGGAACTACTGCCCATAGCGGGATAAAGTATAGCCTATAGCTTATGTTGCTTGGGAAGAGTGTAGCTTTCCAACAGTTAAAGAATTTTGTATAATAATACTAGCGGTTGATCTCGGTTTCACCCGTCCCGTGGGAACTACTGCCATGCCCGTGCCGTGCATCCCGTGCCGGGATAAATCCCGCTACGGGGTGTATCCCGGGTTTAATATTGCCTATGTTACTCGGGAAGAGTGTAGCTTACCAATTGTGAAAGAATTTTTCAAATCAGTTCAGTATTTTCGGAGCCGTAGGTACTCCCGTATAACAGGGTTTATTAAACTTTTTGCAGTTACCTATGCATACTTTCACTATTTAAACGAGTCCACGGACCCCTTTCAATTTTTAATATTTAAAAAACCTTAGCTTCGCCACCCAACTACAATGCGTCTCGTTAAATTTACTACACAATTTCTTTATACTCTACTCTCTACAGACTGACCTATTGAGGATCCCGTGGGAACTACTGCCCGTACCGGGATAAAAAGTATAGCCTATAGCCTTCCTCGATAAATGGGCTATCTAACACTGAAAGAAATTTTCAAATCGGACCAGTAGTTCCTGAGATTAGCGCGTTCAAACAAACAAACTCTTCAGCTTTATAATATTAGTATAGATATGCATGCTAAGGACCCATAAGGGGTCTGTGGACCCCATTTTGAGTAGCCAAGCCGTCGTACAGGTCAAACTTTCGTGTGTTCAGAAGGCTTGATCCTAATTTCAGTCTGTTTCCAGCTACATGTACCGTTGCCGATCACGTTCAGGAGCATTCAAGCGTTGCCGCAAGTGCGATCGTCGGTACCGCGTCAGACGTAGATCCTCATCACGATAAACTAAACATACAATATTGGTGGCTGGTAAGTTCTCTAAAATCATCTGCCTAGCCTTTTCCTAGGAAAGAAGGATGAGCGGAGATGCCATAATCATGACAGGTCAGGAGCTCGATTCTGCTAATTTTACTTAAGCGACATACGATCCACTTCCGACTGAGATCCAATCACGACTCAATTACGATTGAAGCGTATGTGGCATTCCGCAGTTTTTCTTTTAAATAAACGTTTAAAAGGTCTCTGCACACTGCGGGCACGGCGCGGCGGGACGGGACGGCGACGCGACACTGAGCAGTTGTAATGTACTAGATATCACGGACGACGTCACACAGAGCCATCCCGCTCGACGCGACGCAACGCTACGATCTAGTACATTGTGTCGCGTCGCCGTCCCGTCCCGCCGCGCCCGCTGTGTGCAGAGACCTCTATCCTTTTCTGTGATTCAATAATGAATCTTAAAATTATTTACGATTGCAATATGATTGTAGAGCAAACTACCGTATAGACCAAATGGCAGACCAATCGCAAACCAATGAAATGTCATTGGTCTTATTTTAGACTAGTTCTTTGCGACATCTGTCAACGATTTTGGTATTTACAAAAAAATGGTCGGGTCAAAGAAGGCGTGGTCAGATTTAAGGGCAAAAACAGTCCTCCCGCTCACCTATATATTTTTCCGTTATGGCATCTCCGCTAGTCATTTTATCCTCGTGATCCATGCCTTACCCAACTATGTTGGATTCGGCTTCCAGTCTAACTGGATGTAGCTGAGTACCAGTGCTTTACATGGAGCGACTGCCATATCTGACCTCCTCAACCCAGTTACCCGGGCCACCACGACTTTATAGTATTAAATTTTTTCTATTCTTTCAGGTATTGTCTTGTTGGTGATTTGCTCTCCATTCCAAGTGTTCGAGAAATTGTGCTAGTGACTCCCATATGTTTATAAAATACTCAAATTAAGAGAAATTTATTTAAATAGTTGTTTTATTTAGTTAATTTTATAATTTACGCCTAAGGTCCAAGTTCACTGATAGCAAAAACGTTAGTTTTCCTAAAACAACTGTTTAAATATTTTTTTCAGATTATTTTTTAAGGGAACAGTTGTTTTAAGGGAAACTGGCGTTTTGTTGTCGGTGGACTTACCCTTAGAATACCCGCATACTGAAGGCTAAAAAGTCAGACGACAGTTGACACAATGATAGACAAAATTTAAAGAAAATCATGATTCCACTCAGTTTTCAGTAGTTCTAGTACCGGTTAAACACCTGATCTTTATAATGTGCGTACTACCATTCATCTTCATACTGATTTGTGAGCCCTGTCAGTCGACTAAAAGTTTGTAGTGTGAGGGTACTCTAGGGCCCAAATTGCCGACAACATCAGTGAACTTGGACTGTAAGAAAAACGTCAGTTGTCTTAAAACAACTGGTTACTGTGAATTTCCATAGTAAACAGTTGTTTTACGAAAAAGTGGAGTTTATTTTATTTTCTACCCTAGCTTCCGCCCGCGTCTCTTAGCCAACACATCTCCCGAGCCTTCTTCCTAACTATGTTGGGGTCGGCTACCAGTCTGTCTGTCCGGTTTCAGCTGAGTACCAGTGCTTTACAAGAAGCGACAGCCTATCTGACCTCTTCAACCCAGTTACCCGGGTAACCCGATACCCCTTGGTTAGACTTTCGTCAGACTTATTGGCTTCTGACTGCCAAAGATGTTCAAATGGCGGCCGGGACCTATCTTAATCGTGCTTCTACGATATTCAATAACGGTTCCCGCTACGCTCACAAAAAATGTATTTTCTTTAGTTTGTGTGCTACAGTCAAAATTAAGACTACCTACTTTATAAAAAACAACTCTTTTTGGCGTAATCAGGCAAAAAAAAAGCAGGTATTCAGTCTACAAAGGTATTTATTATTGAAAAACTGTATCAAGACATTATATTACCTATAATAAAGGTATCACAATACATGTTTAAATCCTAATCCTAATCCTAACTAATATTATAAATGTGAAAGTAACTCTGTCTGTCTGTCTTTTCTTCACGCCTAAACTACTGAACCGATTTGTGTGAAATTTGGTACAGACATAGTTTGGAACTTGAGAAAGGACATAGGATAGTTTTTATTTCAAAAAAATAAAAAAATTCCGGACATATAGCGCCATCTATTGGTCAAACCGGAATATGCCGGAAGTCACTATTCCATGCGAACGAAGTCGCGGGCAAAACCTAGTACTTAAATAAAGTTACAACTTAGATCTTAAGATATTCCTATGTCTTCATCATCATCCTCCTGTTATCCAATTTTATTTATGGTCAGTGCAGCATGTCATTCTCCTTCCATATTCTTCTGTCTGCCGTCATCTCACAAGTAACATTCTTTCTAGCCATGTCGACTTTCACACAATCTCATCATCATTTCTTTGGTTGTATATATGAAAAAAGTTACGTTGGAGCTGCAAAGTGCTAACGTAAACTCTACAATACTATGTTACTGTTACAGCCTTTTTATCGTCCTACTGCTGGGCATAGGCCTCCTCTCACACGGAGAAGGATTGAGCGTTAATCACCATGCTTGCTCAATGCGGGTTGGTAATATCATTTGTATAGTCCAGGTTTCCTCAAGATGTTTTCCTTCACCTTTTTATCAGCCATTGGTGTCCAAGATATACTTAGAAAGTACATGCAAACTTAGAAAAGTTGCATTGGTACTTGCCTGAACTGGAATTGAACCCACGCCGTCATGCTCCAGAGGTTGGTGATGTCCTAGCTGATTGTCGGCCACTGTGGCCGTAAGTCATAAGTTCAGGACATATTATGGATGGTGCACAATGTATTGCAAGCACAGGCACTCTATTCCTTCTCTTTCCGACCCGGGAATCAAACTTGAAATCTTGTCGACTACACAAGCGGGTTATATTTAAAATGCAAAATTACGTCCAATTCATACATTGAAGTTATTATACCTTTTATGAATTATCCAAATTCTCATCTTCATACTTAACCTCACATGATGGTTTCAAAAAGTCTTCGGGAACTTTTAAAGGATTGTAACTGCGCTGCGAAGCCAAATGTCTGAGTATACCAAGTTCCTGATCCTCCGTTGGTCTCGGGAACGTATTAATCTCTCTATCGGACAAATCTACATTATTAATGAGATATTTATAAGCAGCAGTTTTAATGAACGCCTTGCTTGACAATGCGGTTTCAATAAAACATTTGCGCAATACAGCGCTGGTCGCCAAGTCTAGATTGACTGGTTTTCCCTCCATAGCGTTGGCAATTTGATGATAAACCTGTCTAAAGTCGATATTGTCAGTGCATTCTGGTGCTGGGAAGTTTTCTAAATCTGCGATCATCCGGACGGCTGTCGCAGTCTCAGTACTAAGTTCATTGATATTTAAAGAGTCTGTTAACAGTTTTACCCATCCGGTCAGTGGCGCTTGATGCTTTTTAGCAGGTTTCTGCTTGGCTTCTTGCTGTTTTTCGACGAATAGAGGATGTTCTAACGCTTTTTTCGTGAAATATTCAACAGCGATTTTTGTTTCTTCACAAGTCTTAGTTACAACGTATTCTTGTATTTTCTCGATGTCTCGTCGGCCGCACTCTTTTATTCCTTGAAGGAGGTGAAATCTTTCTTTTTGAGTCCAGTTTTTTATAGCATCGTCCTCGATCGATTTTTCAGGCTGTTCTTTTTCGTTCTGCGCGGAAGATGTAGATGGCGAATCCATTGCTGATTATGCGATGTTTTCTCGTTCTTTATTAGTACCTTGGTTAATTACTTCTATGTTAAAGTTTTACGATAGTAGAAATGTAATTAAATGCCGAAAATGTGCCGGCTGCAATCAATAACACAAAGTTTCCAGTTTTCACCGACAGTGAGTAGTGACAGTTGACGTTTTGATACAATTACCAGTTTTTAAATTTTCCAATTTAAAGTGGAAAGTAAAGGTAATTTGGCTTGTAGTCAAAAGTGTTTAACTGATTTTTTTTCTATTACATACTGAACAAAATAAATCAAAATATTACAAAAGATAGTAAGTAGCAAGCAAAAAATCCTATCCCCCTATCCCAGTATCCTCTGGTAAAGTAAATTTGTTTTTTTTATTTAATATTAATAAATACTAACGTTAAAACATAGATATTTTGTTTTGAGATGAGTTGAGGGTGTCGTTTTGCCTTGCCTTTCATTGCCTGAGCTTAAGGTCTCTGCACACAGCGGGCGCGGCGTGGCGGGACGGGACAGTCACGCGACACTGAGCAGTTGTAATGTACTAGATATTAAGGAGGCCGCCACACAGAGCCGTCCCGCTCGACGCGACGGGACGCGACGATCTAGTACATTGTGTCGCATCGCCGTCCCGTCCCGCCACGCCGCGCCCGCTGTGTGCAGAGACCATTAATATCTTTAACCGTTGCGTAAATACTTATCAAAAGGTAATTTATACTTATTATACTAGTAACCCTAAAACAAGATGGCGTCGTTCAAATCACAGAAAATTAAAGTATTTCATTTCATTCTACGCAACTTTAACACTAGACTGTTCATATAATTAAGATAGAAATATTATGCAATTAACATTTTGTTCACTAGCAAAAATTGCATATTATATTAGCCCTAAGCATCAATAGCATAATATCGTAATATTGCGCAACTATATTGTGCGGTCTAGGGATAGCTTAATAGGCATGGCATCTTTTATCTCACTAAAGCAGGTGAGTCATATGTGTGTGTGTAAAAATTAACATGCATGTTTTCTTTGAATGCATAAGATCGGGAGCCTTCAAAAGACACTAATATGTTTGCATTGTGTTGCTGGCGAGTTTGTTCACCATTTCTTTTTCCCAGCTAAAACACATACAAAGTGGTGAAAGGCCGATTTTTCGGGCTTTCTTTTCTAAAGTTGACCTTCAAAAAGTGCTGATTTTCAGCCTACTTTGAATAAATCACATACAGATACAAGTATGGCTCACCATTTCATGAGATAAAACATCTATAAGTAACCTGAATTAAAGTCTACCAAATGTCCAAAGGCCAATGCGGTATGATACAAACTTATTTTAACATTCAAATGTACCTAGCCAGTTTATCTAAGAGATAAGATTAGAGCAAGTATTGATCAGCGCTGTGTTTACACGAGGCTTATAACTTTGCGGTGATATCATGGCGTTGCTATCTTAAATGTATGTACCTAGCAAGGAATTTTCAGAAGTGTAGGTTTGTACTATGGCGAACAAATTGACTAGCGGAGATGTCACAACGTAAAATCTTCTAAGATAGTAATAAGCCAACATGCCCATAGTCTGGTAGTTGGTGATAGATACACCCGTGCATCGTGTCGCACGTTAATGTCGGTGGAGCTTATGATCTCTCTCCGGTGGTGTCAGATTGTCGTCGCATCGCGCTATGAGAGTGAAGGAACAGTGAGTGCTCCTGAGTACCAAGCAAATGCTCGTGCACTATAATATGTCCTGCGCAGCTGGCTGGTCTCTTTATATGAGAACAGCCGCCGCAGCCGATAATAATCGGCTAGGAGGACATCATCATAAACTTTTGTTTCTCACCTGATAAATGGCAACGGATATATTTCAGATTACTCTTTCAAGACTAGAACGCGAAAAAATATGCGCAATTTAAATCTTACTCCACTATCATAAGATACATTTTAGCCTGACACTACTTAAGACTGATATTGATTCTTTAAATATATTATTATCTATGACTTTCCTTCATTCGAAGAAATTATATATTCAATTCCGGTTTTTCACGAGTCATACCTATTTCCGATTTATTTCGTAAATATGTGGCTATGACGTCTTTTGTTTTTATAGTGAAATCTTGTTTTGAGGATAGGAAAAATGATAATGGTAGGATTCTTTATAATCAAGTTATCTCCTTTCTACCTTTGTATTATTTTCGGTGATGACATCTCTAAATATAGTTTAAGCAATATGGTATTCTCTATACTTGTAATAAATATGTAATTCACTTAGGTCGCTTAAGCAGACCAGCTTTCATGTGGATAGGTATAGGTATTTTTCACAAACGTACCTAATGTTGTCGTATTCCATAGCGTACCTCAATATGCAATCTAATTTTTAAATTAAACCAATTGATAAAACTTGGGGACAAACTTGGGAACGACATTAAAATTTGTTCAAAAACTACCGAATGGATTTTAATGAATCTTGGCAATTATATAATTTTCACCTCAGAATAACGTATAGGCTACTTTGGATCCGGTTTCACTCGGGTTCGGGATTTACTAACTGCGGATATGACTAAATGAAATACGGATAGTGACACATTTGCTTCCGTCCATCGTACATCGATTTCTCTTACATACTTTTGTTTTGAATCAGTCAATTGTTAGGTACTCATATTGGAGTTCCTTTGTTTTTATAGATTGCATCTTTCAATTAAAATAAAACTAGGTACTACCTACTAAGTCGTGGTGGCCTAGTGAGTAATGAGCTAACCTGTCGAGTATGAGGGCGTGGGTTCGATTTCAGGTCAGGCAAGTAGGTACCAATGCAACTTTTCTAAGTTTGTGTGTAGTTTCTAAGGATATCTTGGACACCAATGGCTGATTAAAAGGTGAAGGAAAACATCTTGAGGAAACCTGGGCACCTGGGATATTTAGTCTGAAACCACCAACCCGCATTGAGCGAGTGTGGTGATTAATGCTCAATCCTTCTCCGCGTGGGAGGAGGCCTGTGCCCAGCAGTGGGATGATACAAAGGCTGTAACAGTAAAAGGTACTACCTACTTGGGTTGCGGGATTGTTCGAAAGAATTACATAAACGGCTTAGGAAGGAACATGGTGGGTTTTAGTCAGTAAGAGTCTGATATTCCGTCACGCTACACTCACAGCGGGCCGTTTTATATTTATAATGATTTCCTATCGGCTATCCCAAAAAAGGTCATCTACTATCTACAATGAATATGTCATTTTTAAGCTTTTATGGAGTTTCCATGACAACATTAGTATAATAGGTAAGTAATATTTTGATATAAGAGCGGTAAGTTTATCATTCCAATTGAGAGGAAAATACTATTAAATTACAAATTACTCCTACACCATAAATTGTGTAATACTTCGAAATACAAATTATATGACTAAAACTAATCTACTTAAATATGATAAGATCGCACTTAACTAATAATACTACAAGCCAAAAATACTCCTCAATACTTCCAACTTTAAGTTCACTGTTAGTTTAAGCAAACAAAAATTATTCAAGGCCAGCCCAAGTATAGGTCCCTGTGGAACGCCATAAAACCGCTTCACCAAAATCGCTCGGCGACGCGAACTTATCGCGTTATCTACCTATCTGTTATTATATCACCTTACCCTTACTCTGAATTTCGAAATACTGATAAGATAGGCTAGGTATAAACTAGTGATACATTTTAAATCAGATTAGCCATTGTGGGGAACAGTGCTGAACGCTTCGTACGGATCGGGCGCGGTTTGGGAAATAAGGTGTAGGATTAATTCCTACTGTGTTTGTGAAGTGACAAAATGGGTTTCAAATCAGTTTTTCTGTTCTCGTGTTTGGTAGCTGCAGTTTCTGCGCAGACTTGTGAGTATTATATAATATTTTTTATGAAAGAATCTATAGATAAGCATAAGAAAAATGGCGGCTTATTAGTAATCGATAAATCTGCTTCTCTATCGATTTTTGAATGGGCATAGTCATTGTTACAACTCCACGTCAGAGACCGCCAGGCGGATTTTAGAAAACTATGACATTAGAACTTGTTATGTGATTTAAACTGCAGAAGAAAGAGGGGACAAAAAATACTCAAACATATAACAGATTTTTCTTTATTGATATTTTTGTTTTTTTTTTTTGATGGGTCATCATCAAATGACCCCTCCCGCTGTGGGTGCAGCGCTCGGGAGTGTCAGACTCTTACCGTCTAAAACCCACCATGTTCCTTCTTAAGCCCTTTATGTACCAGCGCCGCGGTAACTCGCGCGAACTATCCCGCAGTTCTTTATAGATATCTAAGTGTTACCTTCAATTAGAAGTATTTGTAAATGCCTGATCAGTAGAGTGCTACAAATCGGCCTTACCAAGCCGGTGATAATATCGACTTGTACTCGATAAGGTACCGTTATCAGTGTTCAACGGATGCTATATCAATCTGTAGCTGTTACTATGGTTTGGGTGTACGCGCCCTTTTTAACGATAAGCAAGTTTTTATGGGTGGTAATAATATTTTATGGGGATCATGGTTGTCGGTGACTGACTGAGTTACGCGTGGGTCTCTCAAGGTTAAGCTATACTTAACGTGGTCATCCCTCACATGTGTGGATCTTAAGAAAGTAGCGCGCCAAAATGAAGGTGTTCGGGGGACGAGCAACGTAACTACCTCCGCTTATACGCATTGTGAACCTACCTACCTATAATTTTCAAATTAAAATCACCAATCAATCCAGAACGCGTAGTTAGTTCTAGTAACTGACCTACAAGAAGGCACTTGATCTACCTTTCTTGTGGCATCTCTTTTGTATTTCTTTCTTCCGTGGTTTCTATCAAAAAGTATGTTATTTCATTGGATCAGCTATAATTTGTAGTTGTTCAGAAGCCAGAAATTCTTAAAATCAGTTTTATCCACTCTAATTTCCACTGTAAGGGTTAGAACAGCTAGGAGAAAAACTATGGTTTTCAGTTGTATTAGTAAAAATCTAATTGAAGTCGGTACTAGTCCACAGCTAGCATAATGTGTCCGCGCTCAAAGGTTGCAGTATCGCGGACATTTTACAAATGTTCGCGTGCAATGTTTTACTGTTTGCTAGAGCGAGTACACCAGAAGATACATTTGTGTGTGTCACAGTGCCACATACCAGTGGAATCTTGCCATCACTTATACTTAAATAATCGATCATAGATACCTATGTATTTAATGTGAATCAGTATGTAGACATAGTGAAACCTATATGACATCATTTCCTGTTAGATAAAGATAGTTTTAGTCAAGTGCTTCTTGAAATACTTACTAATGTCATTGAATAATAACTTCAATATTATAAAGTTGAAGAGCTTGTTTGTTAGGATTTAAATCACGGAGAAGAAAATAACTATAGCAGATATTTTAATGCAAATCTCTTAAGAAAGTAGTGCCCCAAAATGTGGGTAAACGTTACTAGCCACAATACAAAACGTTCATCCTCCGAGCCTTTTTCCCAATCATGTTGGGGTCGGCTTCCAGTCTAACCGGATTCAGCTGAGTATCGGTGCTTTACAAGAAGGGACTGCCTATCTGACCTCCTCAACCCAGTTACCCGGGCAACCCGATACCCTTTGGTTAGACGGGTGTCAGACTTACTGGCTTCTGACACCTGGATGTTCAATGACAGCCGGGACCTACAGTTTAACGTGCCATCCGAAACACAGCCAATGGTGTCTAAGATATACTTAAAAAGTACATACAAACTTAGAAAAGTTGCATTGGTACTTGCCTGACCTGGGATCGAACCCGCGCCCTCATACTTGAGAGGTTGGTCTTTTACCCACTAAGGAAATAATTATCATATTATCTTTCAAATATCATCGCTTTCTTTTCTTCCACCGTGAACCTAACGAAAGCAACATAACATAATGCAACAGAGAAAGAATTTTTCAAAACGGTTCTATAGTTTCGAAGCCGTAGAGTACAAACACATGTGTCCTGTTCATAATATTTATTACTTTACATATGTACAAAACAGCTTCTGAAATGTTATTTGAATCATGTAATCTTTGCACAGATTTAAAAACAAGATAAGGACATTCCGTTTGTTCTCTACTTGTCCTCTGTATGTTGGCAAAGTTAATCAAATATTGTGGTGTTTAGATAACGTAATTTACTTATTACCAAACAGGACCAGTTAGCTGAGGCAGAACATGTTTTTTAATTTAAAAGAAAACGATTTATTTATGAATTATGCCCGGGTAACTGGGTTGAGGTCAGATAGGGCAGTCGCTCCTTGTAAAGCACTGGTACTCAGCTACATCCGGTTAGACTGGAAGCCGACCGCAACATAGTTGGGAAAAAGGCTCGGAGGAGGAGGAGGAGGACCGTTTCACGAGCAAAATTACTGACTCTCATAATAATCTTTGTAGCCTTTTCCCAACTATATTGGGGTCAGCTTCCAGTCTAACCGAAAAGTAACTCTCGGTTCTACAATATTTCTATACCTAGGTACTTACTTTTATACATAAGAATTTGACTTTTTTCTTTGTTGGTTTGTACCCTGACGCTCCGAAACTACTGAACTGATTTGAAAACTATCTTCTTTCACTATCTCCAAGTAAAGGCTTCCAGAGCGGGAATCAGCAAGTTTTGTATAGTTCCGTTAAAAAGCTGTAAAAATTAAAGTAGGGCATCAAAATATTGATCTACTAATCTTTAATCTATACGCTTCATGATAATAAACAGATCCTAGCAACTAAAGCAAGGTTATAAAAATGACTAATCGTACGAAAATAGTAGCCTAATCAACAAGGCCTTCTTTTTGTATGAAATACTGGCCGTTTTTCCACGGTTTCGTCCGCGTCCCGTGGGATATAGTACCCTAGTCTAGTAACAGGAATAAATATAGGCTGTCATTTGAAAATCTTTGGCAGTCGGAAGGATAGTCAGACGCTATAAAATGGTCAACCAGACTTACAAAAGAATATAGGGTTGCCTGTGTAAATTAGTTGAGGAGGTCAGATAGGGCAGTCGCTTCTTGTGGCACACTGGAACTCAGTTGCATCCGGTTAGACTGGAAGCCAACCCCAAAATAGTTGGGAAAAGGCTAGACAAATCAGGTGATTAAAACACAGCTCACATCTGCGGAAGGTGCGGGATTGTTCGCGCGAGTTACCGCGGCGATGAAACATAAAAGGCTTAAGAAGGAACATGGTGTGTTTAGTCAGTAAGAGCCTGACACTCTCTCACGCTGCACCCACAGCGTTAGCCGTCATTTGATTATATCCCAAGAAAAGCTTATTTGATTTCGATAAGAAGAATTTGATCATTTCTGTTTAATATGTATTTCTTACGTATGAATTCTTAGTCATCAAGGCGCGTCTTTTATCGTATCTTATCTTCATGATTATGTTACAAAGACATTCAAATAACAATTATTATAGGTAACGCATGCTTCTCAAGTGAAGGTCCAACTATTGAATTGAAAGTATCCTTAATATTTATTCACTTACTCTAAACCCTACTTCATCATCATCATCTCAGGCATAGGACGTCCACTGCTGAACATAGGCCTCCCCCTTAGATCTCCACAGATACCTGTTGGAGGCGACCTGCATCCAGCGTTTTCCGGCGACCTTTATAAGGTCGTCTGTCCACCTTGTTGGTGGACGATATTAAACGCTATTTACCTACCTATAAAAAATTATGAGGGATGGATTGTGAAAGTCGATATGGTTAGAAAGAATGTTACTTGTGATATGACGGCAGATAGAACAGTATGGAAGGAGAAGGCATGCTACGTCGACCATTAATAAAATAAAAATAGGATAATTGTAAGAGGATGATGTGATGTCCTTCAAGCTGAATGTCGGCCACGGCACGGTTGTGCTCATATTTATAAGGAGATCAGCCACCTGCGCAGAACATATTATAGTTCACAAGCATTTACAATAAAAAAAAACTTAGGTTATTACTATTTTTTTAAATTTATTTATTTATTGAGGTAAACGAAAATTGATAGTTTGAGGAATTTTAAGGTTAGTTCCAAGACAATTAAACTGATAGGCGTAATCTATAAGTATATCGATATCAAAGTATTCATTATGTAATGAGTAATTTATCTTCGAAGGAAAATTTGTTACTATCGAGATTTTTACCGGTTTTCCCGTGTACGTAGTCGTAGGGACCTATTTTTGACACTCCGATAATGGCTTTCACATTATTTTGCTTAAAGTTCGTATCAAATAACTTGTCAAATATAATAAACTAGCCTTAGCCTAGTTTCTCCCGCGTCCCGTGGGAACTACTGCCCGTACCGGGATATAATATAGCCTATGTTACTCGGGAAGAGTGTGCTTTCCAACAGCGAAAGGATTTGTCAAATCGGTTGAGTATTTTCAGTGCCTTTAGAGCGCCCGTAGTTTCACTACAAACTTTGAATCAGCCGATAGTTTATTTCAGGTGATATTTAATCAGTAAAGATGAAATGCAACTACTCGCGTAACAACTGTTCTATCAGGTTTTGTTTGGAATCAAACTGACTAAAAACTTGATTGCATACACTATTTTCTAAAAAACCTCCAACGGGCACACTAAAAGTTTGTAGTGAGCGCACGTTCTTAGGGTACAAAGAAACAGAAAATGATTCCTGTTTATTATATTAGTATAGAAGATAGCCAGTATTAATGTACCTAATACCTTGTTCACAGACCGAGTATGTGTATCAACGGCAGTCTCATCTTCAACCTGTCAGAGCATCAGCAGAGATGACAGCCAAGTCACATGCCAACGAGTGGAATCCAGGTACACTATCAATAGAAACCAGAGGTTTTTAGAAAACCTCATGGTTGCTCTCACTCATTTGTTCTTCGATAAAGTAGGTTAGGCAAACACGCAAAAATTTTCAGTAAATCCATCGTCTTTCATCGCAGTCAATGTTTGTATGGGTAACTGTTCTATAATGCTCACGTCTGGCCTGCGGGCAATTCGTATTTGAAAAAGAATGCTGAAAGGAAAATGTTGTACTGAAAACGTAAATTCTGGCCCTAACAAACACCCTTCGGTTACATTTAAGGGTCAGAAGCGCTCAGTTGTCCCCAAGAAAAATCTTTGGAAGTCAAGTGGCCCACTGAAGTAGATTGAGGTTACCTAGTGGTGTAGTTACCTACTGTGAGAAGAGAAATGCACACTGATCGACCGATTAATAAATAAATGTGCTTCTTTAACACTATTACTTATTTTAAAAGCCAAATCTTATTAAAACAAGCGTTTTGAACAGGCCACGTGTTTCTTGCGTCTAGAATTTACCAAAACCAAAGACCTTGCCTGTATCAAGAAATAAATACTCTAAAATCTGTTTCATTAATTTTCAGAGTGGACTGCGCTCTCAAACTGGCAGCAGGACAAGCTGACCTAGGTTATTTCTCCGAAGAAGAAACTCTGCTTCTATCTCAACAGCAGCCCAACGACAACAGAGTCCTCGCTACTGTCAGAGATGAATCCAAACTCGGTAAGAATATACTTGACAACTATACTCTATCCACGGAAGCAAGAGCTAAAAGGTAAACAAAGAATGACAGTTTTTCAAGATGGCGGTATAACCCGACCGATGACAAAACGTCACATTTTTGTGTAAAATGTTCGCAGTATTTGTGATTTTGTCATCGGTCGGGTTATACCGCCATCTTGAAAAACTGTCATTCTTTGTTTACCTTTTAGCTCTTGCTTCCGTGGATAGAGTATAGTCAAATTCAATCCTTTTATTGAACTGTCAAAAATGGTTACTTTCTGGGTATGAAACAACAATGATGTCACGGATTTTTCACATTTTCTTTTACGCTAAAATGAGTTGCACCATTTACTATAGCCGAACTATTTTCAGTTGTTACATTGCCGATTTGACCAATAGGCGGCAAGTAGGTATACGGCTGGTTATGGTATGGTTATCATTATAGTTAAATGGTTCAATTTACCCGTATTTTGCTAATTTAAAAATCAAAAGTTAAACGTCTTAAAAAAAGGAGGGGGTTGTCAATACAACTATGCATATGTTTTTTCTATATTTTACTCGATTTTTCCATAAAAACGAACAGATTATCAAATCCTTATTATATTTCGTTATTTTTTGGAAAAATGAAATCATTTATTTCAAGTTCTCTTCTTTATTCAAAACTTTTACTCGTTATCAGATCCTCATCGCATTTCGTTTTCAGACCCCTACGCCTTCGAGACCGTGGCAGTGGTACCATCAAACCACACACGTGGACTGGACGGGCTTAGCGGCGGAGTATACTGCCACCCTGGCCTCGACGAGTCGGACTTGAGGTGGTCTCCTCGAGTGCTGAAGAATTTGGAGCAATTGGTGAGTGGAACTGCTTTTTGGAAGGCCTTTCTGCGATGATGGATTCTATGAAGTATTTTTGGGAGGGTTAAAATTTTTTGGCTGTTAGAAATATAGGTTTTCTTATTTGCAGAAAAAGTTTTTATAAATGTTAATCCTGTGATGAGGTGTGAAAATTCAGTAATCTTTTAAAAAAGAAATATTTAAAGAATTGAATTGAAATAAGTCTGGGAGACGTGTTATTTATATGCGAAAGATAGGATCATACCTCATGTCTTATGATATACTAGGGAAAAATAACAAAAAAAAAAGCATTTTATATATTTAAATTTCCCTTCCATGTCGTAGCATTTTAAAATACACGGAATCGGTATAAATAACCTGATATTTATTGAGTTCCACCTCTGACCTCCAAGCTCTTATTTGCCAAAAACAATTATAACAAAGCTTTTTTCAATCAATCCCCCATCTCTAAACCAAGAAACTCTTAAAATCACCATCACCAGGCCGCCCGCACAGACCGCTGCCCCGAAGCCAACACAGCCGGCAAGACAGCCGAAGAGCTGGAGGTGGAAACCCTCAGCAAGTACTTCTCATCCGGCTGCAGACCTGGAGCTTGGAGCAATAATGTTACGGTTGATGCTGATCTTAGTGAGTAATCATGTTTTTGTAGTTAGCTTCCTAAGAAATTTAGTGGGAACTACTTTGTGGTCGTGGATAAAAAGTAGCTTGTAGACTCTTCAGCAAATGGGTTATTTAACAATGAAATATTTTTTTTATTAGATAAAAAAAATCCTGAGTTAACCGTATTCAAATAAATAAACTCTTCAGCTTTGTAATATTGGTACGGCATAGACGGGAATCTGTTATCGTATTAACCATGAATTTGAACTACCTATATTATTCAAAATTCCTGTGATAGTGTCTATTGTATTGTTAGTACCACCTCACTAGCTGTTTATCGCGTTTTCACCCGCGTTCTGAGGAAACTACTTCCCACACTTGGATAACAAGTATCCAATTTTTTTCTGTTATATTACTGCAGATATTCATCAAAATCATCAGTTCTGCAAAGCTTTCCAATGCTACTCAGTTATTTTACTCTTAAGAAGTGACAAATTAACACATAGGTACATACATACAAACTTTTACCTTCATAACAACATTAGTGTGATTATTCACTTAAAGAACTGCTAAATCCTCTTTTTCTCATCACCCCCATTCCAGAATCCCGCTACCCCTCTCTCTGCTCCCGCTGCGGCCCCGACTCCGGCTGTTCTCGCTACACCATCGACATGGGAGTCTCCATCGCTAACGTGAGGAACGAGAACCGCCACATCCAAGCTCTGGAGTGCTTGAGGACCAACGCTAATGCTAGCTCTGCAGTCGCCTATGTTGCGTGGCAGCATGTGGTGGAATATTTCACGGTAAGTCATCATCATCATTACCCGAGCCTTTTCGCTCTACTATCTATGTTGGGGTCGACTTCCAGTCTAACCGGATGCGGCTGAGTGCCAGTGTTTTACAAGGAGCGACTCCCTATCTGACCTCCTCAACCCAGTTACCTCTAAGTCAAAAATATTAAATCAAACTTGGCTGCAAAACAGCACTTTTTAAACGTCAAAAATTTGCAAAAGACCAAATGCCCATCCTTCATCACTTCTCATGCTCTGAGAAGGTGAAATTGGAAGGTAAGTAGTGCCTTGGAGTACAGTGAAGCGGTCAGTCCTGCGCCTGATTTCTCTCTGGTGTTGATTTTGTCCTCCTTAGGGGACGAAGTGATGAAGATTACAAATACATATATCTGGGTGCGTACACTACATATTCTGACAGTGTGTATGTCAGGAAGTCAGAATCTCTGACAACGAGTCTTACCAAATGGTACCGGGTTTGAGGAGATGAGATAGGCAGTCGCTCCATGTAACACACTGTAATCAGCTGTATCCAGTAAGACTGGAAGCCGACCCCAACATAGTTGGGAAAGGCTAGATCAGACACTATGGCACATACAAGCACAGCTCAGCCGCTTTCGTGAAAGGATATAACTATACTTGAAAGGATACTACTTTAATCACTAGACCACCATCATCCTCATCCTCCGAGCCTTTTTCCCAAACTACGTTGGGGTCGGCTTCCAGTCTAACCGGATGTAGCTGAGTACCAGTGCTTTACAAGGAGCGACTGCCCTATCTGACCCCCTCAACCCAGTTACCTGGGCAACCCAATACCCCTTGGTTAGACTGGTGTCAGACTTACTGGCTTCTGACTACCCGTAACGACTGCCAAGGATGTTCAATGACAGCCGGGACCTACAGTTTAACGTGCCATCCGAAACACAGTCATTGGCGTCTAAGATATACTTAGAAAGTACATACAAACTTAGAAAAGTTGCATTGGTACTTGCCTGACCTGGAATCGAACCCGCGCCCTCATACTCGAGAGGTTGGTTCTTTGCCCACTAGGCCACCAAGACTATTATTTACCTAATATTATCATTATTTTCAGTTCCGCAATCCTCAAGACTCAGCCAGCTTCGCAGTGCTCTGCCCGAATGGTACCCTCGCGTCTCTTACTACTGCGGTATTGAGCAATACTATCTCACCTTGTGCCTTCATCAGACAGCCTTGGGGCGCTATTGTTGCTAATACGTAAGTTTTGCGTTATTATTAGAAACATCGGCACGAATCCTGCGTAGAAGTGATTTATTAGCAAAGAACCAATCCCGAGTGACGGCTACGACGCGATGCACTGCGGGCCAATCACCGCTTTAGCCAGGCCCCGCGCCTCACTTCATACCACAAGAAGGAGAAATTACTTCTGCGCAGGTGAAGGTCAGCGCTTAAGATTCGTGCCGATGATTATATCAGCCAAATCAATTTTAGTATAGGCAGATTTAGATTTGATAAAGTTATCAAAGAATCGTACTTTTCTATCTTAAGTCATCTTTCTAGCCATGTTTGACTTTCATGACTTTCATACAATCCATTCATCGTTTCTTTCGTCGTAAAGTGAGATTTCGCCAATGTTGTTCTCACCATTATTGTCTTGGTGCGGGATAATTCCTCATTTCTGTCCGCGGTTAATATCAAGTCTGAAGGAAACTTTTTACTGTACAGGGATAAAAATCAGTCTATATTATTCAGATTCCAAGTTCTGTCACTGCCAAAGTTCATCAAAAGTCATCCGGGTGTTTTAGCGTTATACAGTAACAGACTTACCAACATTATATCATGGACCAAAAAAAAAACGTAGCTTCATCAAATAAAAGTTTGCAAAAGAGAATTGGGCACAAAAGCATAAAGTATCCATATTTAAACTATAAATAAATTTTATACTCTCTCCTCTTCTGAATAAATGTTATATTCTTCCCTTTCCTTCCTCAGCAACAACGCAGCAGCCCTCCTAACCAGCCTCAAGACCTGGTGGCCAGCTGGCTCCAGCCCTGCTACCGGCTGGCAGTCGACCCTGTTCAGCGTGGTCACTGGAGGTTCATCCAGTGCCAGGGTAGTCTTCCAGGACAGCCCCATCTCGCTGCTGAACTATACTTCTGCCAGTAAGTATTTGTGGAGTTTTTTCTGAGGTGAATTTGAAATGATTAACGATGTTACCAACTTCTTCTTCTTATTGCCATGTTCCTAATTTTATTTGTTTCCGCTTTCATTACATTTGTTATTACTTTAATAACAGAGAGGAATGAAAGCAACAAGAATTGGCTTATTATCTGAATCAGTTATTCTTTAAGCTTTAGTTTATTATTTCAATTATAGAGGCGCAAACATCGATATATATCAATGGGTGCAAATAAAGCAACTGATATAATTTTCAAGTGATATTATTGTATAGGTACAAATACTTACAATGAACAATTTTTTTCTAAAAAACAAAGTAAACAGTTGTGTTAAAAAGAACTGACGGTGAACTTGGGCTTAAATCAAGATCTTGGGTTTCAAGAACCTTCAGCTTTGAAACATTTTCGAAACTCTACAAAATACCCTATAAAACCTCAAAAATCGCTAAAACTTCATTTAACCCCAATAAGTAGTAGTTTCGCTGTGAGAGAACCCAATTCTGGGTTAAGCTCACCGCATACAATAAACATTTCCTATTCCTTTGTCCATTAAATAAAGAACGACGAACTTTCCAAAATTACCCAATACAAAACTTCAAAAATCTTTTTCCCAGTCCGCACCATAAGCAACATTGATTCCACCGCATCCTGCATGCCAGCCCGTCGCTGGTGCACGATCTCAACCCTCGAACAGACCAAGTGCAACTGGGTGAGGGTATCAGCCCACACCCTGGGTGTTCAGCCCAGCATCGCTTGTCAACAGAGGAACAGTGTCCTGGAGTGCTTGAATGATATCAAGGATGATAGAGCTGATTTTATTTCTGCGCCTTCCAATTATGGGTATTTGGCTAGACAGTGAGTATCTTCTTCTTTATTTCTTTATATTTTTTCGGAAATCTCTGCTATCAAAGGATAGTGGTAGATGCATTGATTGACATTATGGTATTCAATTTTAAAATGTTGTTAAGGATAAAAGCCTTTAATTATGGGCATTTTATGCATTAAAACTAAAAAAAATAAAGCTTCAAAATCGTTTATTCAAACTTTGCTGCAAAACACATTTTTTTGAACGTGAACAAAAGACAGCCCCCAAAACGCCCACCCTTCACCACTTCCTATGTGTTATTGCTGGGAAGAAGAAGTGGCGCAACAAACTCCCTAGCAACACATGTCTGTCTGTAGGTTAGAAGAACCTTTCAAACTTTCAACAATGTTTTCTTAGATAAAAAAAGTATATTGCTGTATACAATTTTCTAAATGTAAAACTACAAATTAACCCAACTACCAGAATGTTATGTTACTCCCTTGTCAATAAACGTTATTATATTTTATTTATTTAGTTATTTAAAACATCACAGTATATAGAGAAAGTTAAATGTTTCAAGTCGTAAATAAGCTAACTTTAGAATTCTCATCTCATCTCATCTCATCCCCTCTCAATTTTCCCTACAGGCACTATAAACTAACCCCAGTGAAGCTGGTACAAAACTCCCCTGATGACGCCTCAAGAGTAGCAGCTTTTGTCAAGGAGTCAGCTGTCATCTCCTCCAACGTGACTCGCTATGAAAACCTTCGTGGAAAGAATGCTTGCTTCCCTGAATACGGTGGTCTTGGTAAGACAAACAGTTAATACATATTTTAGTTAGTTAAAGAGAAGTAAAAGTAAAATTCACGCGGATCGAACGATGATAGAGTTAAGAATCGCTTGGCATGCTGGTCCGTGGCTGGGTGACCATCTTGTCATGACGAGTTCTTCTGTATTTCGGAAGTCATGATGAAGTTGTGGATCCAGGCTGTCATTTGAACATCTTTGGCAGTCGTTACGTACCCAACTGCCAAAGAATCGGAAGCCTGCAAGTCTTATCAAGGCGTATCGATTATCTCTTGTAATGGAACTGTGGCTAAGGAAAAGCCACGTTATTTTTACACATCTTAGAAGGCATACATAATATGCGTGCGAAAGGAATAGGAGCCCTAAATATTTATGTTCTCTCTCTCCAAGTAGGTATAATACTTACCATTCGTGACAATGGGTATTTTCAACTATGTTCCCTCTTGGAAAGAAAGAAAAAATATTTATTGACACAACGGATAGACATAGAAATAAAAATACAAAAATAACAAAAGGTTGCGCCAAACAGATCTAGTTCAGCATTATGCCAGACAGCTAGTGCCTGGTTTTCAACTAGACCTATGAGGCGTTGCGGGTGTCAATCGGTATGATTTTGTTTTATGTTTTATATTATTTTCTCAGCATACATGTCCTTCGTCCGCGTGGGTCAGGAGCGCGGAGTCCTGTCGTCCTCGGAGTGCGACTACGCGGCGGCTGTCGGCGAGTTCTTCGGCGGCGCCTGCGCTCCCGGCGCTATTGACGCCTCGCATGCGCTCTCTGAGTCTTCTGTGAGTATGCTTTAAAGTAACTTAGTTAAATTACAAACAAGTTTTTGCAAAAAAATAATATGTTGTATAAGAGAGTTATTGACACTGAAACTAAAAAGCGTCAAAAAACTCCTCATCGCTATCAACTGCGAGTGTGCCCAAAAGGCTTGCGAAAAGCATTGCCAGGCTGGATGGCCCCTCTAATCAGGAAAAAAATTACATCTGCTTCTAATGAGTTATTTTTGAATTCATTGAATATGATGGAACTCATATTTATTGAGATATCTCGACAAAATTCACGGTAGAGCAATTTTTACGTGCATTTTGTACCCCAGCCCTATTTTTCACTACTAAATAAAAGAGTCATTTTCTAATTATGTAATTCATCTGGTTCATCCGTTTTTTATCCTGAAAAAGTAATTTATTTTAATTTTCTTGAATAACTTCAACAAGCACCGCCAATTTCCATTCAGTATATGCGTTCGGATAATACATCGGCGATATAAAATAATAATAATAATCTTTTATCCACAGAGCTTCAACTCGTCCGTCCTGTGTTCTTCCTGCAGAACCAGTGTCAACATCAACGGCAACAACTGTAAGTACTACTAATACAAATATAGCTGTATTTTTATAAGTTTCCATTCGTTTACTAAGTAGACCTGTCCTTTTACGACCATTCCCGGCATTTTATTACTTTGACTGATTCTGTCTTGCTTTCTAGAGGTAGAATTCTGACATTTCTTAGGAATTTCTTATCCCTATCTCTAATATAAGCAAAACAACAGATAGACAGAATATTGGAAACGGTCGTTTATCATTATAATCACATTATTTTCGTACTTAAAGGCACTTAAAGGCATTTGCTCTTATCCTTTACAATAGTGAGTGCACCTGTGTCTGTGCAAATGCTTGTGCACTATAACATGTCCTGCACAGCTGGTTGATCTCCTTAGAGAGAACGGCCACCGTGACCTATACGACCTTTTTAACATTATTATTAATCTTAGCCAGTAGTAATATACATATATGTTTGTTTTTACAGCGACCTGTGCCTGGGACTACACGAACATGTACTTCGGTAACAACGGCACTCTCGCTTGTCTGAATGACCCTAACAACGATGTCGCTTTCCTCAACACTAGGAGCATGGCGAGTGAGTATCTACACTTTGTACATTATATAATTTGTAGTTCTTAATAGCTGTTTTATTATGGCTGTTCCCCGACTATTATAGTAATCTGTGGTTTTACCGCGTCCTGAGGGAACTGCTTCCAAAACCTGGATGAAAAAAAACCTATGTATTCTGTTACAGCTAAGTTTCCTGAAAATAGATTTGGTATAAAAGAGGAACACTTTACAAGGACTTTCGCACTCTTATCAAAAGATGTTTTAAATTTTCTTAATTTTGAGGAGGATCCGTATAGTAGCTATCTTGGAACTCAGCTTTGTAGGGCACATTAAGATCTTTTTGAAAAACTTCTCGAAAGCCTTTGACTGTTTGTTATCTATAAGTAGCCTACACATCTGATACATTATACATAACACATTTATCAAATGAAAAACCAAGTCCTTTATGTGCCCTCAAACATAGAAACAACCTAACGACGTAGAAAAATCTACTTACTTATCTTCTTCCTTCCAGCCCACCTAACCAGTCTAGGCCTGCAAGCGACTCAGTTCCGCGCCCTCTGCCGCAACAACTCTCTAGCCGCCACCACCGGCATCAGTATCGACGACAACTGTCTCCTGGCATACGTCGTGGACGCTGAGATCGTCACCAGAAGGTAAGAGGATCCTGAGGAACCTGCCGAGACTGCAGGACTGTTCGAAAGAGTTACAGCAACCCTGGTACATAAAGGGCTCAAGAAGGAACATGGTGGGTTTAAGTCAGTCAGAGTCTGATACTCCCTCACGTTGTACCCACAGAGGGAGGGGTCATTTGATGCTTTCCAACCAAAAAAGGTAAGGGGTTAAAATTGGAAGGAGTTCATGGCTAAGTAGTAGCCCCACGGGTCCTTGGCTGGTCCGTCTTCCAGCCTAGGCCTCCAAGCGACTCAGTTCCGCGCCCTCTGCCGCAACAACTCTCTAGCCGCCACCACCGGCATCAGCATCGACGACAACTGTCTCCTGGCATACGTGGTGGACGCTGAGATCGTCACTAGAAGGTAAGAGGATCCTACCAGGTCTGAGGGTTCCGGGTTTGAAAGGGTTACAGAGGACTTAAAGGACTCAAGAAGGAGAGTAGTGGGGTTTAGTCAGTAAGAGTTTGATATTGCCTCATGACAACTGTCTCCTGGCTGGTGGACGCTGAGGTAAGGAGTTCAAGAGTTGCCTGGTTAACTGGGTTAAGGAGGCAGGTGGGCAGACGCTACTTAAAACACTGGTCACTCAGCTGCAACCGGTTAGACTGGAAACTGGCCCTAACATGGTTGGGAAAAGGCCCGGGAGATGATGAAGACTATGACACTCCTTCGCGCTGCAACCACAGTGTCAGGGGTCATTTATTGGTTTCCCAACAAAAACGAAGGGGTACTTAAGTTAGGAAGTAGTAGGAAGAGTTAGGAGGTCCTCACGGCAAAGTATGGGCTGCATGGGTCCTTGGCTGGTCTGTCTTCCAGCCTAGGCCTCCAAGCGACTCAGTTCCGCGCCCTCTGCCGCAACAACTCTCTAGCAGCCACCACCGGCATCAGCATCGACGACAACTGTCTCCTGGCATACGTGGTGGACGCTGAGATCGTCACCAGAAGGTAAGAGGATCGAACCAGGTCTGAGGGGTCCAGGTTTGAAAGGGTTACAGACGATATAAAGGACTCGAGAAGGAACATGGTAGGGATCCTACCGAGGCTGCAGAACTGTTCAAAAGAGTTACAGTGACCCTGGTATATAAAGGGCTTGAGAAGGAGCGTTGTGGGTGTACATAAGTCAGCAAGAGTCTGATGTTCCCTCACAGTAACTGTCTCCTGGCATACGTGGTGGATGCTGAGATCGTCACCAGAGGATCCTGAGGAACCTGCCGGGGCTGCGGAACTGTTCGAAAGAGCTACCGAGGCCCTGGTACATAAAGGGCTTAAGAAGGAGCGTTGTGGGTTTTATTCAGTCGTAACAGACAGCCAGAAGCCAGAAAATCTGACAACCAGTCTTAGCACGAGGTACCGTGTTGCTCTGTAACTGGATTGAGGAGATCAGATAGGGTAGTCGCTCCTTGTCGCACACTGGTACTCAGCTGCAACCGGTTAGACTGGAAGCCAACCCCAACATAGTTGAGAAAAGTCAATATCATTTATTCAAAGTTGGCTGCTAAACAGTACTTTTTGAACGTCAACATTTACAAAAGACCCCAAAACGCCCACTCTTCACCACTTCCTTTCCCTTTTTAATGATTTTAATTCACAATCGTTTTTTTTTTTAGAAACGACCCACAATACAACAGTCTGAACACACTACTCGACTCTCTAGACACCTACTTCGGCTACAACGCGGCTTCAGGCAACCAACTTATCAACCTAGAAATATTCTCCCCCTTCAACGAAAATAAGAACTTACTCTTCAAAGACTCGACTATCGGTTTGACAGAAGCTAGTCTAAGCTCCTCTCATGAACCAGCGAGGAACTATATTGAGCTGTTCAGACATTTGCAAGCTTGTACGGGAACAGCGCCCCCTATTGCAGGCCTTGCTAACCGTAGTTTCTATTCTATTGTAACTTTACTAACAATGGCGATCATGACAAGATTCGTCATTTATTAGTTGAGTTTTTTCTAGTGTGTGTATACGAATCATGGAGGATAAAATGACTAGCGGAGATGTCACAACGCAAAATCTTATCAGAAAGCAGTGTCACCTAAATACTGGTGTTCGGGGGACGAGGAATGTTACTAGCTCCGCCCATACACGCCGTCTTTGAACCCGATCATTTTTGTAATACCAAAAATCGTTGACAGATGTCTCAAAGAACCCGAACGCCTCGTTAGTTCACTCGTAACTAATCGTTAAGGTCATGCCCACCGTACGTATTTGGCCTAGAAAAAGACGCTGACCTACTTTCGTTATGGCATCTCCGCTATCTTTCCTTCCTCCGTGATCCGAACGTATTTTATTTTTTTATTCTGTAAGGTTTGACAGTTGTTTTGGCGGGAAGCGTTTTTATTGGTTGTTGTTTTTTTTTCTTTTCTATTACCGCGTTCATGATTTGAATTTTAAAAAGGTAAGTATTTTATCAAAATGTAGTATTCGTTTTTTGCAAATTAATAGTAGTGTAAGTTAATGTATCCCAATCATAAAATATTGTTAAGAATAATTAATTTTATTACTTACATTATATTTTTATAGCTGAATTTATTTTTGTATTTAAATACTACACCCAAACCGTATTTCCTCCGAATTTTCTTGTTTTAATATGTTATGAACAAACAGTAGGTAGTTATTTTAACTTTAGACGTTAATTATGTTACCAGTGTATTTCGTTTGTATTTTTGTGAATAAAATTAAACATTTTTTATAATAAATACCTGCTTTGTTTTATTTAATTCGATCCCTTGATTAATTGTCATTATTGATTCGAAGATCTCGTGGCTAAGGAACATGTCACCCAACTATGTTGGGGTCGGCTTCCAGTCTAACCGGATGCAGCTGAGTACCAGTGTGCCACAAGGAGCGACTGCCCTATCTGACCTCCTCAACCCAGTTACCCGGACAACTCAATACCCTTGGTTAGACTGGTGTCAGACTTACTCACTACCCGTAACGACAACGACGTAAATGACAGCCGGGACCGACAGTTTAACGTGCCATCCGAAACACAGCAACGAGGATAAATTAATATTGAGGCATATTGAAGTTATTACCTTGACCAGTTTGAACGGAAAACCAATCGAGTTAGCGATCAGGAGCTATGCTGCTTATATTATTTATTTGAACTATTAGTTTCCCGTGGTTTTGCCCTGTTGCAGAGGAAAATACTTCGTGCACTCGGATAAAATAACAGCTTTTGTCCATAAATGGGCAAATTTTACAGTCATCATCTGCCTAGCCTTAGGTATCTCAAAAACTAGGAAGTATGTTGGGGTTGGTTTCCAATCTAAGCGTATGCAGGTAAACAAAGACTAAGAATGATGTGACCCCGGTGTTAAGGGCGGGCAAAACCGCAGGGCGTAGTTAATTATCTAACAAAGAACTAAGGTCAATGTACTTTAATAGTATGCGATGCCAAGTATTACTCAATTCAACCTCGGACAATATATGCCGCGGGAAACTTGCAATTAACAAGAAAAAATCTCATCCGTTTGTTTCTAAACAGTACTTAACGAAGTGTTCGTGAAAAACCACGTATTAAGAACTAAATAAAAACAAAAAGAAAACTTTTAAAGAAAAGTTTAAAAAAATATGATTTAAAACCTTTTTTGAAAAAGTCGACTTGTCATTGCTGTCATCTGTCAAAAAAAGCGCGGGAGAAATGACGTTTCGAAATGCGTTCGCGATTTTCATTTTGACGTACGCTTTCGTGGAAGTGTCGTCATGGACGATCGATTTGCCGGAAGTGAGAAAGTTTTTGTTCGAGAAACATGAGCATTCTAAGAAATATCACGGCCATGAAAAAGTAGATTATTCGCCTCAAGATAGGAAGTTTTATAGTAATATTGAAGGGAATAGTAAGCATCATGAGGAAGATCGGAAACATCACCATCACCATCATGACCATGGCTACGAAAATGAATATGATCATCATTCCTACATGGAGAAAAAAGTAAGTTCAAAGGAAATAATTGTTCAAAATCGAATTCAAAATATTTATCAGGCGTTGCAAGTAGGTAGGTTCGGAAAGCAAGTTGTCAATGCGCACGAGAGTGTGAATCGTGTACCTTTATCGTTTACGGGGGTGGGGGGCGGATTGAGATAGCTTTGTAAATTTTGAAATAACTGAACATTGTCGAAAGTTAAGGAACATTAGTATTTTTAACTTTGTCAGTAACCTAAATTATTATTAAATTTATAGGTAAAACAAGCATCCGTATTTTCTATTTTAGATTATCCACATCATATTTTCTAAGACTAAGTTTCAAATTGTCGGTAATTTGGGCGATAAAATCGGTTAATTATGAAATATTAATAGTTCTCAACAATTTATAATCGTGTTGCATCGCCGTAATAGACGGAAGGATAGGAGAGATTATGATAATTTAACATCTAACCTTCATTAACATACCAAATGGCTTTGCAATATTACTTAGACAGCCCCCAAAACACCCACCCTTCACCACTCCCCAGCAACACATATCTGTCTATAATTTAGGAAAACTACTCTCCCTATTTATTTAATGACGATTTTTTGTACCTACAAACACAATAAAGAAAAACCACGGAAAGAAAGAAATAAGGTTATACTTATTTTTAAAGAAATCTCTTCGCATACCTGCGAACGGAAAATGGGAATAAAAGAGATGTAGACAGAGCGTAAATAAAGAAATGGAAATATAAATTCAATTACCTACATAGATATATAATGCCTACCTGGCAAAAAAATACTAAATGCTTGTAAGGTCCTATAAATTCTGTCGGGGCTGCGGGATTGTTCGAAAGAGTTACCGCTGCTCTGATACAATACATAAAAGGCCTACGACGGAACACGACGGTTTTTAGTCAGTAAGAGTCTGACACTCCCTCACCGCTGCTAACCCACAGCGAGAGGGGTCATTTGATGATTTTTGACGTCGTTAAATAAAAAAAATATATGTATTAAATTCGGGCATGAAGAATCTGGATTTTATATATTCACGCCACTTTTAATACCAATTGAGCACCATATTATTTTAATTATTTTTCATAGGTCTATGACATCGTACGCGACGGCAGCTCGTATCTAGAGGGGCTGCAGAAGTCCTTGGAAGATTACAGCGCGCAACTGAAAGGTTGTCAGGAGAACAATAATACTAATTGGGTAAGCTAAAATCTAGCATACTGCAGACTAAACTTTCGGCGTATGGTCCATAGTGGTTAAAAAACCGGCCAAGTGCGAGTCGGACTCGCGCACGAAGGGTTCCGTACCATTATTTAGAAAATGAGCAAATAAATCACGTTTGTTGTATGGGAGTCCCCCAAAATATTAATTTAATTCTGGTATTTGTTGTGATAGCGGCAGAAATACATCATCTGTGAAAATTTCAACTCTCTAACTATCACGGTTCATGTCAGCCTGGTGACAGACGGACGGACGGACAGAAGAGCGAAAACAATAGGGCCCCGTGTTACCCGACCTATGAAAACGTATCTGGCTACTCCTTTCCTGTTACTTTAATCTATGTTTATTTAATAATGTGTCAACTGAATCTCATTACCAGTTTTAGTTAGCCTTAGCATTTTGCTATTAGTTTCAATTAGATCCTTGTTTATTATAAGGCCATTATTGTTTGTATAATCCTAGGAATCAAACACCACATCTCCGATCAGCATACCCTCTTCAAGCAACAGCTCATCATCTCCAACCAACGGGTCCATGCCAATGCTGAACTTTAACAACTATGATAACTCTCCCGTACCTTCACGACCCAGGTATTTCTTATATTTATTTAAATCAGGCATCTAAGGCCCGTAGAAAATACAATACCTGACCTCCTCAACCCAGTTACCCGGGTAACCTAATACCCCTTGGTTAGACTGGTTAACAGACTTACTGGCTTCTGCCTACCCGTAACGACTGCCGAAGATGTTTAATGACAGCCCAGACCTACAGTTTAACGTGCCATCCGAAACACAGTCATTGGTGTCCAAGATATACTTAGAAAGTAACATACAAACTTAGAAAAATTGCATTAGTACTTGCCTGACCTGGAATGTCCACCTTGTTGGTGGACATACGACCCTATAAAGGTCGCCGGAAAACGCTAGATGCAGGTCGCCTCCAACAGGTATCTGTGGAGATCTAAGGGGGAGGCCTATGTTCAGCAGTGGACGTCCTATGCCTGAGATGATGATGATGACCTGGAATCGCACGCATACTTGAGAGGTGGGTCCTTTACCCAGTAGTTCACCACTACTTTTTTTACTATAATAATTTAAAACTAATATAATAGGTATCCTTCGGAGTCCAGGGGCTATATCCTGAACAGTCGTAGAAAGATGTCCTGCGAAGAAGTTACGGATGCCAGCGAGCATATTAGGAGATTTGCATCCTTGGCCCTGGATGCTACACGGCGGTTGCAAGACTTTGCTTATGCTAAGAAGTATCAGAAGGTAGGTTAGGGGATTTCTATAACGTATCTATCTATTGTTTTTTAGATTACATTTTAACGTTAGTTCTATATTGGTTTTCTATTATTGTAATATCCGAAAAGTCCGTTTTTATTCAAATCCAAATTCGGTTATATTCAAATCCGGGTATATTATCCAAAATTCGGTTACCGAAATCCTTAAAGTTATCGGACATACATGTCTTGCTGGGGAGCTTTTTACGCCACTTCTTCCTTACTTCCTTAAGTGGTGAAGGATGCTGCTTTTTGTGGCTGTCTTTTATTTTGTTTCGAAAAGTAGGTACTGATTTAACAGCTTAATTTAAATAAACGATTTTGAGTTCTTTCGTCATATTGACACACCATTATCATCCTCCCTTTTCAAAATTGTATCTGTGGTTGACAAAGTATATTTTCTCGTCCCTTACTCAAAATAATATACAAATCACCCACCCTTCACCACTTCCTATGTGTTATTGCTGGGAAGTAGAAGTGGTGCAACAAACTCCACAGCAACACATGTCTGTCTGTCAGATTACCTACCGATTATTGGAACAACAAACTGTCAGCCGCCGAATATCAGCCTCTATGCAGAGCGTAATAACTTACGTCGGTTAGATGCAAAAGAAAAAGTGAATAATGTATGGAAATAAACTGCGCAACGTTCGCTCACATTCGGCGGCTGACAGTCAGTTTGGTTTGAACACAGCCTTTTTTATCGATGGCAAAAATCATCAAATGACCCGCTGTGGGTTAGCAGCGGTGAGGGAGTGTCAAACTTTTACGTGTGTTTCTTCGTAGGCCTTTTATATACCAGGGCCACGGTAACTCTTTCGAACAATCCCGCAGTCCCCGCAGGCCTTGGCCCTGCATTTGAACAATGCCTAATGTCTATCTATGTTTCTCTCAATATTTCCTTCACAGACAGATGAACAAGAAGAGAATGAGCTGATCCTCAAGTTGGCGTGGTTCCTAGACCGGTTGGCGTACCTCAGCGGCTTCGAGCCAGAGATCGAGCATTCTGATCCTTCTAGTACTAGATGTAAGAGCTATTTTTGTTTGGCACACTACAGACTGGATGGACATAAGACGGGTAGCTTAGAACGGAGGGAAGGACATAGGTTAGTTTTAGTCACCATCCGGCTACGAGAAAAATTAGAAAAAAAAAAACAAATATGGGCTGTATAACACATAAAATATTGCTTTTACTTCTACTACTTCTAAGTTACCTACTCTTTGTATAAATCAGAATTCTCTTCCTTTAGCTCCAACAACCGAGATCCCCTCACCCCAGACCCTGGTCCCATCATCAGAGGAGCTGAACAAGCAGTTCAGAGACTGTATACAGATGAACTCCTCGGAGCCAGCGACGGAGCGCTGTCGGTACCCGCTGGAAATACCTGAGATGGTGCAGCAGATGTTGAATATTAGTGGTGAGTTCTTTATGAGTTGCTAGTGGGAACTACTTTCTCTTATGGGGTAAAAAAAATATGGCCTATGATACTCGGGGATAGTGTGGCTTTCCACAGTGAAGATGCCCTAACAGGGTCCATAATATGTACCTAGCTTTAAGCCCCTTGTTACATTGTGGTATGCAAATAAATATGAATATGAAGATAAGTCTTTGCCTTCAAGGAATTACCTCGAAATACTCAAACATTACTTAACTTTTAAGTCCTACTTTCTATCGCAGAAAAATGTAATTGTGACACATATATGGAATGATGTCGTCCTTAGGCTGGAAACAGTGCTCGAGAGTCGACGGTCGACGTAGCCATATCTGTGCAAGTCTATGAACGCGCACACAGCTACGCTGGCGGTACGCGCGTAATTTGGTATGGATTCGGTCTGGACTTACGGTCAGCATTAACCGTCGGCCGAGCACTGTTTCCAGCCTTAAAGTAGAGTGGCGTTTCAGTATTCGGCCGTTTGATAGACGTGTCCTTCGTGGCGTCCATTTAAGCTTATTTCCTTAAGTCCTTCAAGAAACTACTCCAAAAAAATCATTTCTTCATTTTGGGTCCTTAAACCAGCAAAAACTTCAAATACTTAGATTAATTCCGATTTCTATCACAGGTACTACCTCTTCGCCTTCATCGCCATCTGGCTCCATGACTCCTGACAGCGCGCCAGCACAATCATCAGAAATTCTCATAACCTCAGCCAATACTTCCCCAAGCGAAACTTCCCCACAAAAATCTACAAGAACTAAAAGATCTACAGACTACACTTATTATTTTCCCACCAAACCATTGCACGAGGTAACATATCCAGTACCTCTAGTTAAATTAATAAAACATAGACTTTCAAATATAAAGTCGGTAGTAAAAACAATTGTCGAAAAACGTTTGCAACACTTAGCCGAAAAGAAGGAAGAAAAACACCATTACGAAAAGCATTTTGACAAGCGTTCGATATCTGACAGTGACAGTCAACTGTCAAATCATATTCAAGTGTCAAATAATCCGAAGACAGCTGTCAAATCCGTTGAAAAACGGCCGTTTGAAAGTGAGACTATAATTCATTACCCTATTTCTGATGTGTCGGTAATAAATACGAAATCTTTCAAAAAACGCTCCATCGATGACAGCAAAACCACATCGAACCATATTAACAGACTATCACACTCGAAATCATTGATAAAAAAATCCCCGGTCACCCGAAAAAAGTTCGAAAACCTTCGTCTATTCACGAAAATGACTAAAGATTTAAAAAATGCGGATCCTAAAATCAGATCTTTAAAACGACGATACACGGAAGACCCGTTATCAAAACTAGCGAACTACTACATAAAATACAAAGTCTGGGACAATTCTAATCCAATAAAAAAGAGTTATAGCAAAAAACCTGCCGTTTTCGAAGTAAAAAACCAAATAAACGAGCCAAAATCGGTTCAAAAACGGTCTCTATTCAACAAGAAATCTGTACACATACACATACCGAAACCGATCCAAGTCGTCCGTACTTATATAAACACACGCCGACCACATCACGAGAAATCTAAACTGCTCTCTCACCTTCACAAAATACACGAATTGAAGCACAAAAAAGCTGAAAAAGTACATAAAATTATCAAAAGATCTGTCCATTATCAACGTATGTATTTACCAAGGGTCTCTAAAGACCCCCAAGGGGATATAAGTTATTATGTAAAGAATAAAGCTGGGACGAATATCAATCCTGATTCAGTGCAGGCGGCTCAGATGAGAGCAGGGTTAGAACTGGCGTTTCAAACGGGAAATATAGAAGTTGTAAGAAGATATGGTGCTAATTATAACCCTTTGAATCCTAATCCTCTTTATGTTGGTATTATTGGGTCTTATGCTGATTCGTAGGTTCAAATTATGTACAGTAAACTGCACATCAGTGGTAACTGTCATGCACCTTAATTCGGTAGTAATAAGTACGATTTTCCTATTAAACTGTTACCACTGACCTGAAGTTGACTGTACCTTAAAAATGAAAAAGAACATTTTGAGGGTATAACTTTCGTCAAATAAAGGATGATGGGCAATTTTGTATGAACCCTGGCCTGGTAACCAATAAAGTTCTAATGTGAATTAGATTATTGCTTATACCCTACAGTTACTGAAATAAAACAGTTCATGTCAAGAATCTACCGGAAATAAGTACAGTCGGGCACAAAAGAGTTATACTTTTTGCACCATTTTTTTTTTGTTAAAATGAAATCCATAGTAGAAAAATTCATTGTATGATGTATTTTCGTCAACTTATCACTTATTTAAATAAACCTAGGGTAGATTTATCAATTAAAATCGGTCTTAACTAGGCATAATTGTTTTAATAGCAAAACAAAACATAAAAACTTTTACTTCTACCACCGTATATTATTTCCATTATTGGAGATAGCATTTCCTCGTTCTGCGGCACCAGGATAGTCGGCCCTGGGTTGTCGAATTATTAGAAAAGTAGCGACCCACCCCAGCTTCGCACGGGAAAACAGTATAACCTCACTATTTAACGGATGTTATTACACCTACAAACCTTCCTCTTCAATCACTCTATCTTTGAATATAATAATATATTAGAAAACCGCATCAAAATCCGTTGCGTAGTTTGGAATAGTTAAGCTTTCAAAGGGTCATAGGGATATAAGGACTGAAAAAGCGACTTTGTCTTATACTATGTATGTAGTGATGCACAAATTGTAATCAAACGGGTGGTCAAGTCCGCAAGGATACATGAGGGGTTTAATTAGTAGAATAAAGTTATTTAAGTTGTTTGTCAGCTTTCACAGAGTTCTCATCATATGGCACATCAGGCTTGTTAGCCAGGACAGTCGACAGTTATTGGTAATGATAGATTGATGCCATCACACCTCCAATTCCACAGGATTATATTTCAAACCAAGATGTATTATCCTGGCCATTAGATGATATCTATGCAAGTCCTCACGACAAGTATTTGCATTCAATGGGCTACGGACTTGACTGCACTGATTTGAAAAATCTTTCAGTGGTGGAAAAGCTACGTTATTTATATAGGTTTTCCTTATATACCATATGTGCCAAAGTAGTTTAATTCCATGGGCAGTCGTAGGCTTACAGGACTGATATCTTTTTTCTCCAGTGGTTAACAATGTTCCACCCATAACAAAAATTGAAGTTTAGGGTATTAGCTGTCATTTGATGTGCAAATGAATATTATTGGCTATGCCGGTTAAACTCACTGGAACAGCGGAATAGTTACTTACACCTTACGTTGTGAATACTAACTGTTATTTTTTTTTAAATTGGACACATACACCTTCTGCGCCACGTCCTGACTGATATTGACAATAATATAATGCACGTAACAGCCCTCCCAAACAAAATGAAGTGGTTCAAGTCCATGGGCTGTCCTATGCTATCAAGTGTCATATCTTCGTTCTCCGGTGGTTTACAATATTTTGCCCATAACAAAAAATGTAGCTTATGACATAAGCTATCATTTGATGTGCAAATGGTTTTTATTGGATATACCGGTTAGACTCACCGGAATTGCGGAATACATACACCATACGTTGTAAATACTACCTGCTAAATAATCTTTTTTTTTTTCAATAAACTTGGGAAATATGGGCACAGACACCTTCTGTGACTCGTTCTGACAATTATTGACAATAATAATGCACTTAAACATCCCTCCCATATGCAATGAAGTGGTTCAAGTCCATGGGCTGTCCTAGGCTATCAGGTGTTATATCTTCGTTCTCCGGTGGTTTACAAGGTTTTGCCCATAACAAAAAATTAAGCTTAGGGTATAAGCTATCATTTGATATGCGAATGGTTTTTATTGGCTTTACCGGTTAGACTCACCGGAACGGCGGAATACGTACACTATGCGTTGTAAATACTACCTGCTAAATAATCTTTTTTTTTCAATAAACTTGGAAAATATGGGCACAGACACCTTCTGTGACTCGTTCTGACAATTATTGACAATAATAATGCACTTAAACATCCCTCCCATACGCACTGAAGTGGTTCAAGTCCATGGGCTGTCCTATGCTATCAGGTGTTATATCTTCGTTCTCCGGTGGTTTACAAGGTTTTGCCCATAACAAAAAATTAAGCTTAGGGTATAAGCTATCATTTGATATGCGAATGGTTTTCATTGGATATACCGGCCAATTTTACCCATCATCCTTTTCAGTTCCAAAGTTAGCTACTACTGACTGCACAACTTGATAATCAAATTATCAATTGGATGACTACCTACTGATAATTGTCCAGAAAATGTTCTTATTCTTATGATATAATTTATTCTTACTATTAAATGTACATACAGACATACGAAGTTACTACAATCTGTTAAAATTATTTAAACGATTGTAAAGTTTTTCTATTTTGAATAAGATTCAAATTATAAGCTTGTTGTCCTTTCGCGATAAATCATTTTCGTATATATAATTATGCTTGGGATAATAAAATAAAACGATATTTTCATATAATAGCGTTGTTTTATTATAAACTTCACAGTACAGAACAAAAAAATGTTGTTTTAACTTACATTATGCTAGAAATAAACTTTTTAACAATATTATGATGATATTCCGGAGACGAAAACTCAATAGGTACTTGTTTTTAACCGATTTCAAATAGATAAGGTTTATCACCCGCTTATTTTTTTAAAATATAAATTATTGTCAGAGGCTGTCAGTTGAATTTGACAGATAATCGAATGAATGATTGATTGAATGGTTTCGCTTTACATGGTTCATTCGTTCTTTTGAATTTTAATTTCTCAGAGTTTTCGTTCCCCGAATTTAATTAATATAATAAAATAATGCTTAAAAATAGTGTTACACTAAAAATCTGTAAAATATTGTATTTAAAAGATTGCTTTCGTTATTTTAGCGGCGATTTTAAAATGTAACTCAAAAAATACTTAAGATTTTTATTATTGTCAACTTCGATTGTCACATTTGTTTTAAATCTTCATATCTTTTCCAAAAGATACATCTTTATCTTTGCTTAGCCCGTAAAAGACAAAGCTAAAAGATACATTTTAAAATCGCAACTTAAATTAGACCACTTAACTATTTGGTCCCGATTTGTGACAAAATTCCACGATCCTAGGTCACCCATCCAATTCGCGGCCGCACCAGCGGTTGCTTAACCTCAATGTTATAACAATATATGACTTTATTTAACAATTGCAATAACAAGTTGCGTTAATAGAAGGATTCAGTTAAAATATGGTAATTTAATATGTAATACTTTTTCTTAATTGTCAAAAAACTTACTTAAATATCAATTCCTACTAAGATCGCGGTTCAAGGAATGTTTTAACAAATATATATAAATATTATAATAATATTTACGATTACAATGAAGAAAAAAGACACTTTCCTACATAAATATGTACTTAAAATCTATCTTATTTTCAACGATTTGTGTAATATAGCAAAAAAAACCGCCATCTTGAATTTAACGTCAAAATATAACACAAATCATTAAACACAAGAAAAAAAAAAACATTAAAACGACAAAAATATGTATTTCGATAACATTATTTTTTTCGAAAAAGGCACGATTTTGAAACGACTAAGTAATACCAATGACTTAAAAATTATTCAAAAAAATAATTGTATATTTTTTTCTGTATATACTTTTATATACTCATATATACACACGAGACGTCAAATTACTGAAAATTAATTTTATATGTGTCAAAAAATATTTTATCAATCCATCAATCAGTTTTCATCAATCTATCAATCCGTTTTTAGTTCAATAATTTGACGTTTTTCGACCATGGAGTTACATATGGCTCTGTGGTCGCTTCTTTCTACTGAAAAGACCGATGAATACGCCTTTTTTATCTTTCTTTTCTTTCGAAACTCCGCTCACTGACAGTTCTGACTCGCCCGATGACCTGGTGGAAAAAAAGAAACTTTTAGCCGATTTTCAATATTACCTTGCGAGATGACCGATAGAAGAGTATGGAAGGAGAAAACATGCTGCGCTGACCATATCTAAAATTGGTATAAAAGCAGAAGTATGATAAGCCGACTTCCAATTTTAATGAACTTTCATTTTTGTGTTTTTGGGAGACGCCATAAAGTTTGGCGAACGGTTACTCATTGGTAGCCCATTTTGAAATCCGTCATTTTTTAAGACGAAATCAATCGCCTAAAAGTACATATCCATATAAAGACATCGATTTCAACTAAAAATCTTCATTATTCGGTATTACTTATTGAGAGGATTTAATGATAACTTTTTAAACTCAAATTACTGAATGGTTTTGATGAAACTTGTAGCATCAGAATAACATACCCGGCTACTTATTATCTTAACGAGAGAAGTTCCTTTATGGTGCAGGTGTTACAGTTGGTATACTTTATTTAACAATGTTATGGAAAGTATTTCTCCCAGAACCCGTATAATACAGCATATAACAGCTAGTATAAATACAAAAGAGTTCCTACCTAGAAGCCGGTCTCTGATCAAGCGCTGGCGAGCCGCCGCTGCCGGCGACAGAAGCTGGCCGGGTGTTGCTTCCACTACTGCCGTATGCTAGAAAATTATATAAAAATGTTAGTATTATGAAGATATAATAGTTTAAGTGATGGAAGAGAGAATAAAGTTATATTTTGGCAATAAGACTTGGTAAACTCGAAATAATTGTGTAATTTAATTGACATAATACGAATAGTATTATAAAGTAAAGCACCATTTAGTAATATGGATTTTGATGATTAGATGGTCAAATTACTGCTTATTAAAACTTAAAAGTAATTCAAAGAAATCCTAATTGCCAAAATATAACTTTATTCTTAAGAAAAACATGAAAAATTAAAAGACCAACACCCAAAAACAAGAAAAACAAAAGCACACAGAAAAACGACAAACAGTTTAACTAACTAAAAATAATTTAAAATACAAAATAACTACACTCTTTTTCTAAAAAAACGGGCACCACGTGTGAAATATTGGCTTTACGACTCTCCCTTTCGATGCTAGTAACATATTCCAGTCATAAAAACCTTTTTAAATATGCATAGTCCTTTGATTATCTAAATATATACCTATATATGTGTTATTTCAAGACAAAAGGTACCTTATGGACTTTGGCGCTTAAGTCATTTGGAGATACAAATTCTACAATCTTGCTTTAGACTAAAAAAACATAATGTCGTAAGTGCCAACACCCATAAGGTACCTTTTACCGCCAACTGACACATATGTATAATTAAAGACAGTCGTTAAAACCAAGATTTCGTATAAGTGCCCGTTTTTTAATAAAGATTACCCTAGATAAAAATTAGGGTAAATTAACCTAAAAAGTAAGCGTAAGTAGACATATTAAATTACAGCATTTTGCTAACTAAATAGATAATTATAATAGCCTTGTGTTGTATTAAAATGATGATTAAATGGTCGTGATTTATAGCCTAATATAATAATTGTTAGATATAATACAAGCATCGCACTAATGTATTTTGTTACAAATTCAAATGTTTGCGTGTTTAAGCAGACAGCGTATGATTTGCATACATAAAACTAATAGTTTTAAGTGCAATATTTAGAAAATGAGTTCGGTAATAAATTAGCTGGCAGTTTAAAATAACAAGATAATAAAAAGAACAAGGTTAGTTAGATAATCGTACATTGCACGCGATGCAATATGTAGAGTAGATGGCTTGCTCCTTGGTTGCGTGTGAAATATAAAACTTTTGGTTAGAATATAATTTAGGCTGCGTTTAAACGAAACTGACTGTCAGCCACCGAATGTCAACGTCGGTTAGATGTGAACGAGAACGTGAATATGTATGGTATGGTACATTAAACTGCGTAATTTGAGCGAACATTGGCGACTGACAGTCAGTTTGGTTTGAACAAAGCCTTAGTTAAATAAAGCTTATTTTTAGGATCAAAGGACTAGAAAAAACACACTAAATATGTAAAATTCTCGCGAAACTCAATGGCGTACTGAGTTCCGAGCCACTATCGGCTCGTTAAAATTGGGTTCTGTGCAACGACTTGCGGAAAAGTTCGACGACAAAAAGTTTGGCGAGAACTTTACATTTGCGTAAAGCTGGTGACCGAATATTCAAACGTGACTATGCGATATTGGCATCAGAGGTTCAGACGTATACTTAGCTTATTACAAGTTTTCGCGGACGTTTCAATATTCGGTTGAACACAATTAAGACCTGTTTTTCCATTTGCTGATGTAGGTTCCTAACGTATCTATACGTTTATTTCATTATACATATTTTTTCCTTTAGCTTTATTTGCGTGGAAAAACTTGTCTTTTAACTATTTATATACTATTTAAATAAATATAAATAAGCTTAAACTACAAGTCTTATTTGCCAATTAGGTATAAACAATACACTTAATACTGAGAATTTTAAAGATAGAAAAATAATATAACTTATAGAATTTTGAAGACAATGATCGATAGAATCGAAAATATAACAATTATACAATACGAAGAAATTAAAAGATCTTTTTTTCTTATTTTCATACAGCATTAAAAAGAATTACAGAAGTTAGATAATACAATATAAAAGATAGCGCAGATTGGCTTAAAAATAATAATATAGCACACAGCTACCCGAAGCCGATACAAACCAAAAAATGCAAACAACAGCAGCTTACAATTAATTATAGCAGAATACAGAAAAACCAAACTTAGGAAATCTAAGCAAAGATGCTGAACAGAGTTTTATATGAGTTTTTGAGAAATCGCATAACTGTACTGTCTCACTGGTCTAATAGTATCAGGTTCGATTCCCGGATCGGGCCAAAATCGCTTTAGGAGTTTTAAGACGTTCACAAAGCAGCCGGGAGCCTGGAAGTTGGTGATTGATACACCCGTGCATCGGAGAGCACGTTAATGTCGGTCCTGCTTGTGATCTCTCTCCGGTGGATCACGACAATCCGTGTCGGATTGTCGTTCCATCGCGCTATGAGAGTGAAGGAATAGTGAGTGCACCTGTGTGCAAATGCTTGTGCTCAATATCGCAGGTAAAACCGGGGAAAATTGCTAGTAAATAATCTGAATATATTTCGCAAAAACTCATATTGCAACTCTATTAGCTAAGTAATACAATACTGAATACATTTTGCCAAAATAAGATACAGTTAGGAGCTAATTGTTAGTGTCTACCAAGCTCCACAACCTGCTGATTGATACTCCAAGGTCGCAGTGGTACTTTTGAGAAAATTGCGTCTTTTGGTACCTACTAGAGATTAGGCTAGAGTCAACTTTGACTATTTGAGAAATTAATGCAATATAGCTACAAACATAATACACGTCTTGAATCCTCATTGAAAATGATTTTTATTCATGATTTGTTTATGGTAATAAGGTACTATAAGATTTATGCTCAACGATAACGATGACTAAACGTTAATAAAATCTTCTCTGTATGAAGAAACGTTAATAAAATCATTTTTATCATAAAAAATGGAATTGTTTAATTCAAAATACAACACCAAAATTGCCTACACAACTTACACTCCCCAAAAACTGTATTTAAAAAGTTCCCAAAACTCATAATTATATTTCAAAAGTACCAAATAACTCAACACCCAAAGTACCACTCGAACCTTAAAACCAACTGACCGGTATCACTCGTAGAATAAAAATGCGACGTCGTTTCAACACTCTGCCAGTTATTATTCTGTGTTGACCCTTGCCACGACCCCGTGTTAGCTCTATTGCCATTGCCATCTCTGCCTTGCCAATTGCCCGTCATCCTTTGCTGATAGCTGTTCACTAACGCCGATACAGATTGCTTTTCTCCTTGAGCATTCGTTCTTTCCATAGTTGAATGACGTTCGGGTAAATTCGGGGCTCGTTCGGGCAAGTTCGGGCCTCGTTCGGGTAAGTTCGGCGCTCTTTCAGGCAATGGAGGGCGATCGGGGGGCCCGGAGAGGGGTAAAGGCGGAGCTCCGTGGTCGGCTATTAATGAATTAGTTGTTAAGTATGACTGTTACCCTCGTCTTAATAGGGTAAGAGTCGTTAAATTGAGGGTAAAATCTGTTAAATGCTGTGTAAAGGTAATTGAACGTGTGGTTACTATGATTAAGGTGATTTTTGTAAGTTTTTTTAATCAATGTGAAGACTTTTCCCAAATAGTGGGGTAACTGTGATTAATACCATAGTTTAACCAATTAAAAATCTTAAAATAATTTGGACAAATACAACCAATCACAAGGACAAAACATAGTGCGATAACATCACAAAACATGAAAAAAAAGTGCGAAATAAATTAACTTTTACAAAAATAATAGTTTGACATATCTTTCTTTACTGCTAACTCTCACTCAAAAATATAAGTTACTGAGATTTTAGTATAAACACATACTATGTTTTATAGGTATTCGACTGAAGATAAACAATTTCGAAGTGACTTTTTTATTTATTTTCATTTAAAAACTTACTAAACTATTACCGTCGTATCTCAAAAACCTTTAAACGTCTGTTGAACACGTGTCTAAAAAAATACATATTATGACGTTGAAATAAGGCTCGTTTTGCAGCCCGGGCTGCGGGATTGTTCGCGCTCATGACCGCGGCGCTGGTACATAGGCGGCCTACGACGGAACACGACGGTGTTTAGTCAGTAAGAGTCTGACACTCCCTCACCGCGCGTAACCCACAGCGGGAGGGGGCATTTGATGATTTTTGACGTCGCTAAAAAGAAAGGTTCGTTTTGCAGCCACACTTTTTCTAGACAAGTGTTCAACAGATGTTTAAGTTTTTGTAGTAAGGCTGTTATTTATTAATCATTATTTTAAGTAGTAGTTCATTATTTGTGTAAAATATCCTATGAATATTGTTTACCTTTAGTTAATTACCTACTCAAATAGAGTATACATTATATTTTGTATGTTTATATGTACTCACCATTTTGTTGTGATCTTATAAATTCAGAGTTGATGTCGCGTCCGTTTGAAAACCGCGACCTACCCCAAGAGCTGGACTGAGACTGTTCCTGATTCCTGTAAAATAAAAATATGATTATATATTCGTATTAGTATAGTAGTAGATATAGCCTTACTAGAAGTAAGTTTTGTACTTAAGAGAGTGTGTAAAACTATGTAGGTATAACATATTTTCTTCTTTTAAAGTTAAATTTGGTACAGAGATAGAGTTGACCTTGAGAAAGAACACAGGATAGTTTTTATCCCGGACTTTTGAAGAATTCTCTTGGAAACGCGATATAACCGAACACTACGCGGGCGAAGCCGCGGGCGGAAGCTAGTTTATAATATTAGTAGGGATAGGAGAGATTTCCCACTGTGTAAACTTACCTTAAAACGACTTCAGTGGCGTCTTCTTCTTGAGGTGGCTGTCTTGGTGGCAAAGATGGTAGTACCGTTGATTCTGAACGAACAAACATAATTTTATATTAATATAGTTGTTTATATAGCTATTTTATTTCAGTTAGAAAAACTGTGGGAACAAGCTATGTACATATTTAATAAATACGTTTGTAACTATAGAAAAGGGTGTATAAACTATTTAATAAATACTTTTGTTTATAATGATTTGAGTTTCACTAGTTACTTGGTGATATTTCTAAAGATATTTAAGTGCATATCTTTAGAAATACAACTAATTGAAGATGGAAAAGTAATTATGATAAAATTGATAGAAAAATTAGTTAATAATTACTAATACTTAGTTTAAATTGTGTTGTGGTTAACCACGGGAGATAAAAGCAATACTTGTCATTTTTGAAATGTCTTACCACGTTCTGATAAAGACTAAAATTGTATAAGCTATTTTTATAAACCTGTATTTGAGGCATCAAATGGCTGAGTTCAGAGCGGCAAAGTTATTTGACGAAAGCTCTTGTGTCTTTTGCATAGATTTTGCCTAACTTGAAGGTAAAAGTAGTCTGTTCAACAGGCTAGCCTTTTCCCAACTATGTTGGGGTCGGCTTCCAGTCTAACCGGATGCAGCTGAGTACCAGTGTTTTACAAGGAGCGACTGCCTATCTGATCTCCTCAACCCAGTTACCCAGGCAACACTTGGTAAGATCTGTTGTCAGACTTACTGGCTTCTGACTACCCGTAACGACTGCCAAGGATGTTCGATGACAGATAAAGACTTACCAATATGTCTTTCAGGTGTTCCAGAAGTCCTTTGCGACTGTTGACTGTTCCTATGTTCTTGTAAGATCTCAGCCTGGGTGCGTGGTCTGCGCTCAGGCTCGGGGGATGATGGGGCTGATGATGAAGACTCCGCATTCCTGAGGAGTAGAAGGTTGATTTTAAGGTTGTGGTAGTTTTTCAAGGTTTTATGATGGTATGTGGTGGCGAAATTTTGGTAGGGATATTTTTGTTGAAGAAACTGTTGAATGCTTTTTTTGTTCATGTTGAATTTTAGGCTGTGGTAGAGTACCAAGGTTTTATAATCATATGTGCCAAAGAAGTTTTTGTAGGATGATTTTTGTTGAAGAAACTGTTCGATATATATTTTAATAAGCTTCATTTCGAGGTGAAACCAAGGCTGTGGTAGTGTTTTAATGTTGTATGATGATATCTGATTATACATTTTATGTAGCTTTATTTTGGTTGAAGAAACCACTACACTTATTTTTCATGCTACTACAAATTCTTGTTTTCAACAACGCTGATCAAGGCATAAGTTCAAAAGGTGTTATGTAGATACTTAATAACTTACTCATGTAACCGTCTTCTGATCTCGGCGGTAGGAGACTCTCCTGGTGGAACTGAGGAGTATGGAGTCAGCTGCAGTTCTGGAGGCAGCTGGGCGTGGAAGGATAGCTTAGCTACCCAGTCCTGGTGAAGAAATTATGAAAAGTATTAGTAAAGTTGACTAACTTATATTAAACTTATGTCAAACGTTTGCATGCCAAAATGGTAGAATGTACTAGGATGCTTGAACATTTTCTGTAAACACCTTATTGTATATACCTACATTCTGAGCAAATAAATGAATATTAATTAATATTATTATTAATTAATTAATTAATTAAAAAGAGGATGTTTTTTTAATTATTTTTTTGTTTAAAGGCTGAATAAAAGATAAATTGAAGAAATGAAAATTTTGCCACTGAACAAATTTTAACGTGACTTACTTAGCCAAAAACACACCGATAACATAAACGTCTATTTCCTTTAAAAAACCAACAACAACCGTAAATTTTCAAAATAAACAGTTGTTTCAAGATAAACAGCCGTTTACGTTGTCAGTGAATTGGGATCTTAGGTAGACTAAAAGTTTTTGTCCATATTTTATAAAATTATAAATGGATTGCACTTTTTCAATTAATTTGAAGTTTGACAAACAGGGCTGAAAAATATGACTATTAAAGAAAACATTCTATTTGAAATATTT
The DNA here is from genome assembly GCA_033682625.1 of Helicoverpa zea x Helicoverpa armigera. NCBI lineage: Eukaryota > Metazoa > Arthropoda > Insecta > Lepidoptera > Noctuidae > Helicoverpa > Helicoverpa zea x Helicoverpa armigera. Next base: position 5,037,278 of record JAWIIS010000031.1, read on the forward strand.
TTCAATAAATGGTCAGTATACATATTTATGTACGTATATGAGTATAGATAAAAATGGTTACCTTCATCAAATCCTTAGAAGAGCAAGCGAACAGATACTCCGCGCCGTCAGCACACGCCAGCCGGAACACATTCGCTCGCTTCGTGTAGTCGCCCGCAGGTTCGCAACGTGCCTAAAAATATACAAAATAATATTAAAATATTAAAACTAAATATCAAAATATTCATCCGCATCGCTGTCAGCTGGGATCGTGCCCTATTTCCCTATCATAAGATCATTTGTAAAACTATTGAATAAAAGATATTAAAATTACATTTTAAGAAGTGAGATCTAAGGGGGAGGCCTATGTTCAGCATTGGACGTCCTATGGCTGAGATGATGATGATGATGATGACATTTTAGGTTAGTTTTTTACGTACAGTATTCTCTTTTCAATCCTAACTTTATATTACAAATGCGAAAGTAACTTTGCGTATTTGTCAAATGTTACGCTTTTATTTAAATCAAAAGATTTGATTGATAGAAGATTTTGTGCATAGTTAGTTTAGAGCCTGAAAAAGGACATAAGCTATTTTATTTATATCTGAGTTCGGAAAGTTTCCCTTGAATGCGGGCGCAATCGAGGGGAATAGCTTCTTTGACAGATTGGTTTTGATTGATAGGTCAAAAAATAATGGGCTTGTTTTAAAGAAGGAGTACGAGGGCGGAGCTACTGAAACGCCTCGTCCCTCGTAGACGCATTTTAGCGATGCTCCTTGCTTAGGAGATTTCACCTTCGCTAGTTACTTTGTTCTGCAAAATTCTCACTAACATTCAGTATAGCTTGAGGCGGCGCCGCGGCCTTGGCGCTGGCGAAGTCGAGCTCGTCGCGGAAGAAGCACAGCAACTGTCCGCATAGCACGGAGTAGTACGCACTGTGGCTCTATATCCCTCTACACTCTACTCACATTCAGTATAGCTTGAGGCGGCGCCGCGGCCTTGGCGCTGGCGAAGTCGAGCTCGTCGCGGAAGAAGCACAGCAACTGTCCGCATAGCACGGAGTAGTACGCACTGTGGCTCTATATCCCTCTACACTCTACTCACATTCAGTATAGCTTGAGGCGGCGCCGCGGCCTTGGCGCTGGCGAAGTCGAGCTCGTCGCGGAAGAAGCACAGCAACTGTCCGCATAGCACGGAGTAGTACGCACTGTGGCTCTATATCCCTCTACACTCTACTCACATTCAGTATAGCTTGAGGCGGCGCCGCGGCCTTGGCGCTGGCGAAGTCGAGCTCGTCGCGGAAGAAGCACAGCAACTGTCCGCATAGCACGGAGTAGTACGCACTGTGGCTCTATATCCCTCTACACTCTACTCACATTCAGTATAGCTTGAGGCGGCCGCCGCGGCCTTGGCGCTGGCGAAGTCGAGCTCGTCGCGGAAGAAGCACAGCAACTGTCCGCATAGCACGGAGTAGTACGCACTGTGGCTCTATATCCCTCTACACTCTACTCACATTCAGTATAGCTTGAGGCGGCGCCGCGGCCTTGGCGCTGGCGAAGTCGAGCTCGTCGCGGAAGAAGCACAGCAACTGTCCGCATAGCACGGAGTAGTACGCACTGTGGCTCTATATCCCTCTACACTCTACTCACATTCAGTATAGCTTGAGGCGGCGCCGCGGCCTTGGCGCTGGCGAAGTCGAGCTCGTCGCGGAAGAAGCACAGCAACTGTCCGCATAGCACGGAGTAGTACGCACTGTGGCTCTATATCCCTCTACACTCTACTCACATTCAGTATAGCTTGAGGCGGCGCCGCGGCCTTGGCGCTGGCGAAGTCGAGCTCGTCGCGGAAGAAGCACAGCAACTGTCCGCATAGCACGGAGTAGTACGCACTGTGGCTCTATATCCCTCTACACTCTACTCACATTCAGTATAGCTTGAGGCGGCGCCGCGGCCTTGGCGCTGGCGAAGTCGAGCTCGTCGCGGAAGAAGCACAGCAACTGTCCGCATAGCACGGAGTAGTACGCACTGTGGCTCTATATCCCTCTACACTCTACTCACATTCAGTATAGCTTGAGGCGGCGCCGCGGCCTTGGCGCTGGCGAAGTCGAGCTCGTCGCGGAAGAAGCACAGCAACTGTCCGCATAGCACGGAGTAGTACGCACTGTGGCTCTATATCCCTCTACACTCTACTCACATTCAGTATAGCTTGAGGCGGCGCCGCGGCCTTGGCGCTGGCGAAGTCGAGCTCGTCGCGGAAGAAGCACAGCAACTGTCCGCATAGCACGGAGTAGTACGCACTGTGGCTCTATATCCCTCTACACTCTACTCACATTCAGTATAGCTTGAGGCGGCGCCGCGGCCTTGGCGCTGGCGAAGTCGAGCTCGTCGCGGAAGAAGCACAGCAACTGTCCGCATAGCACGGAGTAGTACGCACTGTGGCTCTATATCCCTCTACACTCTACTCACATTCAGTATAGCTTGAGGCGGCGCCGCGGCCTTGGCGCTGGCGAAGTCGAGCTCGTCGCGGAAGAAGCACAGCAACTGTCCGCATAGCACGGAGTAGTACGCACTGTGGCTCTATATCCCTCTACACTCTACTCACATTCAGTATAGCTTGAGGCGGCGCCGCGGCCTTGGCGCTGGCGAAGTCGAGCTCGTCGCGGAAGAAGCACAGCAACTGTCCGCATAGCACGGAGTAGTACGCACTGTGGCTCTATATCCCTCTACACTCTACTCACATTCAGTATAGCTTGAGGCGGCGCCGCGGCCTTGGCGCTGGCGAAGTCGAGCTCGTCGCGGAAGAAGCACAGCAACTGTCCGCATAGCACGGAGTAGTACGCACTGTGGCTCTATATCCCTCTACACTCTACTCACATTCAGTATAGCTTGAGGCGGCGCCGCGGCCTTGGCGCTGGCGAAGTCGAGCTCGTCGCGGAAGAAGCACAGCAACTGTCCGCATAGCACGGAGTAGTACGCACTGTGGCTCTATATCCCTCTACACTCTACTCACATTCAGTATAGCTTGAGGCGGCGCCGCGGCCTTGGCGCTGGCGAAGTCGAGCTCGTCGCGGAAGAAGCACAGCAACTGTCCGCATAGCACGGAGTAGTACGCACTGTGGCTCTATATCCCTCTACACTCTACTCACATTCAGTATAGCTTGAGGCGGCGCCGCGGCCTTGGCGCTGGCGAAGTCGAGCTCGTCGCGGAAGAAGCACAGCAACTGTCCGCATAGCACGGAGTAGTACGCACTGTGGCTCTATATCCCTCTACACTCTACTCACATTCAGTATAGCTTGAGGCGGCGCCGCGGCCTTGGCGCTGGCGAAGTCGAGCTCGTCGCGGAAGAAGCACAGCAACTGTCCGCATAGCACGGAGTAGTACGCACTGTGGCTCTATATCCCTCTACACTCTACTCACATTCAGTATAGCTTGAGGCGGCGCCGCGGCCTTGGCGCTGGCGAAGTCGAGCTCGTCGCGGAAGAAGCACAGCAACTGTCCGCATAGCACGGAGTAGTACGCACTGTGGCTCTATATCCCTCTACACTCTACTCACATTCAGTATAGCTTGAGGCGGCGCCGCGGCCTTGGCGCTGGCGAAGTCGAGCTCGTCGCGGAAGAAGCACAGCAACTGTCCGCATAGCACGGAGTAGTACGCACTGTGGCTCTATATCCCTCTACACTCTACTCACATTCAGTATAGCTTGAGGCGGCGCCGCGGCCTTGGCGCTGGCGAAGTCGAGCTCGTCGCGGAAGAAGCACAGCAACTGTCCGCATAGCACGGAGTAGTACGCACTGTGGCTCTATATCCCTCTACACTCTACTCACATTCAGTATAGCTTGAGGCGGCGCCGCGGCCTTGGCGCTGGCGAAGTCGAGCTCGTCGCGGAAGAAGCACAGCAACTGTCCGCATAGCACGGAGTAGTACGCACTGTGGCTCTATATCCCTCTACACTCTACTCACATTCAGTATAGCTTGAGGCGGCGCCGCGGCCTTGGCGCTGGCGAAGTCGAGCTCGTCGCGGAAGAAGCACAGCAACTGTCCGCATAGCACGGAGTAGTACGCACTGTGGCTCTATATCCCTCTACACTCTACTCACATTCAGTATAGCTTGAGGCGGCGCCGCGGCCTTGGCGCTGGCGAAGTCGAGCTCGTCGCGGAAGAAGCACAGCAACTGTCCGCATAGCACGGAGTAGTACGCACTGTGGCTCTATATCCCTCTACACTCTACTCACATTCAGTATAGCTTGAGGCGGCGCCGCGGCCTTGGCGCTGGCGAAGTCGAGCTCGTCGCGGAAGAAGCACAGCAACTGTCCGCATAGCACGGAGTAGTACGCACTGTGGCTCTATATCCCTCTACACTCTACTCACATTCAGTATAGCTTGAGGCGGCGCCGCGGCCTTGGCGCTGGCGAAGTCGAGCTCGTCGCGGAAGAAGCACAGCAACTGTCCGCATAGCACGGAGTAGTACGCACTGTGGCTCTATATCCCTCTACACTCTACTCACATTCAGTATAGCTTGAGGCGGCGCCGCGGCCTTGGCGCTGGCGAAGTCGAGCTCGTCGCGGAAGAAGCACAGCAACTGTCCGCATAGCACGGAGTAGTACGCACTGTGGCTCTATATCCCTCTACACTCTACTCACATTCAGTATAGCTTGAGGCGGCGCCGCGGCCTTGGCGCTGGCGAAGTCGAGCTCGTCGCGGAAGAAGCACAGCAACTGTCCGCATAGCACGGAGTAGTACGCACTGTGGCTCTATATCCCTCTACACTCTACTCACATTCAGTATAGCTTGAGGCGGCGCCGCGGCCTTGGCGCTGGCGAAGTCGAGCTCGTCGCGGAAGAAGCACAGCAACTGTCCGCATAGCACGGAGTAGTACGCACTGTGGCTCTATATCCCTCTACACTCTACTCACATTCAGTATAGCTTGAGGCGGCGCCGCGGCCTTGGCGCTGGCGAAGTCGAGCTCGTCGCGGAAGAAGCACAGCAACTGTCCGCATAGCACGGAGTAGTACGCACTGTGGCTCTATATCCCTCTACACTCTACTCACATTCAGTATAGCTTGAGGCGGCGCCGCGGCCTTGGCGCTGGCGAAGTCGAGCTCGTCGCGGAAGAAGCACAGCAACTGTCCGCATAGCACGGAGTAGTACGCACTGTGGCTCTATATCCCTCTACACTCTACTCACATTCAGTATAGCTTGAGGCGGCGCCGCGGCCTTGGCGCTGGCGAAGTCGAGCTCGTCGCGGAAGAAGCACAGCAACTGTCCGCATAGCACGGAGTAGTACGCACTGTGGCTCTATATCCCTCTACACTCTACTCACATTCAGTATAGCTTGAGGCGGCGCCGCGGCCTTGGCGCTGGCGAAGTCGAGCTCGTCGCGGAAGAAGCACAGCAACTGTCCGCATAGCACGGAGTAGTACGCACTGTGGCTCTATATCCCTCTACACTCTACTCACATTCAGTATAGCTTGAGGCGGCGCCGCGGCCTTGGCGCTGGCGAAGTCGAGCTCGTCGCGGAAGAAGCACAGCAACTGTCCGCATAGCACGGAGTAGTACGCACTGTGGCTCTATATCCCTCTACACTCTACTCACATTCAGTATAGCTTGAGGCGGCGCCGCGGCCTTGGCGCTGGCGAAGTCGAGCTCGTCGCGGAAGAAGCACAGCAACTGTCCGCATAGCACGGAGTAGTACGCACTGTGGCTCTATATCCCTCTACACTCTACTCACATTCAGTATAGCTTGAGGCGGCGCCGCGGCCTTGGCGCTGGCGAAGTCGAGCTCGTCGCGGAAGAAGCACAGCAACTGTCCGCATAGCACGGAGTAGTACGCACTGTGGCTCTATATCCCTCTACACTCTACTCACATTCAGTATAGCTTGAGGCGGCGCCGCGGCCTTGGCGCTGGCGAAGTCGAGCTCGTCGCGGAAGAAGCACAGCAACTGTCCGCATAGCACGGAGTAGTACGCACTGTGGCTCTATATCCCTCTACACTCTACTCACATTCAGTATAGCTTGAGGCGGCGCCGCGGCCTTGGCGCTGGCGAAGTCGAGCTCGTCGCGGAAGAAGCACAGCAACTGTCCGCATAGCACGGAGTAGTACGCACTGTGGCTCTATATCCCTCTACACTCTACTCACATTCAGTATAGCTTGAGGCGGCGCCGCGGCCTTGGCGCTGGCGAAGTCGAGCTCGTCGCGGAAGAAGCACAGCAACTGTCCGCATAGCACGGAGTAGTACGCACTGTGGCTCTATATCCCTCTACACTCTACTCACATTCAGTATAGCTTGAGGCGGCGCCGCGGCCTTGGCGCTGGCGAAGTCGAGCTCGTCGCGGAAGAAGCACAGCAACTGTCCGCATAGCACGGAGTAGTACGCACTGTGGCTCTATATCCCTCTACACTCTACTCACATTCAGTATAGCTTGAGGCGGCGCCGCGGCCTTGGCGCTGGCGAAGTCGAGCTCGTCGCGGAAGAAGCACAGCAACTGTCCGCATAGCACGGAGTAGTACGCACTGTGGCTCTATATCCCTCTACACTCTACTCACATTCAGTATAGCTTGAGGCGGCGCCGCGGCCTTGGCGCTGGCGAAGTCGAGCTCGTCGCGGAAGAAGCACAGCAACTGTCCGCATAGCACGGAGTAGTACGCACTGTGGCTCTATATCCCTCTACACTCTACTCACATTCAGTATAGCTTGAGGCGGCGCCGCGGCCTTGGCGCTGGCGAAGTCGAGCTCGTCGCGGAAGAAGCACAGCAACTGTCCGCATAGCACGGAGTAGTACGCACTGTGGCTCTATATCCCTCTACACTCTACTCACATTCAGTATAGCTTGAGGCGGCGCCGCGGCCTTGGCGCTGGCGAAGTCGAGCTCGTCGCGGAAGAAGCACAGCAACTGTCCGCATAGCACGGAGTAGTACGCACTGTGGCTCTATATCCCTCTACACTCTACTCACATTCAGTATAGCTTGAGGCGGCGCCGCGGCCTTGGCGCTGGCGAAGTCGAGCTCGTCGCGGAAGAAGCACAGCAACTGTCCGCATAGCACGGAGTAGTACGCACTGTGGCTCTATATCCCTCTACACTCTACTCACATTCAGTATAGCTTGAGGCGGCGCCGCGGCCTTGGCGCTGGCGAAGTCGAGCTCGTCGCGGAAGAAGCACAGCAACTGTCCGCATAGCACGGAGTAGTACGCACTGTGGCTCTATATCCCTCTACACTCTACTCACATTCAGTATAGCTTGAGGCGGCGCCGCGGCCTTGGCGCTGGCGAAGTCGAGCTCGTCGCGGAAGAAGCACAGCAACTGTCCGCATAGCACGGAGTAGTACGCACTGTGGCTCTATATCCCTCTACACTCTACTCACATTCAGTATAGCTTGAGGCGGCGCCGCGGCCTTGGCGCTGGCGAAGTCGAGCTCGTCGCGGAAGAAGCACAGCAACTGTCCGCATAGCACGGAGTAGTACGCTCTCCATGAACGTACGGTGGCCCGCTTGCCGCCGCAGCCGGCTTCTTGTTTGCGTTCTAGGTAACCTAGAAGAAGAAACAAATAATATAGACGACAATAAAATAGGTATGATATGATGTGGCGAAATTTCAGCTCAATTGGTTGAGGATATCCACTTCAAAATTGAGTTAAAAGAATCCAAAGTAACATACATACAAATCTACATTGCAAGTTATATTTTTAGAAGGGAATAAGTCGGACCTTTACATAATTGCAAAATATTGGACACGTACGAGGCCTTTTCTCCCAAAAAACAATGAAGATCAACTGTACATTTGATTTTTCTAACTAGCTGATCCCGCGAACTTCGTATCGTTCAAACCTTCCCTGGACCTCTACAAACATTAAAAATCATAAAACCAAAATCAGCTCAATCGGCCCAGCCGTTCTCGAGTTTTAATCAGACTACCGAACAACAATTCATTTTTATTTATATAGATATAGTATTAGAAGTAGAATAGTAAGTTTGTATATAAATGTATTTTAAAGTTAGAAAATAAAATCTGCTGCATTTTACCTGTATATTATATTTAAAAATAAACTAGATCTATATTTACATAAAAAAGAAACTTAAAACTAATAAAGGGCGTCGAAAAATTTGTCCTCATCGCTATCACCTGGCAGTGTACCGAAAATGTTGGCTAGCTGGCCAAATTCTACTTCTTAATAATAACTAACTTACCCTCAATCTCAACGGGCGGCAGTTCAGCGATGTCTCCGCGTCGGTGGCGGCGGAAGCTTTGCGTGCGGCGACGCGTCGTGAACGATGGCGTACGTTATACCAAAAGTCGTTGACAGATGTCTTAAAGAATTCGAACGCCTCGTTTGTTTACTCATAGGTGATTGTTTTCGTCATGTCTACCGTACGTCTTTGAGCTAGAAGAAGGCGCCTGACCTACCTGCATCTTCGCTCATCTTTTCTTAGTTCGTGCCTAATAATCTATACAGCTATATATAAAAATGAAACCCGTTTTCCGTTGTCACGACATAACATGAAAACGACTTGACCGATTTGGCTGAAAATTAGAGGGGAGGTAACTTAGACCCTAGAACTTTAGACCGGGAGAAGGTTTTAGGATAGTTTTTGTCACCATCCGGCTACGGGACGCGGGTGAAACCGCGAGCGAAAGCTAGTTCTTAATGATAATAGACTTACCCTCAATCTCAACGGGCGGCAGTTCAGCGATGTCTCCGCGTCGGTGGCGGCGGAAGCTCTGCGTGCGGCGACGCGTCGTGAACGATGGCGTACGCTTGGGCGTTTTAACCACCTGTGGAGAGGATTATTGGTTAGTTATAAGTAGGGTTATTGAAGAGAACTATGTATTAAAATTATACAGGTATACTTTTCGTTTAATTATGTGGAAGTTATGTTATGAAATATACTTTGTCATCCAAACTTAACGGGTCTTTCATAACTGTTTTGCAACTTTTTAACCGCGCATGCTTATTATTGCCAAAAAGTTATAGTTATTTTTAACAAGAGTTATTTGTCTTTACAGATGCTCATATTTTTAGATACAGTTAGTTTCGCAATGTCAAAGACAATTTTTTTATTTCAAATAGGCTTACAAAGGCTTTTTAGAAACGTCAAACTAGTTGCACGAACACACAAGAAAAAGTAATGTCTAATAGATACTATTAAAAGATTTATTTCATTCATTTATTAAGACACTTTTGATAAGGTTTATCATTTATCCTCTCGACAATCATATCAGTTCAATATCCTTGGTAGTCGTTACGGGTATTCACCAGAAAATCTGACAACCCCCCTTAAAATCATCCCCTTAGTAACTGGGTTGAGGAGATCAGATAGGGCAGTCGCTCCATATAAAACACTGGTACTCAGCTGCATCCTGTTAGACTGGAAGCCGACCCCAACATAGTTGGGAAAAGGCTCCGAAGCTGATGATGATCTAGTTAGACTGGAAGCCTTCAAGGAAGTGGCTAGCCAAATACTCACGCTCATGCTCTCAGCCCGTTTAACATGCTGCTCATTCTTTGGCAGTCGGTCAAACTGTGGCGCTGGAGATAACGTTTCTTCTGATGATGCTGGGGCCACTGAAGTTTGTAGACGTTCACCCTGGGAATATAGAAATGTAGGTTATTGGGTGTTTGGGGGGAACTACTTCAAGTAGGTGGGTATAATATAGCCTATGTTATTTGGGGATAGTGTAGACAATAGTGAATGACGTTTTTACACCAGGCTATGCGATACAAATAATTGGGGAGAACTGCCGGCTTGGCTGACAATCGGCCGGAATGCTATAATGGAACGTGCTAGCCAATATCCTTAAAAAACACCCGCTTTGGCTGACAATCGACCTGTCATCACTGTGGGCTTGGTTGGCTGATATTTTTAGAGACAACAACCACCTTGGCCGATAATCAGCCAGGACGCCACTATACCCGGCTTCGGCTGATCTCTTAATAGAGAAAAGCCACCCTGGCTGACGATCAGCCACGACGCCATTATTTCCTCCACTGACTGAGATCCTTAAAGACAACATTCATCTTGGCTGACAATCAGCCACGACGCCATTATTTCCTGCACTGGCAGATCTCCTTAAAGGCAACAACCACCTTGGCCGATAATCAGCCAAGACAACATTATGGCTGGCTGATCTCACCTCTCTAACAGTAGGCACGGGCGCGGTCTCCCTGCGCCTCTCCTCGGTGATCCTCTCCATCTCCCTGCGCCGGTATTGCTGCAGCCGTTCTGCCTCCTGTCTCTCGGCTGATCTTCGGCGAGCCTGTTCTTCTTCGTTGCGCTGTTCTGCGAAGGCTTGTTCCACCTAAGGAGTGAGGAGTTACAGTTATAATTTTGTGTAGGAACTTGGAAATAAGTATTTTAGGTAAGTTGTAATAGTTTCATTTCATGATTTATAAACGCAAAGGGGACATTTTTTAAAGAAAAAGCTGTTCTCCAAGTCCCGCGGAAACTATTTCGAGCACCAGGATAAAAATAACCTATATCTTAGGCTATGGAGTATCTGTATACCGAAATGTAATTTCAATTGGTTTGTTCCACGCTCATTTATAAGCCCGATCAAATTATCGAAAGTCTCGCTCTTAGATTACTTATTTACAAAGGAAGGCTCCTTTTTATACAGGTGAGAAAAGTAACTAACTCGGGACACAGGCGAAACAGCAAGGTGTAACTGAGTTGAGGAGTCGCTAGTTGTAAAGCACTGGTACTCAGCTACATCCGGTTAGACTGGAACCCGACCCCAACATAGTTGGGAAAAGGCTCGGGAGATGATGATTCGAGTAACGAATGATAGCCGTGTTTGAACTTGTTAGAAAGGTCTTGTAATAGCCTTTGACAATGCACTTACAAAAGCGTATTTTTCTTGTATTTTTAAACTATGGATACACCCGTGCATCGTGTCGCACGTTAATGTCGGTCGTGCTTGTGATCTCTCTCCGGTGGTGTCGGCTTGTCGTCGCATCGCGCCATGAGAGTGAAGGAATAGCGAGTGTCAATCTAAACTAATGCTCGTGCACTATAATATGTCCTGCGCAGCTGGCTGATCTCCTTATATGAAAAAAGCCACCGTGGCTCAAATCGGACTTGGATGTATATTATGTATGACTTGTATGTACTTACTAGAGTGATTCTCTTGAGCGCGTTAAACTTGTCGCGCTGGGCGTCTATAGTCTCCTCTAAGTCGCGGTGTCGGTTGATCAGCTCTTCCACTTGGGCCACGCTCTCACCGTATTTACCGTCGCGGACTAGTGGTACTCTGTAAATAAATAGATAGATATATTATATACTTTATTAGGTACACCAATTTTAATATTTGTATCTTAAAAGTAATTTAAGTAAGTGAGATAATGAACGGTCTTGTCGCTTAGATCGATCTCCGTTAAATTGGTAGGTCCCGGCTGTCATTTGAACTTTTTGGCAGTCGTTACGGCGGGTAATCTGACAACCAGTTTGACCAAGGGATCGTGTTTCTAATAACTGTGTTGAGGAGGACGTCAGATAGCCAGTCAGTCCATGTGGCACGCTGGTCAGCATCCAGTTAGACTGGAAGCCACATAGATGGGAAAAGACTAAAAATATTGTCGAAAAGCTTTGTTTGTATGAAGTTCGCAAATAGTAAAAAAAAAATTATATTAACAAAACAATCCTGCGCAGACTAACTGATGCATCAAATGACTATCAGAATTGCAAGGTTATTTTGCATAGAATTTTCTAGATTATTCTTGATCCTACCTGTTAGTAATCCAGTTATCCAGAGCATCGGCGTCTCGCTTAAACACGAGAGCATCGAGATGCTGCGTGTATATTCGCGATTGGAGCGAAGAGAGCGAAGTATGGACATTAGAACTATCTAGTTTATTTTTAAACCTACCTGTTAGTAATCCAGTTATCCAGAGCATCGGCGTCTCGCTTAAACACGAGAGCGTCAAGATGCTGCGTGTATATTCGCGATTGGAGCGAAGAGAGCGAAGTATGGACGACTTTCTAGACTATTCTTAAACCTACCTGTTAGTAATCCAGTTATCCAGAGCATCGGCATCTCGCTTGAACACGAGAGCGTCTAGATGCTGCGTGTATATTCGCTCGCGGTTGGAGCGAAGAGAGCGAAGTATGGACGACTTTCTAGACTATTCTTAAACCTACCTGTTAGTAATCCAGTTATCCAGAGCATCGGCATCTCGCTTGAACACGAGAGCGTCTAGATGCTGCGTGTATATTCGCTCGCGGTTGGAGCGATGAGAGCGAAGTATACTTAGACATTAGATTATTCTTAAACCTACCTGTTTGTTATCCAGTTATCCAGAGCGTCGGCGTCTCGCTTAAACACAAGTGCGTCGAGATGCTGCGTGTATATTCGCTCGCGATTGGAGCGAAGAGAGCGAAGTATGGACATTAGAACTTTCTAGATTAAACCTACCTGTTAGTAATCCAGTTATCCAGAGCATCGGCATCTCGCTTAAACACGAGCGCGTCGAGATGCTGCGTATATATTCGCTCGCGGTTGGAGCGATAAGAGCGAAGAATACTAAAGAACTTTCTAGTTTATTCTTTAACCTACCTGTTGGTAATCCAGTTATCCAGAGCATCGGCATCTCGCTTAAACACGAGCGCGTCGAGATGCTGCGTGTATATTCGCTCGCGGTTGCTCCAGGCGGCGTCGAGGTGCGAGCGACGGGAGCGAAGGATCGACATTCGGTCTTCTATCTCGCTTGACATGAAGTGGCCTTCTTTTACTAGTTTTTCACCTGTGGGAAAAATTTAAAAGTGAATTTTGGGGAATTAAAGCTGTTTGAAGTTTACAAAGCTTTCACACTAACGGCTTTTCCGCGCGCTGTAATAAATGAACGGGTGTAAAAGAGTTATTTTCTTTTTTGACTTCAGAAAATCAGTATCACAAGTGTGATAGTAATGAATCCACTCCCTTTTTGAGCCAAATTAATGGCGAAATTCTAGAATATGTTCGCGCACGGCGGTTGCAATTTCGCGGACATTATACAAATGTTCGCACGCAATGTTTTACTGTTTGCTAAAGCAAGTACACCAGAAGATACATTAAAATTTGTCTACGTCACATTGCTGCATAGTGGCAAACACAGCTACTTTTTATTTAATAAATATATTATAATAAAATTTAATCCATACTATATAGCTAAAATATTACTTCAAGCAGTAGTTTGTTGGTTTAACATGTATTTGTATAATAAGTCCTTTCAAGATTGTATATCTTTCGTCAAGTACCCAATCAAATGAAGTATATAGTTGTCAAATACCTTTAAACACGTCCGTTGCTAAGTCGAGCGCCGTCACGCGAGCTTGTCTCGTTTGTGTGAAAGTCAAAGGTTTTTATGTCATATAGACCTATTAAAAGTGCTCAAGAACCGTCAAGCTAGTTGTACGCCAATAACTGGGTCTTATGGAGAAGAACCGGCAAGAAACTCCATAGACACTCTTTGTTGATAATTAACTTTTTTTTCGACGTCTTAAAAGTATCAAATGACTCCCCCCGCTGTGGGTTTTAGCAGCGGTGAGGGAGTGTCAGACTCTTACTGACTAAACACCGTCGTGTTCCGTCGTAGGCCGCGTATGTACCAGGGCCGCGGTAATGAGCGCGAACAATCCCGCAGCCCTGGCAGACCTTGGCCCAGCTGGGCCAAGCTGAGCCTCATTGGTTGATAATGAACTTGGCTAGAACTACTCACCATCATTATACAAGGTCTGGAAGGCCTCTTCTTTGGCCTCTATCTCCACTTTGATGTCCTGGTGTCTGGCCAGCAGGCGCTCCGCCCCCGACACATCGGTGGCTAAGTCCGGTGCTGTTACTCGGGCTAGGGTCTCGTTTGTCCAGGCTCTGTAGGGTACGAAGATGATGGATTTTGAGACGTATGTCAAATGTGATACAAGCATATCGAGGTTCATATTTAACATTCGATACTCGATTCTTTATTGTTTATTTAATCCTTTAAAGCTTTGAAGTCGTGGTGGCCTAATGGGTAAAGAGTCAACCTCTCAAGTACGAGTGCGTGGGATCGATTCCAGGTCAGGCAAGTACCAATGCAACTTTTCTAATTATTTACTTTATGTACTTGATGTACTTTGTATGTACTTTCTAAGGATATCTTGGACACCAATGATTGTGTTTCACTTTAAACTGTAGGTCCCGGCTGTCATTGACCATCTTTGGCAGGCGTTACGGGTAGTCAGAAGCCAGTAAGTCTGACAACCAGTCTTATCAAGGGGTTGCCAACTGGGTTGAGAAGGTCAGATAGGCAGTCGCTCCTTGTGGCACACTAGTACTCAGCCGCATCCGGTTAGACTGGAAGCCGACACCAACATAGTTGGGAAAAGGTTTGGGAGATGATCAACTTTATTGTTGATTTGGGTCAAAATCATTAGCATAATTATATCCTTGACTATTGCACAGATGCAAATCAACAGCTTGTATGTTTATGATGTGGCAGAACTCTCTTTAAAAAAATAAAATAAAAGAAACTTACAGCAACTCCTGATAGGTATCGAAGTACGCCTGCAACTGTGCCGCTAACTCCAACTGTTGGGAACACTGGTCTGCTCGCTGGACGAGAGCCGTTAGGGCTTCGGTCACGTCCTCTAGTTTCACTGTCACGTGCTCTTTAGCGTCGGGGAAGGCTGTGCCTAGTCTGTTGGGTAGAAAATAAAGATATTAGTGGTGAATAAAGAAGTATAATGTTTTAAACAGTAAATATAGTTTTTTTTCTGTAAACTAGAAGTTAACATATTTTTTACAGTTCGCTGTCAATGGTATTTTCTAATAGAAAACTTCTAAAGGACTGTGTGTGGATTAAAGAGACTAAATAAATAGTTCACTGATAGCTCGTATATAAATATGTAGGTAAAAGGCTCGAGAGATGATGATAGCTCGTATATAGCAGAAAAGTTCTAAAAAAATCAGTAGAATGTCTCTGCTCAAGGATATCTTCTTGCGAGCGCTTAAAATATGTTTTATATCACTTTCTATTTTTTGCTTAAAAACTACTCCATACCACACTGCTCAAGCTCTTTAGTCCAACTTATTTTATTAAGGGCTGTTGTACACGGGACGTGAAAATCTACGGTGACTTCCTTTAGGTTCATAATGACAACTTTCCAAAACGTTCACGCTCTCAAAACGTCCACTTCCCAAAATGGTAATTCCCTAAATGTCTATTTCCCATTTCGTCTACTTTCCCATAACGACGAATAATCTATATAATTCCCAAAAAGTCCACTTCCCATAAGGTCAACTTTCAAAACGTCCATTTTGACCTATGTAGTCACGGCGGTCAGTTTTGGTGGCCGTACGATGAAAACCACTTGCCGCGAACATAAGCTATAAACCTGTACAACTTTAATATTTTTTAAACCAAAATTAAACATACCTTTCAGCCTCAACCTGCAGCTTATCATGAGCAGCCTTAATAGCATCCAAATCAGCTTTCAAAGCATCCAAGCTCCTCTTCTGAGCATGTAGCTCATGCAAAGACCTCGGAGGTAACTCTGCCTGTCTGTCTGTCTGTTACGCTTTCACATCTAAACCACTGAACTGATTTTAATAAAATTTGGTACAGAGATAGAGTTGACCTTGAGAAAGAACATAGGATAGTTTTTATCTCGGACTTTTGAGGAATTCTCTTGGAAACGCGATATAACCGAACTCTACGCGCTCGAAGCCGTGGGCGGGATAAATATAAAAATTGATTTACCTCTCAGCCTCAACCTGCAGCTTATCATGGGCAGCCTTAATAGCATCTAAATCAGCTTTAAGAGCATCCAAGCTCCTCTTCTGAGCATGTAGCTCATGCAAAGACCTCGGGGGTACACTCTCGCTACCGAGGGCGGATTCCTTCTCGCCGACCCAGGCTGCTGTCTCTTCGGCTGAACGGTCGAACTCGTGGACTTGACGGGCTCCGGCTAAGGCCTGGGGGATAAAAAATTAGTTATTTTAGTTTCATGAATTTTAGGCTGTTTTTGACTGGGTTACACTATGTAACTATGATTCATTCATAAATAGTAGGCAAATTGCTGATTTGAGCAACGGGCGGCAATTTTTTTTCTGCTCATTGTTATAATTAAATAGTGCAACTTATCCTTAGAATAATTACTAGCAAGGGGGTATTACCAACTAATAGGTATTTTTTTATCTTTTCAGGTTTACAGTGTTTATTAATTGAATAAATAATAACAACTGTTAACGGTAATAATTCGGACCAACGGGTACAGAATTATTCTATTAACATTGTAAATGCGATCGTTTGTAAGTACATATGCATAAGTAGATCAACATTTAGCGGTTATTTCGCTTACATAAAATATCAAAATTATAAAGGCTTGTTTTATGCGGGTGCGAGAATTAAACCCCTAGTGACGCGGGTGAAATCGCGGGTGGAAGCTAGTATAAAATTCTGGTTAACATTAGCAAAGTTTAAACATATATTTCAAATTTTGTAAGTACTGAATGTATTTTAAGAGAAGATAAAAATCATCGCATGCTATTTTCAACTTTCATTGTTACACATACATACAGTGTTGGTAATTGTTAAAATACCTAAATAATAAATAAAATAAAAACTTCATCTCACCTCCTGCCTAGCCAGCGCCAGTTCCTTCAGATCGTCCCATAAGCCCTTAATGTCATCGATCCTCTGCTTAACCCGGTCAGCTTCAGGAGTATTTTCTTCTAGCAGCACCGTGCCAGCCTCGCAGACACCCTCGATCCTGCCCTCGTTGGCTGATGAGGAAAGAAAAAAATATTTTATAATGGTGTCTAGGATAAGATAAAAGAGATCCCTACTAATATTATAAATGCGAAAGTAACTCTGTCTGTCTGTCAGTCACGTCTAAACCACTGAACTGATTTTAATGAAATTAGGTACAGAGATAGAGTTGACCTTGAGAAAGAACATAGGATACTTTTGAAGAGTTCCCTTGGAAACGCGTTATAACTGAACTCGACGCGGGCGAAGCCACGGGCGGAAGCTAGTAAAAGGTAAAAAGTCATTTAAAGTAGGTTGAAAATCAGACCTTTTTTGAAGGTCAAATTTATAAAAGACAGCCCCCAAAACGCCCGCCCTTGACCACTTCCTATGTGTCTTCTTAAGTGTAGGCTATTGCAGCTGTTCTTATATAAGGAGATCAGCCAGCTGCGCAGGACATATTATAGTGCATGAGCATTTGCGTAGACAACCTTTAGAATTTAAAGTTTGCGACTCTAAAGAAGTCCTATAGGTATAGCCTATAGGTATATCAATCTCTTTTCTATTGCAATAATAATCAACTAACACAAAAATGGTTCCTCAATTTTCCGCTAGAGGTTTTCAGTGTCGTGCACTTTAGTACCTATTTCATGACATAATATTATTATTCAGTATTCTATGCTTACTGATGTGTATTATGTTTTTAATTATTTACAAATTTTGGGTTGCACAGTGACATTCAATCACTGATCTCCCAATCACAACTCAACTTCGTAAAAGTCGCTCTCTCTTTCTCTCATTCTCCTGTCTAACTGTCTCTCTCACCCTGTAGCTGTGCGAGGAAGTTGTCGAAGGCTTGCTGCAGAGTCTCCACGTGTTCCACATCCAGCCCGTACTCCTCGCTGGCAGCCGTCGTCATCTGCTCGCTGGTCCACTCCTGTACTTATATCTAACTGTCTCTCTCACCCTGTAGCTGTGCGAGGAAGTTGTCGAAGGCTTGCTGCAGAGTCTCCACGTGTTCCACATCCAGCCCGTACTCCTCGCTGGCAGCCGTCGTCATCTGCTCGCTGGTCCACTCCTGTACTTATATCTAACTGTCTCTCTCACCCTGTAGCTGTGCGAGGAAGTTGTCGAAGGCTTGCTGCAGAGTCTCCACGTGTTCCACATCCAGCCCGTACTCCTCGCTGGCAGCCGTCGTCATCTGCTCGCTGGTCCACTCCTGTACTTATATCTAACTGTCTCTCTCACCCTGTAGCTGTGCGAGGAAGTTGTCGAAGGCTTGCTGCAGAGTCTCCACGTGTTCCACATCCAGCCCGTACTCCTCGCTGGCAGCCGTCGTCATCTGCTCGCTGGTCCACTCCTGTACTTATATCTAACTGTCTCTCTCACCCTGTAGCTGTGCGAGGAAGTTGTCGAAGGCTTGCTGCAGAGTCTCCACGTGTTCCACATCCAGCCCGTACTCCTCGCTGGCAGCCGTCGTCATCTGCTCGCTGGTCCACTCCTGTACTTATATCTAACTGTCTCTCTCACCCTGTAGCTGTGCGAGGAAGTTGTCGAAGGCTTGCTGCAGAGTCTCCACGTGTTCCACATCCAGCCCGTACTCCTCGCTGGCAGCCGTCGTCATCTGCTCGCTGGTCCACTCCTGTACTTATATCTAACTGTCTCTCTCACCCTGTAGCTGTGCGAGGAAGTTGTCGAAGGCTTGCTGCAGAGTCTCCACGTGTTCCACATCCAGCCCGTACTCCTCGCTGGCAGCCGTCGTCATCTGCTCGCTGGTCCACTCCTGTACTTA
This sequence comes from Helicoverpa zea x Helicoverpa armigera, assembly GCA_033682625.1. Taxonomy (NCBI): domain Eukaryota; kingdom Metazoa; phylum Arthropoda; class Insecta; order Lepidoptera; family Noctuidae; genus Helicoverpa; species Helicoverpa zea x Helicoverpa armigera. The sequence continues at coordinate 5,055,746 of JAWIIS010000031.1, forward strand.
TATCTAACTGTCTCTCTCACCCTGTAGCTGTGCGAGGAAGTTGTCGAAGGCTTGCTGCAGAGTCTCCACGTGTTCCACATCCAGCCCGTACTCCTCGCTGGCAGCCGTCGTCATCTGCTCGCTGGTCCACTCCTGTACTTATATCTAACTGTCTCTCTCACCCTGTAGCTGTGCGAGGAAGTTGTCGAAGGCTTGCTGCAGAGTCTCCACGTGTTCCACATCCAGCCCGTACTCCTCGCTGGCAGCCGTCGTCATCTGCTCGCTGGTCCACTCCTGTACTTATATCTAACTGTCTCTCTCACCCTGTAGCTGTGCGAGGAAGTTGTCGAAGGCTTGCTGCAGAGTCTCCACGTGTTCCACATCCAGCCCGTACTCCTCGCTGGCAGCCGTCGTCATCTGCTCGCTGGTCCACTCCTGTACTTATATCTAACTGTCTCTCTCACCCTGTAGCTGTGCGAGGAAGTTGTCGAAGGCTTGCTGCAGAGTCTCCACGTGTTCCACATCCAGCCCGTACTCCTCGCTGGCAGCCGTCGTCATCTGCTCGCTGGTCCACTCCTGTACTTATATCTAACTGTCTCTCTCACCCTGTAGCTGTGCGAGGAAGTTGTCGAAGGCTTGCTGCAGAGTCTCCACGTGTTCCACATCCAGCCCGTACTCCTCGCTGGCAGCCGTCGTCATCTGCTCGCTGGTCCACTCCTGTACTTATATCTAACTGTCTCTCTCACCCTGTAGCTGTGCGAGGAAGTTGTCGAAGGCTTGCTGCAGAGTCTCCACGTGTTCCACATCCAGCCCGTACTCCTCGCTGGCAGCCGTCGTCATCTGCTCGCTGGTCCACTCCTGTACTTATATCTAACTGTCTCTCTCACCCTGTAGCTGTGCGAGGAAGTTGTCGAAGGCTTGCTGCAGAGTCTCCACGTGTTCCACATCCAGCCCGTACTCCTCGCTGGCAGCCGTCGTCATCTGCTCGCTGGTCCACTCCTGTACTTATATCTAACTGTCTCTCTCACCCTGTAGCTGTGCGAGGAAGTTGTCGAAGGCTTGCTGCAGAGTCTCCACGTGTTCCACATCCAGCCCGTACTCCTCGCTGGCAGCCGTCGTCATCTGCTCGCTGGTCCACTCCTGTACTTATATCTAACTGTCTCTCTCACCCTGTAGCTGTGCGAGGAAGTTGTCGAAGGCTTGCTGCAGAGTCTCCACGTGTTCCACATCCAGCCCGTACTCCTCGCTGGCAGCCGTCGTCATCTGCTCGCTGGTCCACTCCTGTACTTATATCTAACTGTCTCTCTCACCCTGTAGCTGTGCGAGGAAGTTGTCGAAGGCTTGCTGCAGAGTCTCCACGTGTTCCACATCCAGCCCGTACTCCTCGCTGGCAGCCGTCGTCATCTGCTCGCTGGTCCACTCCTGTACTTATATCTAACTGTCTCTCTCACCCTGTAGCTGTGCGAGGAAGTTGTCGAAGGCTTGCTGCAGAGTCTCCACGTGTTCCACATCCAGCCCGTACTCCTCGCTGGCAGCCGTCGTCATCTGCTCGCTGGTCCACTCCTGTACTTATATCTAACTGTCTCTCTCACCCTGTAGCTGTGCGAGGAAGTTGTCGAAGGCTTGCTGCAGAGTCTCCACGTGTTCCACATCCAGCCCGTACTCCTCGCTGGCAGCCGTCGTCATCTGCTCGCTGGTCCACTCCTGTACTTATATCTAACTGTCTCTCTCACCCTGTAGCTGTGCGAGGAAGTTGTCGAAGGCTTGCTGCAGAGTCTCCACGTGTTCCACATCCAGCCCGTACTCCTCGCTGGCAGCCGTCGTCATCTGCTCGCTGATCCATTCTTGGACTTCTTCGCATTCTTGGACGAACCTGCGTGGAAGAAGTTGATTAATTTTATGGAAAAAATAAAAAGTCCAAGTAGAACTATAAGGGCTTTAAAATTCGTAACTACCGCCACTCAACTTAAGTACTTTATTGTTGTAACTTGTTTTAGGATACGATGGGACTGACTGTGCGTTATAAAAGTCCCTAAACTTTAAAGAATAATAAAAATAAAAAAACTTAAGAACTGCTCAAATATCTTCTATTTCTGTCTCATTTACAATTTTTGCGACAGAAACACTGATAAGTAGAGTCGCATGGTTCAGAACATTTTTGACGAAACATGACTAAGAACATAACGCTGGATAAAACAAAAAAAATCGGGACGAAATTGGTTCAGCCGTTTAAGTTCTATGATAAAGATAACACGGGAAGACACCCTATATGTCAAACTTATAACGCCCCTTTTGCAACCTAAAATAATACTTTGAAATAAACACGGTAAATGATATGATCACACCTCATATCCAATATTAAATTAAGTAAAACATAAAGAAAAACATTGTGTAGGTATTTTAAACTTCCTACAGTCGTGAAATACACTTTAAACCACCTGGGTTAACTTACTTGAAATATTTCAAGCTCTGCTGTAATCGTTGCTGCCTCTTAGCCGACAATAGTTTCATATCTTCATACGTAGCTTTGAGTTCGTCTATTCTCTTCTGTAATTGTTCACTGTTTATGGTTGGGCGATCCTGTGTGAAAAAGCATTATAAATAGGTAAGTAAAGAAAATGGTATAATCTATATTTATAGGTAGGTAATAAAGAGGACTTTTTTTTATTTGGTTGGATCCTAAAAGCTCCGAAAGTACTGAATTGATTTAAAAATTATTTCACTATTAGACAGCAACCCTGATACCGAGTAATATGGGCCTTATTATATCCCGGTACGAGCAGTAGTCCCGGGTGAAACCGCGGGAAAATAGCTAGTTATAAAAAAAAGGGGATTTAAAATGTGGTATGTGGCATCCATTTACCATTTAAAAGAATACTTTTATGCCAATGGTTTCTTCCTACATTTTACCAACATTTTTATTTATATAAAGAGAACTCGGTATAAAGAATATATAGAGAGCCACATAACAAACACAACATTTAAATAACATAAGATTACTTAAATAAATGATCTATATGTTTATGTGACACTTACCTCCCCACTCGAGAGACATTTAATGGTTACTTAAGCCATTCCTTAGTGAAGGATTTCCGTCACTAAGGAGTGACTTAAGTAATCATTAAATGTCTCTGAGTGGGGAGGTTAAAGCGTACATAACATGGCAATTCGTCAACCGATTTATTTACGGAAAACTGAAAACCTCTTCATTTTCAGCGATTTTATTACTTTCCGATGACATTTTTTTTTAACTTTCCATGGGCTAACCCTACCTTGAGGCCAGCAGCAGCTTTATCCAGCTTAGCGAGCGTAGCGTCAGCGCCCGTGAGGTCTCGCTGCGCGGCGTCCAGGCGACGCGCGAGGGCCAGCGCTGACTCCTCGTCACGTCCAACATCGCCTGATACCAGGACTATGCGGCGTTCTAGCAGCCAGGCTTCGGCTTCTGATATTTCTGAGAGGAGCTGGAAGGAAGAAAGGTCAGGTTAATATATTACATTATCCGTCAGTTGCACAAACCTCCATTAAAATTAAAGCTTCACTAAATCTATTGCGAACACTTTTTATCTTGTTGACAAAGAAAGAGTCAGCAATAGATTTAAAGAAGCTTTAACTTTAATGGAGCTTTGTACAACTGATGGTATATCGGGTATGTCGTACGTAATCACATGAAATCCTACCTCATATCCTCTATAATATTCTATGGCAAATTGTAAAAAAAAATAACCTAATCCATTCAGAGGCTTAGCCACAGGAGTCATTCTTCGTTTTTATAATTTACAACATCATGTGTAAAGCAGAGATAAAGTTAGGAGTATCGAATGTGTTGATCAGTTGACAGCTGTCAGTTTTCAAGGAAGAATTTCCGTTGTTTGTAATGACTGACTCTTATATGGTGTTCTAATTCTCGCACATTTTTATTCAATTTACTTTGTTTGTTTACTTTTTCTTAAGTATTTTATTTTTTATTTGTGTTAATCGCATTATATTGTATATATTAACCAGTATATTAACGTATTTAATTTAACGTGTTTAAGTACGACACACTTTGTATATTATTGGGTAAACTAGGCGATTTGTTTTCATGATGAGCTTACCTGCAGCAGCGCAGCAGTATCGCGTATATGCGCAGTCCTGGCAGCCGCAGCGTCCAGCAGCGCGCGCAGGGCTGCGCTGAGGTCGCGGGCGCGGGCCTCCAGGGTGCTCCACGCGAAGTGGCCGCGCCGGGAGAGTTGGCTTGCTCGCCCTATTAGGGCTTTTATGATTGGCTCTCTGAGAAAAAGAAAAAAGGAACATAAGTGCTAAGAAATATTTAGAAAACACAAAAACTTTAAAATCATTCGAATTGAAAACGTCTTCCTTTTTGGGTAGTCGATAGTTTTTAAAGCGTATTAGGTTTGCTAGGTAGTCTCAAACAAAAATGTTTATATATGACTCGGCATATGTAAAAAGACACCTTGTAATATAGCATTGCCAAAAACTAAATAGAAAACGGGTATCAGCATATAACTTGGGTAGACCAACAAGCAGATTTGAGAATTAGTATCTAGTATCTAGTAGTAGTATCTTCTTTTAAAAGTCAGATAATAATCTAGCACTAAAAGTCAAATAATAATAAACTTGCAACTCACTCGACAAGAAGATTTTTTATACATACTCATATAGGACATGCCATTTACAAAAAAATAAATAAAAGTAAATAATAATAGTAACATCACATTGGCAAACTTAGTTATGTATTCGTATTTTAAAGTTCCAAAAATCTCACCTGGCCAAGAGTTCAGCTTCCAAAGCGAGATGTTTCTTGAGCATCGCCTGTGACTCGGCGAGCGTCGAACCCGCGTCCTCTTGTCGTACTGCCGCTTCTCGTTCACGTAACCTGTGGGAAATAACATTCATGTTATAAAAGCGAAATAAACTGTGTATGTTTGTTACTTGTTTACGCGCAAACAGTTAGGCCGATTTTGATGAAACGGCGGTAATATATCTTATATAAAATAATAGCATAAATGGTGATTTATATTCGAATGCGTGAAGTAGTCCTCTCAGAAATCGGGTTACGGCTAATATATTTATTTTGTTCTCCATTTACGTTCTCTATTTCCATCAGTATCGTCAAGAACTTGCCGACTCTGTGCTGCTTCGTAAAAGTTGTACAAAGCGATTTCAATTCGATTGAGAATTCATCTTGGGAATCGAACCCGAGACTCCGTGCATAGCAGTCGCACTATGCGACAACTAGACTATAATAATAATTACTTTATTAATTGAAAAACTTCATTAATTTTTGTATTTGTGTAAAAAGCTCCTACCAAGATAGTGTACCTTTTGTTAAGTGCCTAATCTACAAATGGAGTATATTCTTGATACTTACCATCTGAACTCTTCATCGGCATCTCTGTCCCATCTGTGCAACAAGGCAGCATCTTCCAAGTTGTCACGACGGATCTGCATCGGCTCTTGTAGTTGACGGTACCTGAGCACAACACGTTTTATAGTTAGTAAACATTTTCTGAACTTAATGATTTGGGGGAAAAAGAGAAAATAAATAGTATATACTATATACAAATTATGTATGTACACAAATGACCACAAATGGTGACCGATACGGAAAGATGGAAGGCTATGGGGGAGGCCTTTGCCCAGCAGTGGGACAACACAGGCTAAATAAAAAAATATATACAAAAAATATTTGATTGCTTATTCAAGTTAACTTTGAATGTAAACAAAGAAAGCATGTTTTGGAAAAAATGCCAAAAGTATTATTGCCACTGTCTAGCCCTTTCCCAAAATATGTTGTGGTCGGCTTCCAGTCTAACCGCATGTAGCTGAGTACCAGTGTACCACAAGCCTATCTGACCTACTCAACCCCTCAACCCCTCAACCCAGACAACTATTTTCAGATTTACTGGCTTCTGACCGTGACTCAATAGGTATGTAATTATTTAAATATCTGAAGAAAACTAAAAAATATTTTTATAATTTAATTTTAAAATCTCACTTACCTCTTAACAGCCTGGTCAGCCTTACTCAGAATCTCTTCAGCCATAAAATGGTTGCTATCAGCCAGCTGTCTCGCGTTATCAGCTAGTTGCGTCGCGTAGTCTGCTTTACTTGACACTTGCTGTTCTAAGCGGGTATGGCGTTTGAGGAGGGCTGTTACTGAGGCTAGGTCTTTGCCTGTACGATAAGATATATGAAATAAGTAAGTGTATTAAAGGGTATACTTAAAATAATTACTTAAAATAAGTTACTAAATAATTATATTTTTTTTTAAAGGTTGTTACTGATGCTAGATTCTTGCCTGTGTACGGAAATATTTGAAGGTAAGTATAAAATGAGTTGGTATACTTAAAAAGGAGTCTACACGAACGCTTCACATTTTGAAGAAGAATTTTTGGCTATTTAGCTCAGTAAGCCCTAGACTAAACCTTAATATGATTTTTTACACAAATGCATATTAAACAAATTACCGCTTAATACAGTATTTCAACAACATTCAACGCGTTTTTTTTTAAAAGGCACAAGTATCAAGATTTTTTATCTCTAGTGCACCTACTCAAATGTAGTATTATCACAACCTTCCTTTTTCTTAAGACCATATCAAAATCCGTTGGGTACTTTTAAATGTTTAAGCACATAGGGATATAAGGACAGAGAAAGCGACTTTGTTTCATACTATGTAGTGATATGTGTAATTATAGTTGTCTAACGGCCAACACATCATGAGGTTTTCGTCAGGCGGCTGGATCAAGGGACCGATTCAGAAGGCCTTAACCTGTGTCCGATATCGGTGGTGGCCATCTATTTTTATATTTTACCGTGGTCCTCGCTCAGCAGTTGAGCCTCGACGTCGTCCAGCCAGGCTGTGAAGTCGTCTAGGCCTCGGAGGTACACTCGCGCTTGGTAGGCCTCTTGGAGACGGGAGCGACGGAGTTTTGCTGCTGCCTGTAAGGGAAATGGGAATTTAATACTGTGTTTTTATCTTTAGTAATACTATAAAGGATTTTTAGGTTCTTTATTTGTATAAAAAGGCTCTTAAGCTACTGAACCGGAGTACATAGGAGGCCGATATAGAAGGATAATTAGGGAACCATATGAAAAAATAAATAAGAGTGTGCATAGGGCGGGTATTTAAATAATACTTAGAGGGTATATAGAAGAGTATACAAGGAAGTATGCATATAACAGAGTGCCTAAAAGAGTACATAGTGTACATATCTATATTTACCTGTAATTCTCGCCATTGGTTTTCTAGTTCTTCAACATGTTTCGCTATTTCTTGAGAGGCGTAGTGTTTGGCTTCTGCAAATAAAAAAATATATTTAAAAAGATGTCCATGGCATGACAAATGGCTCAACGGATTTTTATGTTATTTGGCTGTTATGCTGTTATATGTAACTTGGTTAATTTAAAGAATTAAGCGTACACATATGTTAGAATAACTTGTAGGCTACTTTTTATTTGAGAGCAAAAAGTAGTTCCCTCGGGAAGCGGGTTAAACTGCTGACAGAAGCTTGTTTAAAATAAGACAATTGACTGGTGATCAACTGTCGTAAGCTATGTAAACCCCAATGATAAGTAGCTCATATTGTCCTATATAGAACTCAGATCAGCCAGACTCAAAAGATGTGCTTATTATGCAGATGCGGAAAAAAATCGAATTATTCGAATAAAATCAAGAAAAATAACAACATATTCGAATACCAATGAATTTCAAATATTTGCAAACCCTAGAGGCGACATAGTGACCTTAAAATCTAAAGACAGTAAGGTCAGAATTAGAAGTTTAAAATATAACTTACCAATAAGAGTTTCTCCATGGTTAGCGACATCGTCAATGCGTCCTTTGTTGGCCGCCAGCTCAGACTCAAACGCAGCATGCTTCTGAATCTTGCTTTGTAAGTTCGATAGTTCCCTGCAAATTGAATATTAGATTATATCATCATCATCATCATCTCAGCCGGCGGACGTCCACTGCTGAACATAGGCCTCCCCTTAGATCTCCACAGATACCTGTTGGAGGCGACCTGCATCCAGCGTCTTAGATTATATACTGAATAAGAATATATGTATGTAAAAAATATTTTATACTATACTTTTTTTATATAAATCATACTTTATTTAAGTAAGCATTTAACTAAAGACAAACAATCTTTAATATGATTTTATAATATGTTTATTCTTTAATATGTTTTTTTTTTTAACTCCGTTTAAAAATGTTGTTATAAATAAAATAAACAATAAAATCAAAGTCAAAATCGTTTATTGTTTTTAGCCGTTAATTAATTAAATCATTATTTTGGTTTATTTGTTTAACATATGTATTTTTGTATTTTTCCCATCGCCCTAGAAGAGTGAAGGAACAGTGAGTGCACCTGTGTCTGTGCAAATGCTCGTGCACTATAATATGTCCTGCGCAGCGCAGCTGATCTCCTTATATGAGAACAGCCGCCGTGACCGAAATCGGCTTTGGACCCCATTATAAGAGTATGTAAAAAGTCCTGTCAAGATTTTTTACCTTTAGTTAGCTACTCAAATGGTAAATAAAGTATAGTGAATAGTGTGTATAGTGAAAAAATAAAGTATAGTGAACAAATTTTAGGTATATCTTACCTGTAATTCTGATCATTAGCGATCTGCATCTTCAGCGAGATCCATTCCCTCTCGTGGTACAGGTTGCGTAAGAATTGATGCAACTGTCGGGATTGTTCCAGAGTCTCTCCGCGTTGCTTGCATGACTCCTAAAGAGAGTAGAGAGTGTTTAGAGAGAGATATACGTAAAAGTATAACTTGGTGTACTAATATAACAAATGGGTTGTTAGGATGTGTTATTGTATAACGGTGAAACTGGACGGATATTGATGAAAATTGGCAGTATGTTATATCATAAACCTTATTATAAAACGTGGTTTTAATAAAGTACCAGCTTTTCTACCACTTTTGAACCACCGTCCCGAACAAAATCAGTGGACTAAAGCTATTATTAAAGCGGGTACCTACTTCTTAAAACCACGTTTTATAATAAGGTGGATAGAGTCTATAATGTTTTTTTTTGCTAAATACACGTTAATCCCAGGAATTACAAGTCCAATTTGAAAAATCTCGAATCGATTACTCTCACTATCGTTTTTGGACACCCCAACACATCATTTAAATATAGTTACTACTAAAACTAATTACTTAATACATGACCGTACGACTAACAAAATTAGATATTGAATTTTGACTAATCGTTGCTCATTTGAGCTCCATATAAATTATATCAAACTCTAATCTCTTATCGAAAAGCAAGAGATAGATTATAGAAATGCACCAAAATTACTTACCACAAGTTTATCCCTCCTCGCTAAAATTTCCCTGAGCCTCTTCTCAACATATTCTCTATCAAAGTGATGGTCTTGCAGCATGCTGGCTGCGAACTTCTGCAGCTCGTCGACCCTGCCCAGTTGGCTGTGGAGAAGCTTGGAGAACTCTGCGTGCTTGCGGATCAGAGTGTCTACGGCTGTTGGAGAAGAATGTTAATTAATATTGTAAAGAGGAAAATAAAAGTTTGTGTAGGCTACACTATGCCCAGGAGTTAAAGTTCTATTTTATCAGGGAACAGGAAAAAGTTTCGCTACCGCTTAACTGTTGATTAGAAATACTTAAAGTCCCTTTCGGCAATAGATTGGAGAACTTAGTATGATTGCGGATCAGTTTCAGTCAGTGTTGGATAAGAATTTTGTAAATTTTTAGGTTATAAGAACAAAAAAAAATGTTTTGCGTTTACACTTTACGTCTTTGATATGGCTTTCACGCCAATACTTTTTAACCGATTAAATGAAGTCTAGAGTTTGAGAAAGAACGTAGCTTTCTTTTTACCCGATTATTCAGTTTTTTCTTGAACGCGCTAATCTCAAGAACTTCAATACTGATTTGAAAAAAAAAAAGTGTTCAATAGCGTATCTATTGAAGAAGACATTTATTTTGCTTTTTATCCATGTGCGTGAAATGGCTCCCACGGGACGCGGGTAAAACCGCGGTTGGAAGCTAGTTATATTAGAAATGTCATTGTATTAGTTATTACTTACCATCCAAATTCTCTCCAAGATCATCATTGTTCAGGAACGCCTCTTTAGAAGCGAGCCAGTCCTCTGTCTGTCTCGCTTGCTCCTTCAGCAGTTGCAGTTGATGAGCCTAAGTGGAAAGCGACAGCATTATATTCACTGTGTTTAGCTTAAATGCAAGGTAAGGCTTAAAAAATGACACCTAACTGCGTTTACAGCGGATACAAAATTGTATGTAATTTTTATCTTGTGTACCTTTTTTTGTGTGAATAAATGGTTTTTCTTTCATTCATTTTACGTAGCAAAATTGAGTATTTGACGAGGTCAAAAATAAAATCCTTAACCATGTAAAGCATCTTAGATAATTACCGTCTTACCACAAAAACTTTTAAACTTCAGTTTAAGACTTGTCTAAAAAAATGTCGGTAGGTATATGACGTTGAAATAAGGTCCATTTGGCAGCCACAATTTTTTTGGACACAATTTTTAAGTTTTTGTAATAAGACCAATCCACTTTTCGTTGTTGTAAGCAAAATAAGTACACAGGTTGATGTGAAAACTCTGGGTTCGCATTTTCATATCATTCATATCGCAGATTGCATAGAAAGTAACCGTTTTTGACAATTCTATAAAATATTTTTGACTGGTTGTCAAATACCGAATTGTAGCCCCGTAAAAAATCCCCCGTTTTACATACCTGAGTCAAATACTGTTTCCTAGTAAGCCATGCGTTGTCCAGCGTGGTGGCTAGCGCTTCGACCCGCTTGGCCTTCTCGGGCGCCTGCTCAGCTTCCTTCTGGAGCGAGCTGATGGCTTTCTGACGACCATCGATTTCAGCCTGAGGGGTAAGGAATAATTGTTAACTTTTGTACGTAAAAGGATTGACAAGAAATATATTTCAACAGGTTTCTGTGGAAATCAAAGGGGGAGGCCTATGTTCAGCAGTGGACGTCCTATGCCTGAGATGATGATGATAAAATTTTGGAAATATTCTAAAGAAAGTAAATGAGTAACACAATGATAATTAATAATAACAAAGTCGTTGCCATAACAACGGTTTGGGAAATTACTGATACTTTACCTGAGTTAATATCAGATGTGAAGCGTGATCATTTACAGGCAATAAAAAAAGTCTTTATAAAAAAAATAAATTGTCTTATTGTCAGAAAACTTAATAGGTATTAAGTTATTTTGATGTTAGGGGTACACTATCCTTAGGTAACATAGGCTTTACTTTATCCCAGTTGTAGTCCTACGGGACGCGGGTGAATCCGGGGGCAAAACCTTTGCAAAACAAGGCTTTTTATTGATATTTAGGCAGACGTAAGGTGCGTAAAACGTCTTGAGGAAACCTGGACTATATAGTCTGATATCACCAACCCGCATTGAGCAAGCGTGGTGATTAACGCTCAATCCTTCTCCGTGTGAGAGGAGGCCGCAGCCCAGCAGTGGGACGATACAAAGGCTGTAGCGGTAAGGTACGCATGTCTTCTCACGATGCCTCCGATAGCTTCAGTTCATCATCCTCCGGGTACTTTTGGAATCCGAGGCCTTTGCCCAACTATGTTGGGGTCGGCTTACAGTCTAACCGGATGTAGCCTCCGTTCCTGTAATATGAACATGAACCTCACCTTCTTCTCATGATGCAGTTCGAGGAGAGCCTCAGCATGAGACACGGTCTCCGGGGCGCCGGTCTCGTCCATGCGCTTCACTGCCTCCGATACCCATAGCTCTAGTTCCTGTAACAAGTAAATTGTTCAAATTAGATTAAAAATATTAAAGACTGAAATTGCAACATAGTACAACAAAATAAAACAGTTTATTAAACAGATTTCTAATTATAATTTTCATTCTAGTACCGTATCTTTTTAAGTGAATTTTTAATACTTATTTTAAGTAGTCCAAACCATATTTGTACGTCTTACCATAGACAGAATATTTCGCACTATTTTATTTTTAAGATCAACATTTTATTTTTAGCTATGTTTTAAATACAGTTTAAAAATAGTATTGTTATCATTGAATGCGAAAACCGTTAGAAAAATTTGATATTTATCTGCCGAACTTGAGACCATTCTTCATCAAATATCTAAGGGTCAGTTGCACCATTCTACTATAACGATAACCAAACCATAACCAGCCGTATACTTACCGCCCATTGGTCAAAAAATGATTCGGTTGTGATTATAGTTAAACGGTGCAAGTCACCCTAAAAATGTCATCCTTAGTTACTGCGTGTCATAAAGTAAAACCTGTCAGAAAAAAACCTAATATTTGTTAAGTTTCCTTTTTTCAATAGGACTGCTTGAAGTTACTCTCTTTCTAGACGAAGGTAATACTCTCGGAGGCTCTGCAGGCTTGTCTCTATCTCTTGTGATACCCTGTATCTTTGGATAGATACCCTGTATCTGTGGTTTATGACGAACTCACCTTGAGGTTGTCATCGAACTTATGCTCAGCGATGGCGTCGTCTAACAGCGCGGTGCGTCTAGCGGCGAGCTGCTGCAGCTGGTCCCAACCCTCGCGGAGGCTCTGCAGGTCTCTATCTCCTGTGATCAGGGTATCTGTGGTCTGTGACGAACTCACCTTGAGGTTGTCATCGAACTTATGCTCAGCGATGGCGTCGTCTAACAGCGCGGTGCGTCTAGCGGCGAGCTGCTGCAGCTGGTCCCAACCCTCGCGGAGGCTCTGCAGGTCTCTATCTCCTGTGATCAGGGTATCTGTCTGTGACGAACTCACCTTGAGGTTGTCATCGAACTTATGCTCAGCGATGGCGTCGTCTAACAGCGCGGTGCGTCTAGCGGCGAGCTGCTGCAGCTGGTCCCAACCCTCGCGGAGGCTCTGCAGGTCTCTATCTCCTGTGATCAGGGTATCTGTCTGTGACGAACTCACCTTGAGGTTGTCATCGAACTTATGCTCAGCGATGGCGTCGTCTAACAGCGCGGTGCGTCTAGCGGCGAGCTGCTGCAGCTGGTCCCAACCCTCGCGGAGGCTCTGCAGGTCTCTATCTCCTGTGATCAGGGTATCTGTCTGTGACGAACTCACCTTGAGGTTGTCATCGAACTTATGCTCAGCGATGGCGTCGTCTAACAGCGCGGTGCGTCTAGCGGCGAGCTGCTGCAGCTGGTCCCAACCCTCGCGGAGGCTCTGCAGGTCTCTATCTCCTGTGATCAGGGTATCTGTCTGTGACGAACTCACCTTGAGGTTGTCATCGAACTTATGCTCAGCGATGGCGTCGTCTAACAGCGCGGTGCGTCTAGCGGCGAGCTGCTGCAGCTGGTCCCAACCCTCGCGGAGGCTTTGCAGGCTTGTTTCTATCTCTTGGGAGCGTTCGGGGTACCTGAGGAGTTAGTTTAAAGAAGGTTAAGGTCTAGCCTTTTTGGTGTAGTTGACACTGTCAGCCAGTACAAAAAAATATTTTCTTTAAATGAAAACTGACAGCTGTCAACTGCACATAAAACGCGTTGGCACAATAGTTTATTTTGCTTCATTTTTAGATTTTTATCATTTATTTTTGCTTTATTTTCGAAAAAGTTGCAGTTCATAAGTGATGTTTATAGTGATTCAACCTAACGTTGATCGATTCTTTTATAATATCGAAGAAATATAATCAAAATTGACGATTATCGATACGATTATTAGCATTGTCGCTCCTTTTCACCGAATTGATGACTCGATACTTCGATTATTATTTAGATTCATCCAATATTTAGGGCATACAATACTTTGTATTTTGGATATTTAAGTACCCTAATATCACTTTTGAAAATAATTAGCTTTTTGAAAGATTACTCGATAAAAACTTCATTAATTTTCGGTCACATGTCAAAGCTTTTTATACATCTGCCATTTAAAACTGTAGTCATTAGCACACTCACTTGTTAGCCAGCACTTTGCCTTCTCCCTCCAAAGCTTGTATCTTATCTCTTATAGCTCCAGCCTCCGCAGCCCTAGCGAGATGCTTCCTCTTGAGCTCGTGAGCTGCCGCCAGTTCTCGTCCTCGTTCTGAGCTGCTGAAGAGTGTGGCCTTCTTGGAGATGCGTTCTGCTGTATCTTCTACGTCTCTGTGGGGGGAGAAAAGGGGTATTTTTATTATTTTTGAAATGAATATGATATGGTGTTAGGAAAAAAACTGTGATTAGTATTGAAAATGTTTATGTAAAAAAATGTTTATTTGAAGAGAATATCTATTTACATTAATTTTAGCTTCAGTTTAATTTATAAATAGCGTAGACTTTAATAAAGTAAAGTACCTCATAAAAAGTGTATATTATAGTTTAGAAAATAAGCTATTTTGGGTTAAGGGTGTGTAAATGAATGGTGGTACGCACAAAACAACGATCAGGTATAGTTATCGGCACGGATATTGAGCTCTCGGCGGAAGAGTGGGGATCGTTTTGCGCATTGTAAAGATAAGGTAATAAACCAATAAATCACTTCTGCGCAGGTGAAGGGCAGGGCTCAATATCCTTGCCGATGATTATATTTGGCCAGTATCAAATCGATTAAAATTTCGATCTGAATCAAGATTAGAATTCTATTTATCCTACTTTTTATATTATAAATATGTTGTTGTTGTATGTATGTTTGTTATTCAATCACGCAAAAACGGCTGGACCGATTTGATTGAAATTTGGTATGTAGATAGATGATACCTTGGATTAACACATAGGCTACGTTTTATAAACACACCACGCGGGCGAAACCGCTGGCGGAAGCTAGTAAGAAATAAATAATTGCCATCCATCGATCGGGTTGACTGTCGGCCGACTGTTTAGTCTGTAGTGTACTCGTAGGCTTAATGTAAATACCTGTCGTATATATTATCTGGTAAATAGCTTTGTATATATTTTTGTTGTAAAAATACTTGATAAAACTACTCCATCTTACCACAAAAACGTTTAAACGTCAGTTTAAGACTTGTCTAAAAAAATGACAAATTATGAAGTTGACATATGGTTCATTTTGCAGCCACATTTTTATTAGACAAGTGTAAAACAGATGTTTAAGTTTTTGTAGTAAGGCCAACTATAGTTAAAGCCCATCTTACCTATTAAACGAGTGTATCTCCAGAGCAGCAGACAGGTTGTCCCTGTACTTCTGTAAGGCGCCGGACAGCGCGCGCCACTTCGCGAGGAACGCGTCGCGGCGCTGCGATACTGCTGCTGCCTGCTGGGTTGGACCCTGAGGGGAAGGAGGAAAATGTAGTGGTAAATATCTATAGGAAGACATGAGGGATGGACCTTAAAGAGTTTTGAGGATCAGGATCAGACCCTAGGGTTGTCCGATTTGAGCAATTATTTTAGTGTTAAATAGCCCATACTGAGGAAGGTTATAGGCTACTTTTTATCTGGGTCCGTGCGGAAGTTGCCACTGGATGCGGGTAAAACCGCTGGCAGAAGCTAGTGAAGAATATTGGCCATCAATTGCTGGGGTATTTCTTCCACCATTATTTAATCCCATTGAAAACACACAAAAGAAGAAGAAGAAAACACGTAGGAAGTGGTAATGATATTTTGGAAGGTGTTTATAGCAGAATTTTGATCATAGCCTACTAGGGAGTTTGTTCCACCGTTTCTGTTCTTGCAAAATTGTCTATCTTATAAAATTTACTTTAAAAAACTAGTGTTTTTCAGCCATTTTGAATAAATCATTGGTGATATCAGAGGTGCAGCCAGAATACTCTTCAGCAGTGATGTTGTGGCGCCATGCTCTCCGGATACTCTTACAGCCCTGGAGAGCAAACACCCGGCCCCCGCTGATGGTCTTTCCTTTCCCGACCCTCCCCTTCCTGATACAAACACCCTCACAGTTACAGGTCGACAAGTGGCTGAGGCTGTAAATTCTTTTCGAAGCGGAACCGCCGGTGGCCTCGACGGCCTGACTCCGCAACATCTTAAAGATTTAACGAGCTCGGGCGCCGGGGACGCCGGTGCGGAACTTCTTAAGGAGCTTACAGCCCTAACCAATGTGATGCTCTCCGGCAGTGTGCACGATGCTGTCCTCGACGTCTTGTATGGCGCTAATCTGTGCGCCCTTAAGAAAAAGGACGGCGGTATTCGTCCCATTGCCGTGGGAACAACATATCGTCGTATAGCAGCCAAAATCGGTTGCAAATTTTACAGTGAGGAACTTTCGGAAAAATTCCAGCCCCTACAGTTGGGATACGGTTCCAAAGGGGGCTGCGAGGCTGCCGTACACGCTTTGTCGGCCTACCTAAATTGTGGCAAAGGAGAGGTCATCCTGAAGGTTGACATCAAAAATGCTTTTAATTCCGTAAACCGGGACACCCTGTTGGCTGAAGCACAAAAAGAAGTACCGAAAATTTATAGTTTTCTCTATCAGTGTTACAGGCACCCATCAAAATTACTGTATAAGGACAACCTATTGGAATCTGCAGTCGGATGCCAACAAGGTGATCCCCTCGGGCCAGTAATTTTCAGCCTAGCCATTCACCCGATCATTCGAGAGCTAAATTCCAAATTCAACGTTTGGTATCTAGATGATGGGACCCTGGGAGGCGATGTAGAGACCGTATTTCAGGATTTCATTCATTTAAAACATAAATTTCATTCCATTGGGTTAGAACTAAATTGTACAAAATGTGAATTATTTATTACTGACACGACTGACAGACAAATGACAATATCCAAATTTCAATCATTAGCACCACAGATTAAAATTATAGATAAACAGTCTCTCCGCCTCCTTGGGGCTCCCATCCTAGACCAATCTTTTTCTACATTTATTTCGGAAAAAATTGATAATTTCAACGATATTTCGGAACGCCTACAAAAAATTACAATGCATTCGGCCATCACAATTATTCGACACTGCTGTTTTGGTCCTAAATTTACATATTACCTCCGTTCTTCTCATCTCTTTAAACATAGCCACCTTTTAGACCCAATTGATAAAATTATCCGCCATACCCTCAGCTCCATTCTCAATGTGGCCCTGGACGACCGAGCCTGGCAACAAGCCACATTGCCCATCCGGATGGGAGGCCTCGGCGTCCGCAAAATTACCAGTATTAGTTTACCGGCATTCATATCCTCGGTTCACGGCACTGAGAAATTAACCAGGAATATTCTTACTCCAACACTGGCTGATTTCGAGGTGCCGTATTTAGCCGAGGCTATGGATGCATGGAAAATTACTTGCCCGAACGAAAATTTACCCAGCAACCCGTCTTCCCAAAGACAGTGGGATGAGCCGCTCTGCAGAGTAACCCGGAATAGTTTGATAGAAACGGCAATTACTCCTGCTGAGCGAGCGCGCCTACTGGCTGTGGGTAGATGGGAGTCGGGGCTTTGGCTTCAGGCACTACCGTCGTCAAATATTGGCACCATGTTTGACGATACAACTTTCCGCCTCGCTACTTGCTTACGTATAGGAGCACCGTGCTGCTCCCCTCATCGCTGCCACTGTGGTGAGGCTGTCACCAGCCTCGGACACCACGGCCTGTCGTGCAGCCGCAGTGCGGGCCGTATTGCCCGGCATGCAAACATCAATGACATTATACGTCGAGCTCTTGTTGCCGTCGGGGTACCAGCTGTATTAGAACCAAACGGCTTGGCACGCGACGACGGTAAGAGACCAGACGGCATGTCGTTATTCCCTTGGAAGATGGGTAGGCCTTTAGTATGGGACGCAACCTGTGTCGATACTCTTGCGCCATCACACCTTCCAAGTTCTGCGTGCTGTGCTGCTGCTGCCGCTGCGGCTGCGGAGAACCTCAAGCGGCGGAAATATAGTGGCCTTGTCGGAAACTATATTTTCGAACCGTTTGGGGTTGAAACCCTCGGGTCGTGGGGTCCGAATGCCCACATTCTATTTAAAGATCTCTCAAGGCGGCTGGTTGACGCTTCTCGTGACCAGAAGGCTGGCTATTACCTCGGACAAAGAATCAGCATGGCGATCCAACGAGGTAATGCTGCCAGCCTCTTGGGCACGCTCCCAGTTGACAGCGATGGGGACGAATTTTTTGACGCTTTTTAGTTGTTTGTTTTACTAGGATAGTTTTTGATTTTTATTGTAAATATGTATTGTAAATATCTATGTAAATAAAAACGCTCTTTTGAATAAATGATTTTATCACTTTCCATTAAAATAAGGACAGCAAGCTACAAAATACTGCAAAATTGACTCTATCTTTGTACCTAGGGATCGGAAACTTGAACTGCTTGTATGGGATTAATAAATAATTGACTATTAAGTAATGTAAATATACAAACCAATAATGTTTGAATTAGAGATGTAAAAATAACTGTCTTTCTGTCTCAAAATTAGTTAACCGATTTATATGAAATTTGGTACATAGATATCCCAGAACCTGTAACAGGCATATGCTACTTTTGGGGTGGGTCATGCACATAGAACTATAATGAACGGCTAGTAGTATAAAATAATAGTAATATTCTTACCTGCTGCAACAACTTATCAGCCAACGCACAGATGCTCTTCACCCGCTTATCATCGACCTTCATATCACTATCCATATCATCCAGTTTCCTCAACAACGCGGAACAGTGCTCGTAGTCTCTGCCTAACTCGTGGGCTTGTACCATCATCTCTTTGTCGCGGATCCAGGCTTCTATCTTGTCGAGGTGCTGGTTGAATTCTAGGATGTCTTGAGCTTCTTCTAGGCCACGACCTGGGAGAGAATGATTTTAGGTAAAAAATGCTTGTGGAGAAAATTAAGGGTATTTAATTAAAGTACAAAATAACAGTGCATAGTTCAGGTTTTTGGGGTACGAGCTATACAAAACTAGTATAATCTTTGAAAGTTCATGTAGAGAGAGTCCAAGACAAACGGGTTTTGTATAGCTTGATGTGTAGCAGTGTGATCACCTTTGCAGTAAAATGAAGAGAAAAAGTATGTGTTCAGTAGTAACCTACCTATTTGACTTGTAATAGTTACTAGACAGTTGCGTTCAGTACATTAATATCACAGAGGAAGAAGGATAGCGGAGATGCCATAAGGAAAGTAGGACAGGCGTCTTTTTGTAGGTCAGGTAACGTGCGGTAGTCATGATCAGTAACTAGAACTAACGAGGCGTTCGGATTCCTAATCAATTCAAAACCAATCTGTCAATGATTAATCTCTACGATTTTCTGATTTGGCTGTCGAAAAATGGGGTCCAAAGAAGGCGTGTAGCTTCAGCTAGTAACGTTCCTCGTCCCCCTCGCTCCGCATGTTGTCGCGCTACTTTCTTAGTCGATTTTGCGTTATGACATCTCCAGATAGGGCAGTCGCTCCTTGTAAAGCACTGGTACTCAGCTGCATCCGGTTAGACTGGAAGCCGACCCCAACATAGTTGGGAAAAGGCTCGGAGGATGATGGATGAATGATAACCCACCTCTCTGCTCAGTAGCAGTCTCGAGCCGCTGCCAATCCGCCTGCAGCTGCTGCAGCTGTTTCTCCACTTCAGCATCAGGACTCAGTTCCACAGCTAGTTGCTGTACTTCTTGCAGACGAGCTCGGTTGGCGGCCAGCTCGGCGGTGAAAGACTTTGATAACCTACCTCTCTATAGTACCCTACCTCTTTAGTAGTACCCTATGTACTTATATAAGCAGTGGCAACCTACATATCTGTTTAGTAGCAACCTACATATCTGTTTAGTAGCAACCTACATATCTGTTTAGTAGCAACCTACATATCTGTTTAGTAGCAATCTACATATCTGTTTAGTAGCAACCTACATATCTGTTTAGTAGCAACCTACATATCTGTTTAGTAGCAACCTACATATCTGTTTAGTAGCAACCTACATATCTGTTGTTGAGGCCTTTGCCCAGCAGTGGGGCAATAAAAGGGCTGATGATGATGATGACCAACCTCTCTGCTCAGTAGCAGTCTCAAGCCGCTGCCAATCCGCCTGCAGCTGCTGCAACTGTTTCTCCACTTCAGCATCAGGACTCAGCTCCACAGCTAGTTGCTGTACTTCTTGCAGACGAGCTCGGTTGGCGGCCAGCTCGGCGGTGAAGGCTTGGTGTTTTTGTAGCTTCTTGATTTTATCTTCTAAGTTTGTGACTTCACCTAGAAATGTGAAGGTATTTTAATAAACATCTTGAATTGTAAGTGCTTTGTTGATATAAAATTTTTGAATGTTTGGGTCAGGCTGTCCGAAAAAAAATTATGATAAATTAATATTAATTAAGTGGCAAAGAGTAACGTTGTAGAGTCTTTGAAATTGGGGTCAAAAATCTTCATAATATAAAAGTTTTTTTCGAAAACTGTTCGCGGGCCGCGCATGCTGGGCTAGACCTAATTTTCTTGAAGTGGATTTCAATACCCGATCTTCTGTTGTTTTGCGATTAGAGATTGACATAATAAGTATGAAGCTTATATCAAAATTCAGATTCAGAAAGATGACGGAAGCATCTTAGTTAGTCGATGATTGGCTGCTATAAATGGCAGCGCAAATATTCTGGCTTCGCAAATATTCTCTGTCTGCGCTGCCATTGAACATCCTTGGCAGTCGTAACGGGTAGTCAGAAGCCAGTAAGTCTGACACCAGTCTAACCAAGGGGTTGTCCGGGTAACTGGGTTGAGGGGGTCAGATAGGGCAGTCGATCCTTGTAAAGCTTTGGTACTCAACTGTATCCGGTTAGACTGGAAGCCAACCCCAACATAGTTGGGAGAAGGCTCGGAGGATGATGTTATAGCTACATACCATGCTGGTGTTCAGCAGCGAGCTTGGCAAGCTTGTCGGCCACCCAGCCGCGCGCCTCCGCCGCGTCGCGCGCGAACTGCGCACGCGCACGCGAACGTGCTAGTGCTGCGCGACGAGATGCACTCGCCGCGTATAGCTGTGGAGAGGATACACGTACATAAATGAATAAAAAAACCACCATGAAGTACAAAAAACCTAAGTATATCTAAGTACTTTCTAAGTATATCTTGGACACCAATGACTGAGTAAAAAAGGTAAACAAAAAAAGATCTTGAGGTCACCTGGACTACTAGAGTGTGAAATCGCTTACGTAGTCATTAACGCACATCTTTCTCTGCTTGAGAAATGGCCGCGACCATGAACAAAAAGCGTGGAGCATTATATATTTCGCAGGGATATGATAAAAACGGGGATTTGATCAATTCCCTAAGGGACATGTTTTAATACCTGATATGTTTTTTGTCATTTCACTGAACCAGTTTAGGGATTTGTTCAATTCACTAGATTTGTTTAGGGAAAAGATAAAATCGTGTTGTTATTTTAACATCTTCCGTGATTTGATCAAATCCTTTAGGGAATTGATCAAATCCCCGTTTTTATCATATCCCTGCGACATATACATAGGTATACGTTCCACGTTTCATCAAACTAAATGCCTGAATTATTTTGTTATTTTTAAAGCGCGTTTTTTAGTTTTTAAACTAATATTTTTATTTTATACTTTTTAGTATCCCATTCAGCAAACCCTTTTATTTAATACCCATATCACGGGGGTGTATTTAAAACAGACAGTCCGCCATTTTGGGGAGGCCGCCATATTGGATTTGTAATGACGTTTTTTAGCTAATCATGTATTGTCATCAGAACTTGGAGCGTATACAAAATTTAACTTGTATGGAAAATTCAATCGTGATCGGAGACTGGGAAGTGGGTTAAATTAATATTCCAAGATTTTCTTACATACATAGTTACAAATGAAGCTAATATAAGCTTGTTAATAAAGAAACTGTACCTTTTTCCTCCTCTCGTTGATATGCTGCAGCTCGTCAGCAATGCGCTGGCTTTCGACGTGGTTCTGCTGCAGCAGCTTGTCACCATGGCTGTTCAGGGTCGCTAGCTTCTCATCCTGGGGAGGAGGAAATTACAATTAGTCTTATTCTCACAAAGGGCTGTATGGTGACTGGTATTTTGAAAAAGCATGATGATGAAAGATGGTCGATCAAACAAATATGATGGTGCGTCTACACGGTCCATGCACGGTGCACAAGAAAGTACAACGATTCGTTTTCAGAACGCCGACAAACTTTCTAATAATAATTAGTCCAAAACAACATTTAAACAATTTCTTAGCAATTTTCCAAAATTAAAATTTTCAATGCACTCTTATGCACATAGGCATATATTTATATTTCAGTCATTAAAACCTTTTGAAAGATACATGAAGTCCTTGATGACAAGAAGTCGCATAATAATATGATTAGAAGCATACGAAGAGTGTATTTGTGCACTTATGATCGAAAACATTGTTTTTTTTTTTGTGGTGTGTCAACACTTACCTGTGTTGCCAATAATTTCTCGAAAGCTTCGTGTTTTTTCAGCTGATTCTCAACTTCCTCTACACTGCTAGTTTGTGATATTTCAGTACCTGTGAAATAAACATATAAAATTAGATAAAAATAAATAGGTTTAACGTTATTTTTATTTTTTTAGTATATTAACAATGAATGATTTATTAAGTTCATGAAATAAAAATAATACAATTTTCTTATTAATTAATTTGATTTTGCTTTTATTTTCTAATTTTGGCGGTTTTTTTTAAATCGGCCTTGGACTATTATTATTCATTTTTGACAGTTATTTTTTTTACAATACATACTCAAAGCAGCCTCCTGAGCTGCACAGAGATCGTGCAACAGCTTGGCATCTCGCAAGAAGCAGTGCAGATCTATGAGCTGGTCTAACGCGACCTGTCGAGCTGCCCACGCGCCGTGGAGACGGTTGCGTTCTTCTAGTAGGGCTTCGCATTTTTCTTCTACTTCCTGTTGAGAAAAATGTGGGGATTAGTGGTGTAGAGACTCGTTTAACAAGGTTATAAAAAGCTTATAAAAATAAAAACAAAAAAAAAACGGTTATAAAAATGTAATAAATAAAAATGTTCTCAATGTAGAACAAAAATAAATAAATAAAGTCATAATTTTTTTCTTTTAATATTTGAATAGTAAAATAGTGAAATTAAGGAAAATTATTAGAGCTAATGATAAGATTATACAAACTAACAAAAATCGAGAGAAATGAATAATAAACATTTTACATATTCTCGTAACAATTGTTTTATCAATAACATGAGGAAGGCGTAGCTTTGATGAAAAAAAAGAACAATTTCAAAAATTTTGCTTATAAATTAAAATGAATTCCCTTATTTCGATATGTGCACATTATAAATAAGTACGCTGCAAGTATATTTGGAATACTATATTTTAATAACCTCACTTCACAGCGAGGCTAGAACCTTTAAAAAACACTAAAAATCTCGAAAAAGCAAATAAAACTCACCGCAGCATTAGGATGCTGTGCAGCCAAATCTCTTCCCATCTGCAGCGCGTCTTTAAACGACGAGTCCCTCGCGTCTAGTTCCGCGCGGACCGCGTCGTGTTCCGCGCGGGCGGCCTGCGCGGAGACCGCGTCGCGTACACGGATGGCCCGCGACATTGATGAACGGAGGGCTACGGACCACGATGTTAGGTCTCGTACCTGCGGACGAAGATGGTATTAATATTATAGTAGGAATGTAAAAATACAATCCGGAAAAATCCCAGAAATATAGTTCAAATTATGTCTGAAATTCTAAGCTTAACAAAAAATCTTAAAGAAGGAATAATAGCTTGTGATAAGATCATCCATGATTTTTAATTAGTGTGCATAACAAAGAAAATATCTATCTATCTATCTTTATTTTGTATGTCAAAAACTATATTCTTTCTATTTATCAATCTTATTCTCGCCTATAATAACAACGAGATAAAAATTATCCTGTATTTAACTAAAAGGAAACCTTGATACCATTTTTACACAAATACATGTAAAAAAAATACAACTGCTTAAAATTCAATTGATTAAATAATAATAATTATTATTATATTCATATCTAATAGACGATAATTAAGATTTTTGTCAAATCTATATTATCTAGTTTACTCACCTCCGTCAAAAACTGGTGCAAAGCCAAATGCTGCTGCAACATATGTCTCCTCTCATCAGAGGCCTGCTTCAGCATGGCCCAGGCTTCTTCTAGCGCTTTCTGTTGGAGTTCTATCTGCTGGACGTTGCCGCCAGGGTAGAGCTTGCGGAGACGGTTGCCTTCTTCTTGCAGGACCTGGTGAGGGAATATGGTGGTTAATAGTCAAGTCTTTAGTACCTAGGGCTGTGGGATTGTTTGCAAGAGTTACCGCGGCGCTGGTACATGGCGGGCTTAAGAAGGAACATGGTGGGTTTGAGTCAGTAAGAGTCTGACACTCCCGAGCGCTGCACACTCAGCGTGAGCCGTCATATGATGATTTACATAAAAGAAAATCTTTAATACACACCATTTTCACATTCACGGGTAAAAATGGTGTGTCGTACCTAATCACATTAAATCCTATCACATATGCTTTATGCTATTCTATGGCGAATTGTAATAAATAACCTAATTAATCCATTCAGTGTTTTAGCCACAGGAGTCATTTTTCGTTTTCATAATTTACAACATCATGTGTAAAGCAGAGATAACGTTAGGAGTATCGTATGTTTTGATCAGTTGCATTGACAGCTGTCAGCTTTCAAAGGAGAATTTCCGTTTCCGTAATGACTGACTCTTATATAGTGTTCTGATTCTCGCACATTTGTACTCTACTCACTTTGTTAGAAAAAATCATTTATTAATGTGTTTTAATCTTTTCTTAGGTGTAATCGAAATATATTAACCAGTATAGTAACGTATTTAATGTAATTTGATTAGGTACGACACACCCGGTATATGAACAGCCATCACTGTGATGTTAGTTATTGGGCTTGCCAACCTTCCAACAGGCAGGGTCCTCAGGTGGTAATTAGAGGGAGTCACCTGGTAATGAGGGGGTGTCACCTGGTAATGAGGGGGTGTCACCTGGTAATGAGTGGGGGAGTCACCTGATAATGAGAGGGGACTCACCTGGTAATGAGGCGGGAGTCACATGGTAATGAGGGGGGTCACCTAGTAATGAGTGAGAGTCACCTGGTAATGAGTGGGAGTCACCTGGTAATGAAGGTAGTCATCTGGTAATGCGGGGGAGTCACCTGGTAATGATGAGGAGTCACCTGGTAATGAAAGGGAGTCATCTGGTAATGAGGGGGGAGTAACCTACCTGCATCTGAGCATCAATAGCCAACAACTGATTAAGCGTGTTATCATGCGCCCTCAGAGCAGCGGTGGCAGCTCGAAGGTCCCTCGGAGGCACCACAGCGTGCACCACGTCTGCCACTCTTGACACCAGCTCTCCAACGTCGCGGTGGAAGCGGTGGATCTCACCAGCTGCGTGGAGGCGGGAGGCGCGGGATTCCATTTGTTCGATTAGACGTTGCCACCATTCTCTGGAATTGATGTGGGGATTAATGCTCTGTTGAAGTGACTTTGGCTTTGCAGATCGCACTTATATCGCGTCTTAATAGAACAAGATTGCGTAATCATCCTAAATTCACGTGAATTTCACGCAATCAAACATTTTGAATTAGAATTCTTAATTGAAATTCGCGCGGATCGCGAATACCATAGCCTTAATCTATAAATTCCTATAATGGCAGTTTACTAGCATCGTCTGTCGTCGTGCGAAAATCAACAGGACACCCAGTCAATGCAGAATTTTAAAAGAACTAGTTTGTTTCGGTACTCCTCTAAAGGTCAGAAAAGAAATACTGAGCTCAATTAGGAAAAAAAATTTGGACGACTTTATTTATTTTTTATGTTTTTGCATCGACAGCAGGTGGAGGACAGTCCAGTCCAGCAGTATGTAAACCTGTTAGAAGAAAAAACAAGAAAGGTACAAATAATATTACTACAGGTTTCTACTTACCCTAGTGCCTCTTGTCTCTTCTCAATATCTCCGATATAAGGACTCTCCGTAGCCAGCAGTTTCTTGGCTAGCTCCTCACACTGGTTGAACCTTTCGGCTCCACTTTCAACCCGGTGGCGGAGTTCCTCGAACTTGGAGCGGAGGATCTAGTGGGGAAAAAGGGGGTAATTTTATGAACAGGGCATAGTGATACCTAATATCTATGTAACACCTTTGTAACCTTTAAACAAATATCTTTGACGGATCTAGGGGGAGAAAAGGGAGTAATTTCACGAGCATAGTGATACCTAATATCTACTACCCGTGCCGATAAAGAATGGGATTAGAAATCGCGACAGCTGTATTTACCTCTCGCTCATGTGCTATAGTGTATGAGCGAGAGGTAAATACAGTTGTCGCGATTTCTAATCCCATTCTTTATCGGCACGGGTTGTATGTAACTTTTGAACACAGCATAAAGAGCTTTGACTTTGATTTAACAGCTTCTGATGGGGCGGTCCGTGGATGGGAGACCATCTTGTCTTGACGAGTTCTGCCGTGTTTCGGAAGGTACGTCAATCAGAAGCCAGAGTCTGATAACCAGTTTTACCAAGGGTAACCAGGTAATTGGGTAGCAGAGATGGATAGGCAGTCATAACGTGTGTCTAAAAATGTGTCTAAAAGGTGTCGGTCTTTTGGCTATTGTAATATACCTAACATTTCATCCGAACTAAGATAAACAGATTTGTACTCTCATGTTTGTCTCAGATGGTACTCTTATGTTGCAAACGTGACTCTAAATCAATTTTATGCGATTACTTTATTCTTTGGTCTTACTACAAAATCTTAAACACGTGTCAAACACTTGTCTAAAAAAAGTGTGGCTGTAAAATGGACCTTATATCAACGTCATAGGTAATTTGTATTTTTTTTAGACAAGTGTTAAACTGACGTTTAAAAGTTTTTGTGGTACGAAGGCTTGAGTCCATATTAGTCCCTTCCAAAAACGTTAAAACTCAGTAGTAGCAATCCAGCATGTCCTCGACTACCAATTTTCTACTAGAAGAATGTCTTCTAGAATATGCTAGAACTTACCAGTAAATGCTCGTAATCCTGTCCATAGTCCTCGCTGGAAGCTGCAGCGTACTTCTCTTGTATCCAGCTCTCTAACTCTGCACTCTCTGCTAGATACTCGTATCTGTAGAATAATACAATTATTTGTAACGAATAAAGGGATAGTGGAGATGCCATAAGGCTGGTTTTCCACCAGAGATGTGCGAGGATGCGTTGCGAGTAGGCGAAAATTTTACGTCGTCAAATCTTTGACTTAATTGGTGATTTTATTTTTAAAATCATGGGCAAGTTCCATAGAACGTTAAGAAGTAGGGGCGAAGCTAGTAACTTTCCTCGTCCCCCTCGCCCCGCATGTTGTCGCGCTACTTTCTTAGATTTTGCGTTATGAAATCTCCGATAGTCATTTTGTTCTCTATGGCTGGGAGTGACGTAACATAAAATTCAATCTTATATTTTCATTGCTATTTATGTGTATTTTATTTGAGGAAGCAAAACTTTATTATTTTAGAGTTATCTAAAAGACGGACTACCAAATTCGTTTTTTTTAATCCACATCCTTCTTTAGATGACTTACCTGCAAACAGACTCAACGAGCGCCTTCTGCCTTTGAGCAGCCAGTCTCTGAAGCCTCGCGAGGCTGTCAGCTAACAAGGCATGCCTCGCGAGCAGTGCCTCGCCTTCCGGATGTCCTCCGTTTGCCATAGATGTGGCTACATGACCCATTTCTGCTATGATCGCTGCGTATGTGTCGAGTTCTAGTTCTACGGCCTGGGGAAGGTAAAGAGAATATTTATGTATCTGACTGTGAAAGGTTTTTAGTATTTATTTACGTCCAAAAATGGTTTTCGAAATTGGATCGCAATCCTGATTCGTCGGTTAGTTATTGAAATGGTAATACTATGAAATGGATCGAATTATGGGAAAATACAAAGCTATGTATTGAGATTGCGTATAGGTAGCGACTGGTAAGAAAAAAATGGTTTTTAAATATTTGTATGTTAGTATCTGTTTCCCGCGTTTACTTGTTTACTCCTTGTTTCAATAAGCTACCTGTCAGTGAAAGACCTGTAAAAATCGGGCCTGTAATTTCAAAATTAACCTCAACAATCAAAATTAAAAACAAAATGTCTTGCTGCCTATGTATACTGTACGCTTATAAATATGTACTTAGTAAGAAGCAGTTATTTTATTATATGTATAAAAAACTCCAATATTTTTTACTCTTGTTATTATTTAAAAGAACTATTTTACCTTATGCCTAGTCAACAAATGCGTAGCCCTATGTCTATCCTTAGCTACATCAGCATGAGCCAACGCAGCCGCCTTGTCCGCCAACCATGCATCAACCTCCAGGGCCTCATGCAGGAACTGCTGAGCTTTGAGCGCTGACTCCAGGGCTTGGCCACGGCTGTCGGCAGCTGAGGAAACAGCCTTGTAGCCAGCTTCCAGTTCCGAGCAGAGAGCCTCGATCTGTGGGTGAATTTTTTACAATCAAAAACCTTAATTCATAAGCAGAGAAACAGCACTCTTCAAATGTCAAAGTTGCGTCAGACAGTCTCCAAAACGCCCGCCCACCCTTCACCACTTCCACCATGTGTTATTACTTGAAAGAAGTAGTGGAAGAAACTTCCAAGCAACACATAGATTTATTGTTATATAATTTGAAGTAGTATAATTTGAGTATTCCAGGTCAGGCAAGTACCAATACTTCTTTTATAAGTTTGTATGTTCGGATGGCACGTTAAACTGTAGGTCCCGGCTGTCATTGAACATCCTTGGCAGTCGTTACTGGTAGTCAGAAGCCAGTAAGTCTGACACCAGTCTTATCAAGGGGTATTGGGTTGCCCTGATAACTGGGTTGAGGAGGTCAGATAGGGCAGTAGCTCCTTGTAAAGCACTGGTATTCAGCTGCATCCGGTTACACTGGAAGCCGACCCCAATATAGTTGGGAAAAAAGGCTCGGGAGATGATGACCCACCTTCTCCTTCTGAGGATGTCCTTCCTCCACGAGCGCAGTACCATGTGCTATCACCCTCTCGATCAAGGGTCTGCGCCCCACCAGCTCGGCTTTGAGCTTGCCGTGCTTCTTCTGAGCTGTCTGAGCTGCGTGCAGGTCTGTTGGCATGACCTCGGAGGAGGCGGCTGCTGAACGCTCTGATAACCAGTCTAGTTCACCCGCAACTTCGGCGGCGAATTTGTGTAGTCTGTGGGAGGTTTAAAATTGTTAAAAATGGATATTCGTCGTTTTAATAATATGCTCTAAATATCATATTTTATAGGTTTTTTTCTATCCAAATGTGTTTCTAAAAGAATTCAAATAAACGAGTGATTGAATGATGTTGCTGAAAGGCATAGCTTTAGCCATATCTACCATCTTATTTTGTACCCATATTCTTTGCAAAATAAACGTTAAATTAAATTTGATTGAAAGGTTATATCAGCAATTTAGCAAGGTTGGAAATATTAAGATAGTCTTGATCGCGTCAAATAATATTTAAAATATACGAAAAATATAGTTTTGAGTATTTTTGCTATGTCGGCAACAGAAATACATCATCTGTGAAAATATCAACTGTCTATTAATTATTACAGGTCATGAAATACAACCTGGTGACAGACAGGCAGCATAGTCTTATTAATAGGGTCCTATTTTAAACTATGTGTCGAAAATCTTAAAAACAAATTAAAATCAGGGTTGCTATTATACTCTCTTTTCTATTTGTTTCAAGAAATGTGTATTTTCTATGGAATATTGTCAGAATTATTCTTTATACTCATATTTGCAAAAAATAAATGAATCGAATGTTTTCAATTTGAATAAGACAATATTTTCTCAAGAACACTCACTGCAAACTACTCTCTAAAGCCTGCCTCCTCTTCGCCGCAGGTGGTTGCAACGCCCTCACAGCCTGCAGCAGCGCGGCCGACTCCCTCTCTATAGCGGCGGCGTCGAAGTGGCCGCCAGAGACCAGGTCAGCACCTTGAGCCGCTAGGGAGGTGGCTTTGGATTCCCAGAGGGATAGTTCTTGTTCTAAGGCCTGGGGGAAAGAAAGAAAGAAATATTTTATTCACACAAAAGAAGATATTGAGAATGTTTTCTACATATACTACTATTTTTTGTTTTTATCTTAAAGGGGACATAAGAATTTCATATAGACTAAAAAGTCGCTGTAGTCTAGTGGGTAAGGCACCCACCTCCAAAGTATGAGCGTGTACAGTTAGTGGTAACAGTTTTATAGGAATCTCGTACTTATTACTATTGAGTTAAGGTGCATGACAGTTACTACTGATGTGCAGTCTACCGTACCAATGCAATTTCTCAGTATATCTCGGACACCAAGGACTGAGATTCGGATGGTACGTCAAACTGTAGGTAGTCAGAAACCAGCAAGTCTGACAACCAGTCCTCAAATGCTTCGTGTTGCTATTAACTGAACTCTTCAGATCAGACAGGCAATGGGTCCACATAGCACACTGGTACTCAGCTGCATCCAGTAAAACTGGAAGCCAACCCCAACATAGTTGGGAAAAGGCTCGGGAGATGACTTACCTGATGTTGGTTGAGCAGTCTCTTGCAGCTCCTCAAGTCGGTACCGATCTCCTCACTCTTCAGAGCTCGCTCCAAGTCTATCAGACGTGCCTTCGCGTCTTCTACAGATCTGGTGAAGAAGAATATTTTATGTAAATTAGTACCTAATTTTTGTCTTTTTAATACTATGCACAAACAAAAAAGTCTATATGTATGGATGTTTGGTCCTTTTGCAAGAAAGTATACCTGAATGAATTTTGGTTTTGGTTTGGTTAAATTTTTCCTCTTTTTCCTCGGTAAATTGTAAGCTCGAATGTTTAAAAAATTTCAAAAAAAGCTCTCAATGAGTCCTCAGATAAATCGTTTAAACAGTTTGTTATAGTTTTACTTTTTTATATATTTTTATAAATAATAAAATAATGCCGGGACAAATAATTATTATATTAAAATGTATAAGCTTTAAAAATTAAAATAATAGTGGAAAGAGATTTTGTGTTTGACCTACACCACTACACAAAAATTTTGTAATTAAAGGTCTCGTTTAGTTAAAGATAAAATATGAATCATTGTTTATTTTTAATCGACCTTTGCAAGAATATCCATTTATTTCGTAACAATTTCTAAAGTTCCTTTTATTAACCACCGACGCAAAAACGATGGGGTGTTATTATATACCTTAATTTATCTTATATACATACCTCCTATGTTTCCTCTGCTGAGCAGCCTGTCTGAGCTTGCTGCCCTTATCTCTAGAAGCAGCGACCAGCTCCTCCCAAGCGGTCTGCAGTCCCGACAGGTGTTCCGACACTTCTGACGCCCGGGATGGGTCTGACTTTTGGAGGGATTGGCCGATCTGTTGGGGTAATAGAAGAAGATTGATGAGAACTTTATTGCGAGTTACAAACAATACAGTTATATTGTAAATTTAACCGACTTCAAAAAATGAGATTTTCAGAGCGGTATTTGTCAGACTTAGAAGAAGGAAAATTATTTGTGCAATGGTATTGGTCGAATTTCGTAAAGTGCTTTTTTGAATCACTTACTAGCTTTGTCTGACATCAATTATGTAATTTTTGGAGACATAAATACCTAGAATTCCCTCACGATAAAAGTATTAATTTTGGGAAATGTAGTATAGTTATCTAAGAATGTACTAGTCGTAATCTGGTCTTTATCTATTAAACATGTGTATTCTGATTAATAAATAGTTTCTTTTACTCCCGACGCCTCATGGCGATTATATATTTAATTGTAAAAAGTATGTATTACTTACACTTTCAACATTTCTCAGTTGTTTCTCATTCGCCTGTAGCTCTCTCTCGAACGCTTCGTGCTTTTGTAATTTTCGCTCCAAATTGGCTAAATCCCTGTTGAACAAACAATTGTTTTTGCAAGTTTTAGGGTCATGAATGCATATCTAGAAAGGGAAAACGTTTATTTGCTCATAATGTAGGTATAACAATTAAGTGTTATTTATAAAAAAAAAAATTAAAACAAATTCTTACTTATATTATAAACGCGAAATTTTGTAAGTATGGTATGTTCTTTACTATTTTACGCTAAAACTAGTGGATGGATTTTGGTGAAACTTGGCAGTATAACATTAATACCACTTTTAATCCATGTACCACCAGTTGTCTCGGCACGCGGGTGAAACCACGAGGCAAAGCTAGTTTATACACATATCATATTGCATAAAAAAGTGTGACAGCTATATTTAAAATTTAATAGATAGGTGCTAACCTGTAGCTCTGGTCTTTAGCCGTTCTAGTTTTATCTTGAATCCAAGTTTGCAATTCTTCGGTTGCTGCAACGAACTGTGATAAAACATTATTATAAATAAGTATATATAACATTGTTAATTTAAAAGGAGCTTGTAAATAGGGTTAGTAAATAATGTAATTATTAATAGCATTATAAAGTGCTGTATGCAGACAAGTTTGAATAAAAGATTTTTGATTTTGAGTCCGATTCAAAGCACATCTAAGTGTAAGTATGTCATTAATTATTTTTTGTGCAAAATATGATGGTTGCATAAAGTAAAAATATGTTAATCAATATTTCTTCACAGCTCTTTTCTCTCCCTCTCCGTCAACCTCTCTCTTCCTCCTATTTAACCTTGTACTGTATGTAATATAATCTGACCTGTTGATGCGCCAAGCTAGCGAGCAGCGCGCGGCGTCGCTCGGCGGCCGCGTGCCGCACCGTGTCGCGGCGCTGCAGCACCGCCGCGCGACGGGCCGCGATACTGGGGGAAGGTAATAATTATATTTTAATTTTTTGATCTTTAATGTCCTCTTGGTCAAGTAAGTCGAAACCAGTGACTGCTGCGCACAGGGCCCCAGGATTAATTCCTGGATCAAGCCGAATTCGTTTTTGTGGCGTCATCAAGATCATAAGAATTAACTTCTAAATCCCTATGAAGATTAATAAAATAATTCTAAAGGGAGAAAAGCTACGCAGACTTGTCTCTCTTTTAGCTCCTCGTGACATTTAGTTAAGAAATATCTATTGAAAACCACTAAAAAGTCCCTAAACTTACGAAAAACCCACTCAGTAACTTAAACCTACTGAAAAGCGGCTACAACCTACTAAAACTCACTAAAAATTGACTAAAACCTACTAAGAAGCGACTACGACCTACTAAAAAATGACTAGAGGTATGTAAAACACTTACTGTGACGCAGCATAATGCGGTATTCTTTCGAGAGCCTCGGCCCTCTGTGAGAAGGCAGCCAAACGTTCATCCTGAGCTGCAAGTCTTGTTTCTAACTCCTCGTGACTTTTACTTAACAAATACCTATTGCAAAACCACTAAAAAGTCCCCAAAGCTACTAAAACTCTCTAAAAAGTGACTAAAACCTACTAAAAAGCGGCTACAACCTACTAAAAAGTGACTTAAACCTACTAAAAAGCGGCTCAGACCTACTAAAAAGCGGCTCAGACCTACTAAAAAGCGGCCCAGACCTACTAAAAAGCGACTACAAACTACTAAAAAGTGACTAAAACCTACTAAAAATTACAAAAAGTAAGTAAAACCACTTACTGTGACGCAGCATAATGCGGTATTCTCTCCAGCGCTTCTGCTCTCTGCGAGAACGCTGCTAGACGTTCATCTTGGGCTGCGAGTCTTGCTTCTAACTCCTCGTGACTTTTACTTAACAAATACCTATTGCAAAACCACTAAAAAGTCCCCAAAGCTACTAAAACTCTCTAAAAAGTGACTACAACCTACTAAAAAATGACTATAACCTACTAAAAGTGTCTAAAACCTACTAAAAAGTGTCTAAAGCCTACAAAAAAATGACTAAAACTAAGTAAAACCACTTACTGTGACGCAGCATAATGCGGTATTCTCTCCAGCGCCTCTGCCCTCTGTGAGAAGGCAGCCAAACGTTCATCCTGAGCTGCAAGTCTTGCTTCTAACTCCTCGTGACTTTTACTTACCAATTACCTATTTCAAAACTACTAAACAGTCCCCAAACCTACTAAAAAGCGTCTACAACCTACTAAAAAGTGATTAAAACCTACTAAAAATGACTAAAAGTAAGTAAAACCACTAGAAAGTCCCCGAACCTACTAAATACTCACTAAAAAGTGACTAAAACCTACTAAAAAGCGGCTAAGCCCTACTAAAACCTACTAAAAAATGACTAAAAATAAGTAATACCACTTACTGTGATGCAGCATAATGCGGTATTCTCTCAAGAGCCTCGGCCCTCTGTGAGAAAGCTGCTAGACGTTCATCTTGAGCTGCGAGTCTTGCTTCTAACTCCTCATGACGTTTGATTAGGGCTTCGGCCTCGTCTACTGATGACTGTGGAAGAAGGGAAGCGGTTTAGTGTGACATATTTGTGAAAGACATGTTTTAGATAGGTAATATAAAGATATAAAACCAGGTTATATTAGATACTATACAGGAAATCTCTTTCTGATATAAAAAAATTAAAACTGAAAAGCATGACACTTTTGAAAGATAATTGCTTCTGTGACTTAAATAATCTTTATTTTTCTAAATATGCACAAATCTTACATTTACGAGACTTGAATCAATTCTTTTTTCCCATCTCTACTCTAAGTTAAAGTCATCATTATGAAGAGAACTGTGAGCTTGTAACGTTGTAGAGGTAATTTATAGTTCTACTGAACCCATAAACTTCTATTCTATTTTGAATATTCTTCAACCAATAGAAACCTACCATATTTTGTATTTGTATGTAAAATATTCCCCACGAGACGCGGGTTAAATGAAATCGCGAGAATCAGTTATAAATCGAAAAGTCCATGATTTCTATGGATTTTCATACTCCATTATCAACAATTAAACAAGTTTCTCACCCCAAACTGCTTGTACTCTAGATAAGCCTCATGCGCTCCGGTGGAGGCGTCGATCTGATCGCACTCGCGGTTGAAGCTCTGCAGTTGAACTAACTGCTTGAGATACGCGTCTTTTTCTTGCCATTCTGTAGGAGAAATAGTCATTATTATTCGTTTTTGAATTCAAGAAATACTGGGTAAGGCCAACTGGGAACTTTTAAAGGAAAAAAAAATGGACTTTGGTTACGGCGGCTGTTCTCATATAAGGAGATCAGTTAGCTGCGCAGGACGCACATTAGCTTGTACTGCGGTGCACTCAGTATTCCTTCACTCTCATGGCGCGATGCGACGACAAGCCGACACCAGCAGAGAGAGAGCACAAGCACCACCGACACTAACGTCGTCAAGATACACGGGTGTATGAATCACCAATTTCTAAACTACGGGCTGCTTTGTGAAAGTTTCTAAAACCAACAAAGCGATTTCGGCCCGACCCGGGAATCGAACCCGATACTAGACTAACGAGGCAGTCACACTAGATCAACGAGGAAGATAATAATATTTATAAGCCGATGACAGCCATATTAAATAAACAGCTAAACTGAACTCTATTTCCATATACATAAAGCACAAATTACAGTACCTTTAGCAAAAGCATTCTCCAAGCTCTTAATATTGTAAGCTATCACTTTATAACCCAAATTGGACTCTATCACCAAAAATACAAGGCATATAATAAATAGCACCTTTTGCACCAGACCATCATCTCTTTGCAAGATCATAACATTGCAAGCTAAACTGAACTCTATTTTAATACACATAAAGCATATTTTACAATACCTTTAGCAACAGCCTAGTGATCATTCTCCAAGCTCTTAATCTTGTCAATAAAAGTTATCACTTCTTTGCAAACTAAATTACACCCTATTCCTACATGCATAAAGCACATATTCTTCTGTACCTTCGGCTAGGGCACCTTGTAATCTAAATTAGTCCTTATTTCTTACAAACATAAAGCATATTGTACCTTTAGCAAAAGCCTGGTGATGATTCTCCAAGCTCATAATACTGTCAGCGAGGACTATCACTTTGCGAAGTAAACTGAACTCTATTACACTTTATATAAAGCACATATTCCACAGCACTTTTGTCTAGGGCTAGATTATCTCTTTACAAGCTGAAACAGACTCTATTCCTACAAACATAAAGCCTATATTACCTTTAGCAACAGCCTGGTGCTCATTCTCCAAGCTCTTGATCTTGTCAGCGACATCAGTCAGAGAAGGATTATTAGCCAACAGCTGTTTGCCGAGACCTATCACTTCTTTGTATCTGTAAAAAATAATTCATTATTGTGGTTAAGTTAAAAAGATAACGATTTGTTACGAGTTTTTAGAAAGTGTAACTGTTTTTTATTTTAATTT
Organism: Helicoverpa zea x Helicoverpa armigera; assembly: GCA_033682625.1. Taxonomy (NCBI): domain Eukaryota; kingdom Metazoa; phylum Arthropoda; class Insecta; order Lepidoptera; family Noctuidae; genus Helicoverpa; species Helicoverpa zea x Helicoverpa armigera. The sequence goes on from JAWIIS010000031.1 coordinate 5,091,861, forward strand.
AAGAAATTGAATTAACAATAGCTGCAATTTAACCAAGAATGTGGGCGCTTATTACACTTTTCGTTCAGTTATTCCATCCCTGCTCTGATATACTCAAAAGAAACTGTCTGTCGCGCCAAAACTACTGAACCGATTTTACTGAAATTTCACACAGATAGTCTAAAACCCGAGAGATTGACTACTTTTTACCCTGTTGCTGAAAACTAGAACAATATACTTATAAAATTCCAATATTTGCCGCTGTAAGCACCTGCGAGTAACTTTCTTTCTGTTGCACTTTCACGCCAACACCACTTATACTACTTAAATGAAATTTTGTACATAGCTTTTCCAGGTTATAACATCCACTTTTCATTTTAAAAACCTACGAATAATTCTAATAAACTAAAAACGAATACATACTCATCATCATGCGCTTTGATATCGTCCATGAGTTCATGGTGTTGCTTATGTAACGCTTCAGCCGTCGCCACTTTTCATATTATCATTAACACTCCAGTATATTCCCACAATTTGTGACTATAAAAACCTATCCAAACTAATATTATAAATGCAAAAGTAACTCTGTCTGTCTTTTCTTCTCGCCTAAACTACTGAATCGATTTGTTTGAAAATTGGTACAGACATAGTTTGGAACTTATGAAAGGACATAGGATAGTTTTTATGACAAAAAAAATGTACCGGACATACAGCGCCATCTATCCCGCGAGATCGGGAACTGTGTGGGTAAAAACAAAATTCTGCCGGAAATCACTACTCCACGAACGAAGTCGCGGACAAAAGCTAGTATTCTAATAAACTAAAAACTTATACATACTCATCATCATGCGCTTTGATATCGTCCATGAGTTCGTGGTGTTGCTTGTGCAAAGCTTCAGCCGTCGCCACGTCTTTAGCCGTCGCTTCTTGTGCTAGCTGCTCGCGTACTTTCTGTTGTAAGAAAAGTTAATAAATATAGGTTTATAGACACAATTTGGAGAAGTCGGTATAAAAAGGTAAATGGAATTGTAGTAATTCTAATCACAAACACTGCTAAGCGCAAGTTGGACTCGCGCATGAAAGGTTACTTCTAAAATCACGTATTTTTCAAGAAAATAAAACTTTAGATTGGTCTTTCTGCAAAGTCTACTTACATAATTTGTGACAACTTTAACTGTCTACTTATCCCTGTTTATAAGAAAGGCAAGTGATAATCGGACGGACAAAAAGGACAGTGTCTTAGTAATAGGGTCCTGCTCTACAATTTTTTAGGATTCCAAAGGGCCCTATTCAGACATATTTGTATGCAGTGGTAAAGTCTACCATTCCACGCTACGTGACGGGATGCATTGAGTGGAGCGCCTTAAAACTTTTTCGGGTATATTTTGAATATCCTATATCTTTTACTTGTGTATCTCAACTGCATCCACTACTCCTGTCTGCGGCCTGAGCCTGGCATCTCTCCCACCTCTGCTGGATCTCTATCTCCCTTCCCTCTAGCTACATAGTACTCTATCTCACCTGCATCCAATGTGTGAGAGTAGCACAGCTCCTGCCGAAGATCTGCAGCCCCACGGCAGACTCCAGCCGACTCCTCCTGTCTGCGGCCTGAGCCTGGCATCTCTCTCTATCTCCCTTCCCTCTAGCTACATAGTACTCTATCTCACCTGCATCCAATGTGTGAGAGTAGCACAGCTCCTGCCGAAGATCTGCAGCCCCACGGCAGACTCCAGCCGACTCCTCCTGTCTGCGGCCTGAGCCTGGCATCTCTCTCTATCTCCCTTCCCTCTAGCTACATAGTACTCTATCTCACCTGCATCCAATGTGTGAGAGTAGCACAGCTCCTGCCGAAGATCTGCAGCCCCACGGCAGACTCCAGCCGACTCCTCCTGTCTGCGGCCTGAGCCTGGCATCTCTCTCTATCTCCCTTCCCTCTAGCTACATAGTACTCTATCTCACCTGCATCCAATGTGTGAGAGTAGCACAGCTCCTGCCGAAGATCTGCAGCCCCACGGCAGACTCCAGCCGACTCCTCCTGTCTGCGGCCTGAGCCTGGCATCTCTCCCACATCTGCTGGATCTCTTTCTGTCTCCCTTCGACGTTGCCACGCTCGTTGGGGTATTGGGATTTTACGCTAGAAGATGATTTTTATATGTTAAAGGGTGAAATATCAAACTCAAAAGTTTTCAATTTAGGCTGAAAAATTACATGAGACAGGTACTAAAAACGACCACCCTGCACCACTTCCTATGTGTTTATGCTGGGAAGTAGTGGCGCAACAAATTCTCCAGCAGTCCCAATATCCCTCGAAATACATTTACAGAGTTGCTACCTAATTGCTACCTTAAAGTATTCCTTTTTTAGACCACATAGATTACAGGGATAAAAATATATTAATACGTAGTATATTTTGTCCTTACTCGTCATCCATTTCATATCGTTTAATAAGGCTGCATGAAATTATGAAAAGGTAAAGTTAATTAAAACCATGATTAGAAGATTTTTAAGAATATGTATGTGTTGTTTCTAGCTTCTGGATTTTTCTAAGAAATTAAACGGACTTCGATAATACACCTTAAACCTTATCTTAAGTCTTAACTCCAACAAACACTACACTGAAAACCACATCAATATCGATTCAACGCATAAAAATCGCGCATAAACACACACACACACACACATACACATCCAGAACAACCTGTCAAACTTCTTTTTTTAAAATCAGTAATAAATTAAACCAAAATAAAACTTACGAGTCCGCCAACAAGCTAATAGTATTAACTTTCTCCCTCACAGGCTCCAACTCCCTCTCCAGCTGAGCATGACGGCGCTGCAGCGCCTGCACGGTCCGCAGGTCTGAGGGGGGCGCGGAGCTGGCGGCTAGTTGCTGCTCCTTCTCCGCCATCCAGTCGAGAGCCTCGTCGCAGGTGCGGCTGAAGAGTTCCACGCTGGGGGGTTGAAAGGAGATGTTATTGTTAGTTTTTTTCTCGTGCTTAGGGAAAATGTACGCTGTGAAGATAAGATTTTTTATAATGTTTGATTCATTTGGTTTTTATTTTCAATATTTACATAGATATTTACATATTTACAACACAAAAAAAAACTATCCTAGTAAAATAATAATAATTCATTTAGTTGGGTATTTTAGATGAGATAAATAATTCAATAGTCCGTTTATTTGTGAAAATACTAATCAAGATTTTTTACAAGTAAATTTACTTTCATGAAATTAATCACTTATAATACCACAAGAGCTTCAAAATTATCGGGTATTTTCCGATAGGTTCGTTGACGACTTTATTTGTTTGCAGGGAACCTTGAGGGAAATGCCAGATAATTTTGAAGCTCGTGTGGTATTCGGGGGATTATTTTTCCGTCCCAAATGTCGGCCACAACCTGTCAGTTTGACATAGCAACGACCAGAGAAAATATTCAAAAAAAATTATCAGTATAATACCATGTAGGTTGTACCACGTGACGTCGAATGGTGCAATTCTATTGGTCGATATTTGGGTCGGAAAAATAATCTAAATAATTTCTGCTTTGGTTCTGATTTCTAACGAACTTTTTGACAATTAAAGCTTGTGAAAAGCTGAAATGAAAATATCAACATTTTGGGCTAGTTTCACGTCCTGTAATATTCCACATACATATCATATTTAGACATTTTATTTATTCTGAAACTTATTTGAAGAAATATTGATTAATACATATGTAGTTCCTTTCACGAATACAAGGCCCTTACCTGGAAGCGCCTTCCAAGCTCTTCTCCTTCTGCTGCTTGAGCCTCAGCAGCCTGTCCCACTGCTGTCTCCTGGCAGCCACCAGCTCTTCTCTGATGCTGCTACAGTATCTTACCTGGAGGCGCCTTCCAAGCTCTTCTCCTTCTGCTGCTTGAGCCTCAGCAGCCTGTCCCACTGCTGTCTCCTGGCAGCCACCAGCTCTTCTCTGATGCTGCTACAGTATCTTACCTGGAGGCGCCTTCCAAGCTCTTCTCCTTCTGCTGCTTGAGCCTCAGCAGCCTGTCCCACTGCTGTCTCCTGGCAGCCACCAGCTCTTCTCTGATGCTGCTACAGTATCTTACCTGGAGGCGCCTTCCAAGCTCTTCTCCTTCTGCTGCTTGAGCCTCAGCAGCCTGTCCCACTGCTGTCTCCTGGCAGCCACCAGCTCTTCTCTGATGCTGCTACAGTATCTTACCTGGAGGCGCCTTCCAAGCTCTTCTCCTTCTGCTGCTTGAGCCTCAGCAGCCTGTCCCACTGCTGTCTCCTGGCAGCCACCAGCTCTTCTCTGATGCTGCTACAGTATCTTACCTGGAAGCGCCTTCCAAGCTCTTCTCCTTCTGCTGCTTGAGCCTCAGCAGCCTGTCCCACTGCTGTCTCCTGGCAGCCACCAGCTCTTCTCTGATGCTGCTACAGTATCTTACCTGGAAGCGCCTTCCAAGCTCTTCTCCTTCTGCTGCTTGAGCCTCAGCAGCCTGTCCCACTGCTGTCTCCTGGCAGCCACCAGCTCTTCTCTGATGCTGCTACAGTATCTTACCTGGAAGCGCCTTCCAAGCTCTTCTCCTTCTGCTGCTTGAGCCTCAGCAGCCTGTCCCACTGCTGTCTCCTGGCAGCCACCAGCTCTTCTCTGATGCTGCTACAGTATCTTACCTGGAAGCGCCTTCCAAGCTCTTCTCCTTCTGCTGCTTGAGCCTCAGCAGCCTGTCCCACTGCTGTCTCCTGGCAGCCACCAGCTCTTCTCTGATGCTGCTAAAGTATCTTACCTGGAAGCGCCTTCCAAGCTCTTCTCCTTCTGCTGCTTGAGCCTCAGCAGCCTGTCCCACTGCTGTCTCCTGGCAGCCGCCAGCTCTTCTCTGATGCTGCTGAACTACAGTATCTTACCTGGAAGCGCCTTCCAAGCTCTTCTCCTTCTGCTGCTTGAGCCTCAGCAGCCTGTCCCACTGCTGTCTCCTGGCAGCCACCAGCTCTTCTCTGATGCTGCTACAGTATCTTACCTGGAAGCGCCTTCCAAGCTCTTCTCCTTCTGCTGCTTGAGCCTCAGCAGCCTGTCCCACTGTTGGCGCAGCTGCTGTCTCCTGGCAGTAGCCTTGGCAGCCTGGCTGTGGTTAGCAGCCACCAACTCTTCGGCGGCAGCATCGATGTGTTCCAGACGTTTTGATGCCGCTGATAGGTCCGTTACAAATTTCTGGATGGAGATATTTTTGGTCATTATATTTATAAAGATTGATTTCAGGTATATGAAATGATTTTTGAATGTACTTTCTAAGTATATCTTGGAAATAAAGACAATATTTCGGAGAGCAAGAAAAACTGTATATCGCAACTGACATTTGAACAGTCATTACGGGATTTCAGACAGAAAGTTATAGCAAGGAGTATTAGGTGGCCCGGGTGAATGGGTTGAGGTTAGATAGGCAGTCGCTCCTTGTGAAACGCTGGTACTCAGCTGCAACCAGTTAGAATGGAAGCCGACCCCAACATAGTTGAGAAAAAGGCAGATGATGATTAAGAGCCACTCAATTTTAAACCCTAAGCACACACCAACAAGGTCCAATTTTCACCCACCTCATACTTCCCCATTGCAATATCATCCATCTTCAGCACACCCAATTCTATACTCGAAACACAAATAAAGTCCAAATTTCCTTCTTCACTTACCTCATACTTCCTCTTAGCAGTATCAACGCTGTCGTCAGCATCATCAGCTCTCAACATCTTCTCCTTATCCTTGATCCATTTGTCGAAGTCATCGCATTCGGCGAAGAAGCTGTACAGTTTGATAGCATCTTCGAGTTGGGCGCGACGGGCAGCTGAGAGGGTTAGGAGTTCATCTGAAAGTAATTAGAGGTAAATAAGTATTTTTCAAGTGATTTTTGGACCCCTTTCGGGGCATCGGGGACAGAGAAAGATTCAAGAACTGCCTAGCCGAAATACTATATGTATATCTTGCTTGTTATGAAGCCACTTTTCTGGCTGATATATTATGTAAGGAAAGCAGGTTGGTAGAAGCCAGAAAGTCTGACAACCAGTCTTATCAAGGGGTATGTCGTTAGCCGGGTTACTGAATTGAGGTGGTCAGACAGGCAGTTGCTGCAACTCAAAGCCGACCCTAACAAAATGGGGAAAAGGGTGGGCAGATGATGACTTTTTTTTTGACAAATCCAGCGATTCTTTTAGTCCAATTTTTTACCATAATCCTTCTGTATGTCTGCCATCCTGGTCTCGACGCTGGCAGTCTTGGGCGGCGCTATGGTGGCTCTGCTCGCTCGTCGGGCGGTGGGCTTGTTGCGTTTTACGGGGACCACCTGCTTGACCAGCACTGTCTTTTTGACGCGTTGGACTGTGCGGACCTTTTCGGGGCGACGGACTTGGACCTGGGAGATTTTAGTGTAGAGTAAAACTTTGATTTGTGATTTTATATATGTATGGACGTTGATGGCTATTGTTTTTTATTTATTTATGTAACTCAGGCATCTAAGGCCCGTAGAATCAAATCAAAATCATTTATTTGCTCAAATAAGGTACAGAAGGTTGGTAAATTGTTGACAATGGTTCTCTTATTCTGCCTGTAATTTCGGCGTGCAAATATTAGTTACCTACAGAAAATACTATACATTAATAAAAACAACGGTCACCAAGCCATTGCGTGCGAACATTAGTAAAATCTCCGCGAAACTGCAATCCTTGTGCGCGAATACATATGCTAGCTGTGTATTTTTGGCAAAATCTAGCTATTATTATAAGTGTTATTTATATATTTACAATATTTCTCCGAGAACACAAATATTACACCTACACGATATTGTAAAATTAATAAAATAACAATGTAACGTCCAAAAAGTACACAATTCACATTTTAAATTCACAATTTACATACAAAACAACAAAAGCTACTCACCGGCACAACCCTCGGCTCAATTTCCCGCACATAGTTAGCGGGCACAAAGCCGTCAGTCCTATCTGCCTTGCGCACCGACCACCAGTCCGGGTTAGTCTTGTTCATTAAGAACATCACTTCACCCTTCTGCATGGATATGCCTTGCCCCGTGAACGCGTAGAGGGCTTTTACCTGTAGGAATTCATATCAAGTTAATTAATTTTAATACGCAACTGCGCAACTTTGCGCAAAGGTATTCTGTTGTTGCGCAACTTTGCGCAAATGGACTGTGTTGTTGCGCAACTTTGCGCAAAGGGACTGTGTTGTTGCGCAACTTTGCGCAAATATACTGTGTTGTTGCACAACTTTGAGCAAAGGAACTGTGTTGTTGCGCAACTTTGCGCAAAGGTATTGTTATGTTGCGCAACTTTGCGCAAAGTAACTATGTTGTTGCGCAACTGTGCGCTTAGGTACTGTGTTGTTGCGCAACTTTGCGCAGAGGGACTGTGTTGTTGCGCATCTTTGCGCAAAGGTACCGTGTTGTTGGGCATCTTTGCGCATGATCAAACAAACAACTTCTTTTGAGGAGATCAGATAGGCAGTCGCTCCACGTGGCATACTGGTACACAGCTACATATTGCAACAAAAAGCCGACCCCACATACTCGGGAAACGGCTAGGCAAATGATTTAAACCTACCTGAGGAACGCTCCTCTCCTCAGTAACGGTCCTATGTTCCAGTCTCTCCACAGGTTCCTCCTCCCAGACCTCTGTAGGCACCAGACGGGACTCGTTCACCCATTCCTCTTCCTCTATAGCTGGGGTTGACTCCACTTCTGTGGGGAGCTGATGGGGGAAAAATAGGGTTTATATATTTACGAATTTCTGTACACACACATAATAAAGAAAGACAATAGGAAAGAAAGTTCGAAAGAGTTACAGCGGCGCTGGTACATAAAGGGCTTAAGAAGGAACATGGTGGGTTTTAGTCAGTATGAGTCTGACACTCCCTCACGCTGCACCCATAGCGGGAGCCGTCATTTGTTGATTTCTCACTTTCAACATCATACATAGGTCCCGGCTGTCATTGAACATCCTTGACAGTCGTTACGGGTAGTCAGAAGCCAGTAAGTCCGACACCAATCTAACCAAGGGCTATCGGGTTGCCCGAGTAACTGGGTTGAGGAGGTCAGATAGGCAGTCGCTTCTTGTAAAACACTGGTACTCCGCCGCATCTGGTTAGACTGAAAGCCGACCCCAACATAGTTGGGAAAAGGCTCGAGAGATGATGATGACCATTTTTTTTCGTATTTTTTGTACGTACCTGTAAGCAAGTAATGCCGGCAGCATGGAGCCTGGCCGCATGGGCACTCAGAGTATCTAACTCAGCACTATAAGCCCTGATCTCCTCATGAGTGGCTTTATGACGTGCTAGTAGGGCTCCGGCGGAGGGGGCGTCGCGTCCCATGTCATCTGTCGCCACTAGAGGGCGCTTCTCCTTCATCCAGGACTCTGATTCGTTGGCGTCGCCGTAGAACTGAAAAAATAGGATATATTAATAATTTGATGTAGAATTAAGGAGTTTAAAGACTGTCTTTTGTAGATTTGACGTTCAAAAAGTGCTGATTTTCAGCCTACTTTGAATAAATGACTTTAAGAAGATCAAACGTGGATTTCTATGAATGTATTTCTGTTTCTGTATCCATTGATTTGCGATTAAATATTGAATTTTGAGCAAATTAGCAAAAAATATGTAAATTCTTAAATCTTTCATTGCAAAACATTAGATAGGTTATAGAAATCTGGAGAAAATGATGGCGCCCTAAAAATGGATCACATAATGACTTTTTAGCGTAATTTTCTAGTACGACACATCGATGCCATACTGTCAAAACAGGGCACCGAAAGTGTTTACATCTTTAGCAGATTTAACACTCAGTTCTTCCGAGCGACACCAATATTTTTGTAAAGGCTGTGTCGAAAGTATATAAAGCAAACAATGGACAATTCACGGTGCAAAAATAATAAAAAATAGATGCAATTTTTGTACACCGTAACAAAAGAATGTGTTGTGTACTTATATACCCAATCTAATTTAGGTAACTAATTTAATTTTGAAGATAATATATTGCGTTCATATTGTAAATCTCATGTGCATTTCACCTAAAACGAGTTCTTAAAACACCTAGACCACCGCTACAAGTGAGGATTTTACCTGATGAGCTTCAGCAGCATCAGCCAGCTGCTTCTCTCTGGCATCAGCCAGTTCTCTTAGCACCTGCCATTGCTTGTTCAGGGATGTCAGCCGGCGTTCTATTTCCGCTGACTTGGGATGCTTGGCGTCGATGAGGCTGATGACAAAATATGTGTTATTAGCATTCTAGTCCAAGCTAAAAGAGTATATAGAGGGTGTAAATATTCGTATGTTCGTATGTAGGTAGTATGTAGAGGGAGTACATACGGTAGTATATAGGGGTAGTACATAAGGTAGTATATAGCGAAACCAGTTGACTTATAAGAGTAGCTCGTAGCTAAATAACAGCCACACAGATCAATCATCTTGGCATAAGAAGTTCCTCAGCATTTCCAAAGACACTTTAAATTGATAGGTCCCGGCTGTCATTTGAACATCTTTATATAACGGCTGTGACAGTCTAACCAAGGGGTACTGGGTTGCCCGGGTAACGGGGTTGAAGAGGTCAGATAGGCAGTTGCTCCTTGTGGCACTCTAGTACTCAGCTGCATCCGGTTAGACTGGAAGCCGACCCCAACAAAGTTGGGAAAAGGCTCGGCAGATGATGATACCAGACGGGACCTACAGTTTAAAGTGCCCTTCGAAACACACCAACTATCATATATAAACATCGTTGTATAGTAGCTAGTAATACATACCTCTGTCCCTTAGCCCTATGTCTCTGAGACACATGGTCCCTCGCTCTCAGTTCGTGTAACAGCGCAGTGTGTTTCTGACGCAAAGCGAGCACAGCTCTCAACTCCTTGGCCGCCACGTCGGTGCGGCAGATACGCTGTTTTTCTGTTACCCAGCCTGTTGAAAAAGGATGTTAAGTTAGTAGATTTTTTTTAAAGAACATAATAGGTACGTAAGTTATGCAAAAATAACTTCATAAAACATTGGCCCTTCTAGGTTTTCGGGTTAAACTCAAACTCAAAATCGTTTATTCAAATTAGGCTGATAAATCAGCACTTTTCGAACGTCAAAAACAAAAGACAGCCCCCAAAACGCCCGCCCTTCACCACTTCCTATGTGTTTTTGCTGGGAAGAAGAAGTGGCGCAACAAACTCCCCAGCAACACATGTCTGTCTGCAAGGTTTGAAGAACCAGAATGTATACAAGTCAAATAAAAATATCATTATCACATGATAACCATTATATAAAATTAAGAAAGGAAAAAAACAATACAAACTTAACATAAGTTTAACACAAGTAGGCTAGCACACAGATTTACACCTATAAAGACTAAGTACTCAAGCATTACTTACAGTCTATTAAGTGTATCTAGAGCCTCCTGTTAATAAAATAAGAATGTATTTTTAATATAAGCATAAAATCCGCGTGCCCACCCACATGCGCAGATGGATATGTTGTAGCTGTACAACACAAACAAGGTGTATACCTGCCAGGACTACAGTATTATTATTTTCTCCAAAATAAGCTAATAGAAAATCATACTATTATTAATAGTGTCAATAGCCACCAACACGACCTGGTACCGCCAGCAGCACCCGTTCACGAGTATAACGCGAGGATCAGCCATCGCCCCCTTCGCACATTTTTGAGGGAAGGGGACAACCCGACCCCCAACGCTACCGCTGGCCATACCGTCTAAGGGAGCATGACGTGCTTGCAGCTATTCAACAAAAGTAGAACATGTAAGAAGTACTGCAGTACTAGCAAGCCATAAAGCAACAACGCTAAGCAAAATTTAACAAAAGTTCCCAAAGTAAATAATAAAAGAAAAATAAAAGAAAAAAACAGAATTAATGTCTGAATTAATGTCAATCAATGGAAAAAAAAAAATAATAAGTTAATAATTTAGTTACAGTGATAACAAGAATGAGCTGCCTTGCGTTCAACTTAGCGACCAACTATTCCTATCATTTAAATAATCATTAATGCTATAATAAGCCTTCTTTGAAAGAATTAACTTTACTTGTAATTTAAATGCATGAAACGGTAATTGTAGTAAAGTGAGAGGTAGTTTATTGTAAAAGCGGATACATATATAAAGAAAAATGCGAGAGTGTTTCGATTTTAGTGTTATGCATTTTCTTTCTAGAATTGTTTTGAACAGTCGATCAGGATCGGAAAATATTAAAAGAAAAGAAAAATATCACCTATATGAAAAATCTCAATTAATGAGGTAGTAGACAATATTACATGTCTATCATATACATAAGATACGCCCGAAAAACATAACCTTATCAGTCGAATAAAAATTGCGACCTTGTTGGATAAGTATTTACCTAAATGTATTCAGGTTATGTAACACATGACCTAATTCTTAAATATAATAATGACTACAAATAGATTAATATTTTACCTTCTTCCTCATCATGGTCTTCCAAGAACTGGTAGAGGTTCCTCGCGTCTTCTAGCCTCGCCTTACGATCTTTAGCGGCGGCTACCAAGCTGGAAACAAATAGAAATAGTTAATACTTGAAAATCTGCATTTTTTTTACCGATTTACCAAAATGAAGGAGGTAATAAATTCGGGTGTACGTATTTTTTTTATGTTTGGTCACCCATATCTTAGTCGTTTTTAAATTTTGGATAGGTGATGATGTTCTTGAATGGGAGGTGAAAGAAAACTTGACGCGATGGAGTCTTGTACATCCTGGCATAATTATATGACAGGCATTTGGTCTACTTATCATCACATACCTATCACAACCCTCTCTCCTGCGTATCGAATTATCGTCCCATCGCGCTATGAGAGTGAAGGAATAGTGAGTACACCGCAGTCCAAGCTAATGTGCGTGCTAATAATATGTCATGCGCAGTTGTCTGGTCTCCGTAAATGAGAACAGCTGTAGCCAGTTGGCTGATCTCTTCATATGAGAGCAGCCGCTGTGGCCGTCAATCTTGGACGCCATTATCAAAACCCTGGTATAACTAGATCTCTCTTCAACTTCCTAGTGTCTTCTTGAAGGCTACCTGAGGACATCAGTAGCCTTCTTTGGCAATGCCTACTCCCTAGACCTTCAGGATCCTCTCACCTGTCATACTCCTGCTGCAGCAGCTCTAGCTGTGCAGTGAGCTGGTGCTTCGCCCCCTCAGCAGCGGCGCCGTGCCGCACGAGGCGGCGGATGCTCTCGTCCAGGGCTCCGAGCTGAAGCTCTTGCAGTGCGTGAGCTTGGAGTAGGCGTTCAACGTCTACTAGGTGACGGCCTACGTCTTCTGATTGGAATTGGGCCTGAGGAAAAAGAAGGGAAGATGTTAAATGGACATATTAGGGCTATGCTTTTTGGTGTAAAAAGATCAGAAAGTTGAGACTAACGTGGCCAAAAAATGGTGCAATAAAAATAAGATTATTTAGAAGAAACCGCGTTTTTACTAGGGGTCATTTATCGATAGTATATGTTCGGCAATATAACGAGAAACTCCTTGAGCGACGTACTCTACTGTCGTAAATATCACTCAATATTGTTCCAGAACTCTTGCAGAGACAACTACGTAAATGGGCAACTTGATCTTACAAAATATCCTTTAGTGAAAACGTAGCTAAAACATTAATTGATAAAAAACAGAGAGTAAAAATTATAAATCGTTATAGACTTTATATACCGTCCCACTGCTGGGCTGCGGCCTCCTCTCACACGGAGAAGGATTGAGCATTAATCACCACGCTTGCTCACAAAAAAATCTCACCTTCATCTCCGACAGCGTATGTCCCACAGTATCAGCTTCCCTCAACAACGCCATCAGGTGGGCCAGCTTCCTCAACGAAGACCGGTGCCTCTCCAGCAGTTCGAGGAGTTCGTTCCACCTGCCTAACACTGCTTGTTCCGTGCGCGACACCGCTTCGGCACCGTGGTAGTTCTCGCGGACTAGTTCTGCTGCCATGGCTGAGAGGTCCTCGAAACGCTCGGTTCTGGGGAGATTAAAAGGTTCATGTAATTATCTTGGGTAACTTATTTATTTGTGGTTTTGTTGATGTGCTTACTAGAGATAAGAAACATTGTTTATGTCGTATCGAAAACCAAGATTGTTAAAAAGGTTCAAACAACACTAAATAGAAAGTTGCTTTTTAACCGCGGGCTCAATTTTGATGACTGAGCAAGCGAAGGATTCTAAAATTGAAACACGAGCGTAGCGAGTGTTTCAACAATTAGAATCCTGAGCGATAGCGAGGGAATAATAAAAATTACTAAAACAATAATAAAAATTACTTAATTAATTGAATAATTATTTTAAGCAGCATTTTATTTATTGAATATGTATTTGTTTGAAAAGTCTTATCAAGATTGTCACACTTGAATCACTTTGCCGCTCTAGAGGATAAAAACGGCTTTTGCGCTCAGATATCAAAGGGTAAAACTATTCTTTCCGAGATGGTGGGATGAAAAATAAATTTTATTGCTGAAGTATAGGAATACGACTAAACACTTCGAGAAAGGGTTGCCCTTGCGCTATGTTTGGCCCGTCAGGGCGAGATACTCCCAAACTCCTAGATGTAATATTTCTATATGGGTCTAATGTCAAAAGATAGATAAGTTATAGAAATCCATCTAAAGTAATAAAAACTTTTTAATATTATAAAAATCATGTGATATAATAGAGGTTAAGAGGTATAGTAATGTGTGAGCAACTTTTAGGTAATGAAAAACAGACGCGACGCAACACAATGAAATAAATGTTATCATTTTTTTTATTGAAAAATTATATAATTATTACTCTTATTTTATTTTAAAAAATGTTGGCATATGACCCTGTCCAAATGATCCTACTTCAAGTATCATCCTGTATATCTCTAAACACAAAACAACTTACCTAGCCAGTATATCAGCGGAGATGGCTTCATGTTTCTTCACAGTGGCGTCTACCTGAGCTAAGTTAGACCCGTAGCGGGGGTCTGATAGCACTTGTATCATCTCCTTCAAGTAGCCTTTACGGAGGACTGACTGTGGAAGAAGAATGGAGAATTAGAAGAGATAAGAGAAAGAGTTATATTGTAGACAAACTGCGATTTCACACGCGTCCCGTGGGAAAGAGTTTAGCTTCCCAACAGAGGAAGAATTTTCAAATCGGTTCAGCAGTTTCAGGGCCTTTTGGGGTACAATCAAACAAAAACACTTTTCCTCTTTATTAGTTAGTATAGATTAGTTGTGTTTCTGGAAGCCGACCCCAACTTAGTTGGGAAAAGGCTCGGAACATGATGATGATTAGCTGTTTTCCGCGGTTTCACCCGATCTAATGGATAATATTTATCGCTACCGAAATAAAAAGTAGCCTGTTTTCTTCCTTAATCTATCTATCTAACACTGAAACTATGTAACACTCTAACACTGAAAGGTCTATGTAACACTGAAACAATTTTTCAAATCGGTACGATGGTTCTAGTTTTGCCAGTTCAAGGAAACAAACTCTTTAGCTTTCTAATATTAGTAGAGATAAAAATATCGAGTTTGGAAGGTATTAAATCAGTGAAATATACTTTTGTTATTAATAATGAAGTTGTACTTACTTTAGTGTTAAACTTGTAGTTAAGTTGTTCCAATCGCTGCTGTCTTAACAACTCAGTTCTCAAAGCGATCTCACGAGCGTGCTCAGCCTGTCAACAAAAATGTACATTTACGTTAGTATAATATCGTATGTGGTAGCAACTTTTGGTAGCCGGTAGCAATTAGGTGGCAACTCTCTATATGTATTTTGAGAGGATCGGTGGTGACAGCGATCCTGACGTTAACACGATTTTATACACAACTACATATGAAACAAATTAATTACTTCTTAAAATTTTTGTTATTATTTTATAAACATTAATTTTAAACTGAATTTAATTTTCAAACTAGCTTCTATCCCGCGGTTTTACCCGAGCGAACTTCTTCCCTTGTCGGGATAAAACATATCCTATGTTACTAAGAGGTAGTGTAGCTTTCCAACAGTGGAAGAAAATTCTTCCAAATCGAATTGGTCATCAAATCGGTTCAACAGTTTTGGAGTCTTTAGAGTACAAAGAAAGAAACAAAAAAAAACATAGGTGAAAAATTAATACACACTAGATTATAGGTAATAATGTAGGTAGATGAAAATTCATATCAAGATTATCTTTAGTCAAAACCCTACCCTAATGACCCTTCTCACTTTTTCCTCATCAAATATTCAACCCTCAACCCTCTCAACACATCATTCTATCACTTTCTCCAACACCCTCACCTGTTCCAGCTGCTGCCAGGCTCTCTCCAGGTCTTGAGGCAGCTGTCCTTCTAGAGGAGTCCACGCTTCACCGGTCAGACTCTTCTGCATGGTGTTAATGTCGAAGTATAGAGCTTCGATCTCTGAACGCTCCTTGTATCTGAGGGTTGAAATAAATTGGTTAGTTCATTTTTGAGAAAGGTTGATTTTTGTTGTAAGTAAAGAGGAAAAATATAATGTTTCTTTAGGGGTTTTAATTTCGAGAAGTGAAATAAATGAAATTTTGGAAATTCAATTAAAAGAAATTCTGAAGTTAGCTATTTGACTCTTTACGCATTTGTTGCTACAATTGCTAAGATATGGTTTAGATACAGTTTTGGTACTAAATAGGAATAAATAAAACTTGACATGAAAACAAAACTATTTTAATTAGGCAAAAACTTCAGTGTGGTTTTAAATTAACGAGTTACATTATTATTTACTTTTACTTGTTAATTACATGTAGGTTTAAAATGAAAATTAAATTGCTTAAGGTAAGTTTAGGTGTTGTGAGACCTTTTATTTCTTAAAATACTGTTACCACCTCATTGGTGCTATACAGAACTAAAAATGAAAACAATATTTAAAAAACCATTTAAACTTACTTAGGCGGCTTCTCAACAGTCCTATACTGCTTAAACGCCAGCAACAGCCGCTGTATTCCATCCAGCGAGTTGGGGAACTCTCTGCCGTTCAACTCCTGGATCTTGAGGAGTATCCACTCCAGGAGTACGCTGAACAGCTTGCTGTACTCCCCTTTGCGGTCGTCGCAGTCCATCATTTGGCCGATGATCTGGTGGAGAAGATAAACTCTGTTAGGTCTTGTGTCAATGAAGAGAGAGAAAGAATGAGAGTGGAGAGTGTAAGAAAAATGGAGAGGGAAATTGAAGGAGAGATTGGGAGTCAGATGGAAATTAAAACAGGTGAGAAAGATAGATAAATTGACATGGTAAGTAAGAGAGAAAAATAGTGATGAGAGGTGAAATAAAAAATAATATGGGAGGAAAAAGGCAAATGAAGATAAATCAGTGAGAGAGTTAATTAAAAAATCAAGAGAGAAATGCAGACAGAACAGAGATACACGGAGACAGAACTGGAGATCATAAAAGCAAAAATAAATGAAAATAGTGATGATAAAAGGCGATAAGGACAGAGGCATAGAAAAAGAGAGAAGAAAACAGCAAATAAAGGACAACATTGAGATGAGAGCGAAAAAACAAAGATTTCACATAATACAAACTATCGAATATACGTCAAAACGACTTACATTAGCGATTCTCCTGCCACTCTTCTGCTCGTTCTTCATCCTCGCGAAGGTGTGGTAGTAGGAAGCCACGTATGTCATGACCGACTTCTCGTCGGGACGACTGGTGTCTACATCTGTGGGGGAATAGAGGTTTTAGTTATGTGCCTAGCCTTTTTCTAAGTAATTTGGGATTGCTGACATGCTAAAAGGGGCTCGTCCAGGTATTATAAAAATACGTAGGTGGAGGAGACTTTGGAGATGATAAATGGTATATTTGGTAAAAATAACCCAGATTTATGTGATCTGTTAACTAAACTGTCACTTTAAAGAAATATGCAGCTAAAAATCAATGAAAGTAATTACAATAACTTAATCAATTGAATCATTAGTTGAGGCAGTAGTTTATTTGTATCATATTTATTTGTGTAACATCCTATAAATAGTTAGGTATTTCATCCTATAAATGGAATATCGTTTATATTAGTTGTTAATTGAAACCCAAATCTGATCTGAAAATGATTAAGTATGTAATAGAGCTGCATTTTTCATAATTAGTTACCGGTAGGTTGATTTATACGATCTTTAAATAATTAAGGCTCTTTTAGTATGTTGTTAGCCTAATAGAAAATGTTTGTAGAGAAATAAATATTTTCTACTACCCTTTTTTTTTAATCTACACAAATACTTCTACCCTTCCAGTCTAAAGTCAACTTACCTTCAGCATCAAGCAGGCGCGGAATGCCGAGGTGTTTGTGAGCCACATCGAAGGCATGGTTGAGGGTCTCCACGTGGTCTGAGGCCGGCAGCTCCGACCAGCGGAACAGGTCTGGTCTGTAACGAAGAATTTGTGGTTATTATTTTATTTCTTAAGGTTTAACAACTAACATACACAAGGACAAACTTAAAATATGAGAAACAATTAGTGTCATCATCTCCCGAGCCTTTTCCCAACTATGTTGAGGTCGGCTTCCAGTCTAACCGGATGCAGCTGAGTACCAGTGTTTTACAAGGAGCGACTGTCCTATCTGACTTCCTCGACCCAGTTACCCGGGCAACCCAATACGCTTTCGTTAGACTGATTTCAGACTTACTGGCTTCCGAGTACCCGTAACGACTGCAAAGGATGTTCATGATCTACAGTTTAACGTGCCATCCGAAACACAGTCGTTGATGTCCAAGATATACTTAGAAAGTATTTTGGCATTGGTACTTGCCTGACCTGAGAGGACCTGACTCATACTTGAGAGGTCTTTACCCACTAGGCCACCACGATTTTCTTTTTTTTAGTCTTCAGTGTGCGGCTTCTCTTCAAGTTAAGTAACGTTCGAGTATTTCGAGGTAAAAAAACTTACCTATGAGCATGAATAAGAGCATTGAACCCGAGCCCGGAGCGCCAGGAGTCGGTAAAGTTGTGAATATAACTTCTATAAGAGGTCTTAGAAAACTTGGAAGTCCAACAAGCCTTGGGAAACTTGTAAGGACTTACTTATGAGCATGAATAAGGGCATTGAACCCGAGCCCGGAGCGCCAGGAGTCGGTAAAGTTCTGTATATCACTTTACAAGAGGTCTTAGAAAACTTGTAAGTCCAATAAGCCTTAGGAAACTTATAAGAACTTACCTATGAGCATGAATAAGCGCATTGAACCCGAGCCCGGAGCGCCAGGAGTCGGTAAAGTTGTGTATATCACTTTACAAGAGGTCTTAGAAAACTTGTAAGTCCAATAAGCCTTAGGAAACTTATAAGAACTTACCTATGAGCATGAATAAGCGCATTGAACCCGAGCCCGGAGCGCCAGGAGTCGGTAAAGTTGTGTATATGCACGCCGTGGTAGCCGCTCGTCTTGCGTTGACACCAGAGTAACAGCGCGTCTTTCGCTGACTTCTTCTCTGAGGACTCGTTTTCTTCGTCCTAGGGAGGGAAAATAGGTTTGAATAATTTATTCTTATTATGTACTGGCATTAAATGCCCAATGTTGTGTGCCCTAACAGGTTCTACAAATTGCTCTTAGCTATAAGCCTACTATAACACCATGTCAAAAGATTGTGGAACGCAAATAAATGATATGAATAATAATTTGCAGACCGGGGTCCAATAGTGTCAGCAAATACAATAATTATTACATACATCCAAAAAAAATTTGATATAGAATATTTTTCATATATTGAATACTTAAAATTCTCCAAGTGCGAGTTGGCGCGAAGCACGAAGGGTCCGGTACATTCAATAAAAAAATCCCGTTTGTTGTATGGGAGCCCCCAAATATTTGTTAACTGTGAGCTTACCCAAGAGGTTGGAAGCGTTGCCGCTCGCGGTCGGTTAGCGTCATAGTATGCAATTCATAAGCTTGTGTTACGGGTGTTAACACAACTGATAAACTACATATACTTTACATATTATAACACCCAGACCACAGCCAACAAGTATGCTCATCACACAAATGTTGACTTACCGGGAATCGAACCCGGGACCATCAGTTCGGCTGGTGACTATCGCGCCATCGAGGTCGTCATATATTAGTATAGTTATCGGCACGGATATTGAGCCCTGACCTTTATTTGCGCAGAAGTGATTTATTGGTTTATTGCCTTATGTGTACAGTGCGCAAAGCAATCCCCACTCTTCCGCCGAGAGCTCAATATCCGTGCCGGTAACTATATAGAAGTTTATTAATTTCAAATACTCACCACATCAATCTCAATCTCCTGGATCTGGAACCTCAAGATGATAGTCCACACTAACCCGAGGATCAGGCGCGGGTTGCCGTCCACTATGTCTTCAGCACCTATCGATTCTAGGCGCACCTGGAATTAGAAGGATTTTGGGTTAAGTAATGGTTATTTTGTAAAATGTTACTACTGGATTCTGTCAATTATATAATATTTCTTTAATGGTATTCAGAAAGTTTTCTTTTTAAATTAAAGGTACTACACATATTTACATGACCTAAAAATAAACTTATTTATATATACAACTAAAAACAATAATTATAAAATGGCATCAAAAAACTTCTGTTAATATGGATTTTATGTTAAAATGTACAAATTGTATCTGCCAGTGGATTCACCCGAGGATTGAGGGTATTACTTCTCGTACCGGTAAGGGGATAAAAAGTTGATTCTAAGTTTCAGCTAAATCGGTCTGGCCGAAATAGTGAAAGTAAGGTTTTATAGTATGTATTACTAATTTCCACCAGCGGTTTTACCACGGTTTTACCCTCGCACCTGGGTACTACTCCCCGTACTTGGATAAAATATTGACTGTAGGCATGTCACTCACAGGGGATATTTTTCTATATCTTCCCAACCGTGACGGAATTTTTAAATCGATCCTATTCTTTCTAAGATTAGCACGTTCAAGCAAGCACACAACAAGTCTTACAATATTAAGTTCTAAGTTTACAACATGTACCTAATAATTTCAGGAAACTAAGTAAATCTACTAGAATCAGCTTGTTTACATAATACCTATGTATGTTGTATGTAACATAATTGCGTAATTCTTGAAGCCTACACAAGACTGCACTTGTGAGGTTTCTTCGTACACAAACAGGCTAGTTTTTATGTATTACTAGCTTCTAGTGACTGTGTTTCGGATGGCACGTTAAACTGTAGGTCCCGGCTGTCATTGAACATCCTTGGCAGTCGTTACAGGTAGTCAGAAGCCAGTAAGTCTGACACCAGTCCAACCAAGGGGTATCGGGTTGCCCGAGTAACTGGGTTGAGGAGGTCAGATAGGCAGTCGCTTCTCGTAAAGCACTGGTTCTCAGCTGAATCCGGTTAGATTGGAAGCCGACCAAAACATAGTTGGGAAAAGGCTCGGAGGATGGATAGCTTCTAGTGTCCTGAACTACTTCCCGAAAAATAAGTACTCTATGTGTTATTCTGACGTATAATTTACTAGACGTTTTCCCTCGGTTTCACCCCCGTCCCGAGGGAACTACTGCCCGTACCGGGATAAAATATAGCCTATGTTACTCGGGAAGAGTGGAGCTTTCCGACAGTGAAATAGAGCCTTTAGGGTGCAAACCAACAACTTTTTTAACCGACTTCCCAAAAAGGAGGAGATTCTCAATTCAGCCGGTATGTTTTGTTTTCCAAGCTAAGCTAATAAATTCTATTTAGTCATTCTATGTAGCACTCTGGTTCTCAGTTGCATTGAAAAAAAACTGGTGGCCAACCCCAATGTAGTTCGGAATAGGCTAGTCGGATAGTTGATTTGTTAAGTATTTAAGTACCAAAGGACAAATTACATAAGTTATCGACCAAAGAGTAGAGATACTCTATCTAATCTATGGATAGGCTTAGCAATGTCGACCAGTCGACACATGTCGTGAAAAAATAATAATATATTACCAACTAGCCGTTTTCCCGCGTTTTACTCGGAACTTCTGCTCGTACCGGGATAAAATATAGCCTATGTTACTCGGGAAGAGTGTAGCTTTCCAACAGTGAAATAATTTTTCAAACTGGTCCAGTGATTTCGGAGCTTTTAGTGTTCAAACAAAAAATATTTCTTCTTTTATTATATTAGTATAGAAGTAAAGATATGGATTATCAGTCAGCTGTAGCCTACATGTTACAAGTATTTATAAAGAATGCGTTTATAGATAAAAGTATTAATAAATTGACGTACAGAACGCACTGGAAATTGATAGATAAATCGTTAATTTAGACTAAAACAGTGTTATTTTTAATAAGTAGTTTGTGATTGGAATTCAGATTTAGAATACCCGCATACTACAGACTAAATAGTCGGTCCACAGTTGGCGTTATAATTGTTTTTTTTTTTAAAGAAATTTGCATAGTCTGGCATAGTTCGGATCGCTGTATTGTACGTTCTTCCATTTATCTTTGTACTGATTTACGAGCATACACAAACTATCGGCCGACCAAAAGTTTGGAGTATGAACGTATTCTAAAGCACAAAACAAACAAATTAATACTAAGTAATTTGTATTTTTTTATGATGATATAATCTCAATTTAACTCCGATATTATTTTAAGATTTTTGTTCCGGCGAAGGGTAAGCCTGGTCTTCTGTAATACAGGATAAACCTACCACAGACACCAGTCTCTATATCCAATTAAACTTGTATAGTTATCGGCACGAATCTTGAGCTCTGACCTACATCTGCGCAGAAGTGATTTATTAGCAAAGAACCAATCCCGACTGACGGCTATGACGCGATGCACTGCGGGCCAATCACCGCTTTAGCCCGCCCCCGCGTCTCACTTCATACCACAAAAGGGACCCAATAAATTACTTACGCGCAGGTGAAGGTCAGAGCTCAAGATTCATGCCGATAACTATACTTGATGATGAGAAATAAATAAAATGATTGATTGATTGAATCTCACCTTAGTATGCAAAAAACTCAAACTCTTATTGACATTCTCAATCTTGTGGACTCTCATTCTCCCACTGTTCGGACGCGGCAGGCGTTCTCCGCTGATTATCTCCAGGAGTTTGAGCAGGCGCTTCCTATGCGCGCGACCCCTCTTCCTTCTCCAAGCCTTTTCCCAACTAAGTCCAGTCTAACCGGATTCAGCCGAGTACCAGTGTGCCACAAGGAGCGACTATCTGACCTCCTCAACCCAGTTACCCGGGCAACCCAATGCCCTTTGGTTAGACTGGTGTCAAACTTACTGGCTTCTGACTACTCGTAACGACTGTCAAGGATGTTCAATGACAGCCGGGACCTACAGTTTAACGTGCCATCCGAAACAAGTAAAGCAAAAAACAACCAAAATACGTAAAATCTCACCTTAGTATGCAAAAAACTCAAACTCTTGTTAACATTTTCAATCTTATGGACTCTCATCCGCCCACTGTTTGGGCGCGGCAGGCGTTCTCCGCTGATGATCTCCAGGAGTTTGAGCAGGCGCCGTCCGTCTGCCAGGTCTACGAAGAGATCGTCTACCTCCATGCGTGCCTAGAAGAAGAAAAAAGGTGTTATTATGAAAAACATTGTAAATAGTTTGTAAATGCTTATAAATATACTAGCCGTTTTCCCACGGTTTCACTCGCTCACTAATGGAAAATAACCAACACTCACTAATGGTAAATGGAACTGTAGCCCATACCGGGATAAAATGTAGCCTATGTTACTCGGGAAGAGTAGCTTTCCAACAGTGGAAGAATTAGAATAAGGGTACAAACAAACAGAAAAATGATTCCTCTCTAATTATAACATTAGCGTAGGTTTAAGGGGACACAATTTTTGGTATTCGTTTGTACCCCAAAGGCTCAAAAACTATAAAAACGATATGAAAAATTCTTTCACTGTTGGAAAGCTACACTCTTCCCGAGTAACATAGGCTATATTTTATCCCGGTACGGGAGGTAGTTCCCACGGGACGCGGGTGAAACCATAAGGAACAAATTGTTATATTGTTGTTGTGTTATAAATTGTATTAAACAAAAGGTAGGTGAGCGTATGTAGTTGTCATCTGTCAATTTATTACACGTCTTGCAGTAATTTCAGACTATTCATTTTATTATTTAATTTCATGTTAAAATACAGTAAAGACAATGAAATCAAGATGTTTTTAACTAAATAAATCAATTGTAAAGTCGTTTATTTAGATAAATAACAATAATAAATCAATTGCTTTCCGACATTCTAACCTTGGGTGATGTCAGACTTACTCATACAATACTTTATCTAATAAATTCATTTGTTTATTGTAAACTAGCTTCTGCCAGCGGTTTCACCCGCGTCCCGTGGGAACTACTGCCCGTACCGGGATAAAATATAGCCTATGTTACTCGGGAAGAGTGTAGCTTTCCAACAGTGAAAGAGTTTTGCAAATCGGTTCTGTAGGTTCGGAGCCATTGAGGTACAAACAAACACACAAAAAATGATCAAACAAGCGTTGCTATAATTATAGTAATTACTTTATGTTAATTAAGATCAAATTGACGTTTTCTTTGTGTTATAAATAATTAATCACTTGTATAATTCATGATAATTGATTGAAAACAATGCGATTATTGCTCATTTATTATCAAGTTTACAAAGATATTGCGTTTTCTCTAACTTGATTTAAGAAAATCTATTTCATTTCTTGCTGATCCTTTTCTAATTAATACAGCCAAATGGATTTGGGTGTTTATCTATACCTATTCCTACTTAATATTATAAAGAGGATTTGTAGGCTCCAAAATTACTGAACCGATTTGAAAAATTCTTTCACTGTTGGAAAGCTACACTCTTCCCGAGTAACATAGGCTATATTTTATCCCGGTACGGGCAGCAGTTCAGGACGCGGGTGAAATCGCGGGAAAACGGCTAGTCTTCGATAATAAAATGTGTGTCATCTATACTAATGTTATAAAAAGAGGAAAACTTTATTTGTTTGTTTGTTTGGTTGTAATGGATAAACTCAAAAACTATTGAACCGATTTGAAAAATTCCTTCACTGTTGTAAAGCACTCTTCCCGAGTAACATAGGCTATATTGTATCCCGGTACGGGCAGTAGTTCTCACGGGACGCGGGTGATTCAGAAAACAGCTAGTCTTTGATATAAAATGTGTGTCGTGTCATATAATAAAACAAAGTATTAGCAATTTTCAAAACGTGACTAACTACATAAGTACATATAAAATAAACAATATGTATGATACATGCATGACACAATATTCTATTAAAACTGATGTGTCAATGATTCGTCATTGCCGTTGCACCAATGTTTATCTTAATAAACCTACACTTTGTTGTAAATACCTAAAATTATACTTGGATTGATAAATTAAATATAAACTCTTTTGCAAAAAAAACGGGCACCTATGCGAAATCTTAGTTTTAAGGACTTTACGTGTATTTCAAAGGGTTTTAATGATTGTAGTATGTTTCTAGCATCAAAAGAGTTTGCCAAGCATGCGTGAGAGTGTATTCTAAATTTGAATTTTGTACAATTGCTAAGAAATTGGTTAAACCTTGTTTTGGACTAATTGCTGGCAGAAAGTTCGTCGGTGTTTTGAAAAGTTTTTGAAGTGATTTTCAGGAAAATGATAATGCAGTTTTAATTAATGATTAATGTACTTTTTAGTTACATCAAAACATTTTTGAAAAACTATTCGTATTTGATAAAATGTTCACCTGCTCTAAATGGGCTATACTGATGATTGGTGGTAATGTTAAGAGGTTCGGTATTTTAGTGTAAAGCGTTCCATTGTTTAGATATTGTACCCACGTGTTTTAAAATATCGCTTTTTCATAAATAAACACTACTTAGAAGAGTATCAGTACCTTTGGCTGCGACAAAACAAAATTAAAGTAAGCAGTGCCGATCACAACCCGTCTGTTTTTCAAAAATGTTTGATCTAACTAAAAAGTACATTAATCATTTATTAAAACTGCATTATCATTTTCCTGAAAATCACTTCAAAAACTTTTCAAAACACCGACGAACTTTCTGCCAGCAATTAGTCCAAAACAAGGTTTAACCAATTTCTTAGCAATAGTACAAAAATCAAATTTAGAATACACTCTCACGCATGCTCGGCTAACCCTTTTGATGCTAGAAACATACAACAATCATTAAAACCCTTTGAGATACACGCAAAGTCCTTAAAACTAAGATTTCGCATAGGTGCCCGTTTTTTTTGCAAAAGAGTGTATCTGTATTATGAGAAAAATACTGTGAAAACGCCATTGGTTTCATCCGCATCTCGTGGGAACTACTTCGCGAGACTGGTTAAAAAGTAGCCTTCAGCCTTCCTAAGGCTGAAGCTCTCTAATCTCTCTAATCTCATAAGCTTCGCATATGTCATAATGACAGTGATCAGGGCCAAAGCCTGCCGTGGCTGCGGGATTGTTCGCGCTAGTTATCGCGGCCTTGGTACGTAAGGGGCTTAAGAACGAACATGGTGAGTTTTTGTCAGTACCTAAGAGTCTGACTGGAGAATGTTAAGAGGAATGTGTGGTGTTACGCGAATGGATAGTGAGGAATGAGAATATAAGAGGAAGTTTGAAAGTGGCGCCGGTAACAGAAAAACTGCGTGGAAACCGGCTATCATGGTATGGGTATGTGATGCGGAGAAATGAAAGTCATGTTGTAAGGAAGGTAATGAGTATGAACGTTTACGGATATAGTGGAAGAGGAAGACCAAAGAAACGATGGATGGATTGTGTGAAAGTAGATATGGTAAGAAAGAATGTTACTTGTGAGATGACGGCAGATAGAAGAGTATGGAAGGAGAAAACATGCTGCGCCGACCTCAAATAGGATTGGCATAAGGGCAGGAGGATGATGATGATGAGTCTGACACTCCTTCACACTGCACTAACAGCGGGAGCCGTCATTTGATGATTTCCCACCGAAAAAAGTAGTTAATAATTTATGTAAAAAATCATACCTTCTGCAAAAAAGAGTTGATCCATTTCGTGAAAGTTTTCTTCTGTATGTGGAGTCGTTCTTCCTGAAGGGCCTTGATGCGGCCCTGCTCGAATTTGAGCGCATCTTCGCGTTGAGTCATGTTTGTTCTCTGCTGTATCGCGGCCGCATAACCTCCTGGCTCATACTGCTGCCCTGGTAGGAGAAAAAAGAAGAAAGAGATGGTTAGAGTTTATGTTAAAAGGGGGTTACAATTTTGAAGGACTTTGGGAACGGAGAGTAGATATATATTCGCATACTGCAGACCAAACAATCAGCCGACATTTGACCCGGTGGTTATTTCTTTATAAACGAAATTTTGATTCCATCAAAGTTTTCAGTCGGTTTGACACCGGCTAGACTTGATCTTTGTAATGTGCGTCCTACCATTAATCTTCTTACTGATTTATGAGCGCAAAAAAACATTGGCCGGCTAAGAGTCTGCAGTGTGCGGATTCTGTTATTAAAAATATGTATTTAAATAATGTTGACAATTTGGGGTCTTCGCGTCAAGAGTAGATAGGTCAGGACTTGTACAGAAAACTGCTCTGCATCAGAAAAATCTGCGATTTCGCGCGACGCATCGCAAGAACTTGCGGATTGATTCGCATAGCGCAAGTCGGGTCATTAATTGTTGATAATGTTCCATTTATTTTCTTTATTTACCTTGTGATCAAATAGTGACAGTGCTAAACAAGTGGAAACTAGTACAAAATATAATCTGCATGCTTTACGGGCTTCGAATGCAGCACAAAATCGTTCCGCAGTTTGCTGCGTTGGACTTTTATGCATATATATTTCTCCTTTCTCGCCAATCTTTATTGCGGCTCAATATGACAGGATCAGAAGTTTTGAAAGGGCCACTAACTTTCCTAGCTAGTTTTTCTTAATTTTTCTATTAACGTCACTCTTCTTCTTGGTCTCACCAAGCAAGAACTTTTGACCACAATACCTTACTAAGGGTGGCATAAAAAATATTTATCTTTACTTCCTATAATCTCTTTACTTTCTATAATACTTACCATATTTTCTAGAAGGTTGGTAATCCTGGTAGGAATAAACGCTAACGTTGCTCAGTTGCCGCTGCATTTTTGTGATGCGGCAACACTTAGTACAAAGTTCTCATTAGGTTTGCAACACTGAACGCCACAGATTAATTATGGTTTGTTTTGTTTTATTTTTTGGTATATCTGGTAATAGATTTTGATGTTAGGATTATTTTGAAGAGTTTTTGGATACTTTTGGCGTTATTCTTTTATGGAATATGGTCGATTCGTCATTTATTGGTACGTGGAAGTTTCTGATAAAATCATGATTGGATACTTATGTAAATATGTCAGGAGCGACTGCCTATCCAACCTTAAACCCAGTTACTCAGGAAGCTCTATACCTTCTAAGATTGTTTATCAGACATTCTGGCTTCTGAATACTCGTAACAACTGTCAAAGATGTTCAAATTACAGCTGGGACCTACTAGAACATGCCATCCGAAACACAGAAGATCTCGTTAAGTTATAGACTAAAGATAGACGATCAAATCCGCGGACCGAAGGCGCCGAGTGCTGCTTAACCTTATTATAAGTAAATCGAAATTTTATTAATGTTAGATTCAACCTTGTAATACTACCATGTAATAACAGTCGTATTTTGTGATAAAAAAATATATAATATGTGTTTTAGTATCATCATCATCCTCCGAGCCTTTTTTCCCAACTATGTTGGGGTCGGCTTCCAGTCTACTCGGCAGCTGAGTACCAGTGCTTTGCAGGAAGCGACTGCCCTGCCTGATCTCCTCAACCCAGTAACCCGGGCAACCCAGTACCCCTTGATTAGACTGGTGTCAGACTTACTGGCTACCCGTAACGACTGCCAAGGAAGTTTTAGTATGTTTTCCATAAACATATGTATGTAATATTCCCTTTCAATTCCAAGTTTACCCTAATACACCAAAAGAAGGAGCTACAGTCACCGCAATTATGAATAACCAGATAATTGACTCAACCAATGATATCCGGTCATGACAACTCCTGTTTAAGATGACGAGTGGTTCAAACATTTGGTTAAATATGTTATTTGTCTTATGCTATTTGTCTTATTATGACGTAATAAGAGTTATTTAACTTTATAGAAGAGTAAACATTAATTTTATATGGAGTTTTATCAGTTGTGTACTTTATATTAGGAATTAAAGCCTAAATCGACTGTTTAATTAGAAAAAAGTGTTATGGTGGTTTTAACATGTAAATTGAAAGTAGAGACTTTCATGAACTTTTATTATAAAAATAAAAGGGCTTATATTATTGATATACCTTTTATTATTGATTTTAGAATGGATGACCATTGAAATTATCAAACTTTTTCGGAAAACGTTTTAGCGAGATGCCACCAAAATTGTTCGCGAACATAAATGTATACGCTATTTCTTTAGTCCACAGCTAGCATGTGTTCGCACACGGCGGTTGCAGTTTCGCGGACATTTTACAAATGTTCGCACGCAATGTGTTACTGTTTGCTAGAGCGAGTACACCAGGGGCTCGATTTTGCTAATTTTACTTAAGCGATATACGATTCACATTCGACTGAGATCCAATCACGACTCAATTACGATTGAAGCGCATGTGGCATTCCGCTATTTTTTCTTTATCTTTTTCCTTTATCCTTTTCTGTGATTCTATAATGAATCATACTATCTGCAAATGATTTACGATTGCAATATCATTGTAGAGCAAACTACCGTATAGACCAAATGGCAAACCAATGAAATGTCATTGGAATACGATTGGACTTATATTAGTAGCAGAATGCCCAATAAGGTTAAAACTGCTATTGCGATTCAATTGTTATCCAATCGCCACACTATGACATTAGCAGAATTGAGCCCCAGAAGAAACATTTGTGTGCGTCACAGTGGCGCACACTGGGTAACACTTTTGATGGCATAATGTATAATTTCAGAGTATACCACATACAATTATACAAGTAATGTTATGTTTTCTGGTCAATGGCACGCGACCGTTAGTTCACGGTCATGCGCGCACACAAAGCTACCTTTTGTCGAGATTTTTTTTAATTAAATATACGCTAAATACTGACAATTGACTTTGTTCTCTATACTAACGAAAAATGTCGGAAACTCAGCTCAGACTGAAGTTACGGATAGTCAGAAGTCTGACAACCAGTCTTACCAAAAGGGCTGAGTAAGTCAGATAGGAAGTCGCTTGTTGTGGCACACTTGTACTCAGCTGCACCCGATTAGACTGGAAGCCGACCCCAAAATAGTTGAGGAAAGGCTCGGTAGATGATGAGCGGTATTTTCACAGGTGCACTCACTATTCCTCCACTCTCATAGCGGTATGGGACGGTAAACCAACATGACCGGACCTAATAACTAATGTCCGACCGAACTTTCGGTTTCGGTTTCGGTTTCGGCCGAGTTTCGGCCAAAAATCAAGTTTCGGCTGCAGTTTCGGTTTCGGCCAAAATCGGCCGAAACTTTTGCCGAAACCGAAACTTATCTCGCAAGGTCACGCACGTTCGCCTAACTTCGTTTTCCGCGGCAAAGCTGTGTCTTAAGCCGTCGACTCTGTTCGGGAATCATCGTTTGCCGTTCGGATAGCTCCGTAGTAATGCAATAAAACTTAGTCAGTGCGTGTGCGTCCGACGGAAACATTATTTAGAGGTTATGTTTTGATGAAACTGATAACATGTAAGTTTTTGTTTTGTTTCTGTACTTGAATGATTTATATAGTCAATTAAATATTGAGTCAATAACTGTTTTGTTGTTATTAACAAATGAAGTCACATGTAAAAAAGAAATTGTAAGTAAATAAAAAATGTGAAGTGTTTAATTTCATAAATTACGTTTTTTATATAATCTTATTCGAGATTTGTTTTTCATTCCGATGACCTATTGTCCGATTGTTATTGTTACGGTTTTATTTTTAATTGTTTCAGAGTAAAATGTCACAACGAGAAACAAATCCGATTTGGCAGTACTTTGATAAAAGTATCAGTGATACATCAAAAGCTGTTTGCAAGTATTTATTGTATTAAATAAATGATTACAATACCTACAACAAACTGAATTAATATAATGTGTTTCCACTTCATACCCTAATTAATGCAAAATAATGGTAAAAAACACCAAATTTCAGTATGTTAAGAAATTTTATACTTGACCATGTGAGTTTCGGTTTCGGTTTCGGTTTCGGCCGAAACTGAAGCCACGACCGAACATTCGGTTTCGGTTTCGGCTGGAAAACCAGTTTCGGTCGGACACTACTAATAACTATACCGAATAGGCATCACTACATAGTATAAAATAAAGTCGCTTTCTCTGTCCCTACATCCCTATGTATGCTTAAATCTTCAAAACTACGCAACGGATTTTGATGCGGATTTTTTTAAATACATAGAATGATTGAAGAGGAAGGTTTTGATGTATAATAACATCCATTAAATCATCATCATCTCAGCCATAGGACGTCCTCTGCTGAACATAGGCCTCCCCCTTAGATCTCCACAGATACCTGTTGGAGGCGACCTGCATCCAGCGTCGACGGCGACCTTTGTAAGGTCGTCTGTCCACCTTGTTGGTGGTCGTCCTACGCTGCGCTTCATAAATTAAATAGTGGAGAAATATTGTTATAGTTATCGGCACGAATCTTGAGCTCTGACCTTCACCTGCGCAGAAGTAATTTATTGGGTCCCTTTTGTGGTATGAAGTGAGGCGCGGGAGCGGGCTAAAGCGGTGATTGGCCCGCAGTGCATCGCGTCATAGCCGTCACTCGGGATTGGTTCTTTGCTAATAAATCACTTCTGCGCAGATGTAGGTCAGAGCTCAAGATTCGTGCCGATAACTATATCCCATACGAAGCCAGGGCGGGTCGCTAGTATAGAATATACATAGCTTGGCACGCGCATTTGACGGTTCGTTGTCGGTCGTACGGTCCATGAGCACGCGATATGGCTCGTGTATTATGACTCCGTTTATTTTTATTTCTTTGTGCTCTCTTTATCGCTTTTGTGTGCGTTTTTTAATTGTTTGTAAGTTTGGTGTAGGAGTTAGTTCAGAATTTGGTAAATAAATTTCTAGATCTAAACAGCATTGATACCTACCTACCTATGTCATGTAAGAATACCCAATTGTACCCGTTTTAAAATATAGCAAGACTGACACCAGTCTAACCAAGGGGTATTGGGTTGCCCGGGTAACTGGGTTGAGGGGGTCAGATAGGGCAGTCCTCCTTGTAAAGCACTGGTACTCAGCTACATCCGGTTAGACTGGAAGCCGACCCCAACATAGTTGGGAAAAAGGCTCGGAGGATGGATGTACCCTGCTTAATATAATAAACTAGCTTTCTAGAGATAACTGCTTCCAGTAGCTGGATGGTGACAAATGAGGAAGGAAAGATAGCAGAGATGCCATAAGGAATACAGATCAAGCGCCTTCTTGTAGCTCAAGCAACGCACGGTAGGCGTTACTAGAACTCACGAGACGTTCGGGTTTCTTGTCAAATCAAAACCAATCTGTCAAAGATTGGTGATTTAATGTTGAAAATAATGAGTTTCCATATCAGGGTGGAGCTAGTAACGTTCCTCGTCCCCCTCGCTCCGCATGTTGTCGCGCTACTTTCTTAGTAGATTTTGCGTTATGACATCTCCATTAGTCATTTTGTTCTCCAAGCAAAATCCATATAACTGTTATACACAAATACTTCGTTTTATTACTTGCAATGTTATAACGTTATCGAGACCGGAGTTCAATGGCCGTTAGTAAATAAATTATGTGGAACGGACGGCCCTGTAGATATATACATGTATGTAGATATATTGTAGTGCAGATAATGCAGTTTTTTGCTTGCAACGAAACGTTTTTATAAAGTTATCAGGTTTTTGTGACGCTGACTCAGCGTATACAAGCAAAAAGCGATGAATAACTGGTTTGGTCTAAAAAAGGCTGTTTACGTAATAAAAACATCATCATTAGTCAAGTCTTGTCCCATCTATGTTGGGGTCGGCTTCCAGTCTAAACGCATGCAGCTGAGTACCAGTGTGCCACGAGGAGCGACTGCCTATCTGATCTCCTAAACTCAGTTACTCAAGCAACCTGATACCTCTAGGTAAGACTGGTGACAGACTTACTGGATTCTGACTACCCGTAACGACTGCCAAAGATGTTCAAATGATATGCCTTTCGTAAAAATTAAGAAATGTGTAAATTATTAAATCAAACTAAGTATGTAGAGGCTTAAAATCAGCACTTTTTGGATTAGCAGACATAGTCTATGTTGAATTTTATTATTGGAATTGCAAAATAGTGAATGTACAATATGACCAACATAAGGAAAAAGTCTACAATTGCACTCCATATTTACCTACGATATTATTAGTAAAGTAAGTATCGTACAGCTATCAGTTACAAGTAAATATAAGATAAGAATAGCGGCCGCTCCTTCAAGATACCTTTTGTCAATATAACACAGTTATTCAATGGGTTTCCACACAATATATTAGTGTACAGTACATTACAAAAGTATTGAAATACATATAGCTAACTTAACGCGGTTTTTACCCGCGTCCAGTGGGAACTACTGCCCGTACCGGGATAAAGTATAGCCTATGTTACTCGGGAAGAGTGTAGCTTTATAACAGTGAAAGAATTTTTCAAATCGGTTCATTAGTTTCGAGCCTTTAGGGTCATTATTTTCAGAGCATGTTGGGGTCGGCTTCCAGTCTCACCGGATGCAGCTGAGTACTAGTATTTTACAAGGAGCGACTGCCTATCTGATCTCCTGAACCCAGTCTTCTAAGCAACCCTATACCCCTTGGAAGACTTTCTGGCTTTCTGACTTTCTGGCCAAAGATGGTTAAAAGACAGCCGAGACCTACAGTTTATCGTGTCCGTGAACCTGGCAGATCATTGTCTAGCAGATCAACTTTTTTTTTGAGTTCTTATCGCATGCAGATGAGTTCTATAGTTCCTGATAGTTTTCAGGAATAGTTCTGCCATTTTCAGCTGAAAAACGATAGTTCACAAAATGATCTGCTAACTTCCGGTAGCAGAGCATTTTTCAGAAAATCAAAAAAAAACTGAGATATTGTCACATAAAGATGAGTTCCATAGTTCCTCATACTTTTCAGGAATAGTTCTGGCGTATTTCAGCTGAAAAATATTTTTTTTCCCAATTCACGTTTGAGTGTTAACAGAGCATGAATAAAGATTAAAGTGTTATTTTCAAAGTTCAATCCAGATAAAAGGGCGAAAACTCATTTGTTTTCGATAGATGCTTCATGAAACTGTAATCTAGACTTCAATTCAAATCTAGAACTATCATTAAAGTATCAGCAGAGCATGGCTGAAAGTAAGAAACTGTGAAATTTCACATTTTAGTATGAAAAAATATTCAAAAAAATATTTTCGCGGTTCCAATTACTCTAGAAGGCGGGAACTATCGCGTTTCTGATAGAAGAATACCAGTACCATAATATAACAGCAGATACAAACCCAGAACTCTCACTAAAGTATCAGCAGAGCATGGTTGAAAGTAAGAAACTGTGAAATTTCACGTTTTAATATGAAAAAATATTCAAAAAAATATTTTCGCGGTTCCAATTACTCTAGGAGGCGGGAACTATCGCGTTTCTGATAGAAGAATACCAGCACCATAATATAAAAGCAGATTCAAAACCAGAACTCTCACTAAAGTATCAGCAGAGCATGGTTGAAAGTAAGAAAGTGTGAAATAACACATTTTAATATGAAAAAATATTCAAAAAAATATTTTCGCGGTTCCAATTACTCTAGGAGGTGGGAACTATCGCGTTTCTGATAGAAGAATACATGCACCATCATATAGAAGCAGATTCAAACCCAGAACTATCACTAAAGTATCAGCAGAGCATGGTTGAATGTAAGAAACTGTGAAATTTCACGTTTTAATATGAAAAAATATTCAAAAAAGTATTTTCGCGGTTCCAATTACCTTAGGAGGCGGGAACTATCGCGTTTCTGATAGAAGAATACCAGCACCATAATATAACAGCAGATTCAAAACCAGAACTCTCACTAAAGTATCAGCAGAGCATGGTTGAAAGTAAGAAACTGTGAAATTTCACATTTTAATATGAAAAAATATTCAAAAAAATATTTTCGCGGTTCCAATTACTCTAGGAGGCGGGAACTATCGCGTTTCTGATAGAAGAATACCAGCACCATAATATAAAAGCAGATTCAAAACCAGAACTCTCACTAAAGTATCAGCAGAGCATGGTTGAAAGTAAGAAAGTGTGAAATAACACATTTTAATATGAAAAAATATTCAAAAAAATATTTTCGCGGTTCCAATTACTCTAGGAGGTGGGAACTATCGCGTTTCTGATAGAAGAATACATGCACCATCATATAGAAGCAGATTCAAACCCAGAACTATCACTAAAGTATCAGCAGAGCATGGTTGAATGTAAGAAACTGTGAAATTTCACGTTTTAATATGAAAAAATATTCAAAAAAGTATTTTCGCGGTTCCAATTACCTTAGGAGGCGGGAACTATCGCGTTTCTGATAGAAGAATACCAGCACCATAATATAACAGCAGATTCAAAACCAGAACTCTCACTAAAGTATCAGCAGAGCATGGTTGAAAGTAAGAAACTGTGAAATTTCACATTTTAATATGAAAAAATATTCAAAAAAATATTTTCGCGGTTCCAATTACTCTAGGAGGCGGGAACTATCGCGTTTCTGATAGAAGAATACCAGTACCATAATATAACAGCAGATTCAAAACCAGAACTCTCACTAAAGTATCAGCAGAGCATGGTTGAAAGTAAGAAACTGTGAAATTTCACATTTTAATATGAAAAAATATTCAAAAAAATATTTTCGCGGTTCCAATTACTCTAGGAGGTGGGAACTATCGCGTTTCTGATAGAAGAATACATGCACCATCATATAGAAGCAGATTCAAACCCAGAACTATCACTAAAGTATCAGCAGAGCATGGTTGAATGTAAGAAACTGTGAAATTTCACGTTTTAATATGAAAAAATATTCAAAAAAGTATTTTCGCGGTTCCAATTACCTTAGGAGGCGGGAACTATCGCGTTTCTGATAGAAGAATACCAGCACCATAATATAACAGCAGATTCAAAACCAGAACTCTCACTAAAGTATCAGCAGAGCATGGTTGAAAGTAAGAAACTGTGAAATTTCACATTTTAATATGAAAAAATATTCAAAAAAATATTTTTGCGGTTCCAATTACTCTAGGAGGTGGGAACTATCGCGTTTCTGATAGAAGAATACATGCACCATCATATAGAAGCAGATTCAAACCCAGAACTATCACTAAAGTATCAGCAGAGCATGGTTGAATGTAAGAAACTATGAAAGTTTACACTTTAATATTCAAAAAAATATTTTCGCGGTTCCAATTACTCGAGGAGGCGGGAACTATCGCGTTTCTGATAGAAGAATACATGCACCATTATATAGAAGCAGATTCAAACCCAGAACAGTTTCTTACATTCACACTCACAGTTTCTTACTTTCAACCATGCTCTGCTGATACTTTAGTGAGAGTTCTGGTTTTGAATCTGCTGTTATATTATGGTGCTGGTATTCTTCTATCAGAAACGCGATAGTTCCCGCCTCCTAGGGTAATTGGATCCGCGAAAATATTTTTTTGAATATTTTTTCACATTAAAACGTGCAATTTCACAGTTTCTTACATTCAACCATGCTCTGCTGATACTTTAGTGAGAGTTCTGGGTTTGAATCTGCTTCTATATAATGGTGAATGTATTCTTCTATCAGAAACGCGATAGTTCCCACCTCCTCGAGTAATTGGAACCGCGAAAATATTTTTTTGAATATTTTTTCATATTAAAATGTGAAATTTCACAGTTTCTTACTTTCAACCATGCTCTGCTGATACTTTAGTGATAGTTCTGGGTTTGAATCTGCTTCTATATAATGGTGAATGTATTTTTCTATCAGAAACGCGATAGTTCCCGCCTCCTAGAGTAATTGGAACCGCGAAAATATTTTTTTGAATATTTTTTCATATTAAAATGTGAAATTTCACAGTTTCTTACTTTCAACCATGCTCTGCTGATACTTTAGTGAGAGTTCTGGTTTTGAATCTGCTGTTATATTATGGTGCTGGTATTCTTCTATCAGAAACGCGATAGTTCCCACCTCCTAGAGTAATTGGAACCGCGAAAATATTTTTTTGAATATTTTTTCATATTAAAATGTGTTATTTCACACTTTCTTACTTTCAACCATGCTCTGCTGATACTTTAGTGAGAGTTCTGGTTTTGAATCTGCTGTTATATTATGGTGCTGGTATTCTTCTATCAGAAACGCGATAGTTCCCACCTCCTAGAGTAATTGGAACCGCGAAAATATTTTTTTGAATATTTTTTCATATTAAAATGTGTTATTTCACACTTTCTTACTTTCAACCATGCTCTGCTGATACTTTAGTGAGAGTTCTGGTTTTGAATCTGCTGTTATATTATGGTGCTGGTATTCTTCTATCAGAAACGCGATAGTTCCCGCCTCCTAGGGTAATTGGATCCGCGAAAATATTTTTTTGGATATTTTTTCATATTAAAATGTGAAATTTCACAGTTTCTTACTTTCAACCATGCTCTGCTGATACTTTCGTGAGAGTTCTGGTTTTGAATCTGCTGTTATATTATGGTGCTGGTATTCTTCTATCAGAAACGCGATAGTTCCCGCCTCCTAGAGTAATTGGAACCGCGAAAATATTTTTTTGAATATTTTTTCATATTAAAATGTGAAATTTCACAGTTTCTTACTTTCAACCATGCTCTGCTGATACTTTAGTGAGAGTTCTGGTTTTGAATCTGCTGTTATATTATGGTGCTGGTATTCTTCTATCAGAAACGCGATAGTTCCCGCCTCCTATGGTAATTGGAACCGCGAAAATATTTTTTTGAATATTTTTTCATATTAAAACGTGAAATTTCACAGTTTCTTACTTTCAACCATGCTCTGCTGATACTTTAGTGAGAGTTCTGGTTTTGAATCTGCTGTTATATTATGGTGCTGGTATTCTTCTATCAGAAACGCGATAGTTCCCGCCTCCTATGGTAATTGGAACCGCGAAAATATTTTTTTGAATATTTTTTCATATTAAAACGTGAAATTTCACAGTTTCTTACTTTCAACCATGCTCTGCTGATACTTTAGTGAGAGTTCTGGTTTTGAATCTGCTGTTATATTATGGTGCTGGTATTCTTCTATCAGAAACGCGATAGTTCCCGCCTCCTATGGTAATTGGAACCGCGAAAATATTTTTTTGAATATTTTTTCATATTAAAACGTGAAATTTCACAGTTTCTTACTTTCAACCATGCTCTGCTGATACTTTAGTGAGAGTTCTGGTTTTGAATCTGCTGTTATATTATGGTGCTGGTATTTTTCTATCAGAAACGCGATAGTTCCCGCCTCCTAGAGTAATTGGAACCGCGAAAATATTTTTTTGAATATTAAAGTGTAAAATTTCATAGTTTCTTACATTCAACCATGCTCTGCTGATACTTTAGTGATAGTTCTGGGTTTGAATCTGCTTCTATATGATGGTGCATGTATTCTTCTATCAGAAACGCGATAGTTCCCACCTCCTAGAGTAATTGGAACCGCAAAAATATTTTTTTGAATATTTTTTCATATTAAAATGTGTTATTTCACACTTTCTTACTTTCAACCATGCTCTGCTGATACTTTAGTGAGAGTTCTGGTTTTGAATCTGCTGTTATATTATGGTACTGGTATTCTTCTATCAGAAACGCGATAGTTCCCGCCTCCTAGAGTAATTGGAACCGCGAAAATATTTTTTTGAATATTTTTTCATATTAAAATGTGTTATTTCACACTTTCTTACTTTCAACCATGCTCTGCTGATACTTTAGTGAGAGTTCTGGTTTTGAATCTGCTGTTATATTATGGTGCTGGTATTCTTCTATCAGAAACGCGATAGTTCCCGCCTCCTAAGGTAATTGGAACCGCGAAAATATTTTTTTGAATATTTTTTCATATTAAAATGTGTTATTTCACACTTTCTTACTTTCAACCATGCTCTGCTGATACTTTAGTGAGAGTTCTGGTTTTGAATCTGCTGTTATATTATGGTGCTGGTATTCTTCTATCAGAAACGCGATAGTTCCCGCCTCCTATGGTAATTGGAACCGCGAAAATATTTTTTTGAATATTTTTTCATATTAAAACGTGAAATTTCACAGTTTCTTACTTTCAACCATGCTCTGCTGATACTTTAGTGAGAGTTCTGGTTTTGAATCTGCTGTTATATTATGGTGCTGGTATTCTTCTATCAGAAACGCGATAGTTCCCGCCTCCTAGAGTAATTGGAACCGCGAAAATATTTTTTTGAATATTAAAGTGTAAAATTTCATAGTTTCTTACATTCAACCATGCTCTGCTGATACTTTAGTGATAGTTCTGGGTTTGAATCTGCTTCTATATGATGGTGCATGTATTCTTCTATCAGAAACGCGATAGTTCCCACCTCCTAGAGTAATTGGAACCGCAAAAATATTTTTTTGAATATTTTTTCATATTAAAATGTGTTATTTCACACTTTCTTACTTTCAACCATGCTCTGCTGATACTTTAGTGAGAGTTCTGGTTTTGAATCTGCTGTTATATTATGGTACTGGTATTCTTCTATCAGAAACGCGATAGTTCCCGCCTCCTAGAGTAATTGGAACCGCGAAAATATTTTTTTGAATATTTTTTCATATTAAAATGTGTTATTTCACACTTTCTTACTTTCAACCATGCTCTGCTGATACTTTAGTGAGAGTTCTGGTTTTGAATCTGCTGTTATATTATGGTGCTGGTATTCTTCTATCAGAAACGCGATAGTTCCCGCCTCCTAAGGTAATTGGAACCGCGAAAATATTTTTTTGAATATTTTTTCATATTAAAATGTGTTATTTCACACTTTCTTACTTTCAACCATGCTCTGCTGATACTTTAGTGAGAGTTCTGGTTTTGAATCTGCTGTTATATTATGGTGCTGGTATTCTTCTATCAGAAACGCGATAGTTCCCGCCTCCTAGGGTAATTGGATCCGCGAAAATATTTTTTTGGATATTTTTTCATATTAAAATGTGAAATTTCACAGTTTCTTACTTTCAACCATGCTCTGCTGATACTTTAGTGAGAGTTCTGGTTTTGAATCTGCTGTTATATTATGGTGCTGGTATTCTTCTATCAGAAACGCGATAGTTCCCGCCTCCTAGAGTAATTGGAACCGCGAAAATATTTTTTTGAATATTAAAGTGTAAAATTTCATAGTTTCTTACATTCAACCATGCTCTGCTGATACTTTAGTGATAGTTCTGGGTTTGAATCTGCTTCTATATGATGGTGCATGTATTCTTCTATCAGAAACGCGATAGTTCCCACCTCCTAGAGTAATTGGAACCGCAAAAATATTTTTTTGAATATTTTTTCATATTAAAATGTGTTATTTCACACTTTCTTACTTTCAACCATGCTCTGCTGATACTTTAGTGAGAGTTCTGGTTTTGAATCTGCTGTTATATTATGGTGCTGGTATTCTTCTATCAGAAACGCGATAGTTCCCGCCTCCTAAGGTAATTGGAACCGCGAAAATATTTTTTTGAATATTTTTTCATATTAAAATGTGTTATTTCACACTTTCTTACTTTCAACCATGCTCTGCTGATACTTTAGTGAGAGTTCTGGTTTTGAATCTGCTGTTATATTATGGTGCTGGTATTCTTCTATCAGAAACGCGATAGTTCCCGCCTCCTAGAGTAATTGGAACCGCGAAAATATTTTTTTGAATATTAAAGTGTAAAATTTCATAGTTTCTTACATTCAACCATGCTCTGCTGATACTTTAGTGATAGTTCTGGGTTTGAATCTGCTGTTATATTATGGTGCTGGTATTCTTCTATCAGAAACGCGATAGTTCCCGCCTCCTAGGGTAATTGGATCCGCGAAAATATTTTTTTGGATATTTTTTCATATTAAAATGTGAAATTTCACAGTTTCTTACTTTCAACCATGCTCTGCTGATACTTTAGTGAGAGTTCTGGTTTTGAATCTGCTGTTATATTATGGTGCTGGTATTCTTCTATCAGAAACGCGATAGTTCCCGCCTCCTAGAGTAATTGGAACCGCGAAAATATTTTTTTGAATATTAAAGTGTAAAATTTCATAGTTTCTTACATTCAACCATGCTCTGCTGATACTTTAGTGATAGTTCTGGGTTTGAATCTGCTGTTATATTATGGTGCTGGTATTCTTCTATCAGAAACGCGATAGTTCCCGCCTCCTAGGGTAATTGGATCCGCGAAAATATTTTTTTGGATATTTTTTCATATTAAAATGTGAAATTTCACAGTTTCTTACTTTCAACCATGCTCTGCTGATACTTTAGTGAGAGTTCTGGTTTTGAATCTGCTGTTATATTATGGTGCTGGTATTCTTCTATCAGAAACGCGATAGTTCCCGCCTCCTAGGGTAATTGGATCCGCGAAAATATTTTTTTGAATATTTTTTCACATTAAAACGTGCAATTTCACAGTTTCTTACATTCAACCATGCTCTGCTGATACTTTAGTGAGAGTTCTGGGTTTGAATCTGCTTCTATATAATGGTGAATGTATTCTTCTATCAGAAACGCGATAGTTCCCGCCTCCTCGAGTAATTGGAACCGCGAAAATATTTTTTTGAATATTTTTTCATATTAAAATGTGAAATTTCACAGTTTCTTACTTTCAACCATGCTCTGCTGATACTTTAGTGAGAGTTCTGGTTTTGAATCTGCTGTTATATTATGGTACTGGTATTCTTCTATCAGAAACGCGATAGTTCCCGCCTCCTAGAGTAATTGGAACCGCGAAAATATTTTTTTGAATATTTTTTCATATTAAAATGTGAAATTTCACAGTTTCTTACTTTCAACCATGCTCTGCTGATACTTTAGTGAGAGTTCTGGTTTTGAATCTGCTGTTATATTATGGTGCTGGTATTCTTCTATCAGAAACGCGATAGTTCCCGCCTCTTAGGGTAATTGGAACCGCGAAAATATTTTTTTGAATATTTTTTCATATTAAAACGTAAAATTTCACAGTTTCTTACTTTCAACCATGCTCTGCTGATACTTTAGTGAGAGTTCTGGGTTTGTATCTGCTGTTATATTATGGTACTGGTATTCTTCTATCAGAAACGCGATAGTTCCCGCCTTCTAGAGTAATTGGAACCGCGAAAATATTTTTTTTGAATATTTTTTCATACTAAAATGTGAAATTTCACAGTTTCTTACTTTCAGCCATGCTCTGCTGATACTTTAATGATAGTTCTAGATTTGAATTGAAGTCTAGATTACAGTTTCATGAAGCATCTATCGAAAACAAATGAGTTTTCGCCCTTTTATCTGGATTGAACTTTGAAAATAACACTTTAATCTTTATTCATGCTCTGTTAACACTCAAACGTGAATTGGGAAAAAAAATATTTTTCAGCTGAAATACGCCAGAACTATTCCTGAAAAGTATGAGGAACTATGGAACTCATCTTTATGTGACAATATCTCAGTTTTTTTTTGATTTTCTGAAAAATGCTCTGCTACCGGAAGTTAGCAGATCATTTTGTGAACTATCGTTTTTCAGCTGAAAATGACAGAACTATTCCTGAAAACTATCAGGAACTATAGAACTCATCTGCATGCGATAAGAACTCAAAAAAAAAGTTGATCTGCTAGACAATGATCTGCCAAGTTCACTGACATCAGTTTATCGACATTTAATGAACAATTTTGACGTTTCGGTTTTCGGTTGCCTAGCAACGATTCAATCACTAACTTTATTAAGCGAAAGATGTTTTAAAATGCTAGCTGCAAGTTGCAAGCGACAGTTGACAACAATGCTGGCTCCATTCACATAACTTTCTCTAAGTTTACATTTATACATGTATCACTAACATATTCTAGACACGTAGCACTTTTACAAGTTAATCTTGGATTACTAAGTGAGCTTGGCGCTTTGGAATTGGTAATTGATGCTAAAAGGCGCTTACTAATGGCGTCCCTTCGTTTTAAGAGCTCGTGAACATCTTTGGCAGTCGTTACGGGTAGTCAGAAGCCAGAAAGTCTGACAAACAGTCTTACCGAGGGGTATTGGGTTGAGGAGGTCAGATGGGCAGTCGTTCCTTGCCCCAAAAAACACTGGTAAGTACCTACTCAGCTTCATCCGGTCAGACTGGAAGCCGACCCCAACATAGTTGGGAAAAGGCTCGGCAGATGATGAGACTCTACACACCCATTGTTTTCGAACATAATAATACTTTTCGCTCTTCGTGATTTTACAAAAAAACTAATTTGAATATTACTTTAAACAAATAACGTATTCACAACAAAAAATCTGTTATCTCACAGTGAACGCATCTATAATTTGAATTGCAAATAATCTCGACTGACCACCGTTTGAATCGATCGATTTTCATATGTCAAACCGAAGACTGGCATCACTATAATTACTGGGACCATGGAGAACTAAATGACTAGCGGAGATGTCATAACGCAAAATCTCCTAAGTAGCACGACTACATGCGGGGCGAGGGGGACAAGGAACGTTACTAGCTCCACCCAAATAAATCACCAAATAATCGGGACTAATCTTTGACAGATTAATTTTAATTTGACAAGGAACCCGAACGTCTCCTTAGTTCTAGTAACTGATCACGACTACCGTACGTAACTTGAGCTACAAGAAGGCGCCTGACCTACCGTTCTTATGACATCTCCGCTCTCTTTCCTTCCTCTGTGCATGGGACAGAGTAAAAAAAGAACATGTGATAAAAAATGGCGACGATTTTTTTGGCGGGATGGATTTTATTCTAAGTTTGGAAGTTTTTTTGCTGTTTCTAACATGTGTTAACCGTATGTCGGTTGTTAGTAACGAATTTATTTCGTCATGGCCTTTTAAATAGAACTAGCTTCACTCGCGTCCCGAGATAACCGCTTCCCGTAGCCGGATGGTGACAAAAACTATCCTATGTCCTTCTCCCGGGTTTAAGCTACCTCCCCTCTAATTTTCAGATTAAATGGTTCAGCCGTAGTATCGTAACTAACACGACTTTCTTTTAAAAGAAAATCTTGATTCCAATCAAAGCTTTCAGTCGGTCTGATACCGGCTAAATAGCTGATCTTTGTAATGTGCGTACTACCATTCATCTTCATACTGATTTATGAGCCCAAACAAACTATCGGCCGACTAAAAGATTTCAGGTACTCTTAAAAGTCTAATAGTGGCGCTTATGACCATAAAAATGGTTAAATACTCATTCAAACTAAGAGAGAAACTAGAAAATTCTGGGAAAATCTACATCGTGACTAATATAGTCTGTTATTTCTTTTAGTCATCACTCTATAATATGGTTACGTCATCTTTCAAAGGTCAACCGTCAATGAGAGTCGTTGTAGTCTGATATACGTTTAAAGCTGGTTCCAATATTCATACTATCCGTTCCTTTCCTTACTAAGGATAGAATTTGACATTTGTACACGTAATGTCAAATTCCTGTCAAACTTGAAGATAGTTTCTATACTACTACCAATGGCTGATAAAAAGGTGAAGGAAAACATCTCGAGGAAACCTGGACTTTAGAGTCTGAAATCAGCAACCCGCATTGAGCAAGCGTGGTGATTAGCGCTCAATCCTTTTTCGTGTGAGAGGAGGCCGCAGCCCAGCAGTG
The DNA here is from genome assembly GCA_033682625.1 of Helicoverpa zea x Helicoverpa armigera. NCBI lineage: Eukaryota > Metazoa > Arthropoda > Insecta > Lepidoptera > Noctuidae > Helicoverpa > Helicoverpa zea x Helicoverpa armigera. Next base: position 5,135,542 of record JAWIIS010000031.1, read on the forward strand.
GGACGATAAAAAGGCTGTAACAGTATACTAATATAAAGAGGATTTTTTTTTTTGGTTCCAAAACTACTGAACCGATTTGAAAAATTCTTTCACTGTTGGAAAGCTACACTCTTCCCGAGTAACATAGGCTATATTTTATTCCGGTACGGGCAGTAGTTTCTACAGGACGAGGGTGAAACCGCGGGAAACGGCTAGTTTGCAATACGTCTGTCATTTTATCTAGTGACATATTGGCGCCAACTTTACCTATCTGCTTTTACGACTAACTTCCGGCAAGCTACATGATAAAGAGAACATAGATTTATTAATAGTTACATAAACCATACGTTAATGTACGAGTATGACCAGACATAATAGGGTTAATAAATCTTTCAGTTTAAGGCATAAATTAGACTTTTAACACAGGTAATTAAAAATATTCAAGACATTTTAACTGGGTAAAGAATGGTTAATCTATGCCTTACATAAGGATCCGAAAATAAAAATATGTGTGTTTGAAACTTAAACTTTACTCCTATAATTGTAAAAGCGTAATAAATTAGCTGAAAAGTTACAAACTTAGGAGAAATAGATATCAACCAAAATATTTTTCTATTTACATAATAGTACAAGGCCTTGCCATTCTTCTTATTTGATTTCATAATATTTTAATTAGGAGAGGAAGACTATCATTATTCTCTTTATATAGAACATAATAACCAAATATTTATTTATTCTGACCAAAAATACATTTGTGTCGAATAATATACAAACTTAAGTTAAAAAATACCATTAATATCGTAGAGATTATTATTTTTAAACTTAAGAAAAACAACTTTTAACTTTTTATTTCATGACTCATCCACAGACTAAAAATTCTCAAACACTAGGGTGGCCCAAAAGACCAGTTTCCCTTTCCCAAAGTCGTTCAACCGTAAAATATTTAAAAATAACACCAAATTAGGTTACAATAGTTCCAAGAATGGCGCGGACACAATACGCCGATTACGTTTCAAGGTCATGCTGTGTTCGGAATTTAAACATTTGACGCCATTATACAAATATTAAGACAGAAGGCTTATTAGGTCTGCCAGGGCTGTGGGATTGTTCGCGCGAGTTACCGCGGCCCTGGTACATAAAAGGCCTATGACTGAACACGACGGTTTTAGTCAGTAAGTCTGACACTCCCTCACCGCTGCTAACCCACAGCGGGAGGGGTCATTTGATGATTTTTGACGTCGTTAAAAAAGGCTTATTAGGCAGACTTTTTTAAAGACAAGTATGGTTGTTAAAAGAAAAGTTCGTTGGTAATTACAATTCTATGCGAATAGTTGATTGTGTATTTGGTAAGAAATTCTGTCATTGAACATCTTCGGCAGTCGTTACGGGTAGAAGCCAGTGAGTCTGACAACCAGTCATACCAAGGAGTATTGGGTTGCCCGGACAACTGGGTTGAGGAGGTCAGATAGGCAGTCGTTCCTTGTGGCACACTGGTACTCAGCTGCATCCGGTTAGACTGGAAGCCGACCCCAATATAGTTGGGAAAAGGCTCGGGTCTACTAGGAAATATTGGCTTAACTAACCGTAACTTCTCAGCGTTTATATATATATATATTGCAGAAACTGTATTATCCTTCTTTATTTGTTTTTGTTTGAAATTAAACTTCGGTTCATTGAACTAAAAATATACTATTATTTGGCTTAAAATCACTTTGTCACAAACTGGATCTACTGTATATCTTTTTTCACAACAATCCCATTGTCGTTAGATAGCCCGTGTTTTAAAAAATGGCCGACTCTAAGCAAACTTGTTTTATGATATTTTTTGTTTGCACGGCGGGGATACAATGTAGACGCAATTTTATTACTGTGTGAATTGTAAAGAGAAAAAGATACATTAATTGCCATAGATTTAGGATCCCAATACTTTTTGATAGATTAGATAGATAGATAGATAGATAGATAGATATATTCTTTATTATGCACACCAATTGGTGTGCATAATAAAGAATATATCTATATTCTTGTTGATTTTTAATTAAAAATCAACAAGAATATACAAAAATTTTGAAGTTGGTGACACAATGGGCGGTCTTATCGCTAAAAGCGATCTCTTACAGACAACCTTTGAGATTAGTTGACCGATAATTATAATGTATTAGTGCTAGCGTTTTCCCGCGGTTTCACCCGCGTCCCGTGGGAACTACTGCCCGTACCGGGATAAAATATAGCCTATGTTTCTCGGGAAGAGTGTAGCTTTCCAACTGTGATAGAAGTTTTCAAATCAGTTTAGTATTTTCGGAGCCTTTGCGATTCAAACATTAGGGTACAAACAATTTTTGTTTTACTATTTAGTATTATATTAGTACTACAGAAATAATCATGTAGATATCAATGGTTGTCTCTCTATACTCATTTGTATTCGTTTCGCAAAAGTTGAAGGTTATTTTTGGTCATGCTGTCATCTTGACACCATGTAAATTAAATTATTTATTTTGTCACATCTGTGCAAAAACTGTTCTGAGAAAAATCTTTTAGTACTTTCGTCTGTCGTAAGTGGTAAGTATAGTAAAAATTTGTAAAATCGTTAAAATAAATGCCTTCCTCTATCGTAAGTAAAGTAAAGTAAAAATTTGCAAATCGTTAAAGTAAATACCTTTTTACCAAATAATATTTGAGCTGCAAAAGTCAAGGTAATTTGACGGGAACCAAATTTTTTACGAATTTTTGACTTATCCGTCAATTTACTTTATTCCCGAGTAAATAATAAACATAACAAAAAGTTCAACATCTGTTGAACACTTGTCTAAAAAAAGTTAGGCTGCAAAATGGTCCTTATTTCAACGTCATAATCTGTCATTTTTTTAGACAAGTGTTCAGCAGACGTTTAAAAGTCTTTTTGGTAAGTACGTAATTTCTGCTAATCAATGAAGCTACGGGAACGCGGTACAAGCATAGACAAATCATTGTTTTTTTTTTATATTTATTTACAATCTGGGAACGAAGAAGACTAGTGTTGCGAATAGTCGATATTTTCTAACGATAGTTGGTTCCAATTGATTTAGTAGGTCACAGTGACAAACTGTTATTGAGCTAGTGAATCATTTATTTTGGTTTATAGTAATATAATAACGACGAAACATTTTTAATTGTTTGTTTTTAAAGGGCTCCGACAACTACTGACCCGGTTCAAAAAAAAATCTGTCTTGTGGAAACTACTGTCTGTGGTCCGTACCGGGATATAATATAGCCTACTAGCTTCCGCCAGCGGCTTCGCCCGCGTAGAGTTCGGTTATATCGCGTTTCCAGGAGACTTCTTCAAAAGTCCGGGACAAAAACTATCCTATGTTCTTTCTCAAGGTCAACTCTATCTCTGTACCAAATTTTATTGAAATCAGTTCAGTGGTTTAGACGTGAAAGCGTAACAGACAGACAGAGTTACTTTCGCATTTATAATATTATTAGTAGGGAAGTAGGGATGGTACTCGGGAAGAGTGTAGCTTTCCAACAGTGAAAGATTAGTATTTTCGGACTCATTAGAGTACAAACAAAAAAGTTTTTCCTCTTTATTATATTAGTAAAAATTAGTGTTTATTACAATCCGATATAAAATGCCTTCCAAATAACAGTTCAACACACACTATTACAGGTATCTATCCACAATGATGAGGCACAATTCCGTTGTAGCATCGAGCCAGCAGGAATTGCATTAGAAGCCGTACGATGCGGCTAATGGTGTTAAAATAGCGATGTGTACTGACGTATCATGATGTTCTGTAAGATATAGTGATATATTAGATGGTGGATTCTTGATCACATGTCGGAAACTTGATGTTACTTAAAAATGGTGATATTTTTGTCGACCATCAAGTTTACAAATGAACTATACTTATTGGCACGGATATTGAGCCCTGACCTTCACCTGCGCAGAAGCGATTTATTGGTTTATTGCCTTATGTGTACAGTGCGCAAAGCGATCCCCACTCTTCCACCGAGAGCTCAATATCCATGCCGGTAACTATACATGTAGTAAACTAACTTGTACTAACATTTCTAAGTTTATAATTTGAGTCAATATCTGGAATTTTTGGAGTCATTTTGAAATTTACAGTTTACAGTTGTAAATATATCTATAAGCTCATTATCTGCCTAGGCGACCCATACCTTGTTTGAGAAAAGGCTATGCCAACTTTGATATGCAACAAAGTTAGGGAAAAGGCTGGACAGATAAACATATGGAAACTACATCAAACAGGCAAGCAGAATAAACTAATTTCAATTGAAACAGAAAAAACCGGCCAAGTGCGAGTCGGACTCGTGCACGAAGGGTTCCGTAAATTACAGTTAAATCAACCTATCTCAAAAACTATAAGAGATGCTTTGATCAAACCAAAAATCGTTGAAAGAGTTAATTAGCATGCATCACCTCTATTTTTTTTAGAATTTTATACCCCGTAGTTATAAAAATAGAGGGGGGGGGGACATACTTTTTACGACTTTGAGAGCTGATATCTCAAAAACCGTTCACTTTAAGAAAAATGTTTTTTAGAAAACTTTATATCATTTTAAAAGACCTTTCCATTGATACCCCACACGGGTATGTACATCGAAAAAAAAAATTTCATCCCTCAGTTACATGTATGGGGGGCCCCACCCCCAATTCTTTTTTTTACTATTTAGTGTCATATTTTTGTAGCGGTTCATACAACACATATTCCCATCAAATTTCATCACTGTAGTACTTATAGTTTCCGAGTAAATCGGCTGTGACAGACGGACAGACGGACAGACGGACATGACGAAACTATAAGGGTTCCGTTTTTGCCATTTTGGCTACGGAACCCTAAAAACGTGTCTCTTGCTTGACCCATGTGCAAATTATCCGAAATTTTCCTTTAAAAACATGCATTTAAATCAAATAACGTTTTGAGTCTTTGAAATGTCCTTGAACGGTCATTAGTCTGAGAATTCCAATTGTTTTTCCATCCTTTGTCAGAAGATAAGTAATGAGAACTTTAGGAATTAGTACAATTTGCGTCATTTAATTTTGCTTGTCTGAAGTTAGCCATTTGACCCGTTTAAAGCTTTGCTTATCCGAAGGTGGCTGCTATTGATTACACCAGAATAACAGGAACCACCGGTCCACTTTCAACAATCCCTTCATTGTTATATATCCTATTTATCGAAGATGGCTATAGGCTACATTTTATCCGAGTGTGCGGAGGAGTTAACAAGGTATGCGGATAAAATAACTGCGCTGGCAGAAACTAGTCATATTATGTTTCTTAGAAAACTACAATTTACTTTAAATAAAATGCTTAACTCACCCTAACACTTACTGTGGATTATAATAGGTATATTTGTGGATTAGCTTACAATAGATATAATTATTGACATTGGACCCAAAAAAGTAATTCCAAAATTAATCTCTACTCGCAAAACAACGGACGATCGGTTATTGCAAACTGCAGTTAGCCAGGTGAACAGAATTCACCATGTTTATAAATAGGGCGCTAAGCGCCAGGTGATTTTAACAATCTTAACAAGCCAACATAAGGGGTTCTTGAGCAAATGTATTATGCTAAGGGTGCTATTTCTGAGCAAGTAATAATACTTTTGTTATTGTGAAAAGGGGTCAAGGGATTCACTTATTTTTGCATAGCCTGCTTGGGTCTTTAATTCTTATTAATTCAACATCTTTATTAGGATAAAAATATGGTGTGGCAAATTTTCTTCTTATAGTAGTTTCCCTTGAATTCCTTGGGAATTACTCTACGGACCTGGATTAAGCCTTCTTCTATAAAAGAGCTATCTAACACTGAAATCATTCTTCAAATCGGTACAGTGTTCCTGAGATTATTTAATTAGTGATTGAACAGAAGAGTTTGTTCCACTACTTCTTCCAAGCAAACACACAGGAAGTGATGAGGAGCGCGGGTTTTTAGAGCTGTCTTTTGTAGACTAGCTTAACCTTCAAAAAGGATTGATTTTCGGCCTAACGATGTCCAACGACAGCCGGGACCTACTTTAACGTGCCCTCCGAAACATAGTCATTGATGTCTAAGATATACTTAGAAAGTATACAGTAAGGACATGGAGTGGCTAAAATTTCCACAAGTGGAAAATGCATGCATACATGCAAAGCTTATAACGAAACAATTTAAACCCCATTACTGATTGCATTTGGCGTTGGCGATGGCTGATCCTCGCGTTATGCTCGTGAACGGGTGCTGCTTGTGGTGCCAGGTCGTCTTACTGACTACATATTAGTTTTTTTTGTTTTTATTTGTAAACTCTTTTTATTTTACATATGTTCTGGCTGAGCGGTCTAATTTACTAATTTACAAAAGAATAGCACATGTAGGTGGGCACTCCCTGATATTCTATTAAGTGTAAATAATTGGAGGCTATAATTTTCTGTTCATCAAACATATTCAATGCTTGAGTTAGTTAAGGTATGTAGGGTGAGTGCTAGCTAGCATGTGGTGTATAAATTATTTTTACTGTATTTTCCTCTATGGTAATATACAAATTAAATTGTATACAAATGTACATATCAAACAATGTTTAAGGTTCTTCTAACCTAACAGACAGACATGTGTTGCTGGGGAGTTTGTTGCGCCACTTCTTCTTCCCAGCAAAAACACATAGGAAGTGGTGAAGGGTGGGCGTTTTGGGGGTTGTCTTTTGTAAATTTATTTTTTTGACGTTCGAAAAGTGCTGTTTTGCAGCCAAGTTTGAATAAATGACTTTTGATTTTGATTTTGATTTTGATTTAACCAAACATCAAACGGCCACTCGCAGCCGGTCCTAAAAATAAATTGAGTGCAAACAACTTGAATCCTGCCTAAATTAGGAATAATTAAAGTTGTAATCAAACGGATCAAGTAGGTACAGCTGTGTTGTTTGTTGCTTCACTTCTTTACACAAACAAACTCAAACTGAAAAACGTTTGTTCAAATTAGGCTGATAAATCAGCACTTTTCGAACGTCAAAAACAAAAGACTGCCCTCAAACGCCCACCCTTTACCAGTTCCTATGTGTTTTTGCTGGGAAGAAGTGGCACAACAAAATCCCCTGCAACACATGTCATGTCTAATCTATATTTATCTACATGTGTATGTATAACAACTTTAATGCCACAAGAATGGTCTCACCTAAACAAACCAAATGTTTAGGCCTTGTTCGGACTATTAAGCAGATGGTTTATGTGAAGTTTGCACAAAATCAGTCAAAGAAAATGGTGGACTTTATATAGCGAAGTACGTACCGCTTGCCACTAGTACTTTTACAATCCTACTAATATTATAAACGCGAAAGTTTGTATGGATGTATGGATGTTTGTTACTCTTTCACCCAAAAACTACTGAATGGATTTTAATGAAACTTTACAATAATATAGCTTATACATCAGAATAACACATAGGCTACAATTTGTAAACATATTGTTCGAAATACTAAACCTGCGCAGACGAAGTCGCGGGCACCAACTAGTATAAGTATAATAAAGAGGAAAAATTCTTTAGTTTGTAACCAAAAGACTCCGAAATTACTAAACCGATTTGAAAAATTCTTTCATTGTTGGAAAGCTACACTCTTCCCGAGTAACATAGGCTATATTTTATCCCGGTACAGTCAATAGTTCCCACGGGACGCGAGAAAGCGGCTGGTTGGCTATATTTTCTACTAGTACTAAAATTTATTTCTACAGGACGGTGGCAAATAGCTCGTTTCTATCATAATACAATACTTCTCAAAGACAATATGTCTACGTGATACCTGCTAAGCATGAACACTTATTTTTAGTGCACAGATAAGTGCATGACGTCATTCAATGAGCCGGATAACTTATCTACAAGCCCGAAGGTGTTTCTTATCTCCAAGATAAAATGCTACTTAATTTCATGCGTTTGTGTTCAAATGTTATATAATTTTCAAATGCTACCTGAGGAAATTACGTATTTTTGAAAAAAAAAAGAAATTTACAATTTCAATTTGCCAAAAAATTCAGTGGTACGCTGATAAAAAAGTATCGATAAAATAATAAATTTACGCCATCACTACGGGATAAACGCTAAGAAGAAGAAGAAGAAGACTACTATACGTACGAATTGATCCATAAAATTGAATAATAGCTTTCGTTTGCGAAAAACATTGTAAGACACAGCTGTTAAAATCGATAAAATTAATAGTTTCTACACTAGAAAGACACGCTTATAGATATAAAATTTACTACAAGACTTTTCTAATAAGTCCAAACACAGATATGATACGATGTCCCATCATGAAGATTCAGTTCATATCTTCCGGCTCCATCATCAGATCAGTTCGACAGTACCATATTATTGTATTGTCATCAGAACTACATACAGCTGCCGATTTTCATGACGCTACGATCCTTGAAAGATGGTCAAATAAGATTCCATTACATAGTTGCATACAGCACGTAAATGTCGGTCCTGCGCCTGATCTCTCCGGTCATGTCGGATTGCCGTCCCATCGCGCTATGAGAGTGAAGGAATAGTGAGTGCACCTGTGTCTGCGAAAATGCTTGTGCACTTTAATATGTTCTGCACAATTGGCTAATATCCTTACATGAAAACAGCCGACGTAGCCGATAATCAGCTAGGAGAACATCATCACATACGGGTTGACCTAATAAAAGCGTGTTAAAAATCAAAATTGACTTTCTTTTTTTACTTATTACATTGGACAGATGGTGCATACATTTTATTTCTACTTAGACCACGTGCGTCGAGTGTTTTGTTTTGATAACTGACACTCTTGAAACATGAGCCTCCTCACAGCGAGGGCCGAAACGATTAGAGCTCGGTATTGTACGTGATAATAACCACAATAGCTATTAATTTATACTTTGTTATGAATTTCTAAGCGATATCACGAGGCACTTATGTATTCAAGAGTTTTATGGAGAAGGTAGCAAGTTTTATAAAGAAAATAAGGCTTGGTCTATGCTAATATAATCAATCTGAAGAAGTCGTTAGAGCTTGCTAATCTAAAGAAGTTCTGGTCATCATCTCAGGAGTCTTTTCCCAACTATGTTGGGGTTGACTTCCAGTCTAACTGGACGCAGCTGCCTATCCGACCTCCTCAATCCAGTAACCCGGACAACCCAATACCTCTAGGTAATTCGTTGTCAGACTTACTGGCTTCTGACTACCCGTAACGATTGCCAAGGATGTTCAAATAACAGCCGGGACCTGCAGTTTATCGTGCTTTCCGAAACATAGTCATTAGTTCAAGATAGACTTAAAAGTACCTACATACAAACTTTGAAAAGTTGCATTGGTACTTGCCTGACGAGGAATCGAAACATACTCATACTTGAGAGGTTGGTTCTTTACCCACTAGGCCACCACGACTTTTTGCATACTTAAAACTGACATTTGTAATTTGTAATATCCTGAATTTGACCTTGAATGGACACGTGCATTGGCTTAGTAATGGCTACTACTGACTGCTTCGGAAAAAAAATATGATCTAAGTTTGATGAAGTCGTTATAGAGAACAATGTTCAAACTAGTTATTTTTACTTGGTTTCCTGTCATTTGATTGGAGGAATCTAAGTTGGAACTTGATCAAAATCGGTTCAGTTAGACGTGAGATAATCGCACACAAACACACAGGTCAAACTAAGCACCTTATTTTTTGGGAGTCAGTTGAATATCATTGCATTTTTGTGACTGTACGTACAACAATAAGTGCGTTCAGAATATGCCTATTGTTAAACAATTTACGAATTCAAAAAAATAGATATAGGCAAGCAGATTACTGAATGACTCACTTAATACCAAGTGTGTTACAGCCTTATCAATCGACCTTTTGCCCAATTATTTCTTTAATTTTTACAACAAAATATACGTTAAAAATGACGTCAGACGCCTGTTAGTTTGTAATAACCGATTTCTGAATGCCAATGTGAGCTGGGTACAGGAAAAAAACTAAGTAACATTCTTTATTTCTATAGATGACGTAATTAATTATTATGTATGTAGCTTTAATTACTTATTCAGACGCTCTTCAGTATTCTCACGTTTCAAATGTAATTTAAAAGTTAGAAAATAATTCATCTTCTGCCTAGGCTTTTCTCAACTATGTTGGAGTCGGTTTCCAGTCTTAACTGATGTAAGTACCAGTGTTTTAGAAGAAGCGACTGCCTATCTGCCCTCCTCAACTCAACCCAGTTACCCGGGTAACCCAATACCCCCTTGATAAGACTGGTTGTCAGACTTACAGACTAATCGTAACGACTGCCAGAGATTTTCAAATGACAGTAAATATTGATTGCAACAAAAAACTGTCAACATTTTCAAAAAATATCGATATCGATAAAAAAAAACTGGGAACTTGACAGCACTATGACGAATCGATGACCAAAAAATAACGCCAAAAGTATCCAAAAAAGAAATTAGCAGATGCACCACACAAATCCAATGCACGCGGAGAAAGTGCAGTCCAACACGCGAACACGCACACAAACACACACAAAAAAACTAGCAAAAACACACGATTTTTTTACACTCCAAAAATTAAAATTTACACTTGGAAAATCACTGTTTTTTAATACCTAAATGTTGTTGTAAAAAAATCACTGTTTCCGACACTTTTTGGTAGATTTAAGATAACGCGTTATGGCGTCCGCGCGCGGCAAATGACAGCCTGTGACTGGTTGGATTCGGTCACATTTCAGATTATCGCAGAATTTTTAGGGTTCCGTCGCGTTGCGGGTGGTTTTTTTATACTCAAAGTCTAAGTTATTTTATTTCATTTAGGCCTTTACGAGCACTTATGAGAGTGAAAAATATAAATATATGTGATAATTTCTACATTATATTAGTGTTAGATACTTTTTATCCGGATGAGTGGAATAGTTCCTATATTACGCGGGTTAAAAACGCTGGTTAGAGGTACTGGTAGATATGATTATTTTCTCGGGTTTAAAAATGTATTCCATTGACGGGAAAGGTCCGAATATTATTTAAAAACTCAAATAATAATTAAACTGGTTTCTAAAATACTGGTTCTTTGGGTCAGAAAAACACAATTGATTTCTTGATTTTCATGACCAGATGTTGTAAGTTTTAAATATATTCAAATTTTGTAATTTACAACACTATTATTATTTAAAATATCGAAAGTAGTAACATAAGATTTAGGAGTTCTTGACGTATGTTAAATTTTAGATTTATTTTTTTGTAAAAAGAAATGGTAAGTAGATTTTCTCCTGGGCACGTTGATAATCTACTTTTTATAAAAATTAAATCAAATATAAATATTAATTTACATAGGTAGACATAGGTACATAATGCCCACTGGTGAGTTACAATAAGAATTAAAATTAAATAAATAAATGAGTATGCAAAAAACCGTAGAGACGTTTTTTTTAAATACTTAAAAAACAACTGGCAACTACTGACAATAAAATGACGTATATATCGCTTACAAAACAATATTTTACGACATGGCGAATTTCTATTCTAACATTTGTTAACCAAACTAGCGCTGAATACAAATAAGGTTTTTAAATGAAATAAATATGTGATACTATGTAAAGTAGGACAATTTCTCTGAGCGCACGACGAGACATTGAAGAAAGTAGTAGCCTGATATATTCATTGTTTACAAACATATTATTATAGTTTACTGCAGTTTCACTCGGGTCCCGAGGGAATTACTACTCCCGAGGCATTTTCCCAACTATGTTGGGGTCGGCTTCCAGTCTAACCGAATGCAGCTGAGTACCAGTGTGCCACAAGGAGCGACTGCCTATTTAACCTCCTCAACACAGTTGCTCGGGCAGCCCAATATCCCTTGGTAAGTTGTCCGACTTTCAGGCATCTAACTAAACTACCCGTAACGACTGCAAAAGATATTCAAATGCCAGCACGAACATACAATTTAACGTGCCCTCCGAAACAGTCATTGGTGTCCAAGATGATGTGATGTCCTCCAAACCGATTACCGGCTACGGCGGCTGTTCTCGTATAAAGAGATTAGCCAACTGCGCAGGACATATTATAGTGCACAAGCAATTTGCGCAGACACAGGTGCACTCCCTATTCCTTCACTCTCATAGCCCGATGGGACGGCAATCCGACACGACCAGGGGAGAGATCAGGTCCAAGATATACATAGAAGATATACTATAATCCGATCAAAAATTTGCAGTCTGTGGAGGTCCAAAGTATAAAGCAAAAAACTCAGCGTCCCGTACATAAGTCTCGTGTAGAGATATATTTTAATGTCTGAACTGACCTTGAAACGGAATCCCGTTTGCTAATTTGTTACAACCAGTTTTATAACTTTGTATGAATGTAAAGTTGTAGGTGCGTAACATAGTATGTTACTCAGTTAAAGCTCTTGAATACAAGAAGACTAATAATAGCCAGCTGCGCAGGACATATTTTAGGTGCACGAGCATTTGCGCAGACACAGGTGCACTCACTATTCCTTCACTCTCATAGCGCGATGGGACGACAATCTGACACAAGAAGACTAGCATAGGGAACAACTCCACACATTCAGATAAAAAGCATCCTATCTATAGGCTTCCTCGATAAATGGGCTATGTAAGACTGAAATATTTTCAACTGACTTCCCAAAAAGGAGGAGGTTATCTATTCGACTACTTTTTGTCTCTGTTACTCTTTTCAAATCAATTCAGTAGTTCTTAAGATTAGAGCGTTCAAACAAACTCTAATCAAATCAGCTTTATAATACACTAGCTGTTTTCCCTCAGTTTCACCCCCGTCCCGAGGGAACTACCCGTACCGGGATAAAATATAGCCTATGTTACTCGGGAAGAGTGTAGCTTCCAACAGTGAAAGACTTTTTAAATCGGTCCAGTAGTTTCAGCGCTTTTGGGGTACAAACCAACATACAAGAAATGTTTCCACTTCATTATGTGTATTAGGATATATATTATCGATGAATGCATGGATTTTATGTTTTTATTAATCCACAATAATCCGTGATAAGTACTTTGTAAAGATAAAAATATACTTATTAAAGTTTATTATCTCCATTTCTAGGTAAAAACGTTGTAACTCCTGAATAATAGATGATTATAAATTTATAAAAATAGTATGTGTATAACAATTATTATCAATCCTGATTATTTTGTGAAGGTCGACTGAAAATAAGTGCATTCATACTTTTCTTTGAAAAGTAATGGCATCATATAAAATTCTTAACTTGTTTGTTTTCATTTATTCAACTTATTATTCAAAAATTAAGTATTTTATTACAAAAAAAAAAAACATAGTGTCCAATCCAGTATCAGTCTAAGCTAGCGGTGATCAGTGCCTCTTACGGCCAGTTTCTTCATCAAAAGTTAAAGTTATGACTAAAGTAATGTCTAAATTAAAAGTAACGGTCAAATTCAATTTTTCTATTAGTTTTGCTGTCACTTTAGCCTTGAAAAAACGAATTTAACCGTTACTTTTACTTTAGACATTACTGTAACTTTAACTTTTGATGAAGAAACTGAACTGGCCGTTAGAGAGAAATCGCATACGTGATTATTACTACAAAAAAAAAACTACTTTTTATCCGGGTGCACGAAGTGGTCCCCTTTGGACGGCCCTTCAGCTTTTTAAATAGGTTACATACAAATAGATTCTCGTACAACTCGTCAGTAAAGTTTATTTATTAGCTCATATTTCTGTCTCTAATGCTAAAAACAGTTAATTAATATAAAATTATTATTTTACATATACGGAACCCACTACATCTGAACAGATGTCTTCAACCAACACGTGCTCACCACCCGTCTATGTTTAGACTAAGTTTTACAACCAAATATGTCGTTTATTTCATTTTGTTTAATTTTTAGTGTTGTTTCAGCCGGAAGGGACCTCCCCTAAGGAGATTTTATGAAGTTAAGCAAAGGATCAATAAGTTTAACTTAAGATTTAAGGCATATTCTGCGATGGCCGATGGGGCCGAAAAGTGCTGGAGTGGAGACCACGGACTAGCAAGCGCAGCGTAGTACGTCCACCAACAAGGTGGACAGACGACCTTATAAAAGTCGCCGGAAGACGCTGGATGCAGGTCGCCTCCAACAGGTATCTGTGGAGATCTAAGGGGGAGGCCTATGTTCAGCAGTGGACGTCCTTATGGCTGAGATGATGATGATGATGATGATGAAGATTTAGGGGATTTTAAGTTAAATTCACATCCTTACAACAGCTGTCATTTGAACATCATTTACAGCCATTACGGGTGGGTTAGAAGCCAGAAAGTGTGACAACCAGTCTTACCAAGTGGTATTGGGTTACCCTGGGTAACTGGGTTGAGGAGGTCAGATAAGCAGCCGCTCCTTGTAAAGCACTGGTATTCAGCTGCATCCGGTTAGACTGGAAGCCGACCCCAACATAGTTTGGAAAAGGCTAGACAGATGATGATTTCTATATAGTGTAGGAATGATATAGGTAGCTATGCATTTACCGACTGCATATTAAAGTTATTAGTCATTGGTTTAATATCATATATCGTTCATTAAAGATTATTGTAATCTGCTTGACCACAGAGTATACCGATAACATTATTGAGGTTAATATAATGTAAAATACCAATTAATTAAATAACGATTTATTATCAAGTATAGAGTTTTTATATATACGTAATATACTTTATCTGGGTAAAAAAAGTTAGTAAAAGCCTTTTCCCAACTATGTTGGGGTCGGCTTCCAGTCTAAACAGAATCCTATTACAATAAATTCAACAGTTTATAAACGCAAACAACTAATTTAAGATTAGTTAGACATACATATTTGGCCTCACTACAAAAACTTAAACATCTGTTGAACACTTGTCTAAAAAATGTGTCTGCAAAACTGACCTTATAAAATTTCAACGTCGTAATCTGTTTTTTTAGATAAGTGTTCAACAGACGTTTAAAAGTTTTTGTGGTACGACGGTTTAAGATTAGTTAATATAGGCAGGGTTCATCGATTCAACAATTACTCTTGTCATTAAAATATCATCAACACGTCTTCGTAATAAAGCCATTTTGAATAGAGTTAATTAATAATAATGATTCATATTGTTTTTAATCTTTAAAATTGAATTTTAATATCTCGATTAAAATGTTATGTGGAAATCTACAAAATCAATTATAATCTTCATCAATTTTAATCTGTTGTTACTGTTACAGCCTTTTTTTTATCGTCCCACTGCACTGCTGGGCTGCGGTCTCCTCTCACACGGAGAAGGATTGAGCGTTAATCACCACGCTTGCTCAATGCGGGTTGGTAATTTCAAACTTTACAGTCCAGGTTTCCTCAAGATGTTTTCCTTCACCTTTTTTATCAGCCATTGGTGTCCAAGATACACTTAGAAAGCACATATAAACTTAGAAAAGTTGCATTATATGAACCCACACGCTCATACTCGAGAGGTTGGTTCTTTACCCACTAGACCACCACGACTTTTTAATCTACACTAATATTATAAATAAATTTATAATGTAAAAAAATGTGAGTACATGGTCTTTGGGGTCACCGGTAAGTGTACGGACTTTTTACCTAACTTTACCCTAAATGGCTTGCACATAAAAAGAGTAAGTCAGTTTAAATATCTGGGACATTGGCTTACCGATGACCTGAAAGACAATGTAGATATTGAGAGGGAGCGCAGGGCATTGGCGGTCCGTGGTAATATGTTGGCTCGCAGATTCGCCCGTTGTACGGACCAAGTCAAAATAACACTTTTCAAAGCGTATTGTCAGGGGCTGTACACGGGTGGTCTGTGGATCAACTATACCAAAAGGTCGCTAGATGTCCTGCGCGTCCAGTACAACAATGTTTTTAGAATGCTGTTGGGACTGCCCCGGTTCTGTAGTGCGTCAGAGATGTTCACACAGAATCGCACTGATGGCTTCCACGCCATCATGCGGAAGAAAATAGCATCGGTAGTAGCGAGAACCAGAGCCAGTAACAACAGTATTCTGGAAACAGTGGCCGAGAGGGTGTTTTCCCCTTTGTTGAGACATTTTGTGGAGAGGATGGCCGCTTGAAAATCTTGTTTTTCATCCTCTGTACAAGATGACTCAAATTCTGTTTTTGTTATTTTTAATTTTGTATGTACTAACACTAGATATAAGGTATATATAAGCTACTAACATTATGGATTTTTTGTTATCCGATTTTTGAAAATAAATTAATTAAAATTAATTAATAAAGAGGCAAAATTATATATTTGTTTGTTGTGGTTTGCTGTTGCTGACATTATTACGTTCAAACAAACAAACTCTTCAACTACATAATGGTAGAATGTAATACATACATATGTAGATACATATGTAGCTACACACGTAACTATGTTAGGTACCCCAGAAATGACTAACAGCTTCGTACAATAGGCTATCGCTATAAAACTAAGATCATCTAAAGTTCTGGAGAAGCCTTTGCATCAACTTTATGCTATTGGTTGTCAATGTTGTGTAAGTATGAACCATGAGGTTAAAAACAACCAAAAATAGTGAGCTAACTTTTACTTATCAGTATTTTTTGCCCAAATTTTTAAGGATTTTGGACTGTCCTCAAAATTTTGCAAATCTCATAGAATCTCAGGGTTATGGGTCGGTATTTTAAAGATCTCTTTTTCATAAAAATGATATTTAATGTTACGATTTTTAAACTGTTAAGTATTTTTGTGAAAAAGATCTCAATATTAGTATTTTCATTCTCAAGCCTTTTCTCCAGACCGATTTTTTTTTTTGGTAAAGTACACGGAAACTGACAGTGTTTTTCGCCTGCACGTAAGTGCACGAAGCGATTCCAGTTGGTTCACTACTCCAAGCTATAATACGTTCGTTCTAGCATTTCCGCCATGACATCACACGCAGGAGATTATTTCCTTCATAGCTCAAGTGTCCGCCGTTAACGACTTAACTGACAGTTATTTTTAACTAGCAACACGCCCCGGCTTTGTACGTATCTGTAAACTATCGTTTGTGAGCTGAAGAATTTGTTAGTACGTCTTTAAGTCAGGAATTACTGGGCTGGGTTTGAAAGGTTTGACACCAGTCCAACCAAGGGGTTGCCTAAGTAACTGGGTTGAGGAGGTCAGATAGGCAGTCGCTTCTTGTAAAGCACTGGTACTCAGCTGAATCCGGTTAGACTGGAAGCCGACCCCAACATAGTTTGTGAAAAAGGCTCGGAGGATGAGGATGATGATGATTGTTTGTAAGGTTCATTAGAGAAAATCTATTTAGTGAGGATAGTTATCCGGGTACGTAAGAGTCATAGTGGCCTAGTGGGTAAAGAACCAACCTCTCAAGTATGCGTGTGAATCCGATTCCAGTATGTACTTTAAGCATTTTTTGTTCACGATAAACTGTAGGTCCCGGCTGTCATTGAACATCTTTGGCAGTCGTTACGGGTAGTCAGAAGCCAGTAAGTCTGAAAACCAGTCTTGCCTAAGGGTATTGGGTTGCCTGGGTAATTTTTTTGACAAGAGGTTAGATGGGCAGTCGCTCCTTGTGGCACACTGGTACTCTGCTGAATCCGGTTAGTCGGCTTCCAAACCCCAACATAGTTGGGAAAAGGCTCGGGAATTGTGGGATAACGTAGCTTCCCAAAATTGACAGAAGTTTTCAAATCGGTTCTGTAGAGTCTGAACCTTTTAGGCTACTAACAAACAAAGTAACAAAAATATGTTTCCTCTTTATTATATCAGTACATATTATAGTACATAGCATAGAAATATAGATGTATATTATGACTGTATTGTTAAGGTACATACAAGTTGACAGATTGATCAAGGTTAAGCTACGCTCAGCGCGGTCGCTTGATGGATGGGTATCGAGAACGCTCCTCGTTTGACAAACAAGTTTATTCTATTACTTAATGCAAAAGTCCTTTTGCAAAATGTCACTCAAATCTTTTATAGCTTTGGTTTGATTGTATAACAAACATGTTAGCGTCTAAAACTTTCACTTTTAGTAGATAAGCCCCTAATATTACTAGGATTTCCGAGGTATTTTTAAACTTGAAAGGTATCAAAATGTCGTACAGTTATCGGCACGGATATTGAGCCCTGACCTTCACCTGCGCAGAAGCGATTTACTGCCTTATTGCCTTATGCGTACGGGTGCGCAAAGCGATCCCCACTCTTCCGCCGAGAGCTCAATATCCGTGCCGGTAACTATACAAAACTTTAATTTGTCCGTCGCTCTTTCATGACAAAACTACTGAACAGATCTTTATCAAAAATGAATAGATACATTGAAAGGACATAGGTTACTTTTAACCCGATTGCGTGAAGGGGTTCTCCCGGGACGTGAGAAAAACCTAGGAGTTCATCTAGTCTCAATAAAACGTTAAATAAAATTACGTAAACAATACTAAATTTCAAACAGTACATACACACATTTTACCCAAAAATTGTATTCTTTTTTTTACCTGGCAACAATGGAAGGGCCACAATTGTTCTCTATGGTATCGCGTAACACAAAAGAGGTTTTTACTTTTAAACAAAGTTATCATTTTATCGCTTTCTAAATATCCACAATTGTTTTAGATACATTGTTCTTCTTAAACGTGTTTAAAAACTAAATGGGATGTGTCATACCAACTGTATCTATTCTAATATCATTTAAAAAGAAAAACTACTGAACCGATTTTAAAGATTCTTTCACTGTTGGAAAGCTACACTTTTCCCACTCCTTCCGTTTATATTTTATCCTTATACGAGCAGTAGTTCCCTCAAGATGCAGATGAAACTGCGGGAAAACGGCTAGTTTTTTTTTCTATAACCTGAGATTATACCCTTACTTACATTACAATCCGATCTTGGAAAATTGAAGTCAAGAAAAAATACAAGAAAAACGAAGATTATGCAAGTATTTTTCTGCATCACATGTAACGTGTTTAAGAGTTAAATATTTAAAATAATTCGTCATCGTAGTTTTTTGGGGTTTGACCGTCAGCATTCATTCCATACCTATGTCACATTGTTCCAAACCTTATATATCTCAAAGCAAGGCAAATGACGTATACAAACCTAAACCTAAGAACCGCCTCCTTTTTGGGAGGTCGGTTGAAAATTGACAGCTGACGCACGCACAGACAATACGAAAAGGCGCCAAACTGTTTAATTGAATGCAAATGGTAGTAAGCTTAAACTACAGACTAAGAAGTCGGCCGATAGTTGGCCCGATGGTTGGAACAATATATTATTTAAAGAAAATCCTACTAGTCCTACTTCCTACTTCATATTATAAATGTGAATGTTTGTGAGAATGTATGGATGTATGTTGTTATTCTTTCACGCAAAAACGGCTGGACCGATTTGGTTGAAATTTGGTGTGTAAATAGGCGATACCCTGGATTAACACATAGGCTAGTTTTTATCAACACTACGCGGGCGAAGTAGCGAGCGGAAGCTAGTCGTGAATAGGTGCGACGACAGGGTAAAAAATCTGATTCTAATTAGTCCACATTTTAGATTGGCAAAAATATGGACATGGTATTTTTTCTTTTGACAAAACACTAAATATTCACTAAGATATAATGCAACAAAGATTGAGAGTGGGGTGACGTCACGTTTATGTAAAATCTTTACTTTAAAGTCACGTAACACAAATTCAATCGTGTTGTATCTCCGTTGTTATTTATTAGTGAGAGAGAAGAAAAAATATGTGTCCATTATTTTAGGGTTATCTAAAAGACAGACTAATTGGTTCTTTTATTCGCCATGCCTATCCACTCAAACTTTTTAGTCAATCTGATACCTGTCAAATACGTGATCGCTGTTTTGTGCGTCCTTCTTACATTCATCGGCCGACTAAAAGTTTCCAGTGTGCACTGTCCGAAGCATACCAAAGGCAAGGCAACAGGTATTTTCTCAAGGTGTTATTATTACACACGATTGGAATGGTACTAAGCTCACGACTGTTCCCGTAGCTTGAATACTGCGAAACGGCGGCCATTTTGAGTTTTGACCTTTTTACTGTCCGTTTGAGTCTAGTGTCAAGTATTCGTAATGTTGGCAATTTAAGAATTTTACCCTTGTAATTTATTCGTATTAATGATGTAATGAGGAGGGATGATACGCATGCAACAAAGTGTCTGCTAAGTATGAATGTAGATGGATGGAGAGGAAGAGGAAGACCTAAGAAAAGATGGATGGATTGCCTGAAAGATGATATGAATAGGAAGGGTGAGTGTCAGATAAATAGGTTGTCTAGTTAACTGTATAATTAACAAATCGCTGTAGGAGTTATCAGAAATCTTTCTGGAACTCCACACCGTTCATAACCATAATTCATCTTTGTGTTTTGTCTCTGTCAGGTAATTAAGACTGTTTTTGTACCTACTTACCGAAATCTGTTTGCATTTATGTCACCTTTATTTTAGCAAGCTATATTAGGATTATTACTAAGACAATATTGATGTAATATGCACCTTTACTGCACTTACGATAAAAATAAAGATGAACGCATCATCTGCCTAGCCTTTTCCCAACTATGGGGTCTTCCAAAAGTCGTGGTGGCCTAGTGGGTAAAAGACCAACCTCTCAAGTATGAGGGCGCGGGTTCGATCCCAGGTCAGGCAAGTACCAATGCAACTTTTCTAAGTTTGTATGTACTTTCTAAGTATATCTTAGACACCATTGACTGTGTTTCGGATGGCACGTTAAACTGTAGGTCCCGGCTGTCATTGAACATCCTTGGCAGTCGTTACGGGTAGTCAGAAGCCAGTAAGTCTGACACCAGTCTAACCAAGGAGTATCGGGTTGCCCGGGTAACTGGGTTGAGGAGGTCAGATAGGCAGTCGCTTCTTGTAAAGCACTGGTACTCAGCTGAATCCGGTTAGACTGGAAGCCGACCCCAACATGATTGGGAAAAAGGCTCGGAGGATGATGTTGGGGTCGGCTTCCAGTCTAACCGTTTGCAGCTTAGTACCAGTGCTTTACAAGGAGCGACTGCCTATCTGAACTCCTTAATCAACCCAGTTACTTGGGCAACCCAATACCCCTTGGTAAGGCTGGTGTCAGACTTACTGGCTTCTGACTACCCGTAACGACTGCCAAAAAAGTTCATATGACAGCCGGGACCTGCAGTTTATTGTGCTACTTTACTGCACTAATGATAAAAATAACGATGAGTGCATCTTACCTTGATATTCTAAGGTTAAGTTCTTATTAATTTATTACTAAGTAATTAATATTTTATTTCTATTTAAATAACTGTGGCAATAAGCTGTCAAGTTCTATAAGAGCGACATCAATATATGAGGATAACTTAGTCTATTTTAATATTGCTATTTATGGAATAAGGTTACCATCAGGAAAATAGTTTAATAGACCATACTTCATCTAGTATACTTCTTATATTAATATAATAGAGAGGAAACATTTTTTTTTTGTTCTCTAAAGGCTCCGAAACTACGGAACCGATTTGAAAAATTCTTTCACTGTTGGAAAGCTACACTCTTCTCGAGTAACATAGGCTATATTTTATCCCGGTACGGGCAGTAGTTCTAGTAGTGAAAAGACAGGAGAATCAGCTATTGTCGATACTCTTTTGTGTTGTTCATGAGTCACGTTCTAGTTTTCTTTCTTTCAAATAGTTATCTCAAAGAAACTGCTCCTTCATTATAATGTGCTTGATAAGCAAACTGGTTAGCTCTATTTGTTAATCAGGTTGCGATAAATTCCTAGCTAAGCGGACCTTAAAGATACCTGCTTTGATAGCATGCATTTAATGAATAAATAGTTCTGTCAAATTAAATGTCAAAGTATGCCATTGAGTGCATTTGAAATTAGTAAAATGGCACTTGGATACATTAGTAGCACACCGTTTTCTTTATGGGAAATCATCAAATGGCCCCTCCCGCTGTGGGTGCAGCGTGAGGGAGTATCAGATGCCCGTTTTCACCAGACTCTTACTGACTAAAATCCACCATGTTCCCTCTTAAGCCCTTTATGTACCAGCGCCACGGTAACTCGCGTGAACAATCCCGCAGCCCCGACAGGCTTAGGTCCCAATAGGCGCCACTGGGGTACAATAGTATGAGTTGGGAATTTAATATTTATTAACTGGCAACTTTTCCATTAACCAAAGACTAGATAGCAATCGCGCCCAATTTTGAAAATAGAAGCAAAAAACGCGGGCGGTTAGAATTACGTCACTATTGCCAAACAAATTCAATATTGCGATTGTTAAACTTATTTATTGACCTTATTGTCATAGACATATGGTCCAATTTTCAGTACCAGTGAAATTTTGAAGTGTAAAATTTATCGTGGTTTGAAATAATGACCGTAGTTTTGGGTGATCTCACTATGGCTTTCGGAAAATAAAATTATTAATGAACATAGTTTGAATCATTTTTTTATTCCGTGAAATTGATAACGGTGCAAGATCGATTAACGGCGGTTTCCAATATTTATTTGCTTACTAGAGATACAATATTGAAATTAGCCCCGTACTACTTACGTCAAATGATTACATTAGAGGAAGTCTGAAAGTAGCGCCAGTTACAGAAAAGATGAGAAGTAGAAGATTGTCATGATATGGGCATGTAATGAGGAGGGATGATACGCATGCAACAAAGTGTGTGCTAAGTATGAATGTAGATGGAGCAAGAGGAAGACCTAAGAAAAGATGGATGGATTGCCTGAAAGATGACATGAATAGGAAGGGAGTGAGTGTCAGTATGACGAGTGACAGGGAAAAATGGAAGAGGGCAAGAGGAAAAAGAAGACTACTTACGTTAAATCCCTGTCTCTAGAAAGCAAGACAAAATATAATAGAGTATTGAGAACGGCCGTAAATAATTGAAGATATTATAATTGATTGTTTATGTATTGTTGTTCCCACGAATATCGGAGAAATCTCTTGTAAGGTAGATCATACATGGCTGCGGGATTGTTCGAAAGAGTTACCGCGGCCCTGGTACATAAGAGGCCTGCGACGGAACACGACGGTTTTTAGTCAGTAAGAGTCTGACACTCCCTCACCCACTGCTAACCCACAGCGAGAGGGGTCATTTGATGATTTTTGACGTCGTTAAAAAAAGGTAAATCGTACATATGTATTTAGGTAAATTTTAAAGCACACTTTCTTCCAAAACTACCTCGTTGGCTTAGCCGTTGCAATGCACGAAGTCTCGGGTTCGATTTCCGGGCTGGGCCAAAATCGCTTTGTGGGTTTTAGGAACTTTCACAAAGCAGCCCATAGACTAGAAGTTGGTGATTAATACACTTGTGCATCGGAGAGCACATAAATGTCGGTCGTGCTTGTGATCTCTCTCCGGTGGTGTCGGCTTGTCGTCGCATCGCGCTATGAGAGTGAAGGAAAAGTGAGTGCACCTGTATCCAAGCAAATACTTATGCTGTATAATATGTCCTGCACAGTCGGCTGATCTCCTTAAATGAGAATCGCCAGTTCTTGGCCCGGCCATTATTATTTTTTCTTTTAAGTTTATATCCATCATTTGGACAGTACCAACCAACATGAATTAACAGCGAAGGAAAATACCATAAACAACAAAAAAATATATACGTTGGATATTTAAAATCTTACCAACTCCACCATGTTAGTTTCCGCGCATGCGCCGTGCACCGCATTCTGTCACGTTCCGTTTAACGCGCTTGATGTACAAGCGATCAAGTATTTAGGTCGCAGAGAAAATTGATATTTTTTTTTATAAAAGGCTTATGTAATTTGTAGCTGTTTATTAAATAAACCATGTGTTATGTGGTCTAATAGTTACTGCTGGTAATTTTGACATGTAGAATTCTGCAATTTAAGATAGATAGCCTAGCCTTTTCCCAACTATGATAGGGCCGGCTTCCAGTCTAACCGCAGCTGAGTGCCAGTGTACCACATGGAGCCACTGGATATTCGACTTCTTGAACTTGGCAACGGCAACCCAATACCCCTAGGTAAGACTGGTGTCAGACTTACTGGCTTCTGAATACCCGTAACGATTGCCAAGGATGTTCAATGACAGCCGGGACTGTTTAATTTGCCATCCGAAACACAGTCATTGGTGTCCAGGATATACTTGAAAGAACATACAAAACTTATACTCGAGAGGTTGGTTCTTTACCCACTACGCCAGCACGACTTTCCTTCTGATGTCATCACAAATTCTCAAAAAGGGCGTGTCTACTTCTTACGAACTACTTATATTAATTTAGCTTCACGGAAATCATGCGTCAATTTAATCATTTGTTTATTGTTTTTGCATGTCATCTATATTAAGAAACCAGGATAACAGGAAATACAATATAAATTTTAAAGAACGGGACATATTTCAGTTAATTAAAACAATACATTGAGTTATTTTATTGACTAATGATAACTATGTAATAATAATATATGTATTGTATATCCTAACATAATAAAGAGGAAACATATTTTGTTTTTACCTATGGCACCGAAACTACGGAACCGATTTGAAAAATTATTTCACTGTTGGAAAGCTTCACTATTCCCGAGTAACATAGGCTATATTTTAACCCGGTACGAGCAGCAGTTCCGACGAGATAAGGGTGCGAGAAAACTGCTGGTAATATAATAAAGAATAATATTTTTTTTGTTTGTTTTAAATGCGCCAAAACTATTCAACAGAGTTTGAAATATTCTCTCACTGTTAGTAATGTAATCTATATTTTATCCAGGTACGGGAAGCTTCTGCGTAGCCATTTCCCAACTATGTTGGAGTCGGCTTCGAATCTAACCGGATGCAGCTGAGTACCAGTGTTTTACTAAAAGCGACTGGGAAAACCACGGAAGCAGTCAGTATGCTTTTGTATGTCATCTATTTTAAGAAATCAGGATAAAAGGAAATACAATATTTATAAATTGTATATTGAACATGAGTTGTTGTTTTATTGACTAATGATTACTCTGTATTCATTATTATTATGTCCTATATTTAGTTACGTTATCCTTATAGGAAGGATATGTGTGTATTGTGGGGAAGAACTATTTATTCCGGTAACTAGTATTAATAACCTTCATAAATAATGACGAAGCTATTAATTAATCGTTGAATATATTGAAACAAGACACATTTTTTTCAGATGGGATATTATCAAATGACCCCTCCCGCTGTGGGTACAGCGTCAGACTCTTAATGACTAAATCCCACCATGTTCCTTCTTAAACCCTTTATGTACCAGCGCCGTGGTAACTCGCGCGAACAATCCCGCAGCCTTGGCAGGCTTTGGGACCTTGTGGCTAAGTTATAAGGGAAAACAGCCAGTGATCTAATAATTTAGAATTTGAAAAAAGGCGAAAGGCAGTTTATGTTGAAAATTCACAACACATATGATTGCGTAAATAAATGTTTCACGCTAAACTGCATTGTTGCAATATAAAATAATGTTAGGTATCGCAATTTGTACAATAAAATGACTTTCCAGCGTAAAAGTTTTGCAAATGGCGGAAAGTTATTTGTGGCGGTAAATTTTAGTTTTAAAAATTAAATTACTTAGTTAATTGTTTTGTGTTTTTCTGGACCTACAGCTTTGTAGTAACTTTTTAATAATGGCGTCCACGGCCGCTTTAGGCTACGGCGGCTGTTCTCATTTAAGGAGATCAGCCAGCTGACACAGCAGGACATAAATTATAGTGCACGAGCATTTGCGCAGACACAGGTGCACCCCGTATTCTTTCACTTTCATAGCCCGATGGGACGGCAATCCGACACCACCGGAGAGAGATCAGGCGCAGGACCGACATTTACGTGCTCTCCGATGCTCGGGTGTATCAATCACCGACTTCCAGACTCCAGGCTGATTTGTGTAAGTTTCGAAAACCCACAAAGTGATTTCGGCCTGACCCGGGAATTGAACCCGAGACCTCGTGCTCCGCAGCCGCGCTTGCGACAGCTAGACCAACGAGGCAGTCTATGTTGAATGAAATACGGTGCACGGTAAATAAATTACCGTATTGTATGTAAACCTTCTGCATATAAACTCCATGCTACAATATCATGGAGCGTGGCTAATCGCGACCTTGAGCTGATAAGGCTGACATCATCTCTCCTTGTTTGTATTTTACTCTCTGGCGAACAAAACGTTTGAATTATGATCATACATTGAAGCTGGAAGTAACGTGAAAAATGATGATATTTTTGAGATGGGTGAACACAAAATTCTGTTTGAAAAGGGCTGTTTTAGGCTACTTTTTACGGTTTTAAGAGAAATACTTTCGTAGAAATTATATAAATAAATAGTAAATTCATTCCCTAATTCTAGGCCAGGTTAACTAGATTAACATTATCTAGTGTCTGAGTTTTCTCAAATGCTCCTGTCAGCTTACTTAAGACATATTTTAAGAATCTGGGCTGTATCTTAAGCAAGTTCAAAAACTTTCATCATCATGTGCCGAGGTTCCCAACATAGCTGGGATCAGCTTCCAGTCTAACCAAACGCAGCTGAGTGCCAGTGTGCTCTTAAATGATAGTCGCGAAATTAGTTAAGCAGAAAAATATCAAAAAATCATTATTAAGTTTCTGTACATGTACATTCTGTACATTTTCATTGCTGATAATTATGTTCATGTCTATTTTCGAAATTGAATCGTAACCAACATTCGAGAAAGTCTTAACTTTATAATGCGCGCGTATGTACTAAGTTTCATCCAGTGTTTTCAACAAAATTTTGTAAAGAAACACGGTCCTATTATCTCAGTAAGCTAATTATCAACAGCCTTGGCATTGTTCAAATATTTGTTCGATAAGATGAGCTCATAGTTTTAAAGGTTTTGAGGTTATCTTGTTTCTTTTCTCTGTAATAGATTTAGAAGTCAGCTGTTTGACCTTCCGCCATGTTTGGGCGTTGGCGCCAAAATTTTACAAGTACCATAGACTAGTCGCCCGACAGTTGGAAAAAAGTTTTTAGAGAAAATGGTCCATTCAATCAAAGTTTCCAGTCGGTTTGCAACCGGCTAAATACCTGATTTTTGTAATATGCGTAGTCTATCATTCATCTTCATACTTTCATGAGCAAAAACGAACTATCGGCCGACTAAAAGTTTGCAGTGTGTGGTTTAAAGGCTCCGGAACTTTTAAACCTATATGAAAGACTATTTCACTATTGAAAAGTTTCAGCAAACAGGCATTTCGACAGAAATCCAACTGCAATTTGCAGTTCAAGGGCAATTTGAATGCAGTTGACACGACTGCAATTGGCGATGCAAAGATTACGCGCACGCCTCTAGTGGCGACATGAAGCTGTCTAAGAACGACACTGACAGCCTTTTCTATACAATTTATGTCACTGTCACTTTTTTCTTTTTAATTTGACGCGCGGTATTTTGACACAAAATGTACGGATATCTGTCAAAGTGTCGTTCTTAGACTGCTTCACAATTTTGACACTAGAGGCGCCAGTTAGAATCTTTGCATCGCCAATAGAAGTGCAAATCAACTTCAGAACACGACTACATGCCGACTGCATCCCAACTGAAATCGGACTGCCTGCACGTTTTCATGCCTTACACTCTTCTTACTAACGTAGGCTATATTTTATCCCGGTACGGGCAATAGTTGCCATGGGACGCGGGAAAAGAACTACACCACAGTAGTGTATCATCAGTAACTCATCTTATAAGTAACTACAGCCACTGTAGTATAAGATGATTTTTATACCAATATCTATTACGTCTTAGTTTGAACATGACCCTATTTATTACCCTACCAGACATAAGTGCATGTATGCAATCGCCGGCAGACGGTCTGTGCGTCGGAACCTGTTCTAACAGTACTGCCGGGTCAGTGGGCAAGCGGCGCAAGCGGTCATAGCAGTGTATTGACACCTTAATTTGTTGTCTATGGAATAGGTGTTACGTCTGTGATGACTTTTGAAGTTACGCGCCCTTTTTTGAAGAGTATGGATCAATGAATTGATGAAAATCTTTTACGCTAAAAATACTCCGAAACTACAGAATCGATTTGAAAAATTCTTTCACTGTTGGAAAGCTACACTCTTCCCGAGTAACGTAGGCTGTATTTTATTTCCTTACGGTTAGTAGTTCCCAAGGGACGCGGATGAAACCGAGGGATAAGGGCTAGTTAATGATAAAGTTATAATAAAACTCTAAAGCAGAAATAGATTGGATTGGCATGGCGAATGTTTTTTATTGAGTCATCATCTGCCGACCCTTTTCCCAACTATGTTGTGGTCGGTTTCCAGTCTAACTGCATGCAGGTGAGTTTTAAAGGAACGACTGCCTATCTGACCTCATCAACCTAGTTACCCGGGAAACCCAATATCCCTAGGTAAGATTGGTTGTCATACTTACTGGCTGCTGGCCACACGTATCGACTGCCAAAGATATTTAAATGACAGCCAGGACTTACAGCTTATCGTGCCCGCCGAAACACGGAATGTTTCTTATTGTGTACATAGCCATAAAAATTCTAAAACATTTCAATTTTTTTTCTATTATAAGTCAAACAATATAATTGTCATGCCCCTTATTAAGCGCTCATAGCGTCATGCAACCTTGTGAGCATGACTGCATCATTTCTGATGTCATGCTGTTGTGATGTACACTTATTTTACTCTCCTCTCTAAATGACCTTTGGTAGAGTACATTATCTGCCTAGCCTTTTCCAAACTATGTTGGGGTCGGCTTCCAGTCTAACTGGACGTAGCGGAGTACATACCAGTGTGCCTCACAAACTGTCTATTTGACCTCCTCAAATTTGGGTCATCCGATATCCCTTGATAAGACTGGTTGTCAGACTTTCTGGCTTCTGATTAACCGTAACGACTGCCAAAAAGATGTTCAAATGTCAGCCGGGACCGCGACGCAGCCGTATTATAGAGTGATTTACTGAGAAAGTCCTAAAAACCATACACTAGACCGCATCCAAGGAAGGGTGCCCAAAGTCCTTAACTGAGCGCTAGGTTAAAAGTGCTTTGTTGATTTTAGTTCAATTTCTAGCCATTTTATAGGAACATCGTCAGCCTTTTATCATCGCACTGGAGGGCTGCGGGCCCTCTCACAAGAGAGGGACTGAACGTTAATCACCACGTGCAAGAGATGCGGGTTGCTGATTTTTTAAATAAAATAATGATAAAAAATATGTTTTAAGTGCAATGAAAGTTATTTCGCAAATTATGTTCGTCATTGACGTCATCAAAATAATCATTTAAAAATTCCTAATCTACAGCAGTAGGTACATAGTCCACAGACCTAATTAAAATTTCACCACAATATGTAAGCCTGCGTCAGCTATAAAAATAAATAGTATTTGTTATAAAATGTATTTTTTTATAATAATATAGAATTTGCAGAATCACCATTACAAAATAATCTCTTGCAACGCTTTACATAGGCGGATTTTTGTCGCGCGTAGCAAAACCGAGCGTGCATTTTGAGCGGAAAAAGAATTGTCTTTACTTAAAGCGCGTTGACAACAACGGCCTAGCCTTTTCCCAACTATGTTGGAGTCAGCTTCCAGTGTAATGCGTTGAAGCGGAGTACCAGTCTGCCACATGGAGCGACTGCCTATCTGACCTCCTCAATACGATACTTGACACGCTGCAATCAGCAAGCATATAATCAAATAAACTATGGAATCAAGCGTTCGTTACTTTGCTGATATATCTATGTGGGAAATCCATGATATACAATTTTAGGTTTACCTGCCTAGTGTTAATATTCGCGAGATAGTTCGATTAACTGTCTCGCGGAAATTAACTTTATAATATACTAGCCGTTTCCTCGCGGTTTCACCCGCGTCCCGTGGGAGCTACTGCCTGCACCGGGATAAAATATAGCCTATGATACTCGCAGATAATATAGCTTTCTAATAGTGAAAGAATTTTTAAAATCGGTCCAGTATATTTGAGTTTATCCATTACAACCAAACAAACAAACAAAGTTTTCCTCTTTATAATATTAGTATAGATTTTACCTAAATTTTTTTTAGTCAACTTTTAAATAAAGTTTGTTTTACTTTTAAGTTGTAATTACATATTTAATGTCCACAATAAATAGGTATTTTGCACGATAACATTGTTTTCTTACACACAAGATAATTGAGAAAGTGAGGTCAAGAGAACAGATAATATAATATTTATTACATTTATTGTGCCGACAATGAAGCCCTTTGTGTAAGAAGTATTTATTTATATGTGATAAAGTGTAAAGTGAATGAGCTCTTTGTCTATGGAACTTTTTAAAAAAATATGGGTGGCCTTCCTAAGGAAAAATTATAAACATCATCTGCATAGCCTTTTCCCAACTATGTTGGGGTCGGCTTCCAGTCTATCAGGATGCAGATGAGTACCAGTGATTTCAAAGAGGGACTGCCTGTCTGACCTCCTCAACCCAGTTACCTGGGCACCCTAACATGTCTTGGGCTGGTTGTCAGACATTCTGGCTTCTGAATGCCTGTAATGACTGCCAAAGATGTTCAGCTGGGACCAATTTATCATGATTTCATCATCTGCATAGCCTTTTCTCAACTATTTTGGGGTTGGTTTCCAGTCTAATTGGATGCCCAATTTATTGAACCTTTTAAAAAAATTGTACGAAAATAATGCTTCAAAGTTATTTACAATCTTTAACTCAGTCAAGTATTCTCCTTAACAATGAGGAATGTTGTTCAGAATAAATTATACTATATCAACTAAATGGTTGTTTTATACCTATACTATGTCTATAGCTTTGGCTAGCCGTGTCAAGGAGGTCAGACTCTTACTCAATATGTCTGCATAATGTAGGCACCTGCATTCACTTATGTCTAATGACCATGTTGATAAGAGAAGATAAAGAGGTATTATATATTACTAGCCGTTTTCGTTTCACCCGCATCCCGCGGGAACTTCTACTCATCATCCTCCGAGCCTTTTTTCTGACTATGTTGGGGTCGGCTTCCAGTCTAACCGGATGTAGCTGAGTATCAGTGCTTTACAACAAGTGACTGCCCTATCTGACCTCCTCATCCCAGTTACCCGGGCAACCCAATACCTTGGTGGGAACTTCTGCTTGTAGTGGGATAAAATATAGCCTATGTTACTCAGGTAGAGTGTAGTTTTCCAACAGTGAAAAGAAATCAGTTCAGTAGTTTCCGAGGCAGAGAAAAAATGTTTCCCCTACATGTTAGTATGGATAAGTATACTGAGGTATCTTCTTAAAAGGTTTGTCTGACTTTAATTTTTTTTATATATAAGTAAGAACCAATAACTGAAAGAAAACTAAAATAAAAATTTTATTTCTTCAGCAACACACAAACTAAACTAGGTACTGCAAAGATATTAAAATTCTCCAAAAAATAAAACCGTTTAACAACATAAAAAGTGTTAGAAGTTTTTAATGAGGATTGTTTTACAATATTAGGTATAGATAGGTGGTGTAGATAGGGTTTTCAACCCATAGTAAAAAATGTGCTGGTTATGAATGGAATGGTACCAGAAAAAACAAAAAAGTCTACTAATACTATGCTGAAAACTGTGTCAAAATCAGTTCAACCAGAAAAACTATTTTTTTCGTAATTATGAATATGATCTGTCAAAAAAATTATTCCATTCTAGAAGTAACAAAATTAACACAAATATTATTGTTTTAGTGACTCATACAAGTTGCTAAGTTTAGATTGTTTAATATTTCAATAACAACATGAGATCATGCATGTTCAAAATAACTTTAAGTTAACAGTATACAGCATACATGGTCAATATTATCGAAATCGGCGGACTGCGTAAATTGCGTGGGCAGGCCCGCACACTAGAGACTAAACAGTCGGGCGACAATTGACCCGATTTACAAGAAAAATAAAAGAACATTTTGATTCCAATCAAAGTTCTCAGTCGGTCTGATACCGGCTAAATACCTGATCTTCGTAATGCGCGTACTACCATTCATCTTCATACTGATTTATGAGCCCAAACAAACTATAGGCCGACTAAAAGTTTGCAGTTTGCGAGAGCTCTAACTTGACTCAGAATTCGGAATAACTTTTTAAACTACCATTTTCCCGCTAAAATAATGAGCAAACAGGTTTTATTTCTGCACGAAGTCACAGACCTCAATGTTTACTTTTGAGTAAAAAATGCCGCGTGTGCGTTCTACTTTCGACATCCAGTAAGAAACTTAAATGTAAGCAAAAACATGAGAAATTCAACTTGTATTAAAGATTTATGAGTTAGAAATAGAAGAAATTACCTTCTAAAGGGCTGTATTCGCTCTCCTCGCCGGAAAATCCGAGTAAAGTATGTTAAAATTCACAAAACTTTGACCCACTCACAACATAACTTTGAAACACAAAATACAACACAAAAAACACTATAAACAACTAGATAACACTTCTAAAATATTGTTTAAGGCACTGTTCACTAGTTCTATTAGTAAATAAAGTTTGTTTTAACGAAAATAAGTCGGCATTTTAAGTTACAACAAAGTAAAAGTTTGACAGTTCGCGTCGAAGCCTCTCGCTCGCGATGTTCACTTCATTCGTTTCGATGGCGAAGTGAACGCGTTCGAAACGTTCCGAATCGTACATTTGTACTTTATGATGACAACCTTGAATTACGCTGACATTTTTTTTTTAGCTTGTCGCTTTCTTACATGTTTGATACGTTTAGATGATGATAATGCGGCGACATTATTTTAATAATATTTTACATACTAAATTAAAGTAAAACAGAAGTCGTCTAACTAAATTGGACATAAATGCCGTTCGCGTGCCACACACGAGTGTGACGAAATACACCTTTTCGAGTGACTGCAGTCTTACTAAGTAATTAAACAATAATGAAAATGTCTTAATATAACGATATCGCGTTAATGTGAGGCATTAATTGGCTAATTTCAGACAGGCAAACTTATTGACAAGTTAAGCGGCTTGGGAAAAGTGAATATTTGTTAGAACTAAACGCACCATTTTGAGGCATATGTATACTTAATCACATATTAGTACATTATACAGTAAGTTTTCTACCTAAAAAAATAACAATCCCGAACAATGAGGGTTTTTGAAATTTTTTCTGCTACCGGGTGGCGCCACGTATGCGTCTGGTCCAAACAGCTGTCAAATAGTATGGAATTGTAGGTGCCGAACTTATTGTTTATTGAAATTCTGTTATATTGGAAGTGTTATTGATTTTATTATGGACTACGGTCAGAATAAGGTTTCCGAACTAAAAATTGAGCTAAGAGAGAAGGTGCAAAAGTCACTGGTACTAAGGAAAAGCTTGTTGAAAAATTTGTTAACACAATATGATTTAGTTTTTTTTATTTACTCAACCGCAATAGTAAAACAATAATGCAGTGCTTTAATTATAAAATAAAAAAAACACTAAAATCGTTCACTATTCATAGTAAAGATAAGCACTTTGACAGTTATTGGACCTGACGACTCGGTGCTGCCACCTCGTGGATTGCCATTTTAGAAAACCCTCATTTTGACATGCAAAAACTCACTCGAAACTTGCAACTCAATCAATGACATCCCATGGTGCGATTCGGAACGATCGCCAACATCAGGCAGCCGCATTCCATACATATTTTTCCCGCCAGACAGAGTCCGCGAAACCGGTCCTGCCGTGTCTATGCCTCACTTCATTACGATTGAATTGTTTGGTTCAAAATACATTGCGGGTTTTGCACAAAAATTCTGAAAGTTTTCTATGATAAACCAGCAATGTATGTGAAATAATTGAAATTTCCACAACGATTTGTCAAGTAAAGATGAACTTGGTACGAGTTTATAGGAATGCCCGAGTTAGGAAGGTTGAAAAGCAGTAATATGTTTTTCATTAGCATTTCGCGTGTAAAAGGTATTTTGTCTTACGTAAGTGCTGTAACTGATTCAGATTAATAACGAATAAATTGGCGTGGAGGTCACATGGCTGATTTTTCATGAATTTTAGTAATTTTGTTTATTACTTATTTCACAGATACACACACAGCGAGAGGGTTCATTTGATGATTTAGAAAAGAATAAAAAAAATGGATTATTTGCTTGGTTCCTCTTGGGGGCAGATAAAAAAAATAAAACAACAGCATTCTTAGAAAAAGTTTATTATTTATCTTTGGTTTTGAATCGTAATTATATTTTAAGTAAGTAAATAAATTGTTCAATTCAGCACTTTAAGCACGAATGATTTAACGTATCGAATTATATCGCAATAATCAACTTTGTTTCTCGAACGCAGATGATTTTCGATACAATAGATAGGTAATGTAGGTATAATCGTCGGCAAGGATATTGAGCCCTGACCTTCACCTGCGTAGAAGTGATTTATTGGTTAATAGGTTTATTGCCTTAAGTGTCCTACAGTGCGCAAAGCGATCCTCACTCTTCCGCCGAGAGCTCATTATCCGTGCTGATCACTATATAAAGAGTGACTGGTAATTAGTGACCGATACAAGAATACGAGATTCTACTCATGATTACAAACAACTTTCTCAGAAAAACTTTTTTTTATACTCATTAGTTTTATCACAATAACGAGACAGCTGTTTCAAATTTTGAACTGTTTTGCTACAGTGATTAAACTAAAGAGAATAAAAAAATTAAGAACTGTTCTTTCTTTGGGCAAGTCTCACTAATTACCAGTTCCCTCTATATATTCCTAGAAATTCGCTACGTCAAACTATTCAATATACAAAGAGTCCTACATGAAATAGGTGTTATACTTAAGAGCGTATACGCTCGGCGCGCGATGTCAACTTTAGGTAATTCAACGCAAAAAACTGCGCAGACTAGCGTCGCGGCTGTGTGCGTGCCTATCATACTTCACGTATAGTCACACAAACCATTTTGATCCTTTCGAGTGAAATTGGTAGAACAAAAAATATATTATTTAGTAAATAGTTAATAGCGGGAAAATAGTGTAAGTCTATGGATGTCTAAAATATAAAAGCATGAAAATAAGTCGTTAATACTTACACTCTTTTGCAAAAAAATCGGGCACCTATGAAAACCTTGGTTTTGAGGACTTTCTGTATATTACATACAATTTTCAACAGTACTAAATAGTCGACTGATGATTAATGACAATGTTAAGAGTTTCTGTATTTTAACCGATTTCAAAAAAAGAAAGAAGGAGGTTTCAATTAGATTGTTTTGTGATTGTTCTCAATTTGATTGTTCTCGATTTCTCAAAGACGCCTGGACCGATTTGGAAAATTGATTGTTTATTTTATATGAATGGTCCAGTCCATCCAGACCGAAAAATTGTGGTCAAATAACAACAATTGCCGGAAAGCCAAATATTGGTGAAGAGCTTGGGTTTACCATTGCAAATAAAGTTTTAAGTTATCTATCCTATATGCTTCAAAAGTTATTCGAGATCAAAAGTCAAAATTTGGGTACATCCAAAATGAAAAAAAAAATTATAGCTCGATTCGTAACAGACATCTGCAATAAGTGATTTCTAGCCTAAGGAGTCCGCCATATTGGATTTAGACTCGCGACACATTTTTTTTCGAGTTATTCATAGCAAGCCCTTTCATTTGATACCCATATCGTAGGAATGCATTAAAAACATTTTTTTATCCATCTTGGGTATACCGCCATATTGGATATAGAATCATACATTGTCATTAAAACTGAACATTCAAACAAAATTTCAACTCAATCGATAAAAAAATATGCTTCAAAATTGAGCTTTAAATAAAATAGTAATGTATCAAGATTTGTTGGTCGCGCTTGAAATGTACTCTATTCTCGGTATAGACGGCAGAGGTTATTCACCCTACGCGATATGACGGAGCGACACGTCCTCTCTCTGTGAAGCCTTGCGGCGGTCTGGTTTGAGTTGACTCGCGTGCAGCGTTTTATAGTAGTTTTTAAATAATTTATAAAAAAATAAAAACGAGAGATTAAATTATAATATAAAGTTTATGTTTTAAAGAAAGAGTTATATTACTATAGTAAATAATTGTTATATTAAATTAAGTCAGATAGATAGGTAAAAAAAGCATTTGAAATTCACAATTTTTCACATTGTTAAAATATTTTTTTCTGAAAGATAGAGACCTAAATCAAAAAATGTTTTCAACTAACTATAGGCATGGGGATTTCGTCTATGAGTAAAAAAATAAATATGATTAGATTTGCCACTGTTTTCACATGAATTTAAGCTTCGAAATAGACGCTGAACGAGAATTTTATAAAACATCTGTTACGTTATAGGGGTTTTAAGTATTTAAACTACACAAATTGAAATTTATGTTCAATTAACTATACAGACAGTGAAATTACCTTGCGTTATTAAAAAATAACATAGTTATAGGATAAGTAGTTACTGAGAAACAGTGGTTTGAAAAGTACCATTTTAGGCCAAATGGCGCGCGGTTGACGTACACGCTCTTAACTACCTAAATACAAATATTTGATCAAGGACATGAGAAAAAAATCACATTAAAACTCACAAACTCTGATTTTGGAAATAAAGGCATTTACACATATCATCATAATACAAATTATAGCAAACATATTTTTCGTCAAATAACTTTGCCCCTCTGAAGTTCGGCATTTCCAGGGAGGAAGGAAAGAAGGTAGGTCAGACCCCTTTTTGTAGCACTAGCAGCCAACTTCACAGTGGTAAATTAATTTGACAAAAATTGTATTTTTTTGTGATATAATACAATTTAGCGGATTTTGAAGTCTAGTTATATTAAAAATATTTTAATTCACTGGGTTGCATTATAACTACAGTTGTCTATCTTAGCAAGATATTAATTATATCTTAGGCCCTATATAGAAAGAAAGCCGATCTACCCAGCGCAGATTAAGGCAACGAGTATTACTAGCAAGGGGGATTGGGTTGCCCGGGTAACTGGGTTGAGGAGGTCAGATAGGCAGTCTTGTGGCACACTGGTACTCAGCTGCATCCGGGTAGACTGGAAGCCGACCCCAACATAGTTGGGAAAAAGACTCGAACATGACAGAATGAATCAGCGCTGATAAGCGCTGGTAGATCGACCCAACTACCAGCTTTCTTTCTATTTACGGCCTTAAGAGAGCTAAAAAGCGTTAAAATTTCCCACCAAAAATGGGAAATCAGGCAACGCTAGCAACACTGGCAAGCTAAATTTTCATCTTAATAAGTTTATTCTTACAAAATCATAAGAAGCTACTTAAGTTAAATAATACATAGATATATTAAAAGTGAGATCTAAATAAGATCATTGATTCAATACTTATTAAAACCACAGTTTAACTATTAGGTTGCCCGGGTAACTGGGTTGAGGAGGTCAGATAGGGCGGTCGCTCCTTGAGGCACACTGGTACTCAGCTGCATCCGGTTAGACTGGAAGCCGAACCCAACATAGTTGGGAAAAGACTCGGCAGATGATATTTTACTTACTTATAAGAACTATAGCTTATTTTTAGATAATACATAGAAGAAGCTGGATATTAATTTATTCAAGAAGTATGGACTGAAATATTGTTGGCTCGGACATGGTGAAACTTTTGCAAAATATGTCCCATATAAAAAAAATATATATGTCTTCTCAAATATCAGACATGTGAAGATAGACTATGTGGCATCAAACGGGGTATAGTTGTTCTACTTTTGGAGCCATTTAAAATCTTAGAAAGAACATATTTTACAAAGGCAAAAGAATACTTTAAAATAAATTAGAAATTAAACAAACACAAACCAAGACACAACCTAATTAGATGGATCACAAAATAATATATTATAAAATCGCGTCACTCCCGCCATCTTTGATCTTCATAGACAAACAACACAGTTGCAAAACAAGCCTTATTTAGTAAAAAATATAGTGCATTGAATATTTTTTTTGTTTATGGAATTAACAATGTGATTAATGCTTTTTTATGATTATGATACTCTCGTCAACGCTTAGTTATAATTTTGGCAGTTATTTCGAGATATGTTCAGTGAGGGTATTACGTATATGTCAACATGAACTTAAATTATAAAGAGATTGCAAGTTAGGCTAAGTTTTTAAGTGGTAAATATCGAGACTTGATCGAAGCTTCATGTGTAGTAGACAAATAAATAAAAATTAAGTGTATGTTCCACATTAAAAGAATCGCATTTTACAGAACGCATATGGATGTACAGTAAACTGCCCATCAGTGGTAACTGTCATGCACCTTTACTCAGTAGTAATAAGTAAGATTTTCCTATAAAACTGTTACCACTGACCAGAAGTTGACTGTACATGTACCAAAACATAAAAAAATTGTCCATTTGTTCCAACTAAACTCTGAAACGGTTCGATCAATTTTACCGGGACTTTCAACGTAACTTAACCACTTCACTGTCCATGATGCAGACACAATAGTTAAACAATTGCCGTCTTACCACAAAAACTTTTAAACGTCAGTTTAAGACTCGTCTAAAAAATGACAGATTATGACGTTGACATATGGTTCATTTTGCTGTAACATTTTTTTTAGACAAGTGTAAAACAGATGTTTAAGTTTTTGTAGCAAGGTCATTGGTGTGCATCACATACTAGCTTCTGCCAGCGGTTTCACCCGCATCCCGTGGGAACTACTTCCCGTACCGGGATAAAAAGTAGCCTATAGCCTTACTCGATAAATGGACTATCTAACACCGAAAGAATTGTTCAAATCGGACCAGTAGTTCCTGAGATTAGCGCGTTCAAACAAACAAACAAACTCTTCAGCTTTATAATATTATAGTATAGAAGACTCATGGGACAGGGAAGTTATTAAGCTACTTTCTATACTCCATTAAGTCTCCCCGGCTCATTTAAGCCCATTTGGGTCTTTCCCACAAAAGTGGGCTTAACTTCAAGATGGTTTGTCCAGCGGTGGGCTGGTTGGTGTTAGTCTGGCAACCAATGCTGGGTCTGCCATAGAAGACAATAGTACCCGTTGTGGGTATTTGTTGAGCTTGACGACTGAAAAAAAGTAAATGAAAAAGTTTATTTAGCATTCTAAAAAAAGTATACTTTTACGAAATAACAAGGTTTAAGGCCAACATCACCACAAAATGGATCCCTGATGATGGTAGGCGACCAAGAGGAAGACCAAGAAAACGCTGGAGAGAGGACCTAGATAACTTCCACAAGGACTGGTCACAAATGGCGACCGATAGGGATAAATGGAAGGCTATGGGGGAGGCCTTTGCCCAGCAGTGGGACAACACAGGCTAAAAAAAAGCACTCGGCTCCTGTGCGAAATGGACAAGGGTTATCGTACCAAAAGGGCCGGGTGCGACGTAAGATGCGAGCTCGAAGTGTGAGAGAATTAAGACGAGTTGAAATGTAGGAACGATGATTGGAAGAGGAAGAGAGCAGATGTTTTACGGCAGATAGAAGAGAAAAGAAGAAGAAAACATGCTGCGCCGACCCCAAATAAAATTGGGATAAGGGCAGGAGGATGATGATAGCCTTATTCTACATAATTATGGTTACATAAAAACATCTGAATGAACCTATCAATCGTTCAAAAAAATATCTACTAACTTAATCTGTTTCACATCAGAAATGTTACAGAAAATGCTCGCTATCTTATTTTCTTATAGACAAAAAAAATGGGGCAAACGATGGTGTCCAAAAAAATTTTAAGCTTCTACAAAAGTGGTCACTTTATTTTGTATTTAAAACAACATAAAATTAAACACCCATATTGAACGCATTAATTGATTTAATTTTGGGAATGGAGGCTAGTGACTCTGTGAAAAAAACTAATTTGCAAGAGTTTTAACAACAGTTTATATAAAAACATTTTTTACATTATAATTTTGTGTGTATGTAATACTCACATGTGGAGCATATCTCTGCAACAGCGGTCGGTATCCGTGACCGAACGTGGCTATCATCGGAGCCTCCTCCGCCTTGTGGGGGTGCAGGGGGATTATTACTCGCACCTAGAGGAGAAAATACACAGCTTTAATACAAAAAATTAAACATTTGTTGAACATTTGTCTAAAAAAATTTAGTTGCGAAACAGACCTTATTTAATCGACATAATCTGGCATGTTTTTTGAGAAGTGTTCAACAGACGTTTAAAAGTTTTTGTGGTACGACAGTGTTTTAGTACACTAATATATCTAATTTAATATTATAAAGCTGAAGAATTTGTTTATTAGCTTGCTTGAACGTCGATTTTATTTTCTTCAATCATTCTTTCAGTAAAAGTAGTTAGCCCTAGCCCATGTACCTAACTAGTAAGGTTATAGGCTATTGTATATACTATATGTATATGTATATGAACTTTATCCGGGTGCACGAAGTAGTTCCTACTTCATTCACGACCACCCGGTTGTCATTCGAACATCTTTGGCAGTAGTTACGGTTAGTCAGAAGCCGGTAAGTCTGACGATCAGTCTTGCCAAGGAGTATTGGGTTACCCGGACAACTGGGTTGAGGAGATCAAATAGGCAGTCGCTCCTTGTGGCACACTGGTACTCAGCTGCAACCGGTTAGACTGGAAGCCGACCCCAACATAGTTGGCAAAAGGCTCGACTGATTTTTAAGAGTCAGGTATACTCACATCTTCCTCATAAGGTCTGAACACGGTAAGGGGCCGCAGCGAGGTAGCGTCCGCCACGATGACGCAGCCCCACGCCGTGCCTATGTACAGCTCGCCTCTCAAAGCACATAGAGCTGTCACCTGGAAACGAAGTGTCAAGATTTTTTATAATTACTCAGTAGTCCATTTGAGTATAGTTACCGGCACGGATATTGAGCTCTCGGCGGAAGAGTGGGGATCGCTTTGCGCACTGTACACATAAGGCAATAAGCCAATAAATCGCTTCTGCGCAGGTGAAGGTCAGGGCTCAATATCCGTGCCGATAACTATAAGCCGTGACATCCATGACATGTCCGCTAGTCATTTTCTACTCCATGGTTTTCAGTATTTGTCATTATTATACTATACATGAAAAGAAATAGTTAATCTGTGAAAAAATCATCTGTAGCTAGCTACCACGGTTCATGAGAAACAGACTGGTGACAGATGAACAGCGAAGTCATCGTAATAGGGTCCAGCATGTTGCCCTTTGCATACGGAACCCTAACTGTGCAACTAGTGTGACGTTTCATAGGAGCCTGCAAAGTTGGGTTGTACAAAGGTAGAAGACATAGGGAGAGTTCAAAGAGGCAGTCCATAAGGGAGTATATGTATACAAGTAGTACATAAGAGGGGAGTACATAGATTCGTCATCCACCGAACACTCGCATGTTGACGCGCTACTTTCCTAGGAGATTTTCCGTTATGTCATCTGCGCTGATCAGTTTTTTCTCCATGCTACACACTTACCCGACACTTGTCCTCCGTGAGATGCTCATCCAAGGCTATGGACTGCAGGCTCTCGGAGCAGGGCACCAGCTTGCTGCAGTCCAGCCTCGCGCACTGCTGCTTGCAGCCCACCGACCACTGGTATACGCACACTCCTGGAAGGAGGAGGTGCTTTGAAGAGCTACACACTTACCCGACACTTGTCCTCCGTGAGATGCTCATCCAAGGCTATGGACTGCAGGCTCTCGGAGCAGGGCACCAGCTTGCTGCAGTCCAGCCTCGCGCACTGCTGCTTGCAGCCCACCGACCACTGGTATACGCACACTCCTGGAAGGAGGAGGTGCTTTGAAGAGCTACACACTTACCCGACACTTGTCCTCCGTGAGATGCTCATCCAAGGCTATGGACTGCAGGCTCTCGGAGCAGGGCACCAGCTTGCTGCAGTCCAGCCTCGCGCACTGCTGCTTGCAGCCCACCGACCACTGGTATACGCACACTCCTGGAAGGAGGAGGTGCTTTGAAGAGCTACACACTTACCCGACACTTGTCCTCCGTGAGATGCTCATCCAAGGCTATGGACTGCAGGCTCTCGGAGCAGGGCACCAGCTTGCTGCAGTCCAGCCTCGCGCACTGCTGCTTGCAGCCCACCGACCACTGGTATACGCACACTCCTGGAAGGAGGAGGTGCTTTGAAGAGCTACACACTTACCCGACACTTGTCCTCCGTGAGATGCTCATCCAAGGCTATGGACTGCAGGCTCTCGGAGCAGGGCACCAGCTTGCTGCAGTCCAGCCTCGCGCACTGCTGCTTGCAGCCCACCGACCACTGGTATACGCACACTCCTGGAAGGAGGAGGTGCTTTGAAGAGCTACACACTTACCCGACACTTGTCCTCCGTGAGATGCTCATCCAAGGCTATGGACTGCAGGCTCTCGGAGCAGGGCACCAGCTTGCTGCAGTCCAGCCTCGCGCACTGCTGCTTGCAGCCCACCGACCACTGGTATACGCACACTCCTGGAAGGAGGAGGTGCTTTGAAGAGCTACACACTTACCCGACACTTGTCCTCCGTGAGATGCTCATCCAAGGCTATGGACTGCAGGCTCTCGGAGCAGGGCACCAGCTTGCTGCAGTCCAGCCTCGCGCACTGCTGCTTGCAGCCCACCGACCACTGGTATACGCACACTCCTGGAAGGAGGAGGTGCTTTGAAGAGCTACACACTTACCCGACACTTGTCCTCCGTGAGATGCTCATCCAAGGCTATGGACTGCAGGCTCTCGGAGCAGGGCACCAGCTTGCTGCAGTCCAGCCTCGCGCACTGCTGCTTGCAGCCCACCGACCACTGGTATACGCACACTCCTGGAAGAGAGGGGGGGGGGGGTGTTAGAGACTGTCAATCATTCACTCGCTATGGACGCGAGATTATTTTTCATTCTACTAATTGTTCAGGCAGTCTATTGTTCAGTCTACCATTCAATGTATCGTTCAATCTATAAAATAATTAAATGTGACTTTCAATTTGTGGTTCAGTCTATCGTTCAATCTTTCGTATTGAATCCATCGGTCAATCAATCGTTCAATCAATCATTCAATTTATTGTTCAATTTATGGTTCAATCTATAATTCAATATTCTATCGTTCGACCTATCAATCAATCTATCATTCAATCAGTCAAGCCGTAGTAGTAAGTTAGTAGTTGCACGTCAGTTGTTTCGAAAGAGCTTTTGTAGGCCTATTTGAAATAAAAAAAAAATGACTTTGACTTGACTTTGAAAAAAAAAAATACTTTGATCTTCTTATATGAAAGCCGCCGTGGCCGAAATCGGCCTTTCTTCCTTTCTCCCACTCACCTGGATCGTAGTAGACCATGACAAAAGGCTGGTCTTCTGGTGCAGCCATGAGGGTGACTCTTGGCTCCGGAGCCAGCACGTCAGCCGCACAGACTCCGCCCGCCCCCACCGCGTATGAACAAAGACCAGCGCCGCCCGCCCAAACCTCCCAACTGGGGAAGAAATTATATTTGGATTGTTTTTAAGAATTTGAAATGATGCGTACTTTCATAGCAAAAACTGGGAACTATTAAACTTCTGTTGTTTTAATCAAGGGTTCCTATCATTACTTAGGGTACAAAATTATACATATTTAACTGTAATACTTATTATAAAAAAAAAGTACTATTGGAATGGGCAACTGGGCAGAATCAAACTTATTTATGTTTTCATAAAAATAATAAGAGAAGTACATAAGAGAGTTTTTACGAGGAGTACATAAGGGAAGTACATAAGAGGAGTATATAAGGGAGTATTAAAAGTCAAGACAAGAGTTATTAAAAGACAAGAGGAGAGCATTAAAAGATAGTATCAGTATAAAATATCTACTTACCCATGTGGAGACGGCACAGCAGCCAAGCAACACAGCTCAGTA
The DNA here is from genome assembly GCA_033682625.1 of Helicoverpa zea x Helicoverpa armigera. Taxonomy (NCBI): domain Eukaryota; kingdom Metazoa; phylum Arthropoda; class Insecta; order Lepidoptera; family Noctuidae; genus Helicoverpa; species Helicoverpa zea x Helicoverpa armigera. The sequence goes on from JAWIIS010000031.1 coordinate 5,179,146, forward strand.
GCAGTTCCCAGCTCAGTGAGCACGAAGCTACCTTCAGCTTCAGGCCTCTTGGAAGTCACCAGGAACAGCCTGCAAGAGGAAACAGAGGCCTAAAGAATTCTTATGGCATAAGAGTGGAGCTCGTGCACTTTCTAAGTATATCTTGGACACCAACGACTGTGTTTCGAATGGCACGTTAAGCTGTAGGTCCCGGCTGTCATAGAACATCCTTGGCAGTGGTTACGGGTAGTCAGAAGCCAGTAAGTCTGACACCAGTCTAACCAAGGGGCATTGGGTTGCCCGGGTAACTGGGTTGAGGAGGTCAGATAGAGTCGCTCCTTGTAAAGCACTGGTACTCAGTTAGACTGGAAGCCGACCCCAACATAGTTGGGAAAAAGGCTCGGAGGATGATGATGAAGAGAGGAGTTCGGGCATGGAGGAAGGAAAGATGAGTGGAGATGCCATAAGGCAGGTAGGTCAGACGCCTTCTTATAGGTAGGACGCCATGAGTAGAGTTAGTGTGTATGTCAGCGTATATGTCAGTATGTATATCGGTGTGTACGTCCGTGTGTATGTCGGTGTGTATGTCAGTGTGTATGTCAATATGTGTTAGTGTGTATGTCACTATGTACGTCGGTGTGTACGTCAGTGTGTATGTCACTGTATATGTCAGTGTGTCAGTGTGTATGTCAGTGTGTATGTCACTGTGTATGTCACTGTGTACGTCAGTGTGTATGTCAGTGTGTTACCTGCCTATGCTGAGCGCGACGGCGACGCGCTGCAGGCCGGGCAGCGCGTGCAGGGCTGCGATGCCGGATGGGGCTCCGCCCACTGCCTCTTGGACTCGTACACACCATACTAGAGCACAGCTTGAAGCCCTGGATAAGATATATAGACTGGTTATAATGCGAGCTAATAGTACAGTCAACCCCAAACATCGCTGAACACATTTAAATCGAAACATAAGACACGTTTGTGACGTCATGCGCGATGTTAAAGTGATAAATTTACAAAAGAAAAAGTTAATAGAACTTAGGTGCAAGCGATCATTCCCACAGAATTCTTGCTTGCCTTGTTGGATGACTCCAATTTGGATGTGTACATCGAATTTTGGGTTTGACTGTACATTTGCGGATGAAGAAGAGAATGTATGATAGTTCCCGACATTTGCGGCAGAGACGCACGATCTACGTTAGCCGTACCGTTTTTCTAGCTTGAAAGCTGATTTGTTAAAAATCGGTGATGAGGAGTAGCCATCTTAAAATCAGTAACTCCGATTCCATTTTCTTTGTCAATCAATTTGATCCTTGGGTAACTATCAGTTATTATGAACTATAAGCTTCGCCATCTCTAGCCTCAAATTATTTTACCTTAGATATTTTGTATGCGTTTGCCGAGGCTGCGGGATTTATCAAAAGAGTTACCGCGGCCCTGGTACATAAAAGGCTTACGACGGAACACGACGGTGTTTAGTCAGTAAGAGTCTGACACTCCCTCACCGCGCGTAACCCACAGCGGGAGGGGTCACTTGAAGATTTTTGGTCGTTAAAAAAAATGTATGAGTGTCATGAAGGAACTTGCAACGTTCTTTAAGATAAGAAGGGTTAGTGGGATTAAACAAAATGTTGTACAGCAAGGACATGATATAAACGAGTAAATGCTGTTTTAAGGACCACCTATTTAAATATTAAATAAGTAGTATATACTCACGAGTACACAGATATCCTGCCGGCGGAGTCTCCGAGCCACATCTTGTTGCCGACGCGACACATCGCAGTCACCATCACCGGCTCAGCTTTATCTATAAAAGATTATAATTATATGATATTACATGATAGGACGACAACATAAACGTCCGTTTTTTCTCAAGAACCAACCGGGAAATCCGTTCTTTTATGTATGACTCTGTACATGCATGAAAAGTAGCCTAAATGTATGTCAAGTTCCACAAAAATCCATCCAGCAATTTCGGTGTCTCCGAATGCTAGTCAGCACCGTAGCGTCATCGTCTCCCGAGCCTTTTCCCAACTGTGTTGGGGTCGCCGCCGTAACACAGCCCCCAGCCCGGGAAGGGAATGTCAATATAAACTACTTACCCGGTGGGACTCTGATGGTATGATGGTGCGTGAAGTTGGTAGCTGTGGTGAGCAGCGTGTGAGCTCGCTCCGGCTCCCCGCCGCCGTACCACAACTCCCAGCCCGGGATGCCTTCCTCTATAGGGGGAAGGGAATGTCAATATAAACTACTTACCCGGTGGCACTCTGATAGTATGATGGTGCGTGAAGTTGGTAGCTGTGGTGAGCAGCGTGTGAGCTCGCTCCGGCTCCCCCCCGCCGTACCATAGCTCCCAGCCCGGGATGCCTTCCTCTGTAGCGGGAAGGGAATGTCAATATAAACTACTTACCCGGTGGAACTCTGATGGTATGATGGTGCGTGAAGTTGATAGCTGTGGTGAGCAGCGTGTGGGCTCGCTCCGGAGCTCCCAGCCCGGGAAGCCTTCCTCTGTAGGGGGAAGGGAATGTCAATATAAACTACTTACCCGGTGGCACTCTGATGGTGTGATGGTGCGTGAAGTTGGTAGCTGTGGTGAGCAGCGTGTGAGCTCCCAGCCCGGGAAGCCTTCCTCTGTAGCGGGAAGGGAATGTCAATATAAACTACTTAGCCGGTGGAACTCTGATGGTATGATGGTGCGTGAAGTTGGTAGCTGTGGTGAGCAGCGTGTGAGCTCGCTCCGGAGCTCCCAGCCCGGGATCCCTTCCTCTGTAGCGGGAAGGGAATGTCAATATAAACTACTTACCCGGTGGAACTCTGATAATATGATGGTGCGTGAAGTTGGTAGCTGTGGTGAGCAGCGTGTAAGCTCCCAGCCCGGGATCCCTTCCTCTGTAGTGGGAAGGGAATGTCAATATAAACTACTTACCCGGTGGAACTCTGATGGTATGATGGTGCGTGAAGTTGGTAGCTGTGGTGAGCAGCGTGTGAGCTCCCAGCCCGGGATGCCTTCTCTGTAGCGGGAAGGGAATGTCAATATAAACTACTTACCCGGTGGAACTCTGATGGTATGATGGTGCGTGAAGTTGGTAGCTGTGGTGAGCAGTGTGTGAGCTCGCTCCGGCTCCCCGCCGCCGTACCACAGCTCCCAGCCCGGGATGCCTTCCTCTGTTGAAGAAAGAGAGTACATCTATACTAATATTATAAAGCTGAAGAGTTTGTTTGTTTGTTTGTTTGAACGCGCTAATCTCAGGAACTACTGGTCCGATTTGAAAATTTCTTTCAGTGTTAGATAGCCCATTTATCGAGGAAGGCTATAGGCTAGTTTTTATCCCGGTACGGGAAGTAGTTCCCACGGGATGCGGGTGAAACCGCTGGCAGAAGCTAGTATTTAGTAAAGATTCTACCAGGTTGCGGCATTTTGATCAAATCAACAGCAACAACGGAAAGTATTACACAAGACAGCCCCCAAAACGACTATGCATTATTGCTGGGAAGAAGAAGTGGCGCATGTCTGTCTTTCTTACAAATAAAAATAATCTTAATGATTACAATTTCAATACAAAATAATGTCATTGACCTTATACCGGTGTGCAGTTTTATACTCACACACACACATGTACACCCACACACACACACATACACATACGCACACATACACACACATACAAATACACACACTCAAACTATCTTTCCCTTTCGCCCTTATAATCCTAACTAATATTATAAATGTGAAAGTAACTCTGTCTGTCTGTCTGTCTGTCTGTCTGTCTGTCTGTCTTTTCTTCACGCCTAAACTACTGAACCGATTTGTGTGAAATTGGAACTTGAGAAAGGACATAGGATAGTTTTTATTTAAAAAAAAATAAAAATATTCCGGACATATAGCGCCATCTATTGGTCAAACCAAAAATCTGCCGGAAGTCACTATTCCACGCGAACGAAGTCGCGGGCAAAAGCTAGCGCTATCACCTACCATTGACGCCAATGACCGGCTGAGCAGCGGCCGCGGCGGCATGCCTGGCGGCAGCGGCGTCGGCCAGGGCGGCGTACTCCGGGGCGGCCGCCACCGACACCAGCGCGGCGGCCGAGGGGCGCAGCTCCGGGGCTCCGGACCAACAGCGACGCATCGTTTCTAGGATGCTGCAGGGGTATTCTAGATCCTGGAATGAGAGAGGGGGTTACCGACTAGATGCTAGATATAGATATTCCACCTGCGTGGGAACTACTTAGCGCACTCGGTAAAAAATTTCGGGCATTGTGACGATTTGGGACAGGAATGTATACCCCTTTATTTATTTATTTGTTTATTTAATACTTCTGCACATTTCGTACAAGGCTTCTAAACCAAAAACGAGTTCAAATCAGACAATAAACAACTAAGATATGGGCCATACGCGCTAGATATACCAGACGTACAAAAAACAAACATCAGAATTAGCTACCTCCTCCTTCTTGGGATGTCGGTTACTAAGAAGAAAGGAAAATAATTGTGCCAAATAGGCTCCAGTCCACCATTTATACCAGAAAAAGTGTAACAAACATCTATACATACATTCTTAAAATCTTTCCCGATTAAGTATATCTTCGATACTGAAAGTAACTTGAATTTTAAACTCTGAAATAGGTAATCCGCCTCTCTCCCAACAAACAAAAAATCCTCTCATAGTGGCTAAAAATGCCAAAAATAAATTTCTTATAGGAGCCGTATTAACGCTAATAAGGGTGCGTTTGGGCACAAATTACAAGAACAATAACCTCAAACCCCCCTTATATTTGCTTTATTGTCAGCTTCTTTTTCTTATATGTACTTTATTATAGCAAGCGATAAGGGAGTCAAACTAATAAAAGCAAAAGGATTTGCTCTTAAAAAGCCAACCAATCTTATACATGTTTTATAATGGCGAGCAACAAGGGAGTAAAACTTATAGCGGCAAGACAAATTCTATTTTATTGCTATTCGCCTTAAAATCAGTGTTTGAGATTCTGCAACAAGTGTTTTGTTGAGTGATTTTTTCAGTTTGGCAGCGTCAACGAGTATTTTAAAGAAAACAAGAACCATGATTAATTTCATTTATTTTTTTTAGTGTACTTGAATCCGAGAGTATATTGTGCTTGTTTATTGAGAAAACTGTGTGGGAATTCAAACGTATGATAAAATGTGGTACAAAAAGTGTAATTATATCAACGCGCCCTTGAATTTGAGTAGTTTTGACGTAAAAATGGGAATAATTATTAAGGCATGTTTTTTATAACGCTTTTACAAGGGTAATATCATTCTCACAACGTCTATTAGAAATCTATAAGATTATAAGCTCTGTAATGGCAACATTTATTCCATCTGCTATCGCCATTTTATCTACCGTTAGGGTTCCTTTCATCATTCCGTAGCTGTATTAATATTAGCTATATTACATTTGAGGTATTATCACAATGGTTGTATTTACGGAGAAGATCTCAATTTATGTCTTCTTCACTACCACTACCGTTATATTCTTCTTGACTGATTTCCTGTACTTCATTGTCATCTTCCATAAAATCATTGACGGAACCCTCAAGTGATTTGTTGGTATCGGGTTGTCATTTTGTAGTATTATACTCTTAGCAGTAGAAGTGGTATAAGAATATTTTAATATGACCATCTAGAGAATAAAACCTTTTTAATGACTATGTAAGTGATTATGGATTGCATTCATTCTTGTAAAGACCATATAAAATGCAGAATATTGTTTGTTGGGTAGACATCTTATGAAATGCTCCTATGAGTGTAAAAGTATCATAGTTAGCTTATGCATTACTATTATAAGAACAATTAGCCAAATGAAAAGCTTTTATAAGGTTTTGAATATTATAAGGCTTAAAAGCATTGTAAATGCGCTTATGAGAATAACACATTTTCAATCCTTATTATAATCATGTAATTTGGACTTGTTATGGTTAACCCAACCAAATTATAAGAGTAAAGGTAATATTAGCCAAATCTTCTTATATTGTGCCATAATAAGGAACATTGACATAATGAAAGCGATTTTAGAGCAACTATAAGAAATTAGACCTTAAACATATAATTTTATAAGAGTAGCTTGTTTGTTGGGTCTTGCACGTGGTGATTAATGCTCATTCCTTCTCTGTATGACACGAGGCTTTTCCCCTGCAGTGGGTCGTAAAAATCCAAATGATGATGAGCAACTTACCCTAGGTGACAGCGAAGGTCTGGCTCCATCTAACACAGCTTCCTTGACCGCTTCATGACCTTCGAAAGGCTGCCGAACGGTTACTATCTCGTATAGTAACATACCGTATGAGAAGCAGTCCACCTGGGAAAAAACAATGATAAATCATAGTGTAATAATCGTATTTTTAACTTATATATGAAATATTTGGAAATGTAATTCTATCTATGTAAAATAAATATATTATTATATAACACAGGTTTTTTTTCAAATTGGTCTAATAGTGCTTGAGTTAAGTACACAGATAAAAAAAAGACAGCACCTCTGAATATCTATAAACAAACATTATAAAGATATTTTTTTGTTCTCTAAAGACTCCGAAACTACTAAATCGATTTGAAAAATTATTTAATTGCTAGGAAGCTACAATATCCCCGGGTAAAAATACCCAGGCTTGTAGAATTTATATTTGCAGTAGTTCGGGGTAAAACCGAAACAAAAAATCATTTACATAATTTACAAACTGTTTCTCACGGTTTCCCCAGGGTCTCAAGAAAACTACTCCGCGCACATAGATAAATAGTAGCACATTGTCTAAATAAATGAGCCATCTAACCATGACTTAATTTTTTGAATTCATTTCATAAGTTCCTGAGATTAACGTATGCAAATACACCAAGTCTCCAGCTTATAACATGTATTATGTAGATTTTTTTCTTCGTTGATTTATGTATTTTTTAACATCTACTATACTCTATCCACGGAGGCAAGAGCTAAAAGGTAAACAAAGAATGACACTTTTTCAAGATGGCGGTATAACCCGACCGATGACAAAACGTCACATTTTTGTGTAAAATGTTCGCAATATCTGTGATTTTGTAAAACATACCTTCTCATTATATTCTTCTTCACCGTTATACCTCATTATTTCAGGCGCCATGAATCCTTCAGTGCCGCCGAAACCTTTGGTGCCGGACGGTGGCGCGAGACGGCTTATACCTGGTGGTAGAGGAATTACAACTTTTATGTTCAGGATAGGAGAGTCGGATTTACTATAAGCACTGTGGCCTACGAGCCTAATTTACTCGTGCTTATTTCTTCTTGTCTGATTCTCTTTTATGTACTTCCTGATGTATCCCCAATGTACTCTCTTTATAGAATCCTTGTGTACCCTTTCATATATGCGGTCTGTGTACTCCCTTATGTAGGTACCCCTATGTATTCTTGTATTCACCCTAGAGTCCCCCTATGTACTTATCTACTCTTTTATATATTCCCCATATGTAGTAATTCGTCCAATTCCTATGTACTTTCTTATGAATTCCCTATGTACTACTCCCCACGTGCTCCTTGATATGTACCTACAGAGTGGCTGTTAATTAGTGACCGATACTTGAACATGTTATTTTACTTGTCATTAAAACTATTTTAATCGTCATTACAACAATATATTACTGGCAAAGTGCCAAGTTAGAACAAGTACATCCATCTATACATACAAACTTTGACGTTAATAATATTAAATAGATGATTAGAATACTGACCATAATCGCCCAACTTCACATGTACGTTGAGAGGTCCACTCGCCAGATCTTCACCCGGTTTTGGCATCTTCCATACCAGTACATTTTCAGACTGAAACAAAAATACTGACTTAGGTCAAGTTATTATATTAAGCCAAGTTCACCGTCTTCAGAGACGTATATGTTGCTGGGGAGTTTGTTGCGCCACTTCTTCTCAGCAACAACACATAGGAAGTATGTAGTGAATGGTGGGCCGTGGTTGGGGCTGTCTTCTGTAAAATTTTGACGTTCAAAAAGGTGTTGTTTTGGAGCTAAGGTTGAATAAATGATTTTTGATTTGACGGTGAACGTTGCTAGCTCGGTCGCACACGCTTTCTGTGGAACCCATCTATTATTTTCGAAATAAAATCACCAATCGAAGTCTAGAGCCCCTTGTGTGATGCATGTAACCTGCGCATGTGCCTCAACATGCGCAAGCTACTTGCACCGTGTATATGTTACCTTAAGATCCCGATACACGACGCGTCTCGCATGCAGGTACTCTAGCGCCCGCGCCACTTGTAGCGCGAGTGATGCATGCGCTGTGTGATGCATGTAACCTGCGCATGTGCCTCAACATGCGCAAGCTACTTGCACCGTGTATATGTTACCTTAAGATCCCGATACACGACGCGTCTCGCATGCAGGTACTCTAGCGCCCGCGCCACTTGTAGCGCGAGTGATGCATGCGCTGTGTGATGCATGTAACCTGCGCATGTGCCTCAACATGCGCAAGCTACTTGCACCGTGTATATGTTACCTTAAGATCCCGATACACGACGCGTCTCGCATGCAGGTACTCTAGCGCCCGCGCCACTTGTAGCGCGAGTGATGCATGCGCTGTGTGATGCATGTAACCTGCGCATGTGCCTCAACATGCGCAAGCTACTTGCACCGTGTATATGTTACCTTAAGATCCCGATACACGACGCGTCTCGCATGCAGGTACTCTAGCGCCCGCGCCACTTGTAGCGCGAGTGATGCATGCGCTGTGTGATGCATGTAACCTGCGCATGTGCCTCAACATGCGCAAGCTACTTGCACCGTGTATATGTTACCTTAAGATCCCGATACACGACGCGTCTCGCATGCAGGTACTCTAGCGCCCGCGCCACTTGTAGCGCGAGTGATGCATGCGCTGTGTGATGCATGTAACCTGCGCATGTGCCTCAACATGCGCAAGCTACTTGCACCGTGTATATGTTACCTTAAGATCCCGATACACGACGCGTCTCGCATGCAGGTACTCTAGCGCCCGCGCCACTTGTAGCGCGAGTGATGCATGCGCTGTGTGATGCATGTAACCTGCGCATGTGCCTCAACATGCGCAAGCTACTTGCACCGTGTATATGTTACCTTAAGATCCCGATACACGACGCGTCTCGCATGCAGGTACTCTAGCGCCCGCGCCACTTGTAGCGCGAGTGATGCATGCGCTGTGTGATGCATGTAACCTGCGCATGTGCCTCAACATGCGCAAGCTACTTGCACCGTGTATATGTTACCTTAAGATCCCGATACACGACGCGTCTCGCATGCAGGTACTCTAGCGCCCGCGCCACTTGTAGCGCGAGTGATGCATGCGCTGTGTGATGCATGTAACCTGCGCATGTGCCTCAACATGCGCAAGCTACTTGCACCGTGTATATGTTACCTTAAGATCCCGATACACGACGCGTCTCGCATGCAGGTACTCTAGCGCCCGCGCCACTTGTAGCGCGAGTGATGCATGCGCTGTGTGATGCATGTAACCTGCGCATGTGCCTCAACATGCGCAAGCTACTTGCACCGTGTATATGTTACCTTAAGATCCCGATACACGACGCGTCTCGCATGCAGGTACTCTAGCGCCCGCGCCACTTGTAGCGCGAGTGATGCATGCGCTGTGTGATGCATGTAACCTGCGCATGTGCCTCAACATGCGCAAGCTACTTGCACCGTGTATATGTTACCTTAAGATCCCGATACACGACGCGTCTCGCATGCAGGTACTCTAGCGCCCGCGCCACTTGTAGCGCGAGTGATGCATGCGCTGTGTGATGCATGTAACCTGCGCATGTGCCTCAACATGCGCAAGCTACTTGCACCGTGTATATGTTACCTTAAGATCCCGATACACGACGCGTCTCGCATGCAGGTACTCTAGCGCCCGCGCCACTTGTAGCGCGAGTGATGCATGCGCTGTGTGATGCATGTAACCTGCGCATGTGCCTCAACATGCGCAAGCTACTTGCACCGTGTATATGTTACCTTAAGATCCCGATACACGACGCGTCTCGCATGCAGGTACTCTAGCGCCCGCGCCACTTGTAGCGCGAGTGATGCATGCGCTGTGTGATGCATGTAACCTGCGCATGTGCCTCAACATGCGCAAGCTACTTGCACCGTGTATATGTTACCTTAAGATCCCGATACACGACGCGTCTCGCATGCAGGTACTCTAGCGCCCGCGCCACTTGTAGCGCGAGTGATGCATGCGCTGTGTGATGCATGTAACCTGCGCATGTGCCTCAACATGCGCAAGCTACTTGCACCGTGTATATGTTACCTTAAGATCCCGATACACGACGCGTCTCGCATGCAGGTACTCTAGCGCCCGCGCCACTTGTAGCGCGAGTGCTCGGGCGACGGTCACGCGCAGGCGGGCGCCGCATTCGCGGTAGCTGCGGAGCACGCTGTCTAGTGCTCCCTGGAAAATAATATACATTAACATTAAAATAATAAAATTGGACACCACATACAGTAAAACAAAAACACAATAAATACTAGGCGACTCCACAATTCCGTCGTGTTCCGACGTAGGCATTTTATGTACCAGGGCCGCGGTAACTCGCACGAACAATCCCGCAGCCAGGCGAATCCACACATTGCAGATATAGTTCTCATCAAGCAGTATGTCGTCAAAATGAATTTGCGAGTCAGAAACTATTCGTAACATGGAATTCTTTCCTAGCATTTCAAATTTTATCATTGACAATCAATCCAATGAGTAATACGTGGACTGCTAGTAAGAATTGAGTATTGTGCGTTTAAGGATAACTGTGCAAAAAAGATAAAAGATAAGGATAAAAGATGAAGATAAAGATAAAGATAAAGATAAAAGATAAAGCTAAAGATAAAAGATAAAGATAAAAGCTACAGATAAAAGATAAAGATAAAAGATAAAGATAAAGATAAAAGATAAAGATAAAGATAAAAGATAAAGATAAAAGATAAAGATAAAGATAAAAGATAAAGATAAAAGATAAAGATAAAAGATAAAGATAAAGATAAAGATAAAAGATAAAGATAAAAGATAAAAATAAAAGATAAAGAAAATATTTAAATCAGATGTAAGTTCAATTAAATTCGGTGTGCCACAGGGAAGCGTTTTGGGTCCGCTCCTATTTCGAGGATCGCTTCAGCTGGCTGAGGATCGACAGCTCCTCGCAGTAGTATCGGGTGACACTATTAAGTTCAGGGTGACACTCACAGCAGGAGCCAGTGCCAGCAGCAGCGCGAGCGGAGCAGCGCAGACAGCCAGCAGCGGCACCACGTGCTGGTGCTTCAGCTGGCTGAGGATCGACAGCTCCTCGCAGTAGTATCGGGTGACACTATTAAGTTCAGGGTGACACTCACAGCAGGAGCCAGTGCCAGCAGCAGCGCGAGCGGAGCAGCGCAGACAGCCAGCAGCGGCACCACGTGCTGGTGCTTCAGCTGGCTGAGGATCGACAGCTCCTCGCAGTAGTATCGGGTGACACTATTAAGTTCAGGGTGACACTCACAGCAGGAGCCAGTGCCAGCAGCAGCGCGAGCGGAGCAGCGCAGACAGCCAGCAGCGGCACCACGTGCTGGTGCTTCAGCTGGCTGAGGATCGACAGCTCCTCGCAGTAGTATCGGGTGACACTATTAAGTTCAGGGTGACACTCACAGCAGGAGCCAGTGCCAGCAGCAGCGCGAGCGGAGCAGCGCAGACAGCCAGCAGCGGCACCACGTGCTGGTGCTTCAGCTGGCTGAGGATCGACAGCTCCTGGCGTAATCCGCAGTATGCTCGGCAAGCTGCTGCAGTTGGTTCACGTTCCCAACGGGATAGCGCTGCCTGGAATAGAAAAAATATATTTATAAAGAATTAGTTGCTTTAGGTCTGAACTCCACCAAAATCTGAGTAGCCTTTTCCCAAATATTTTGGGGTTGTCTTCCATTTTAACCGGGTGTGGCTGTTGACCAGTGTGCTACATGGAGCGACTGGCAGGTAACAAAATAACACTTGGTAAGACTGGTTGTCAAACTTTCTAGCTTCCCGTAACGAAATGTACTTGTACTGTCAAAATTGTTCAAATGATAGCCGTGACTCACCACGTTATCATGGCTTCTGAAACACGGGAGAACTCGTCATGACATACATGAACTGATCAAGTCCTATGATCGATCTACCCGTTTGTCTGTTACCAAGGCACGAGCACCTAGCTCAAACGCCTTTAGGCGGGTCTACGCTAGACGAACCGAGCACGAGCGAAGCACAAGCGGAGCCGTCGTTCGTGGCGTCAAGTGTGGACGTACAACGAACCTATAACGATCACTGTTCTCGAACGTAGTTTTCCGCAGTGAGTTCGCGGCTCTTGGCGAATATGGACGGTATAAATAATATTGCGAGGCTTCTAAGTTGATCCACACTAGACGAATTGTGTTCGGCTCGTGCTCCGCTCGTGCTCGGCTCTCCTAGCGTACAAGCAGCTTTTTTAAACCAACACAATAAATACCCTTTATAATCCAAAACTCACCTTATAAGCATGATGAGCAGCCGCATCACTGCTAGCCGGCGGCGGGACTGGCTGCAAGGCCTTCAGCGCCACGTTAATGGCGGACCCGCCGGGGGGGCGCCACGTAGCAGCTAGCACTGTGCCGAACGCGCCACGTCCTGCTACGGCGCCGCGGGAGATGTGCTCCCAGCGGGCGCGTTTAGATTCTTCTACGTCGAGTAGGAGCTGGGGATTAGAATATTCATCATATCATTACAAAACGTTGACATACATACTCATTCTAATGTATACGACAAATAAAATTATATGAAATTAACAAAAAAAAAATACGTTACTTGCTGGGTAGTAGTAGTCACATGCTATAAATAAAATTTAATTACGTTTCATTTTACTTTATAAATTTTATATTTGTTATGTATTGCAGTTGGGGCGCCTTCATGAATAAGTAAATAAATAATCAGCCTTATTGTCCCAATACAGGATACAGGCTTTCTTCTCGTACAGAGAAGCAATAAACAATAATAACCACATGTATCAAAGACTGATCAAAACATTGCTTTTTAGTTGAATGAAGGCCAGAATGGGAGGTTTTCTTTTTTGAGAAATAGTTTCATGAACTCGATAGATGGCGTTGTACCTACTACGTTACTGGCCCTTGGACAAATTGCCAAGGCTAAAAAAATACTGCGCCAAGCGCTTTACAATCGTTGTCATAGCCTAAAACATTCACGTTGGACATACTTGCCAATACTGGCAGCAATACCGCGCTGGGCATGCGTATTGATGAGCGCAGTGTGGAATCTTATTAGCTTCGGAGTTGCCCATCTCAAAGCAAGGCATTTTATATCCCACTTCGTACTCCGCAATGGTGACACCTCCACCAGTTGGCCACCAGAGCATTGTCTGTTGTTTCTCAGAGTAGACCACGGGTAGGTAAGGGTCAGTGGGTCTTCTTAGGGGCGGAGTAAGGTTGGCAATTGGTGTAGGACGATGTTGGTTTGCCTCCTATTCTACTGTATGCAGTGCCCCAGCACGCGCAGCTGCTGCAGCCCGCTAGGATGCACTGTTCTACTGTCCATGCTGTGGCTATGCTGTATGTCTGTCCTCTCCTCTCCTACTCTACTGTATGACACTCACAGTATCGGGCGCCACGGCTCCTCGCTGCAGCAGCTGCGCGTGCGTGGGGCACTGCAGGCGCGTGTTGCTGCAGCCCGCTAGGATGCACTGTTCTACTGTCCATGCTGTGGCTATGCTGTATGTCTGTCCCTCTGGGTTCACTATGCCTTCCACTGAACCGAGGCGGGATGATGCTGGGAGAAAAACAGGGGAATTTAAGTTGGTTTTTGCAAAAAAAAACCTACCAAATAAGAGCCATAGGGCCGGCTTACTTCCTACACACTCTGATATACTTAGGCCCGAGTCACACCAAAATGGCAGCGGCCGCAGGAGGCTTCGCGCAACCTCCAGACCTCGCGCGCCTGTTATCATCTTGAATAGTGTAGTTTCTACATTTAGCAAGGGCTTTTTCCTACATTCGGCAAGGGTGGAGCGGTTAGTAATACGACAAGACCGCCTCAAGCTTTTTCAGCGATACTGGTCTTTCAAGTATGTGATTAAAGTAGAAAATTACTTCACAGAGAAAGTGCTACCCGTGTCGCTGCCATTCCAGTGTGACTCGAACCTTACTAACTCTCTTATATACTATCTCATGTATTCCCTTAATTATTTACTAGATTATATACAGTCAGTCATCGTCAAAAGTAGCTGAACAAATGGAAATGTTCAAAACTGCGAAACACGGTGTCGTCGATAACATACCAGAATACTTATCTACTTTTTTAAAGTATAGATAGAATGATAAGTAAATTTTAACGCATATTTTCTTAAGAAATTATGACTATTCCTTCCTTATGTACTCCCTTATCCTCTACTCCCGTTTTACCCTTTAAATACGGAACCCCCCTATAATACCGAGTTCACTTACCGTTAGACTCAGCACCAACCCCACTGTCTCCATCCGAAGTCCTGGACTCTTCAGATAGTCGCAGCCGTCTCGGTTCAGCCGCTCCTAGCTCTAATCTTCTGAATGCCTGAAATGTTTATATAACACGTAATAATGTAATCATTTCTTCATGGAATGTCTGAAGGAACTCCTTTCCGCACCAGGATAACAAGCCTATAAAGTATTTGTCTTTACTCAGGCTTTAGCATGAAGAACAAATGAAAAGCGTTGATGTCAAAACGCAAAATCTCCTCAGAAAGTAGCTCGACATGCAATGTAGCCCCATGCGGGGCGAGGAGGACGAGGAACGTTACTAGCTCCGCCCTTATATGCCAATTTTCATAATACCAAAAATCATGTCTCAAAGAGCCCGAACGCGACGTTAGTTCAATCGGAACTGACCGTTTTGGTCATGCCCACTGTACCTATTTGACTTTTTATATGCATCTTCGCTCATCATTCCTTTTTCTGTTTTCTAGATTATATTTACACCTATCAAATCAGTTAAGTTACTTAAGTATTTTCAATATCAAGTTTTTTTTTTTTAAGTACTCTGTTCATACATGGTGGTTCCACTACTTATTAAACTACTCATCATAAAACTGGTAATCTTAGCCCAACAGTGGGCTATGTTCATTCATGGCGGCTATTACTCCTAAAACTAAACCTAGCCCAACAGTGACTCTTACCTGTGCTAATTGCGGGTCATGTTCGGGCGGCGGTTGCGGTTGCGGGCGCAGGCACTCGGGACAAGGCACTATGCGAGTTATAAGGCATCGGCCTTCTGAAGTGTGGACGAAACGAGTACCTGCAAGAGATATAAGAAATATCAATAAATAATTGAAATAGGACAATCATAAAATAAAGATAGTACATGCGAATAAGCGTGACGACAGGGCTAAAAACATGAGAAAAATATAGATACGTGTCCAATTTACCATGTCCATGTTCCACGTTTTTTTCCCATCCATTTACCATGCCCATTGAAGAATAAAAAAAGCATCTAAACTGAGACCCTTTTCGGGAAGTTTGCTAAAAACAACTGATTTCGAAAAATATTATTACACTTTCCGAGTGTTGCCCTCAATTTATCTGGGTTACCATCACCAGATCCTGACTGAATTGATGCCTATTGGAGCACTGCAGAAATGTGCTCTTCCAAACAATAAAAACTGTTCACAAATCTTGTAAATATCGCTGGAGACACGAAAAAGCACCGAGCCAAGTTAGAAGTCGCTTAAGGAAGCGGCTAGGCGGACTCACCGAGGGAAGGATACCAGTCTTCTAGCAGCAGATCCACGTGGTCTGACACTAGAGCCAGCACTTTGGCGAGGGTCTCATGATGCTCTGTCTAAGGAAGCGGCTAGGCGGACTCACCGAGGGAAGGATACCAGTCTTCTAGCAGCAGATCCACGTGGTCTGACACTAGAGCCAGCACTTTGGCGAGGGTCTCATGATGCTCTGTCTAAGGAAGCGGCTAGGCGGACTCACCGAGGGAAGGATACCAGTCTTCTAGCAGCAGATCCACGTGGTCTGACACTAGAGCCAGCACTTTGGCGAGGGTCTCATGATGCTCTGTCTAAGGAAGCGGCTAGGCGGACTCACCGAGGGAAGGATACCAGTCTTCTAGCAGCAGATCCACGTGGTCTGACACTAGAGCCAGCACTTTGGCGAGGGTCTCATGATGCTCTGTCTAAGGAAGCGGCTAGGCGGACTCACCGAGGGAAGGATACCAGTCTTCTAGCAGCAGATCCACGTGGTCTGACACTAGAGCCAGCACTTTGGCGAGGGTCTCATGATGCTCTGTCTAAGGAAGCGGCTAGGCGGACTCACCGAGGGAAGGATACCAGTCTTCTAGCAGCAGATCCACGTGGTCTGACACTAGAGCCAGCACTTTGGCGAGGGTCTCATGATGCTCTGTCTAAGGAAGCGGCTAGGCGGACTCACCGAGGGAAGGATACCAGTCTTCTAGCAGCAGATCCACGTGGTCTGACACTAGAGCCAGCACTTTGGCGAGGGTCTCATGATGCTCTGTCTAAGGAAGCGGCTAGGCGGACTCACCGAGGGAAGGATACCAGTCTTCTAGCAGCAGATCCACGTGGTCTGACACTAGAGCCAGCACTTTGGCGAGGGTCTCATGATGCTCTGTCTAAGGAAGCGGCTAGGCGGACTCACCGAGGGAAGGATACCAGTCTTCTAGCAGCAGATCCACGTGGTCTGACACTAGAGCCAGCACTTTGGCGAGGGTCTCATGATGCTCTGTCTAAGGAAGCGGCTAGGCGGACTCACCGAGGGAAGGATACCAGTCTTCTAGCAGCAGATCCACGTGGTCTGACACTAGAGCCAGCACTTTGGCGAGGGTCTCATGATGGGGTTCCAAGCTGATGCTCTGAAAATATAAAAAAAGTAAGCTTGTTCAAAAACCAGTCCAGACTTTTTCGAAATCCTAATTCAAAAGTGTCAAAATCACAATCATAACTCGTTTTTAATTCAAACTCGCAAAACAGTACATTTCGAACGTCAGAAATACAAAAGACAGCCCCAAACGCCCACAGGTCACCACTTCCTATTTTTTTTACTGGGAATCAAATCGGCAATACGCTCGGATTTGGAAAGACAAGTATAATTCGTGTCTTACATCAAACTTCAGAAACGCAAAATTATTTGACATGAACTGTGTTTTTAGTATATAGTGCATTTAGAAGTTTAGGTCGCGGGTAAAACCCTGGATGAAAGCTAGTATTAGTATGGACATGAAGTGTTACATACCTGATACCCAGCAATAGGCAGGCCATCATCTCTTCGAATCACGCAGACCTGAGCCGGAAGGTAGATCTCCACGCAAGCTGAGGATTGCACATCCAGCTCACACCAGGTACCTTCCTGACGTATCCTGAACCTGTAGGGGAAGAAAAGGAATTCTTAAGCAACTACTTCATCATCTGCCTAGGCTTCTCCCAACTTCTAGCATGGTCAGTGCCCCAGCCACACCCGAGCTCCACTGCGCCATAGTTTCCAGCCCCACAATAGTTCAAAACAGCTACGTGCCACAGACACACAACCAGACATAAATGTACACAACCAGACACATACAACCACAACCAGACACAAATATACACAAGCAGACACTAATTTACATAACCAGACACTAATGTACACAACCAGACACAAATATACAAAACCAAAATTTTAAGTATTTTCCACCATCCTCACCTGACATTATGATACAGGTCATCCGACGGCTCGTCGTCAGCGGGCCCCGGGAGCAGCGCGTCCCGCCTGGGTGGCAGCTCCCGGAGCGACAGCATGGTCAGGGCCCCGGTGGACACCCGGGCTCCGCTGCGCCATAGCTTCCAACCCCAGGACAGTTCTAGGGCTTTGGATATTGTCTCGTCTACTTCCAACTGGAGAATGGGAATAAAGTTTGTTGAAATAAATAAATAAATAGTACTCGGTCTATTGAAAGGCCCTTTTGGCTGAATAGCGCCAATTAATCAATCAATAGAAACTATTTATGTATGTATACCAATATCATAAATTGAAGAGTGTATTTGATTAAATGCGCTTATCTCAAGAACCGATTAGAAAAAATCAATTAGTGTTGGATAACCTAATTATAGAGGAAGACTATTTACGAACGCGTGCGAAACCACAGGCGGAAGCTCGTATACAAATAAATAATAATTCAAAGATTTCTAGACAATAGGCTAGGCTTTGTTTGCAAGAAAAGTATACGATACTTTTTATCAAGATGCACGAAATACAGTTTCCATAAGACACAGGTCACATATATCGGGTGTGTCCTTCACAATCACATTAAATGAAATGCGTTAATATGTCGATTAACACAAAGATGAAAGTAAAAATAAAAACAATGATTTTTTCAAACAAAGTAGGTAAATAGAATAAACATTTGCGAAAACTAGAACACCATATAAAAGTCAGTCATTACAAACAACTGAAATTCTCCCTTGAAAACTGACAGCTGTCAACAGATCAAAACATACGATACTCCTAACTTTATCTCTGCTTTACATATGATGTTATAATTATAAAAACGAAAAATGACTCCTGTGGTTAAACCACTGAATGAATTAGGATTTTTTTTTACAATTCGCCATAGAATATCATAAAGTATGTGATTGTGAACGACACACCCAAAATAAAAGCTTTACTACATCCAAATATAATAATACGTGAACCTACACAGCTACACAATGACCTACACAATGTAAAATATTTGTACCAACAAACCAAACAAAACCAACATACCTCAGGCGGCAACTTATACAGCGTATAAGGAGCATCGGCCAGCTGCTGATCAGCCAGCAGCCGCGCACACAGCCTCGGCCAGAAGCCGCACGGCACGTACGACAGCATCAGCAGCCGCCGCAGCGGCAGACCGCCGCGACCTGATACTGACAGCTTGTGCCAGGACTCTTCTGTGGAACATCGGCATTGGTTCAGCCTTTTACTCATGTTGAGGATGGCCAGTCTAACTGGATGTAACTGGGTACCAGTGTGTCACAAGGAGCGACCGCCTATCTGACCTCCTCAACCCAGTTACTAGCAACCCGATGTATATAAAAAACCAGACACTAGTATACAGAACCAGACACAATTATACAGAACCAGACACTACTATACAGAACCAGACACAACTATGCGGAACCAGACACATGTATAGGTATATTGGGTGATATATAGTGGTGAGACATTTGCTATAAGGATCATCAGCCAGCAGCCGCGCACACAGCCTCGGCCAGAAGCCGCACGGCACGTAGGACAGCATCAGCAGCCGCCGCAGCGGCAGACCGCCGCGACCTGATACTGACAGCTTGTGCCAGGACTCTTCTGTGGAACATCGGTATTGGTTCAGCCTTTCACTAGTAATATCAGTGTGTTACATTGAGTTATTGCTAATTTCATTATTTGGCTAGCCTTTCCCAACTATGTGGGGGTCGGCTGTCTGGCTAGTTAGATGCAGCTGCAAATAAGTATCTGAACTCCTCAACCCAGTTACTAGCAACCCGATATATGTATATACAAAACCAGACTCAAGTATACACAACCAGACACAACTATAAATAACCAGACACAAGTACACAGAAACAGACACAACTATACAGAACCAGGCACAAGTATACAGAACCAGACACAAGTATACAGAACCAGATACAGCTATACAGAACCAGACACAACTATGCGGAACCAATGTATAGGTATATCGGGTGAACTATAATGTGGTGAGACTAGTTTCTGGTTTCTGATTACCAGTAACGACTGCCAAGGATGTTCAATGACAGCCGGGACCTACAGTTTAACGTGCCAACCGAAACAGAGTCGCTGGTGTCCAAGATATACTTAGAAAGTACATACAAACTTTGAAAAGTTGCATTGGTACTTGCCTGACCTGGAATCGAACCCACGCACTCATACTTACTGATAACGAACTGTGAATTCCTCAAAATAAACCTATCATATACTCACGTTAAAACGAAAAACTAACATTAACAATAAGGTGTATAGTTATCGGCACGAATCTTGAGCTTTGACCTACATCTGCGCAGAAGTGATTTAGTAGCAAAGAACCAATCCCGAGTGACGGCTATGACGCGATGCGCTGCGGGCCAATCACCGCTTTAGCCCCCGCGCCTCACTTCATACCACAAAAGGGACCCAATAAATTATTTCTGCGCAGGTGAAGGTCAGCGCTCAAGATTCGTGCTGATAACTATAATATGCATGAAATAAAGGCTTTTTTATTTAATTTATTACTAGCTGTTGCCCGCGACTTCATCTGCGTGGGCAATTTCGTTTATTTAATCGTTCATTACTCAACCCCCGTAGGTGATAGCGTGATAATATATAGCCTATGTGTTGAACCGACCCCCAGGTAATAGTCTTGCAAAATTTGATTTAAATCCATGCAGTCTTTTTTGAGTTTATCCGGGACAAACAAACAGACATACAGACAAAAATTCTAAATACTACATATTTGGGTTCAGAATCGATTATGGATCACCCCCCAAGTATTCTTTAAGAAAAATATTCAATGTACAGTTTTGACTTTCCTATCATTTTATTATATGTATAGATACTCACGTATAAGAGTAGGTGACTCAGTTCCCCTGCTTTCAGGCACGGACGTCAGCTGTGCGGGCCACGCGCGACGAGGGGTGCCGCGGTTAGAACTGCTCCAGGAACGAGAGCGGACTGGTAGCTGTGAGGTAAAAATATTTATTTTAGAACATAATAAAAAATAAAACACTGGTACTCAGCTGCATGCTGTTAGACTGGAAGCCAGCCCCAACATAGTTGGGAAAAGGCTAGGGAGATGATGATGGATATTTATTTTACTTGATAGTTTTTTGTGTAGCCTTTTCTTAACTACGTTGGGATCGGTTTCCAAGCTTCCTCTGATTACATGTGTGTCATGGAGTGACTGCCTATTTGACCTCCTTAACCCAGTTACCTGAGAACCTGGTACCCAACAAACAAGCTACTCTTATAAAATTATATGTTTAAGGTCTAATTTCTTATAGTTGCTCTAAAATCGCTTTCATTATGTCAATGTTCCTTGTTATGGCACAATATAAGAAGATTTGGCTAATATTACCTTTACTCTTATAATTTGGTTGGGTTAACTATAACAAGTCCAAATTACATGATTATAATAAGGATTGAAAATATGTTATTCTCATAAGCGCATTTACAATGCTTTTAAGCCTTATAATATTCAAAACCTTATAAAAGCTTTTCATTTGGCTAATTGTTCTTATAATAGTAATGCACAAGCTAACTACGATACTTTTACACTCATAGGAGCATTTCATAAGATGTCTACCCAACAAACAATATTCTGCATTTTATATGGTCTTTACAAGAATGAATGCAATCCATAATCACTTACATAGTCATTAAAAAGGTTTCATTCTCTAGATGGTCATATTAAAATATTCTTAAACCACTTCTACTGCTACGAGTATAATACTACAAAATGACAACCCGATACCAACAAATCACTTGAGGGTTCCGTCAATGATTTTATGGAAGATGACAATGAAGTACAGGAAATCAGTCAAGAAGAATATAACGGTAGTGGTAGTGAAGAAGACATAAATTGAGATCTTCTCCGTAAATACAACCATTGTGATAATACCTCAAATGTAATATAGCTAATATTAATACAGCTACGGAATGATGAAAGGAACCCTAACGGTAGATAAAATGGCGATAGCAGATGGAATAAATGTTGCCATTACAGAGCTTATAATCTTATAGATTTCTAATAGACGTTGTGAGAATGCTATTACCCTTGTAAAAGCGTTATAAAAAACATGCCTTAATAATTATTCCCATTTTTACGTAAAAACTACTCAAATTCAAGGGCGCGTTGATATAATTACACTTTTTGTACCACATTTTATCATACGTTTGAATTCCCACACAGTTTTCTCAATAAACAAGCACAATATACTCTCGGATTCAGGTACACTAAAAAAAATAAATGAAATTAATCATGGTTCTTGTTTTCTTTAAAATACTCGTTGACGCTGCCAAACTGAAAAAATCACTCAACAAAACACTTGTTGCAGAATCTCAAACACTGATTTTAAGGCGAATAGCTATAAAATAGTATTTGTCTTGCCGCTATTAGTTTTACTCCCTTGTTGCTCGCCATTATAAAACATGTATAAGATTGGTTGGCTTTTTAAGAGCAAATCCTTTTGCTTTTATTAGTTTGACTCCCTTATCGCTTGCTATAATAAAGTACATATAAGAAAAAGAAGCTGACAATAAAGCAAATATAAGGGGGGTTTGAGGTTATTGTTCTTGTAATTTGTGCCCAAACGCACCCTTATTAGCGTTAATACGGCTCCTATAAGAAATTTATTTTTGGCATTTTTTGCCACTATGAGAGGATTTTTTGTTTGTTGGGTACCCATTGGTAAGGTTGTTTGTCAGACTTTCTGGCTTCTGACTACCCGTAACGACTGCCAATGATGTTCAAATTGTCTCCTCACTCTTGCATCCGGGTACACTGGAAGCCGACTATAGCATAGTTGGGAAAAGAAAAAGAAAGCCTATGCTATATAATGCCAAATTTTTTGAACTTTCTCCTGGTGGTACCTGATGCTGCACTGGCTCCGCTTGCGGCAATAGCGGCGGCACCAGCAGCAGCCTGGAGTCCCAGCACAGCGCCAGCTCAAACTTGTTCAGTAGCGACACCCCCAGCGAGCTGGCCTCGTCTCCTCGCAATACCTGATGCTGCACTGGCTCCGCTTGCGGCAATAGCGGCGGCACCAGCAGCAGCCTGGAGTCCCAGCACAGCGCCAGCTCAAACTTGTTCAGTAGCGACACCCCCAGCGAGCTGGCCTCGTCTCCTCGCAATACCTGATGCTGCACTGGCTCCGCTTGCGGCAACAGCGGCGGCACCAGCAGCAGCCTGGAGTCCCAGCACAGCGCCAGCTCAAACTTGTTCAGTAGCGACACCCCCAGCGAGCTGGCCTCGTCTCCTCGCAATACCTGATGCTGCACTGGCTCCGCTTGCGGCAACAGCGGCGGCACCAGCAGCAGCCTGGAGTCCCAGCACAGCGCCAGCTCAAACTTGTTCAGTAGCGACACCCCCAGCGAGCTGGCCTCGTCTCCTCGCAATACCTGATGCTGCACTGGCTCCGCTTGCGGCAACAGCGGCGGCACCAGCAGCAGCCTGGAGTCCCAGCACAGCGCCAGCTCAAACTTGTTCAGTAGCGACACCCCCAGCGAGCTGGCCTCGTCTCCTCGCAATACCTGATGCTGCACTGGCTCCGCTTGCGGCAACAGCGGCGGCACCAGCAGCAGCCTGGAGTCCCAGCACAGCGCCAGCTCAAACTTGTTCAGTAGCGACACCCCCAGCGAGCTGGCCTCGTCTCCTCGCAATACCTGATGCTGCACTGGCTCCGCTTGCGGCAACAGCGGCGGCACCAGCAGCAGCCTGGAGTCCCAGCACAGCGCCAGCTCAAACTTGTTCAGTAGCGACACCCCCAGCGAGCTGGCCTCGTCTCCTCGCAATACCTGATGCTGCACTGGCTCCGCTTGCGGCAACAGCGGCGGCACCAGCAGCAGCCTGGAGTCCCAGCACAGCGCCAGCTCAAACTTGTTCAGTAGCGACACCCCCAGCGAGCTGGCCTCGTCTCCTCGCAATACCTGATGCTGCACTGGCTCCGCTTGCGGCAACAGCGGCGGCACCAGCAGCAGCCTGGAGTCCCAGCACAGCGCCAGCTCAAACTTGTTCAGTAGCGACACCCCCAGCGAGCTGGCCTCGTCTCCTCGCAATACCTGATGCTGCACTGGCTCCGCTTGCGGCAATAGCGGCGGCACCAGCAGCAGCCTGGAGTCCCAGCACAGCGCCAGCTCAAACTTGTTCAGTAGCGACACCCCCAGCGAGCTGGCCTCGTCTCCTCGCAATACCTGATGCTGCACTGGCTCCGCTTGCGGCAACAGCGGCGGCACCAGCAGCAGCCTGGAGTCCCAGCACAGCGCCAGCTCAAACTTGTTCAGTAGCGACACCCCCAGCGAGCTGGCCTCGTCTCCTCGCAATACCTGATGCTGCACTGGCTCCGCTTGCGGCAACAGCGGCGGCACCAGCAGCAGCCTGGAGTCCCAGCACAGCGCCAGCTCAAACTTGTTCAGTAGCGACACCCCCAGCGAGCTGGCCTCGTCTCCTCGCAATACCTGATGCTGCACTGGCTCCGCTTGCGGCAACAGCGGCGGCACCAGCAGCAGCCTGGAGTCCCAGCACAGCGCCAGCTCAAACTTGTTCAGTAGCGACACCCCCAGCGAGCTGGCCTCGTCTCCTCGCAATACCTGATGCTGCACTGGCTCCGCTTGCGGCAACAGCGGCGGCACCAGCAGCAGCCTGGAGTCCCAGCACAGCGCCAGCTCAAACTTGTTCAGTAGCGACACCCCCAGCGAGCTGGCCTCGTCTCCTCGCAATACCTGATGCTGCACTGGCTCCGCTTGCGGCAACAGCGGCGGCACCAGCAGCAGCCTGGAGTCCCAGCACAGCGCCAGCTCAAACTTGTTCAGTAGCGACACCCCCAGCGAGCTGGCCTCGTCTCCTCGCGCTAGCATGGGAGACGCCTTGAACACGTGGGCTAGATCCTCGATTTTCATTATTCCTGAAGAGTTGAAGAGCACATGGTGAGGTTTATGGCTCAATGTGAAAAGGGTAAAAAAGAAACCGGTGTCAGTCTGTTTTTCTTAATGCCATAGGATATCTGTCCATTATGTCACCTACTTTAAATACCTAGTTTAAGATCAAAAATGTAACATTGGTGTACCTAATAAAGAATTCTATCTATCTATCTATCTGAGATTACAATAGGTATAGCTGAATGTGAAAATCTGCGACAGATCAGATCAGATCGCCTCTAGAACTCGTCCGAAGTTAGCAATAGTTAATTAACATACAATACTAAAAATAATATCAGCAAAACTCTACTTCGCATGCCTGAGGCTGGCAAAGTTCAAATTTGAAAACTTAATTAGCATGAACTGAAGAAAAGTATAGCTTATTATAATTATTGTTCAACATACCGTTATTAGCGAACGGATTAATCTCTCTGACGGTGACGACATGAGCGAGTACATCGCACAGCCACTGAGGACGCAGGAAGTATAGCTCCTTTAGCGTAGCGTCGTCGTAGTGTAGTAGGACACCTGGGAATTAATAGTAGCATTTATTTATTTATATAAAAGAAATATAAATAAAAGGAGGAAGGTGATGAGTTTGAACGTGCAGGGATATAGTGGTAGACGACCGAAGAAACGATGGATGGATTGTGTGAAAGCCGATACGGTAAGAAAGAATGTTACTTGTGAGATGACGGCAGATAGAAGAGTATGGAAGGAGAAATCATGCTGCGCTGACCACAAATAAAACTGGGACAAGGGCAGGAGGATGATGAGTAATAATAAAAGAAGAGGCAACCAAGAGGGAAGACTAAGGACACATATAAGGAGAAGATTTGGATAGCTTCCTCGAACTGGTCACAAAAAGCGACCGATAGACATAGACGGAAGGATCTAGGGGGAGGGTTTTTGCCAAGCAGTGGAACAGAATAGGCTAAATATAAAAATATGTAGAAAAGAGAGAAGACAAAAATGCAAATAAAATAGAGAACGGGGCAGGAAAAAGAAAATCTTGTAATTATTTATGGGTACAAATATAATGACCACCATAAAATGCTTTGATACCCTAAGATTTGTAACCAGAAATATCTACTGAACACCAGAAAAATAAAGTCTAAAAATGTAATAGTACCAGCTATTTTAGTCACGGCTTCACTTTAAATTGTATTCGACCAACAAATTTAGTAAATGATCACCAACTCTTGACGACCAAATTAATGTATTATTTTTGCCTAAATAAGTCACTGTGATTGCCATAAAATGTAGGCTTATTACCAAATAAAGTATTATGATGCCATATTAAGTTATGTGTCCGGCTTGCAATGCATGCGTGAGTATCAGTATGACAAATGACAGGGGAAAAATGACATATTGCGCCGACCCCAAGTAAAATTGAGAACAGGGCAGGAGAAAGAAGAAGAAGAATGTGTTTCTCAATACACTCCCTCGAAAACACACTCTTATCGCACTGTTTAGAGGCATGCAATAGACAATTTTCCACCCTAGTGCAGGAAAAGGGTCCCCATAATCTTATTACATTTATTGTATCAGGCCGAACTTATTTTTTTGGAGTCAGTTTACTTAAACAGGATAGCAAGATGTAAAAACTTTGATTATCATTTTATATTAAAACGCTAGTATAATTTTGATGATCATTTACTACTTTTGGTGATCATTTACTACTTTTGGGATAACAATGATTTATTTGGACTCATTTTGCTTAAATAGGATAGCAGAATTTAAAAACTTTGGTTGTAATCTTACTTTAAAATGGTGGTTTAATTTTGGTGATCGTTTACTATTTTTGGCTTACGCATGATTTATTTTGGAGTAATTTCACTTAAATAGGATAGCAAAGTTTTAAAACTTTGGTGGTAGTTTAACATTAAAATGCGAGTTTCATTTTGGTGACCATTTACTATTTTTGTCTGCTATTTGTTACTATATCTGGTGATCAGTTAAACATAAGCCATTATTTATTAACATACCATTTTCATGCAAAAACATGGTTGCTTGATGCAACTCAGCTGCATCTCTGAACATCCGATGATTTTTCTGTTGCATATATTGAGTCACCTGAAACGTCATTATATTCCATCAATACTAATATAATAAAGAGATTATTTTGTTTGTTTTGGCATGTTTGTGTGTTTTGGTTGTTTCGTTTATTTTGTATCCTACTGGACAGATTTGTAAATAACAGCTATTTATTACAGAGGCAAAAGTTACTTTTTCACGCGTTCACGTGGAACGGAACTGATGAAACTTGGCAGTTATATACCTATGTATCAGAATATAGCAAAAAGGATACTTAGATTCAAAAAAGTTCCCAAGGGGAGCGGGTAAGACCGCTGGTGAAATCTTAACAATATTATACCTTCTTATTAATTACTATTTAATTTTCCCTCGTAAAACATTCAAACAACCCGCCTAGCCAGACCCTTAAAGCTAAACTCACCAATTTCCTATACTCATCGTGTTTCAACACGGGCTCTCTGAGATCAGCGGCGAGAGATGTTACACACTCCTCTAGCGCTAGGTACGTCGCTGGTATTCGTTGTTCTAAGAGGGGTTCTTTGCTGCCTGTGGGGTTAATGGGGACACATTATAATCATCATCTGCCTAGCCTTTTCCCAGCTATGTTGGGGTCGGCTTCTATCCTTGATGCAGAGTACCACTTAACCACATGGAGCGACTTCCTATTGAACTAAACTGTCTTACGAAACATGGAGGAACTCGAAAATAATATAATAGGTAAAGAGAACAACATGGCCCAAAGGCCTAAAGGTGGGAAAGCTACACTCTTCCCCCGTAACATATACTATGTTTTTTTTATATTTTTTGTTCCCATCGCGCTATGAGAGTGAAGGAATAGTGAGTACACTTGTGTCTGCGCAAATGCTCGTGCACTATAATATGTCCTGCGCAGCTGGCTGATCTCCTTATTTGAGAACAGCCGCCGCAGCCGATAATCGGCTAGGAGGACATCATACTATGTTTTATCCCGTTACGGGCAGTAGTTGGGTGACATCGCGAGAAATAAACACTGAGTAAAAGTGAAGAAAACTTTTTCTTTGTTATAAGCCGGTTTTCCAGCGGTGGTCCTAAGACATGTTTGTAATTTATGATTTATCTATGAAGTGTTTTGAATATAATGTTCTTACCTGGCGGTTTAACGCTGAATGCTACGGAGTATATAATATCGGCCAACAGCCTTATATTATGTCGAGTGTTACAGGAAACCTGAAAATATATTACACTATATTTTAGTAAATTCGTAAGTGATACTTCCATGTTTCACGCATGTGTGCGCGGGAAATCATCGGCCTAGCCTTTTCCCAACTATGTTGGCTTCTGTTTCCAGTCTAACTGAATACAGCTGAGTACCAGTGTATACCAATTGGTAAGATTAGTTGTCAGAACTTCTGGCATTCTGGGTAACTGGGTGGAGATCAGACAGGCAGTTACTCTATTTAAAACACTGGTACTCCATCCGGTTAGACTGGAAGCCGACCCCAACATAGTTAGTCAAAGGCTTGGAAGATGATAAATGACAAAAACATACAGGCTATATATTATCCTTGTGCGGGAAGTAGTTTCCCCGGGAAGTGGGTGAAATCCCTAGAATACGCCGATGTACTTACCTCAACAGAGTCCAAGACGCGGGGCAGGCCCAGTTTGTCGGCGTCAGGGGCTCCCATGATGGACGAGCGAATGATGCGTTGTAACACTTCCGGACTTTCACTTTCTGGTAGATTACACTATAGAGAAGAAAATTCATAAATCTATAATATAAAAATGAATCGTTAAATGTGTTGGTAAGCGCATAACTCAAGAACGCCTGGACCAATTTGGCCAATTCTTTTTCTGATGTATTTGTTATTGTAAGGAGAAGGTTCTTATAAAGGAAAAAAAATAGGGTATAGTGGGGGCGAGTTGGGTAGGATAGGGTAGAGTAGTCAGTTCACGGAAGCGAAGCTGCGGGTAAAAGCTAGTTAATTATAAAAGAAAAACTAACTAAATGCGAGTCGGATGTGTCTACTAAATGCGAGAACCGTTTTCGTCTCTATTAAAAATGACAAGACACAGTCTAATTCGCAGATAACACATTTTGGTTGCCTCTGTAACACCATACTGAAAAGTATAAAATAAATATTTAAGAGAGTGATTTTCACTGTCGACTATATTTTGTCTGTTTTAGGGTACGGAACCCTTCGTGCGCAAGTACGAGTCATACTTGACCGATTTTTATACAGTCATTGTATTAAGTTACGAAGCCACTTACGTTAGAAACTTGATCGTAATGGGTAGCGACCATGATGACGGGTGAACCAGGGGCGCGGGCTTGTATAGACCTAGAACAAAGCGGAATATTTAAATTAGATTCAGGACATGACTGAAATTACGGGGAACAGATAGTACATAACATACAATTTGTGGAAAATAACTTTGCAATGATTGACCAAATAGATCTTACGCGGTGTCCTGCGTGAGCGACGAACGCGACGCGACGCGACGCTGCGAACGCGACGAACGCGATCAACTCAAAGGAATTCCCTACATGCGGCCTATGTGACAGTCTGCGGCGAGACGCGACGTAACGCGTACTTGTTTTGAGGGCGACCAGACGCGACACCGCGAACTATTCAGAAGCGTTGATTGTTGTGGGACATAAAAAACATAAATATTAAGGAAATCGTTTATTAGTACAAACAAGTTGGAAGATTGTTGCTGTCTGTACTTTAAATATGAACTTTAAAGCAAAATTGTAACACAACTTCTCCATGATTTGAGAAGTAATGACCAAAATCACGTAGGACATCTGTCGCGTATAGCATCGCGTCGCATTACGTCGCGTCGTGTTGCGTCGCGTCGCGTCGCGTTCGTCGCTCACGCAGGACACCGCGTTAGTGGCGTGCACTTGGAGAGGCCTATGTCCAGCAGTGGACTGCGATAGGCTGATGATGATGATGATAATGAACTTTGCAATACTGAAGTTATATATTTCGCACGTTTCGTTCATATTATTTTGAAGTTAATAGAAGTCAAATCCTGACAAGCCAAACTTCTCCACATTATCCGTTCAGAATTATTACAAAGGTAGGTATTTTACAACGAATTAAACATTGCGAACTTGTAGGGGTGAGGAGGAAGAGGAGGAGGAGAAGGAGGACGAGGAGGAGGAGGTGAAGGAGGCAGAAGAGGAGGAGGAGGAGGTGAAGGAGGCAGAGAAGGAGGAGGAAGAGGAGGTGAAGGAGGAGAAGCAGGAGGAGGAGGAGGAGCAGGAGGAGGAGGATGCGTAACACCTGGTATAATAACAAATATGACATACCTGAGCCAGTCGAGTGCTCCGGCGAGCCCTTTCCTGCCGTCGAGGAGGAGGAGGAGGAGGAGAAGGAGGAGGAAGAGGAGAAGCAGGAGGAGGAGGACGAGTAACATCTAGTATACAACAAATATGACATACCTGAGCCAGTCGAGTGCTCCGGCGAGCCCCTTCCTGCCGTCGGTGACGCGCCACACCACGAGGTACAGCGAGCGACGCGATAAGAAGTACTGGTGAGTCGCGTAGTACCTGTAGGTGGACAGTCAGTTTAGTTAATGGCGGAAAAATACCTGAAAATGTTTACAGTTTTATATACCGACTTCGCAAAAGAACTCGTAGAAGGGTGTCCACCGAATGGATCAAATGGAATAAGTACTGTAATTTTTTTTAACTTAGATTCAGAATACGCGAAAAAAGTATACGAGACAAAAGTTAATAATTACGACTCGAACAAAAAAGTCATACACAATAAACTATCTGGCCATCATTTTTTTACTGCTTTTTAGATACGCATTACAATTAAGCGGAAGAGATATAAAAAAGTAAATTAAAAAAAAATATTTTTTTTGATCCCCAAAAAATCCGATTAGACCCAAAAATTACATTATCATTGTACCATTTCCATACTCCACTATACTCGTTTAACATAGGCTATATTTTATCCGGGAACGAGCTAAAGTTTTCTCGGGACGCGGGTGAATACGCCTAAGGCGTTAAGTCCGCCTTCGTACATTGTTTTCTTATTTTGTAAAATGTGTGCAAAAGTATAATAAATCTATAATATAAAAATGAATCGCAAAATGTGTTGGTAAGCGCATAACTCAACAACGCCTGGACCAATTTGGCTAATTCTTTTTTTGTTGTGTTTGTTATTGTCAGGAGAAGGTTCTTATGAAAAAAAAAATAGAGTAAAGTAGAGAAGTCAGTTGACGGGAGCGAAGCCGCGGGCAAAAGCTAGTAATGAAATAAAAATCAGACTCAAAAATTGCAATATCATACTATTTCTATACTACACTTTATCCGGGAACGTGCCGAAGTTTGCGACGCGGGTGAAAACAGCTAGATAAATTGGACACTAGTATACTTACTCTTGCTGCCCCCCAAAGTCCCACGTCCTGAAAGTGATAGGTCCTCTACTAGAGCGATGCTTCTCATACACCCAGGTGCCTATATCCACGCCGACGGTAGACACGTTGCCGCGACGGGAGGACTTATTGCCCATGCGTTTTGCCCAGTGCTGGGGAAGAGGTATAACACAACTTATTTATACTTATACATATACAAGTATTGTAAAGAGGAAATAAATTCTTTGTTTGCACCCAAGAGGCTTCGAAACTACAGAAATATTCTATCACAGTAACATAGGCTGTAATTTGTACGGGTCAAGGAAAGAAGTTTCCCGAGATGCGGGCAAAACAGTGAGAAACAGCTAGTTGAAGTCTGCTTTTGTTCAAACGCAAAAAAAACCGCATCCAAATCGGTTTACCGGTTTAAGAGCTACAGAACAACGGCTGTCATTGGCACATATTTGGCAGTCGTTACGGGTAGTTAGAAGCCAGTCTAACCAAGGGGTATTGGTTTGCCCGAGTAACTGGGTGTAGGATGTGAGATAGGCAATCGCTCCTTTTAAAACACTGGTACTCATCGGCATGCAGTTAAACTGGAAGCCGACCTCGACATAGTTGGGAAAGGGCTCGGTAGATGATGACGTTTGTACCCTTAAATTTCCGAAAGTACTGAAACGATTTGAAAACATCTTTCATTGTTGTTAAGCTACACTCTTCCTGAGTAACATAGGCTTATATTTTATACCGGTACGGGCAGAAGTTCCCACGATACATGGGTGACTTGGCTAGTAAACTAATATATAAAAACTTACCTCAGTAGGTTTTCTTCGATGCTGGATAGCTGATTCTTGTCTCAAACACTCTAGCAAACTGGTTTTGCCAATTCCCTGTAAGATACAAAGATATAGGTAAATAACATGACCCCTTTTTGGTAGTCGGATGAAAAATTGTGCAGAGATAGTGAATAGGTTCATGCATAGGTTTCCACGAGATACGGGTGAAACTGATGGCAGAATGAAGCAGATGAACGAATTTTAATGAAATTAAAAACTTCAAACGCTTGTACTGTAAAATTTGTACTTTCTGAATAACGTCATTTTTCTATTTAACCGACGATATACTAATATTACATAGCTGAAGAATTTGTTTGAACGCGCTAATCTCAGGGACTTCTGATCCGAATTGAAAACTTTTTTCAGCATTATACAACCCATTTATCAAGGAAGACTATAGGCTACTTTTGATTCGAGTTCGTGCAAAGGATGCCGGTGAAACGGGTGGCAGAAGCTAGTTATATTATAAACTTGAATATTTGTTTCATCGCGCTAATCTCAAGATCTACTGGTCCGATTTGAAACATTCTTTCAGTATTATACAGCCCATTTATCACGGAAAGCTATAGACTACTTTTTATCCTGATTCGAGCAGAGGTTCCTACAAAGAGAGATTCCCTAAGTAAAAAGAAGAGAGAGTAAAAAATTCTCACCTGCAACCCAACAAACATGAGCTTCATCCTTGTATAAGGGCGGGCCTCCTGCAGCACAGACTTGAGGTAGCCCACTATATCCATGCTCTTGTATCTGCCGCACTGCAGCATGGAGCGCAGCGGCTCCTGCAGCGAGCACCCCACCGTGTTCAGGTTCCACAGGCGCGAGAGCAGGCCCATTTGTGGCGGCAGCGAGCATATGTCTGGACAACGAGCAACCAGTCGCTACAATCCGACACAAGTCACTACAAGTCACAGGAGTCACTTGAATTCAACAGAAGTCACTAGAATTCATCAGAAGTAACTTGAAGTCAAAGTCCCCAGAAGACAGTTAAAGTCATTGAATTTTTTACGAGTCCGGTAATAGAGATCTGCAGCAAGAGATCCACGTTGTTCAGGTTCCCTAGTCGTGAGAGCAGAGCAGGCCCATTTGTGGCGGCATGAGCATATGTCTTCAGTTATGGACGTTGTAAGAAGCCAAGAAAGTCACTGGCTTCATGGACATCTTAGCGACATAAAAGCGGGTCTTGTCACGTCAACAACAGATGGAATAGCAGGAGACCCTTGAGGGGGAGTCGCCATTTTTGGCAAGAGAGGGGCAGAATCATTATAAGTAACTAGACGTCATGTGACTCACCGTAGTCACTAGAAGTCACACACCATTCTTGCAGTCAGTAGAAGTGAACAGAAGTGACTCACCCTTGTTCCCGCTGATGTTGAGCACGGACAGGTTGGTGAGCTCGTGTATGGCCGGCGGGATGCCGCGCAGCAGGTTGCACGACACGTCCAGCATCGATAGCAGGGGGAATAGCAGGCGAGTCTTGAGGGAGGAACCCGTGTTCTTGCAGTCAGTAGAAGTGAACAGAAGTGACTCACCATTATTCTTGCAGTCAGTAGAAGTGAACAGAAGTCACTCACCATTATTCTTGCAGTCAGTAGAAGTGAACAGAAGTGACTCACCCTTGTTCCCGCTGATGTTGAGCACGGACAGGTTGGTGAGCTCGTGTATGGCCGGCGGGATGCCGCGCAGCAGGTTGCAGGATACGTCCAGCATTGATAGCAGGGGGAATAGCAGACGAGTCTTCAGGGAGGAACCCGTGTTCTGAAACAGGTTAAGGTAGTTACAAAGGTTATAATGTGGATGGGTAAAAAAAATAACAAGCAAAACATAGCTGAATTTTGGCATAGCAGGCAATAGGGTATTACATGCATTTTTGAAATATATCTTAAATAAATTCTTTAGTCTTAATATATCTCTAAAAAATTAAAAATATTTTTTTTCTCACGTTATGTACGAATATAAATTAATTGTTTTATCATAATTTCAAATTTCGCGCGTATTTCGCGAAAACGCGGCACACAACGGACGCCATGATTGTTTTTTGGTCATGACATCATTACGTTAGTAAACAAACTACAGCTGTCAGTAATACATATTTTGATATGTATTGAAAATTTTAATAATGAGTAATTATGCTCCGTATCGTTGGCGTGTTGTTTCTGAATGTGAGAACACTAGTGTAAAAACACCAGACAAATTATGGATTCAAGTACCAGTGGATATAAATATGAGAAACACTTGGTTAAAAGTTGTTTACTACCGTATTGACGTCATTAGCATGGCGGCGACATTTCGTAGTGTTCAAAGACAGATAAAAAAACCTAAAAACTTTAAACTGCAATAAAAAATATATTTATGTACCTTACGAAGTGAAACTAACATTTCCCGATTGCTTTTCCTCTAAACAATCATTGTAATACACTTTTAATTTTTTTCTCATCTAGACTAAAATACCCTATCAAATGTGTAGGTCCCGGCTGTTATTGAAGATCCTTGACAGACGTTACGGGTAGTCAGAAGCCAGTAAGTCTGACACCAGTCTAACCAAGGGGTATCGGGTTGCCCGGGTAATTGGGTTGAGGAGGTCAGATAGGCAGTCGCTCCTTGTAAAGCAATGGTACTCAGCTACATCCGGTTAGACTGGAAGCCGACCCCAACATAGTTGGGAAAAAGGCTCGAAGGATAACGATAAAATAATTTAAAAAAAACTACGTAGATACGTACTAAAAAGTTTGCTTGTTTGAACGCTCTAATCTTACGAGAATGATAAGATATTTTTTTCAGATTTAGATAGCCCGTTTAGATAGAAAGGATATAGGTTACCTTTTTATCCAGACCTGTCTCACAGGACACGGGTGAAACCGCTGGCAAAAGCTAGTTTTACTAATATTATAAACGTGAAAGTTTGCATGCATGGATGTTTTTCTTCCACGCCAAAGCTATCAATAGATTTTTAATGAAACTTCGCAGTTAAATTAATGGCGATCATACATTATATCCAAACAACATTTCGGCAACTTTTTATCCCGGTACGAGAAGTACTTCCTACGATATGCAAGTGAGACCACAGGCAGAAGCTAGTCAATTTTATGATTGCTCACCCATTCATCATCTTCATCATTTGTCGAGTCATCTTGAGCTGCTGATGTTAACCCATCATCATCTGTCGTCAGTTGGATGCGAGTTAGAAGGTTGTTCGCTAGGATCTGCAAAGAAAGACATCATTCCTTGAGACCCATGATTTTACTGATAACTGCGGAAAGGACTAACCGTCAGTTGCACAAAGCTCCATTAAAGTTAAAGCTTCTTTAAATCTATTGCTGACTCTTTCATTGTCAACAAGATAAAAAGTGTCAGCGATAGATTTAACGAAGCTTTAACTTTAATGGAGCTTTGTCCAACTGTTGTCCAAATGTTAGCAGTCTAGTAGTTGACGTTTTAACGCTGCAAAGACGAGATTTCGATATTTTATTACCACTTACAGGGTTTCAGGCGTTAATATTAAAGGGGGCACATTTCACATAAAATTCAACATACATAGACATTTCAGATACAGCCCAGCTAGATTTGAAAAGTTATTTTTCCATTTACCAAAGTCCTTTCAACACTTAAGTGTCTTGTTGCAGCGCAGGCAGCGAGTTGTGACCTCGCAGATACACCAGACATCGAATAAGATAATATACTTATATAACCTAATAACATATAACCCAGAATATTCACCTGTTATCCATATCTGAAGAGTTCTGCCACTTACCAAAGCCCTCAGCCTTTCAAGCCTTAAATGCATCAAGTGTTACAGAACTACCAGACTTTGGGTAAGACCTTTAACCTTAAGGAACCGCCTAGCCAAGTTCGAGCGCTGCTTTCCGACTTACCAAAGTCCTCAAGCCTTCAAGCCGCAAGTGTCTTCTAGCAGGGCAGGCAGCACTGAGGAGTTGTGACCTGACAGAGCCACCAAACCTAGGAATTCAACAGCCAGCTAATTCTGAAGAGTTCTCCCACTTACCAAAGTCCTCAAGCCTTCAAGCCTCAAGTGTCTTTTACCAGGGCAGGCTCCACTGAGGAGTTGTGACCTGACGGAGCCACCAAAACCTAGGAATTCAACAGCCAGCCATATCTGAAGAGTTCTCCCACTTACCAAAGTCCTCAAGCCTTCAAGCCTCAAGTGCCTCCTAGCAGGACAGGCAGCACTGAGGAGTTGTGACCTAAAAGACCAGAAAAACCTAGGAATTCAACAGCCAGACAGATTTGAAGAGTTCTCCCACTTACCAGTGTCCTCAAGCCTTCAAGCCTTAGATGTCTCCTAGCAGGGCAGGCAGCGCTCAGGAGTTGTGACCTGACAGACCCACCAGACCTAGGAATTCAACAGCCAGACATATCTGAAGAGTTCCTCCACTTACCAGTGTCCTTAACCCTTCAAGCCTCAGATGTCTTCGAGCAGGGCAGGCAGCGCTGAGGAGTTGTGACCTGACGGAGCCACCAGACCTGGGTCGAGATCTCACGTTGTTCGCTGAGTTGGGACAGTAGCACGCTAGGGGATCCCCTTCGGTTGAGCCGAAACTTTCCACCTGGATAAAAAAATATATGATGATGACATGTTTTAGGGAGGAAAAGGCAAATATCATGTATAAGTTTTTTTTTGTTCACCTGAATAAATAAAATTATATAATAGCCAATTTTATAATGATGACAAGTCGTGGGTAAAAACTAACCTCTCAAATACGAGTGAGTGGGTTCGATTCCAGATCAGGCAAGTACCAATGTAACTTATCCAAGTTTGTATGTACATTCAGGTATATGTTGGACACCAATGACTCAGTAAAGGCGCAAGAAAAACATCTTGGGGAAACCTGGACTTTAAAGTCTGAAATCGCGAATCCTTCTCGTGCTCTCGGTGATGAAGACTTATTTCTTTTCTGTATGAGAAGAGGCAGGAGGCCGTTTTAATTCTTTGTTGCTTGAACGACCTAATCTCAGGAACGACTGGTCTAATTTGAAAAATCTTTCAGAGTTAGATAGCCCATTTATCGAGGAAGCCTGTAGGCTACTTTTTACCCGGGTACATAAAATAGTTCCCTCAGGAACCAGATAAAACTGCTAACGGAAGATAGTTTTATAATATTCCTGAATGTACTTACCTGAGGTAAACTAGGCCAGCAGGTAATTTCGTTGTGACTAAGATCCAGCTGCCGTAAACTAGTAGGATACGCAGTCACGTAAGACATGGATCTGTAGAAAAATCATAGAAATTATTATTTACGAGGCGGGTTGATAGATCATAAGGTGAAGCAATTTTCTGTGTTTCAGAGGGTACGTGTAAATAGCATGTAAAGGTAAATTTTTAGGGTTCCGTACTCAATGGGAAAAACGGGACACTATTCGCTGTCCGTCGCTTTCTCATGTAAAGACCTTCAAGAAGTGTTGATTTTCAGCCTATTTTTAACAAATAACTTTTTATCTTATCTTTATTAATATCTCATGAACCGTGATAGTTCGACAGTTGAAATTTTCCCAGATGATACATTTCAGTTGCCGCTTTAGCAACAAATACTGAATGTTTTTGGTGTTTTAATAGATATTGGCACGGAACTCTTCGTTCGCAAGTTCTACTCGCACTTACTTTTTTTTTACTTTTTATATCACAAAATTCACTCATTTATATTGTCTATAAAAAAATAACGATTACACTACCAAACCTACCTCAGCGAATTATAAGCCATATTAAGCCTAGTAAGGTTAGTAGCCCTGCAGGCGAGCGCGGCGGGCACGCACGTGAACTGGTTGTGCGCCAGGTTGAGGCAGGTCAGGGGGGCTCCGCCCCGCGGCGGCGCGCCGCCCTCCACCACGCCGCGCCACGTGTGAGCGCGACGCGCTTCCGACCAGCTGCGGAGATAATAAATAAATCATTATTGCAAAATGAGAATGACAGAATCAGAGAAATAAAACTACGTTTATAAGTGTTTAAATAAAACTACTTTTAAGCTAAGCGTCCACTTGTTGGTATCATACGCAACGGACGTATCGCACGCAACGGATCGTAGTGTTTTTTATATAGAAACTCAAACAAGTGCATCCACCTGTCCGCATCGTACGCATCGCATTCTATATAAATAATACTACGATCCGTTGAGTGCGATACGTCCGTTGCGTATGATACCGACAAGTGGACGCTTAGCTTTACAGAGTACACGGACAGAATCTGCCCTTGACCATGGACGCTGTAAAGGATCCGAAACGTCGGGATTCAATAATATTATTATTACTGCGATAAAATTAATAGTATCCGTGATCTCATACTATTTACAAATTCTATTTTTTTTGGAGGAAAAAAGTATTTCGGAGGAAATTTCCTCCTTGAATAGACTTAACAAAACGCTAAAAAGCCAAACTATTGTAAAAAAATGTTTTGTTCTAAAAGAATATTCATGGAGTTTCTTACCGGTTCTTCTTAATGAGACCAACTCTTTGGAACCGTGCAACTAGTTTGACGTTTCGAAAGAGCTTTCATAAGACCATTTGAAATAAAAAATTGACTTTGACTATACTCACACAGCATTCCCAGCGCGGTTGCTGAGCACGGGTACAGCTTCATCATCATCATCATCATCAGCGGCCTCCGACTCGCTGCGCTCTATCGACGGGCTGCGCGATGATGATTTCTGTGTCAAGAGTTACATCATCAAAAATCCTCTCTTTTTGTGTTGTCGGGTAAACAGTTTAAAGAATAAGAAATTATTTATAAAGAATCGATGGTATTCCTACAAGCAAGTTGTGGTGGCCTAGTGGGTAAAGAACCAATCTCTTAAGTATGATTGTGAGTTCGATTCCAGGTCAGGCAATCAATCACCAATGCATCTTTTCTAAGTTTGTATATACTTTCTAAGTATATCTTGGACACCAATGACTGTATTTCGGATGGCACGTTAAACTGTAGGTCCCGGCTGTCATTGAACATCCTTGACAGTCGTTACGGGTAGTCAGAAGCCAGTTTTACCAAGGGGTATCGGGCAACTGGGTTGAGGGATCAGATAGGCAGTCGCTCCTTGTGGCACACTGGTACACAGCTGCATTCATTTAGACTGGAAGCCGACCCCAACATACTTAGTTGGGAAAAGGCTCGGGAGATGATGATATAGGTTTTGATGCTTAAAATAAATGGATAAATAAGAAAAAAATATAATAACTTACAGATTGTGTAGCCATAGCGAACTGAGCGCTGCCTATGGAGGGCGAAGCGCTAAGTTGGGGCGAAGTCTCCGAGGGTGATGCCAGCTGCTGGGGACTACCACATTCTGATTGACCCTGGTAACGTAAAACAATTTTGATGTAAAAGGTTTTATAAGTTCTCTTAGTATAAAAAGTTGAGCAGTAAAAGCAGAACAAAATACAATTTCACAAATATATATTTTTTTAAACTAGAAGATACATTTACAGATATACCAGTAGTTTTATCGCTATGTACATATGTATGTCTATTTATATACTGACCGTAACTTAGGTCTTGAACGGATGAAGCTCTGATTCTTAGCCATGTTACATCAAAATCAACAAAGGTATCTAAGGCATATGTCATATGGTATATGTCGTATTTAAATCCGTTTCAAACTAAGAATATACAAGTTATCAGCCTTACTACAAAAACTTAAACATCTGTCGAACACTTGTCTAAAAAAGTGTGGCTGCAAAATGGACCTTATTGCAACGTCATAATCTGTAATTTTTTTAACCCCCGACGCAAAAACGACGGGGTGTTATAAGTTTGACGTGTCTGTGTGTGTGTGTGTGTGTGTGTGTATGTGGCATCGTGGCTCCCAAACGGATGATCCGATTGTAATGCGGTTTTTTTTGTTTAAAAGGTATGTCAGTCGGGAGTGTTCTTAGCTATGTTTGGTGGAAATCGGTTCAGGTCTTCAAGGTCATCAGCTCGTTTGCTAGATGTGATAGGAATGTTACACGCTCAGTTTACTTGCAAGTGTATGGGGGATCTGAAATTTGAAACACTAATGTCTTTTGGAACCACTGAGCTGGTCTGCTGTTAGGGCACGAAGGTAGGAGACGTAACCCTGAACTGCCTTTCAGTAAACCCATCGAGTTTGGGCTCGTTGAATTTGTCTTGACGAGTTCTCTTCATGTTTCTGATTGACGAGAACCTAATGCTGGAAATGGGATGTGGCGGATGAAACCCTGAAATGCCGGAATGAAACGGATAAACCGATTTATATTTTTACTGAAAATCTAGAATGTCCAAAGGTTAATCTTTATTGTTTCTCAATCTGTGCAATTCTCCCAGAGCCAGTTTGTCATGAGGATTGTTAAACAGCTTCCTTTGGCCGAGATCGCATATAGCGACCCCATCTTAAGATAAAATAAATTAAATGAAAGAAGGAAAAATTAAGGAGCTCCTTCAAAAAGTATGAAATAAAATTAAATTATAAATT
Source organism: Helicoverpa zea x Helicoverpa armigera (assembly GCA_033682625.1). Lineage (NCBI taxonomy): Eukaryota > Metazoa > Arthropoda > Insecta > Lepidoptera > Noctuidae > Helicoverpa > Helicoverpa zea x Helicoverpa armigera. The sequence continues at coordinate 5,219,423 of JAWIIS010000031.1, forward strand.
TAAAAAAACCCCCGACCCAAAAAAAGTACGCAATAATTATGACAAAAGGTTTTAAACGCTAAACCCTATAAAAAGGAAAAAATAACTTTTAACACTACGTAAACTAAATTTTGACGTGTCGGGGGACCGCTTTTTACCTTCATAAATACTTACATAAATCAAATGATACCTACTTAATTACAACATTCGTTTAAAAAAAAAACGTATCTAAAGTAATGAATTAGAGCGGTCCCCCGACACGACAAAATTTAGTTTACGTAGTGTTAAAAGTTATTTTTTCCTTTTTATAGGGTTTAGCGTTTAAAACCTTTTGTCATAATTATTGCGTACTTTTTTTGGGTCGGGGGTTTTTTTAAATTTATAATTTTTAGATAAGTGTTAAACTGACGTTTAAAAGTTTTTGTGGTACGTACGACGATAAAAGTCTAGCAATATCTTAATACATGAATTAAACACTGAAGCGATATCCCGTCATGAAAGTTAAAAGCACATAGCATTATCTTAAAATATCAGCTTTTTATTTGTAGTTAAATTTTTCTCATTTCTGTCCGTAAATATATTTTATCCAAAATACTAATATGGATGAATCTACAAAATGAACTACAATAAAACTATTTATTTAAGTAAATACCCAATAAGATCGAAGTAGACGACGTGGGATGTTTTCTTTATATTGTTTATTGACTGTCTGAAGAAAAATAATAATCCTTTACATATTTGTACCATATTTGTAACTCGTGGCTTAGTAAAAGCCGCAAGAGTCAATCGGTCATAAGGTTAAGCACCATCTATGGATGGGTGACCATCTTGTCATGACGAGTTCCTCCGTGTTTCGGATGGCACGTTAAACTGTAGGTCCCGGCTGACATTTGAACATCTTTGGCAGTCATTATGGGTAGTCAAAAGCCAGTAACTCTGATAAACAGTCTTACCAAAGAGCATTGGGTTGTTGGTAACTGGGTTGAGGACATCAGATAGGCAGTCGCTCCTTGTAACACACTGGTATAGTTATCGGCACGATCTTGGGCCCTGACCTACACCTGCGCAGAAGTAATTTATTGGGTCCCTTTTGTGGTATTGCGTGAGGCGCGGGGGCTAAAGCGGTGATTGGCCCGCAGTGCATCGCGTCATAGCCGTCACTCGGGATTGGTTCAATCACTTCTGCGTAAATGTAGGTCTGAGCTCAAGATTCGTGCCGATAACTATACTCAGCTGCATCCTGTTAGACTGGAAGCCGACCCCAACATAGTTGGGACAGGCCCAGCAGATGATGATGTGAAGACTAACCTCGCAGCCCTGGGGCAGGTCCCTCAGATGGTTGAGGGCTACATTCAGGTCTCTCAGTGCTGGAGCACTCCACATGGCTGCTGGGAGGGCTCGAAGCTTGTTGTTTGATACGTCTAATGTTGAGAGACTGGGCAGACGGAATAGGAGTGCTGGTAGTTCTTCTAGGCGGTTATCCTGAGGAAAAAAGAAAGAATAAAGTATACTAGCTTCCGCCAGCAGTTTTTAAAAGTAGCCTATAACTTTTCCCGTTAAAAGGGCTATCTAACACTGCAAGAATTTTTATGATAAGCGGATTCGAGTAAACCAACAAAAAATACCCAATATGGGGAATATTGGGTCTTTTGTTGGTCTATGTACTACCCCTCTATATGTTCCCTTTTATAGTATATATGCTACAAGAACACATTTGAACTTTTTTATCTACTCTCCCTATACTATACACTCCTTTTAAAACTTCTATATAATTACTTTCTCTTCATGTCTTCTACGTACGCTTTGAATACTAGCTGCCGACCCCACATACAGCGATTTTATGTACTCCTTCATGAAGCTTTATGTAGTCCTTTATGTACCTAGTTTTTTCATAAATATGTATACTGTAGTATGTGAATTTTCAACCATACATAAATAAGATGCAATCATAACCTTTTTAGAGAGCCGGATCCCCCCCTGATTTTCAATAGACCTAATTGGAACGAAACCAACCTATTTGATAAAAATCCTTACAAGAATATGCCCAAAAAACCCATACTTTCTCCAAAAAAATACCTAAAACTCCTTACCTGTAGATACAACTCCTGCAGCACAGGAGCAGAGTACAGCTCAGGTCTGTTCTTCGACTTCTTCTTTCGTCTCTTGCTATCCAGATCTTCTTCGAACGGATCCTCGAGGGTTGGAAGACGTTCTAGCTTGTTCTGGGCTGCGTTTAGGTACCTGAAAATGGGCAGTCGAAATATTTATTAATCCCTAGTTTAACGACAATATAAACGAATTACTTTGAAATTGAAAAAAAACTGTTGTTTTAATAAAAGTGGTACTTATGTGGTCAGTGGACTTGGACTTAACTACTCTTGGATGAGACTGTCGTAATTGTCAATGAGGGTTTTCGATACTTTTTCTGCCGCCAGGCGGCGCTTCGTATGCGTCAGGTCCAAACAGCTGTCAAATAGTATGGAATTGTAGGGTCCGAACTAATTGTTTATTGAAATTCTGTTATATTGGAAGTGTTATTGATTTTATTATGGACTACGGTCAGAATAAGGTTTCCGAACTAAAAATTGAGCTAAGAGAGAGGGTGCAAAAGTCACTTTAAAATAAAAAAAACACTAAAATCGATCACTATTCATAGTAAAGATAAGCACTTTGACAGTTACCTGGACCTGACGACTCGGTGCTGCCACCTCGTGGACGCCATTTTAGAAAACCCTCATTCCTACAAATTATTATTGTTATTTTTGTGCTCATTACCAAGTCACTTTAATTAAAATATAAACACGCGACTGATACACTCACCACTATCAAGTGGCACGTATTTACTATCATCTAATATCAAATGGCACGGATCTATTATAACTGGCACATACCTACCATTAAGTGGCACATACCTTCTATCAAATGGCATACACCTACTGTCACCTATTATCAAATGACTTGACCTACTATCAACTGGCACGTAGCTACTATAACTGGCAAGAATCTACATTAACTGGCATGGATCTACTACCAAGTGGCATAGACCTACTATCATCTGGCACGTATCTACTATCAATTGACACGGGTCTACTATAACTGGCGCGTAGCTACTATCAAGTGGCATGAACCTACTATCGAGTGGCACGTAGCTACTATCAATTGGCATGAATCTACTACCAAGCGGCACGTAGCTAGTATCATCTGGCACGGATCTACTATCAACTGGCACATAACTTCTATCAATTGGCAGAAATCTACTATCAAGTGGCACGTATCTACTTTAACTGGCACATACCTACTAGCAAGTGGCACGGACCTAGTATCAACTGGCACTTACCTACTATCATCTTCTATCAACTGGCACGGTTCTACTTTAACTGGCATGGATCTACTAGCAACTGGCACGGACCTACTATCAAGTGGCACATACCTACCACCATCAGACCTACCTCAAGCTCAGCATGGTGAACAGTTCAGGAGGCAGCAGCCTCAGCTCGTTGTTGGATAGATCTATCCTGGTGAGAGCATGCAGAGCTCCGGAACTGCTGCTCAGCTATACAGTTACACAGACTTACTATCCACTGCCTACCTCAAGCTCATTACATGAACCTATTTAATAAATTACACGAACCTACTACTGAATTACATGAACCTACTACTAAATTACATGAACCTAGTACCAAATTACATAAACCTACTAAATTGCACGAAACTACTACAACATCACATGAACCTACTGATGAATTGCACGAACCTACTTCTAAATTACACGAACTTTCTTAAAAATTGCACGAAGCTATTACTAAATTGCACGATCCTATTTCTAAATTGCACGAAGCTACTTCTAAATTGCACGAAGCTTCTTCTAAATTGCACGAATCTATTACTAAATTGCACGGACCTACCACCATCAGACCTACCTCAAGCTCAACATGGTGAATAGCTCAGGAGGCAGCAGCCTCAGCTCGTTGTTAGACAAGTCTATCCTGGTGAGAGCATGCAGGGCTCCGGAACTGCTGCTCAACTTGCTGTTCACGCGGAGAGCTGCTTGACGGAGCCAGGACATGCTGGAAGTGGAAGAAGAAAAAAAAATCAGGTTGTGCTTGCCAAGGTCTGGGTTGAGATGGGGGGTCCGTGAGAGGTAATGTTGACGTTGTCCGAAGCGTAATATAATTTGACATTTATATATATAAACATTTATTTACATATTACTAGGTTCCGCCTGCGGCTTCGCCCGCGTCGAGTTCGGTTAAATCGCGTTCCCAAGAGAAATCTTTAAATCTCCAGGATAATGTCCTATGTGCTTTTTCAAGGTAAACTCTATCTCTGGACCAAATGTTATTAGAATCAGTTTATTTATTTTATTTTATTCATTTTAAGAAGGCTTACAGACTAATAACAGAATAGGCATCAACAAATATAAAATGTATAATTCAATTGCTAATTACAAGCCTCCACAAATATTAATATTAGGGGTTAAAGTATGAAATTGCCGTTTTATTCTAGTAGGTTTTTGAATTGCCATAGAGTCTTCATGGTTTGAGGTTTTCGAATGAAACTTTTTTCACGTGGTTTCTGTGATGTTCTTCTTTTAAAAAATGTGAAACATTTGATTATCGATGTTCAATTGTTTTTGTTATTCAACTTAAACAAGAAAGATGGACACTGCGAAAATTTGAGTAATTTTTGAATATGAGTTCCGACGCGGAAGTAAACGGCAGAAACAGCCCGCAATATCAATGCTGCATTTGAAGAGGTGTCTGCTAATGAACGCACCGTGCGATTTTGGATTAAACGCTTTCGTGGTGGAAACTTCGACTTGAAGAACGAGCCATGAAAAAGACCGCCTGACAGGTGATTAACGAGAAATTAAGAGAGACGGCGAACGCCGATCCTAGTCAAACTACCCAGATACCCAGCCGAAGACGAATAATGTTGAAAAAATTAGCAGTAAAACAGCCACGACTCATGAATCGACCTTCACCGTTATTGCTCCATGACAACGCGAGGCCTCATACAGCAAAAGAAACCGTTTTAACTCTTCAGGAACTGCAGTTGGAAACTATTCGTCTTCCTCCATATTCGCCAGACCTTGCTCTAACGGACGACCATTTTTTTTTGTGATTTGGACAATTATCTGCGTCACAAGAAGTTTCTTCCCAGGAGGCAGATCAAAATTCTTTCACACAGTTTGTGCAGTCTAGATCCTCAGAGTTCTATCGTAACGGCATAAATGACCTTCTTATTAGATGGCCGCAATGTATAGATAATAATGGCAACTATTTTGATTAAATAAGTTTGTTAAAAATTAAAAAAAATTACAATTTAGATTTTCAGTACAAATCGGCAATTTCATACTTTAACCCCTATTATTTACCTACAGTATATTTATATAAGTCGTGGTGGCCTAGTGGGTAAAGAACCAACCTCTCAAGTATGAGTGTCCGATTCCAGGTCAGGCAAGTACCAAAGCAACTTTTCCAAGTTTATATGTACTTTCTAAGTATTTTTTAGACACTAGTGGCTGATAAAAAGGTGAAGGAAAACATCTTGAGGAAACCTGGACTTTAAAGTCAGAAATCAGCAACCCGCATTGAGCAAGCGTGGTGATTAATGCTCAATCCTTCTCCGTGTGAGAGGAGGCCGCAGCGCAGCAGTGGGACGATAAAAAGGCTGTAACAGTAACAGTAACTACATATAAGTACTGACCGTATAGTAGCGAGCTGCGCTCTCAGCTCTCTCCAGTTGAGCATGACAGCGACAGTGGGACAGAGAGAACTGTACGTCAGCGCCGAGTCACCTGACCGACTGCTGAATAACGCTTCAGATATCATTGACTTGTTCAGCTTATAGTCCGGGTCGGGGTATGCCTGTGGAATACATACAAAGAAAATTACAAATCGGTTGATATAATCATCGGCACGAATCTTGAGCTCTGACCTTCACCTGCGCAGAAGTAATTTATTGGGTCCCTTTTGTGGTATGAAGTGAGGCGCGGGGGCTAAAGCGGTGATTGGCCCGCAGCGCATCGCGTCATAGCCGTCACTCGGGATTGGTTCTTTGCTAATAAATCACTTCTGCGCAGGTGAAGGTCAGCGCTCAAGATTCGTGCCGATGATTCTAAATAGACCAAAATGTGCGAAGAAACCTAAAAAAGTACGAAGATTCAATAAGAACCTTCTCCATTTCTGCCGGGGCTGAGAGATTATTACAATTCCGCAGCCCCGGCAGGCATTGGCCCTGTTGGGTTCCACTGAGGCTGGCGGACCCTACAGGGAGGTTGGACCCCACTCAGGGTCTTTGGCCTCACTGGGCGGTGTCAGGCTTTACTGGAGATGGTGGCCCCACTGGTGATGGTAGGTGCAACTGATGGTGGTGGGCCCGACTGGGGGTGGTGAGGCTACCACTGGGGCTTGGGTCCCGCCGGAGGTAGGCCCCGTTGGTCATTGGGGGGTGGTGAGCAGTGCGGGTCAGTGGCGCCGTGCTGCAGGAGTAGTTCCACTGCACAACATATAATGTTAGCTACCTTAGTAGCGAGCAGCGACCGTGTTCCGGATGGCACAGTTAAACTGTAGCTCCCGGCTGTCATTGAACATCCTTGGCGGTCGTTACGGGTAGTCAGAAGCCAGTAAGTCTGACACCAGTCTAACTAAGGGGTATCGGGTTGCCCGGGTAACTGGGTTGAGGAGGTCAGATAGGCAGTTGCTCCTTGTAAAGCACTGGTACTCAGCTGAATCCGGTTAGACTGGAAGCCGACCCCAACATAGTTGGGAAAAGGCTCGGAGGATGATGATGATGACCTTAGTAGCGAGCAGCTTAGCCAGCAGCTCGGTGAGCGAGTGTCTGCTGCACTCGCGGATGGCGCGGCAGTGAGGGTCGGTGGCTCCGTGCTGCAGGAGTAGTTCGACTATCTGCACGTTCTTGGCGCGGGCTGCTATTGAGAGCGCTGTCCAGGGACTGTCTCCTGGAAAGAAGAAAGTGTTAATTAAAATAGGCCCTTTTCGGAAAACGTCCATGCTCGCATTGTTTCCATAGTAAGCTAATTTTGTTCTCGAAGAACTCGCGTATTGCTACCGTAGCATAAGTTAAAAATAGTGTTAATGCCTTAATTTTTATAATTTTTCATTTTTTATTTTGAACAAGCAATACAATTTGAATTTGAAGGTCTGTCATTTACGCCGTCGATTCATGTAAATCTCGTCGAAAATATAATTCTGACTCAGTCACACTTACATATATTGCTAAGTTAGGACTACGTCTACTTTAAATGAGACTAATGTTTTTATATTTCGGCTTCAGCTGTATCCAGTACACAAATCCTATTTTCTAGATCTGACATACTATACATAACAAAACTTAAAAAATTAACCAAATCTTTAATTCTGCAATTACTAAAGGTACAAAATAAGATGTTAACATTGTAAACAAGAGTTCCAACATATTCTACTTTCCATGCAAAGATATAAACTTACTATCGTTATTATAAGCAGGTCTGGCGGGCGAGGGGCCGGCGGACCCTCGTGCTGTGACCGCGGCCGACGCGCTGCGGGAACGACGCCGATCGCGAGTCCCATCGTTGCCGCCCATCTGTGTAGTATTGTACATCATCATCATCATCATCTCAGCCATAGGCCGTCCACTGCTGAACATAGGCCTCCCCCTTAGATCTCCACAGATACCTGTTGGAGGCGACCTGCATCCAGCGTCGACGGCGATTGTAGAGTATAAATAGTTGAGGACAAATATAGATAAAAAATGTAGGGGCGAAAAACAATCTTTTCGAAGAAAATTAAAGAGCGGCTTCACAAAACACATAACTTCAATTGTGTACATAAACTGTTAGATAAATATACACTGAAAGGGAGAAATAAAACCTTTGATATTAGGACCATAGACCATATAAATAAATAATAATAAATAACATTTATTTCAAGTAACTTTGACTCAGACATAATATTAAACAACAAATACAAAAAAATATATAGGATAAAATTTTTATTCTTTCCCTGTTTAGTGTCCCAAGTCCAAAAATACTTTATACTTTTGCCATTCATTGCCACTGACTGCTAGAAAAATTTTAAAAATTTCACTTTGTCACCATCAATAAAAACACAAACATTCGAATTGAACCTTCTTCAATTTGAAAAGTCGGTTGAAAAGCGTTGTTGAATTTATGACTGTTCGCGCAAGTAAGAAACACTTCAAGAGTATTTTACGATAAGACGCCACTATTAAAAATTGAGCCCAAAAGTTTACGTTTACTCCACCTAATCTACCTATAAAACGATTAAAAACTCACCAAATCAGCCGGCGGCAACGCAGAAGCGTTAGCATCAGCCCCCGCAGCCAGGAGCCTCTTCAGCAGCCTGACATGTCCCCCCCTCGCGGCGCAGGAAACACACGCATCTCCTCCCCTCCCCGCCTCCACCACCACCGGGCATATGCGCCGCTCTGAGGACTTCTCCTAGAAGACATTATAGGAGGCTTAACCATCAGACATCGAAAGACTTTTCAAATCGGACCAGTAAAAAAGAGACATTTTGGGAAGTCGGTCTGTCTGTCAGTCTGTCAATCTGTCGGTCTATCAGTCTGTCAGTCTCTCCGTCTGTCAGTCTCTCAGTCTGTCAGTCAGTCTGTTAGCCAGCAGCCTGACATGCCCCCCTCACGGCACAGGAAAACGTAAAGTTGGAAAGTAGGTTAAAAAAACATAAAGAAAACCTTTTTGTTAGCCCTCAAGTTAGACTTATGTATCATTATGTATGTAATGTATCGTTGAAAAGTTTGAAGTAGTATATAAATTCTATTGGTACGAAATAAATGTGTTTGTCAGTCTGTCTGTTTCTTCATTTCGTCACGAACCCGACCCAATACGAGCATGAACATTTTCAAAGAACCCCGGACACGTAGCAATATCGTAGCGAACTCATATAGGCAATCAATAAAACTACATAAAATATCTCTATCCTACTTACATGATTCCCAGAAGATCCAGTTAACTTGCTGACAATAGCATGTATACCGAGGGAGATGCCGCCGCGATGTGGACTCAACGCCTGGGTAGCTACCACGGTCTCTTCAGGATCCTGGTGGAATGAAGACCATGGTAATAAGAAGTGTGGAGCTTATGAAATGGATGAAAAGTATGAGAAGGGTTAAAAATGTAAAGGGGTAAAAAGGCTAATAAAAACCAAGTTGAAATGAGTAGAACGAAATGGATCAAGTGGACGAAAAGGAACAAAATGGACGAAAATGTGCAATGTGGACTTCCCATCTTCCAAAAGGGCCAAGTGGATGAAAAGGGCTAATTGGACGAAGAGGGCTAATTGGACGAAAAGGGCTAAGTCGACAAAGGGGTAAGTGAACGAAATAGATAAAATATTTTAAATAGAATACAAGAAGCAAGACCTCTTTTTTTTTTCTTGTCTATAATTTGAAAATGTTCTACAAGAAACAAATAAAATAAAATTATCCTCACCTGATCAGGCTTAGGAGCGGGCAAAGCGACAACCGTATGCGACAGCAACGCATCAACGACTGCCAAGTTCCCAAGCGTGCACGCGACGTACAGCGCGGTCTGACCGCTGACGTCACGCGCGTTCACGTCGAACGCCGCCGAGTACTGCCACTGTCCCGTAGCGTCGCTGATAATATCATATTTAACATATAAATATAGTACAACTACAGTATATTATAGAACGCGTGTGAACGCTGCAAGTTCCCAAGAGTGCACGCGACGTACAGCGCGGTCTGACCGCTGACGTCACGCGCGTTCACGTCGAACGCCGCCGAGTACTGCCACTGTCCCGTAGCGTCGCTGATAATATCATATTTAACATATAAATATAGTACAACTACAGTATATTATAGAACGCGTGTGAACGCTGCAAGTTCCCAAGAGTGCACGCGACGTACAGCGCGGTCTGACCGCTGACGTCACGCGCGTTCACGTCGAACGCCGCCGAGTACTGCCACTGTCCCGTAGCGTCGCTAATAATATTATATTTAACATATAAATATAGTACAACTACAGTATATTATAGAACGCGTGTGAACGCTACAAGTTGCCGAGTGCACGCGACGTACAGCGCGGTCTGACCGCTGACGTCACGCGCGTTCACGTCGAACGCCGCCGAGTACTGCCACTGTCCCGTAGCGTCGCTGATAATATCATATTTAACAGTTTAACTACAGTATATTATAGAACGCGTGTGAACGCTGCAAGTTGCCAAGAGTGCACGCGACGTACAGCGCGGTCTGACCGCTGACGTCACGCGCGTTCACGTCGAACGCCGCCGAGTACTGCCACTGTCCCGTAGCGTCGCTAATAATATCATATTTAACAGTTTAACTACAGTATCTTATAGAACGCGTGTGAACGCTGCAAGTTGCCAAGAGTGCACGCGACGTACAGCGCGGTCTGACCGCTGACGTCCCGCGCGTTCACATCGAACGCCGCCGAGTACTGCCACTGTCCCGTAGCGTCGCTAATAATATCATATTTAACAGTTTAACTACAGTATCTTATAGAACGCGTGTGAACGCTGCAAGTTGCCAAGAGTGCACGCGACGTACAGCGCGGTCTGACCGCTGACGTCCCGCGCGTTCACATCGAACGCCGCCGAGTACTGCCACTGTCCCGTAGCGTCGCTAATAATATCATATTTAACATATAAATATAGTACAACTACAGTATATTATAGAACGCGTGTGAACGCTGCAAGTTGCCGACAGTGCACGCGACGTACAGCGCGGTCTGACCGCTGACGTCACGCGCGTTCACGTCGAACGCCGCCGAGTACTACCACTGTCGCATAGCGTCGCTAATAATATCATAATTAACATATAAATATAGTAATCACAATATACTAGAACTTCCACCAACGTCCGGAGAAACACTTCCCGCAACCGGATAAACAGTAGTCTATGCCCTTTCTGAGGTTCTAGGCTAATTGCAAAAGGTTAAGTAGTTTTAGCCTAAAAGTGTAAAAGACAGATAGGCTGATAGAAAAATATAAATCTACTATTTATCTACCTTTTATATATAGCTTTCGACGAAGAATGGGCTATCTTACACTAATAGCATTTTCGAAATATTCTGAACCCATTTGGAAAATTCTTTCACAGTTCGAAAGCTACACTCTTCCCGAGTAACTATATTTTATCCTGGTACGGGCAGTAGTTCCCACGGGACGCAGGTGAAACCGCGGGAAAACGGTTAGTAGGCTATATTTTACCCCGGTACGGCAGTAGCCCCCAAGGGAGGCGGGTGAAACCTCGGTAAAACAGCTATATTTCATCCCGTTACAAGCAGTAGTTCCCACGGGAGACAGCTCAAACCGGAGAAAATAGCTAGTACCAAGAAAAATTTAAGGTACAACTTACGTATAAGTAGTGAGCACGCTATCAGGGTACGGGTACTCTAGTAGCAAGGTGACCATCCACGCGTGACCGCCGATACACGCCGCGTGCAGAGGCAGCCATTTCTCTACCGTCTCTTGCTGTGAAGAAGAGAAGAGAAGATTGATATTTTACGACTGTTTTAATCATTTTAGATGTAAGATTATTTTTTTGATGTGCAGTACAAGGTCAACGATTGTAGAAACCATTTTGTAAGATCTGTGCTATTCATTGTGAGATGCAAATAAAATAATATGAATATGAAAATTGAAGACTTATAAATTAACTGCTTATAACGATTTATATGGAGTTTCTTGCCGGTTTTTCTCCATGAGACCTACCCGTTGGAACTGTGCTAGCTATGGATGTTTCGTAAGAAACTGTCGTAGCTCCGTATAAAATAATAACCTTTGTCTTGGAAGAGAATTGTTCCAGTCCATTCCTTCTCAGAGAAGGAATGAGCGTTAGTGCTCATGAGAAGAAGTCAGTTCCTTGTAGATGTCATAGCCGAAAAATGTCCACTGCTAAACTGCAGCCTCTCTTAAGTTGGAGGGATTTGCCCATACTCAGCGCGCTGGACTAGTGTGTTGCTGAGATGCTTCTACAGTTATTTTGCTGCCTATCTCCAAGGCAAGCATTTAATATACCTCTTGGTTCTGTATAGTGGGTATACCGCCACTAGTTGGTCGCTAGAATCTCGACCAGCAGTTGGTTCAGCAGGATGCACCACGGGCAAGGATGGTAATAGAGGTAGAAAGATGCCGGTTTGTCTCCTTACATGCCTCTGCAGTGGGACATTAAAAACCTGATGATGCTGACCTGCACAGCGGGCAGTACTTGGTAGACCACGAGCTATAACTTGACAATCTCCAGCTGGGCACAGCACCACGCTGTGGTCTACTGACCTGCACAGCTTGCGGGAAGGAGGCGAGCAGCAGCCTGGCGATGTCCGCGTGGCCGTGGTAGCAGGCGATGTATAGCGGGCAGTACTTGGTAGACCACGAGCTATAACTTGACAATCTCCAGCTGGGCACAGCACCACGCTGTGGTCTACTGACCTGCACAGCTTGCGGGAAGGAGGCGAGCAGCAGCCTGGCGATGTCCGCGTGGCCGTGGTAGCAGGCGATGTATAGCGGGCAGTACTTGGTAGACCACGAGCTATAACTTGACAATCTCCAGCTGGGCACAGCACCACGCTGTGGTCTACTGACCTGCACAGCTTGCGGGAAGGAGGCGAGCAGCAGCCTGGCGATGTCCGCGTGGCCGTGGTAGCAGGCGATGTATAGCGGGCAGTACTTGGTAGACCACGAGCTATAACTTGACAATCTCCAGCTGGGCACAGCACCACGCTGTGGTCTACTGACCTGCACAGCTTGCGGGAAGGAGGCGAGCAGCAGCCTGGCGATGTCCGCGTGGCCGTGGTAGCAGGCGATGTATAGCGGGCAGTACTTGGTAGACCACGAGCTATAACTTGACAATCTCCAGCTGGGCACAGCACCACGCTGTGGTCTACTGACCTGCACAGCTTGCGGGAAGGAGGCGAGCAGCAGCCTGGCGATGTCCGCGTGGCCGTGGTAGCAGGCGATGTATAGCGGGCAGTACTTGGTAGACCACGAGCTATAACTTGACAATCTCCAGCTGGGCACAGCACCACGCTGTGGTCTACTGACCTGCACAGCTTGCGGGAAGGAGGCGAGCAGCAGCCTGGCGATGTCCGCGTGGCCGTGGTAGCAGGCGATGTATAGCGGGCAGTACTTGGTAGACCACGAGCTATAACTTGACAATCTCCAGCTGGGCACAGCACCACGCTGTGGTCTACTGACCTGCACAGCTTGCGGGAAGGAGGCGAGCAGCAGCCTGGCGATGTCCGCGTGGCCGTGGTAGCAGGCGATGTATAGCGGGCAGTACTTGGTAGACCACGAGCTATAACTTGACAATCTCCAGCTGGGCACAGCACCACGCTGTGGTCTACTGACCTGCACAGCTTGCGGGAAGGAGGCGAGCAGCAGCCTGGCGATGTCCGCGTGGCCGTGGTAGCAGGCGATGTATAGCGGGCAGTACTTGGTAGACCACGAGCTATAACTTGACAATCTCCAGCTGGGCACAGCACCACGCTGTGGTCTACTGACCTGCACAGCTTGCGGGAAGGAGGCGAGCAGCAGCCTGGCGATGTCCGCGTGGCCGTGGTAGCAGGCGATGTATAGCGGGCAGTACTTGGTAGACCACGAGCTATAACTTGACAATCTCCAGCTGGGCACAGCACCACGCTGTGGTCTACTGACCTGCACAGCTTGCGGGAAGGAGGCGAGCAGCAGCCTGGCGATGTCCGCGTGGCCGTGGTAGCAGGCGATGTATAGCGGGCAGTACTTGGTGACCGGGTGAGCGCGTCCGTCCGCGCCGGCGTCTAGGAGGGAGGAGACCGCTTGGGTGAGACCGGCTTCTGAGGCGCTGAAAGAAATTAGAACTTTGTAATAATTAGAGAAAATCATCTTAAGCATTATTGAAATAAAGCGCATATACGCTTGAACCTGTCAAAAATGCTACTGGTCCCTCGAGCTTACACTGGAAGCCAAGTCTCATCATCCTTTCCCAACTACGTTGGGGTCGGCTTCCAGTCTAACCGGCTGTAGCTGAGAACCAGTGCTTTACAAGGAGTACCAGTGCTTTATAAGGACAAGTATGGCTTCATTATAATGACATTAAAGTTGATTTTCGAGTGCCGTAATTCAAATCCTCTCTCGGTCTTTGTTAAGCCTATTTTGAAATGTTATAGAAGTGATTTTGAAGGAAATATTTATGGTACTCTTTTTCTCGTAACAAAGCTGAAGTTTCCTTGGGTGTGATAGATTTGAAAATTCGGTCAGTGGTATATAGCTAATTTATCCAGAAAATCTGCTATATAAGGCAATAGCTTACACTGGCAGTTGCTTTACCAGAATCCCAACCTAAGGGACCTAATTCCCGCACCCGGATCAAAAGTAGCCGATGTCTTTCCTCAGGCTCTAAACTCTATATTACCTTAAATTCTATATTACCTATGTACCTTTGATTTAAATGGATTCAGTAGTTTTGACGTGCATATTGATAAGGTATTTCTTTCTAAACTTACACATAAAGCAAAGTATTAGCTCCCCCAGGCGTTAGATTCGCGATCAGGCCGGCGCGGTTGCCGAGCGCGCTCAACCGAGCTTTAAGCTGGGCGCAGTCGCCGCGAGATACAAGCTCTCTTAGTGCCGCGTGCTGGGAGAGGCGTTCGCGTTCTAGAGCATCTGGAAAGAGCAAGAAAAATGTATGTTAAGTAAAGGTTATTATATTTTTCAAAAACACATAGTCACAATGGAGCGGTTCCAGTGGACTAGGAGGCTAATGGAATGGAGACCGTATCAGTGGATCCAGGAGGCTAATGGAATGGAGACCGAATCAGAGGATAAGACTCTTATGAGATGGGTCGACGACATATCGATAATGCCGAACCACGGACTACGGAAAGGTGAGCGGGGATGCTATAATGAAGGTAGGTCAGGCGCCTTCTTCTAGCTCAAATTCGTTCGGTGGGCATGTAAAAATGTATCATTTACGAGTGAATTAACGAGGCGCTCGGGATTTTTGAGACATCTGTCACCGATTTTTGGCGTTACAAAAAAATATCGGGTCCAAAGAAGGCTTACCAGGGTGAAAACAGTAAAATTTCTTGTCCAACGCTCATCCGCATTTTAGCGCGCTACTAAGGCGAAATTCCGTAAAGGTATAAAAGATCTCTTAAGTAAGATTTGGAAGAAGTTAGAACGAAAAACTTAAATTACTGACATTCCATAGAGGTCATCAGTCATCCTAGTAGCAGAACATTCGTAACTGTAAATAATAGCGGTCTAGAATCTAGATGGTTCATCAAATAAACATATGTATGTATTTATGAAACGATCGAACTGATAAGGCAGTCAGGATCGTATAAAACGGTTTCTAGAATTACGCAAATTGGCAAATAAATTATTTAAATATTCTGAAATGCTGAAAAAAAAACTAATGTAAAGAATACTGTTTTTTCTTAGTATTATTAAAACAGTTATACATAGATTCGTGGAAATTCCAGATACTCGGAATGTCTACTAAGTACCATCGACCGCAAATGTTTTTAAGATGGTTCATCATACAATGTCGGCTCCCGCTGTGGGTGCAGCGTGAGGGAGTGTCAGACTCTTACTGACTAAACCCACCATGTTCCTTCTTAAGCCTTTTATGTACCGCGCCGCGGTAACTCGTGAGAACAATCCCGCAGCCCAGAGTCCTCTTTTTACCCTGAACTGCTCACCTCTTGATCTTTGTTCCTAAAGGAACACCCGCCAATCACCTATAAATATCTTCTTAGAATAAAAACCATGCCAATAATTACCATTCTGCCTCCAGGTATCAGCAACACCAACATATGACGTCACGCGGCGCGCGCGCAACTTTCTGTACCGCGATACTTTCAACTAGCTGTTACCGTGGTTTCACTCGCATTTCTCGAGAATTACTGACCTTACAGGGTCAAAATATAACTTGTTTTACTCGGGAAGAGTGAAGCTTTCTAACCGTGAAAGAATTTTTCAAATCGGTTCAGTAATTTCAGAGATTTTTGGGCTCAAACAAACTATTTTTTTTTATTTGTAGGATGGAGAGGAAGACCTAAGAAAAGATGGATGGATTGCCTGAAAGATGACATGAATAGGAAGGGAGTGAGTGTCAGTATGACGAGTGACAGGGGAAAATGGAAGAGGATGACATATTGCGCCGACCACAAATAAAATTGGGAACAGGGCAGGAGGAAGAAGATTAGTATAAGTTTAATATAGTTACCATTCTGCCTCCATGGATCGGCCACATCATCGCAGAAGTAGTGAGATACGTCATACGCAGCGTCTGCGTCCTCGTCTATGACGTCACGCGGCGCGCGCGCAACTTTCTGCGCGGCGCGACGGAAGCGACCGAGCATTTTGATTGCACTTAGTTATTTATAATCACTGATTTATTATGTCATTGTTTTTTGTTGGTATATTTTATGTTGGTGAGCACTTATATTCTTGATAGAGTTCATATTTAAATTCTACTAATACATATTATAAACGCGTAAGTTCGTCGTATCGATTTTTATCCGGGTGCGGGTTGTAGTTGCTTTTATAGATTCTAGCTAGTTTATATTTTCAATTTGTAGCATTTTTACTGGTTCTGAGTAAATAGATGGGCATTAGTTGCTAGATTAAGTCATTCAGAATCATAAATCGTGGTGACTTGGTAGGTAAAGGACCAACTCCTCAAGTATGATCGATCAGCCTTATAACAATAACTTAAACCTCTGTTGAACACTTGTCTAAAAAAAGTGTGGCTTCAAAAAGCACCTTATTTCAACGTCATCTGCCATTTTTTGGCCAAGTGTTCAACAGACGTTTAAAAGTTTTCTGGTACGACGGTATATGTCTATCAGTCTATCTGCCTGTGCTATAAGATCAAACGTCTTAACACAGGAAATAGGTCAATTGTGGTCAATAAAAGCTAATTGGTTCGTCCCTTGTTGGGTTAACAAGGCATTTGTTAACTTATGGTCCAATAATAGTCTAATCTAGAGAGAGATTCCACCGGTATGGTACTGTGACGCACATAAATGTATCTCGTGGTGTACTCGCTCTAGCAAACAGTATAATCATCGGCACGACACTTGAACGCTGACCTTCACCTGCGCAGAAGTAATTTATTGGATCCCTTTTGTGGTATGAAGTGAGGCGCGGGGGCGGGCTAAAGCGGTGATTAGCCCGCAGTGCACCGCGTCATAGCCGCCACTCGGGATTGGTTCTTTGCTAATAAATCACTTCTGCGCAGTTGAAGGTCAGCGCTCAAGATTCGTGCCGATGATTCTAACACATTGCGCGCGAACATTAGTAAAATGGCCGCGAAACTGCAACTACAGTCCGCAAACAAAGTTTTTGTGGAAGTTCGCCTTTAGAAAATGCGGGATTATTCGAAAGATAGCCGATCATAAGTTAAGTAACGCTTGGCACTGTCGAACAACGCATGGGTGACAATCTTGACATGATGAGTTACCCCGTGATTCGAATGGCACGTTAATTTTGTGAATCCCGAGTGTCATTTGAATATTTTAGGAAGTGGTTACGGCTAGCCAGAAAATCTAACAACCAGTCTTACCAAGTGATAATGAGTTACCTAGGAAACACGGATAAATATCAAACTTGTCGCTTTCCCGCGGTTTCACCCGCGTCCCGTGAGAACTACTGCCCTTACCGGGATAAAATATAGCCTCGCAAATAATGTAGCTTTCTAATGGTGAAAGAGTTTTTGAAATCGGTCCAGTAGTTTTTGAGTTTATCCATTACAATCATGTCCCGAGCCTTTTTCCCAACTATGTTGGGGTCGGCTTCCAGTCTAACCGGATTCAGCTGAGTATCAGTGCTTTACAAAAGCGACTGCCTATCCGTCCTCTTCAACCCAGTTACCCGGGCAACCCGATACCCCTTGGTTAGTTTATGCATTACAATATAATAGCAGATTTACACTACTCTCACATCTTTCGAGAGACCGCGGCAATAGCTTAACCTTGATCAACCCGGTCTTCTAATTAGTTAATATAGAAACAAAATATATGTATTTAAGATAAGACAACCGCATGAATCATCGTGTTCGCCAAATATCAGGTTTCTGAATTATCGACATGACAGGTCAAACTTATCGAACCGGAATGCTAACTAGATATGTTAATTATACCTAAAAATAACTAGCCTTTAAAACTTAGCTATTTCTACTTTGAGTATTTTGATAAAAGCTATACTATCATCTGCCTTTTCTCAACTATGTTGGGGTCGGCTTCCAGTCTAACTGGATGCAGCTGAGTACCAGTGTGCCACAAGGAGCGACTGCCTATATGAGCTCCTCAACCCAGTTACCCGGGCAACCCAATACTCCTAGGTAAGATTGGTTTTAGTCCGTAAGAGTCTGACACTCCCTCACGCTGCCCCCACAGAGACAGGCCATATGATGATTTCCCATCAAATAAAAAAACTTAAAAAAACACGCTTTTAAAAAATATACTATTTTTCGTATTCCTGACAGCAAACCGTTTCATTTGATACCCATATTATGAGGGTGGATTTTAAATAGCCAGTCCGCCATTTTGGGGAGGCCGCCATATTGGATTTGCAATGACATTTTTTAGCTAGCCATGTATTGACATCTAAACTCCGAGCGTGTGCAAAATTTCACCCTAATCGAAACGGGAATTGGGTCAAATTAAGACTCGCAAGATTTTCTTACCTACATACATAGTTACAACAAGTGAAGCTAATATACGCGTGTTAATAAAAAAAAGTTATTGCATCTGCCTGTCCCCTCTAAGTAGACCTGGGGCCCGATTCTCCTAAGTTAATAATGTCAATCGTATTCCAACGACATTCGATTGGTCTGCAATTGGTCTGCTATTTTGGTGATTTTGGTCTATACTGTAGTGTGCTCTGCAATCATATTGCAATCATAAATCATTTGCAGACAAAATGATTCATTATTGAATGACAGAAAAGGATAAAAACGTTTATTTCAAAGAAAAAATAGCGGAATGCCACATACGCTTCAATCGTAATTGAGTCGGGATTGGATCTCAGTCGAACGTGAATCGTATGTCGCTTAAGTAAAATTAGGAGAATCGGGCCCCTGTCGCAATATTACGTCAGGTAGATCGATCAATTGATGCGGATATACAATATACTAGTCTCATTGCGTAACTGGATACCTGAGCCGAGTATCGAGAAGCCTCACGCGTCTTATAGCCTATAAGTTGGCTAAGTAAAGTCGTTTTTGCAAATAATGTAACGTACCCAGATGTAGGATAAGCCTTGCTAATATTTAAACTGCATCATCTACATCTTCTTGTGTTATATAAAAGAAAGTCATGTTAATTACACATTTTATAACTCAAGAATGGCTTAACTATTTAAGCAGAAAATGAGAGGGGAGCTTAGACCCGGGAGAAGGACATAGGAGTTTTTGTCACCATCCGGTTACGGGAAGCAGTTATCTCGGGACGCAGATGAAACCGCGGGCGGAAAGCTAGTATACTAATATAATAAAGAGGATTTTTGTTAGTTTGTGTGAAGGCTCCGACAACTGAACTAATTCGGAAAATTCTTTCACTGTTGGAAAGCTACACTCTTCCCTAGTAACATAGGCTATATTTTATCCCGGTACGGGCAGTAGTTCCCACGGGACGCGGGTAAATATTTTTTAAATATAGGTTGGTTTGCTATCTAACTTTCATGATTCATGAGATTAAGCCTGGTGACAGGTGGACAGCGAAATCTTAGTAATAGGATCCCCTTCCACTCTTGGGAACTATGATTTCGCGAGTTTTCGAGAATATTGGACAAAACGGCAAAATGCATGAACGACGCACAAATTAAAACTTCATACTGCTTCTCAAAAATACTGAAGAAATAAAAAAAACTGTTTTACTATTGTTTCACGTGGGAATTGAGTTTTGGCGGTCAATGACTAAGCAAACGAAAAAACATAATACCTAGGAGTACCTACTACAGCAAAGTCATCATCTCGCCAGTCTTTTCCCAACTATGTTGGAGTCGGCTTCCAGTCTAACCGGATGTAGCTGAGTACCAGTGTGCCACAAGGAGCGACTGCCTCTCTGACCTATTCAACCCAGTTACCCGGGCAACCTGACTCAAATTGAAATGGCAAAAAACACTTGCCTGTTTTTACCCACGACGAAACGGAGCAGGTATATGCGTTTAGGGTGAGAGATGTGCGTTTTAATCAAATTACTTTATTAAATTATCTAGCCCTAATATATAACTACTAATCGTTAAATAAGTTGACATCTTCTTTAAGATATGCCATACCATAACAGTAATAATTTATGCTAATATATTCTTGATATGTAAGAAAAATATCGGGTTTTGGCCATCTTGTTATCAAACGGTATTTGGATAATCTTTCTAGCTGATCCGTACAAATGGTTCCATCAGCGTCCCGTAGGTACTACATCGCGCACCTGGATAAAAAGTAGCCTGTGATTTCTCTCAGGTTCTGGGCTATCCGTGTGTCAATTTTCAATTAAATTGGTTTTGTAGTTTTGGCGTGAATAGGCGATATACAGTCAGTTAGTTTCGCATTTATTAGATCTCCAAGAGAGATTAGGTCCCCAAGATACAGGCACCGCCTAGTTTGAGGACTACAAAAGTAAAAAAATGCCTTTCGTAATGTATTTATCCACTTAGTGATTTTTATGTATTTTTTTTATATTATTTATTTTATAGTATTAGTAAGAATTAAGACATGCTTGCTAGATAGATATGTAGGTAGTAGTTTCCCGTGGTTTCCCACGTCTAAAATATATCAAAGCTTGTCGCAATTTTTTTGAACCTTTGATAAAAAGATCAAAACACTTCCGTGTTACTTAAACTTAGTAATAGATACATTATGCAATAAATAAACAATCATTAAGATAATACTTAATTAAATAAAGTTAGTAATTGATTTATATTTTTATCAATTATTTTTACGGAAACGAATGTAAGGCATTGAAACTTTAAGATAATTATAACAGTAAGTATTGAGTAGATGATTAAAATGTTTGAAAGTCTTCAAAACAAACATGACAATATTTATTTTGAATTTATTTTTCAGTTTACTACCAGATCGCCACAAAGGACAACGCTTGATACCGTCGATCCGTGGATGGATGACCAATGACCATCTTGTCATGACGAGTTCCTCCGTGTTTCGGAAGGCACGATAAATTGGTAGGTCCCGGCTGTCAATTGAACTTCTTTGGCAGTCGTTACGGGTAATCAGAAGCCAGAAAGTCTGCAACCAGGTTGCGTGGGCACCAGGGTTGAGGAGGTCAGACAGGCAATCGCTCCATGTGGCACACTTGTACTCAGCTGCATCTATTTAGACTGGGAGGTGACCCCAACCTTAATACTTGGCAAAAGGCTAGGCAGATGATACTTCAATACATCTAAAAGCCTCTCATTACATATTTTTAGTACTAAAACCGAGTTTTAGTACGAACGTGACACGTTGGTGATTTTGGGCGCAGTCATAAAATGTTTGGCCTTGAAAATGCCGCATTGTAGTCCCGACAATTGGAAGGTATACTAGGGTTGGCATCCAACCGAATTTATCTGCGACTAGCTTCAGCAGTTTTACCTGTGGAAAGTGGTAACAAATCCGCCAACTAGAATAAAAATATCTTGTATCTATCTTGTACCTAATCAATTTAGTTTACATTTTTGATTATTTTCCGGAATCTAAAAGTAGTAATGTCAAGCTGAAGAGTACGTTTATTTGAACGTGCTAATCCCAAGAACAATTGGACCGACTAGAAAAATTCTTTCAGTGCAAAAAAATTGCCTGTTTAAATACCTCAGGGTAACTGGGTTGAGAAGGTCAAATAGGCAGTCGCTCCTTGTAAAGCACTGGTTCTCAGCTAAATCCGGTTAGACTGGAAGCCGACCCCAACATAGTTGGAAAAAAGGCTCGGAGTATGATGTTAAATACCTCAGGGATGCTTGTATTTCTTGAAATTAGGCAACTAACATCGCTTTCGCACAAGCGGAAAATAAACATCATTAGTAATTTATCAAACGATGACACTTGGATCCCCGCGACCATTTTTTTCTGCGTATACACGCGACAAAATCATCTAATGTGATAGCACTCTAATATGCTGTCAGCCAGCCCTAACCATACCTGCAGTATTTCGCCATATCAACTGTTTTTTTATAACAACAACATCACATTATCTATAAAAACTTTATTGTTTGTCTACTACACTTACGTGCAAATAATTTGGGTCAGATTACAAAAAAATCTCGAAAATTATTGTAAAAAACTTGGTAATATTTTGTTTGCGTTAACTTCATAATGAGAGTATTTTTTGTTGTAAAATACATTAACCATACGGGGTCGGTAGGACTCTAGGAGACAGCATATGTAACAGTCACTTAGGCTTATTTTTATCCAGGTGCGGGAGATAGTTCCATCGCGAAATCGCGATGCCTGCCAAATGAGAAACAGCTATTATATGAATTATATGCTAAATGACAGTTATCCTTAACTATCATCTAATTGGTAAAATTAATAAAAAAGCTCCCAAAACGCAGTAAAAACCGCGGGTTATCAACCAGTCTATATTATTAGGACTTATACCAACAAAAACGTATTACAAGTAGATTCAACTATGGCTTCCAACGTCATCTAACCTACGTATTGTCGATTCAACAAGGTCAGGCCTTGTAGCGATCAAATTATCTTTATTTGGTTAAATAGATTGGTACCTTTTTGGCACAAATGGTAACAACCGTAAGTATGCAAATATATTTTGTATGGGGGATTGTTTGAGGAGGAATAACTCCCGGGATAAACCGGGCTAGGGTTTCATCTGACTTACTGGTCATAATGGCGTCTTAGCTGATTGTCGGCTTGTTCTCATATAAGGAGATCAGCCAGCAGATGTAATAGTACATGTGTGGTACATTTGTTTGGACACAGGTGCACTCACTATTCCTTCACTCTCATAGCGCGATGGGACGACCATCCGACATCACCGGGGAGATCTCAGGGTGCTCTCCGATGCAAGGGTGTATCAATCATTATCTTTCAGAGACTGGGCTGCTTTGTAGTTTCAAAACCCTCAAAGCGATTTCGGCCCGACCCGAGAATCGAATCCGAGTCGTATACATATGTATTGCTAGCTGCCGAACGCGGTTTCAACCGCGTCCTGAGATAATTGCTTCCCGTAGCTGGATGGTGACAAAAACTGTCCTATGTCCTCCTCCCGGGTTTAGGCTACCTCCCCTTTAATGATATGACTTTCTTTTATATAAAAGATTAAACATAATGTATTATTTTGAAGAACTCAAAGACACAAAGGTCATGGTCAGTTATTGACCTCTCATTGGGTACATAACAAGATTACGTGGGAACTATCTAGGTCGCTTCGGCGACAATTTGAAGGGTATTAGGTTGATGTCATTTCGGACTTAATTAGAGGTTTTTTGACAATACAGTAAATAAATACATATAGGTATTTATTAACTGAGTTCAAAAAAGGTTCTCAGTTTGACCTTCATGTATATAGGTATGTTTGTGGACGATTATCTCTCGTTTGGCTTAAACAATTTTGATGCGGTTTGAGCTTAGTAGTTGTCACGCATTTTAGGTTTTAAAGTCGTTTTTCTTTTTTTTGTAAAATGTTTGTTTGCTTAAAAGCGCAAATCTCCGAAATAACATGACCAGTTTGAGAAATACTTTCTGTGATAGTTAACCCATTTCTTGAGGGAGGCTTCAGCCTACTTCTTAACCGAGTGAGCGAAAAAGTTGCCCCGGAATGCGGTTAAAACCGCTTGCAATGCTAGTTGAGAAAATAAATGTCGATTTAGATATTTAAGAGTATTTTGAAAGTGCATATTTCCCAACTTTTAAGTGCATATTTGCATGCATATTTCGGCATTAATGTAAACCGATATTTAGTGATGATGCTCATAAATAATTTTAACTATGTAACGGAATCCTCAACTATCTAACCCCGATTCTCACAACCGGTTTTCAAAAAAGCTTAATTGGCATACCATGTATGTAAGTACAAAAAATTGTTGTGATAGGTCAATATTTTTTATATTTACAAGTCATCATCATCAGCCTTTTTTATAGTCCCACTAGTGGGCTGCAAGTGTCAGAGTTACTGGCTTCTGACTACCCGTAACGACTGACAAAGATGTTCAATGACAGCCGGGACCTACAGTTTAACGTGCCATCCGAAACACAGTCATTAGTGTCCAAGATATAGTTAGAAAGTATATACAAACTTTTGGCCTGACCTGGAATCAAACACACTCATACTTGAGAGGTTGGTCCACCACGACTTCACATATCATACATTGTGTTCACATTATTTCTAGGTTGTTATGATAAGCGAGGATTTGTAATTGACTTTCTATCATCTAGGCTTCTTTCCATTGTTAAGTTTTTACATAGCTGTAAGTCTTCCATTAATCCATCTCCCGAGCCTTTTTCCCAACTATGTTGGGGTCGGCTTCCAGTCTAACCGGATTCAGCTGAGTACCACAAGGAGCGACTGTAAATCATCCATATTGTATTAAATAAAAAAATGCAAAATATATGTTACGGAACCCTTCGAACATGAGTCCAAATTACACTTAGCCGTTTTCTTTCGTATTTAAAATACATATTTTGTAACTGGCTCAATATTACAATATATATAATAATAATATTGCACTTTAATGTAATCTTTAAATAACCCGACCTACGACTTTTAAGTTAATAGTTTTACACGTATCAGTAAAAACAGAATAAACTGGTTCTTTTTTTCTGTCGCAATATGTAATCTTGCCACATTCTTTCTACTTAAAAATACTCTTTTGTAGACATTTCAATAACTTTAAAAAGTCCTCTGGTTTTATTTAAAATTAGCTTCTGCCAGTAGTTTCATCACATCCCGAAGGAACTACTCGGCGCAGTTGGATAAAACTATCCTGTAGTATAGATATAGCCTTCCTTACTAAATGGATCTAACATTGAAGTAATTTCAAATCCTGAGATAAGCGTCAAACAAACAATCTAAGAAAACAAATGCATGCACTCAGATAAAAAATATCTTAACTTATTTCCCAGGTTAAAGCTATCTCTATGTTTTTTATAACTATTCACCGGCTTTTTTTGCATTTCTATTCATCATCTCCCGAGCCTTTTTCCCAACTATGTTGGAGTCGGCTTCCAGTCTAAACGCATGCAGCTGAGTACCAGTGCTTTACAAGGAGCGACTGCCTATCTGATCCACTCAACCCAAGTACCCGGGCAACCCAATACTACTTGGTTAGACTGGGCTAGTATTTTTTTTTTATTCTATTATTACTGATATTTTAAAGTTGATAACTACTATCAGACATTCAAATAAACATACTGCCAAGGTCAGTCAAAAGAAGACAAACCATAAAGGTTAACTTACTACCATTATGATAAGAAACATCCAAAAAAAAAAACGACTTTAAAAAGTAGCTGTCAAAATTGCACCAATTTCATAATAACACGCAACATATTAGCACTAAACGCACAAAAAATAGCACTATTCTTTCACTGTCTACTATAATGAACACATTATTATTACTTAATATTTCACTGTCTATTATAATGAACACAAAACAATTTATTTATCACAACATTTGTTTATATTATCGCGGCGTTTTATTTCTTAGTGCGACGTGACGACGTGTGGTCTAGTCGACAGTCGCGAGGGTACTAAATTATAGTTTATCTTCATCTTATACAAGTTACTACCTACTACATATGTGATACATATTATGTACTAGCCGTGTTTTCGGTTTCACCCGCGTCCCGTGGGAACTACTGTCCGTACCGGGATAAAATATAGCCTATGTTACTAGGGAAGAGTGTAGCTTTCCAACAGTGAAATAATTTTTTAAATAGGTTCTCTAGTTACGGAGCCTTTCAGGGCAAACAAAAAAATGTTTGATCTTTTTTATATTAGCATACTTAGATGTAGATTAACTGACTGCCTCGTTGGTCTAATAATCCCATAGCGTTTCTACTGCGTCTCGGGTGCGATTCCCGGGTCGGACTTAAATAACATAGGGGTTTTAGAAACTTTTACAAGACATAGTCTGGAGTATGGAAGTTGGTGATTGCTACACCCGTGCATCGTGTTGCACGTTACTGTCGGTGGTGCTTGTGATCTTTCTCCGGTGGTGTCAGATTGTCGTCCCTGAGGACTATGAGAATTAAGGAAAAGTGAGTGCACCCATGTCTGCACAAATACTCGTGCACCATAATACGTATTGGTTGCATTGTAAAGGCTCTAAAACAAATGAACCTTTTTGAAAAAACATCTGTTGGGAAGCAATACTATCTCCGGTCAACATAGGCTATATTTTATCCCGGTACGGGCAGTGGTTCTCACGGGACGCGGGTGATACCACTGGTGGGAGCTAGTATAGAATATTGCTTCTTAACCGAGTCAAAAAAAGGAGGTCCTAGATTTGACCTGTATGTATAAGTGTATGTTTGTGTGCGAGTACCTCTCGTTTGGCTGATTTTGGTTTTTAGCACAGTATTTGTTAGAATGACGTATATTATTTACGTTAGTTTTATTTGTTTATAAGCAGTTTTTTTCCTAACACTTTTATATAATCTTAAAATAAATAAGATTATTAGAATATGTTCGTTGTGAAATCCGACATTTACTTAAATGTTATGTTTGTCGACATACTTGATAAATAAGAAATGTTTATTTATTCATGTAAAAAGAAGATAAGCAGCATATCGGTATTTAAAAGTTTATTTCTTTTTAACGCTCCACGCTCCAGACAGTAAGTCTGACACCAGTCTAACCAAGATGTATTGGGTTGCCCGGGTAACTGGGTTGAGTAGGTAAGATAGGGCAGTCGCTGTTTGTAACACACTGGTACTCAGCTACATCCAGTTAGACTGGAAGCCGACCCCAACATAGTTGGAAAAAAGGCTCGGAGGATGATGATAACGCTCTACGTTCACCAACTTCGCATGCATATGGACAAAACACCCAGCTTATACGAAGGTATACTCCATAAAGGAATACGATGGTGAAAATATTAAGAGAGCACATAAGGGCAGTACATATGGATGTACGTACATAAGACAGTACCTACACAATGATAACTAAAAGGGGGTTTCTAGGAAAAATACATAAGGAAGTGTATGGGGGAATTTGGGGGGGCAGTACGTAAGGGTATACATAGGTGTTGTACATGACAGCTTAGGTCGTGTCGGATTGCCGTCCCATCGGGTCATAAGAGTGAAGGAATAGGGAGTGCACCTGTGCCTGCGCAAATGCTCGTGCACTATAATATGTCCTGCGCAGCTGGCTGATCTCCTTAGGGAGAACAGTCGCCGTGGCCGAAATCGGCCGTGGACGCCATTATTACATAAGGGTGTACATAGGTGTTGTACATGACAGAGTACAAAGGGGGAGCTTATGTTTAAGTGAAAACATAAGGGATACATAAAGAAGGTTTCGATGACTTTTTATAACTCTTGTGATGCAGTGCTGCCGTGAGCGTCCAGTATGCTGAAATCCTGCATTCTCTCCTACAGTTACACCTAGGCTTGCCAACTATACTGTTTTAAACAGTATTCTACTGTTTTTCACTAAATTATACTGTTTACTGTTTAACAAAAAAAAAGTATACAAAATACTGTTTTCAGCAACAAAACGCAGACACATTGTTATGTGTTACATTTAGACGCTCACAATTTTTTTTAAATATTATTTTTATAAAAATAATAAATAAATACTGTTTGTTTTGCTAAAATATTGTTTAATAATCTTCATAGACCTTAATATACTTTATTTCTTGTAAAAAAAGTTGGCAACCCTAGTTACACCGCGGACAGCTCACCTCGAGCCTCTCTCAGCGCATGCGCGGCGTGTCGCCAGCTGTTGCGCTCGGCGAGTGCGAGCGCGGTGTTGCCGTGAGCGTCCAGTATGCTGAACTCCTGCACTCCTACAGTTACACCGCGGACAGCTCACCTCGAGCCTCTCTCAGCGCATGCGCGGCGTGTCGCCAGCTGTTGCGCTCGGCGAGTGCGAGCGCGGTGTTGCCGTGAGCGTCCAGTATGCTGAACTCCTGCACTCCTACAGTTACACCGCGGACAGCTCACCTCGAGCCTCTCTCAGCGCATGCGCGGCGTGTCGCCAGCTGTTGCGCTCGGCGAGTGCGAGCGCGGTGTTGCCGTGAGCGTCCAGTATGCTG
Source organism: Helicoverpa zea x Helicoverpa armigera (assembly GCA_033682625.1). Classification (NCBI taxonomy): domain Eukaryota; kingdom Metazoa; phylum Arthropoda; class Insecta; order Lepidoptera; family Noctuidae; genus Helicoverpa; species Helicoverpa zea x Helicoverpa armigera. The sequence continues at coordinate 5,247,622 of JAWIIS010000031.1, forward strand.
AACTCCTGCACTCCTACAGTTACACCGCGGACAGCTCACCTCGAGCCTCTCTCAGCGCATGCGCGGCGTGTCGCCAGCTGTTGCGCTCGGCGAGTGCGAGCGCGGTGTTGCCGTGAGCGTCCAGTATGCTGAACTCCTGCACTCCTACAGTTACACCGCGGACAGCTCACCTCGAGCCTCTCTCAGCGCATGCGCGGCGTGTCGCCAGCTGTTGCGCTCGGCGAGTGCGAGCGCGGTGTTGCCGTGAGCGTCCAGTATGCTGAACTCCTGCACTCCTACAGTTACACCGCGGACAGCTCACCTCGAGCCTCTCTCAGCGCATGCGCGGCGTGTCGCCAGCTGTTGCGCTCGGCGAGTGCGAGCGCGGTGTTGCCGTGAGCGTCCAGTATGCTGAACTCCTGCACTCCTACAGTTACACCGCGGACAGCTCACCTCGAGCCTCTCTCAGCGCATGCGCGGCGTGTCGCCAGCTGTTGCGCTCGGCGAGTGCGAGCGCGGTGTTGCCGTGAGCGTCCAGTATGCTGAACTCCTGCACTCCTACAGTTACACCGCGGACAGCTCACCTCGAGCCTCTCTCAGCGCATGCGCGGCGTGTCGCCAGCTGTTGCGCTCGGCGAGTGCGAGCGCGGTGTTGCCGTGAGCGTCCAGTATGCTGAACTCCTGCACTCCTACAGTTACACCGCGGACAGCTCACCTCGAGCCTCTCTCAGCGCATGCGCGGCGTGTCGCCAGCTGTTGCGCTCGGCGAGTGCGAGCGCGGTGTTGCCGTGAGCGTCCAGTATGCTGAACTCCTGCACTCCTACAGTTACACCGCGGACAGCTCACCTCGAGCCTCTCTCAGCGCATGCGCGGCGTGTCGCCAGCTGTTGCGCTCGGCGAGTGCGAGCGCGGTGTTGCCGTGAGCGTCCAGTATGCTGAACTCCTGCACTCCTACAGTTACACCGCGGACAGCTCACCTCGAGCCTCTCTCAGCGCATGCGCGGCGTGTCGCCAGCTGTTGCGCTCGGCGAGTGCGAGCGCGGTGTTGCCGTGAGCGTCCAGTATGCTGAACTCCTGCACTCCTACAGTTACACCGCGGACAGCTCACCTCGAGCCTCTCTCAGCGCATGCGCGGCGTGTCGCCAGCTGTTGCGCTCGGCGAGTGCGAGCGCGGTGTTGCCGTGAGCGTCCAGTATGCTGAGCGATGCGCCCGCGCTGAGTAAAGTCTTGACATTCTCGAAGTGGCCGCGTTCTGCTGCTATGTGGAGGGCTGTCTAGAAGGTTGGATGAAGATTAGGATGGTATATAATATGAATTTTTGTTTATTAAGACACTACTAGGTTATAAAGAGGATTTTTCTTTGTATGCTAAATGCTCAGACATTGCTGAACCAATTTGAAAAATTATTTCACTGCTGAGAAGCTACAATAACCCGGATTACATAGGCTATATTTTATCCTTGTATAGAAAGTGGTTCCCACACTAATATCTGGGAAAAATATTGTATATAACATGCTTTAAATTCAACTTTAACTTCTACATGTACTAACTATTGTTTTACGTCAAAGAGACAAGATTATTTGTAACAATTAAAAACACTCATTTGTTGGTAATGGATCTGGGTTGCATATTTTAGGATGGGTTCTTATTAATCATTACATTTTTTACTACCCCAATTACACAGTACTAAGCTTCACTATCTACTCACCTTGCCCCCAGTAGCTTCATCAGACTTAGCATCAATCTCCGCGCCCGCAGAGCAGAGCGCAGACAGACACCGTGAGCGCTCTGCAAGTGCAGCTGCATGCAGTGCACTGCGGCTGCTGCAGTCCCGAGCGTTGACATCAGCACCGCTGGAGAGCAGCTCTTGGAGTAGCTCTAGGTTATCCCATAAGGCTGCCTGGAGAAGAACATGAAGATTAGATCAAGTTTATAAAAGAATCAACGAAGCCCAGATCAGAAAGCAAACTGTTTTATTTCTCGACACCCTCATTACAAAATATTATACTTGATAAATGACAGTTAATTTAAAAAAAATTTTATTTTAGTTTATTTGTTTTTAATTCAAAGATAACAATAATCTATTATACTATATAGTATTATTATAAAGCTTTTTTGTGTGATTGCTTGAACATGCTAATTTCAGGAACTATCAGGCAGATTTGAAATATTCTTTCAGTGTTAGATAGCCCATTTATTGGGGAAGACTTGAGGCTAATTTTAACCCAGGTGCGCAAAGTAGTTCTAAAACAGAACTGAAACTGCTAGTGAAAGTAAAAGATGTAGTGAAAGATTAATATTCAATAATATTCGTTACTTAGAATTTATTCGGTTTTGATGTGAAAGGACAATGGGCACAAATATATGGGACCTGGTATACCCCACCAATAGGAATGTCATATATATCATTGGATAGGTCTTTTAATGTAGAACAATATTTACTATGACAGCTTTGTTGAAATGTTTGTCCGTTCTGAGATATAGATCAAAAACTGTGCAAAAGTTAGAACTAAATAATCTATTGATAACTCAAGTTTTTAAAGGAAAATCTAAGTACTACCAAGTGTAAGTCTTGTAAGTGCTACCTGCTGTGCCCGTTAGGGTCCATAATTGTTACTATTAGGTATGTAGCATTTCAACCTTTTATAACGGACAAACAATAGAACAAAGCTGTCATAGTAAATATTGTTCCAATTGAAAAGACCTATCCAACGATATATATGACTTTGCTATTGGTGCGGTTTCTCATTACGCCCAAAATCCAGTTGATACAATAAAAGGTTGAAATGCTACATAATAGTAACAATTATGGACCCTAACGGGCACAGCAGGTAGCACTTACAAGACTTACACTTGGTAGTACTTAGATTTTTCTTTAAAAACTTGAGTTATCAATAGATTACTTAGTTCTAACTTTTGCACAGTTTTTGATCTATATCTCAGAACGGACAAACATTTCAGCAAAGCTGTCATAGTAAATGTTGTTCTACATAAAAAGGCCTATCCAATGATATATATGACATTGCTATTGGTGGGGTATACCAATCTGCCCATTGTCCTTTAAATAAAAATGGTGGTAACTTACTTCTAAGATTTAATAGATTATTGCTAAGTTATCCAACCAACCCAAACTTCAATATTATATGAGCATAGAACATAACGCTGAAATAGAATCGTTTATTTTAGCTTGCAAACATCAAAACATTTTTTTAAAAGAGTTTCCTTAACAATCCAGGAATTTTTCGATGACTAACATCTTCACAAAGACTTTGCGCTACATTCTAAATTTAAAATACATGATCTCGGCTTCCCAGACCGCGGTAAAACCCAATCTTTCAATCCATCACCTAGAAATTAGTAAGCGAAGTTTTCACCACATATCTTACTCACCTGATGCAGGAGGCGGCCTTGGAAGTTGTCCTCATCCGGGGACAAGTCCATTATACAGTTTGTAACAAGAAATACACAAGTAAAACCGACATTTCCGGCCTAAACAACCACTGAAGCGTTACGGGAGGCCTCAAAACGAATTACGGGTTTACACATGAAAATGTTCACTAAAACTGCTTTTAAAATACACAGTTATGTGCACCAATAGTTTTTCTGTTTCAGCATTGCGGATAGGAAATGTTAATTAGTGTTAAATTGCAAATTAAATCGCGATTTAGTTTATTGATTTGTTTGATGACAGCTGACCTGAGTCGGTGACAGCTGACAGCCAACCAAATGACAGGTAAACACTGCAGTGACTGCAGTGTTCCGAAGTTAGCCATTTTTCATGTTTTGGCTTCAATATTTGTTTTGTAAAAAATGTATATTTATGAAATCTACATTGATTTTGTGAAAAGTATGTTTAACTGTTAATTATAAACTAGTTTACTATGACAGAAATTCGAATTCCCAAACTTAATATATTCTCTTCCAGTCTTAATATATTTCATTTTTCGACGAAACATATTTTACTTTTCTTGCAACTTTACCAGACTACCCGCAATCTACTTTCCTCAGTGCTTCATTCAAAAAAAGGCAACTATCTTCCCAGAATGGAGGTGATATACAAGCATTGTTCAGCTTTGATTTACTTTACTGAATTTAATTTAAAAATGCATCGTGGTACTAGTTCTTACCAAGAAGAGTGGCAGAGACAGGTATCTAGACGGGTAGACAGCCTGTTTGTTGATCTCCCGGGTAAGTTTTTTTTTCTATCTGTTACTACCTACTACATACTTACATAGAACGACTGCGCAGTTTTGCATGGCATTTAACTACATCATTTTAAGCTGAAGAGTTTGTTTGCTAGAATGTGCTAATCTTAAGTAGTACCAGTCCGACTTCAGTATATTTTTGAGTTTTAGACCTCAATCGTGAAGGGCGGGCGTTTTGGGGGTTGTCTTTTTGTAAATTTGACGTTCAAAAAGTGCTGATTTTCAGCCTACTTTAAATAAATGACTTTTGATTTTTGAATCGATTTACACTTGAATCCAAAAAAATTTAATCTGTACCAAGAAAATTAAAACGAAAAATGTTGTTTGTTTGTTTGCTTGTACCCTAAAGGCTTCAAAACTACTCCAATTTGAAAAAATCTTTCACTGTTTGAAAGAGACCCTTCCCCAGTAACATTGTCTATATTTTACCCCAGTTTGAGCAGTAGTTCCCACAGCACGCAAGTTAATCAACAAATATTAAAATATATATAAAAAAACACCTTATTATATTTTCAGTTCTATCTCCAGTCACTGAAGAAGCCTCGGATTTGACGGATAAATCACTAATACCCCAAGATGATGGGTCTGACTCTTCAACCAGGTCTATTAGTCCTCTACCCCCCCTCATCATTGAAATACTTCCTAACAAACATGATGAGCCTGAGGAATATTACGTGAAACTTCAAAAAAGAATGATCAAGGTATACCGAAGGCTGTTCGTTGAAAATAGAAGCTTAAGCAGTGGTGTATACGATTCAGATTCCAATGGCAACTCTGATCTTGACAGTTTCGACTATGATGTAAGAGGTTTTGATGACAATGTTCGTGACGTTGAAAATAGAACCTTAAGTAATGGTGTATATGGTTCAAATTCCAATGGCAGTTCCGATCATGATGGTTTCGACTGTGAAGGCAAAGATTTAGATGGCAATGTTCGTGACATTGAAAATAGAGACTTAAGCAGAGGTATTTATGAGTCAAATTCCAATGGCAGTTCCAATCATGATGGCTTCGACTGTGAAGGCAAAGATTTAGATGGCAATGTTCGTAACATTGAAAATAGAAGCTTAAGCCGTGGTATGTATGATTCAAATTCCAATGGAAGTTCCAATCATGGTGGTTTGGACTATCAAGCTAGAGGTTTAGAAGACAATGTACGTAACATTGAAAATAGAGACTTAGGCAGTGGTATATATGATTCAAATTCCAATGGCAGTTCCGAACATGATGGTTTCAACTGTGAAGGCAAAGATTTAGATGACAATGTTCGGAACGTTGAAAATAGAACCTTAAGTAATGGTGTATATGATTCAAATTCCAATGGCAATTCTGATCATGATGGTATGGACTATGAAGCTAGAGATTTTGATGGCAATGTTCGGGACGTAGAAAATAGAACCTTAAGCGGAGGGGTCAGCGATTCAAATTACAATAGCACCATTCCAGTGGCAGATTATGGTGACAATGATTTTAATAGTGGTAAAGATAGTAATTATTCTCATTATTCCGATGATTATGAAGCTGATTTCGAATCGGTAGATACAACTATTGAATCTTTAAATGGACGTGGAATGGACACTGAAATGTCAAGACCTGATGATGAAGACAGCCAAAGTCTAGCCCCTACTGAAATTATAGACACTGAAGATTTATCAAACCCTAATTTAGTAGAAATAGAAAGACCGATCAGTGTTCAAAATGTAATTTTTCCAAAAGATTTACATAATGCTAGAATAGATGATGATGATAATGAAATGTTACTTGAATCTAGTAGCAATGATATGAATGCAAGTCATCAAAAAAATGATTTTGAAGAAATAGGTGCAGAAGAATCTCAATTAAATGATTTTGGAGATATAAATGCAGAAGAATCTAGAAATACAATAAATACGGACTTGGTTAATGATGATAATGAAATAGAATTGAATCAAGAAGATATTGAAGCAGAGGATTGTGATGATAATGATTTGAATGTCGCTGAAGTGGCGACAGATGAAAATACAGAATGTCAGAATGAAGAAACTCTTTCCAGTGCAGGTGAGTCACCAGGGGCCCGATTCTCTTAAGTTAATAATGTCAAAATTTAATAGAAATTGAATTGCAATAGCAGTTTTAACCTTAGCGGGTATTCTGCTATTAATAAAAGACCAATCGTATGCCATGACATTTGATTGGTTTGCGATTGGTCTGGCATTTGGTCTATACGGTAGTTTGCCCTACAATCATATTACAATCGTAAATCATTTGCAGTCAATGTAATAATATAATAATATAATAATAAAGTTTATTGATCCACAGTTACATTAATGAGTCACGTTTATAAAATTAAAGTAAATTATTACAAATGTTCGCTGTAACTTCTCTATTGGAGACATTTTCATAGGTTCTGTGGTCCCCAAACTAGGCGCTGCCTGTATCTTGGGGACCTACGTTGTGATCACATGACAGTTTATACAATTGAGTTTTTCTCTAGGTCAGATAATGTTTACTTTGTAATGTAAGAAGTGGACAATTAGAAGCTTATAAAACTGTATAACGAATATAAAGTGAGATCAAAAACTTAAACATAAAAATAGTTGTCTTTCTCTGAACAATTAAAATTAAATTAAATGAGATCAAAAACTAAAAACATAAATTGCTTTTTCATGCAAACAAATTGTGTCTCTCTGGACAATTAAGTACAGGATAGGAAAAAATCTTAAAAAATAATAATAATCAATAAAAAACAAGTTCTTGTATATGTCTGTTTTATAGACATTGAGATTTATTTGTGTGGGCTGTGTGTGGTGGTTGGTGTTTGAGTGTGTGTAGTGCGTGTCTGTGGGTTTTGATAGTAGTGTAGAGTTGTTTTTGTGTGTGATGATAGGTGTTTATGTTGGTGTGCGTGATTATATGTATACTAGTGTGTCCTTTCGAGTGTTGTTGAGGTAGTTAGAATGCTTTCGGTTTCCTCGTATGTGAGTCCCAATAACAGTTTTTTGATTACCTTCTTGCAAGAGTAAAGAGAGAGTTCATTAGTGGATCCGGGTATACTACGGTTGACGTTGTTGAATATTGTGGTGTGTAGGAATGTAGGACATCTTCTGGCTAGGAGGGAGGTGGTGCGTGGTACTGGGACATGGAAAGTTCTTTTTGATGTCAGTGTATAGTAGTCCGGTCTTTTTTTTAGATTTTTGTATATGTGCAGATATGCATTCAGAATATAAAGTTGTCGAACGCGGAGGACTTTAAATTCATTAAATAAGGTGTCTGTGGGATATAAGAATGGCTTCTTGAGAAGTACCTTGATGACCGCTCTTTGGGCTCTCTCGAGTTCTATGAGAGTGGTTTTGCCTGCTCCTCCCCATATTGATATACCATATTGAATTACGGATTGACATATAGCATGATAGACCATGCGCTGCGTATCTTTCGATGTCCTGTCTCTGAGTTTTTTCATTATGTAGATGAGCTTCCTCACTCGTGATGATAGTGTTTGTATGTGTTCTTTGTGCGATAGATTTTCGTCGATGAGAAGGCCGAGGTACCGGATAGAGTGAGTCCGTTGTATATGTTCGCATGAGCAGCTATCTTTTGGTGTGTTTGATGGGCATGTGTGAAATTTTAATGAGAGGTGAGAAGGCGGACTGGATGTTACAGTTTTGAAAAATGTAATTGCTTTTGTTTTTTTGATATTTAAGGTTAATAGGTTGTAGTTTAGTGTATGTGCTACTATTGTCAATGCCTCCTCTGCCTGGGAATACAACTGTTCCCAGGTTTTAGCTTGAAATGAGATTACTGTGTCATCGGCATATGATATGAGTTCTGCGTTTGGTAGGTTTAAATTGAGTATGTCGTTCATGTATATGGTGAAGAGTGTTGGGCCTAGTAGACTTCCCTGCGGAACTCCAAAGTTAATGGGAAGCTTGCTACTGGAGTAAGATCCTGATTTAACATACTGGCTTCGGTTGGTGAGGTAACTACGGAACCACTCCAGCGGTAAGCCTCTAATGCCGGAGGCATCTAGCTTTTTGAGAAGCAGGTCTGTGGAGATGGTGTCAAAGGCTTTGGCCAAGTCTAAAAAGACTGCCATGCATCGGTCCCCTTTTTCTATGCAGTTGGCTATAGATTTCGATAGTAAAAGAGCAGCATCCTCTGTAGATTTTCCCTTTCTAAAGCCGAATTGTCTTTCTGATATTATATTGTTTTTTTCAAGAAAATCAACTAGCCGAGAATTTACTACCTTTTCAAGAATTTTTGATAATATACTGAGAAGTGCAATGGGACGGTAGTTTTCTGGTTTATCCGTTGGTCCCCCTTTGTGTATAGGACTTATTGCAGCGACTTTCCATTGTTCCGGGAATACTCCTGTTTCTATACTAAGATTAATGATGTAGGTAAGAGGTACAGTTATGAATTTTTGAATACTTTTTAAGAGCCTAACGCCAATTTTGTCTGGTCCAGGACTGCTGTCGTTTTTCAGTTGGTTAATGAAGAGGGCTACTTCTGTTTCGTCAGTAGGGTTGATAAAAAAAGAGGAAGGTGTATATTTGTGTGGTGTGTATTTATTTGTCAGGGACGTCTGCGTTTCGGATATTCTAGTGAGTATGGTGTCGGCAAGGTTCTTTCCCACTGTGGTAAAATAGGCGTTGTATTTATTTAGACAATCATTTGGATCTGGACAATTTGATATTGTGTCAGATCCATTATTCCTCTGTGTGGAGGTAGGGTCATATATTGATTTTAGGACTTTCCAAAGCATTCTCGGATTTTTATTGTTTTCTTGTAGCTGTTGACTATCATGTTCAATTCTTAGTTTGCGTAGGAGATTATTGCAAAAATTTCGGTACCGTGTATATATTAGTTTTTTGCTGGTATTTTTTGGATCTGCCCTCAGAGATAGGTGGAGTCTATCCCGGTGTCGTATGCATCTCATGAGCCCTGGCGTGATCCACGGCTGAATATTAAATTTGCTACGAGGTATTTTGGTTTTACGGGTGTGTTTTTCGATTAGGCCTACGAGGGTTGTTGTGAACAAAGTTGCCGCCGTGCTCGGGCACGATTGGGTTAAGACGTCTGACCAATCCTTGTTGGCTAGCTCTAGGACAACGTCGTCTTCGTTGATTTTGTATTTCCAGGCGTTTGTTTTTCTCCTCGATGCATCAAAGTTTGGTAAACAGGCCATTGCTATGTCGTGGTCTGTGATGGAGCTTTTACATATAATACCTCTAGGTTTTGGCTTGCTCTTAATGAATATGTGGTCGATACATGATTTGCCTCTGGTTGGCTTGGTTATGACAGGAAGCAGGGAGTGTGAAGCCATTAAGCACAAGTAATCGTGGTGTTTATTGTTTGTGGTGCTGCATATGTCGATATTTGTGTCACCGGAGATAATAATTGTGTCGTATTTGTTCATTGTCTTTAGGAGAGTGTCTATGGAAGCGATGAAATCAGATAAATTAGAAAAAGAGGGTGAGCGGTATAGTCCCATTAGTGCAATTTTGTTGTTTAGAACTAGGAGGAGACTATCAGTGTCCAATAGGTTTGTGCTGGTTATGGATACTTCGTATTTGTTTTTCACGTAGATTACAATTCCGCCGTTTTTGTTTTGTTGTTCATTCGTTCGGAAAACACTGTAATCAGGAAGGTTATCGATTATCGATCCTTCGTGTAGCCAACACTCGGTTAAGATAATGACGTCAAAGTTCACGTCCAGTCGTTGCAGCGTAACGGCAAAGTCATCGAAATTTCTTTGATAACTTCTAATGTTTAAAGTAAGTAGTTTAAAATCGTTTTCGTGGTTATTGTTTTTGCAGTCATTCCTACATTCTTCCAGTTCGTTAAAATCATGACATTCTAATGTTGTTAAGTCTTCAATATTTTGTATAATGTCATCCAACGCCATTACTAACGAAATTGATAAAATAATGTTTGTTTAATGTGATTCATTATTGAATCACAGAAAATGATAAAAACGTTTATTTCAAAGAGAAAAAATAGCGGAATGCCACATACGTTTCAATCGTAATCGGGTCGGGATTGGATCTCAGTCGGATGTAAATCGCTTGTCGCTTAAGTAAAATAAGCGGATTCGTGCCCCAGTAGTGCAGCTACGGCCAATTTTACGTAGTCGCAACTCTTCAGCTTCGTAATTATTAAATTAAGTACAGATAATTATAAACCATTTTAATCTCTTTCAAACCAGGTACAGATTACAGGCAAATAACAACCATAGCTCTGGTCCACGTCGATGGTACAAAACACCACGAAGATAAAGAGAGTACAGTATATGAAGAGTCGGTTAAAAGTGTGATTCTACCCACAAGACCGGTTGTGAGAACTGCTACACGTAGTGAGGAAATGCAAGTGGATTCTGAAGATGTGGTGAGAGTGGAAGACAATGAAGGTAAGACGGTATCATCAGCCTTTTTGTCGTTCACCACTGAGCACAGGAATTGTACGGGTAACTGGGTTGAGGAGGTCAGATATGCAGTCGCTTCCTGTCAAACACTGTTACCTACTCAGCTGCATTTGGTTAGACTGGAAGCCGACCCCAACATAGTTGGTAAAAGGATAGGCAGATGAGCTATGATCGTGGCTATGATGCTCTGAGAACTTTGAAATTATTGCATAACATCGAATTCTAGTTCGCAAACTTGTTGTTGCATAATTTTTATTATTTATTTTGTTTTAGAAACATACTTAAGTGATGATCTCAGATCTCTTTTAAGTTCACTGTTTTTACGATCTAAAGCTATTTTTAGCCTTTTATTCTTATCTTATTTTATGTTTCACAATTTAAATTATTGCATAACACTTAGGTATTTTCTAAATAAATTCTAATGTGATGATGCACCTGTGTTGTATTTTGTATTTATTGACATACTTTTATCTTCTGGCCTTCATTTCACAACTGTTTCTATGCGGATAAGATAATATGATAATTGCAAGATTTCATTAAGATCATTTCTCATCTCAGCATATATTAGTCATCATCGGCCAAAAATGATCCTCCCGTATTTATTATCATATATCTGTCTGTCGCGCTTTTATGCTAAAACTAATGAACCTATCTAAATTAAATTTCGTTCCTATATAGTCTTGCGGGTCTAAACTTTAGACCCTGAGAAGGACGAAGGCTACTTTTTATATGTATGAAGAAAGAAGGTGGTTCCTTTAGGATGCTAGTGCAAACGCTAGTTAAAAACCATTCGCAATTTCTTAAAAACTCTCCCAACCAAGGGCGGATCCAGCTTCGGCGCCAGGGGGGGGTCACACAGTCGTGGTCAAGTCACAAAAAATATTATATTGTAGCGTACACATCTTTTAACATTAAAAGTAGTAGTATAAATACAATAAGCGCGATCGTAGCGAGCTCGAAATGTTTACGAATGTTAAGAAAAGTGTTTTTATGTAGAAAATTGCCCGAGCAGAGTGAGCGCAATTTCTCGTATTTATACTACACGCACATGCGTGAAAATTTTTGTTCAGGTCGAGGACTAAGGTTAAAAAAGTGTTTTAATGTAGAAAATGGTGGATATATTCACAGAAGCGAAATTGTAAAAAGCGCGAGCGAAGCGAGCGCGAATATTTTTTTACAGTTCGATGACTAAAAAGTAGATGAAAACGCTTTCTTGCTGTATAACAAATATACAGCACAAATACAAGAAATATTTTTTTCATGTTGAAGACTAAACGTTTGAAAAGTATTGTGTACGCAGAAAAGGGCGCGTACGTTTTTTATTGCAGCAACAGTAAAACATTTTCTGTGAAAACTTCAATTGTCTTACTATTGGTAAGGGTTCATGAGATCAGGGCCGTCTCTAGCTCATGTAGCGCCTCGGTGCAATCATCACCCAAGCGCCACCTATGTATCTATTGAAAGATTTTGAGTAGTACATATTGATCGAAGTACTTTACAAGGAATATAAATAAGAACGTTCGAACGAAAGTCACTTTTTGGTAGGTAAAGGACTTGAAAAAATATTTCCAAATCATTGTAGGCTCAAACTGTTGGGCAGATTTAAGTTATGAAAGTCGGGACAGGACAACGTAATTGTAAAAATTAGCGCGAGCGAAGCGAGCGCGCAAATTTTTTAATTTTGGGACACAAAAATTTCATAAGTTTTAAAAAGCGCTGTAAAGTAGCAAGCAGTCGGAAGCGCAAACTGTTTTGTTTTTGAGGACTCCATTAATATTTTTTTTTTTGCTATATTTGACTTATGACGTTTTTTGAGCCTACGACAGAAAAGCACCTGATTAAGGACACTGTAAAGCAACAAGTAGCCGCGAGCGCAGCGAGCGCGAACTTTTTTAAATTATTTGTTTGAAGACTCACAAATCAGACTGGGAATTGCGTACAAATAAAAAGGAACCGTGATTAGAGCCAGTGCCATTTGTGTTCATTGATTCGGTGCTTCAGTAAAAATAATAAACAATCAGAAATACTGTACAGACATAGTCATTTACTCGCGACTGAGCGAGCTAGAATTTTTTCACTTAGTTGGAGGATGTTAAAAGTTAAAAATAATCAAAATTATCAATCCAACAAAGCGATGGCGACTTTTTTGTCAGTATCATGATACAATGTGGAACTTCCTTATCGAACGGGTGTAATTTCTTCGAAATTTCCTGGTGGTGGGGCGTCCCGCGGCGCCCCTGATATCGAGGCGCCCGGGTTATTCGCACAACCTGCACCATAGGTTAAGACGGCCCTGCATGAGATACAGCATGTAATGTAGACAACCCGGATAGCGGATTCTTAGTAACAGGGTCCCGTTTCCTCTTTTTGGGTACGGATAAAGAGTAAATAAAAAGAGTAAACGAATTCTTCAGCAAAACTACTGTACATGTAACAATGTAGCTATCTACCTATTTACTCGGAATAAAAATTTTCTTATACTTATAACAAAAACATAAAACATCGTGTTTAACCATTTCAATTATTGGTCCTCTTAGGTCCTGAACCTGGCCCAGGGGGGGGGGGTCATGACCTTGTGACCTACCCCCTGGATCCGCCGTTGCTCCCAACCTGTCTGTTTGTCCGTCTGTTTTACAACTACGGAACTTATTTTCATACTGACCTCACCACTTCTTCACGTATTCAAGACGTTAGTTGGTAGGAGGTAGGTACTTATACATTTTCTTTAATTTTCAGATCCACCCACAATCTTACCTGACTTGTTCTATCAAGAATCTTCTATCGAAGAAATAGAACAAATGAGATCTGGAAACCCAGATTTATCTCAAGAATCTATCTCAATATCCCATTATCGCGACTCGGAATCACTCGAACCAATTGCATATATTGAAACACCCACCGACGCTACGTCATCGGAACAAAATGGCGCCGGTGGACAGTTAGAATTTGACATTTCTAACGATATGCTTGAAATTCTGAGTTATAATTTCAATGAGAGTCGAAAATCTAGTAATTCAAGGAAAAGAAAAGCCGATTTAGATAGCAAATCGGTGCAGACCAGTGAAGTTTCTACAAGGGATTGTTTTGATGGGGAAATCTTTCTAATGGGGGCAAAAGTGTTTCGGCTTTGCTCTTGTAAAGATCATGTTTGTTGCTAATTAATAAATCATTTAATTATGTTTTAGATTTCAAAAAGAATATTTGATTCAACAGTAATACCTATGTGTTGTATGCTAAAGAAGTAGAAATTACCTACGTTGCAAATAATGTTAAATTATTTAATTTTTTTTTATGAAATACCTAATTTTGAATTCATATATTTACTTAAGTTTAGGTAGTTTTACTTGTTATTCTTTTGTTTTTGTTTGAAAAAGTATTACAGAATAGTAAAATAAAGGGGAAATTACATACCTAATTATTATGATTGTCTTGATTATAAATTGAACTATGTTGATACATATTTTTTATTTACGAATAAACCTTTAATTTGAATACCAATTGCATTTTTAATGTATCTGAAGCCGTGGATACCTTACTAGGTACTTAGACCTTTTCGTGAATTGCGGTGCCGCCGCTTAGGTAAGAAGACCAAAATATTATGGTAATAATTAGTATGTGGAGCAATGATTTAAATAATGTGGCAGGCAATGGTTAATCTGTAAATATACTAATCTTGTACAATGTTTATGACCTAGATGCCACTCCATAGAACCTAATACCTTCCGGGGACATGTTATCACTCCTCTGCTTACCGCAGTCGCGTAAACAGCAATCAGGTGATCAGCTGACGATAACAATGGTACGGCAGTGCCGGAGTATAAATGCTTTTTACGATTTTGTACTTTAACGTGTTGCAAGAGTCTTCATAGACAGAGGTTCAAAGTCAGATTAAAATGATTTTAATTAGTTTGCTTGAATATTCTAAAATGCTTGTGCTCTTTAGTATTTACTGCGCAGCTGGCTATTCTCCTTATATGAGAGCAGCCGCAGTGGCCGGTAATCGGCCAGGAAGACATGCTTAAAATATAATAAACTTTTAATATGGAATGCTCTCATCACATTTTTTTTTACAAATGACAAGTACATCTGACAACGTCAAAATAAGGTTATGTTGTCAAATTCGTGAACCAGCTATAATAATAGCGTTATTTTTCTGTTTTATTGCATGAATTTATGTTAAATCTTTAAATAAAGTAGTACTTAACAGTGCACTTAGTCAAAATGACCCCATCAAAATGCCCCGTGAAGGAATTAGACGAGAAATACGTCAAGTTAATTGGCAAATTCGTCTCTGACATTAGAAATGGGTATGTTGTATTATCATCATATTTTAACAAAAATATTGGAATTAACCCCATCTAATCAATTAAAATCTATATTAAAAGCTAGATACTTTATAGTAGAATGCTCATACAGTTTAAGTTAGCAATATTTGTGTCAGAAACTAGAAATATACAAAGTTTTTTCTAATGTCTGGTATTGCATCAGAATTCAAATATTCAATGTGTCAACAAGCTAATACCTACTCTATAACATACTATAGATAAGATTGTTATGTTCTTATAAGTAAATATATGTATTTATACATTCTATAAATGATTGTGTTCTTGGCAAAACTGAACTAAACTTATAGACCAAACTACTGAACCAATTAGAAAAATTATTTCAGAGTTGGTAAGCTACACTATCCCCGAGACTATACTTTATCCCGGTACGGGCAATAGTTCCCACAGGACGCAGGTAAAACAGTTGCTGCGAGAAACAGTTTCTCAATCGTAAAAGAAATATTTATTAATATTTAGGCATTTTTCAATCAAAGGCTAATCGTCCTATTGAACATTTATTTAAACCAGCTGCTGGTCCTACTTAGGTACAGTCAACTTCAGGTCAGTGATAACAGTTTTATAGGAAAATACATACTTATTACTATTGGGTTAAGGTGCACGATAGTTACCACTGATGTGCAGTCTACCATACCTATAAACAGAATAAGCCTTAATCTACACATTTTTAAAGTAAATATCTGTTACTTCCAGGAAATTACGTGGCACAAATAACATTGCTTTGGCAATGGTCACATTATTGGAGACTATTATAACAGATTCTCAGAATGCTACAGCTTTGTAAGTATTTCAACAGCCTACCTATATTATTTCTATGTCTTGTGTTTCATCATCAGCTTCTGCCTAGCGTTTTCCCAACTATGTTGAGGTGAACTACCGGTTTAACTGGATGCAGTTGAGTATCAGTGCTTTACAAGGAGCGACTGCCTATCTGACCTCCTCAACCCAGTTACCAGGGCAACCCGATACCCTTTAGTTAGACTGGTGTCAGACTTACTGGCTTCTGACTACCCGTAACAACTGCCGAGGATGTGTGCCATCATAAGCTAATATTAGAGCTATAAAGCTGAAAAGATTGTTTTCCCAATACTGTGTCTCAGGACTTGGTCCTTTTTCACATCAATATTACAAAAGGTCAGCACCCCCCAAACACCACTTCCTAGTGTTATAGCTGGAGAGAAGAAGTGGTGAAGAACAAACTTCCCAGCAACACAGCTGTGTATCACAGTAGTCAGCATGCATGCAGTTTTGGCTGGAAGCGGACCCCAATATAGTTGGGAAAAGGCAAAATCTTAGTCGAAAAGTGCTGGAGTGGAGACCACGGACTAGCAAGCGCAGCGTAGGACGTCCACCAACAAGGTGGACAGAGGACCTTATAAAGGTCGCCGTCGACGCTGGATGCAAGTCGCCTCCAACAGGTATCTGTGGAGATCTAAGGGGGAGGCCTATGTTCAGCAGTGGACGTCCTATGCCTGAGATGATAATGATGATGATGATGAAAATCTTCGTCACCAAAGACCTAAAAAACCTTTTCATTCTATCATCATATTTTTTCCATTCCAGTGAACTCTGTGGCACAGTCCGTGCAGTTGGACGTCACGTGTCTTCAGCATTACCACATGAGCTAGTGGCCGCTAACGTGGCCCGGAGAGTGTTGAGAGCTATCCGGGACGAAAACAGGGCTCATGCTAATCAGGTGAGGAGTAGTTCTTTGGGAATGCGCTGGTTATGGGTTTCTTTGGTATATTGTTTACATATTCTAGCTACTGCGAAGTCACTGGTTACATCGCTATGAACCCCCCTATGTATTTCCTTATGTACGCGCTATGTCCTCCCCTATGTATTTCGTTATGTACACTCTTATGTACTCCCCTATGTATTGCATTATGTACACTCTATGTACTCCCCAATGAACGGTCTGTGAACTCCCTTATCTACACTTTATGTACTCCTCCATCTATTCCCTATGTACATTGTATGTACTCCCCTATGAACACTATGTACCCCCCTATGTATTTCCTTGACCGAAGTATAGGCCAGCCTTTTGGTCAGGAGTGGATTCCACTAATCGCTTACTGATACTTGGGCCCCATGGTCCCAAGGTTTCAACCCCAAACGGCTCAAACATGTAATTGCCAGTAAGATTAACATATTTGCACCGTTTGAGGTTTTCAAACAAAATATCTAAGTAGTAAAATACTCTTCATCCTCCTCCCCTGTTCCCAATTTTACTTGGGGTCGGCGCAATATGTCATCCTCTTCCATTTTCCCCTGTCACTCGTCATACTGACACCCACTCCCTTCCTATTCATGTCATCTTTCAGGCAATCCATCCATCTTTTCTTAGGTCTTCCTCTTCCTCTCCATCCATCTACATTCATACTTAGCACACACTGTTGCATGCGTATCATCCCTCCTCATTACATGCCCATACCAATTGCAATAAAATGAACTAAACAAAAATACAATATTCTTTAAAGCCTGTTTTTAAACATTGCAGAGTATAGAAGGATCAGGCGAAAGTCTCCAACGCCTGGTGCTGGCCGCCGGCTCCCGTCGCGCTACCCTGGGTGCTGCACAGCATGACTTGAGGGAACCATTGAGAGACCATATTGCTGAGGTAAGGGGTACATATATTGTGGTAGACTTTTATTACTTTATGTGGTGGTAAAGATGAAATGTGTAAATTATTGTATTGGAAAAACGTTTACTATATTGTTTTTATTTATTTATTTATACAACAACATCATCACTATCATTACAGGTTTCCCTAATTCAATAGTGTGGTAAAAAATTATAATATTTTTATTGGCAAACTACCATCTTTGTGATTTTGGGAACTCATTCATTGTGATTTTATATGGGCACAGACAAAAACAGACACATAGCAATCGTTATAATTATTTGTAATATGTACATCTTTTTTGCGTGGCAACCTAGCTCTTAGCCTCTTGAACAAATGAATCGATTTGTATATTTTTTTTCATTTAAAACAGTTTATCGCAATTAGTTGAAGTCTCATATGAATTATGGAATCAGGACTTTCCGCTACTTTTCGGAAATCCTTGACCATGCGAGAGGAGTAGCCTGCCAGTTTTTGGCCTGCTTCATGAGGAATAATCTTCCAGCATCCAGATAAAAGTAATCTACCTACTATTCCGATGTCTAAGCTATATCACTGCCAAGTTTCATCCAAATCCATTGAGCCCTTTATACCACACAAACACCTGTAAAGTGTGATATTAACAACTTATTTTTCTCCCATCACAGCTCCGAGGCGAAATAGAATCCAGCATATCCTCAATCTGCAGCCAAGCTCGAGAGCACGTGCACGCAGACGAGCTGATCCTGACTTGCGGAGGCAGCGTGGTGGCTGAGCGGTTCCTCAGGGCTGCAGCACCCAGGAACTACAAGCTCATACTGGCCACAGGGCCCGACACCACACAGGTAGCCAAATCATCTGCCTAGCCGCTTCCCAAGTGTCTTCAGGGTCCAGTCTCGCTGGGATGGTGTTTTACAATCTGCATAGCCATTTTAACACGCTTATATTAGCTTCACTTGTAACTATGTATGTAGGAAAATCTTGGAACCTTAATTTGACCCACTTCCCTTCCCGTCTTCGATCAGGATGAAATTTTGCACTCGCTGAGTTCTGATGACAATACACGTAACTAAGAAACGTCATTACAAATCCAATATGGCGGCCTCCCCAAGATGGCGGACTGGCTGTTACAAATCCACCCCCATGATATGGGTATTAAATGAAAGGGTTTCCTGTCAGTAATACGAAAAAAATTGTCTTGAGACTTGAATCTAAAAAAGTATAAAATAAAAATAATAGTTTAAAATACTTAAAAACGCTTTTAAAAATAACAAAATAACTTACTATTAAGCTTGCTGTTTCTAAAGCGTCTTCGCACCATAAAGCAGTCTCGCTAAAACTAAACGACGAGTACAGAAAATATGTTGGAACTAAAATGTGTTGGTTTTGTACAAATTGGATAGCCGTTTTACAACCCGCCTAGTCATTTTACAATCTAGCTGGCCGTTTTACAATCTGCCTAGTCCTTTTACAATCTGGCTACCCGTCTTACGATCTGGCTAGCTGTTTCATCATCTGCCTAGCCGCTCTAATATAAAATGTCGTATATTACAGAGTCACGCGATGGCGAATCGTCTGAGCGCGGCCGGCGTGCCCGTCACTGTGATCGGCTCCGAAGCTATATATGCTGTCATGTCAAGGGTTAATAAGGTATGTAATTAAATTATGTGTTACTATACTATCATATTACTTGTATCCTTGTGGTGAGAAATAAAAATGTTTTTTTTTTGTTTTTTTTTTTTTTTTTTTTTTTTTTAATTTGTATATAAGATATTACATAAAAATATCTGTAAAGCGAAAAGTGGGTTAAATATCTCCTTCTCTGGGTTTCACCTGCATCCCATGGACACTACTGTCCGTATCAGGATAAAATATAGCCTATGTTACTCGGGAAGAGTGTAGTTTCCGAACACTTAATTTTTTGAATCGAGTCAGTAATTTTGGAGCCTCTAGTAAGGTACAAACAATTTTGTCCTGTTTATTATTTTAGAGTTCAGCATAGACTATAAAGAATTATTTTTATTTTTTGTTGCGCTAAAAGGCACCGAACAGGCAGCAGTTCCCATGGGACGCGGGTGAAACCACGGGAAAACGGCTAGCATTGAAGAAAACGACGTTTTTGTTTATATAACTTGTAATGGAACTGAATGTATTCAAAGAGAACACAAATAAAATACATAAAATTGCGCTGGGTGTACCATTTACATTTATTACCTGCCTTCTACTACACTCCCTATAGGGATAAAATATAGCCTTTGTCACTTATAGATGATATAGCTTTCTAAGTGTATCCTTTTCAACCAAACAAAATTACAAATTCTTTATAATGTGAGGATAGAATAGATGATACATCCTATCAAACTATCTAATATATAATAATCTTATATTGCAGGTGATAATAAGCGTGAAGGCGGCGCTGAGCGGCGGCGCGGTGTTCGTGGCGCCCGGCATGCACGCCGTCACTCAAGCTGCTAAGCATTTCAGTGTGCCCGTTAGTATTTATATATTTTAGCTATATTTTCTAACTCTTACTTGCAGTTTCTTACCGATATAATTAGATAAAAATGAAATTACATTGTGTAAGTAATGGTTCTTCAAACCATACAGACAGACATGTGTTGCTGGAGAGTTTGTTGCGCCACTTCTTCCCAGCAATAACACAGGAAGTGGTGAAGGGTGGGCGTTTTGGGGCTGTCTTTATGTTTTTTTTTTTTGTTCAAAAAGTGTTAATTTTCAGTCCGTTTTGATTAAACGATTTTTATTTTTAAATCGGCTAAGCTGATTTTCTAACTCTTGTATACCATAAAGTAATTTTTCGTGTCTTTTTTAACACCGAAACTTCGAATATAATCTTAAAAACTTTGAATAGTATAATAAGTATAGAGTGAGGAATGAGGATACATATTAGATTAAGTTTAAAATTGACTGTGGCAAAAACTCCGTTTTATATTTGAACTAGCTCCCTTCTCCCGGGTCTAAGCTGCCCTCTAATTTTCAGCGTAATCAGTCCATCTGTTCACTTGTGACGGCGTGACTAAAGGATATAGGGATTCATTTTTCCACTACCAGTCGCAGTATTCACCTTATTTTTTTTACATAAACTAATATGACATCCCTATAACATTCCAGGTGCTAGCCCTAGCTCCGCTATACAAGCTGTACCCGGGGCACGGGAACTACGCCACCATGGTCAACGGACTCGCAGCCCCACACACTGCCATCTCTTATGAGTAAGTTTATATTATAATATTACAGGTATTTAGCTTTAGATCCCTTATACAAGCTGTACCCGGGGCACGGGAACTATCATCTCTTATGAGTAAGTTAGTTAATATAATATTACAGGTATTTAGCTTTAGATCCCTTATACAAGCTGTACCCGGGGCACGGGAACTATCATCTCTTATGAGTAAGTTAGTTAATATAATATTACAGGTATTTAGTACTAGATCCCTTATACAAGCTGTACCCGGGGCACGGGAACTATCATCTCTTATGAGTAAGTTTATATTATAATATTACAGGTATTTAGCTTTAGATCCCTTATCCCTTATACAAGCTGTACCCGGGGCACGGGAACTATCATCTCTTATGAGTAAGTTTATTAATATAATATTACAGGTATTTAGCTTTAGATCCCTTATACAAGCTGTACCCGGGGCACGGGAACTATCATCTCTTATGAGTAAGTTTATATTATAATATTACAGGTATTAAGTACTAGATCCCTTATACAAGCTGTACCCGGGGCACGGGAACTATCATCTCTTATGAGTAAGTTAATTAATATAATATTACAGGTATTTAGCATTAGATCCCTTATACAAGCTGTACCCGGGGCACGGGAACTATCATCTCTTATGAGTAAGTTAATTAATATAATATTACAGGTATTTAGCATTAGATCCCTCATACAAGCTGTACCCGGGGCACGGGAACTACGCCACCATGGTCAACGGGCTCGCAGCCCCACACACTGCCATCTCTTATGAGTACGTTTATATTCATATATTACTGTTACAGCCTTTATATCGTCCCACTGCTGGGCTGCAGCCTCCTCTCACACGGAGAAGGATTGAGCGTTCATTAATTTATTTATATTCAAATAATTTATTTTGCCAACCCACATTGAGCAAGCGTGGTGATTAACGCTCAATCCTTCTCCGTGTGAGAGGAGGCCGCAGCCCAGCAGTGAGACGATAAAAAGGCTGTAACAGTAATTTATTTCAGATTACTCCCATATATTGTTAGTATAATTTAACATAATATAGGTTAAAATTAAAATCACAAGTGCATCTAATTAATATAAACAACGGTGGAAGCAAAGACAGCGGAGATGCCATAAGGCAGGTAGGTCAGGCGCCTTCTTGTAGCTCAAGCAACGTGCGGTAGCCGGGATCAGTTACTAGAACTAACGAGTTCAGATTCCTTGTCTAATCAAAATTAATCTGTCAAAGATTGGTTTTGATTGAAAACCAAATTGCCAGTTTTATAGAAGGCGTATGTGGGCGGAGCTACTGGCGTACCACGCGCTACTTTCTTAAAGATTATTATATGTTACTAGCTTCTGCCAGTGGTTTCACCCGCATCCCATGGGAACCTCTGCACGGACCCGGATAAAAAGTAGCCTATAGCCTTCCTCGATAAATGGGCTATCTAACACCGAAAGAATTCTTCAAATCGGACCAGTAGTTCCTGAGATTAGCGCGTTCAAACAAACAAACAAACTCTTCAGTTTTATAATATTAGTATAGATGATATCTTCGTGTCAATGTGTAGTAGTTCCTGAGATTAGCAAACAAACAACACAAACTAGTAATCTCTTCAGCTTTATACCCCAAGTTCATAGCATAAACGTCAGTACCTATCCTAAACAACTATTTACTTTGTGTGTATTTATATTAAACATTACTCGTATTTATTTCGCAGTCGTCCGGAGACAGCGAGTGCTAACGTGCACGTGTTCGCGCCGCAATACGACTTCGCGCCGCCTGACCATGTCACACTGTTCATTACTAACTTGTAAGTATTTCTATATGATTATACCTGCACTAATATAATAAAGAGGAGAAACTATTGTTTGCTGAAAATATCATAGTTGTATATTGCATTGAACCAACCTCTCATGTATGAGTGTGTAGGTTTGATTCCAGGTCAGGCAAGTACATCATTGCAACTTTTCTAAGTTTGTATGTACTTTCTAAGTATATCTTGGACACCAATGACTGTGTTTCGGATGGCACGTTAAACTGTAACTAATGGCTATCAGTAAACATCCTCGGTAGTCGTTACGGGTAGTCAGAAACCTGTACGTCCGATAACCAGTATTACCAAGGGGTATTGGGTTGCCCGGGTAACTGGGTTGAGGAGGTCACGTAGACAGTCGCTCCTTGTGGCACACTAGTACTCAGCTGCATCGGTTAGGTTGGAAGCCGACCCCAACATAGTTGGGAAAAGGTTTAAGGTCGATCGATTCTCGCGGCTGTTATAAGGCCACAAGCCCCTATTTCTTTGTTTAAACATTTTTATCTTATGAACATATATGTAGATTTCATTACATAGCCATTATTAATATATCATTATTTCTATATTTTCAGAGGCGGCAGTTCTCCATCATACATGTATCGGATGGTTTCCGAACTCTATGATCCAAATGACAATTGTTTGTAAATGTATTAACAGAAACTTTGAACCAGGGGAGTCTGCTTCAACACTACATAAAACAAAATAAAAAATCAGCCAAGTGCGAGTTGAACTCACGCATGAAGGGTTCCGTACCATTATTTAGAAAATGAGCAAAAAAATCACGTTTGTTGTATGGGAGCCCCCAAAAATATTAATTTTTTTATTCTAGTTTTCAGTATTTGTTGTTATAGCGGCAACAGAAATACATCATCTGTGAAAATTTAAAACTCTCTTACGATCACGGTACATGAGATACGGCCTGGTGACAGACGGACGGACGGACGGACAGAGGAGCGAAAACAATAGGGTCCCGTTCTACCCTTTGGGTACGGAACCTTAAAAACGGGCAAATGCGAGTCCAACTCTCGCATGTAGGGTCCTTACCTTAAAACACAGCTAGAAAATAACGTGTTGTATAGGAGCTACACTAGTAATTGTATTCATGAGCATGTTTTGCTCATGAATCGTGATTAAGACAGTTGGAATATGCACAGATGACGTATTTCTGTTGCCGCTCT
Source organism: Helicoverpa zea x Helicoverpa armigera (assembly GCA_033682625.1). Lineage (NCBI taxonomy): Eukaryota > Metazoa > Arthropoda > Insecta > Lepidoptera > Noctuidae > Helicoverpa > Helicoverpa zea x Helicoverpa armigera. The sequence continues at coordinate 5,271,354 of JAWIIS010000031.1, forward strand.
ATCAACGAATATAAAAAAAAGAACAATACATAAGCAATTTTTTTGTTTATCGTTAATAAAAGTAGATACGGAACCCTTCGTGCGTCCAACTCGCAAATGGCCCATTTTTACTCTATCTCAGCACTCTCCTCTCAGAAAATGGTTCCGTTAGGTTAAAGCAGACCCCCTTAGCTCTACTTCGGTCATCTTCGGGAAAGATCGTAAAACCTCGGATGGAATCGGGAACACAAAAGTATACTCTTGTTCCGAATAAAAAAATACTTATACAGTGCTCTTCGATGTATTTTCTTCTAATTCTAATGACGTATTGATATTGTATAGTGGAGAGATCAGGGACTGTCAAACGCAGTTTAAAGGCTGTTTCCAATTAACGATCTATCTTTTTTTATGGGGCTAATGTCAAAATTCTATAGTTATCGGCACGAATCTTGAGCTCTGACCTACATCTGTGCAGAAGTGATTTATTAGCAAAGAACCAATCCCGAGTGACGGCTATGACGCGATGCACTGCGGGCCAATCACCGCTTTAGCCCCCGCGCCTCACTTCATACCACAAAAGGGACCCAATAAATTACTTCTGCTCAGGTGAAGGTCAGAGCTCAAGATTCGTGCCGGTGACTATATCTCTAGTAAGCAAAGAAATAATTGATAGGATATTGGGAGCGGCTGTAGGTCGGTTTCCAATGAGATGGTAGGACGATCAGAGTTCAGCATTCGTTCTATGGTGATGATGATGATAATTGATATTGCGTTTACAACGCTGGGTAGTAGATAATTTTACTGACAATCTATTTAAAATTCAACTTTTATATGTACTTCTATGTGTTTCTAATAAAAAAAATGAAATAGTCAAATAAATAGTTTCGTTCTCGCCAAACATTTTGTCGTCCTGTTTTTGACATCGTTTAGCGAGAACTTATGCCGTCGTACCACAAAAACTTTTAAACGTCTGTTGAACACTTGTCTAAAAAAATTACAGACTATGACGTTGGAATAAGGTCCATTTTGCAGCCAAGTTTTTTTAGACAAGTGTTCAACAGATGTTTAAGTTTTTATAGTAAGACCATTGATGTTTAGAAGTTCGTATAAATAATAAAACTGGCTCAATGTTTAAATTGTAAGTAGAATTGTCTGAATTATACACTTCCCATGTAAATAAATTGTATAATAAAAGAATTTTATACAAATCTTGTTGTTTTTGTTTAAGCTATTTTACTTTTATACTAATTTTATTTACTGTCGGCGCAGCATGTTTTCTTCTTCCATACTTTTCTATCTGCCGTAATTTCACAAGTAACATTCTTTCTAGCCATATCGATTTATAGGTCGTAGGCCGCCGGAAGACGCTGGATGCAGGTCGCCTCCAACAGGTATCTGTGGAGATCATAGGAGGAGGCCTATGTTCAGCAGTGGACGTCCTATGGCTGACATGATGATGATGATATTGATTTTTACACAATCTATTCATCGTTTCTTTGGTCGTCCTCTTCCTCAATATCCATCCACATTCCTCCGAATCATATGCCCAGGCCAGTGCATGACAAATGAAATGATGAAGACTGATGCTGGATCTCTGAAACGACTGGACCCATTTTGGCGGGACTTTCACTGGCAAAGACTTGCTGTAACAAGATGATACTTTGGCTACTTTTGTCCGGGTGCGGGCAGTAATTCCTCTTGAACGTAAAACCGTAGGATACAACTAGAGAATTAGTAAGGAATTTACTTACTTGTATTGTACACCATGGACAGTGGACTTGATAACTAAATACATCCAAATGCAGGGCTGCGGGATTGTTCGCGCTTATTACCGCGGCGCTGGTACATAAAGGGCTTAAGAAGGAACATGGTGGGTTTAGTCAGTAAGAGTCTGACACTCCCTGACGCTGCACCCACAGCGGGAGCCGTCATTTGATGATTTCCCATAAAAAGAACAGGTGTAAATAAGTACATTAAATAGAAATGTCGTGACTATTGTAAATATCAGCTAGATTGTACTTATAATGTCGCACGTCATAAATAATTCTTGTCGCTTCGTGCTTGTTATCTTAATAAATTAACAGGCAATTAGCTCGCTAGACGTAATTAGGTGTAACTATTTCACACTGTCGGCGTGTGGCAACTATATATTTACTTTTATATATTAATAGGTACCAATGCAACTTTTCTAAGATTGTATGTACTTTCTAAGTACATCTTAGACACCAACGACTGTGTTTTGGATGGCACGTTAAACTGTAGGTACCAGCTGTCATTGAAAAAAAAATGTATAGCCCTGGTACCCAGCTACATCCGGTTAGACTGGAATCCGACCCCAACATAGTTGGAAAAAAGGCTCGGAAGATGATGACTAGCTTCCGCCCGCGTTTTCACCCGCGGCCCGAGATATCTGCTTCCCGTAGCCGGATGGTGACAAAAACTATCTTATGTCCTTCTCCTCTCCTGTGTCTAAGCTAAGCTACCTTCCCTCTAATTTTCAGCTTTATCGGTCCAATCGTTTACCCGTGACCAAGGGATATAGAGATTCATTTTTATGTACAGACTTTAGTATATACTGGTTGAAACTATATGTATCTCTATGTATCTGATACCTATAACTTTTTACGAAAATACATTCTAAACAAATAAACTATTGCTTAAAATGATGTTGAAGTTACTGTTCTTATTAAATTCTTATTGATTTTTAGCCCCATTTTATTTTCAAATTGAGTTTTTAAATAACTCGTATTAAGATTGTTTCTCTTTAGTTAAGAGCCTACTCGAATGGTGTATACCTACCCCCCAGAAAGATACGTTTTACAGCCAAGCTTAAATTACCAAATAATTGCATTATTTATCACCCATATGGCAGAGAGCAAATGCGGTCAAGCATAAATAGGAGTCGTGATACTCCAGGGAAATCTATAGTCCGCCTTTTAGCCGAACTCAACCACAGTTGGTGACAAAACGTATTAAAAATACCGTAAGTTCAGCGGTGCCCGTTATACCAGATTTAACCCGCAACGACTCCGCTTCTGTTGCAAAATAAAACGAAATTAAGTGAAAGTCGGTCTCGACGTTGTGTCATCAAAAATAGCATCGCACTGCATGGGATGTAGGCGCCATCGAGACACGCACCGCGCCCAACCATACGCCCGACGACTGGCTCGCTCGCTCCCATTGGTTCGAGAGAGACGGCAACACGTGCTCCACTCGCAAACAACTTCACACTGCACTATGTGCGTCATGTTGGCTGCATTATAATAACAATGGGCGGGGTCTTTTGTATTTACAGCGCTTTACCGCTTTAACGTCCTACCCGTCGAATGTCTAAGTGAGCGGTTTCGCTGAAAATAGCGCTGCAAATGTAGAGACACGAGTTGTGTAAACTTTTTTTAATGAGGCTTACGTATCGGTCGTCCGGACTGGGCGCATAGCGTTATATTATCTCGGATTTTTTCTTGAAACTGTCGGGTTTTTGCCGTTCCTGAGTTCCATTTCTTTCGAGGAAAACTGTTTTGTGTTAATAGTGTACGTTTTGCGAGATTGTGGTATGCGCCAGTGCGTGACGACCGAAGCGAGATCACCCAGCCTGATTCACATTAATTATGTGAACGGTGACGAACCATTTTAAGTGCGCGATAACACGCCCGTTGTTCTCGGACATCCAGGACATTTTATTATTAGCCTGCAAAGAACTCAAGTGCGATGCATATGTGCCGCTAATATAAAATCAATACTGAGTGAACTGTTAATCCTTAGTGAACTTTAAACTGTTTTTATTACCTGCAACATATTGTTTGTCGTCAAATATTAATTGATAACCGTGTCGTTCAGTTTTGTTTAACTTATTAGTAACAAAAAAATATTTTTAACAAAATGCTAAACTTGGCGGTCGTTTTTGAATCTAGTGCGTGGTGCGTCCACTAGGCGGCGCTGCTCACATAAAGACTTCGTGCGCTTGCGTGAGCTCAGTCCGCGCGAGCTTCGCGTCGTTGCAGTAGGTTCCAAAACAAGAGCGTAGGGCTCCGTGGGAGTCCCAAAAATAATAAATTAAATAATCCCCGTGCTTGTAAAAGTGTCGCAGTGCAGTGTGCCAGTGTTGTGTTGTTTGGTGATAGTGACGCGAAGCGGAGCTCGCGGCTCCGCCGTGTCGGCGCGGATCGATACGACGAAGTGGTATGGCGCAGAGGACATGAGCCAAGGAGGCTCAAGGAGGCCCTACTCGCGCGGGGGCCCGCGTTGGCACCCGCGCTACAAGGACTACTGGGACTACGAACAAAACTATAGGTACCTAAACTTAGTACACACGTATGCGTGATGAGCATTATTCATTTGTCACGTCGCACGGCGCCTTACGTGCTCGGCTGGGTTTGGTACGTGACGAATGCATCCTACGATGCGTTGAGCATGTTCTGATCCTACACAGGTCACCCTCGTGGTGGTTATGTGCAGCAAACGACCAAAATGTAGTCCGTTTACGTCATTTCATTGCAGTTACGTAAACTGTTGGTTAAGAGATCAGAGAGGCCTGTTATTTCCATAATAAATGAGTGTTCTCGGGTAGAAACGTAGTGCTTACAATATTATATTGACAGTCAGTATTTCCTGCTTCGTACTTGAAATTGACGCGTTGTGTTCTTGAGAAAATGTGTTGGTAATGTTTGAGATTCGATACAGATGTTTTAAAGGCATTTAATATTTATGTTTTTCAATAATCTTGGAGACTTGATTGTCATTTTCACCTTCCTGAGTTACTGATAATTTTTTTATCTATTTGATTGTAATTATTTATTTATTTGACTGGTGAATACTGGTAATAAGTTCCTAATGACCCAAAAATCATAAAAAAAGATATTAAGACTCAATTTCCACTATCAGTTTTTTAAGTAATCATTTGATGAAACACTTAAAAATAAACATAGCATTAAAACAAAATTGATGATCACATCGTCTAAACAAATCATTATTATTTATAAAAACAAAGAAACTGTATTTTAATTATCAAAACTGGTTTCTTTTTTATATCTATTCAATGTGGGTACATAGATATCACTTTTATCATAAAACATAAGTATTCAAGAACAATCATTTATATTCTATACTGTACCAACATATTATTATTACTAGCCTATAATGTCTCATTGCTGGGCCAAGGCCTCCCCATCCCACTTCCACATTTCTCGATCCCTCGATTGAGTCCACCAGTCCCAACAGTAGGCATCCAGTTGGCACCCCATCTCTTTCGGGGCCGACCCCGCCTGCGGTATCCATACTAATATATTAAAGAGGAAATTCTTTCACTGTTGGAAAGAAAGAAGAAGAAGAAAGAAAAACTATTTATTGACACAAGCCATACATACACATAGGAATCATCATCATCCTCGGAGCCTTTTCCCAATTATGTTGGGGTCGGCTTCCAGTCTAACCGGATTCAGCTGAGTACCAGTGCTTTACAAGAAGGACTGCCTATCTGACCTTCTCAACCCCGTTACCCAGGCAACCCAATACCCCTTGGTTAGACTGGTGTCAGACATAATACATAGGAATAAACAATATAAAAGTAACAAAAGGTTGCACCAAATAGGTCCAGTTCAGCATTATGCACGACAGCTAGCGTCTGATGCTGGTTTTCAACTGGACCTGTGAGGACCAATGAGAAAGCTACACTCTCCCTGAATAACATAGGCTATATTCAATTCAGGTACGGGAACAAGTTCCCACGGGAAGCCAGCTCGTGGCTAAGTCAAATCTGCTCAGAGCGCTTGAGTATAAGGTTAACCAATGCTTGCTGCAGACAGACGTTGGATGGGTGATCCGTTGTTTGGATGGCACAACAAACTGTAGGTCCCGGCTATCATTCAAACATCTTTGGCTGTTGTTACGGGTAGTCAGAAGCCAGTAAGTTTGATAACCAATCTTACCAAGGGGTATTGGCCTGTTCGGATAACGGGCTTGAGGAGGTCAGATAGGCAGTCGCTTCTTGTAAAACACTGGTACTCAGGTGCATCCGGTTAGACTGGAAGCCGACCCCAACGTAGTTGGGAAAATACAAGGCAAGATTGTTGGCCTTTTATTGAATATTAAACCAAATGGAGTATTCACATTTTGGCTGTCAACACCAACACAATAAATAAACAATAGTATATTTTCACAATATCAGTTGTTATGAGTCATAGTTAATTAATTTATTCTTGCAATATGTTGAACCCACATGCTTATTCATGGTGGTTCTTAATAAGGTAAAGAAATGATGACTCAATATTTGTTAATACTAGCGGGAAGTCTGAAGTCAGAAAGTCTGATAACTAATCTTGCCAAGGATTGTCCTGTTTTCTGGGTAACTGTGTTGAAGAGGTCAGATACACAGTTGCTTGGAGACAGACAGACTTTTAGAAGCTGACCTCAACAGTAGTTGGTGAATGGCTTGGCAGATGAGTTTAAGTATATAAAAATGTAAGCATAAAATATTTATAATCATCGGCAAGGATATTGAGCCCTGACCTTCACCTGCGCAGAAGTGATTTATTGGTTTATTGCCTTAAGTGTACAGTGCGCAAAGCGATCCCCACTCTTCCGCCGAGAGCTCATTATCCGTGCCTTTAACTATATCACTAATTATAAATCTGAAGACTTTTATAAAGCAGTAATATCAGGAACTACTGAACCAATTTAAAAAATCATGATGAGGATTCAGAATTCAGGTGTAATTACCACAAAACGTGACTGGTTTTTTTGCATTAATTTTTAATACATAGAGGCAGCAACCTCTTACTATACAGCTATGCCCTCTAAACAAGTATGTAAATAATCTAAACTAATATAAAAAACACTGAAAACATTTTGTTTGTTTATACCTTAATTAAAGGCTCCAAAAATACCAAACCGATTTGAAAAATTATTTCACTGTTAGAAAGCTACACTCTTCCCGAGTAACATAAGCTATATTTTAACCCGGTACGGGCAGTAGTTCCCACGGGAGACGGGTGAAACTGCGGGTAATAGCTAGTAATATAATTAATGTACGATATTAGGCTAGTTGGAGGTGAGTGAGGGTCACCACGGAAGCTTGTGGTGACCACGAATAGACGCTGATATCATTATAATAGATAAAAAACCTACACTAAAGTTAATTACACAAATGTTAATTTAATAGTACTAGATGTTTCATGCGGTTTCACCCGCGTTTTTTATTGTTTTTTTTAACTTTATGATGGTTGCGCCGATTTTTATGAAACATATGTTAAGTCTTGTGTGTCGGTAGACCAGCTTTCAACTAAAATCTGGATTTATCAGTTCATCACTTTCATAGATAATGCCATAGACGGACACACATAGTTGTCACAATGAACACCCATCTTTTAGCTTTGGGAGTAAAATGACCATATTTGAAACTACAGGGATAGGGTAATCTGTATTTCAAACCTGAGTAATATCGATTTGGCTTGATAATAGTATACAAAAAAATACCATGTTCTGAAATAACCTAGGATGCTTAGTTTCTTTACCATAGATATCTATGTAAAGAAACTAAGCATGCTACAAAACAAAAGTAGACTGAACCACGGTAAAAATATAGTACAGTCAACTTCAGGTCAGTGGTAACAGTTTTTATAGGAAAATCGTACTTATTACTATTGAGTTAAGGTGCATGACAGTTACCACTGACGTGCGGTCTACCGTACATACCTATTATGTATATCTTTTACGCTGTCGGTATTTGCCAAAAAACTCATAGTTTCATAGATAGCGGCACCTATGTAAAGTTCCTTATCTAGTAGATATTTTTAACACACTGCATAGGAAAACCCCGCCCTAGGTAAACCATAGAGTTTAGGAATTTTTATATTAAAACCACACCATGGGTTACTATCTTAAATTGGTGGGACCAGGCTGTCATTTGAACATCTTTAGCAGTCGTTATGAAAGCAGAAAGGAATGTCAGACTGTTTACTGACGAAAACCACCTTTAGCTAAAAAAAATACAAACTATCCAAAGTTTCTTCATCCTAGCCTTTTCCTAAGCAATGTAGGGGTCGGCTTCCAGTCTAACCGGACGCAGCTGAGTACCAGTGTGCCACATGGAGCGACTGCCCTATCTGACCTCCTCAACCCAGTTACTAGAAACTCGATACCCCTTAGTAACTCTACGTAACATTGCCAAAAATGGCTTTTATAACAAAGGGAAGTTGCCACCAGAAATCATCATCATCATCTCCCGAGTTTCAACCAGAAATATCAACGTTATTTACTAATTTTATGTCTTTAAGTCTCCAACATATTTGGACAAGGATAGGCGGATGTTAGCACCACAGAAATCTGCCGTCGAAATAGCACGCAAGCTTCACACGTGTGCGTAGAGGGTGTGTATGTGTGCGCCCGCGCATTGCAGGTAGCGACCGACCTTTGGGTTCATCGCACCGCCGCCCTAAAATACTCACGGATGTCGCGAGGCGAGGGGGTAGGGAGGGGGATATGGTGCACAAAAAACCGGCCAAGTGCGAGTCGGACTCGCGCACGTAGGGTTCCGTACCAAAATCAAAACTCATTTATTCAAACTTGGCTGCAAAACAGCACTTTTCGACCGTACCATCCAAACTAATAATCTATAGGTATATATTTATGGATATCGAGCAAGAATGAGCAAAAAAATCACGTTTGTTGTATGAGAACCCCCCGAAATATTTCAGTATTTGTTGTTATAGCGGCAACAGAAATACATCATCTGTGAAAATTTCAAATCTCTACTATCACGGTTCATGAGATACAGCCTGGTTAGAGACGGACGGTCAGAGGAGCGAAAACAACAGGATCCCGTTTTACCCTTTGGGTGCGGAACCCTAAGAAGTGTGCACAGGTGGCTAGCTATGTGATCGACCCTTTTTTTTCTGATGGTATGTATTTGTAAGACTAGGCAGTCGGTGGGTGGGTTCTATGAAAGATGGTACAGCATTTTTTGCGTCCATTTTGTACCCGAAAATGGTAAATCTTTGGGGATTTAATGATCTGTTTTATAATAGGAATGTTTGAATTCGTTTGGCTCAGTCGTTTCGGATATTATGTTCTCCACTTATGTATATAAATGGGAAAATTCGCGGAATTTTAAATGGTGTTTTCGCGTTAATCAATCCCAAATCATTTGGGGTAAATGTAGGTATGTTTTTTTCCTGCATGGTAAGGAAATCCATTGGTACTCGCCATTTAGGGAAGTCCTTTAAAAATTCGATAATAATTACGCTAATAGCTTCCGCCCACTGTTTTACCCACGTTCTCTACTCCCGCAATAGGAAACACAGATCAAAGTTTGCTAGGGAGCTTGCGCCACTTCTCTGAAAAAACACATAGGAAATGATGAAGGGTGGGCGGTTTTGGAAACTGTCTGATGTAATTTTGACGCTCAAAAAGTGCTGTAAATCATCCTATTTTGAATAAATGCTATTTGATTTTAACGCAAAATAATCGCTCACAAACATAGCCTACATAATAACAGGAGAAGAAGTGAAGTGAAGTCGGCTTATAATCAGCTGCGTTTACAAAAACCTACCCTGTTACCTGACTGCCTCTAAAAGTACAATAATATATTGTATAACAAAAGCCAGATTTCACAATAGGTTGAAAAAATTCTTAGGTTTCGTACCAGAACAAAAAAACCTGTGGAACCATTGTCGAAAGAAATTTTGCGGACGCCATACAAATGTAAAATGTTAATTTCTTTTGTTTTTCGCTGTTTTTCGCCTTTTTTTCGAAGTTGGTAAAGTAAAAGTTGGTTTTGTAACACGCTTTTCGAAATTTTTCAATGGTTGTTTGTTACGGACAATTTTGAAATTCTTTTGCTGGTTTTGTAATTTGAAGCAAAAGTATTTAAGTAGGTATTTAAAAATTTCTTTTTTTTGGCCGTCAGAGGCCAGAAAGTCTGACTTTCAATCTTAGCAAGGAGTATCGCATTGCCCGAGTAACTGGGTTTAGGAGGTCAGATAAGCAGTCGCTTAGTTTCAACAAACAAGAAATATTTCCTTCAAATCCAAAATCATTTATTCAAACTTGGCTGCAAAACAGCATTTTTAACACGTGAAAAATTACTAAAGATAGGCCCCCTAAAACGCCCACCCTTCACCACTTCGTATATGTTTTTGCTGGGAAGAAGACGTATATTAGTAATACATAGAATTCTACCTACCCCTCAGAGAGAAAAAAGGCGTGATTTGTATTATTTTATCAAGTACATACGACTGTATGAAATCGGGTCAGATGCAGTCTATTAAATCAATACTGTGAATTATCTGTAGGAAATAGGGCGAGCGTAAATACATAACTTTTGCCTATATAAAATGAGGATTTTTTCTACTACAATTTATATCTCTTCTAAAGGCTAAATACTGAAACACCACTCAATTTTAAGTGATAATCAGCGTTAGCCTTTTTATCGTCCCACTGCTGGGCTGCGGCCTCCTCTCACACGGAGAAGGATTGAGCGTTAATCACCACGTGCGAAAGATGCGGGTTGCTCATTTCGAACTTTATAGGCGAGGTTTCCTCGAGATTTATTCCTTCATTTTTAGTCAGTCTTTGGTGTCCAAAATATACTTAGAAAGTACATACAAACATAGAAATCCTGCATCGGCATTTTAATTGATGCGCAAACATATTATATTACTGTCACATCATATCTGCATAGCCTTATCCAACTATGTTGGGGTCGGCTTCTAGTCTAACGGGATGCAGCTGAGTTCCAGTGTGCCACAAGGAGCGCCTGTCTATCTGACTTCCTCGTCCCAGTTACCCTTACAACCCAATGCCCCTGGTAAGACTGGTTATCGGACTTACTGGCTTCTGGCATTATGACTGTCAAAGATGTTCAAATGATAGCTTTTTTCCTAATAAACTAAAAAGAAATAATTTATGCAAACGACAACATAGTTCCCGACTGTTTATTTACAATATCTCAAACAATACATACGTACATACAGTGTCACAGTTTAAACGATAGCAGCAGATTGAACGAGTTCAACAATCATATTGTTTTATTGACCCCCCGAGATAACTGTCCGTTAGTATAAACTGAGAAATGAGTACAAAATTACTAGCGGAGATGTCATAACGCAAAATCTCCTAAGAAAGTAGGCAGAGTCAAGCAAGTGTTCGGGGGTTGAGGACTGAGGAACGTTACTAGCTTATCGGCACGAATCTTGAGCTCTGACCTTCGCCTGCGCAGAAGTAATCTATTGGGTCCTTTTGTGGTATGAAGTGAGGCGCGGGGGCGGGCTAAAGCGGTGATTGGCCCGCAGCGCATCGCGTCATAGTCGTTACACGGGATTGGTTCTTTGCTAATAAATCACTTCTGCGCACATGAAGGTCAGAGCTCAAGATTCGTGCCGATAACTATACTAGCTCCGCCTTAACACGTCAATAATTTTCTAAAATAAAATCACCAATCTATCAAGACCAATCTTTGGCTAGGTTTTGATTTGACAAGGAACCCCAACGTCTCGTTAGTTATAGTAACTGATCACGCCTACCGTGCGTTGCTTGAGGTACAAGAAGGCACCTGACCTACCTTCCTTATGGCATCTCCGCTATCTTTCCTTCCTCCGTGGGACTACGGGATTGTTACCGTGGCCCTAGTACGTAAAGGTCGTAAGAAGGAACATGGTGGGTTTAGTCAGTAAGAGTCTGACACTCCCTCACGCTCCACCCACAGCGGTAGAGGTCATTTGATGATTTACCACGAAAAAGGTTTAAGCAGTCAGTAGTCAGCCCTATATCTTTTTTAAAGTATACTAAAAAGTATCATTTGTTGTCATGTTAAAACTACCCTCACTCCCGCATAGACCATAGGAGCCTTTACGTGCTTGCCAGTATTCATGTATAAATATGTAATTATATAGTTTATTGAAATCATTAACTTCTATATTAATCTTCAAGCGTAATTTTTCGTAAAAAAAATTGGCTGTTATTTTAGCTACCAAGTCTTGAGGTCACTGATCAATTATGCAGCATCCACTGCCGGCTTGCTTTAGCCTCCAAAATTTACAAGCTTATCGTAATGTACCTTGGTTACTCACTGTCTGTATGAGGTCAACTGGTTTTGCAGTTGAATTAAAATGGCTGACTTTAGTGGATGTGTTTACGGAATTAAATATTGTAGTAAGAAGTACATAGTAGTAGGGACATTGAACATCCGTGGCAGTCGTTACGGGTAGTCAGAAGCCAGTAAGTCTGACACCAGTCTAACCAAGGGGTATTGGGTTGCCCGGATAACTGGGTTGAGGGGGTCAGTTAGGCAGCCGCTCCTTGTAAAGCACCGGTACTCAGCTACATCCGGTTAGACTGGAAGCCGACCCCAACATAGTTGGGAAAAAAGGCTCGGAGGATGATGAAGTAGTAGTAGGGACCTCGAGATCCTACCTAATTTGTTTGTGAACAAGTAATGTGTATGGTTTAGGGTGAGTCCACAGCTAGCATGTGTTTGCGCACAAAGGTTGCAGTTTCGCGGACATTTTACAAATGTTCGTACGCAATGTGTTACTGTTTGCTAGAGCTAGTAAAGCAGAAGATACATTTGTGTGCGTCACAGTGTCGCACACCGGTGGACTCTCGCTATAAGGCCTCTTGTCGGAAGAATTTTACGGCAGAAAATCGCGTGTCAACAGGAGGTCCTAAACTTGGCTTTTGAACAAGACAGACAGACATGTGTTGCTGGGGAGTTCTTTCCACTGGCGAGGGGTTTTCTGGGGCCTGTCTCACGTAATTCTGACTTTCGACAAGTACTGATTTTCAGCTTACTTTAAATACACGCATTTTGATTTTGTTCTTACACAAAACTGGTGACATTTTATAGTCCACAGCCATATTTTATCTATGCAGTGACGCAGTGCGGGGTACACTCGTTCACAGTAGCGTTATCACGTTCAGATTAACGCAGTGGTCGTTGCACCATTGCTTGGGAACCAATTATGCAACAGAAGTTCTGTGAACGTCAAATATCTTTGCTTTTTTAAAGTTGGACATCTGACTTCTTGACCATTTGTTCATACAGATACAGAACTTTAGAATAGTCATAAAATATAATAATTACCGATATTGAATAAAATATACTATCGATTTGAAAAATTCTTCCACTGTTGGCAAGCTACGCTGTCAGTGAGTAAAATAGGCTATATTTTGTCCGGGCACGGGAAAAGTTCCTCCGTGTTTTGGGTGGAACGGCAGGAAAACGAAAACGATACGTCAGGCTTCAAATGGCCAACGGGGCCCAGCAGGGCCAAGGCCTGCCGGGGCTGCGGGTTGTTCGAAAGAGATACCGCGGCCCTGGTACATAAAAGGCCTATGAAGGAACACGACGGTTTATAGTCAGTAAGAGTCTGACACTCCCTCATCGCTGCTAACCCACAGCGGGAGGGGTCATTTGATGATTTTTGACGTCGGTAAAAAAAAATGAGGCTTCATATGGCTAACTTCAGAGAAAGCAACGTTATGTAACCCTATTATATCCAAAAATAATTTTATTGCAAATTAGATATAGGATAGGTTAAACCACATAATGATAACCGGGCTTAAAATATACTTCCATGGTTACCAGAATGGGTTTTCTGTGTTTTATATTATCTGGAGGAAGGAATCGGAGCGGCAAAGCATACAATGTGCCAAGTTATTTATAACAAACGCTAGTCATTTCCCCCGGATTCGTGTGGATGTTGATTGTGGGGGTTTTTAAGTCTGCTACTTATCATCTGCCTAGCCGTCTCCAACTATGTTGGGGTCGGCTTCCAGTCTAAACGGATGCAGCTGAGTACCAGTGTTGTATAAGGACCCTCCTCAACACAGTTACCCGGGCAACCAAACATAATAAAATAAAATAAAAACCCAATACCCCTTTGTAAGACTGATTGTCAAACTTACTGGCTTCTGACTACTCGTAACGACTACCTGCGAGGTTCAGATGACAGCCGGGACCTGCTTTTATCGTTTACCCACCCAAAGAACGACCGCACCAAGGGTTGGTTAACTTAATGATCGCTCTTCTAACATTTTCATTTCCATAATATTTTTGATATGCCCAAAAATAATATATGCTTTAAATTTTATCCTGTAAAATGAACAAATAAGCATAGCGGTTTATCCCCTTTATAAACTTAAATTTTCCTCACTCGATCGGTAGGTCTTTCCCACAGCACCTATATTAATAAACTAGCCGTTTTCTCGCGGTTCCTCCCGCGTCCCGTGGTAACTATTGCCCGTACCGGGATAATTTGTTATATAGGGATATTTAAATAGGATATAGGGAACACGCGAACAGTGTAGCATTCCAACAGTGAAAGCATTTTTCAAATTAATTAGTTTCGACACATTCAGGGACGTTTTAAACTTAAATGCGGGCGAGTTTTTTGCGCCACTTCTTCTTCCCAGCAAGAACACATAGGAAGTGGTGAAGGGTCGGCGTTTTGGGAGCTGTCTCTTGTAATTTGAAGAAAGCTATTTTGCAGCCGAATTCAATAACTAAATGATTTTTGATTTTGTAATTTTCCTCACTCAATCAGTAGGTATTTCCCATAGCTTGTTGTATATGAATAAATAAATTCTCAGTACATATAAAGGTAATCGCGTAAACGCTGTTTGCGGTGACGTAGAACCGCGGAAGCGTGTACAAGGCCACTCGGATACGAGAACAATGGAGGCGCAGCGCTTGAGAAACTTGCCATGTTGCAGTTCCAAGCAAAAGGTTTAATTTTCAATGTCCTTGAAAGTTGTCGTCGTCATGTCAGCCGAAACACATCCACTGATGGACTGCGGCCTCCCCAAAGGTTCGCCACATTGCTCGCTTCCACTCTCGGCGACTTAAGCGAGATTGTCCGTCTATCTTGTGTATGGGCATCTAGTAGAATGTATAGGCAGATGTATTTTTGTGGTCTTATTCAATTGTAATGTAGATAGTGAGCCAATTTAAAAAAAATCGTTTCTTCAAGTTACAATGAATAGTTTGATTGACCAATAGACAGGCAATAAGCTATTTGTTGAGGACGAGATTTGCCTAATTCTATTAAGTTTCGTCTAAATCGTTTTAGAGTGACGAAGCATCAGACACATTTCGATGCGTACTGGCTTGTTTCCCTTCCTCCTCTGCAAGGATGTATTTCTACAATAAGTGGAAAGCTAAAGAAATCTATGAAATTACCCTGTGCTTTATCGATTTAAAATGTCATTGGCATGTATTTCTTTCCCCAGAAATAAATAAGTACCTATTACTTTTTAGCCCTTCGTATGCAAAAATACCATCTTGCCTAAAAGGATTGCACTTCTGCATCTCCCTACCCACGGGCGTGGTAGACTTATCGTCACGTGACCACCACATCGCTCTTATGTTTTCTGCCCACGGTGGAGTCTTAAACAAAGCATTGTTTCAATATTTTTGTACAAAGAGGGTAGGTACAGAGTTTTGTGAAAAATATGTATTGTGGGTTTTTAAAAGATGAAAAAGTTCCTGTGGTTACTTGTACATCTTTGGCAGTAGTTACGGGTAGTCTGAAGCCAGAAAGACTGTCAACTGGTCTTACCAAGGGATATTAGGGTTTCTCAGGTAACTGGGTTGAAGTATAGATGGGCCGTCGCTCCATGTGGCACACTGGTATTCAGCTGTATCTGGTTAGACTGAAAGCCGACCCCAACATAGTTGGTAAAAGGCAGATGATGATTGTTATTTTCTGCGATTCTGGGCACATTTTTTTGGTGGGAAATCATCAAATGACCTCTCCCGCTGTGTGTTGCTGCACACACTGAGTGTCACACTCTTACTGACTAAAACCTACCATGTTCCTTCTCAAGCCCTTTATGTACCAGGACCGATTATGTGCACCTAGATAATAAGATTTAAATAAACCAGCTTCTACACTCTTTAACACGAAATCCACCAATTACAGCACTCGGATACCCGTAGTTCTGTTGTTGTTATATCGTAACACGTGACTCGAAGCGAAACCTAACATAATAGGTTACACTAGAGGTTATTTAATGCACACTTAAGTGTTCAAGACCAGTAGTTCTTTAACTAATGTAGGTATCCGTTTTTTATTGAACTAAAGCATGTATGAAGTTTGTGAGATTTAGCATGTCATCTACCTACATCATCTTCGTGCCCCTATCCCATTTTTTTTCTCAGGAGCCTTATTAATGCACAACCTCACATTTTCATAGGTTCAAACTTGCAATAACCTTATTCTATCTTTATAGTTTTTGTTTGTATGAAAACTACAAATCCGAGTTGACTGAATATTTCAGTGTTAGATGGTCTAACAGGCATGGCGAATAAAAAAAAGGAATTAATCCGTCTTTTAGGCAACCCTAAAATAATGGACACCTATTTTTCTTTTTTCTCTCAAACAAGGAACAACGAAGATACAGCACGATTGACTTTTGTGTTACGTCACTTAAAAGTACATTTTTTTAATAGACGTGACGTCACGAGCCCTCACTCTCAATCTCTGTTGCGTCATATCTTAGCAAATATTTACCGTCTTACCACAAAAACTTTTAGACGTCAGTTTAACACTTGTCTAAAAAAATTTCAAATTATGACGTTGAAATAAGGTCCATTTTGCAGCCACACTTTTCTAGGCAAGTGTTCGACACATGTTTTAAGTTTTTGTAGTAAGACCATGTTTTGTAAAAAGAAAAACATGCCCGAATTTCTTATCTTCGTGCCTGAAGTAGTTTCTCCAGGACGCGGGCGAAAATGCCTGAACGGAGAAGCTTATGATGAAACTAGTTTTCTCTCCCTTCTCGGAATTTTAAGGGCCCGGTTTTTGATTTGATGCCAAGAAAATATTACTATACTTATTATGTGGTTTGCATATAAAGTATATCCTTGAGCAGTCAAGGTACAAGTAGCTTCCGCGATATGAGAGAGTTCTCAGATTTTCTCATTGATTCGATTTTCTCTTTCCTTTTAGGGGTTCCTCCATATCAATATTACCAGAATTATGTTTCTCGCAATTTATTTGTTACCAACTTGCTTTAGCCAGCGGTTTCTCCCGCGTTTCTGGAGGAAATTATTTTACCTGGATGAAATGTAGTCTTATGTTATTCGGGTAAATCGGTTCAGAAGTTTCGGGGCCTTTAAGGTACAAACAAACAAAAAATGATTCCCCTTTATATATGTATTATTAAGTATACATGTTTTTTTTTTTTAATTTAGGTCAAGGCATGCAACATTGACACCAAAGTGACATAGTCCATCATCAAATAACTTCAAAATTCTTTTCAAAACCGACCAGTAAACCATTATTTCTCTCGCAGCTAAACAGAAACTGCAACAATAAGTAACTGTATACCCATTGTTGAACATTGCCACCATTTTGTATAGCCGAAATTTTGCACCGACACGCCTCGCGAAACAGTCGCTCGCGGAAAAAGAAAGTTGGCTTTTTATCAACGCTTTAAGTTGTTTGAGTCATGGCCGTGAATATTTGGTGATTTGCGATCTGAAGATAGATAGATATTCTTTATTAGGTACACCAATTTTACATTTTTGATCTTAAACTAGTTAAAACAGGTGATATAATGGGCGGTCTTATCGCTAAGAGCGATCTCTTCCCTACAACCTTTTTTTTTAAACGACGTCAAAAATCATCAAATGACCCCTCCCGCTGTGGGTTAGCATCGGTGAGGGAGTGTCAGACTCTTACTGACTAAAAACCGTCGTGTTCCGTCGTAGGCCTTTTATGTACCAGGGCCGCGGTATCTCTTTCGAACAATCCCGCAGTCCCGGCAGACCTTGGCCCTATTGGGCCCCGCAGATCTTCCCAACTACCTTAGGATGGATTGAGACGAGAAGGAAAATATTAAGTACTGTAGTTCTCTAACTGCTATTTCCAATAATGTATCTATTTTGTTCTTTGGTTATTAGTGATAGGATTTTGACGTTGTATGGGACTAATGACAAACCTATCTCTGGTAAGCAAATGAACAGATACATTAAATATTGAGAACAGCCATTAGGTTATTTAAAGAATTTTGGTGATTTCATACTAGCCATTTTCACCCGCGTCCAGTGAGAACTGTAGCCCATAAAGGGATAAAATATAGCCTATGTTACTTTTGACGAGTGTAGCTTTACAACAGTGAAATAGTTATTCAAATCAGTTCAGAAGTTACCAAGCAGTACAAACAAAAAATTGTTTCCTCTTTACTATATTACTATAGATTAAATTGGAGGCCAAATAAACTGTTTCTAGGAACACTAACGATTGCAAAAGGTCATTAACGATTTTATATCCAAATTGACCTAGAAATCTCTGATTACCCTCAAAGATTTTTGTACCACAATATTTTCGAAATCACCAACCCGCATTGAGCAAGCGTGGTGATTAACGCTCAATCCTTCTCCGTGTGAGAGGAGGCCTGTGCCCAGCAGTGGGACGATAAAAAGGCTGTAACAGTAATATTTTCGAAGGCAAAAACCTCACCATTAACAACCCAGCCTATATTGATGGCGGTAAATCGTGAGCCATTTGGCGCATGCGCTATAGTCTCGAATGTATGTCAGGTCAACTCCGGCGCAAGTATTACAAGGTTGCGCTTGCGACGCCTACTGTAGCCTGCATTGTTTGAAGTGATACCTGCTTAATTAGTGTGCTGTGGGTGGGGATGGGGGGATTTTGGGTTTTAGGGTGATTAATGCTTGTGGTATTGATTTCGCAAAAATGACGTCATTTTGGGTTTGAAAGCTAAAGTGAATCCTTGCTAATATTATGAATGCGAAAGTTACTCTGTCGCGCTTTCACGCCAAAATTATTGAACAGATTTTAATGTTTGGTACTCATACAGTCTCGACTCTAGAGCCTTAAGAAGGTAATGATACATAGAGCTATGAGCATAGTCTAGCTAGAGCCTGGTAATGGCTACATTTTATTCGGCCATGGGAAGTGGTTACAATAAAGCTTGGTGGGTATACAGGTTGGGGACCTTTTTAACTCCGGAACATAAAAAATAAGAACTTGAGGAAAGGTCAGTTTGCGGTGAAACTAGCAAGATTACATCTGATGTGTGTAAGAAGGACACTGGTAGGTACTCTTCTGTATCAAGTACCAATTTTTAGAAGTCTGAATGAAGTGTTATTGTTAGTAAGAGTGCAATACTGTAGGCTTCCTTTCCTGACATATTTTGTAAAAGAATAAATCCTACAGCCTATCAAAAATTTACCACAGTCCGATGATTCAGGCAATTCAATGAGGTAGCAAGTAGGTCGAAGCCGTTTCTCAATTCCACAATGACCTAACCCTGACCAGCCTTGGAGGACACGGAGACTCAGATACGATCACTCGCGTAGCTGCGTAGCGCTACGGGCTACGACGGAACCCTTGTGTGTGCTACGAGATGAGGAATGTGTAGATTTTAATGAGGGATTCGAGTTTTGAAGAGATGATGTCTACGTAGGTAGTTGTGAGCATCGATGTAATTAATGAAATGGATTTTTACAAGGTTATGGGCAAATAGTAAATGGTTGAAAGGAACAAATCTATCCTCATGAAAAAAAATTATAAACACAGTTCTTTTATTAGTCTGTCTTTGGCAAAGATGGGTTAAATAAGTCTTGCTTGTTACCCAGAATTCCTCAGCTGCCAGAGTTCGTCTTGGAAGATATGAAATTGTCCTCGCTTCTAAAATTTAAAGGATATCGAACATCAAAACTCAAATTTTTTGAGGTGGAAAGTCCGTCCGGTCATTACATGACCGCTGTCGTCATAAGTGCAGCAGGATGAAGTATCAGACTCATACTGACCTACCTTTGTTTCTTCTGGAGTCATTTGTGTACTAGGGCCGCTGTTACTCTTTCGAGCAATCCCACAACAGCAAAACTCATCTAACCTTAAACTTGAGAGTAGATGGCTTATACCTTTAAGATATTTTCGGTATCTTTTGACGTAAACACACGTGTAGATATCATTGACGTTTACAGTACTTGATAGTGTCGGCGTTCTGATTGGCAGTTGGCAGAATAGCAATGTTGGAAACGTAGGCGGAGGCCACGGACGGAACTTTGGTAATACTGTCATTCCTCATCTGCCGTTTCTCATTCATTTCTCATTAATCACGCACTCTCGTCATCAGCCTTTGTATCGTCCCACTGCTGGGCTGCGGCCTCCTCTCACACGGAGAAGGATTGCGCGTTAATCACCACGCTTGCTCAATGTGGGTTGGTGTTTTCAGTCCTTAGGTATTGTCCAGGTTTCCTCGAGATGTTTTTGTTGTGTGGTTTAAACCATTTATTTATTACTACAACATGATTTAAACCTAGCACTTAAGCTGGAATCTTTTTCGAGCACAGTGGCTTGCGGTCCCTTAGATTCGTGTGATGTATTCTACCAAATTGATCTAGAACTGTAGTTGTGGGTTTATATGGACGATCTAATCTCTCTTAGGGTCAATTCACACTGAAAGAGCAGCGGCCGGCAGCGGCCGTAAGAGCACGGAAAATGTAAGAGCGCGGCGCGATGCGGCGCCGCGCGGCGCCGCGCGGCCCGCCGCGCTCACGCTCAATCCCTTGCTATTACGGCCGCTGCCGGCCGCTGCCGGCCGCTGCTCTTTCAGTGTGAATTGACCCTTAGGTGATGGTAATGTTATATTTGATCAGCTAATTTCAATACTTTACAAAAACATAAACGGATTTTGTCTATAGCGATATCCCGCTTAATTAAGTTTCTTTTTCTTATATTGTTATGTAAATGACCTAGCAACAAGCCTTCTGCGATCGATGATCTAGCAACGCTCGTGTTGGCGACCTCGTACATTGTCATAAAAATACATCGTACCTTTACATAGCTTATTATGTTACACAGGTCATAAGCCCATAAAATTCAATATTGCAGTCATGTCTGCAGCAAAATGGCGTACAAGATTACAATGCACACAAGTTGCAACAAAGAAAATCTTTGTATATGTATATTTACCACGATAGCGAACGAAACCAAACAAACTCGTATGTGACGTCACGGTACAGACTGAAAACGCACTGAGTAACAATCACCTATAAGTACGAGTATAAACGCAACAGTCTACAGACGGTCTCGATATATGTGTGCTATAGGTTTGTATGTGTGAGTCAGTTTACAAACATTCACACATGTGCAGTTCACACGTGCGCGCGTCTCGTGTAGTAGAATGTTACGTCAGTCGATTGGCTGTATAGCGTTGTTGCCTTGCGCGTTTGAAAAAATGAGTTTGGGAATATGGCGGGCGCGGGATTTGGAAATGGAAACAAAATGGCGGTTTTTGTGAATTTGTTTTTGAAAATAATTGTTTGTTGTTTACTTTATTTAGAGTTTTGAGTTTTACTTGCGTCCCGTAGGAACTACTGCCCGTACCGGGATAAAATATATCTATAGACTATGTTACTCGGGAAGAGTGTAGCTTTCCAACAGTGAAAGAATTATTCAAATCTGTTCTGTGCTTTCATAGCCTTTGTGGTACAAACTAACACATTTTTCCTGTTTATTATATTAATATCTAGACAATTGCCATCTAGGTAAACTTTTTTAGTCATGCTGTTGATATTTGATAGGTATCTCGTCTGTCTAAGTTTATCGTTGTTTTGTATTTCTTTTTATCTGTCCTAATCATAGATTTCTAGGTTCTTTTGTTAGTGGTCAATGTTAAGTCTTTGTAATGACATTTACTATTATTCTCTCAAGGTAAATATCATCTAATAACTTACCGTTCCGAAATTGTTAATAACGATTTCACGAGCTAATGATTTCATCATCTGCCTAGCTTTTTCCTACTATGTTTTTTTTTTTTTTTAACGACGTAAAAATCATCAAATGACCCCTCCCGCTGTGGGTTAGCAGCGGTGAGGGAGTGTCAGACTCTTACTGACTAAAAGCCGTCGTGTTCCGTCGTAGGCCTTCTTATGTGCTAGGGCCGCGGTACCATTTTCGAACAACCCGCAGCCCCGGCAGGCCTTGGCCCTATTGGGCTCCGCGGGGGTTCCTACTATGTTGGGGTCGGTTTCCAATCCTACTGCATGATCTCCTCAATCCAGCTACCCGGACGACCCAATACCTTTTAGTAAGACTGGTTGTCGGGCTTGCTGGCTTCTGATTACCCGTAACGACTGACAAAGATGTTCAAATGACCAAGACCTACAGTTTATCGTGTCCCTCCGAAACACGGTCATTGTTGTCCAAGAACGCGATCTAACGATATGGACTCTAAAGCGCATGCGTGGGGTATTCAATGGCCGACTATTGGTGTTAATACACCCGTTTACGTTACTATAGGTTCTGCTTGTGATCTCTCTCCGGTGGTGTCGGATTGCCGTCCCTGAAGACTGAGAGTGAGGGAATAGGGAGTGCACCTGTGTCTGCGTAAATGCTTGTGCGCTATAATACTTACGTCCTGCGCAGCTGGCTGATCTCTTTATATGAGAACAGCCTGCCTGACAATTTGCTAGGAGGATATTATCATCATCATTTTCAACAGCAATGGTACACTGTAGTCATGTCAACTTTGTAACGATTATTTTTCACTACCTGCTCAAGCAAAGCCGCAGGCTACAGCTAGTTATTATAATTACATAGTACGCGGTGATAGTGGCGTGTAAACTGAGTAGAAAATTGTAGTTTCACTGCGATTGGACATTTACTTTGTAATGTGTTGATTAGGCGTGGAAGTATCAGATACTATTGTTAAAAAAATGGCAACGTAATATTTTACACTAGCTGTTTTCCCGCGTCCCGTAGGAATTACTACCCGTACCGGGATCAAATATAGCCTATGTTACTCTGGAAGAGTGTAGCTTTCCAACAGTGATAGAATTTTTCAAATCGGTTCTGTAGTATCGGAGCCTTTAGCATACAAACATACGTACAAAAATTGCTATTCGTTTAGATATATTTTTTTCAACTTTTTTGCCCACTTAATCAAAGTCGCGGTCACAGAATTACTTAATGAACTTGAAACCAATAGCTTTAACTTAAACTAGGTGAGAGGAATGGAGCAGAACATGTAGATCAAGAACTCACGAAGGTCGATCCTCGAAGGTCGTGTGGTTGCAACCTTTTGTGTTAAGTAATAGAGGTGGTTATTGCTTAGCAGCTGTTGGTTGATGATGACTGACTGTACTTTAGTTTTGTGGGTGTTGGTATTGCCGAAGGGTGTATATAAAACTTTGTGGAGTATGTATGTACGGCAGACTGCACATCAGTGGTAACTGTCATGCACCTTAACTCAATAGTAATAAGTACGATTTTCCTTTAAAACTGTTACCACTGACCTGAAGTTGACTGTACCTACTGGTCGCGCTGTAAGTTGGTGGTGATTTCAAACTAATTCATGAGCAAAAGTTACAGATTTAACAAAATTCATTGGTGATACACAATTAAATTCGTACATGTGGCTTATATCCTTCCCCTAAGTGATCCTCTGCTACCTAAATAGGTATGGGTTCTGCGCAGCGAATTGCGCAATGTTCTGTGATGACTAAAAGTTTTGACGAGAAGTATGTGCGTATATAGCCCGTACTTTACTTACCTCAGCTGCCCACTTATTAGCTTTCAAACTTTTTCCAAAAAAGTAAAATAGGAATCTATTTCGCAAAACACCGAAAGGGACAAAAAAAAACTTTGACATATCTCTAGAAGTCTGTGTTTGCAGGTATGTTGACTGTGTTTATTTTGTAACAACAGTTATTGATATTTTTAAATCGAAGTTTCGGAGCCTATAGCCCTATTGGCTCTTCTATACACACAAACATATGTGTCCTCTTTAAAATATTAGCATAGACTTGCTAGTCTTACCAAAAACATAAGAAATAGGTACTCACATTTCTCAAGCAACTAACCTCCAGCAAAATCCGAGAGGCTCGATATGCAACTCATACCATGATTCATCCCAAAAGCCCGTCAAAGCCATTTACTTCTTAGGGCTTTCGGAGAACGCGACCCTCACAAAATAGTCCATGGGTAAGTCTGAAGTTCAACGACCCTCATTTTCGGGAACACTGGTCTGCCCAACCCTCATTATCATCCCAAAACCATCTTTATTTCCCAAGCCATAAAGCATAATTTGCACCAAAAGCAACGACTAAGCAATTTCGGTTTGCACAAAAAAATTGCTATTGCAATTTGAACCGTATGCTGAAGGATATAAGATTGGATTCTTATGTTAAGGATGGGTGAATAATGAAAAATCTTGCGTTATTGTCCGGTGTTGAAAGGGGGACATGCATTTTATGTGTCGTGAAATAGGGTCCAATTTTGCGTGGCTGGTGGTAGCTTGCGGTGACAAAGTTTACCGTGAACACGAAATCTGTGGTATATTGCCGTCTCTTTTCCTCTTAGGGTGAATTTCGCAGAGTGAGCAGGATGGAGGTGAATGTTTCTTCGCGGAACGGCAAAGGTTGCCTTTTTTGTACGTTTTTTTGTTCGAATAAGAAACGCAGAGACTTTCAAGCATCCAATCTGCCATGGTACCTG
Source organism: Helicoverpa zea x Helicoverpa armigera (assembly GCA_033682625.1). NCBI lineage: Eukaryota > Metazoa > Arthropoda > Insecta > Lepidoptera > Noctuidae > Helicoverpa > Helicoverpa zea x Helicoverpa armigera. Next base: position 5,295,800 of record JAWIIS010000031.1, read on the forward strand.
CGTACCTCGGAACTACGCAGCTTAAAACCTTCATTCTTTGTTGACTCAGATATACAAAATGGCTGCCACACGAAACGTCAAAGTAGGCCGAAGGTTCACGCAGAACCCACTTACGAACCCGGTTTTTTTTTAAACCGGTCCCAAACGAAACGGTGTGGTATTTTTTTTAAGGTTATTTATGCATGTTTATTTACGTTTCCGTTAGGAAACACGTTTTGGAAAACTCTTAGTTTCAATTTATCACCATAGATATGTGTTAATGTTTGGATAGAAATACCATTAAAAGCGAGGTACCCAAATGTCTTACCACAACTTACGGTATATTTGTGAACCTATCTTTTTTAGCAACTAAGACCCTCATGTTATGTTTTCATCTCCCAAAAAATTAAATAAGTTGACGGTGTTACACCCCCGTGCCTATGAGGGCACGTAAAGCCGGCGTCCCCGAATGCTACTCAGTAGCAGTCGTTGTTACAATTCCACGTCAGAGGCCGTCAGGCGGATTTGAGAAAACTCTGACACTAGGGCTTGTTAGGTGATTAAACCTGCAGCTCACTCGATAAGATCTCCCGAAACACTGGCCCTTGCAAAATTCCTCTGTGATTTTGCTTGAATTAAATTGCACTGCTAACTTTGCAGACCCAAAATCTATGAGTATTCAAATGCTTGCTTCCACCAGCAGTTTCACCCGCGTCCCGTACGTCTATTCTCTATACTATGATAAAAAGGTCCCTATTACGTTCCTCAATAAAAGGACTGGTAAGACTACTCTGTACAAACCTCAATAAATGGGCTACCTAAAACTGTGATATAATTACCAAACCAGTCCACTTTTGCAGATTTTGTTCATATTTCCATATTTTTTCGCATCACCATATGACATTAACAAAATCCTGTCTAGAGGTCGTTGCTATACAGTGTAGATCAAAAGTCAATGCACTAACTATCGCTAGGTAGATACCATTCTGTACTGACCTTGACTCAAGGTCATCCAGGTAAACCGTTCCGTCATTCTTGCTTGTTTAGCACGGTTTTAGATCAGGTCAAGTGCTGGAACCGCCGGTAGACCGTATATGAGAAATAAACTGCCAATTTACGCGTGGTGAGGGAAGGGGTGAAGAGGGGTGATTTTATGCAACTTATTAGTGATCTAGACACACGGCAGTGTGTCCGCCAAGTTCGAGCAAAAAAAAAGCGACACACCGGCCGTGGGTTATATTACACGAACCATTTCGGGCCAAATTCGACCCCCCTATAACTCAAAATCTATTTTATTTACGCATATGAAATTTCTAGTATCTGTTGAGACCCCCTCACTTATCTAAAATACAAAATTTCATTAATATACCTATTGTAGGTCTTGAGATATTGACGTCAGAAAATCGCTATTTTTACTATACACTCACTGACTGACTGACTCACTCATCAAAAACCTAGACCACTTCCAATGGTCGTATTGACTTGAAATTTGGCATGGAGGTAGGTGTTTATGTCAAGGTAAAGGGAAAAATCTGAAAATGGCCAAGTGTGAGTCAGTTTCAAAATAATGAATGTGTTTTATACCCGGTGTAAACTTATACCCCTAAGGAACTAAAACGAACTAAATTTATCTATATTTATATAATATATCTTCGAATGGTCGTACCGATCTCAAATTCGTTACAAAGGTTTGTATTTAGTCAAAGTAAATTAAAAATCTGAAAACGGCCAAGTGTGAGTCACTTTCGAAAATAACGAATGTGTAACTTTGATCCACGAACATAATATATGATAAAGTGTCATGTCAGTCGGTTGGTAAATCTAGTCCATTTAGTTAATCTAGTTCATTTCTTAGTAAGAAGCATAGTGCATATTAAAAAATCTGAAAGATAGTGTAAATGAGACATTTCCTTAACAAGTTTAATCATAAGTAAAAAATAAAATAAACAACCTTACAAAAATAAATGCAATCCCACCCAAAACATAAATGTGAAAGGCTGCCAAGTTCGATAATATGGGAATGCTTCGCCTATAAAAGAAGTGAGATCTGAATAAGTACCAAGTTCCATACACATACCTCAGTTAAAAATAGTTACTTTTTAATGATGTTGACTTGGCAAGTTTTAATAGAAAATTACATACTTGATTCATTGCTTTCAGTAGGTTTATAACAAGGTGTGTGAAAACTTGCCAAGTAACATCATTAAAAAGTAACTATTTTTAACTGAAGTATGTGTATGGAACTTGGTACTTATTCAGATCTCACTTCTTTTATAGGCGAAGCATTCCCATATTATCGAACTTGGCAGCCTTTCACATTTATGTTTTGGGTGGGATAACTTATTAGGCTAAGTCATAGTTTTTCATATCCTTAATTCAGCATGACTTGACTGTGGCAGATAAGAAGGCTCTGTAGCTTAGTCATGTATTTTCGATCGCATTTTTACTTTAGGTTCCACCTGCGTCCCGAAGGATCTTTTTCCCGAATTGGGATATGAAGCGTACCTCGATAAATTGGCTATCTAACACAATTGGTCCAATAGTTCCTGTGATTAGCGCGGTCAAACAGACTCCTCTACTTTGTAAGATGTATAAGTATAGACTAAGTCTGATAGTCCCTCACACTGCACCAACAGCGAGAGGGTTACCATAAAAAACTACTATGCGCACCCGGATAAAAAGCTATAAATACATTGACATCGACATTTTTTCGACACACCGAACTCATTAAAACTAAGTATTTATTTATCAACAAAATGATAAGGTCATTAACATTACGTTTGTAACTGATTGTCAACGCGGAAGTCTTGATGAGTTTGACATTTCACAATCATAATGAATATTGATAAAGGTACACCCGTTTGTATACTAAGGCCGTGGTTTCGCGAGGTGACTTCCTTATTTCGGTCAATAAGACTATAACTGTTACAGCCTTTTTATCGTCCCACTGCTGGGCTGCGGCCTCCTCTCACGCGGAGAAGGATTGAACATTAATCGCCACGCTTGCTCACTGCGGGTTGGTGATTTCAGACTTTATAGTCCAGGTTTCCTCAAGATGTTTTCCTTCACCTTTTTATCAGCCATTGGTGTCTAAGATATACTTGGAAAGTACATACAAGCTTAGAAAAGTTGCATTGGTACTTGCCTGACCTGGGATCGAACCCGCGCCCTCATACTCGAGAGGTTGGACTTTACAGCTTAATATTGATACGTCACTCTTTAAAGACCTCAAACATCTGACAATCATTCAGTATGACGAGTGACAGGGGAAAATGGAAGAGGATGATATATTACACCGACCCCAAGTAAAATTGGGAACAGGGCAGATGGAAGAAAAAACATGTGACAATCAGTCTTGTCCAGGGATATTGGGTTGCCCGGGTAACTGGGTTGAGGAAATCAGATAGGCAGTCGCTCCTTGTAAAACACTGGTACTCAGCTGCATCTAGTTAGAGTGGAAGCCGACTTCAACATGGTTGGGAAAAAGCTTGGCAAATGATGATGAAACGCCATTCTATGACTACTTTAACGTAACTAACTGTGATAGTAAAATTTAGTTGCTATATTTTTCTATAATGATAGACAACCAAACCATAACCAGCCGTATACTTGCCGCCCATTTGTCAAATCGGCGATTTGACAACTGAAAATGATTTGGTTATCATTATAGTTAAATGGTGCAACTCACGCTTAGTAATGCAAAACTTTCCGAAAGTCTGATAACCAGTCTTACCAAGAGGTGTAGAGTTGCTCAAGTTGTGTTGACGTCAGATAGGCAGTCGGTCCATGTGGCACATTGGTACTCAGTTGCAACCGCTTAGACTGGAAACCGACCCCAATATAGTTGGGAAAAGGCTAGGCACATGATATGCCGTATCTATCTCAAGTTCTATTCCTATATTCTTTAATACCATAAAACTATCATTGTAGACACAATCCTATCTATCTATCGAGTGTTGAAAGCCATCGTTATCTTACAAATAGCAATCGGGCTCTCTGTAACGTTTCCTTATCTCGGAGACGCGATAGACGCAATAATCTGAAGAATAGTTGAGGCAAGAATTACAAAAATGATGCTTATAAACAATCGGGAATTGAATGCGATACTATGATAGATGTATGATACCTTTTCTTTACGTGAACAAAGTCGGTGCAATTAAAAAAAAGTCATTTATTTATTTATTCAAAGTAGGCTGAAAATCAGCAAATTTACAAAAGACCACCACTTCCTATGTGTTTTTGCTGGGAAAAAGAAGTGGCGCAACAAACTCCCCAGCAACACAGTTCTGTATGTATGGTCTAAAACCGTTGAAATATAATTCGGTTAAAACGTCGGGACAGATAGATATACCTATCTTTACTAATCTATAAAATAAATGAATCCTTATATCCCTTGTTGAAAATTAGAGGGGAGATAGCTTAGACCCGGGAGAAGGACAGGATAGTTTCTGTCACCATCCGGCTACGGGACGCGGGTGAAACCGCGGGTGGAAACTAGTATATTAAATAATCTATAGATACTATGTATATGTAGATATAAATGTATTAAGATGTTTTTTTTACCTTGTTTCTACAACTGAACTGATTTGAAAAATCATCAAGCAACGCGGATCGCAGACTTTGCGAATATATTTTCGGGTGTACCGTTTTCTATATAAAGAATTACATAAATTGCGGTTTCGAAAGCGGATAAAAAGTTCAATGTATTTCAATATTGGCCCTTTAAAAGGAGCAGGGAACGGGTTTTTAATCAATTTTGTTAAAACAACTTTCTTGAACTTATTTCGGTAAAAAAGAGCGGTTTTTATGTCCTACTAATATTATTATACATGTGCGAAAGTTTGGAAGGATGTATGTAGTTCTGTTACTTTAAATCAGTGGTTCCCAAACTTATTTTGTCTAATGCCCACTTTGAGAATAAATATTTTTTTAGCGCCCCCATTTTTTAGGGCTCTGTACCCAAGGGGTAAAACGGGACCCTATTGTTTTCGCTCCTCTGTCCGTCCGTGCGTCCGTCTGTCTGTCACCAGGCTTCATCCATTCCATTTCCAGGCTGTCCATTTCATGAACCGTGATAGTTAGAGAGTTGAAATTTTTACAGATTATACAATGTGTCCCGGGGATAAGTGACCGCCCGAAATTTTTTGAATATTTGTACAAAATTAAGGATAATTTCATTTATATTTTTGAAAAAAATCATTAAAAAATTTTTTTTGTCAGGCCTGTTAATAACAGGCTTTGCTCTTGTTTTTAAAATTTCAACTGACTGTATTTTTGCATTTGTTTGAAATAGCAGCAAAGATTGTTGTGAGCTATTGTAGGAAATATCATGTAGTTTATTAATAAATTAAAATAAAGTGATATTATCGGGGCATTTATTGGACTTATTTTGAAAAAACTGAAAAAAGGCGTTATTTTCTTTGAATTTTTATTTTCTTTTTTTTCTAATAAATGTTTTATTACATTTTTGTTATGTTTGATAATTTTAATTGATAAACTATGATGTCGGCTAGTCAATAAAGAAAAAAGAATTTAAAAAGATGTAAAAACTTAGGAAATATCTTAAAAAAACTGCAGCACGTCACAGTATTTACTAAAAATCATTAAAAAAAAACCAAAGGCGGTAAGTCCCAAATATAAAGGAAATTATCCTTAATTTTGTACAAATATTCAAAAAATTTCGGGCGGTCACTTATCCGCGGGACACATTGTATATTCAGTGCCGGTTTTAACTCTACCAGCGCCCTGGTCAAGATTTCTATGGCAGCCTCCAACTGCAATTCAAACCCATACGAAAAACAGAGACAAATTTAGTTACCGAATGCGCGAGCGAAGCGAGCGCGAATTTTTTTTTATAGAACTTAACAAGTCAAAGCAAAAATTACGTAAAATCGTACATAAGTGATTGCTGGTTGGTGAATGCAAAAAACACGGGAAGATAGCTTCTGATTGCGCGAGCGAAGCGAGCGTGAAAATTTTTGTTCTATTTTAGAACTCAAAACAAAAATTAATTAAAATGTAGCCCAAACGTACATAACTCTTTGTTGGTGTTGGCGCCTATGTATTAAAATTTTGGGACTTAAAGTAATACCGTAAATAAGAAAGTTCGAAAATTTTTGAGTTTTGGGACAGATAAAAGTAGTGTTTGTTCGAGAATTTCAAATTTAACGCGGAATTACACACATTAAAAGAAACCCTGACTGGATCGACAGTCAGCGTATGTGTTTGTTTCTTCGGCGCTCCAACTTTCCGAGTTTGAGCAATCTTTTAATTCATATTACTTAGTTAATGTTCACAAGTTGTTGTTGAGAGTAAATAAAATTACAAATGACCCCCCAGGCCTCTACACAACGCCCCCATTTTCTTTCTGGGTCTCTTACCGCCCCCCTTGAGATCTGCAGCGCCCACAAGGGGGCGTTATCGCCCACTTTGGGAAAGACTGCTTTAAATGTTCAAGCAAAAACTTTTGACTGGATTTTCAGTAGTTCGAAGTCGAATTCAATTGACACTATTTTTAAAGTCAAAGTATTTATTATTTGTAAAACATAAGTATAAAATAAAATGTAGATCTTAAAATTAAAATAGTGCGCTATGTTCTGTCTATGGTGAGACGTACAAATATGGTTTAGACTACATACTAGAATTAAAATAATAAATGTTACAATTAAAACTAGAATTAAATATCTTTATTCGTTTAAGAACTCATCAACCGTGTAGAAACATTTCTCAATTAGAATTAAAGAATAATGTAATCACCTGCGACCGTAGTACGGATGGCACGATAAACTATAGGTCCCGGCTGTCATTTGCACGTCTTTTGCAATCTTTACGGGTAGTCTGAAGCCAGGAAGTCTGACAACCAATCTTACCTAGGGATATTTTGTTGCCCGGGTAAGTAGGTTCAAGAGGTCGTATAGGCAGTGGCTCCTTGTAAAACACTGGTACTCCGCATCCGGTCAGACTAGCAGCCGACCCCAAAATAGTTTTGGAAAAGCTAGGGAGATGATGGTTACATCAACGATAGCTAAATTTGGACCCACCTAGTTGAATTACAAATCCAATCACTCAAACACAGCTATACAAAAATAACCCTTATATGTATATGCAGATAAGAACTTACATAACTTCGGTCGGGTGCCACGCGAGCGAAAGCGTAGGGTGAAAGCCGCAATCGAAGCTTGTACGCCACGACCCGACTTGACTTGCTTGTCCTATACTTTGAGCTTGATTTTAAATAGAATAGGAAGGAAGAGTAACTTCATTTGTTTTTTTAAGCTTGGGTGTGCTAGGGCTCCGAAACTTGACCACCACTACCCGACTTGTCTGTCTTATCCTGTGTGCTTGATTTTAAATTCTCTCTTTCTTTTTTCTTGACTAATGTTAAAAAGAGGATTAAAAATTGTTTGTACCCGAAAGGATCCAAAACTAAAGCACCGAATTTGAATTTGTGCGGGTACAGGAAGAAGGTGGGTGGTGGCCTAGTGGGCAAAGAACCAACCTCTCGAGTATGAGGGCGCGGGTTCGATTCCAGGTCAGGCAAGTACCAATGCAACTTTTCTAAGTTTGTATGTACTTTCTAAGTATAACTTAGACACCAATGACTGTGTTTCGGATGGCACGTTAAACTGTAGGTCCCGGCTGTCATTGAACATCCTTGGCAGTCGTTACGGGTAGTCAGAAGCCAGTAAGTCTGACACCAGTCTAACCAAGGGGTATCGGGTTGCCCGGGTAACTGGGTTGAGGAGGTCAGATAGGCAGTCGCTTCTTGTAAAGCACTGGTACTCAGCTGAATCCGGTTAGACTGGAAGCCGACCCCAACATAGTTGGGAAAAGGCTCGGAGGATGACAGGAAGAAGGATATCTCGGGACGCATGTGAAACTGTGGGAGGTTTGACTTACTCAAACCTCCTACAATCAAGACGTTTTCGAATAAAAACTATTTTTAGACTACACTAGCTTCCGCCAAAGATTTAACCCGTGACTTGTGAGAACGACATCGCATCCTACTATCCTACTAATATTATAAACGCGAAAGTTTGTATGTATGGATGTATGGATGTTTGTTACTCTTTCACGCAAAAACTACTGAATGGATTTTAATGAAACTTTACAATAATATAGCTTATACATCAGAATAACACATAGGCTACAATTTGTAAACATATTGTTCGAAATACTAAACCTGCGCAGACGAAGTCGCGGGCACCAGCTAGTACCCTTATAAAAATGTATGCCTAAAGCCTTCCTCAATGAATGTGTTACTTAAATTACATACCAAAATATATATTTTTTTAATCGGTTCAATTACTCTTCAGACTACGCCGCGGCTTCGGGATGGTCCGACATAGTTACCGCGGCCCTGGTACACAAAGGGCTCAAGTAGGACCGTAGTGTCTTTTAGTCAGTAAGAGTCTGACTCTGCGTCACTCTGCAAAAAAAGGCTCCTGAGATAAGCATGCTCAAACAAACTCTGCTTAATAAAACTACTTAATATAAGTATAGATTACGTCAATAGCTATATTTCAAGTGCATCTAACATAGATGTGTTCTAAGCTTATAAAGGACTCGAAACAAAGACATATATGACGCGATATGACGACATAGATTGACCTACAGAGGCGTGCTGCCGAAGGCCACGCGTGCCTTTGCGCAACATTTTATATGTATATATACGTAGTTAGAGTTAGTAGTTTATACGGAAATGATGTATTGTGCTACGTAATAACCAAAATCTACACTAATTATTTGCTGTTTTTCTGTGATTTCATCCGCCTCCTGTGTGCCTATGTTACTCGGGGATAGTCTAGCTTCCTAATGACATCGATTCGGTAGTTACGGAGTCTTAAGGATACAAACTCTTATCATATTAGTATAGTATAGAATATACGTACTTAGTAGATTGAGGAAATAGTGCCTTGTGCTACGTAATCACCAAAATCTGGTATCTACTAATGTTATAAAGTTGAAGAGTTTGTTTACTTGAACTCGCTTAAGTTAGGAACTACTGAACTATTACACCACTTTTGGTGTTAGATAGCCAGTTCATCGAAAAAGACAAGAGAGTCCCAAACATAAGAATTTTGTAGGCTTCTTTTTATCTAGGTACACGGAGTAGTTCCCATTGGTAGTTCAAACTGCTGGGGAAGCCAGTCTGTGATATTTGCTTACCGGAGATAGGACTTTGTACATTATGATTTTACATTATGTACTTTTATTGGCCTAAAGCTAACGCAAATCAACATAGGTATTTTTACAGTGTATAAGAATTCACCTCAATATTCTTGATACTGCGTACACATCAGTCGTAGGACCCCTCTCTCCATATTACAAAAGGCTTACTACGTCGTTAACCACGCAATTATGAAACAGAACCCACGAGGTTTGTTCGCTTGCAGTTAATGACGTCATAGCTGACACGAGGAGCGTTTGTTGACAATGGTCTTTGTTTTAACTATTTACTGTACATATATATAAGATTCAATATCTTCATGTGTTAGATTATTGTTTGATAAGGGAGATAAGGATGGTTGTAAGATGTGGTTGGGACTTGGGTGGGTGACTTTGCATTGCGTATGTTTCGATACTTCTATTTATCGTATTGTGCCCCGTGCATCCGTGGCCCGTGAAAATTTCTGACTATAAATTGCTACTTGGATAAAATATAGCCTTTGTTACAAGGGGATAGAGTAGCCTCGCAACAGTGATAGATTTTTTCAAACCGGCTCGATAATTTCTTTCTTGGCCTTTAGAGGACAAACAAACAAATAATGGCTTTACTTCATTATATTGCTCTAGACTCGAGGTGCCATTTGATAACTGTATGTTGACTTCACGTGCGTTTGCATGGAATCGGTTGATAGCTGAGGGCGACTATACGTGCTGCTGCCACGGCGATCAAAAGCCACATAAATACATACAAGGCAGTAGTGCAGCTGCGACCGACTTCTTGCATTTACTGCTGTGGGCAGTTGAATTCGACGGCTCGCTTCATACTAGCGTCTTCATTCAGTGTCTACTTAACATCCTGCCGGGGCTGCGGGATTGTTCGAAAGAGTTACCGGGGCCCTGGTACATAAAAGGCCTACGACGGTTTTTAGTCAGTAAGAGTCTGACACTCCCTCACTGCTGCTAACCCACAGCGGGAGAGGTAATACTTAACTTGAGAAAACCACAAGATCAACAACATATAAATTGTTATCCGCTTAGCTAACAAAACTGTTTATTTTGCTTGACGAAGTTCTCCTGGATATCGGCCAAGATCGGCAGGAACGTGAATATTATTTCCTTGTTAGATAGGAAGTTGGCACTCGGTGGATAATACTGACTTGCTTTATACGTGGTTATTTGTCGAAAACTATTCTTCATGTCTATTAGCTGACTAGCTTTTTTCCAACTATGTTGGGGTCGGCCTCCAGTCTAATCAGATGCAGTTGAGTAACAGTGTGCCACATGGAGCGACTGGTTGTCAGATATTCTGACTTCTGATTTCTGGTTACAACTTCCGAAGATATTCAAATGACAGACAGGCCTCACTAATTTCACTTGACTGCCGAAACATTTCTTATCTAGTTTCTTATGATTGATAGGCCCGTGAAGCTGTTACTTAGCCAAAAGCTACTTGTTTTCATCTTACCTACCTGCCTTAGAGTATTTTGCACCTGTCAAAGGTAGTTGTTTTGTATTGTCGTTAATTATTCTAAGTTTTCAATGTTTTAATCTGAATGTAAACGGACTACATATGCCAACAAAGTGCTTTACAGTTTTGCAGTATTATTTTATGTCGCTAAATGAAACCAATTTTTTTTGTAGCATAATTAATTTCACAATCTACTCTTTATCTAACATCAAAAATCTCTTGTTCCAGCGATGGCAGCAGTGCAGGCAGTCCAAAAGAGGCGTGCGTCGCCGCGTCCCCGCCCCCTGCGCCCGCGCCGGTCAAGCGCGATGTCCGTCACCATCATCAGCATGTGTCGCATCAGCATGGACCCCATGGACCTCATCAGCAGCATATGCATCATGAGCAGCATTCGAGGCCGTTGAGTATAGGTAGGTTAAGTAAAAAAACTTGATACTTTAAAAAACTAAAACACATTTTTTTTTGGATTTGTAATGACGTTTCTTGACTAGTCATGTATTGTCATCAGAAATCAGAGCGTGTGCAAAATTTCATCCTCATCGAAGACCGGGATGTGGGTCAAATTAAGATTCCAAGATTTTCTTACACACAAGTGAAGCTAATATAAGCGTGTTAAAAACTCGCAAATTACAACTGAAATACTTAAACGACTTTCAGCAATTTGTGTGACAGTGAAAGAATATACAAATATTTGAGGAGCACTTAAAATTGAGTGACTTTTCAGTGGTAGGTCGTTAGGCTGATAAATCTGCAACAAAAGGCAGCCCAAAACCTTCACCACTTCCTGTGTATTTGCTACCAAGACGTGGCGCAACAAACTCCCCAGCAACACATGTCTATTTGATTTGAAGAAGACTAAAGTCTTTAAGAGTTTGTAAAAGGTGTAGCAAGAGGCTTGTCCTTTGGCTACTATTGCCTTCAAAATAGTATAAAAAGAGGTACAAAACACTACTAAGCTAATTCAGAATTGCAAACCTATTTGGGGAGAACTGTAGGTTTAGTTTAGTTACCTTTGGGAGGGTTATTTTGTTCTACCATAAAATTTATTCAGACAAACAGTCAACTAGAGTTTGATGGTCCTCAATCTAGAGTGGTCCTAGCAATCTTCACTTTATTTGATATGTTGTAATAAATTGTCCAAAAGGCGGTGGAGCTGGTGGGTCACGGCGCGCTGAGCGTCGCGCCGCCGGTCCCTCCGAGCGACGCCGCACAGGTACGATGTGATATCAAAGTCAAAGTTAAATCATTTATTAGGGTTCCGTAGCCAAAATGGCAAAAACGGAACCCTTATAGTTTCGTCATGTCCGTCTGTCCGTCTGTCCGTCTGTCACAGCCGATTTACTCGGAAACTATAAGTACTACAGTGATGAAATTTGATGGGAATATGTGTTGTATGAACCGCTACAAAAATATGACACTAAATAGTAAAAAAAAGAATTGGGGGTGGGGCCCCCCATACATGTAACTGAGGGATGAAATTTTTTTTTTCGATGTACATACCCGTGTGGGGTATCAATGGAAAGGTCTTTTAAAATGATATAAAGTTTTCTAAAAAACATTTTTCTTAAAGTGAACGGTTTTTGGGATATCAGCTCTCAAAGTCGTAAAAAGTATGTCCCCCCCCCTCTATTTTTATAACTACGGGGTATAAAATTCTAAAAAAAATAGAGGTGATGCATGCTAATTAACTCTTTCAACGATTTTTGGTTTGATCAAAGTATCTCTTATAGTTTTTGAGATAGGTTGATTTAACTGTAATTTACGGAACCCTTCGTGCACGAGTCCGACTCGCACTTGGCCGGTTTTTTTCCATTTAGGGCTTTACAAGCACTTATGAACGTCAAAAATTATAAATAGGTTTGATTCTAGTTGCCCATTCCAAAAGTAGCTTCCTATGGAGAAGAACGGGTAAGACACTCCATGGATATCCACATGTCACGATCAACAGACACCCGGACCATTTTTCCATGTATTATCTATAGCCTGTCGGGGCTGCGGCATTGTTCGCTCGAGATACCGCGGCACTGGTACACAAAGGGCTTAAGAAGGGACATGACGGGTTTTAATCAGTAAGAGTCTGAAACTCCCTCACGCTGTTACCCAACAGCCGGTGCCATCATTTGATGATGTCCCATAAAAATGGCTTCACTAGGGCTTTCGATCCTTAAAAAAAATATTTCAAATTCTGCAATGCAATGCCAATAACATGTTAAAGACAATATTTGTGTAACGTTTCAGAAATGCGCGTCAGTCCCGGAGGCGCGGGTCCGTCGGCAGACCCGCCTCACATGATGCATCATCATCACATGGTGAGTAGCTTTCTTGGAAGAACAAGCTGGGAAGTGAAAATGCTCTGACCATCCTTGATTACATTATATAGTTACATACACGTCGACCTAAAAAGCATGTTAAAAACTAAACCAAGGCCCAAACATGCGTTAAGCTGCATCTACGCTAGGAGAGCCGAGCACGAGCGGAGCACGAGCCGAACACAATTCGTCTAGTGTGGACCAACTTACAAGCCTCTAACGAGCGCGCTGCGAGCATTTCGTTCGTGAACGACAAGCCGAGAACGGCTCCGCTTGTGCTCCGCTCGTGCTCGGTTCGTCTAGCGTAGACACAGCTTAATGGAATAGTTTCATCATCATCATCAGCCTATCGCAGTCCACTGCTGGACATAGGCCTCTCCAAGTGCACGCCACTGAGATCGATTTTCGGCTACTCGCATCCAGCTCCTGCCAGCCGTCTTGCGCAAGTCATCACTCCACCGTGCCTGAGGACGTCCTACACTACGCTTGCCGAGGCGTGGTCTCCACTCTAGAACTCGTTTACCCCAACGGTTATCGGTTCTTCGGCTAATATGGCCAGCCCACTGCCACTTCAGCTTGCTGATTCGGTGGGCTATGTCGATGACCTTGGTTCTCTGACGGATTACCTCATTTCTGATGCGATCCCTCAGAGAAATGCCAAGCATAGCCCTTTCCATAGCCCGCTGAGCGACTTTAAACTTGTGGACCAGCCGTACCGTCAGTGTCCACGTTTCGGCTCCGTAAGTCATGACAGGTAGGACGCACTGATTGAAGACTTTCGTCTTTAGGCACTGTGGGATCGACGATGTTAGGACTCGACGTAGCTTCCCAAATGCAGCCCAACCCAACTGAATTCTCCTATTCACCTCGTCCTCAAAGTTGTTTCTACCTAACTGCAATGTCTGCCCGAGGTATACATATTTCCGAACAACTTCGAGAACGGCGCCGTGTATCGCAATCGGTTCCGGTAGAACATGTTCATTGAACATGACCTTGGTTTTGTCCAAGTTCATCCGTAGGCCGATGCGTAGAGAAGATTCAGCCAGGTCGTTCAGCATTTGTTGTAGGTCCTGCAGCGTTTCTGCCATGATGACGATATCGTCAGCAAATCGCAAGTGAGAGATGTGTTCGCCATTGATGTTGATGCCACGTCCTTTCCAGTTCAGCGTCTTGAACATATCCTCCATTGCATTAGTGAACAGTTTCGGGGAAATAACATCCCCTTGTCTCACTCCTCGATGCAACGGTATGGGCCTTGTTTGCTGATTTTGTACTTGGACGGACATTGTAGCGGCTTCGTAGAGACATCTCATCACTTGGATGTATCGCCAATCTACTTGACAACGCTGCAGGGACTCCAGAACAGACCAGATTTCAACCGAGTCAAAGGCCTTCTCATAGTCCACAAATGCTAGACACAGGGGCTGATTATACTCTTCGGTCTTCTGTATAATCTGCCGCACTGTGTGGATGTGGTCTATGGTGCCGTATCCGCTCCGAAACCCAGCCTGCTCCGGTGGTTGGAATTCGTCGAGTCTTCGCGCAAGTCGGTTCGTGATCACTCTTGAGAACAGCTTATAGACGTGGCTTAGGAGGGAAATGGGTCGATAGTTCTTCAACTGGGTTTTGTCTCCCTTTTTGAAGAACAGGACGACAACACTCCTACTCCACGCCTCTGGAGTTCTCCCTTCAAACAGGACGGCATTAAAAAGCTTCTGGAGCTCCCCCAGTACGGGCTTTCCTCCTGCTTTTAATAGCTCTGTTGTAATGCCATCCTCGCCAGGGGCTTTTCCATTTTTGAGCTGTCTCAGAGCGATCTCGATTTCGCCACTGCTGACTTCTGGCAGGTCTTCGGTGAAATGGCGCGTTAATGTGGCTCTAGAGTCCTCATTTCCGGGATCAGGTCGAGATGCATGCGATGCGTATAACCGGCCATAGAAATTTTCCACTTCCGAAAGGACTGCCGGCACCGAAGAAACGACTTCTCCACTTGTTGTGGTCAGCTTCGTCAAGTGGCTTCTTCCAAGAGATTGTACGAACACCTTTGACCCCCGATTCAGCTCAATTGCTCTTTCAATGTCAAGAGTATTGGAGCACCGGAGGTCGCGTCGTACGTGCTTGTTGATCTCTTGGTTTAGAGCCCGCTTAGCTGACGAAGTGACAGGTGGGTTTTCACGTCGTCTCTTCATAAGCCCTAATGTCTCTTCCGAAAGCTTTGATTTCTTGCCCTTACGCTGCATGTTACAGAATCTCGAACCTTCCTCCCTGAGGATCCGAACCACATTTTCGTGGTTCTGGTTAACGTCTGTTGTGGTTTCCACGGCGGCAAATCGGTTCTCC
This sequence comes from Helicoverpa zea x Helicoverpa armigera, assembly GCA_033682625.1. NCBI lineage: Eukaryota > Metazoa > Arthropoda > Insecta > Lepidoptera > Noctuidae > Helicoverpa > Helicoverpa zea x Helicoverpa armigera. Next base: position 5,311,064 of record JAWIIS010000031.1, read on the forward strand.
AAATTTGACTGGAACGTTTCAGATCCTGTCATGGTTTGGAGCAGTGTTGGTCGGAGCCTGGCCTTCATCAGACGGAAACGTTCAGCCTTGAAGTTGATATTCAGAGAGCCTCGGACAAGTCGGTGATCGCTACCGGTATTAAACCTATTGATCACGGAGACGTCTCTGAATATGTGCTTCTTGTTCGTCATGATGAAGTCAATCTCATTTTTAGTCATAGTGTCGGGGCTTTGCCACGTCCACTTCCTTTGGGGCTGCTTTTTGAATAGTTTAATTAATATTAATATATCGCGACACCTTCACACACGGTCGGTTAGCAAAATCAAAAAATCAAAATCTTTTTATTTCACATAGGCCTTTGCAGGCACCTATGAAACGTCACATTAGTTGCACGGTTCCAAAAAGTTGGTCTCATGGAGAAGAGCCGGCAAGAAACTCCATAGACACTCTTTTTAAAAAGTAGTATAATATAGTCACAGTACAAACAGTCTATTACATAACAATAGTATGCTCACAGAATTATACAATGCAAGAAAGTTTATCTGTAAATCTATACAATGCAAAGGGAGAAGAAAAAGTCGTTTAATTGCCAGGGAAGCCACACATGGAGAGATGAGTTATCGCCATATAATATCTTTATCGTCAACAAAGTCTTGAATTTTATAATAAGCTTTTTTAATTAGGGTGGATTTTAAAGTGTTCTTAAATTTTATATCCGTGAGATCGGTTACACACTTAGGCAGCTTGTTGTAAAAACGGACACAATTCCCTAAAAACGATTTATTTGATTTCGTTAATCTGAATCTCGGAACTACTAGCTTGTGCTTGTTTCTTGTATTAATGGAATGTATATCACTTTTAACACTAAATTGATTTAAGTTTTTGCGTACGAACATGATATTTTCTAGTATATAAAGAGAAGGTAGTGTAAGTATATCAATTTCTTTAAATAATTCTCTTAATGACTCGCGAGGGCCGAAGCCATAAATTGCACGAACTGCCCTTTTCTGGAGAACGAAGATTGAGTTTACGTCAGCCGCTGCCCCCCACAGTAAAATACCATAGGACATAATACAATGGAAGTAAGCGAAATACACGAGCCTAGCAGTAGCAACGTCAGTAATCTGTCTTATTTTTCTGACTTTGACAGTGCTGAGATGTGGGCACCCCATTGCAATTTAGAGTCAATGGTGGTGCCCAGGAAGACGGTCTGACTAATTACATCTAATTTATTATCGTCCAGAACGATATTGAGCCCTACTGGTGTTACATTAGGTAAAGAGAATTTAATGCATTTCGTTTTGGAAGAATTAAGAAGCAAGTTATTCGCGGCAAACCACTTGCTCAGAGTAACCAAGCTATCGTTTACGTCTATAGGACTAGATTCCTTTCTGTTAATTTTGAAGACAAGGGAAGTGTCATCAGCAAATAAAATAATATCAGAGATCACAGACATCATATACGGGAGATCATTTATATAAGCTAAGAATAAAAAGGGACCTAAAATTGAGCCCTGCGGCACGCCCATTTTTACTAATGACCCAGATGAAGTTGAGCCACTTACGTCTACTACTTGCTGTCTATTTGACAGATAAGAAAGGACGAGCGCGAGAGCTTTACCACGAATTCCGTAGTGGTTCAGCTTACAAATGAGAGTGTCGTGGTCAACGCAATCGAACGCCTTAGAAAGGTCGCAGAAAATGCCCACAGCATCCCGCGAATCTTCCCAGGCGTTTAAGATTTGGGTGATCAATCTTGCACTTGCGTCAGTGGTAAACCTACCCTTTGTAAAGCCGTACTGACGGTCATGAAATATGTTGTTTAAATTAAAATGTCTTAACATCTGATCGAGCATGATCCTTTCGAAGATTTTGCTAAAGGCTGGAAGGATTGAAATAGGTCTGTAGTTGGAAGGGTTTTTCTTACAGCCTGATTTAAAGATAGGAACAATTTTGCTGAGTTTCATCAAGTCAGGGAAGATACCGTTGTCAATGCAAAGGTTAAAAATTTCACTAAGTATTGGGGCAACACTCTCAATAATGGAATTAATGACTGTGACAGAAAAGCCCCATAAGTCCTCAGTCTTTTTTAGATTTAAAGACTTGAATGCTCTTTTGATCGTGTAATGAGAGACATATTGAAATTGGAAGTCAGGTATATTTCTACTGAAGTTCTGTCGAAGTAACGTCTCAGCTAATATTGAAGATGAATTAAGGGACTTGGTAACCTCTACGGGAATGTTTGAAAAAAAAGGTGTCAAAAGCATTGGCAACCTCTACCTTATCTGAGATAACAGCATTATCAATAACTAGTCCCGTGGAAACTATTTATTAGCGTGCTAACACAACTCATAAACTACATATACTTTACATGTATACTTTTATGTGGATAACATCTAGACCACAGCCAACAAGCATGTTCATTACACAAATGTTGACCGTATCTTGAATAGAACCCGGGACCATCAGTGCAGCAGTCACGTCATTTCACGGAATCATGACCATGGCGCCATCGAGGTCTTAAAATTAATTTCTATAATGTTTTATTACTTATTTATTAAAGGGTTTACCAACAGCTTCAGAGTACAATTTCTGTTATTACTAGGACTTACACAATCGCCAATTACAGGTTAATCTGACATCATCATCTCTCCATCCACAGGACACGAACCCACTAGAAGGTTCAGTGGAATCGATGGTGAGCGGAGCCGGATCCTCGGACGGGGAACTGTCCTCCAAGGCCGGAGACAGCCCTAGCAGGAAGAGGAGGCGCATATCTAGACATTTGTCATCAGGTATGTCTTGTCAGGAAGATTTGTGGAAACTAATATGTGAGAGGTGCACTGCAGGATTGTTCGAAAGAGTTACTTCGGCTAAAAGAAGAAACAAAAATGCATTTAAATCAGTAAAAGTGAGAATCTCTCGCTGCACCTACTGCGGGATAGTAGTCAAAAGGGCTTGTTCTCACGATAACATGATATTAGATCTATCTACAGACAGCCCTAGCTCCTGGACCTAACTACAGACTGGTGAACTAATTACATTCTTGAGGCAGTGAGCAGAAGATTATCAATCCAGTGGGAGACAGGTTGCTCTTAAATTAACGATTTTCAAAATATGTGTAACTGGTGAACCGCGGTACGCGCTTCGCTGCGTATAAATTCCACCATTTAGTTAGAAAAAATGTGATAAATAAAGAACCGGTCAACTGATTTTGTGCAAACTACACATAAACCATCTACTAAATACTCCGAACGAAGCCTAAACATTTGATTTGAAGAGGTGAGCCCGTTCTTGAGTTATGAAATTACATAGAAAAGTGGCATAAGAACATGCATACAACTGAAAAACCCTACATTAATACTTGAGAGGCCGTATTCTAATATACTGCTTGCTTTCAGCAATTTTTCTATATAATATTACGTTAAAATCTAAAGCTATGTCTGATTGGATTTATTACGACAATTTCAGGAGAAAGCAACGTGTCGGTATCAGCGCCCGCCGTCGAACGACGCACTCCCAGACACCATTATCAACCACCGTGAGTACTTCTGTACTTTTTCTCTTATATAGCTCTCCGGCCAGGGCTGCTGGTTGTTCGAAAAAGTGACCGCGGCCCTGGTATATAAAAGGCCTACGACGGAACACGACGGTGTTTAGTCAGTAAGAGTCTGACACTCCCTCACCGCTGCCAACCCACAGCGGGAAGGGGTCATTTGATGATTTTTGACGTCGTTCATAAAAAAAAGGTCCGGCGAGGCCACGACTGCTATTCTATCAAAGGAGTTCAGCCAGCTGCGCAGGACATATTATAATGCACGAGCATTTGCGCAGACATAGGTGCACTCACTATTCCTTCACTCTTGTAGCGCGATGGGACGACAATCTGACACTATTATTTATTTATTTATTTATTTATTTAGGCACACCAACAACTATTTACAAATACGTTCACATATATACGTTTACAATTTTAAATAAGTGCTGCGTAAATATGTCAATTATAGGTGCGCACAACGTTCAAATTAAAAAATAACTTAAATTAAACTAAACTAAACCAAACTATGCATAACAAAAATAATAATAAAAAAAAGAAGAAGAATCGATACGAGGCAAATTACAAGGTACTATTAAAATTTTGTGCAAAATTTAATTTATAAGAGGCATTTATATTGCGCTTAAATTTATTATAGGGATCATGGAAAATGTCAAAATTGTCTGAGCTCCCGCACAAAGAGTTATATTCACTGCAAATTCGTGCCATAGGCGAGCGTTTACCAACATTGGTTCTGTAAAATGGAATGTGAAATGGTTTGGTGATTGGGTATCGCGGTATTCTGGTGGGAACAGCAAGTTTGATGTGATGAACTAATTCGCTACAATCTGTCTTTCCATTAATGAGTTTGTGTAAGAATTGAATGTCATGAATTTTGCGACGATTATGGAGAGTATTCATTTTAAAGAAATTTAGTCTTTGGTAGTATGGGACCCTATGTGAAATTCCGGACGAGATATACGCCAGATGTCTGGTAAACGCTCGTTGGATACTCTCAATCCTCTGAGATTGCACAGCATATATGGGATTCCACACTTCAGAGGCAAATTCCAGATGACTTTGTACAAGACTATAATATAATATTTTTTTTGTCCGTATAAGACGAAACTCTTTGGTATTTCTTTTTATGAATCCTAACATCCGAGCTCCTTTTTTTGCTGCCGCGTTAATATGTGAGGAAAAGGTTAATTTACTGTCTATAATAACACCCAGATCTCTAATTTCATTGACTTCTTGCAATATTGTTCCGTCAATGTTGTAATTTGAGTGTATAGGAGCTCTTCTTTTTGTGTACTTGATGTGATAACATTTAGATGCGTTGAGAGTCATTGAATTTTTTTGACACCAGTCTCGAATTCGGTCAAGGTCTTTTTGAATAAGATCAACATCGGATGTAGAATTTACTTCTCGATATATCTTTAGATCATCTGCGTATAGGGACAATTTTGAGTGTTTAATTTGATTTGTGATATCATTGATAAAAACAGTGAATAAAGTGGGTCCAAGATGAGAGCCCTGCGGCACGCCAGACCTGGCAAAGTATATTTCTGAGTCATACCCCTTTACTGATACTGTTTGTGGTCTTTGGAATAGGTAGGATTGAAACCAATTTAAAAGACTTCCGTGTATGCCAAGGGATTCAAGTTTACACAGCAAAAGGGGATGACTGACTTTGTCAAAAGCACTAGAAAAGTCTGTGTATATAGCATCAATTTGTTTCCCATTGTCAATAGCCACAGACAGATCCGACACAAAAGACACAAGGTTCGTTTGAACGGAGCGGCCGGTTATAAAGCCATGTTGTGTAGTTGTGATGATACTATTCATGTATTTTGTAATGATAGGACATAGTAGGGACTCACACAATTTTGAAAAACAAGACAGAATGGAAATAGGACGGTAATTCTTTACATTATTCTGATCTCCTTTTTTAAAGACAGGTACGATTCGAGCTTTTTTCCATTCATCCGGAAAGACGCCATCCTCAAAAGAACGATTGAAGATTAGGCAGAGCGGTAAAGCAAGATATTGTCCACAACGTTTGACAAATAAAGGAGGTATCATATCCGGACCCGCACCCTTCAGAGTATCCAATCTTTTGATTTTATTTAGAACTTCTCTTTCTGTGAATCTAATACAGCCAAGAGAACTACTTGATGATGAATTTATGACACAATGTAATGTTGGATTAGAAGAGGTACAGCTGTAAACGGATGAGAAATGACTTGCAAAGAGATTTGCTATACCAAGACCATTATCCTCAGTTAGCTCGTCAGAATGCATAATTCCAGGTAGTGACAGATCTCCCTTGCGCTTACTGTTTACATAATTCCATAAAAGTTTGGGGTTTTTAACAATGTTATCTTCTACTCGGGTGATATACTTATTATAACATGCCTTCAATTGTTTCTGGCAACGGTTTCGCAGAATTTCGTACTCAAGCATATCACGAGGGTTTTTGTATTTCATGTACTTAAGTCTCTTAGAATTCTTTTCTGCGAGAAGCTTTCTAAGTGCAGTGTCAAACCAGGGTGGAAACTCAGACAACCTTGCCCTTCGTTTAGGTACATACTGTGCAATAATATCTCTTAACAGTTCGTAAAAGGTAGATAGCATATCATTCACAGTTACAGATTCTAAGAACGCAATGTTCCAGTTAATACTTTTTAGTTTTGTTATTATTTTTTTATAGTCGGCTTTAAAAAAGTTAAAGTCGCATCTAGGATTTGATTCCAAGTAACTTTGCGAAACATGTGAAGTGAGATTAAGAAGAAGGGGAGGATGTTTTAGATCCACTTTAGTAACTAGACTAGAAGGCATCACTACAGTACTGTCCGGTATATTTGTCAGAATTATATCTAAAAAATTACCGTCTACATTACTTATGGCATTTACTTGTTTTAAATCGTTTTCTGTGATGAAATCTATAAAAGAATAACCTATTGTAGAATTATAATTTGACGGGATCAGATAATTAAAGGACTCTTTGGTCCATTTGATAAAACTTAAGTTTAAATCGCCCATGATAATTATGTCACTAACATGGTTCATAACATTAGACGTATTATCGAGGAATTTGCTAAGTGATTCCAATCGGACAGGTGGAGGTAAGTAGACGACGCATAAAGCAATTCGTTTGACTAGATTACCACATTTAATTTGTAGTGTGACCCATATGTCTTCACAATCGCTTTCCCAAGATTCGACTCGAGCAGATGGAATATTACGCGATACTGCCACCAACACTCCTCCACCATCCTTTTTTGATCCCCTCGACAAACAGCGATCCCTTCTATAGACTATATATCTAGAATCAAAAATTTCTCGATTACATATATTTTCCTTTAGCCAAGTTTCGGTAAAGGCAATGATAGGGTAGTTAGACAGAGATATATTGTTGTAAATATCATTAGTCTTAGTCCGAATACCACGAATATTCTGGTAGTATATGTCAAGCATTATTAACAGTTGTTATTTCCACCGCACTCATTAATACAATCTTATTTAATTAAACAATTAAATTCAAGCTGTCTGTACTACGAATTAAAATTGCTTGACTTACTTCATCCTTACGTACAAATATTTTACCATTGCGTACCCAGATAAACTTGTAACCTTGTTCTTTGGTTTTTTTACGAGTAGCTGCATGTAACGATTTGTTAGCCGGTGTCAGGTGTTCTGCGACAAAAACTGGGACTTTAGGGCCACCAAGTCCCAAGTGCTGCGAGCTTAGTTTTTCTTTGGCATTTTTCCGGTTAAAGTTGGAGACAGCAGCGAGTAAGACGTCACGCTTTCGGGGACTGCGAAGTTTTACAACAATTGAGCGTGGTTTATCACTCTGCTTGTTTATTTTTGCAACTCTAGTCACATGCAGGACATCTTCGTCGTTAATGGGACTGTCCACGGTTTTGGCTAATTGCACGACTGTATTGATTAAGTTTTCATTTCTGAATTCAGGAACGCCAACAATTTCGACGTTACTTTCACGCATATTTTGTTCTACCGAACACAACCTGTTATTGAGATCCCTCACAAATGACTTCAATTCAGCGTTCTCCTTCTGTAGCTCAACAACAGTGGTTGATTTTTCTTCTATTTTTGTTTTCAGGTCCTCATATAAATGGTTGAAGAAAGACATTGCCTCCTGGAAGCCCACCATTTGTTCATTGATAGCCCTTAAATGTTCAGACATAACACTTTCGACAGTAGACTTAATGGTCATCGTAATTTCTTGTTTCAAAATATACCGCAGTTTATTTTCAGTAATGTAGTCAGCCGCAGTCTCTGCGCTTTCTGGGGTTGTGTAACTTGGTTTCCCGCGGAATGTAATATTGCAATCTTCAGATGAACTGCCCACAGGATTAAGAGTAGGTCGAATTGGTGTATTAGTATTATTAGTTTTAGGTTGCTTGCAGTGGCATTCAGGGCATTTCCAAGTGTTTTTTATGGTCGGGTCCATCAGATTAAACTTTCTAAGTGTTACATTGGCACATTCCAGATCGTATTTTCGGGTACATATACCACATTTCAATAATTCCTTCGTCTTGATAGATTTGTTACACCCAGCGCAAGTATTAACTGTAGGTGTCATCTTGAATAGTAGTAATGATATTTAAGTAAATAAGTAGTAGCTTACAAAGCAAAAATTCGATGTTTCGCTGTTAAAGCTGTTCAAACTCGAAGCTCAGTCACTGTTTCACTTCGTCGTATATTTCTGTTATCACTTATTGAAAGTATTCACTAACAATGTCACTTCAATAGCTCAGTATTCCCAACAAATTTATCCACAATAATGACGGAAAAATGCTGTAATTATTTAATTTATAGTTTAAAATAACGCTGGATATGTTTACTGACATACGTCATACGTCGTATATGATCGTATATTATTCATGATCCTCAAGGATAGTTTGGGAAATGAAATGAGACTATGTATGTGGTGTATGACGCCAAAATTGTGATGGAAGGCTTGGTTCAGTATCATCGGAGAAGGTCTATTTATTGGCAGATACAACAATTCAACCAAATAATTTTTGGAATGAAAAGTTTAACCCACAGAATCAAGACAAATTTGAGTAATTAATGTACAATGATGAAAACTTTGCATGCCGTAAGGCGAAATGTATTGGAACACCATTGTAAACCATCATATTTGTAACGTACATTATTTCCAAGTAAATGATTTGTATTTCAAAAAAAAAACTATCGCAAACTAAATATGTACTCCACACATCCACAGCCGGCGGATGCGCTACGTGAACAACGGTGCAGGCGCGTGGGCGGAGCGACTGCTAGAGCCTCACGCTCACCAGCCGCATCCCGCGCATCCCGCGCACCCCGCGCATCCGGCCCATCCGGCGCATCCCGCGCATCCCGCGCATCCCGCACATCACACGCATCATGCGCATCCCCATCATACGCCGCTGCTGCTTGATATTAACCAGGTGAGGATATAACTAAATAAATGCTGTGTAAAAATATAAACATATAAATGGGAGGATGTTTTAATTATGCAGGGTGACAAAGAATTGCTTAGTGGTTTTTCGGTCTGTATATATTTTTTTTTGGTGTTTTCGTCATCCTATATCGGTATAGGAGTAATTATTTGTATATTAGGTATAAAGAATATAATCTGTGTTCTGTATTATTTGATTAAATCTTGGTCAAATGATTTAAATAATTTTTGATACCCCAAAGCCGGAATCTACAATTTCAGTCTCCCCAGGGACACGTCGTCCGAGGTTTTCAATTAATCATACAGTATGAATGTTTTATTTTGCATTTTTTCATAATACAAGCTAAAGTTTGTATAAGTTGTAAAGAATTTGAAAAAATAAGAGTGTCGTTAAATCCATCCATTGCGGGTGGCTATAGTTTACTGGAGTTTCTTTGGGACTTGGGTGAAATCTTCGAGACTTGTTTGTCACAACCCAAATCTGTCATTGCTAGAACAGTGCTAAAAGTTCCTATATAATGGCTTTACCAGATGTCAGTACGCGGCACGCGGCTGGGCGCGCTGGGCGGCGTGGGCTGGCATCCGCACGCGCACCGCGACCACGCGCAGCGCACGCAGGTACGCGCGGATACGCGGACACGCGGAACATACGGGACGGATGCGCAACGAGATGTAGGCACGGACTTAGAAGTTATGTCCTCTCAATTTCGCTCTTGGCAGAACAATCACGTTGAGGCGTCCACATAAGTTACGTAATAATGATTGGTGTGCGTGAAGCCAACTATTATCGATTTATAAGACGTCATTGAGTTAAAACCAAATGTGTTAAACACGGGTTTGGTAGGAGATATAAGATAGGAATATCTCTAGTCAATGTAAATGCCAGTTAGCCAAAAGTCTGTTAAAGATTTTCATCTTAAATAATTCACAGACTAGTAAAATTCCCTCGGAAGAATCAATAAAAATATCAGCTAGGTACTCATAAAACACTTATGTTAGGCCGCACGAAATAGTAATCCAGATGATACTGTTATCCTTGGATAAAAAAACTACATTATGTGATGAGCCTGTGTTAAATTTTATCAAAATCGGTTCAATGTAAAACCAGAATTTCTGAAATTTGAATAACCGAAGTTTATAAATTACCAAGTACACTACCACGACACAGTTTGAAAATAATAAATAACAAAAAAATATATATTTAGGGCGAAAATATGAAATATTTTTTTTTTAATTTTTGTTGATGATGAAAATATGAAGTCTCCGTTGCGTGTCCCGAACGAACAACTTAATAAAACGAATTTCTTTCAGTGTTACCAATTAAGAAACATATTTTAACGAAACAAGTCTAATAGGTACGATTAGGACAAAATCTTCAAAAGCTAGCGTTGCATTTTAATTTTTTACACTTTAAAAACAAAATACATTATGACACTTGGACCAAACATTTGTGTTATAACCACAAATGTTTGTACCAATATTCTCAAAACACATGACATACATGATTTTTAACACATACAAAAACACATGTTTAGGTATATATACCCGTAACATCACAATATACTGAGTTTTACATGTGTGCGTTCACACACACACCACCAAGTGTGACGTAACTTGTAAGATTCAAAAATTTATAAATTCTATGTTATATTGTCGATCTGGGCATAGCATATATTAATGATTAATTTAGGCCACGGAGTAAGAAAGATGAGCGGAGATGCCATAATGCAGGTAGGTCAAGCGCCTTCTTTTAGGTCAAATTCGTCGGTGGGCTTGGCCAAAACGATCTGTTACGAGTGAAGTAACGATGCGTTCGGGTTCTTTGAGACATCTGTCAATGATTTTTGGTATTACAAAAATGCTAGGGTCTAAAGAAGACGTTTAAGGTTCCCCCGTTAATTTTCCGTTATGGCACCTCCGCTAGTCATTCTATTCTCCAGGATATAGGCACACTCGATACTACCTAGGTTAAATTTGTAAAATCAAATACATGTATTTTTTAATATGATGTTAGTTTTAAAGTATATAAGTTAAGTTATTTTAAAGGCGATCGAACCGAACTTTGCGTTTGTTTTTCCATTTGTCACGTCATCATCTGAGTTTTTAGTATTTTGCTAAGTTTATCATGGTGTCTTTTCAATCGTTTGAAATTGACAGATATTTGCCAAAATACGCAAATGGCTCCTAGTCTGAGGATTTTTTCTTCTGGGAATATTTTTGACACTGTTTTGGAGAGTATAAAATATCACGTGATGACGCGACACCCCCGCACGTTCGGTTCGGGCGCCCCGTGCTGAGGGCAGTGGGTGGCCGTAGGTGGCCGCGGGCGGCGTGGGAGCGCCCGAGCTCTGGGGCGCCGCCGTGCTGCCCCCGCTGCCGCACCTGCGCTACCAGGTATACAGGCGTTGTACACGCGTTTTATTGTATGCGCAACCGTTGCGCAAGGTTGCGCATGGTTGCGCAACTTTTGCGCAAAGTTCTGCTAAAGGGTTTGATGGCTCCGATACGATTAGACGCTTGGATTTCCGCTTTTTTCGTCTTTTGGTGATAAGTTTTGTTATTGTGGTCAGTGGTGTATGTTTAACCCCTTCAATTATTTTGCTTTTACACATTTCCTTAATAGAAAAACTAATTTGTATGTGCTACACAACAGAAAAACGCTTTGAACTGAATATCCTTAAAAATTAAGAGACCGTCATTGTATGTTACATTAGCACCATATGTCTTAATTTTAAAATATATTGTAATAAAAATAATTATAAAACTGACTATGAATATATCATTGCTTCTGTAGAACTAATTTTACCTCTAAGTTATCTGTTCACCCTTTTACACAGCTTGAAAACCAAATAACTTAAAAGCATCTAACTAACCTCACACAGATCAATTGAAGGGGTTAAAAATGTTATTTAAACGTTCAGAAAGCTTGTTAAATTGTATTGTAAATAACATTAAATCGTATCGGAGTGGGTTACAAAGTTTCTTGTCATAAACTTATTATTGACGCGTGCATGAAACCTAACACAGTACTTTAGCATATCGTCGAGGTAAAAGTAACAATTTTACATCACATTACTTCACGGAGGTGGCTTTTAAAGCTTTTTTATGGCAACCCAAGTATTTAAAATATGTTTTAATAGCATTTCTATTGCTTTGTGGTGATTGTCATTATTTAAATATCTTTTATATGTGATATAATTTGAACTTGATGTGTCATCTCCATTTGGCTATAACTGTAAGCCAAGTCCAGAGCATTCACCTTCATAATTACACTGTATTGTGGTTAATACTTGTCTGTAAGTTGCTTAACCTTCGTGTATGTGATGTATAGTTGTTGCAAACGTCTCGTGGGCACGAGTTGTCTCCGTTCCGCTGCGTGATGGTCCCTATGATGGCGCTGGCTGCCAGCCCCGCTTTACCACTGTATCTCTAGTGATGTCACGGTGACTAATATACACACAGACACATACAATGTTGAAACTACATCAAAAATCTTCATTAGTCTTAATTGTTAAATCAAGGCAGACAAAGTAACTCCTTTTTTCGCCTTTTCTAATCGAAAATCATGTGAAATAATCATATTCCATTCAACACTCAAATTTATAATCATTTATCGGCTGCTATCTTTGGATTGGTTTTCCAATTTGTTAGTCGTAAAATATAATCTACTAGTTCCCGCCAGCGGTTTTATCCGTGTCCTGATAAAATGGCTTTCTGTAGCCGGATGGTGATAACAACTATTCTTTTCCCCTTTGCGCTATTGTCCTTCTCCCGGGTTTAAGCTACCTCCTCTCTTATTTAATCAGTCCATCTGTTCACGCTTGATGGCGTGACCTAGGGATATAGGGATTCATTTTTATTCCATGTATTACATATCTTTTACACAAAAATAATATAGAGCTTATTTAAATAAAACTCGTGTTGTGTGTGTGTTAGCCCCGTGTCAATGGTTTGGTACTACTCTAAGCTTCAGGTTGTTGGGTCGGCTTGACGATACGCTCGTCCCGTTAACTTTATCATAGTGTTCATTATATAAATACTTTCTATTAGTTGTTGTTGCGCTTTTTATATTTACACTTTAAGGATTAGAAAATAAATCCTAATCCTTTGTTATATCTGCTCGTGTCTTGGGATATAAATATGCCAGTTTTTTTTACATTGTACTTTTGTGGACCCTATTCAATTAATTTTAGGCATGATAAAGGTATTGAATAGGGCTTTCAATACCGGTATTACGGGATCCCGTAATACCGTGATCACGGACATATTTTGGTCTTTTGCCAATACCGGTATTGACGAGTCAATACCGTGATTACGGTATTACAATCTTTTTATATTATTGTGGTTTGTTGTAATAAGTAGCAGGAAGTTGTATTAAATAAGATTAATAACTATTTACTCGTAAGATGTCATCATCATCCTCCGAGCCTTTTTCCGCCAATCTACTTGGCAACGCTGCAGGGACTCAAGAACAGACCAGATTTCAACCGAGTCAAAGGCCTTCTCATAGTCCACAAAGCTAGACACATTGGCTGATTATACTCTTCGGTCTTCTGTATAATCTGCCGCACTGTGTGGATGTGGTCTATGGTGCCGTATCCGCTCCGAAACCCAGCCTGCTCCGGTGGTTGGAATTTGTCGATTCTTCACGCAAGTCGGTTCACTCTTGAGAACAGCTTATATACGTGGCTTAGGAGGGAAATGGGTCGATAGTTCTTCAGCAGGGTTTTGTCTCCTTTTTTGAAGAACAGGACGACAACACTCCTACTCCACGCCTCTGGAGTTCTCCCTTCAAACAGGACGGCGTTAAAAAGCTTTTGTAGCTCCCCCAGTAGGGGCTTACCTCCTGCTTTTAATAGCTCTGTTGTAATGCCATCCTCGCCAGGGGCTTTTCCATTTTTGAGCTGTCTCAGAGCGATCTCGATTTCGCCACTGCTGACTTCTGGCAGGTCTTCGGTGAAATAGCGTGTTAATGTGGCTCTAGAATCCTCATTTTCGGGATCAGGTCGAGATGCATGCGATGCGTATAACCGGCCATAGAAGTTTTCCACTTCCGAAAGGACTGCCGGCACCGAAGAAATGACTTCTCCACTTGTTGTGGCCAGCTTCGTCAAGTGGCTTCTTCCAAGAGATTGTACGAACACCTTTGACCCCCGATTCAGCTCAATTGCTCTTTCAATGTCAAGAGGTCGCGTCGTACGTGCTTGTTGATCTCTTGGATTAGAGCCGGCTTAGCTGACGAAGTGACAGGCTGGTTTTCACGTCGTTTCTTCATAATGTCTCTTCCGAAAGCTTTGATTTCTTGCCCTTACGCTGCATGTTACAGAATCTCGAACCTTCCTCCCTGAGGATCCGAAACATATATTTGTGGTTCTGGTTAACGTCTGTTGTGGTTTCCACGGCGGCAATCGGTTCTCCAAATTTGCCTGGAACGTTTCAGATCCTGAAATGGTTTGGAGCAGTGTTGGTCGGAGCCTGGCCTTCGTCAGACGGAAACGTTCAGCCTTGAAGTTGATATTCAGAGAGCCTCGGACAAGTCGGTGATCGTTACCGGTATTAAACCTATTGATCACGGAGACGTCTCTGACTATGAGCTTCTTGTTCGTCATGATGAAGTCAATCTCATTTTTAGTCATAGTGTCGGGGCTATGATTGGACGCTTTTTGAAACTAAAGGATTGTGTTTTAAAAGTTTTAATCGATCTAAAATTAAACTCCGATTTCGAATTAGACGAATTCGATTTGACAATATTAAAAAATATTTACAACAGCCTTTCTGTAGTCAAAGTAACTGTATTAAAAATTTGTAAACGGGATGCCAATATACTAAAAGCGGATATTGCGCTAAAATTTATGTTGACGAAGTTAGATGGTCAAGCTAATGAATGACTTAAGCCAAAATCTAGCAAAAGCACTTCGAAGACGCATAAAGGAGCTATCTGGAGTATTGCAATATTTGCATGACCGACAATACCGTGATCACGTGATCACGGTATTGAAATTTCTAATACCGGTATTGATACCGGAATTGAAAAAATCCGGTATTTGAAAGCCCTAGTATTGAATTACAAAGATTGACCATTATCGATGCTAATTACATTTTCTCCTTTATCCGCTGTTAAGGTAGTGATATGTACTTTACCTTCTATTTATTTACCGGGCTGCTTTTTAACTTTAAAATTTGACAATTTGAGCTTCGTTTATTCCTAAAGTGTAATATAAAGAGCGTTTCAACACCACAATCTATATAAATGTAAGCATTCGTCTCCACCGCGCTTGGTTTGACAATAGTATGTTACTTGACTCTCTCGATGTTACGTCGGCCCGTCGTAGTTGGGGATGCCCTGGTATTGTCACTTTTTTCTTAGATGTGACCTTACATTTTAAACTTAATAAGATACTAGAATTTAGCAGGGTATGCTTAAGTAATAAAAAAATGCATTGCAATCCGTGCACTGGCGATTCAGATCCAAATATGATATACTAGAATCGACAGTTAAGTATGACGTGATATGAAACACTTCAAACCCTCAGGTTTGTGACAGTCTCAAATGTCAAGTTTTCGGCCATGTAATAAGAAGACTTGGCTCGAGAATCGTGTTTTTCAAGCATTGCATTTTATGCCACTGAAGGCAAAAATGACTTCATTCCTTGTTCTAATCCAATTTTATTGGATTGAAGGCCTATTATGGAACTTTTACAGCCTTATTAAGTTAATAGTTTTGATCCAAATCGGCTTTTGTAGAAAAGTGACATACACAGGGTGTTTCCTGTCGGGCCCCACAAATACTTGTACATGGTGTACGCACTATATGCATGCCCAGATGGTCCGGTGTTCCAGGGAGCTAGGCAGTTAGTGGCTTGTATTGTGTCGCTTAGATTTAACTGGAGCCTTCGATACTCTATAAGATACCTTTTTCTATGTACCGGACGATGCTCTGATTGAAAAAAGTCCTCTAATTTCAGTCACTCCCTCCTTAGTGTCGTCACTAAGGAGTGAATTAAGTAATCATTAAATATCTCTGAGTGCTGGGGTAAATGACTGTCAAATCTTACTGTAGTATGGTTGACGGTGTTGAAAAATATGCCATATTGAATTTATTAGAAATGGTGCAATTTGTGTATGAGTTTTACAAACTCAAAAATACTGAGAGAAAAACTCGGGAATTTGAGCTTTTAACAGCTCAGTAAGAGGATGGCGTTCTTAGGTTATCTGCCAATTTTAAAGCTACTAAATTCATGTTTTTGAAGGTATTCAGAGCATCGTCTGAGCTAAATAGCGCGGGGGCGGTACTAATATAGTTTAGGCTTACCATTGATAGTCTTAATTTGAAGCAAGACGTTCAAAAAAGCTAAAAATGTTAATAGTAAGCCTATAACACGCTCAAACGAACACACACTTGACGCTTTAACACTTTTAATAACCTATTTTATTCCTTACTCGAGCTTACTAACACTTGCGTTTTAGAACGAAGTATTTGGTTGTTTTTCTTTTTAAGAAAAAATACATCTAAATATGCTGCCTTGTAAACTGCTGTGAATTGAACATCTTTGGCAGTCGTTACGGGTAGTCACAAACCAGTAAGTCTGGCAATCAGTCTTGCCTAGGGATATTGAGTTGCCCGGGTGACGTGTTAAGGAGGTCAGATAGGCAATCGCTCCTTGTAAAACACTGGTACTTAGCTGCATCCAGTTAGACTGGAAGCCGACCTCAACATAGTTTGACAAAGGCTAGGCAGATGATGATCTATGCTGCCTGAAACACAGTTTACGTTTAATGCAACTTACAGGACAAATCCTATTTACTTTGTCTCCTTGTGTTGTTTGGTAGGCAAGTTTCCCCATTTTCTTTCTACCCCTTTTTGTGTCGTAATCTATCCTTTGCATCCTGAACTTAAACCTATCTTGTTGCATTAAATGTACCAGTATTAAAATTAAAACCTGTTGAGACTGGAAGCCGACTTCAACATAGTTGGGAAAAGGCAAGACAGATGATTTATATTGCTATTTAAAAAACAACCAATTACTTCGAAAATAATGTGATTTTCATAGTGTTTAATGTGTATGTCTTAAGAATATTTGCGGTTATGTTCAGATGCACGAGAGAGCGCGTTTTTTCCATTCATTGTTATAAGAAAATGCGTGCAACTACCATCTGTAGCTAGCCTTAGTCGTGTTTTCTTTAGGCGACTTTGAATCTTCCTAAAATTGTCAATCTTTGCACTATACTACCCTTCTTTCTTCTGTGTTTTGCATAAAATTCTAGCTTTCACAAAAGGGTACTTTAAAGCCTGCCGTGGCTGCGGGATTTTTCGCGCGAGTTACTGCGGCCCTGGTACATAAAGGGCTTAAGAAGGAACGTGGTGGGTTTTAGTCAGTAAGTGTCTGACACTCCCTCACGCTGCACCCATAGCGGGACTTCCCATCAAAAATCTAGCATCTAGCAAGAAACTTGACGATACTTTAGATTTCTACTTCCTGAACTTTTAACTATGCCATCTTTCATACTGTAAGCGTGCAATCTTTCCTCTTTTTCTTAAAACTATTGGTCGCCTAAAGAAACACGACCTTCAAAAAAAGCCTTAACCGATGTTCTATAGTAATTTAAGTGGAATACAAGTGTATGTTTGTGGGCGACAAGCTCATAGTGCGATGTTTTGTGAATGCCGACCGGCCACGGCACATGTTAGAACGAACCGCTTGTACCTGCGACCGGAGCGTGCGACGGACATGTATGATTTTGTATACTGGGTTTTTTGATTTTTATTCTGATATATCGGGCATTGGTATACCGGGTTTTTGTTCTAACTAATCGCTCTGACAATTTACTGAGATTTGATGTTGGTTACCGGGTTTTTGTCGTGACCAATCGCTCTTACAACTTTTGCTATTGGTTACTGGGTTTTTATTGTTACCAATCGCTCTGGCAACTTACTAAGATTTGACGTTGGTTACCGGGTTTTTGTTTTTACCAATGGCTCTGACAACTTGCTAAGATTTGATGTTGGTTACGGGGTTTTTGCTACCAATCGCTCTGATAACTTACTAAGATTCGATGTTGTAGTTACCCAGTTTAAGTAGTCAGCAAAAGTTTTGTGAATTTTGTCTCATAAAAATTGTTGATTGATCCTTTTATAAGTTAATGGAGTTAATCATAGTATACATAAATGTATACAGGATGATAATTATTTTAGAAAGACTGCTTAACTATTGTCAGCTAAGTTTGTCGTTCGTTTTTGTATCAGTATAAAAATCATATGTGCTTAGTTGCGCGTCGTACGGTCGATTGTAAAGGAAGTCTACATAATAGTAGTACTACCTACTTTCTTTAAGCTTATCAATACTTTGTTGAAGCTTCTAGAAAAGCTAGTGACATACTGTTATTGTGCACTCTCCTTTACATGTTAGAGAGGTGGCGGTGCCTTTTAGACAGTGTGCATCACTCTTTAAACATAGATGTGCACAGTGCTTGACAATGTAGGTATTGATCACGTGAAACGAAATGTGAACGTTTTTGTAAACTTTCTAACACCAGTCTTACCAAGGGGTTGTCCTAGTAACTGGGTTGACGAAGTCAGATAGGCAGTCGCTCCTTGTGGCACACTGGTACTCAGCTGCATCCGGTTAGACTGGAAGCCGACCCCAACATAGTTGGTAAGGCTCGGGATATGATGATGCTTAAAAGTGTGCCTGATTTTTTGATATTTGGTGGTTTTACAAAACCGTTCACTCTTTCACGTCCGCCAAAATGCTCTTAACTACATTAAAATCTCGATGTTTTTCTCATACCACACTCCTGACTCTGATTGTTACCAGTTATTTTTAACACACAAAAAACAGCGCCGAAGTGCGGACGGCACGCTAATTTTAACAAACGGGTGTAGCGAACACAAGCTTCGAATGAAATAAAAAATCTAATTAGTCCGTCTTTTAGATATTCGTGAAATAATGGATACGTATTTTTTCTTTTCTCTCTCAGACCAATAACAACGGAGATACGATGTTTTAATTTTGTATTACGTCACTTTTAGGTACAATGTTTACATAAGAGTGACGTCACGAGCTTCTCTCTTTGCGTTATATCTCAGTTAAAATAAAAAATATGTGTCCAGTATTTTTTGCCAATCTATAATGTGGACTAATTAGAATCACTACTTTTAACCCTGTCGTCACGCCTGTTATCACTAAAAATATTATCATTAAGTGTATTTTCTGTGTTTCTGTGGGACGACGGTTGCAGTTCATATTGTATGCTACGTGATTTCTTGGATATTACGACAATACTACGGCGTAGTAACTTGCTACGGCGTAGCGCTATTTTTGTTAATAACTCGATAAATTTTGAGTTTTTTTCGGAAATATTTTGAGAGTTGCAAAAGGGTGGTTTTAGAGTATATTTGGTGCAAAAACATCGTAATGTCCAATTGTCACCGTGTATAATCTTAAGTTAACTAACGTTCGTTTCCCATATTTTATCTATCTTTGATTTTGCTTACTAGAGATAGGAACAAAATCGTATCTCTAGTAACCAAAACCAGAGATGGATTGCATATTGGGAGCGGTCGAAAGCTACACCCTAGCGCGCATGTCTTCACTCGGCGCGAGCATGCACTCAGCTCAATCCGTTGTACATATGTACTGCAAGGTCTAGACGCTGTATAACACACTGTTAGATAGTGTAAAGAGACCAAGTAGGTGGTCTTCATACAAATGTTTCGAGCGCGGCTTGTATGTATGCGCCATTGTGTCTACACGGTCGCCCCACGCACACGAACTAAATCTATCAGTGCGCTCTTCGGGGGCCCGATTCTGCTAAGTTAATAATGTCAAAATTGAATAGACATTGAATCGCAATAGCAGTTTTAACCATATCGGGCATACTGCTATTAATCAAAGTCAAAGTCAAAGTCATTTATTATTTGCAAACATGGGTACAGGTACAGGTGTTAGGTTATGAAAGTTCTCCATATTCTACCGTCACATGGGCATGCAAATTATATAAAACAGTTTCAGAATTAATAGAAAAAAAATAGAAACATATCATTCAAATAAAGTAATAATAAAAATTAATATAGTGATAAATAATTGACAACATACTGCAGAAATAATAATAAAAAGAGAAATAATTACAAATTATAATGTCAAATGGAATTAAATGTCAAAATATAGGTAACGTTAATTAGTCAATGATTTATCATTCAGGAAGTCGTCAATTGCGTAGTAACATTTTTCAATCAGAATATTTTTTAACATCTTTTTAAATTTTAATACAGGTAATTGTTTTATAGCATTAGGTATTTTTTTAATACAAGACCAATCGTATTCCAAAGACATTCGACTGATCTGCCATTTTGGTCTATACGGTAGTTTGCTCTACAATCATATTGCAATCGTAAATCAGACAGACAAAATGATTCATTATTGAATGACAGACAACGATAAAACATTTATTTCAAAGAAAAAAATTACCGAATGCCACATATGCTTCAATCGCGATTGAGTCGTGATTGGATCTCAGTCGGATGTGATTCGTATGTCGCTAAGTAAAATTGGAGATCTAAGGGGGAGGCCTTTGTTCAGCAGCAGTGGACGTCCTATGGCTGAGATGATGATGATGAAGTAAAATTAGCAGAATCGTGCCCCAGGGTTCACCCGGAGAGGGTGTATAGTTTGCGTCCGGCGACGCGTAGACACAATGGCGCACACATACAAGCCGCGGCGCCGCATTTGTACGAAGATAACCAACTTGGTCTCTTTACACTATGATGTTAGCAACCCTTCCCGAAAGGGTCTCTCATACCCGGTCCAGACGACCTTCCCAAATATTTTTTTTTTGATACAACTAACCCCGTAAAGATTTTTTCTACGTGTACAAGCATGCAACGATTCTCCTCTCACTTTTGGATACCTTGTGTATGTGTTACGTGTTATTCGTGTAATTTTGGTCGGCGTCTTCGTGTTTCGTCGTGTGTTTGTTTGTCTGTGTGTTTTGGTGGTAGACTCGCTATGTTTAAGGCCCTGCTGTTGATAGACGACATGAAATTGACTCTTTTTGGTGTCGTCAGCAAATATTTTACACTACGTTCATAGGGAGACGTCAATTTCTAAGCCCGAAATGATTTTTGCAGGATAAAGTTTATATCACAATATAATTGTGGGATGTTCAAACAGAATGCAACTTGTGAACATATAAATTATATTGTGTTTAAACCGTATTTTGAAATAATCTGAATCGGCTTCGAAATTGATGTCTCTATGTGAAAAGTGTTAGACAAAAAGTTCTTTTCTATAAAAGTGAGTCTTCTACCAAGCATGCGCAATGACGAAGTGGCTCTCGTTAGGGTAAAGTTTCGTTACACGAAATGAAACCGGAGACGTTTCTGCCACACTGTTTATTTAAGATTTTTGCCGCTAGCATATCAGCTTTGGTATTATAGTAGAGAATAAAATAAAAAAGAATATTTGGCTGGTCGCTTTGATTTAGAACTTGGCTGTTTCTTAAGATATGCTCTTTTTAATGTGAACAATTGATTAACACTGAGTGCTGACAGAGTTTTGTAGGTTAACGCTCTCAACACATTTACAACTCGGCTGAATTTAAAGAGTCGTATGTTACATCACATGATTTGAATGTTACACCTTCATTTCATTTGGTCGGGTAGCCTTTACTATTTCGTCAGTGAGCGCGTTTAGAATACGACCAAGTACCGATGGCAGCTTTATGAAGTAAATAGTTCTAAAATTAATGCTTTGTAATTAAGTTGTATGAGAAAGTTAGCTTGCAAAACTCACATTAGGCACTCTTTACATGGCGTTTAGGTATTGTGTGTCGCGGTACCCTAGCAATGAGTTTTTCTCTCGTTCTTATATATTTATATCTTTATATACTCATCAGTTATGTTTATTTTACCGCCAAATATTTATATGTATGATGTCAAATAGTCTTGTCCCACCGTAGCGTAGCGTAACCCTAATCACAAAAAAAATATTATTTTTTCAAGAATTTTTCACAAAATATATATATTTTTTTATTTATTTTTTATTAAAAAATTAATAATGTGAATAGTTAATGGCACAGTTTTCATATTATTCTCATAGATTCGACACGTGTGGTTATTTATTTAATGTTATGTATGATAGGACGAGTAGAGAACTTTTGCTTACGACAATGCCGGCCTATGTTTGTTACCCTGGTACTTTGGGCTCCTCTCTATCATTTTTGAAATTGCTTGCATCCTTAATTTTCGAAAAAAAATGAAAAAAAAAAAATTCTCTGACCATATTTTTTGTACAGGCAAGTGTAAAGAATTTTGTCCCAATATTTTTGCCAGCAAGTGTAAAGTTTTTTTTTAGGAAATTAAGGATGTAAGGATGACTTTATTAAAGATTGGATGTAACGCGAAATTTTTATACTAACTCTTGTTTTTCAACCTTCATTTTGTCTTGCTTGCACCAATTTGCACGACTTGAAAAATATTTAATTTTACTGAAAAAAGAAAAATAGTTTTTTAACTGTTAGCTTGAAAAAATCTTTCACTGTTGGAAAGCTACTCTTTCCGAGTAACACAGGCTATATTTTATACCGGTACGGGCAGTAGTTCCCACGGGACGAAAATAATAAGAAAAAAATCTGTCGCATTTTCATTCCAAAACTATTGAAGCGATTTGATTGAAAATTACAGACTAGCTAGACTACATAGTCTAGATTTCTTGAGCTTGAGAAAGAACATAGCCTACTTTTAACCCGTTTGTGGGAAATGGCTCTCCCAAGACGCGGATGAAACCGCGGGGTACAGCTAGTCTTTCAATATTTGTTTCAAGATCTTGAGCTGTATGAAATCTTGAACCACTTCTTAAACTATCACTTAATTTACACTGCATTGCATTTTGTTCCATCCATATATATTATCTATGTATTATTTATATCTGTAAAATTCGCGTTACATCCAATCTTTTAACTTATTGAAATGGCGGAAAACTGAGTTTGGGCAATGCGCAAAGACTCTTAGTTCAAAATAATAGTTAAAATGCGTTACTGATTTTTAAATGTTATTTTTTTTCTATTTATAAATCAAATCTAGATATTTAGATTTACATTTAAATTAAACCCTATTCTACTACAAAACCAAAAAGTATAAAATCTAGATTATTTTAAAAATAATGTGAGGTAACATTTACCTATTGTCCATATATTTTAAAATATCATATACATTATCATTATAAAGCTGATGACTTTGCTTCTTAGTCGGATCTTAGTAACTAATGGTCCGATTTGAAAGAAATCGTTCAGTGTTACATAGCCATTTTTCTAGGAGGATATAGCCTAGAAAAATAAAGTTAATTTAATGAATTTCTTATTTTCATCAGTGATTTGGTCTTAATTATTTAAGTACAACAATTATAATAATTAAAAAAATCAGTAATGTAATCAGAAAAGTTCATTTCTTCAATCATTGAAAGTTTTAGCGCTCTGCCCTTTCTCATCAGAGCCTCTGCTAAAGATATATATTTTCACGACAACGGGTATGCCATACTTGTGTATACCTCAGCGACTCGGCCACATAAAAAACAATATACAAATGTTAATTTTTTCGTATCGTCACGTCTATTAGGCTGCGGTTCCATTGAGGCGGAGAAGCGGAGCTGATAGGAGACGTGTGGGGATCGACCAATCACATTACATGAAAAAAACGGGATGTGGATTTCATGTAATGTGATTGGTCTATTCTCACACGTCTCCTATCGGCTCCGCTCCGCTCCGCTTCAGTGGAACCGCAGCCTTAGGCGTCGTCCTAATTGGCAGCGATCGCACGATGGCGCGATGCGTTTTTCATCGCACGATCAAAGTGGTCGTACGATGACCTAAGGCGTCGTCCTAATTGGCAGCGATCGCGCGATGGCGCGATGCGTTTTTCATCTCACGATCTCACTTGCGAGGTTCCGAGGTTCAAATAGGACACTCTGATGAAATCTGTATGTTTGAACTCATCGAACGACGAAAACGCATCGTGTCATAGCACAATCGCTGTCAATTAGGACGACGTCTTAGATGAAAAACGCATCGCGCCATCGTACGATCGCTGCCAATTAGGACGACGCCTTACACGCACACACGTATAGCTTACCCGCGGTCGTGAGTTAAAACATAGCGTTGTTCTAACGATCGGTTGGCACAGATGGGCGGCGTGTATGCTGGGCTGCAGTACCACGGGAGTTTCGCCCCGCCGCCTCCTCCTCGCGGGCCGTTCGCCTCCCCGCCGCACCCTCATACGCATTATATTGCTAATTCTCAGGTTGGTATTTTTGTGAAGTTGATGAAACTTGGATGATGAGAGAGAATTGACTGAATTACGCTCAATGATCCTTATAATATACTTGATATTATAAATGTGAAAGTAACCTGTCGGTCAGAACTATTGAATCGATTTACTGCAGTTTTCTATAACCTAACTATCCGTTCTTTTTCGATTAGTGATTGATATATTATCCTAGTTACAAAATTCAACCTCAAATCGCAAATCCGAAACAAATCTGTTATTTCTGATGGTTCAGGTTTCCTCAAGATGTTTTCCTTCACATTTAATCAGCCATTAATGTCCAAGGCCGGTTTTACAGTCACACTGACCATCGGCACTGACAGCTACGCGCGTAGTTTGTCTGAACATCGTCTGCGCTGACAGCTACGCGTCATTCAAAAACGCTTCATAGAGTTGCAAATATTTGCGGTCGTCGGCGCTGATGGTCAGCGCGTGATCAGCGCGACTGTAAAATCAGCCCAAGATATACTTACAAAGTACATACAAACTTATAAAAGTTGCATTGGTACTTGCCTGACCTGGGATCAAACCCCCTAGGCTACCAAGACTTAATTGATCATAACTATGTATATTCCCGCCCTACAGCGCGCTGAAGGCGGCCGTTTAGAGATGGTGGGAGGCGGTGAAGGTACTCTTTCACCTCTACAACCTGCCACGGATTTACACCATGCCCCATTACTGCTCGCCACTGAGGTAAGATATATTAAAGCTGAAGAGTTTAATGTACTATTCTTAGGAACTACTGAACCAATTTGAAAAAAATCAGGGTGTAGTTCCGGGGCGACTGTTCTTTAAGGTGATCAACCAGCTGCACAGACACTGTTCTTTCACTCATGGTCCTCAGGAATATTAAGAAGTCCGTGTAATATACTTAATATAATAAAGAGGAAACTAATTTTTTTGTACCCTAAAGGCTCCGAACCGATTTGAAGAAAATTTTCACTGTTAGAAAGTAACACTGTTTCCGAGTAACATAGGGGAAAATTTATAAATAATAAAAAGAGGAACATATGCTATTTTTTGTCGCGGCAGTGGTTCCCACGAGACGCGGGTGAAACCACTGGAAAACAGTTTATAATAAAATTTGTGTCTGTTTATCTGTGTTTAGGCGCGCGGAGCACCACTGGAGCTGATGGCGCCTCATCACGCGAGACATGCTCTGTCACATCACCACCATGTAAGTTACATATTTACTATCAAATCTTTGTGCAATTTCAGAGTGAGTTCCTATATCATATTTTTTCAGACACCAATCGATTTAACTCAAAACTTTTTCTTTAATCTATTACTGAAAATCTGTAATACAAATGTTGCTTCTTTTGCTGTGCCCTAACAAGGTCGATTATTGTACCTAGCTTTAAGCCTCTTCATCATCTATTGTACACATACATGAATATGAATAAATTGTCTTCGAGTGTCATGTTATTCATCTATCAATACAGCTTGACTTATACTAAAATGTTCAAATAAAATAAAATCACCGATTTTGTGCAGCCTTCAAGTCACTATTTGTTGCTACGGACAGACTTTTTACGCTGATAGAGTTTGTAGGACACATAAAATCGGCTATGGATTGCACGCTGTCTGTTTCGTATCTTTATTTATTTATTGCAAAATGTATACTGTTACAGATATGCATCCTTATTCTAGTTATACATTACCCTGTCAGGGCGCAGTTTTCTAGAGGATTGACAGTCGAGAACTGCTCTGTTTTAATTTTTTTTCTTATATCCACAGCGTCGCAGCGGCGGTGGCGTAGGCGTAGGCGTGGGCGGCGGCGTAGGCGTGGGCGTGGTGGGCGGCGGCTCGCGGGCGCGGCCCTACGTGCGCCACGCGGCGCGCTGGCCGCATCATCCCATACACCATATACACACGCAGGTATAGGCGTAGGCCTAGGCATTTGAGCCAGTAAAAAACATTGGTCCCAACTACGGAGGAAGGATTGAACATCCTTGGCAGTCGTTACGGGTAGTCAGAAGCCAGTAAGTCTGACACCAGTCTAACCAACGGGTATCGGGTTGCCCGGGTAACTGGGTTGAGGAGGTCAGATAGGCAGTCGCTCCTTGTGGCACACTGGTACTCAGCTACATCCGGTTAGACTGGAAGCCGACCCCAACATGGTTGGGAAAAGGCTCGGAGGATGAACTACGAAGGAAGAAAAGATGAGCTGAGATGCTACAAGACAGGTAGGTCAGGCGACTTCTTTTAGATAAAATACGGAGGGCTTCGTTCCTCGGCCCCCGAACACCTGCATTTTATCGACGCTACTTTCTTAAAAGATTTTGCGTTATGACATCTCCACCAGTAATTTTGTCCCGGCTGGCAGTCGTTACTGCGATTGTCATCACTATCCTTCTTATCTTCCCACTGCTGGGCACTCTCACATGGAGAAGGATTGAGCGTCAATTGTCACTCAGTAACCGTATTCGAGCAAAAACATTATTAATGTTTTATTTCTTTAATACATTTTATACATTGTGCAATGGCGAACTTAACGCCCTAGCTGTTTTCCACCATTCTACCTTTCGATGGTGTGTACAAAGCTTTCTTTGATATTTGGTGTGATTGTGTGGATAATAAGGCATACATATAAAATACAATATTTATCAACGTTTATATTAACTAAATTACTATCCTCAGGGCGGCGGCGGCCTCGTCGGCGCAGCATTACCGGCACATGTGCAGGCGCAACTGCACGTGGCACAACCGCTGTCGTTACCCCCCTCCACCGCCTACATACCAGGTAATGAACACATAGGAAATAACATAAATGAATGCTGATTCAAATAGATAATAATATATGTCATATTCCCAGAATCTTAACATAAAAATGTGTACATTCATAAATAAATAAAGAATAAAAATATAGCATACTAAAGCCCATTGTCAGCGACAGCAAAACAGTCAGTTTCTCTTAAAACAACTGTCTACTTTTGAAAATTATATGTAAAAATTAAAAGTAAATAGTTGGTTTAAGAAAACGGATGTTTAGGTTGTCGGTAAACTTGGGCATAAAGATGAGATGCACCATTTAACTATGTATAACGATTTAATGATAACCAAACCATAATATAATCGGTAATGTACTTAGCGCCCTTATGTCAAATCGGCGATTTGACAACTGAAATGGTCCAGTTATCGTTATAAGTGACATAAATGATATCGTATTTTGTACTATAGTTAAATGATGCTCATTATTAATTATAATATTGTAACAATACATAAAACATCAACTTTTTTCACACAGAGAAGGAACGAACATTTCTCCTATAAAATTTTCCTCATAAAGGGTGTCTTTCTTTCAATAAAATCACTTCTAAAACATCGAAGTTATATTTCCAGCCGAGCCAGGCTGAACCTCTGCTGCAAGGCATGATATCGCAGGCCACGCGAGCTCTGTCGCATCAGGTATGATTACACCTTAACGGGATGATACGGCGCTATAATGGGTGATAATAAGCTTGGGCTGCGCCATAATGGGTGATAACGGACTTGGGTTGCACCATAATGTCTGGTAATGGACTTGGGTTGCGCCATAATGGGTCCAAACCGGCTTTGGTGGTGTTAAAATGCGTGATAAAGGGATGAAGTGGCGCCATAATGGGTGTTAATGAAATGAAGCAGCGCCATTGTGGGTCATAACAGGCTTATGTTGCGCCATAATGGGTGGTAACGGGCTTGGTTAGCGCTGTAACGGACGATGATTGGCTCGGGTAGTGCTATAACGGGCATTAACTGACTTGTTTAGCGCCATAACGGGCCATGACAGTCTTGGGATGCGCCATAATGGGGTATAACGGGCCTGGGTGGCTCAATGATTTTCAGTAACAGGTTTGGGCTGAGTCATAATGGTCGCTAAAAGGGTTGGTTAGCGTCATTATTGCCTAAACACTCTACATATGGCGAATGAAGAGTCTGGTCATGCTACAAAGTCCAATAACAGCTTTTGTGTCGCTAAAATTATTGCTAACTGAACTTAATTGTGGTGATAATGGGTTTGGCTTGCGCCATAATGTCTGGTAATGGGTTTGGGTTGCGCCATTACGGGAATTTACTGATTATGTGGCTCTCATATTGTTGATAAATCCCGGGTGTCGCAATTTGTAATCATGCAGTGTTCTTATTAAATACTTGATAATATGTTGGGATGATGTCATATTGTAAAATAACAGTGTGTGTGATGGGGGTGATCGTTATTGGAATATGTTTGACAGTAGTCAGAAGCTAGAATATCTGAAAGCCAGATTTGTCAAGGGAAATCAGATTGCCCGGATTGAGATTGAGTTGAGAAGGTCAGATAGGCAGTCGTCCCCGGCTGTCATTTGAACATCTTTAGCAGTCGTTAAGGGTAGTCAAAAGCCCGTTTTACCGAGGGGTATTGGGTTGCCCGGGTAACAAGATTGAGGAGGTCAGATAGGGCAGTAGCTTCTTGTAAAATACTAGTACTCAGCTGCATCCGGTTGGACTGGAAGCCGACCCCAACATAGTTGGGAAAAGGCTCGGAGATGATGATGCTTGCTATATTTTAAAGTGAAAAAAGGCTCGGGAGATGCTTGATATCGTTTAAGGAAAGCTGTCTTTACTAAAAACATAAAATGATTGGTGGTGAAGGAAGGTGTATAAATAATAAATTATTGTGATAAATGTTTGTTCCTCCTCTGTTGCTTTATATGACTAACGGCTATTCCCCATATTCTACCTATAGTTATCCGCACGAGTCTTGAGCTCTGACCTACACCTGCGCAGAAGTAATTTATTGGGTCCCTTTTGTGGTATGAAGTGAGGCGCGGGGGCGGGCTAAAGCGGTGATTGGCCCGCAGTGTATCGCGTCATAGCCGTCACTCGGGATTGGTTCTTTGCTAATAAATCACTTCTGCGCAGATGTAGGTCAGAGCTCAAGATTCGTGCCGATAACTATATCTGTTATAAAGCGAAGTTTTTGTAATTGGTTCTTGTTATACGGAACCCTGAAAAACGGACGTGTATACGCACACATAAGCGGGCACATTGTCGGTTCGGCAGTATATGTCGAACAACAAAGCGGACCCGAAGCAATTGCTATACTCGTTCGGCCATCGCTAAAAGCCGAATGGATTGCATCTACTCTTGCGGTTCTTGAGAATCGGCAGCCAGCGCATAATGAAACCCGAGTATCTACTTCATATATTCGGTTTTTTCGCCTAGATTTGCCGAATAATCTCAGCCCGCATATGTGTATAGCAACCCTATGAACGAAGCCACGAGCCACAAAAAATTTTGATCACCATTCCTTGTTTTCAGGTGTTCCTAAACCTTCTAGCAATGTTCCCCCTCTCTCCCTACGCCGAAGCCCGAACCACAAACGACGAAGGGACGGACTCAACGGAGCCCGAAAACTACGAGGCCTTACTGTCCCTCGCGGAACGCCTCGGGGAAGCCAAGCCGAGAGGCCTCGCGCGTCATGAGATAGACGCGCTGCCGAGCTACAAATTCGCTGCGGCTACGCATAGGTTTGTATACGGGGGTCTATGGATACGCTACTACAAGTTGTTGATTTGCATCCCTGCCAAATTCAAGGAGGTTGACATTAAATACGTAAATAATCAATGGGAGGATTGTTTTTAGTTCCTAAAAATAGTACCAGATGGCGTTTTACCTACTACGTTGAGCTTTTGCCGAGTTAAAAAAAATCAAACATTGAGCCCTTTAAGAAATCAGATTTCTGTACAAATTGTTTTTAAAATCTGTCGGGACATTCGAATAATAATCTGACTGACTTTTTTCCCCCTTCTATTCCATTTTTTCCCCTATTTTCTATTTTTTTTTATTGTTGATGATAAAAACGTTTCTTTGTACAACCTAAAATTATATCACGTTGATAAAGATATTATATTTCGTTCCTTGCATTAATGTAACTTGGGTCAGCGCCATCTAGTCATCAGCTAGGAAAATAATGTAAAAAAAATAAAACTAAAATCCCTCGTGTGTGTTGTTTAATTGTTTTTTTATCTACTACTAAAAGTAATTATAAGTTGTATTTCTACTAACAAAACGGCCTACAAATTGCTTCATAAATAAACATTACCTACTATTACCACAGGGGCGAACAGACCAGCTGTGTGGTGTGTATGTGCGAGTTCGAGTCCCGGCAGACGCTGCGGGTGTTGCCTTGTGCTCACGAGTTTCACGCCAAATGTGTCGATAAGTGGTTGCGGGTGAGTTGGCCTAGTGTTTATTAGGTTACATTTTTTAATTTAAAAGTGAGACTGACTGATTGATGTTGATGTGAATCGGATTCCATACTCGAGTCTTTGTTGATCGAGTTCCAAGCCCAGGTCTGGCTAAGTAGACGATATTTATGTTACGTATAGAATCAGAGATATTTTACCAGAGTACGTTAAAAAAGAAGTACTTGAAACCTCTTAAATCTATATTATATTGAAGCTTTGTCATAATTTCAATATGATCCCCCATTACATCAAATATATAGGGTGGTTCTTTTCATCAAAATCAAAACCAAACTATTTTATATTGATCCAAAAGTTTGACACCAGTTCTCAATTTGGAATATATAACCTCCCCATGTATTTTTTGAAAATAAATATGATAATCACAAAACAAAACGTATTTTCTTTATTTCTTCTTTCCACATATATAACTAACTTATATTTCCTTATTTACAGTCAAACAGAACGTGTCCAATTTGCCGCGGCAACGCGTCAGAATACTTCAACAATGCCGAGTGACTCGACACACAAACGCACAGACAGACAAATTGTGCACTGCTACTCGTCATCATTGTCACCGGATAACTTAAAGCTATGTTATATGCGTAAGACACAAGTTTTGCTGTTACTTGTCACCGTTGTGTCCAGATAACTGGACACTGCACTACTCGTCATCGTGACGAACACTCCAAGTCCTACTCGTCATCGTCGTGACCAGATAACTTGTAACTATGTTGTATGCGTAAGAATCATCTATATTATGATGTAGAAGTGACAATTTCGGAGATCCGTCGACAAAGTGAGGAATATATTTTTAACATCTTTTTTTACCGAATTCCCAAAAAGGAAGAAGTTCAATTCGGATGCGTTTTCCTTAAGATACTTTCTTGTACGTTAATAATACCAAATAATAATGTTTAAAAACATAAGAACGTTTTATATTTCAAACTCCTTAAAATTTCCACCATTTTGGATTTCGTGATGTTTCAAAAATCGTCGGAATCTCTTCAATTTATAAAAAATACCTAAATGTCACTTCTACATGTAAAGTTTAAAGTTAAACGAATGTCGCAGTGTCAAGTCTGTCATGTGTGTCTGACACAAGTGTCAATATTAATCCTTATTGTGTACACGAAAATTGAAATTTCAGACCTTATGGTCTTACATTAAGTGTGTACTTGTCTTAATACCGAATACCGGCTTTTTTGAATGATATTATGATTTTTTTGGACTTTCCAAATTGAAACATCATGTATATGAGTTGTTTATACAGTATGTTGATTTTTCGATTTGTATATTTTTCGTATACAGGCTGAATTTTTTCGTGCTATGTAATTTTTGTATACAGCGTGATTTTTTTCGGTCTGTTTAAGATTAATATACAGGTTGATGTTTTCTTGTCTTAATGTAAGATACAGGATGTTCAAAAAATGTCATAGTATCGTTCGGAAACCGCGTTAAATTAGTTACCGTGTGGTAGGTACCCTAACCACGACGTATACATAATAATAATAAATATATAGTTTGTTTGTTTAGTCGGCGGTGCCTGTATATAATATAAACTTAGGTTACGTTAGTTGTGTGACTCTTACTATAAATATTTTAGGTATGGTTTAGTTTTTTGAGTATACTGAGACGCTGGTGTGTGGGTTTTTTTTTGGGTTTTTTCGTGCTCTGTGTGTTGGGTTTAACCGACTTCCCGAAAAGAAAGCGGTTCTCTAGTTGTTTTTTCACTAAGCTACATTTGTTTCTGTTGATAATTCAAAAATAATTAAATAATACTGCATGAAACGTTTTATAATTCAAAACTCCGTAAAATGACCGCCATATTGGATTTCGGGTGACGTTAATAGATTTTATAGAACAAAACTGCAAAAGGTCAATTCAAACTATGCAGGTTTTAGTACCTTATAGGGTCCCGTCTTAAGTCAAAGTGAAAAAATATATTTCAAATACACCTAATACTATGAAAAGTCAAGCTAGTTGCATGGTTTCAAAGAGTTGGTCTTATTGAGAAGAACCGGCAAGAAACTCCATAGACATACTTTTCAATATACCTTTTCAAAATACATTATCATTTCACCTAGCCTTTTTCCCAACTATGTTGGGGTTGGCTTCCATTGAATACTATTCTTTCTTATTCTATTTAATATTATATCTCAACATACAGAGCATAAAAAATACCAAAAATAATAATAATTCGCTAGGCATGCATTTGTTTTTTTAATAACTCCTACCCTTTTTGCCTGCTTATTTCATAATAGCTGGTTTTTCAATCATCAGTTATCTTCTATCTGAGGAATATATATAGCGTATTTTCTATACAAAAGCTGTCAAATATATTCATCAAATTAATAAAATATGAGTTTTTATGTACTTTCTAAGTATATCTTAGACACCAATGGCTGATAAAAAGGTGAATGAAAACATCTTGAGGAAACCTGGACTTTAAAGTCTGAAATCAGCAACCCGCATTGAGCAAGCGTGGTGATTAATGCTCAATCCTTCTCCGTGTGAGAGGAGGCCGCAGCCCAGCAGTGGGACGATAAAAAGGCTGTAATATATAGATTCTTCAGATAGAAGTTATCTAGTGTTTGAAATATCGGCTTTTAAAATATCATTAATTGAATAGTCGCACTTCCAATGCATTCTACCTTATAAACATTCGGATTGTAGACGGATACGGGCGGAGAGGTTGTATGTAGGAAAAACGACTTAATTTCTGTCTTAATGTCAATTAATTTTTATTTTGTTATTAGTATTGATTTTGAAAATATCTTTCAGTGTTAGAAAGCTCATTTATTGGGAAAGTCTTTTTATCCGGATGCGCGAAATACGCGCCGATTTCAGGAACTCCTTACCCGTTGTGAAAAAATCTTTCAGTAATAAAAAGCTTATTTATCGTCGAAAGTAATATTATATACTTTTTATCCAGATGTGCCGAATTGTTCCCATGGGATACGGGTGAAAAGGTAGCCTTGCTCGATAAGCAAATAAATAAATAATAAAATAAAATATTTTTCTTTCTTTCTTTCTATAAGTAGGCTATCTAACACAGTCAGAATTTGTCAATACCAACCAGTTCTTGAAATTAGTACGTTCTAACAAAAAAAACTCTTCAGCCATATAATATGTATTAGCAATAATACATGAACCTGAGAAAATCGTTTAATAATATAAAAATATTTCATGGTTTTTGTCTATAAAAATATATAATTCTGGGTAAACCAATTCATAATATTAGCGTGTGTTATCTACAGCAACCTCTCGGCCTAGTTGGGCGCCAACAGCGCAGCGGTTTGGTTTGCTCGTGCAATATAATACTCTATTACTGTTGAAATAAAACACATATTAGCTTCAATACGTCCCTCGTGTGATTTGCACTGCTATTAAAAGTCTAGAAAGATCATAATCGTCTGCCATTTCAAATTACTTTTTTAGTTTAAAATGAGTATCACAATTTTTGTCTCCCAATTTAACTTGCTTGTAGGGTCTCTAAAGTCGGATCAAATACAGCGCTGGGGATTCATGAAAATTTATTCTAGATTGTAAAATGGTGACCAAGTCCGATTTCGATCACGGTGGCTGTTCTCCATACAAGAAAATCAGACTGTATTTCAATAATGATAATGTTGATAATAGTTTGACAATGAATAATAATCCAATACGCTTCTTCGTATTTCTGTCCTAAGGTGACCTGTTATGATTTCAATTGTAAATAGTTTTACATTTTATTTTCTTCTAATGAGAAGACAATCTGCTCATTTGACCGAGAACGTTTGAGTAGTAGTCTTATTTTCATTACAATATTTCCTTTAGCTGCATATCAGTTCTAACAAAATTTCGCCTAAATAAAGACACCCAGATCGATTTCTGCCCACGGCACATTAGCTTGGACTGCGGTGCACTCACTACTCCTTCACTCTCATAGCGCGATGCGACGACAACCCGACACCACCGGAGAGAGATCACAAGCACCACCGACAGTAACGTGCGACACGATGCTCGGGTGTATCAATCACCAACTTCCAGACTTGAGACCCATTTTCTTGAAACTTGGAAAAAAAAATGGTTTTAAATATTTTTTATTAGTATGTGCTTTATCACTGAGGGACAAATAGACACAATTTTGTGAAGAAAATGGTATTTACTTGTGTACTGATTTTTATTTTGAGGCTATCGCTCTTTTACTATTTGCCTAGCCTTTTCCCAATGCAAGAATGTAGCTGGGCAGCCCTATATAATTTCAAAACTGGTTATCAGACTTACTGGCTTCTGACTACCCGTAACGACTGCCAAAGATGTTCAAATGACAGCCGGGACCCACAGTTTAACGTGCCATCCGAAACACGGAGGAACTCGTCATGAAATAGATGGTAGTGGAAAAAGTGATATTTTATCAGTCTTCTATGAGTGAAAGAAAACGATAGCTCTCTAGTTAAATCAGTACCCAATAAATATATAGGTGTTTTGTCCCACGAAAGCGGTCAAGCCATGCTGGTGTGTGTAAATGTCCATACACAATGTCTATGTATGACTCGGTGACTCGACCACTTCTGAGCGCTTCCGAGCTTACGCATACATAGATATAATCATCGGCAAGGATATTGAGCCCTGACCTTCACCTGCGCAGAAGTGATTTATTGGTTTATTGCCATAAGTGTACAGTGCGCAAAGCGATCCCCACTCTTCCGCCGAGAGCTCATTATCCGTGCCGATAACTATAATATGCATGTATTTTTACACACACTAGTAAGGATCACCCGCTTTTGTGAGATAAAATATTTATGCCTTATCTTCACAATGTTTTATTTTATTTAACTTTCTAAAGAACTCGACACCACACAAGGAATGTTAAGAATGCTACGTCTTCCATTTACTTTATCAATGCTTGAAGGTTGAATGTAATATATGAATAGTTTGTGAAAAGCTTGGTGGCCAAGTATTTTATGTCAGGATACATAAAAATAGATTTTTTTTGGATGTTTTAATGAATTTATGGACAGTTAACTAAAGGTAAATGTACTTGATAGGACGTTACACAAATTAAATATTAAACAAATTAACTACTGCGTAAAATAATGGACTATAAAGTCTGAAATCACCAACCCGCATTGAGCAAGCGTGGTGATTAACGCTCAATCCTTCTCCGTGTGAGAATAGGCCGCAGCCTAGTGGGACGATAAAAAGGCTGTAACAGTAAAATAATGATTTAAAAACTTATATTTGTGGAAATAACGGATTATTTTGCTTCAGAATTTGGTACAATAAATGTTGTCTTGACATAAAAACTTGGTCTTGTGGCTTGTATTCTAAATCGAATTTGATTGTTTTTCTTTCTTTCTTTCCAAAATATAAATAAAATTGTTCAAGCCTTGTTACTACTTAACATCCCCCGTTTGTCAGTATTTTTTTTAATTTCGTGCTTTTTTATGACCTTTCTTAACATAGATTTTCCACATCTTCTTTTCTATTTTCAAGTTATTTGTGGTCGGCACAATATTGTGTCCTCTTTCTTGTTTCGGTAACTTTTTCCCTCTTCAACCATTCAAGGGAAACCCACCATATCATCTATACTAATATAATAAAGAGAAAAATAGTATGTTTGTACCCCAAAGGCTCTAAAACTACTGAACCGATTTGAAAAATTCTTTCACTATTGGAAAGCTGCACTCTTCCCGAGTAACATAGGCTATTTTATCCCGGTACGGGCAGTAGTTCCCACAGGACGCGGGTGAAATCGGCTAGGAAAAAATAATTCGATTTAGAATACAAGGTATACAAAAGTGTGGTGTCGCGTTATTCATTCGGTATATGCTTGTGTGTGTGCTATGCATGTGTGCTTAAGGCGCTTCGATACGAAAACAAAATGGTGGATTTTTATTTGATTAGAAATTGAT
Organism: Helicoverpa zea x Helicoverpa armigera; assembly: GCA_033682625.1. Classification (NCBI taxonomy): domain Eukaryota; kingdom Metazoa; phylum Arthropoda; class Insecta; order Lepidoptera; family Noctuidae; genus Helicoverpa; species Helicoverpa zea x Helicoverpa armigera. Next base: position 5,347,496 of record JAWIIS010000031.1, read on the forward strand.
GAAATTTTTTTAGGTATTAGTAATTTTTTTTATGATATATGTCCGAGAAAAAACTTGATTTAATCGCAAATATTTTTGTCGAATTTTTGGCACGTTTTTATGTAGTTTTTTTTTAATGAAATTGTTTGTTTTTTGTATGAAATTTTCGGTTTTTTCGTTATGTTCGTATCGGAGCGCCGCTGAGGTATTCTATTAGTGTTGCTAGCCAATGTTTTTTCTTATTAAACGTACTACATATAGTCTTGGTTTGATAATTTTACAAGAAAATTATATGGGTGTAAAAATAAATACCTATTTTATTCTATAACTCGGTAAATAATAATTTTTGAAGTATGTCGTAGAAGAAAGAAAATATTCTCAAAATGAGCTTAATAAGATGATTTATTTTTTCCAAAAAAATTAATTTCACCCAGTATAGTTTTTGCAAAATTATTGGTCCTGGTTGTTTGCCTATCTTTCATTCCATAACAAACTTATATATAATACCAAGATACTTATTATTAACTGAATTGGACTAACAGAAATGTACAATAGTTATTTGCACACTGAGCGACTAAGCAGCGCGATTGTATCGCAACAGTTGCGCCACTATAAAGGTGCGTTTTGAATGCTGGCTGTCGACTGCAACTGCCGCGTGCAGCAGCAAAACGTACCTTTATTACGTTTAGTATTTTGTTGTTTTTGTAATAATAGTTTTTACATACTATTTTGTTGTGTCGGTGAATGCGTGTTTTTCTAAATCGAAGTGTGCAATTTGTTATCAATTTACTTTAAGTTTTTTTTTCCGGTTTTTCTTTTAAATAGGCGTGATGACAGGGTTAAAAAATAGTGATTCTAATTAGTCCGTCTTTAAGGTTACCAAAAAATATTTTACACGTATTTTTTATTTTTATAAAACATTAACCCCCTTACTTATAAAATCTCTAATCACCTTCTAAGCAACATTTGCACTAATCACTACTTAAAGTCTTAAGTAGTGATTAAATGTTTCTTAAGACATGCTTAAGCAACGTTTATAAGTAAGAATTTTCTTAAACAGCCCTTAAGTATTACTTATCTTTAATTCACGTTTATAAGTAAGGGGGTAAATATTTACTCAGATATAAAGCATTAAAGGTTGGGAGTGGCCTTATGACGTCACACTTAAGTAACATTTGTACCCAAAAGTGACGTAACACAAAATTCAATTGTGTTATATCTTCGTTGTTATTTGTTTGTGAAAGAAAAGAAAAAATACGTGTCCATTATTTTAAGGTTATCTAAAAGACGGACTAATTACTTTTTTTTTTCAATGATTTTTTCACCACGCCTGTTCTAAATGTTTCAATCGCGCCTGCTAGGATTTTGTCGAATGTTGCAAAGTTTGTGAACTTCCTTATTCTTAAAGCTCGCTTGTATCATAATTGTTTGTAGACGAAATGCAATAATTATTTTGTAATTACAATTATTTTTATGTTATGAGAGCGTTTAGCGGCTGACTGTTTGTAGGTATCTTATAATGTTCAAATTTTTTGACTAAGCTGCAGGTTTAATCACCTAACAAGTCTTAGTGTCAGAGTTTTCTCAAATCCGCCTGACGGCCTCTGACGTGGAATTGGAACAACGACTGCTACTGAGTAGCATTCGGGGACACTTTACGTGCCCTCCCAGGCACGGGGGTGTAACACCGCTAACTTCCAGACTATGGGCTGCTTTGTGAAAGTTTCTAAAACCCTCAAAACGAAAAAGAATTGCCCTCATACGCTTTTAGAAACCGACCATTTTTTCTAAAACCAAAAATCTTCGATAAATGTCTCCAGGAACCCGAACGCCTCGTTAGTTAACTGATCGTTTTGGCGACCATATTATGTCCTTCTCCCAGGTCTAAGCTACCTACCCTCTAATTCTTCAGTTATAAGTAGTGTTGTTAACACGACTTTATTTTGTACTAGCTTTCGCCCTCGGTTTCACCCGCGTCCCGTAGCCGGATGGTTACAAAAAACTATCCTAAAACCTTCTCCCGGGTCCAAGTTACCTCCCCTCTAATTTTCAGCCAAATCGGACAAGCCGTTTTCATGTTATGTCGTGACAACGGAAAGCGGGTTTCATTTTTATATATATAGATAGATAGATATCTAAAACAGTTGGTCGCTCTCGCTGTGTGCCATGTCAAGTCGCTTCCGATGCGGTCTCTCCGCGCTGTTTTTTGTATATTTTACACCCTTTTCTATATATACGAGTACATAATGTATCTTAAACTAAGTATATAACACGAAAAAAATATTATAATGAATAACTTTATATAATATCGAATTATTTAGTCATGGTGGCCTAATGGGTAAAGAACCAACCTCGAGTATGAGGCTCAGGCAAGTACCAATACAACTTCTCTAAGTTTGTATGTACTTTCTAAGCAATCTTAGACACCAATGGCTGATAAAAAGGTGAAGGATAACATCTTGAGGAAACCTGTACTATAAAGTCTGAAATCAGCAACCCGCATTGAGCAAATGGTGATTAACGCTCGATCCTTCTCCGTGTGAGAGGAGACCGCAGCCCAGCAGTGGGACGATACAAAGGCTGTAACAGTAACTACAATAGTTGATAACCGACTTTCCAAAAAGAGGGTTCGTGTATACTTAAGAATAAAATGCAATATGTACTTGTGTTTATATCTGCGAGGTTACGAGTAATTAAGGGAAGCAATAGAATAAAAATTACATGAAAATAAAATGTTTTGAAATCTTATAAATAAAATTAAGTTTGTTGAGAAAAAAATCGACCAATGATAGCACACTTTTTCTGTATTAACCAAGCAATTTGTCAGAGTTAAAAGAAAAACGGTTTTTTCTATACTAGTTATGTTCCCTAACTGCTCCCGCCTCGATTCCTCTACATACATATAGTTAGTTACTTTTTAGTTTAGTTCTTGTTAGAGTAAATTTTTAACGTGCATTTTTTCTATACGTTAAGGCTTAGCGTACGCGACAGTGGTCCAGCAACTTTTTGTAGCGCAACTGTTGCCCAACAGTAGGGCGATAGTTTGGCGATTGTTGCGCCACTGTCGCTCGTACGACTGTTAGGCTTCTTCCATGATAGTATAGCGTTTTGTTCACGCCTGGTTATGTTTTTGTATTTGTTAACTAACGGATCGACAGTTTCTATCAATTATTCGATAATCTTTATTAATGAAGGAAATGTGATCTAACACTAAGGAATAAGGACTTCTAACGGCCGCTTCCAATAATCTATCTGTTGATTCTATCTCTAGTAACCAAATCAACAGATAAGATATTAGGAACATGTTTTAAAGTGTTTGTATTATATTATACATATTAAGCTCATAATTGTGTCAGAGATTTTGTAAAACAAATAAAGCGTATTGTATCATGCTATAACGCTGTCGATCCAACTTTTTGTTGCTCAATATGTATTTCACTTTATATTTTAAACTCTTTATATTATATTACTTATTATTGTCTATAATCTTGCGTTGTATAACAGTTTTCACCACCTTCTAAGCTTGCATGTTGACAGCTGTCATATCTGACATTGACAAGTTACAAAACCTTTTTACTCTAAAATTCCAAAGTGACAGTTGTCAGTGAGATCAAGTGACGTTGACATGTGTCAGCGCGGTGATGTTGACAGGTGTCGGTTGTGTCATAGTGACATTGACAGGTGTTGCTAACCGCAAAATTGTCGCGTTCCGTGGTGAGGTCGCTTTCCGTGTCCGCCAGCCATTTTACCAAAGCATTGTAATACATAGAAGTGTAATTTACTGGTGACCGATCGAGACGCTAAATTACATGGCCTTAGAACAAAGAATAACGTAGCATATAAAGTATTTTTTAATCTAAACTTGTTGTTAAATTCTACCATTTTAGTTTTTTTTATGTCGTCTGGCAACCCTGTTTGAAATGTCATGTGTCAGCGTCTCGTCGGTATTTCAGTCCGCCTTGATGTGCTCAGTCGTTTTATTTTATTAAATGCACTGCTAATGTATTTTTTGGTTCTTTTATTTTCATTCTCCTTGGTTAAAAATTAAGCTTTGAAGGTTTTTTATCAGTTTGCAGGCCTTTTTGCTTAAAATCGGGTCTTTTTTGAAGCGGCCCATGCATCGGCTTCTTAGGCAGCTTTTATTGAAAAAATAAGAAGTAATTTTGGTTGAAAATACAAATACTTTGACTGGATAAAAGTCAAATTTTGCTTGGGATTATTTTGAAAATTATAAGTGTTTTTGAAAGAAATGTAATATGTCGTGTTTCCCAGATCCTTGATATGATATAATACTGTCGTGTTTGGTGTAATTCTACCTTAAATAATTTCCCTGTCCCATGACTCTTATAATACACACTGACCGTCGTACCACAAAAACTTAAACGTCTGTTGAACACTTGTCTAAAAAAAGTGTGGCAGCGAAATGGACCTTATTTCAACGCTATAATCGGACATTTTTAGACAAGCGTTAAACTGACGTTTAAAAGTTTTTGTGGTATGACGGTAATTGTCTAACTATAGTGTCTACATCGTGGACAGTGAAGAGGTTTGAAATCCTTAAACTTTGGAAAACATTGTGGTCTTCATGCGATGTTGTGTCGTCAACTATGTATGTTGTTCCAAGAATCTTATGTCAAGTGTATGTATTTTGTTTTGGAATTCAAAATATAATATAATTGCTCAATCATGAGCTTTTTAACGAAGGAATAATCTGGAGGGTAAGCAACGCTTTTTATATGGATTTGTTGAAGTATTAAAAAACTATCGTATGTTGTGATTTTAGTAATAGAAGCACTTGTGAACTAGCAACATATCACTGTCCCCTTCGTTCATAGATTATAAAAATAACATCTGATTTCCATTTCAAATTGCTTCAAAAATCGCATTAACGAATTTATTAAGGCAAGCCTCTTAATGTAGTCTAGAAAACTTTTTGCCGCCAAAATTATTTTCGAAATGGAAACCAGAAGAAAAAGCTCTTTAAATAAATATTAGACGGTGCCTAAATTCTGTATTTTAACTGTAAAATTCTTTGATGGAATGTCTATAAGAGTTTTATTGCTATCCGGGAAATATAATGACGTTTTTCAAGCCGCCATTTGCAATTTAAGCCACTGTTCCACTAGCCAGGGTTGTGGTCCAATTATTTAATGTTTTAGATGTAGCTAGTGTAATCAACGTTTCTATATAGATGTATGGTAAAACGAAAGCAATTTACGACATTAATATCGGTGAAAACGTCATTATTTTATTCGGACAAACGGTCAAACCCAATATTGTCTATACGTTGTTTGCGAGTTAGAATAGTATCTTGACATTAGCACTATACGAGTGTGTGATGTCGACTCCTATCTCTAGTAAGCAAAGAATAGATAGATAGATTATTGGGATTGAACGTTAAACGTCGTTTGTATTCATACGTAAGTGTCAATTTTGACGTCCTATTCGGAAACTATGTAGATAAAAAATAAAGTGTACCTAATCTATATTGTTTCGTTACGCTTTTTATAAAAGATTGTATAAAGTTATTGTAAAAAAATACGATATTTTTTCCTAAATTCACTAATTTAAAAAAAAAACCTTGCCAAAAATTTAGTGTTACCAGCTGAATGCGTGTAAAAACTACTATTTAGCGTACTTGCAATTGCTTCTGTGTACACCAGTCCAAAATTTAGCGTAGCGCGTGTATATAGCAATGTATGTACAATATATTATATACATACATAGTGAATATAATAAGAGTATTTTTGCATGATTAATTATTATTGTAAAAGTGTCCGATTGTGTGTAGAAACGTGTGGTTTACTTATCACGTTAAAATTTAAATTTTAGGGTTGCCCGACTTGAATTTAAAATTACCCCTAAAAAGTGTAGCTGCTCATTCCTGTCGGCTGAATATCGTATTATAGTTTTAGCTACAAAATTCCTATATTAAATGTAATATTTTTTAAACGTTTTTAGTAAACCACGCTGTATTAAAAATCGTAAAAATTATATAAAAATAAAAACGTTTGTGAGTAGGCACGCGTTAGGCGCTCGACGCCATTTGCAATAACTTTTCTATACGACAAATTAACTATAGTGTATCGTAAAGCGAGTTAATGATTAGGTCGGTAGTGTGAAAGAGATTTTTGTGCCCACACGAGAATAGAGAAACTTAAATTGCCAGATTTACCTTGCAAATACCATTTGGAATTTCCTGGTTCCTATAAAATACTTGTCAAACCTATCTGTTTTATTTTCTTGATAAAACACCAATGATGTCTGTTTGATCATTGATCATCATCCTCCTGCGCTTTTCCCAATATTATTAGTGGTCGGCGCAACATGTTTTCTCCTTCCATACACTTCTATCTGCCGTCATCTCACAAGTAACATTCTTTCTAGCCATGTCGACTTTCAAACAATCCAGCTATCGTTTCTTTGGCCGTCTTTCTTTCTTTTAAAATAAACGGTGTCATTTCCAAATGTGTGTTTGCGAAGTACAAGGAATCAATTTGAAAATACAAGCAAACTAAAATATTAAAACATACGAGTCCATAATATAACACTATTTATATTTTTTACTAAAAAAATTGCCTAAATTTTTCAACCTAGACTTTTAAAAATCTTAAAAGTGCAGAATAACGTTTTTTTTTTTTTGGATTAGGCGTTTGTTCTAAAAGTTAGGCTAAACTTTCGAATTTACCAATTGATGTAGAATCCAAGTTCCCTAGCCAAACGTGCCATATATGTATGTAAATGTGAAATGTTTGAATGAAAACCACTTCTATCCCTAAGCCTGGAAGTTGGTAGACAATTTTGTGTACGTATTTGAGGCAAAATAAATCTTCCTCGGGCATAGGTAACCCATATATCGTCTCCAATCTTACTCATCATCTCCCGAGCCTTTTCCCAACTATGTTGGGGTCGGCTTCCAGTCTCACCGGATGAAGCCAAGTACCAGTGTTTTTCAAATCTCGAATCTTATCTGCTGGAAAAACAATATTATTCAAAATTAAGCTCAAATATAGCTCCTTAGATATACTTTACATGGACAACATAAATTAGCATATCGTCTATGTATTTCGGAAAGCACGGTAAACTGTAGGTCTCGGCTGTCATTTGAACATCTTTGGCAGTCATTACGAGTCGCCAGAAAGTCTGACAACCAGTCCCCGGGTAACTGGGTTGAGGAGGTCAGACAGGCAGTCGCTCCTTGTGGCACACTGGTACTCAGTTGCATCCAGCTAGACTGGAAGCCGACCCCAACACAGTTGATAAAAGGCTAGACAGATGGCCTCGAAAACCTTCAGGAAACTGTCTACTATCCCTCAGCTACCTGTTTCGCTGTAGTGGGCACAATTGTATCGATGTTGGATAATGGATGTCATTAGTGTCGTGAGCCTCCAACTGGTACCCTGAGATAAAGTGCTAGACCCCATAATGCAGACTAAACAGTCGACCGACAGTTGGAACACATTTTTCTTAAAAAAAACTTTGGTTCCAGTGACTGTTCAGTTGGTTTGATACCGGCTAAATACCTGATCTTTGTAATGTGCGTACTACCATTCATCTTCATACTGATTTACAAGCTCATCTATCGGCCGACTAAGTTTATGCGGGTACTGTAAGGTTCAAAATTGCTTGCAAGTGTCGACATTTGAACGGCTTTGAGTATCATTGAAAAGTACTAGTAGCTTTAATGTTTGAAAATGATTATGAAGTATGTGTTTGTTGATGGTGGATTGCTAAAGACTTATCCGTTGATCTCCGATTAGAGATTTGACATAAGCTTCATATAAATTGTGTCTTTCAATATTCAATCGCAAAACGGATGGATAGTTTAAAGAAATCTGCAGTTAGTATCACTACATTTCTTTTTGTTTTAAATAAAAAACAAGATTTTTTATCAATATTTAGAAATTATATGCTTTACTTCAGGGACCAGTCGCTAGCCTTTTCTTTGAAACCCGCATTTAGCACTAAAAGTTCGGAGTTTTGAATATATTAGAACGCTAAGACCATTTGATCTCAGGACAAATCGTAATAAGTTTCTTATATAAGATTGGATGCTGTATTTGTGTGTATTTTTCCAGTGACACAAAAATATTTGCCACATTAAAATTGAGAAGTTTTTCGTCCTGTTACAGTTATAGCAAAGCAAATAATAAATATCAAAAATCATTTATTCAAACTTGGCTGTAAGAAAGCACTTTTTGAAAGTCAGGAATTTACATAAGACAGCTTCCAAAACGCCCACCCTTCACCAGCTTTCATTTCCTATGTGTTATTGCTGGGAAGAAGCAATGGCGCAACAAACTCCCCAACAACACATGTCTGTCTGTCTGTAGGTTAGAAGAATAGATTCTCATCGTGACATATATTAGACTATAATATATCCTTAAAAAGCCCTCGAGAGTCAAAATGTCCTAACAAGCTTGATTTCTTAGCTGTATAAGACAGTTCTGCAGGTGTTGCCATTTTAAGAAATTCTCCCAGAAAAACAGGAAACAAATCTGTATTTCCAATTAGAATTTTACCCAAAAACAGTAGGAATAGAACTGTATTTCGAAAGTTATACTGACCAGAAATATGTTATTCTGTCCTGAGATAAAAAGGTCTAAGTTAGTTAACCATAGACAATAGAGGAAAGCTGTGTGCAATATCTAACTACCTCTGCGCTGGAGTGTTGAACACCAATGAGAATTTATATTAACGTGTATTTATTGTATTGTAATATAGGTTTTAATTGACTAAATTGTTTTTTTCACTTGTTAAAGATGGTATTATTCGTCAAGCTTGCAATAACAAATACTGAAACGCGACTCAATTTTAAGGACTGCTCAAAAATTATTGTATATCTAAAGCACTTGAGTCAATTTAAACCATTGATGTTAAATGATAGCTGGGACCTACAGGGTCCAGATTCTCCTATGTTAATAATTGAATAGAAATTGAATCGCAATTACCTATAGTTGTAACCATATCGGGCATTCTGCTACTAATATAAGACCAATCGTATTCCAACGACATTCGATTGGTTTGCGATTGGTCTGCCTTTTTAGTGATTTTGGTCTATACGGTAGTTTGCTCTACAATCATATTGCAATCATATGTAAATTTTGCAGACAAAATAATTCATATTAAATTACAGTAAAGGATAAAAACATTTATTTCAAAGAAAAAATAGCGGAATGACACATACGCTTCAATCGTAATTGAGTCGTGATTGGATCTCAGTCGAATGTGAATCGTATGTCGCTTAAGTAAAATTAAGAGAATCGGGCCCCGCGCTCTCCGAAACACAGTCATTGGTGTCCAAGATGTACTTAGAAAGTACATACAAACTTAGAAAAGTTGCATTGGTACTTGCCTAACTGAGAATCGAACACACTCATACTTGTGAGGTTGGTTCTTTACCCACTAGGCCACCACGACTTGAAATTGAGTAACGTTTCAGTATTTCGTGGTAAGTCGAATTCCTGTATAGTCATTGAAGTTTTTTGAAATGTTAAATCACGAAATTCTCTTTTGAAGTAACCAAGAGGTATAAAAATAAAACTAAAAATGGCTATAATATTTCGAGTCAATGTTGTTGTATGTACGTTCCAATACTTAAAAATACACTTTTGTTACATTTAATAGATGCACTTTTAATTCTGTGTTCTATGTGTGGTTAGCATCAAAGGGATATAAAGGGAAAATAATAAAATACTTCTAGTTACCAAATTGTATTAAAAAAAAGTATATGGTTTATTTACATAGTCAAATTCATGGTAAATTGATTTTTTATAAATTATATAACTCATAATTATAAAAACAACATCAGTATGTATGTATTTTCTCTTTGAGTAAGATTTATTTTTATTTCGATGCATATAAACCAATGATGCTAACCAATCGACAAAAAAGTCCAAAACTTTATACAATTTTAAAAATAAAAATAGTTTACAAAAAATAAACGAATAAAACGCAATAAATACAATAAAAACATCCTCCGAATTTAAAACTGTGCATTATATTTTTAAACAGTGCTACCAACTTTAGGGTGTATCTACACAGTGCATGTAGCTGGAGCAAGTTAACATGCGCAAGTGACAAGAGCACGCGAATGGGTAGTCTTTGGTACTTGCGCGAGTCGCTGGACCGGCACGTTTTCAAAATGCATGTAACCTACGCATGTGCCTCAACATGCGCAAGCTACATGCACCGTGTAGAATCACTCTTACATTAGTTTTTAATGGCGGCTTCTGTGTTACCAGTTTTTAAATAATGTACGAATTTGGTAATATTTTTGTGTGTTGTACTTTGCTTGCTTGGGAGGTTAAGGATGGTAATCGGTGGATGGCTTAGCACTGTGACGGTTTGGAGCTGGACTGCGGCCTGGTACCACACTACTGCAAATAAAGTCATTTTGAATAGCGAGTTTTTTGTTTTATTTTGTAGTTTTAAAATACCTCTTTCCTAGCTGTTGCCTTTCCGAAAGTACTTCCCATACCAAGATCAAAAGTTATTCTGATTTATATATAGGTAAGCTATATTTCAGTTACTTCTGTAAAATCCGTATAGTCACTTTTGAGTGAAAGAGTAACAAACATACTTACATACATCGAATTTTTGTACCTAGTTTATCAAGACTGTTTATTGCGGTTCCAGCCGCGTCCCGAAGGAATTACCTACTATACCCACCACCCAACGCACACACTATGCTATTTCTCTACCACCCAAAGATAGACTGGGAGAAAACGCCTAAGAAGGCGTTAAGTCCGCCATCGTACAAAATGTGCATAAGGTACTAAGTAAATAAATACGCAGAAGAGAAATTGCCTACTTAGAGCTTTCTGTGATAAGTTGGCTATCTAACACTGAAATAATTTTTCAAGTCGATTTTGTACTTCCCGAGATTAGTTCAAACAAAGAAACTCTTCAGCTTTATGATATCAGTTATACTTAGACTACCTTTTACGAGCGGTTCAACCCGAGTTCAACCCATATGGATAAAAAGTAGTCTATATATTATTTTAATACAACTGAAGTTATAAAATTCCAGTTGTAGCACGAAAGAGCAACAACCCGTCTAAACTTTCGCATTTTAATATGGTAAAAGAATTTATAAACAGAAGTAAGAATTGTAATATCAAGAATTTTAACTAATCAACAATTAAGCCTTAATAAAACTACAACAAACCCCCTTAAATTGCTCTTTACAAGTACCAACCCTTTCACATCAATTACTACCGTTTCCACAACTATATTTTCAGTTTTTCTTTCATGTTTATTCAGTACAACTTTGGCCGTGAAGGGGTGAGCTCGCGTCGTGTGCGCGAAATCTTTTTAGTAAATAAGTATTTTTATATTTAGTGGTGTTTTGAAAAAGTTTGTGTTTTTGAAATTGAAGGGTATGTATTGAATTATATTATGTATTTGACAGTGTTTAAAATATTTAGAGTTGTCGTAGCAATTAAAAGTACCTAAGCAAGAACATAAATGATTTGATTGCGAATATTTTTATAAATATAAGTACTTAATGAGAATATAAATGTATGGGTAATAAAGCTAGAGAGTTTGTTTCCTTGAATGTGGTAATCTCGGTTAATACTGGACCCATAAGAAAAATCAAAAGATATATTATATAGAGACCTTTCGAATTAATCAAATCAAATCATCTTTATTTTCAGGCATCAATGGCCCATGATAACTTACCTTTAAAACTAGCATAGGTACATATATTATATACAAAATCTGTTAGTAAATAAAAAACTTTTTCTAACTTAATAATATCAGCAAGATGTTTTTGAGACAAATCGACTAGCCGTTTTCCCGCGGTTTCACCCGCGTCCCGTGGGAACTGCTGCCCGTACCGGATTAAAATAAATCCTATGTTACTCGCAGATAATGTAGCTTTCTAATGGTGAAAGAAGTTTTAAAATCGGTCCAGCAGTTTTTGAGTTTATCCATTACAAACAAAAATAAAAATTCTTCTTTATAATATTAGTAGAGAAACAGCTAGTAGGCAGTATAATAGTCTGTAATTTTCAGTCCCCCTCGGGAACTGAAAGCTGGCTTATATTTAATTCAATTGTAAATTCCTAGTACAGCGGTCACTCAACTCAATTTCAAACCATTACGTTGGAATTATGCAATAGGGAATAATTTCACCACCAATGCAATTTATTATTACTTTGTCTGTTTACCTATTATATCATTTCTCGGAAAAATATTGAATTGGATATATATATAATACTAGATTTTCCTGCGGTTTCACCCGCCTCCCGTGGGAAATACTTCCCGTACCGGGATAAAATATAACCTATGTTACTCGGGAAGAGTATGTAAAAGATTTTTTTAATAGAATTTAAAGAAGTTTTGAGTGCAAGCAAAAAAAGTTCCCTCTTTATTATATTAGTGTAGATTTATTAGTTATATAGGTAGTATATTAGTGTATATTTTACCTAACATTGATTGGAAAAAATAATGAACTTAATACAAACCTATTATGTGGGCAGTTTAGGATTTACCAATAGGCTTGGGATTTACAGTTTACATCTTTCCCAGGTTTGGGTTGCCCGGGTAACTGGGTTGAGAAGGTCAGATAGGCAGTCGCTCCTTGTGGCACACTGGTACTCAGCTGCATGCGGTTAAACTGGAAGCCGACCCCAACATAGTTGGGAAAAGGCTAGGAAGATGATGAGTAAAATCTATTACGTATGTCAAAAGTTATTAGTGAAATTGTCTAGTAACACACAAGCTATTGCTAAAATCTGTGATTTGGCCAACTTTTTCGCACAGAGATTAATTCTCATTGCGGCTCCTGTTGGTTCAATATTTTTCCAAGTTTACAAAACTATTTCGTCGTAAACAATGTCTCATGATGTCCTACATTTCTTAATGATATTTGTGTATCTAAATGACATTACAATAGTTGAGTAACTGGGTTAAACTTGATACAGCTATTAAGGGATATTTACCATTCATTTCAATGTTCAATTTGTTCCTATTTTGGAAATTACTGAAGCAATTTTGGTAATCTACACTAGTAATATTAAGAGGAAACATTTTTTTGTTTGTTTGTTTGTAACTTAAAAGTTTCGAAAGTCCTGAACCGATTTGAAAAATTCTTTCACTGTTGGAAAGCTAGACCGGGGACACCGGTGAACATAGGCCATATTTTATCCGGGGAAACCACGGAAAAATATGTATCTTTTAAATAGCTGCTCTATCTTTTAAAACAAACTCTTCGGTTTTATTATATCATAGTGCCTATACATTTTTTAAATGTTTATTTTTCAGTGAATTTCAGCAGTAAAATGAGTAACAAGAGAACGAGTAAAACTTCTAAGATAGCTGCGTGGATACTGTGGATAGTCAACTTTATTGTTATGGTAAGTCCACATTATTTTTTTTTTCTTAACCTGAATTGTCCCACTGCTGGGCAAAGGCCTCCCCATTTTGTTTCCTCACCTCTCGATCCTTGAAGTGATCCCACCAATCAGGGTTGAAGGCGTCCAAGTCGTCCCGCCATCTCGTCCGGGGCTAAATTATATATGTACTTATTTACCGGTTTGGATAAACCTGCAGATGGTCTAGGTATTTGAGTAGACAAACAATCTTGAAAGGACTTTTTATTTAAAACTCTGTTTTAAAATTAGATGCAGCCGAGCAATATGTATAAATCTATCTACAACTGGTCAAGCAAACAAATTAAACTCTGTCAGCTTTATGAAAAGTAAACCATCATATCATCCAAGAAATTCTGCTTAAAACAATTTGCAAAAGTTTTACAAAATTCCTCCATTTCTTCCGATGTTATCAATCCATCAAGGCCCCAATGTTATGTTAATATATTCCTCCAGCCCTGAATGCCATTGCCAATGCCTAGCCTTGATATAAACCTTGGATAAATAACCTAAACACTTGACCTTAGCTTAACTGGATTCCCAAATTACTAACTTTAGGTTTTTACACGTTGTTTTAATAATGGTTTGATAGGTTAACCACTTCTGTGTACGAGGTCTCGGGTTCAATTTTCTGGTCGGGCCGAAATAGCTTTGTGGTTTAATAGATTAACCACTTCTGTGTACGAGGTCTCGGGTTCCAGGGACGGGCCGAAAGCGCTTTGCGGATTTTAGAAATTTTCACAAAGCAGCCCGTAGTCTGGTAGTTGGTGATTAATTCACCCTTGCATCGGAGAGCACGTTAATGTCGGTCCTGCGCCTGATCTCTCTCCGGTGGTGTCGTATTGTCGTCCCATCGCGCGCAGAGAGTGAAGGAATAGTGAGTGCACCTGTGTCCAAGCAAATGCTTGTGCACTATAATCTTCTACGCAGCTGACTGATCTCCTTATATGAGAACAGCCACAATTATTTAAAAAAATCATGGTATTATATTATGTTGTTACAGGTGACCTGCATACTAATAATGACATTGGGTCTATGGATAATCTCGTCTCCTGGATCCTTATCAACCGTTATAGACTTCACCGGCAATGCCACTATGAAGGTGAGAGGAATTTATCATATTATGATCACAGGCTAAGATTCCCTTGGCTCGGTTGGTCCGTGGATGGGACACCATCTTGTCATGACGAGATGAAGGCACGTTAAATTGGTGGGTCCTAGCTGTCATTTGAATATCTTTGGCAGTCGTTACGGGTAGTCAGAAGCCAGTAAATCTGGTAAGTTTCGGGTTGCTCGAGTAACTAGGAGGAGTTCAGATAGGCAGTCGATCCATACAAAACATTGGTATTCTGTCGTAGGTACTCAGCTGCACCCGATTAGACTGGAAATCGACCCTAACATAGTTGGGAAAAGGCTCGACAGATGATGATTCAAAACCGTGGCACTAATTTGATTGACGTTTGTAAAGAGCTTTGATAGGCGTACTTAAAACTACAAAAAATAAGTTTTAATTTGAAACAGGCCCAGTAATTCCTGATTAACAATTTACCCAAAGATTAAGTTCACAAACAAGTGAAATGATACGGTGGTCTGTCATTTTAATATTGTATGGCGTGCCCTAGATAGTTGGCGCCGAACTATATATTATTCATGCACTGTGCTTGTCCTATCACGATACCATTGTCATTCGACACGCTATTTATATTCTAGCTTTATATAGGTTTTGTTTTGTGCAAAATTTATACCAATATTCGCTTTTTTTAACACGAAGAAAAAAAGCTGAGTATGAACGTGGACGTATAGTGGTAGAGGACGACCAAAGAAACGATGGATGGATTGTGTGAAAGCCGATATGGTAAGGAAGAATGTTACTTGTGAGATGAAAAGAATGGAAAGAGAAAACATGTTGCGCTGACCCCAAGTAAAATTGGGATAAGGGCAGGAGGATTATGATGAAGAAAAGCCGCGCGGATTGATCGATATAAGCGCTTGGTGCAATCGGTCTATGAATGGGTGACCATCTTGTCATGACGAGTTCTCCCGTATTTCCTGCAGGTCCTGGCTTTCATTTGAACATTTTTGGCAGTCGTTACAGATATTGGGATATTGGGTTGCTCGGGTAACTGGGTTGAGGAGGTCAGATAGGCAGTCACTCCTTGTGGCACACTGGTACTCAGCTGCACCCGGTTAGACTGGAAACCGACCCCAACATACTTGGGAAAAAGGCACATAATGACTGCAGATATCCTTTATCAATTATTAATCAAATAGAACCTCCTCCTTTGTAAGTCGGTTCAAAGAGTGTACCTACCATTTTCGAAGTCGGTAAAAAATTGTTTACCACATAAGCATTATGCTATTTATAGTTATAACAGATAGAAACACGACACGATCAGAATCGCCATATTCAGGTCATGTGGTAATTATTGTACAATAGCTTTCTAAGTGGGTCAGCACAGGTACAGTGACTAGCTAAAGTTTTGTAGGACAAATGTGTGAATGACAGATTGGGGGGGAAAGAGCATGCATGTTCAGGGTAGCGTGGAAATTGAGAAGGTTTTCGGCGGTTTTTTGGTTGTTAAACTAGTTATTTTTAAATTAAGCTCAAGGGGAAAACGGGATTACGGGACCCTATTACTAAGACTTCGCTGTCCGTCTGTCACCAGACTGTATCTTTTTAACAGTGATAGCTAGACAGTTGCAGTTTTCAGAAATGATGTAATTATCTCTGTAGCTTTTGTTGTATAACAAATAAGAACAAAATACTTTACCCTTTCAATTATACAAATACTTATAAAGGTACCTAAATACCTTAGGGGGCATCCATTCAACAAATGTGATTTTTTTGCCGTTAAATTATATAATGATGGTAGGTACGAAATCCAACTGTGGTCCGATTCACACTTGGCCGGTTATTTTATTGTAGATTGACGTAGTGCTGAAAAATACATAGGTATTGGACAAAACAACAAATAAAGCTCTCAGTAAAGTTATTTTTATTCAGCAGTTCTAGTAATATGGTTTACTAGCGCTTGTCACCGCATGGTACGGTGGCCGGGTCACGGCGGTATGACGTGATGTGATGTAATTATGTCTTGATTATCAAACGATTTCAAATTGATCTCTATTTTTGTAAAGCTGAGAAATCGTGTTATATTAAAATTGAATTTTGGGTAGGTCAGTTAGGCGGGATCATCATCCTCCGAGCCTTTTCCCAAACTATGTTGGGGTCGGCTTCCAGTCTAACTGGATTCAGCTGAGTACCAGTGCTTTACAAGAAGCGACTGCCTATCTGACCTCCTCAACCCAGTTACCCGGGCAACCCAATACCCTTGGTAAGACTTGTCTGACTTACTGGCTCTTACTACCCGTGACGACTGCCAAGGATGTTCAATGACAGCCGGGACCTACAGTTTAACGTGCCCTCCGAAAGACAGGCATTGGTGTCCCAGATATACTTAGACAGTACATACAAACTTAGAAAACTTGCCTACTTGCCTGACATAGAGTCGAACTCACACTCATACTTGAGAGGTTGGTTCCTTAACCAGTAGGCTATCACGACTTTTGGACGCAATATTTTATTAATTTTATTGGAAGAAGCTAGTACGTTATTAACAATTTTTTTTTTGTTCTCAGGCTCTGTTACAAGACATACTGTCTCTACAAGTTGGTATAGCAGTGACGGCGGTCGCCATCTTTGTGTTCTGCATCAGTTTTATGGGGTTCTACGGAGCTATTACCAAGTCACCGTTCTTACTGTTCATGGTAAGTAAATGCAGTTTCTTATTAATGTTTAAAACAGTTTTCCCACAGTTTCATCATGTCTCGTGGGAACTTCACAAATCCATATAAAAGTTAAATGGACTACCTAACACTGAAAGAATTACCTATATTTCTGCGGTTTCACCTCAACCGCGTCCCGTGGGAACTACTGTCCGTACCGGGATAAAATATATTTACAACAATGAAAGAATTTCGGAGCATTTGGGTACAAAGAAACAAAATAATATTTCCTCTTTATTATATTAGTACCTATAGATTAGTAAATAATAAGGTTTTTTTTGTGTTTGTCTGTTTCAGTATTCAGCACTAGTCCTCCTACTCTTATTGTTGGAATGCGCTCTCCTTTACTATTTCTCAAGCAACCTTGTAGAGGTAAGTTAATTCTGTCAATAATCTCATTCATTAAGTCAAAAATCATCAAATGACCATCAATCATCCCGCTGTGGGTTAGCAGCGGTAAGGGAGTGTCCGACTCTTACTGACTAAACACCGTCGTGTTCCGTCGTAGGCCTTTTATGTACCAGGACCGCGATATCTCTTTCGAACAACCCGTAGCCCCGGCACGTGCACGAGGTCTCAGGTTCAATTCCCGGGACGGGCCAAATTCACTTTGTGGGTTTTAAAATCTTTTACAAAGCTGCTGAAGTAGTCGGTCTTATACCCTCGTGCCTGGAAGGGCTTGTAAAGCGTCCCCGAATGCTACTCAGTAGCAGTCGTTGTTACAATTCCACGTCAAAGGCGGTCAGGTGGATTTGAGACAACTCTGTCTGCAATACACTAGGGCTTGTTAGGTGATTAAACTTGCAGCTTACTCGGTAAGTAGAAGACCTGATTAAACGAGGTACTGTGTTATGAACTATTTAGTTATACATGATCTAAAACTGCTAGTCTGGAAGAATTTAAAAATAAACTAAATTGTAATGATTACAGAAAGGCTTGCAAGATGATGGACTCTGGACTCACGCCATGAGGCTCGCCTTCAAATGCTGTGAACACAAGTAAGTTTTACCTACTTAAAAGTTTTATTTCCAACTCAAAATCATTTATTCAAACTTGACTGCCAAACAGTACATACAAAAGACGGCCCCCAAAACGCCCACCCTTCACCACTTCCTATGTGTTATTGCTGGGAAGAAGAAGTGGCGCAACAAACTCCCCAGCAACACATGTCTGTCTGTAGGTTAGAAGAACCTTTCAATTATGTTTTATACATAAATTGACATTGGTTTACATTGAGTGTTTTGCAATATGCAATGTGCAATATTGACATGAAAAATGATTTTATAAAACCACCACATGCTAGCTAGCAATTAGCCTACATACCTACATACCTTAGAAATAGGCCTTAGCGCTTTTCAAACGTTACACTAAACGTATCTCTCCGGTGGTGTCGGATTACCGCCGCATCGCGCTATGAGAGTGAAGGCATAATCAGTGCACCTGTGTCTGCGCAAATGCTCGTGCACTATAATATGCCCTGCGCAGCTGATCTCCTTATATGAGAACAGCCGCCGTGGGCGACTGGATGCCTTTACTGACTAGGTATATACTTAGTTATGGTAATAATAGTTTTCTCAATTGTTTTAGCGCCACAATACCTGATGTTAAGAAACCCCCTTGGTCTTGCTGTGGTCCCGAAACCTACCCTGACAATTGCACATCAACTATGGTGGTCAAAAAGGTATAGTATCTTTATCATCAGCTTTGTATCGCCCCACTGCTGGGCTGCGGCCTCCTCTCACACGGAGAAGGATTGAGCGTTAATCACCACGCTTGCTCAATGCGGGTTGCTGATTTCAGAATTTAAAATCGTGTTTCCTCGCATATTGCAAACTTTTAGTCGATTGATAGTTTTTTTGGGCTCAAGATTCAGTATCTATAGGGATTAGTACACATTACAAAGATCAGGCAATTGGCCGGTGGTATCAGATCGACTAAAAACTTTGATTGAATTCACGAGTTTGCTCTCCATCAAGTCTACTATTGGCCGACTTTAGTTTAGTCTGCAGTGTTCGTAGAAGTCGGTTATTTTAGGTAAAAATGTTTTTTTCTTACTTTTTCAGGATTGCCAACCATCTATAGTGAGTTGGCTGGAACGCTACCAGTTGCCAATATACACATCTTTAGCATTAATCCACGTGATATTGTCGTCCTGCTCTATCGTACGACGATCGTGTCATGCGTCTCGCTCTTACAGCTAGCGTTCGCTGCGGCGCGTGAGCGGTGAGTATTTTGTCTCTTTTTAACCGACTTCCCAAAAAAGAGGTTGTCAATTCTGAGGTTTATATTTTGTTTGCGCATATATCCGTAGTTTACCAACCGATTTGAGCAATTCCGTTTTTTGAAAAGGCATCATCATACCCTGACTGGTTGTGAAACTTACTGGCTCTGACTACCCATAACGACTTTCAAAGATATTCAAATTAGGTACAATGTTTATAAAAAGTTCTTCCCAGCAAAAACACATACGAAGTGGTGAAGGGTGGGCGTTTTGGGGGCTGTCTTCTGTAAGTTGCCAAGTTTGAATAAATGAGTTTTGATTTTGATTTTGAAAATATTTAAAATCTCATATTAAAATAATTTCTTTGTGAAACCGCGGGCGGCAGGCATTGATATACAAAATGTTTGTATATCTTAGGTTTTTTGTAATATATCAATGGCGGAAGGTAATTCAATATAAAAATCCTATTTCTTCCAAGTAAAAAATATTGCTAGCGCTGGTTTTGTTAAACATTTGGTTTATTTGCAGTGAAATGATTTATTTGACGTATATTTGATGTGCATTCAATAATATCCCTTTCTTTTCTAGCTTCACCAAACCCTGATCCTCCGGAAGGTGCAAGAGTGCGAGCTGGTTGGAGTAGCCGCGTGGCTCCCACAGTAGAACCTTCCAATGAGGATGTCATCATGCTGGTCGTCGGCAGAGCTAGGATAGGATGGGTAGACAAATAGGATAAGCTGGGTAGATAGGGTGGCTGAGTTGGGTAAAAAGTGAGGGGTTAGAATGAGTAAGCGTGACTTTTTTTTTTAACGACGTCAAAAATCATCAAATGACCCCTCCCGCTGTGGGTTAGCAGGAGCGAGGGAGTGTCAGACTCTTACTGACTAAAGACCGTCGTGTTCTGTCGTAGGCCTGTTATGTGCCAGGGCCGCGGTATCTCTTTCGAACAACCCGCAGCCCGAGTAAGCGTGACTAACAGCCAGTTTCTTCATCAAAAGTAAAAGCCAAAGTAATGTCATAAAGTAAAAGTAACGGTCAAATTCGTTTTTTCAAGGCTAAAGTGACAGCAAAACTAATAGATAAAACGAATTTGACCGTTACTTTTACTTTATGACATTACTTTGGCTTTTACTTTTGATGAAGAAGCTGGCGGTAAGTTGGCTAAGTGGCAAAGTTGAGTGAAATGAACTGTGTGGCTAAGTTTGGTACAACGATGACAGTGGCTACGTTTAAGGGTCGTTAGATATAGGAAATAATGTAAATAATTTAAACAAAAAGTGTAAATTGCAGCTTCAATATTTTATATCAAAGTTTTTATGAACTTTGTAATTAATTTTACATTAAGTATGTATTTTAACTTAAGGTACTTTCTAGTATGTATTGTATATTTTTCATAAATAACTCTTTATCTGCTATGAAAAAAAAATTATTGTAAATAAAAATCAAAAATAAACTACATTAGGTAGACGTTTTATTTTATTTGTATGTATACTTTATGATATTCTATGGCGAATTGTAAAAAAATAACCTAATCCATTCAGTGATTTTTATAATTTACAACATCATGTGTAAAGCAGAGATAAAGTTAGGAGTATCGAATGTTTTTATTAGTTGACAGCTGTCAGTTTTCAAGGGAGAGTTTCAGTTGTTTGTAATGACTGACTCTTATATGGTGTTCTTAATCTCGCACATTTTTATTCTATTTTGTTAGATTTTTTTTACGTATTTTTTTTTATGGTAATCGACTTATATTAACCAGTATATTAACGTATTAAATTCAATGTACGACACACCCGATATAAAAGAACATTGATTAGGCGTCGAAGTATTAGGAAAATAAATGCACGAACAAATTATATATTGTAGAAATTAGGCTAGGTAGAGATTTGCCTATGTGATAGTTTTTTAATGCTCAATAAAGTTTATAATTTTACAATCTTGTGTTTTATTACTAACAACTGTTTCCCGCTATTTCATCACAGGTATAGTTTTTTTTTTGTTTAAAAAAATGTATTTTGTCGTACCTACTTACGGACTTTTTACACAAATGCATATTAAAGAAATAAACTATGTGGGTACTAGATAAAATATAGATTCAACTCTCTTATCTAATATTCATCATCATCCTCCGAGCCTTTTCCCAACTATGTTGGGGTTGGCTTCCAGTCTAACTGGATGTAGCTGAGTACCAGTGCTCTACAAGGAGCGACTATCTGACCTCCTCAATCCAGTTACCCGGGCAACCCGATACCCCTTGGTTAGACTGGTGTCAGACTTACTAGCTTCTGAACACCCGTAACGACTGTCAAGGATGTTCAATGACAACTCACTTAAAACTGTTAATAATTTATTAACATTGATTTTAAGCTGCATTTTATTTTTAATATTGTAAACCTTTATTAATCAAGTGCCTACTCAAAAGCTTGAAAGGTTATATTTATTTTCCCCTTTGTCAATGGTAAAGTTGCAAGTAGTTCAGGCAGTTAGCAAAACTTTTTGTTCGACCCTCTTTGCTCCAATTCTTGTGAACTGCATTAGCTGGTTCACACGCGAACGCTAATTGGGTCACTTTGAAATCGATAGTTCTTTGTTTAACTATATTTCGTTGTAAAAGGGAGTATTCCTGACTTTATTTTTAATACTTTTTTATTTGAAAGTAACTCTAATTGTCGCTCTTTTACGCTAAAACTATTAACGATTTTTAAATGAATATTGGTAACTGTATTACAGAGAGTCTAGAATCTGAGAAGGGTAAAATAGGCTACTTTTTATCCGGGTACAGGAAGTTGTACCATTTATTTCTTTGGGATCGTCTGTTTCTTAAAACATCTGTTAATTTTGATTTCTCCTCCACCTAAAGGTTGACTGGTAGAGAACGCCTAAGGCGTTAAGTCCGCCTTTGTAGGTACATTGTTTTTTGTAAAATGTGTGCAAAAAGTATAAAAAATAAATAAATAAATTTCATTTTAAGTCATTGTTAACAATTGATTTGAGAAAACTGTCGTTAAATGTTGTTAAAGTTGTCTCAGAAGGGCTCCAGCATGTTGGCTTCGGCCCACTTTCGCCTTCCAAAAATCCGGGACTCTATAGTCCCTTGTAGCAGAGGGAGATATAGGTAAATGAAAGACTAAAATATTTTTCGGTGGACATGATTTTAATGATTTCATAATTGACTTAATTTTAATAATACCATAATTATTAATATTTAAAAGCAAGACAATACAATAGATTCATTTCAGTAATAATATCCAGGTCTGCCATCGTACGTCTTTTGCGCATCAAGTATGGCTGTGAGCTGATTAATTCTCGTCGTTTCATGAGAAATTGCTGGCTTTTTCACCTGAAAACAAGAATTAATTAGATCTTTATCTATACATTACTTTACATTAAAACTTATATTAATTAAAACCTGATGACTTTGTATGTTCTGTTGGGTACCTACAGGTCGTCGTCGTTAAGGGTAGTTAGAAGCCAGTAAGTCTAACAACCAGTCTTATCAAGGGGTATTGGGTTACCCCGGTAACTGGGTTGAGGAGGTCAGATAGGCAGTCGCTCCTTGTGGCACACTGGTACTCAGCTGCATCCGGTTAGACTGGAAGCCGACCCTAACACAGTTGGGAAAAGGCTCGGGAGATTTCTCTCACCTTGACAGCTGTAGTCTTCACAACCTTTTTTTCTTCCCGTCTTGCAATAGTCCTGAAGAGTCTGGCTAGTAAGAAGTACAAGATCTCCACGAAACTGATGAAACTCGCGCCGAGGAATAGGCCAGCTGCTCCTCCGAACGATACTGTCAAGACAAGTGAAGTTAATTTTTAACAGACTTCCTAAGAAGGAGAATCTCAAATCGTCGGATTTTTTTATTTTTTTCTTCGTATATTTAAACAATAAAGATGAAACATTTTTTTTTATTTATTACCCTAAAGGCTCCGAAACTACTGAACCTATTAAAAAAATTCTTTCACTGTTGGAAAGCTACACTCTTCCCGAGTAACATAGGCTGTATTTTGGCCCGGTAAAAGCACGAGTTACTACGGGACGCGCATGTTTTACTGGCTGTTTACCACCGGTTTCACTCGTTTCACCCGCGTCCCGTGGGAGCTACTGCCCGCACCGGGATAAAATATAACCTATGTTACTCGCAGATAATATAGCTTTCTAATGGTGAAAAAATATTCAAAATCGGTCGTTTTTGAGTTTATCCATTACCAAACAAACAAAGTTTTTCCTCTTTATAATATTAGTATAGATAGACTAAGGAAAGATGGATGGATTGCCTGAAAAATTACATGAATAGGAAGGGACTGAGTGTCAGTATGACGAGTGACAGGGGAAAATGGAAGAGGATGACATATTGCGCCGACCCCAAATAAAATTGGGAACTGGGCAGGAGGAAGAAGAAGAAGTATAGTAAGGAAAGTAAAAGACGTAGTACAGAGCTGATCTCCTCACCCACTAAGTCCTGGAAGTGGAAGACAATCTCCCTGGTGTACCTCGTCCTCGGAGCTTGCACTGTGAACTTCACTGAGCCATGCTGGTTGAAAGGGTGACGATCCCTAAAAACAAATAACTCAGTACCTAATCACATAAAATTAAATACGTTAATACTGATTAATATAATCTCGATAAGCACAAAGAAAAACATGATTTTTCAAACAAAGTAAATCTGTAGAATAAAAATGTGCGAGAATTAGAACACCATATAGGCACCGTGCGTAGCGATGACCTTGCCACCTCGTGACTTATATCCGAAACTTTCCCTCAAGTGTCAAAAATTGTACTATCAAACCATGAAAAAAATTCTGAATATTCGTGTTAAATTTTGCTAATTTCAGTTATCAAAATGTATTGTTGTATTGCTGGATGCTGTAATACATCCAAAAAAAAACTCCAAGGGTGTAAAATTTTACTATTTCCCTACTAATAGTACTCACATACCATGGCTTAGGGATAAAAGAATTAAATGGATAAATGCAGTTGTAAAACACACGTAATACTTTAATACTTATTTGTGGAATTGGAAATAACTCTGTCACTCCTTTATCATAACCCAGTAACTGTCGGTACGTTGGTTTGCCCCATTGTTGTGCATAACTGGTTTTCGATTCTGCACTTTCTGCAGAATTTACGTAATGCACTAAGGCACAGACGTGCTTACATTGTCCTTATAGACCTGCCTTGCATTTACAAGTTGCACTTTTAATGTTTCTATTGCAATCAAGCTGAAAGGACAGAGATAAAAATTAAAAATAGAAATAATGATTTTCTAAAGATATTGTACCTAATAACAATTAATTTAAAAAAGGTACTTACTGTTATCTTAACATCATATACATTTGAAATTTTTGTCTGAGCAACAATTTTGCCAGTTAATATTGTTTCTTGTTCTTGGCCAACTGTTTCTATGACATCAAAAACATGGCCCGACTCGAATAGCTTTTGGCCTTTTGATATATTTTGACCACGCTGCCGATCATTGTTTATTGGTAGAAAACCATATTTTATAATTTTAATCATTGTATTTTATATATTATATTTTTAATCATTGTAAAATCACATTTACAGACTAGACAGTGACAACCAATGGGTTTGGAAAGTTTCTTTTTTTACTCGCACGGTGTCTCTACTGTCGGGATTATAACGCCATCTATAGTTTACGCACGGTGCTTATAAGAGTCAGTCATTACAGACAACGAAAATTCTCTCTTGAAAACTGACAGCTGTCAACTGGTCAAAACATTCGATACTCCTAACTTTATCTTTGCTTTACACATGATGTTGTAATTTATGAAAACGAAAATAACTTAAATATTTTTTTACCCCAACATAGTTAGAAAAGGCATGTGATGCGGAGGAATGAGAATCATGTTGTCAGGAAGATGATGAATATGAATGTGGACGGATATAGTGGAAGAGGAAGACCAAAGAAACGATGAATGGATTGTGTGAAAGTAGATATGGTAAGAAAGAATGTTACTTGTGAGATGATGGCAGATAGAAGAGTATGAAAGGAGAAAACATGCTGCGCCGAACCCAAATAAAATTGGGATAAGGCCCGGAGGATGATGATGATGAGTTGGAAAAAGGTTCGGGAGATGGTCTAGATTCTTTATCTTTAGTTACGTAAGTATTTTTCAGAAAACTCACCAGATCTGATCAGCAGTAGATATTTCCTTGTAAATGCAGTCGATGCACTGCGGTGAGCAGGCACACTTCTCACCGTTGTTATTAGATAGCTTCTGCTTGAAGCTGGCTAAGCACCACATGCCTTTAGGAGTGCAGGGGGGACCCTCTGAAATAACCAGTTAAACGTCTGAAATAAGGCTTACTAAAATTAAAGTCCAAGGCAAAGTCAAAGTCAAATGCTGCGGGTTGTTCGAAAGAGATACCGCGGCCCTGGTACATAAAAGTCCTACTACGGAACACGACGGTTTTTGGTCAGTAAGAGTCTGACACTCCCTCACCGCTGCTAACTCATAGCGGGAGGGGTCATTTGATGATTTTTGACGTCGTTAAAAAAAAGTCAATGTCAAATTCCAAAGTGGGTTGAAAGTTTTACTGTTCTTGTGTTTTTGAAGGGAATCATCAAATGATAACTCCCGCTGTGGGTTAGCAGCGTGAGGGAGTGTCAGACTCTTAAGGGGGTGATAGACGGGCGAGCAAGTACGCGTACTTATGGCTCGACGACCTTTTTCGCTCGTGTGTCACCCTAAGTACGCGTAGGTACTTTAAAAGCGTCGAGTAAGTTCGTCGGCGATCCAACCGGTTTGAAATTTTGCTCGTAGCTCGTCTTGGCTCGTACGTGTGGCAGCACTGCGAGCCGCGAGCCGCCATTTTGTTTCGCCAGTCCGTGGACACGCACGCTTCCGAAATAACCCTTGTCTTTGGAAAATTAGAAGCAACGAGTACAAAGACAAATATTTGAAGCTTCAAGGTTATCTTAATTTATTAGAAATTATACGGAAGGTAGAAAGAGATGCTACGATTGAGAACGTCAAGAAAAAAATTAATTCATTAAGGGCTGGGCTGGACTAAATTTACATGGGATAAACGCTGTCTTTTTGTAAGCCAGTTCTTAACCCACACTTTTCGCCTTTGTCTATTGTTTTTAGTTTTTGAAATGTAATACGATATAATTCCTAAATAACACAAAGCTTCTTCTGTCGAAGACATCGCGATACATAATGAGTAAGCTTCACGTGTGTCACTACGTCGAGCCGAGCCGAGTTCGCGATCTTAAAAACCGCGTACTTTAAGTATGCTCGTCTATCACCCACTTTACTGACTGAAACCCACCATGTTCCTTCTTAAGCCCTTTGTGTACCAGCGCCGCGGTAACTCGCGCGAACAATCCCGCAGCCCCGGCAGGGTTTTAGAGTCTAGATTCAACAGATATGGCATATGGCATACTAGCCGCCCCCGTATAGTTCGGTTATAATATCGTGTTTCCAAGAAAATTCTTCAAAAGTCCGGGTTAAAAACTATCCTATTTTGTTTCTCAAGTTCAACTCTATCTCTGTGCTAAATTATATTAAAATCAGTTCAGTGGTTTAGACGTGAAAGCGTAACAGACAGACAGACAGACAAAGTTACTTTCGCATTTATAATATTAGTAGGTACCTTCGTAAAAGTAGTAGAAAGGTACGCAGCCGCAGTATTCTTTCGCCAGTTTGCTTCTGCACGCCAAACGACACGTATTTGTACTGTGGACCTGAAAACGTAGGTACCTAAATAAAATTACCTAAAGTAGCATTTGTTTGTGTGCTTGAAGGCTCCGAAACTACTGATCCGCTTTGAAAAATACTTTCACTGTTAGAAAGCTACACTGTTGGACACCAATGACTGTGTTTCGGATGGCACGTAAAACTGTAGGTCCCGGCTGTCATTGAACTTACTTGGCAGTCGTTACGGGTAGTCAGAGGCCAGTAAGTCTGACGCTAGTCTAACCAAGGGGTATCTGGTTGTCCCGGTAAGTGGATTGAGGAGATCAGATAGGCAGTCGCTCCATATAGCACACTGGTACTCAGCTACCATCGATTAAACTAGAAGCCTATATCTTGGACACCAATGGCTGATAAAAAGGTGAAGGAAAACATTTTGTGGAAACCAAGACTATATAGTCTGAAATCACCAACCCGCATTGAGCAAGCGTGGTGATTAACGCTCAATCCTTCTCCGTGTGAGAGGAGGCCGCAGCCTAGCAGTGGGACGATAACAAGGCTGTAACAGTAACAGTAACAATATTTGGGAAAAGGCTAGGCAGAACCCTACCTTTCTCCCACTAACAGCTGGCTCATCAGTGTACAGGCAACCTCTTCGCGATGGCTGCAAGTCCTCAACTCCTCGGCCACAGCGGGTCTCAGTGACACTCAATTCCGTGTTCCTTACGAGTGTCAGAATGACTTCTGAAGGCTTGTGCGTTAGGTCCATCACGTCATATGGGGAGTGGACGTAGAACTAGAAATAAATTTTCATGTTTACCCGACTGTCAAGGAGGGTTATTTTTTTATCGTCATCGTGTATCGTCGGTTATAGTTATCGGCACGAATCTTGAGCTCTGACCTTCACCTGCGCAGAAGTAATTTATTGAGTCCCTTTTGTGGTATGAAGTGAGGCGCGAGGGCGGGCTAAGGCGGTGATTGGCCCGCAGTGCATCGTGTCATAGCCGTGTCATAGCTAATAAATTACTTCTGCGCAGATGAAGGTCAAGATTCGTGCCGATAACTATTGGCGATGCAAAGATTACGCGCACGCCTCTAGTGGCGACATTAAGAAGCTGTCTAAGAACGACACTGACAGCCTTTTCTATACAATTTATGTCACGATAAAAATTGTCACTTTTTTTTTTTTAATTTGACGTGCGGTATTTTGACACAAAATGTACGGATATCTGTCAAAGTGTCGTTCTTAGACAGCTTCACAATTTTGACACTAGAGGCGCTAGTTAGAATCTTTGCATCGCCAATAGAAGCTATAAGAAAAATCTTAGAGAAAGAAAAGTATTGAAATCACAACCCTTCAAAGTTTTTTGCTGGGGAGAAGTGGCGCAACAAACTACCCAGCAACACATGTCTATCTGTTAAGTTTGAAGACTTACAGTACCCACACCCTGCAAACTGTCGTCCTCCAATAGTTGCATTACAGACATACACATACAGAGCAAAACACTAACGGCCAGTTTCTTCATCAAAAGTTAAAGTTAAAGTAATGTCTAAAGTAAAAGTAACGGTCAAATTCGTTTTTTCAAGGCTAAAGTGACAGCAAAACTAATAGAAAAAGCGAATTTGACCGTTACTTTTACTTTAGACATTACTTTAGCCATAACTTTAACTTTTACTTTTGATGAAGAAACTGGCCGTAAGTAACCTGATGGTAACTTACATAAGCTGTGGATGGTACATCCATGATGATGTAGCAGCTAAGAGACGAGTATTTACACGTCTCCGGCCAGCTCATACTATCGTTAGGGTTCACTTTCCTGTAAGAAAACTTACATGATAATACTTTCAGGCACAGAAAAAGTCCAAAAAGTCGTGGTGACCCAGTGGGTAAAGAACCAACCTATCGAGTATGAATGTATCGGTTCGATTCTCGGTCAAGTAAGCACCAATGCTACTTTTCTAAGTTTGTATGCACTTTCTAAGTAGGTATATCTTAGACAAAATGCAGCGACTGTGTTTCGGAAGGCATGTTAAACTGTATTGGGATTCTATAAAACTCGATCAACAACTCGCATTTCACTTCGATTCGTAATGTCATTTCATACTTTAGGGGAGGTAGGGGAGCGATGGGCACTTTTTCACATTTATTGCATAAAAAATCAGATTTTACAGATAATCAACTTTTATTGCCATTTCTTATGTTTGGCTAGATAAAATCAAAGAGCTATCCTAAAAATTACAATCAGTTTCAACATTACGAGATATTTAAACGGTTTAAATAAAACCGTCGACACGTCAAAATTTTGTTTAGTCTGACATGCTTTAGTTGGTACTTACGTAGTGTTTAAAGTTACTTTTTGCTTTTTATAGGGTTTATCGTTTATAACATTTTGTCATAATAATTGCGTACTTTTTTGGGTCGGGGGTTTTTTTTAATTTATAATTTTATTTTATTTCATGGTTTTTTAAAGGAGCTCCTTAATGTTTCCTTCTTTTTATGATGGGTTCGCTAATGCGATCTCAGCCAAAGGAAGCTGTTTAACAATCCTCATGACAAACTGGCTCTGGGAGAATTGCACTGATTGAGAAACAATAAAGATGGACCTTTGTTGATCCAGGGTTATATATCATTCTAGGGTTTCATCCGCCACATCCCATTTCCAGAATTAGGTTCTCGTCAATTAGAAACATGAAGAAAACTAGTCAAGACAAATTAAACGAGCCCAAACTCGATGGGTTTACTAAAAGGCAGTTCAGGGTTACCTATCTTCGTGTCCTAACAGCAGACCAGCTCAGTGGTTCCAGAAGACATTAGTATTTCAAATTTTAGATCCCACATATGCTTGCAAGTAAACTGAGCGTGTAACATTCCTATCACACCTAACAAACGAGCTGATGACCTTGATATACAACACCCCGTCGTTTTTGCGTCGGGGGTTAAAAAGAATGGTTTGCGACGGGAAATTCCTAAAGATTTAATATAACGAGCAATACAAGAGGTATCAAAAGGTTAAAAAATAAAATTAACAGCTGATAAATATGGAGTCCCTAGATCAAGTTGGCAACGGTACCTGAAACAAGATTCTATAAAGGATTTTTAGCGCAGATTTATAACCTCACAAATTTTCACTGAAGAAGAAGAACAAAAATTTACAAATTATACATTACATGGTATGTCCAAGCCTCCCTACCATAGGGAGCATTGGACACTTTTGACTTAGTTTATAAAAAAAAAAATCGGTAAAAAAACTTAAGTAAAACGGTTTTATCTTATGTGCACTGAAAACTAGAAAATAAAAAATAGTTACTTACCTGTCAACCTACGTAGGTGGTTAGTCCCGGTCATATTAGACTAAAATAAAAACGTGGGGCCTAATAGGTGTGGATTGCATCGACTTACTATAATCGTAACTGGAGATTTTGACAATCAATCATTAATAATAGAAAATACACATACCTTTCATTAGTTTTCTCTTTATAACGATCCGAAACCGCAACAAAATATTTAAGTACTTTTACGAGTGTTTGTTCTTGACAACTCACAGAAATGACAGATAGTCTATGGATGAACACCGTTACCAGTCGGTAACGTAAACTACCCAATAAAAAAAAAACTATGATCAAATCAGAATAAAAGGACCCCCCCCCCCCCCTTTTAATCTGATTTCATCATGTCTCCCAACTGCCCATCTCTCCCCTACCTCCCCTATAGATAGACAGATTTTGGCAGATCTGTCAAAATCTCGACTTTAATTTAGTTCAACTTGTCAACACGCTCGATAGTGTAGCGCTAGTGTAGTTTGACAATGTCAATCACGAAACTTTAAGGTAGAATTCCGTGGGTCGCGATTGTCGCAGCCGCGCGCGACAAAAGTCAACCTTTGATTATATATATGTCTAGATGGAGTGTCACCATACAATCCCAACAAAGAAGCAGAGACAAAACTGTTATGCATGTGTGCGTGTAGATGTCATTTTACACTGCGCGTTGACGTAAATAATGATACCAGCTTCTACGATGCTCCCATAAATAATGAAAAAAAAATAGACTAATTAAATAAGTTTGTTTACATAGTGTTATTCGGTTTAACTATAACTTTATAGAAAATTGAACCTTGCTTGGCACTGCTCCTTTTGTAAGTCTTCGGCGCCCTATCTTGTCGACAGTACTCATGTCCTTGCTGTGGAAGTGATCGGAACACACTACGGTATTTTTTGCTGGTGTCCACATCGCACCTCCGTGGCTTTTTTTAATGCGGTCTGACTCCTAACAATATGATTACTTGGAATTCTAAAAAAAATTATGTTACGTCGATGACCATAATTTACTAATCAAATAATAGTAGATAATATTACGGAGAATCAGAAAATGTCTATCCGAGCAATAAAAATAGAAATTATACCTATTATTTTTTTGCGCAGTGCTTAAAAAAATATCCTTTATACATAACATAAACATGTGAAGTTGGGAAAATGAAAAACAGAAACTGGCAACACTGATACAATATGGCGTGATTTAATAAACATAATTACAAAAAACAAATATTTATTTTCTGGGTCAGTTACCGATGATAGGTGATGTTATTGGCCCTTTTTAGCCTTCCTTTATAATTCCGGCAGACTTTAATTGCACATGTCGTCATTTTACCTCTGTTATTTGTATTTTAGTTAGCGCGCGTAATACGTTTTGACAGTTAAGCGGCACGATCTGTTCTGATTGACAGGAAAGCTAATGTCGATGAACAGTACATTGACATTTTTTTCCACGCTTGCGCGCACTCGACGCTACATCTAGACATATATATAATCAAAGAAGTCAACCTATGAAAATGTATGGCACCGCTGTCGAGGGCCGCGACAGTCGCGCGCGGACGACGAATTTCGTGAGCCGCTGGCGGCCGTACGCTTCTCAACATGGTCTAGCGCTTAATAACATCTATAGAATTTTAGTAAAACCAGAATTAAATTGTTGACAATGCCGCGAGCAGCTTACGAAATTCGTCGGCCGCGCGCGACTGTCACGGGCCTCGGCAACGGTGCCATACATTTTCATAGGTTGACTATTGTCGCGTCCACGGAATTCTACCTTTAGATCGAAGTCGAAGTGAGAGTGATGTCGAAGTGAGTTGTGATATTTTATAGAATCGACATGCTGTGTAGGTTCCGGCTGTCATTTGGCAGTCGTTACGGGCATTCAGAAGCCAGAAAGTCTGTCAACCAATCGAAATGAAATGAAATGAAATTGTTTATTTTGCAAGTTGGACATTACATCACTTTTACACGTCATTTTAAGAACGCTGAGGATTGCATTTCCTAACTGACTGATCCCAGAGAAGAAACGCCGAAACAAACTCAAGGGTCATAGTCTCCTTTAAAGTCCAAACATGTTATAAATGAAATAATTATGTGTGAGTGTCACCATGTACGCGGTCTGGAATGGCCTTTTGAGGAAAGAGCCATATCAGGCTGGAGCTGACCAGTCCCAACAGACGGCACGCATGCATCAGTCGTCGTGTAGCTCAACCATATCTTAGGGAGCTCAACGACCTGTCACACGACGATACCAGATCTGCAGAACATTTGTACAATCTTACCAAGGGGTATCGGGTTGCCTGGTTCACTGGGTTGAGAAGTTCAGATAGGCAGTCGCTACTTAATAAACACTAGTAGGTACTTAGCTGCATCTGCTTAGACTGGAAGCCGACCCCAACATAATAGGGAAAAGCTAGGCAGATGTTATAAGATTGGCCGTTACTCAGTGTGGCACACTAGTTCTCAGCTGTACTATCCATGTACAATGGAAACCGACTCTAACACAATATATAGGAAACAGGCTAGACAGATGATGATTCTAGACAAAGTCAACTTGTGAGCCCCGACCGGGCTATGGGCTATCCATTGTTCATCTTAAATAGTCCATATCAGCAATTGCTCCATGGTACACGGTAGCGAAAAGGATTGAATGAACTGAATTTATGTCATGGCTTCTTCTTAGCGTTTATCCATTATGTCTTGTACTACAGTAAATATAGATTTTGTCAAATATATGCTATGATAATGGTCATATGAAATTTGCATGCCGGTTAAACGGTGAGACATGTAAAATACTTATGTACCTACACTGTAACATCTTGTAATACCATACCATGTTTCTAGCATATAAACTAATTTCTCAGGCTTGGTAGATGATGATAACTCACGTGATAGCCACATCAGCTAAGGCCACAGAGTTTGTGGAGTAACAAACACCGCTCTCCGTCATGACTGGGATCCATTTATACACAGCTTCGTCAGACGAACGCATTTTAACATCGCAGTCACGCATCACCTGTGTACAATATGATTTTTGTTTTAGAAAAGGTGTCATCTACGAATAATATAAGCCTACACTCGAGGTAGTTTACCCTATAAAACAAAAAAGAATCATCAAAAAACTACGGTCGAATTGAGAACCTCCTCCTTTTGGGAAGACGGTTAAAAACTAGAGTAAAATTGAACAGTAATGGCGTCCGAGGCCGATTGTCGGTCACGGCGCGGCGGTTGTTCTCATAAGGCCTCTGCCTCGAATTTTGCGGGCAGCGGGGCGGCAGCGGCGGCGGCGCGGGAGCGGCAGGATCTTACGCGTATAATCAAATGGACCGGCCCTCGAATACAGCGGCGCGGGGAGCGGGCAACGAGCGGTGAGCTCCAGTCAAACGGTGACCGCCCGCGCCGCCGCCGCTGCCGCCCCGCTGGCCGCAAAATTCGAGGCAGCGGCCTAAGGCGATCAGCCAGCTGCACAGGACATAGTATAATGCACAAGCATTTGCTTGGACACAGGTGCACTCACTATTCCTACACTCTTATAGTCCGATGGGACGGCAATCCGACACCACCGGAGAGAGATCACAAACACGACCGACATTAACGTGCTCTCCGATACACGGGTGAATCAACCACCAACTTCCAGACTACCGGCTGCTTTGTGAAAGTTAAAAAAATCGTCTTGCGCAAAATTTAAAAAAAGTAAATATCACAAATTTTGTTAGTTAAGTAATGAAATCACGTTTGTAGTTCTTTTCGTTAGATAACCCTAAAATAAGAGACACGTATTTTTACTATTCTCTCTTAAAAAAATGACAATCTCGCACAAACATACATAACTGAGAACGATTATTCCATTATTTCAATCAAAATTTTAAAATATATTCATCAACATACTTACATCAACTGCAATCTGGAACATATCAATACTGGTCTCCAAACCACTGAACTCTTCAAAAGCTTCCAAGTGAAACAGGTCAGAGTTAGCTACAGCTTCAACTAAACGGGTGTAATAATCATAATTGTCGTCAGATGGCGCTGTGTCGAAGTGTTTCTTGATTGCTGCTGGCAATTTTGTGGGATCCACTCGATTCTGAATGATAAATCACGGAGTAAGGAAAGATAAAGATAAAAAAGTCCTTTATTCAAAGTAGGCTGAAAATCAGCACTTTTTGAAGGTCTAATTTACAAAAGACAGCCCCCAAAACGCCCGCCCTTCACTACTTTCTATATGCGTTTTTGCTGGCAAGAAGTGGTGGAACAAACTCCCCAGCGGATGATGATGAGATAAGCGGAGATGCCATAATTGTACGGTGGGCATAACCAAAACGATCAGTTACGAGTGAACTAACGAGGTGTTCGGATTCTTTGAATCATCTGTCAACGATTTTTGGTATTACAAAAAAATAGGCAGGTTGCAAAAAAGGTGTATATGACGTTGTTTTTTCATAGGAGATTTTCCGTTAACACCTCCGCTAATAATTTTGTTCTATGTGGATAGAATACTTAATATTAACGCGCTTTTAGGTCGACCTGTAGGTATGTAACGGAATATGTAATGGCAGCTAAGGTAACTATTTAACCATCTTACAAGATTCCAAATTGGTAGATGTAGGTATGTAGTGATGATGACAATATAATAATATACATAACATCTAATCTTTGGCTACCCATCCTCGCTTAACTCTCAAAACAAACCTTATAGCACATGGTGACAGCAGGTACGTTAAACCGCCAGGATCTGAAGTCTTTTTCCAAGGTCACCACGGTTGGAGAATCGTTGTATCTCTGCAGCTGTCCGAGGGAGACATCTAGGGCGCCCCAGATGGCCAGAGCTGTGGCTGCTACCCATAGGATCCTGAGAATATGTACATCATCATCATCTGCTGAGCCTTTTCTTAACGTTGGGATCGGATTCCAGTCTAACTGGTGGCAGCTGAGAACCAGTGTGCCACATGGAGAGACTGCCCATCTGGGGCCCGATTCTCCTAAATTTACTTAAGCGTCCTTCGATTGACGTTCGACTCGATTCGACTGAGATCCAATCCCGACTCGATTACGATTGAAGCGTATGTGGCATTCCGCTATTTTTACTTTGAAATAAACGTTTTTATCCTTTTCTGTCATTCAATAATGAATCATTTTGTCTGCAAATGATTTACGATTGCAAAATTATTGTACAGCAAACTACCGTATCTAGACCAAAATCATCAAAATAGCAGACCAATCGCACACCAATCAAATGTCAATCGAATACGATTGGTCTTTTATTAGTAGCAGAATGCCCGATATGGTTAAAACTGCTATTGCGAGCATGTTATTGCAATTCAATTTCTATTAGATTTTGACATTATTAACTTAGGAGAATCGGGCCCCTGATCTCCACAAAATAGCTACCTGGGTCAACTATTTCACCGCGTTTCGCCCGCGTCCCGTGGTAACTACTGCCCATACCGGGATAAAACATAGCCTATGTTACTCGGAGATATTCTAGTTTTTCAACAGTGAAAGAATTTTTCAAGTCAGTTTAGTAGTTTCGAAGCGTTTATTAACTTAGTATGTGGACCCCCACAAAGGCCTGTGCCTGTCGGGGCTGCGGGATTGTTCGCGCGAGTTCGCGGCGCTGGTACATAAAGGGCTTAAGAAGGAACATGGTGGGTTTAGTCAGTAAGAGTCTGACACTCACGCTGCACCCACAGCGGGAGGGGTCATTCTCATTTGATGATTTCACATAAAAAAAAGGTTATGGAAAGGTTAAATTGCACTCAAACTTACCTCTCAATCATATGCCTTCGAGGAGCCGCAATGTGATAAAAACCATGCATGCTGGTTTCCTCACAAAACGCTTTCCCGCATCTTATCACAGCTTTCCACAAACCAGACACAAATCTGGTGATAACACCCGGTTCCTCTCGATATATCGAGTATTCCGCTGTGTACATCCTTCTAACCAGTCTTACCAAGGGGTATTGGGTTGCCCGAGTAATTGGGTTGAGGAGGTCAGATAGGCAGTCGCTCCATGTGGCACACTTGTACTCAGCTGCATACGGTAAGACTGGAAACCGACGCGACTATGCAGGTAACTATGCACTAAACTACTGCATAATTACTTGTTAGTTAAAAGCGTGACACATAATAATTATTTATTACAATTAAAAGGAACATGAAAAATGCATTAGTTAGATACTCATCTACGCTATCTAAATATATTAAAATTAAAGATGAAGATTTTTTTTTGTTTGTTTCCCAAAGGCTGCAAAACTCTTCTTCCTCCTGCCTTGTTCCCAATTTTATTTGGGGTCGGCGCAATATGTCATTCTCTTCCATTTTCCCTGTCACTCGTCATACTGACACTCACTCCCTTCCTTCCTAGATTCATGTGCAAAACTACTGAACCGATTTGAAAATTATCACACAGTTGGAAAGCTACACTCTTCCCGAGTAACATAGGTTTTATCCCGGTACGGGCGGTAGTTCCCACGGGACGCGGGTGAAACCGCGGGAAATCGGCTAGTTTCTACTAAACGAAGTTTTCCTTGAATTATTTTAGTACCTATTTTGTTGTTGTTCTTTTTTTCCAGTTAACTTTGGTTCATCATTTACCTGCTCTTATTTCTAGTTAGTTTGCTCCGAATGTTGCTGAAAATTAAAACTAACCTAACCTAACCCTGATCCCCAATAAATGGATTATCTAACACTGTAAGAATATTTCAAATCGGACCAGTAATTCTTGACA
The DNA here is from genome assembly GCA_033682625.1 of Helicoverpa zea x Helicoverpa armigera. Lineage (NCBI taxonomy): Eukaryota > Metazoa > Arthropoda > Insecta > Lepidoptera > Noctuidae > Helicoverpa > Helicoverpa zea x Helicoverpa armigera. The sequence goes on from JAWIIS010000031.1 coordinate 5,384,558, forward strand.
TAAGCGTATATCTTTATATCTCATACATACTAAGTATTCAGCTACCTACATTATATTAATACAGATATGATGTAGTTGTTTAGGTAGGTAATTGTCTAATAAAAGACCCCAAATCTTATAAAGGGGAGATTCCGCCAGTGTGCAGCGCTGTGACGCACACAAATGTATCTCGTGGTGTACTCGCTGTAGCAAACAGTAACAAATTGCGTGCGAACATTTGTAAAATGTCTTTCTCGTTTTTTTGATAAACAACTTAACAAAAAAGTGTTTCTTACTTCCGATATTTGTATTTTATTTATGTTTGTTCGCTCCGACGTTTACCGACGATTTGAACAATTCTTTTTTTTTGTTTGAAAGGGTATAATTCCCAAATGGTCCTATTGTTATCAGGTCCAAGACCTGATGATGGAAACCCTGAGATATTCAGGTCATAAAGAAGGAGCTTCTCAATTCGATGTTTTGAGTACCTATAAATATGCTTTGCTCTTCTAGTTACATTGAAAAAGTTTTTAGCGAGCAAATGTACCACGAACAATATTGGTGGAACCTCGCCATTAGGTAGAGGAAGTGAAGCATATTTGGAATACCAGTTTGTTTTTTGAAAATAAATTGAAGGAGAAACGGGATAGCTCAATAAAAAATACATTAAATTATTGTCAAAATATTAAAGAAAAATGGCGAACTTGTATGTAAACTGGGACCCATTGATATAAGATTCGTACATAATTGAAACTTAGTACTACTTGTAGATCTATACGAAACTAACAAAAAAGCAAATGGATAATGAGTTGCAAAAGTTGGAAGAAAAAAGTTATGCAAGGTAGAAGATTATAACCTAAAAATCTCAAAACGAAAAGAATATTTGTGAACTAGGAACTTGGTGACCTGGTTTAAACTATAGATGAACGTCTTAAAGATCGCCTTCACTGTTTGTTCAGCGTAGGCATCCGATAAAAGTGTGGGCAGCGCAGACGCCGCGACTACCTACGTTGTGCAGGCGTCGCGTTGTCACGGCATCAGTGTAAGGGTGACAAATCAACATCGAGCTGTGCTGGACTGTGCTGTTTTTAACTCGGCCGTCTGTTTGTTTTAATGAGGATACAAACAAACCATGGTGTGCAGCGCTGTGCGAGGCAAGCTCTGTTTAGTTGACCAAACATAGCACGGCCTAGCAAAGCTCGATGTTGATTTGTCACCCTTGACTTTTGAGGGTTAATGCATGCGCAGTATTAGCCCTACAGGTGACCGTCGCATGCACCGCGTTACTGCAGTTATGTACAATTGTGCGACTTCTGCGCCGCAGCGGAGAAGTCGCACAATTTTATTGTAGTGTCGTTACGTTAGCGCAGCGTGCCGCAACAACGTAGCGCAGGCGTCACGTTGTTATAGCTCAGCAGCAGTGTGGGTAAAAACATACAGGTGTTAAACTATTACATAAAAATATGTTTACTAAATGAAACAATGCACTCATTATTAAAAACATAGTTTATTTACTTTTTATCACAACATAGAAGGAAGAGGATAATGAATTTATGACGCGGATAAACCCATCTCTGCACTTTCTCAATTATCTGAGCATTTTCATCCAATACACGATGTCTTCGTAATCGTGCAATGCGTAATTGGCAATTGACACAACGCATTTTGTACAGTAAATAAGTCCAAATCACTTGCAAATCGGAATCCAAAGATAAATACGGTAGTCGTTATGCAGAATAGTCAGTCCAAATAGAAAGCCAAGTCGTCAAAAAGTAATACACAAAATCGCATTCAAATCCCAAGTTAGCCGTTGAAAACAAAACCAAACATGGAATGACAGTACACAGCACTGACAGCAGCTTCTAGCCACAAACGTTCCAATTTGCGTTCGCACAAAAAAGGTTAGCAATACAACATGCTAGCGTTGTAATTATTATTTACTAAATGTGTACTTTGCTTATTCATTGTTGCTGTTTCTATTTTACTTTTTAAGTAAAAAATACAAGAAAATAATAACTGCCAAACGTAGACGTCCACAAGTGCACACGATGAATCTACTTAATAATTAACTATGAAGATAGGAACGTACTCAGTGGTGACACACGATCATGCGATGCGTTCGCAAACTGCATGTTATCTAATTTTTAATAGATTTAGTTTATTTCTAACTTTTAATTCCCATGAGCTAAAAACTCAATATTTTTTATATAATCCTCTATCAAACTTGTTATTAAAATTCATATAGATTTGCAAATAAATGATCTTTAAATCATGTGGGTCCATTTTCGCCATTCTTCTTTAATAATGAGAACAATCAAATATAAAAAATACCAGATATATTATCAAAATGCCTATTAAACTAAAAATACTCCAAAAACGTGATTTGACTTAGGGTGCAGATAATTTGGAATATAGTATTCCAAATTATATTCATTTTTTTTCTTTGAAAATTGCTAACACTTTTTCTTAGAAACTAATAGAATTCTAATATTTTTATAGTCATTGGCTCTTTACAAAAAAAGAAACTTACAAATAAATAAAACCGACTCCCAAAAAAACTGAAAAGCAAAATAAACACGGTATTCCAAATTAACAACACACCAACCTAACTTAAAATTAATGTCAAATTTTTTGTTCTAGAAATATTCACAAAATCATAGTAATATCTTAAACTAACAAGGTCACTCCGCAATTGAAATAATTACAATAAAGATTTAGAGTGTTACAGCAAATGATTACCACTGATTGCATTCTTACCGAAAAAGTTTTCAAATCAGGCGTTTCGTTCGCTGGGGGCTGGTAGCCGAAATGTCAAGATGGCGTCCTGTTTTTAATGCTGTATGGCTTTGTTTATCGTTTGACGTTATGTTTACGGCATAAAAACTCAGATGGCGTTTATATATAATATATTTAGATATCGAAGTATTCCAAGTTACCTGCAGTATTCCAAATATGCTGCAGTTCCTCTACCTAATAGTAGTTGAATCACCAAAATCTACAATTGAAAAATTCGTTGCAAAACTGATACACGCTACAAACTAAACAGTCAACCGACAGTTGACCCGATGGTTAGCACAAACTTCAATTTGTTTTCAAGGAAATCTTGATAACAATCAAAGTTGTCAGTCGATCTGATACCATCTTTGTAATGTGCGTACTACCATTCATCTTCATACTGATTTACGAGCCCGAACGAACTATCGGCCGACTAAAAGCTTGCAGTGTATTGAAGTATATCTTATTTATGTTATTGTTATTAATATAAATACTCTTTTTATCTAAAGTTCCGTGATAATAGTTTAATTATTAATAATAAACAATTGTTCAGACGGTATTGAACTATGTATATTGTGACACGAACAAAATGTTAGTTGAGAAGCTCATAATAATATCTGTTTTATACGGTGCGTATTTTTTGTTTTAATACTTTTCTGTATTATAAATATTTCTGAGTAAAAAAGTGTGAAACATACCATGTGATTGATGATAATGGTGTCTTCAAAGCCGATTATCAGCCACGGCGGCTGTTCTCATTTAAGGAGATCAGCCAGCTGCGCAGGACATAATAGTGCACAAGCATTTGCTTGGACTGCGGTGCACTCACTATTCGTTCATTCTCATTGCGCGACGGGACGGTAATCCGACACCACCGGAGAGAGATCACAAGCAGGTACGTCATTAGAAGCAGAACTCTGTACTTACGAATCTTAACATGTTTTTGTTATTTATAAAAGTACCTACTATATTTATGTGCTGATAATAATTTAACTATAAATATAGTTATCGGCAAGGATATTGAGCCCTGACCTTCACCTGCGCAGAAGCGATTTATTGGTTTCTTGCCTTATGTGTACAGTGCGCAAAGCGATCCCCACTCTTCCGCCGAGAGCTCAATATCTGTGCCGATTACTATACTTTAGTAAATAAGTCGAACAGAAGTCGTTGACCTATAGTGACGCGAACATGGTATTGAAAAGGTTCATAACAATATGTGACGTATATGGTTCGTATTTTTTATTTCAATACTTTTCTGTTATTAATACCGATATTTCCTATGTAAAAAAAGTGTAAATCATATCATAATCATCATCTGCCCAGCCTTTTTCTTACTTTTATGGGGTCGGCTTCCAGTCTAACAGGATGCAGTTGAGTACCAATGTTTTACAAAGAGCGACTGCCTGTCTGACCGCCTCAAACCAGTTACCCAGGCAACCCAGTACTCTAGGTAAGACTGTTTGTCAGACTTACTGGCTTCTGACAAAACATGTGAGTATACCTTAAAGGGTTATTTGCATTTTAATTCTAAATACAAAACGATGCGTTTTTTGGTTATAATTTTGAGGTTATAGCTTTGCTCGACATATCATTATACACTAGCCGTTTTCCCGCGGTTTCACCCGCTTTCCGTGGGAGCTACTGCCCGTACCGGGATAAAATATAGCCTATGTTACTCGGGAAGAGTGTAACTTTCTAACAGTGAAAGAATTTTTCAAATCGGTTCTGTAGTTTCGGAGCCTTTACAAACAGAAAAATGTTTGTTTTATATTTGTTTAGATGGCGTGCCTCGTTAGTTGAAATTAAACTTCAATTTAGTTTATAAAGTTTATTAGATTATACTAGGTTTACAAAGATTTTGAGAATATAACTAATAGGTACTTACTTACTACAAAATAACAATATCGCTTATCTTAAAGAGGTTAACTCAAAAACCATTTTTTTTTTTCTGAAAAGATAAAAAACCTTCCTTCGTCCTTGTGCGTGGTAATTAGTGGTATAGAAAAATGTTATTATACACAGTAAGAATAGGTACCTATATTTTTTAAATCTGTTTTGTTATAGCTGGGTTTTCGTCAAAGGAATTTGATTGGATGGTATGCATAACTCAAAAAACAAGATTTTTGAAACAGTATATATCAGGCTTATGTCAGGTCAGAAAACTGCCGTCTAGCAAAATTATAATACGTCATATAACTCGTCAGCCATCTCAAACATCTGATCCAGTGACATAGGCTGGCGGCCATAATAAACTATTCTGTAAGTTAGAGGAAGCTTGTTCAGCCAAATACTTTTCAATTCCTCCTCCGGGAACGAGTCACCAGCCAGAACCTTGAGAGACCGCAAGAAACATGAAGGTTTTTTATCACCAATCTCTTGCGTTTCAAGACGTTGACGGATTCTATTCATATCAGTCTCCGTAAAGCGAGAGATCAGCTCCTGCTTCAGTTTTGAGTACGGTTCCTGCACCGGCTTCTGCATTATTATATCCTCAACAACAGATGCAGTTTTCCCATCAAGTTGGCAAACAGTAAAATCGTATTTTGTATCCTCCCCCGTAATTTGGTGAATAGAGAAATTTGCCTCCAATTTAGCGAACCATAGTGCTGGCATGTCGTGCCAAAATGGCCGCATGTTTACTGTGTTAGCAAAAAGTATATGTGAAATTAATGTGGCTTCACTAGTTCCAGCTCCAAGGTTATGTGATGCGTTGTTCTCGCCTGTGGCCATTATTAAACAAAATACACGACTAAATATAACAAAAATAAGAAACTGAAATCACAAATTACAGTGATAAAAAATCAAAACAAAGAATCAGAAATAATACAACGTTTATCTAACGTGAAGTGAATAACTCGAGAGAATGCTTACTTAATAACTTGGGTTAACAAGCGTATGTTAAAGATGTAACACTATCCCTAATTATGACACTGGAACGCAGCTAGATGACGTTAGTGACACTGACAGTTGACAGTTGACAAATGACAGACGTCAAATTCACACCAATGGAGTCTCGTTATGTTTACGTTATTGTTTAATCAGCACTTATTTTGACTACACAAACACTTTTTCATTAGAATGCTTCTCAAAACACTAACTATTATGACGGCTGGCGAATTCGCTGCCAGCAATCAATGCAAGCTTGCTACTCTTTAGAAACGCCAAACTGGTTTATCTCACTTTTAAAATAAGTATTTCCACTATCGTTGTCAAAATTCGACTGTTGGCTTTCTCAGGTACCCTGTAATAATAATTTGCAATTGTTAAATAGTTATGATACTATTAGAAAGGTGAATCATAAATTTTCTCTTTACTCTAGGGCTTGATTCTGCTAATTTAACTTAAGCGAAATATGTGTCATTCCGCTATTTTTCTTTAAAATAAACGTTTAAGTAATTCGTAAATCTGCACATGATTTACGAATGCAATATGATTGTAGAGCAGACCAAATGGAACTTGGAAGACCAATGGCAAACCAATGAAATGTCATTGGAATACGATTGTTCTTATATTAGCACAGAATGCCCGATGAGGTTAAAACTGCTATTGCGATTCAATTTTTATTCAATTTTGACATTATTAACTTAGCGAACAAGGCGCTGATCACTTACCAAATGTATTGTGCAGGATTCTCGATTCTAAGAGGGCCGTGTGAGTTTTGCAAGTTAACTTTTTAGAACTGTTTATTTAACAAAAGCTGTCATCGACACTTGCTCGTATTTCATACAATGCACTCCACTATTATCCGGCAAAATGCACGAATGCGTAATATTCAAGTCATGTGATGTAACAAACGACTGTTTGTTTACTTCGGTCGAGTTATAATTATCGAGAGTGTTCGTGTCGAGAGTACTCGAGAGTGTTAATTTACAACGGAATCAGCATTCGGAACAAATTAGTACTATTGCAGAAATTATAAAGTATTTAACGTCAACACAAGTCGCAGAGTACTTTTTAAAATTAATATGAAATAGATGGACACAAATATAAGTGTTTTATTTAAGTGTTATGAATGGTTATGAAAAAGTACCATAAGCACTCAAGCAGTGTTGCCAAAAAAAAATCTCGATTCCCCGACTCGACGACGTCAATAGTTATCTTATCTTATTGAGAATAAAAATTTATCCCAAAAAAATGTACATAAGTTACCAAGGTAAAAAAACATTCAGTTTCAAGGAAATTAATTTCTGAACATATTGTTTTCAAAATCTCTCGGGACATTCGGATAATAATCTGACCGACTTGTTTTCTCCTTATATTCCATTTTTATTCCCTATTTTCTATTTTTTTAATTGTTGATGACAAGTACGTTTCGTTATTCGACTTGAAAATTATATGACGCTCTGTTCCTTTAACGAAAAATATGAAAAAAAATCATTCCCACTTTTTTTCGAATCATTTCCCGAACGATATTTTAATTTACAATGCTAGAAAATTTTGTTATACTTTATAGCCGGTTTTTTTTATCATGCAATAAAGAGTTTTATTTGTTTGTTTAAGGCTCAGAAACTACTGAAACGTTTTGAAAGATTCTTTTGCTGTTGGAAGCTGCACTTTCCCCGAGTAACATAGGCTATATTTATCACGTTGAAGGATGACTGCCTCGTTGGTCTAGTGGTCGCGCGACTGCTGTGACTTAGGTCTCGGGTTCGATTACTGGGTCGGGCCGAAATCGCTTTATTGGTTTTATAAGCTTTGAAGTCTGGAAGTTGGTGATTTATTCACCCGTACATCAGAGGGCACGTTAAAGGCACTCTCTCCGGTGGTGTCGGATTACAATCTCGTCGGACTATGAGAGTGAAGGAATAGTGAGTGCACTTGTCTCTGCGCAAATGCAACTATAATATGTCCTGCGCAGCTGGCTGATCTCCTTATATGAGAACAGCCACCGTGGCCGAAATCGACCTTGGACGTATTATTATTTATCACGGTATGGAAAGAAACTCCCCCAGAACGCGGATGATGTCGGGAAACACAGCTAGTATTTAATAATCACTGTTCTAATAAATATCCTCGTTTTTTCTGATCATTAATAATTAGGCATATTTTCCCAAACATCCCCGATTCTTGTCATTCTCCATGGAGAGCGCTAATCTCCAGGAAATTGAATTCCCCTAAATCGGGGAGTTTATTGGAATTGGCAACACTACGGCAAAACATCACGGTGCATAGACAAAATAATGTTGCCATATGCTATAATAAAAATCTTTTTTACTGCATAAATAGTAAAAAAGTATTTTTACAATTTAACTTTATTTAATTTTTAGTACAAGAACCGGGGAAGTTGTAATTATGTTATATAATTTAAGTAGTAACGAATTGTACATACAATTTCAAACAAACAAAAATGATGTTTCCTCTTTACTATGTTAGTAGGTATCGATTGTTATTGCATTATACCTAATTGTTCTCAAATATAATACATATTTCCGTGCACTAATAAATCATTATCCTCCTGCCCCCCAAATTTATTCGTCTTCGGCGCAGCACGCTTTCTCCTTCCATACTCTTCTATCTGCCGTCATCTCACAAGTAACATTCTTTCTAACCATATCGACTTTCACACAATCCATCCATCGTTTTTTTTTTATCGTACTAGAATGTATGAAATGAAATGAAATGAAATGAAATGAAATGAAATTGTTTATTTTGCAAGTTGGACATTACATCACTTTTACACGTCATTTTAAGAACGCTGAGGCCGGCATTTCCTAACTGACTGATCCCTGAGAAGAAACGCCGAAACAAACTCAAGGGTCATAGTCTCTTTTAAAGTCCAAACATGTTATAAATGAAATAATTATGTGTGAGTGTCACCATGTACGCGGTCTGGAATGGCCTTTTGAGGAAAGAGCCACATCAGGCTGGAGCTGACCAGTCCCAACAGACGGCACGCATGCATCAGTCGTCGTGTAGCTCAACCATATCTTAGGGAGCTCAACGACCTGTCACACGACGATACCAGATCTGCAGAACATTTGCGTAGGCCATTTAAAAATACTCAAACCCGCCAGACAGTATTTATGTTATAAGGATATATAATGTTGCTCGCATACACGATACTCACATTCACAATAATAATAATAAATTAAAAAAAAAAAAAATACAATTATAACATATAAATGTCAATAAAAAGAATGTCATTAATAAAAGTTATCTGATGATAATAATATTTAAATGTCAAAAGTAACAATACACAGGCATTTAGAAAGATATCACTCACTAAGCGAGCAGCTCATTCCCAAGCTTCTTTATCATTTAAATAATCAGATATTTTGTAATATCCTTTTTTCAAGAGTTTGGATTTTATATGATTTTTAAATTTCCTGATAGGTAAGTCACGAACCGCTTTGGGAAGTTTATTGTAAAAGCGTATACATTGACCCATGAACGAGTTGCTTACTCTGTGGAGGCGAGTAGCATGTACAGCGAGATTATGTTTATTCCTAGTATTTATGCTATGAACATCAGACATTTGAACAAAGTTAGAAATGTTTTTACGAACGTACATTAAATTTTCAAAAATATATTGAGAGGCAACAGTCAGAATGTTTATTTCTTTGAATTTCTCTCTGAGAGAAACTTTTGGGCCCAGATTATAAATGGCTCGAACAGCTCTTTTCTGTAGAATAAATATAGTTTCAACATCCGCACAGTTTCCCCAAAGGAGAATCCCATACGTCATTGAACTATGAAAGTAACTAAAATAAACTATTCTGGCTGTGTCCACATCGGTGATAAGTCGGATCTTTTTAATAGCATAGGCGGCTGAACTAAGCCTTCCTGACAATTTAACTATATGTGGGCCCCATTGGAGTTTGGAATCAACGGTCAAACCAAGAAATACCGTTGACTCAACAGGCTTCAACTCTACTCCATTTAGTTGTACATTGGTGTGTAACTGCCTTACGTTAGGCGTTGAGAATTTAATTAACTTCGTTTTAGATTCATTTAAAAGAAGATTATTGACATTAAACCAATGAACAACCTTTGAGAGTGCATTGTTAACTTCGTCAAAATTGTCGAGTTGGCGCTTGATTTTAAAAACGAGTGAAGTATCATCGGCAAACAACACAATCTTGTGATTATCCCTTACGTGATAAGGGAGGTCATTAATATAAATAAGAAACAAAAAAGGGCCTAGAATTGAACCCTGTGGAACCCCCATGGTGACCGTAGATCCAGAAGACCTCTTACCATTGACATCCACCCTCTGAATTCTATTATGCAAATAAGAAGTCAGAAGGTCAAGAGCCTTGTTTTTGATACCATAGTGGTGAAGTTTCCTGATGAGTATATCATGGTGCACGCAATCAAAAGCCTTGGACAAGTCGCAGAAAATACCGAGCGCATCCTGCGAATCCTCCCAGGCCTCGAATATATTTTTAAGCAACTCCACGCCCGCATCCGTAGTAGAACGACCCTTGGTAAATCCGAATTGTTTAGTGTGCAACAAGTTGTTTCTATTAAAATGGCTCAACAATTGACGTAATATTAACTTCTCAAAGATTTTACTCAAAGTGGGTAAAATTGAAATTGGCCGAAAATTTGATGGATCGGTTGTACTACCAGATTTAAACAATGGAATTACTTTACTAAGTTTCATCAAGTCAGGAAAAACACCTGATGCAACACAAGAGTTGAACACAGTTGCTAAATAAGGTGAAATTATTTCAATTATCGATGAGATTATCTGAACTGAAAATCCCCAAAGGTCAGCAGTCTTTTTTACATCGAGATCTTTATACGCTTGAATAATATCCTTAGAGCTGACAACCGTGAATTCAAAACCTTTGTCACATTCCGCAACACAATTTTTTAATATTGTAAGAGCCGAACTGGAAGATGCCATCAGAGTTCTGGTTGTTAAAATAGGGATATTGGTGAAAAAATTTTCAAACTCAGATGCTACCTCCGAGTCTGACTTAATGTCTACATTGTTTATTTTTAAGTGAAAGTCTCGATTCCGTACAGTGGATCGGCCTATTTCTGAATTAATTATATTCCAGGTGGTTTTTATTTTATTTCCAGAAGCTTTTATTTTCTGTTTTATGTGTACTGATTTTGCGGAGGTACAGGCTCGTTTAAATATTTTTGAATAGTTTTTAACGTACTGTTTAAATGTTTCATCTTGATTGAATGATCTTTCATAGTATAATTCAAACAACTTCTGTCTACTTTTGTAAATACCCGGCGTTGCCCAATCACTAAATGTTGCCTGATCACAAACAGATATGGACTTAGTAGTAAAAACTTTTTTAAATTCACAATTAATTAAGTTGAATAAAAGGCTGTAAGCTTGATCAGGATTATCATGATAGGGCAATTCAGGCAGTTTTTCAAACAAGTTATTTTTAAATTGTTCCAAGCGATGTTTGTTTACAGGAATAAAACTTACATTTTTTCTCAGACCTCTGTTAGTTTTCATAGGAAAAATCACTAATTGACCAGAGTGATCAGAATCCAACACATTTAAAATTTGTTTATTTAAAGGTTTTAAGTTTGTGAAAATGTTGTCTATACATGTAGCACTAGTGCTAGTGATTCTAGTTGGCTCGAGAAATGTACTGTACAAGTTGTATGATTTAAATAGAGTTATAAAATTATTAACAATAGCAGTATTTTCCAGTATATTAATATTAAAGTCTCCACAGACGACAACTGTTTTATTATTATTAGAAATTTTGAATAATACATCTTCCAGATGCTTTTCAAAAATTGTATATGTTGCACATGGGGGCCTGTATACACTCATTACAATGAACTGCTCAAGCTCAACGCATGATATCTCAATTACTCGCTCAACAGAAAGGTTCACAATATCCTTCCGTTCTTTGAATTTAATGGTATTGCGAAGAATTATTAGAGAACCACCACGTATTATATTTACTCTGCTGTACGAGCTGCCTACACAATGGTTCTTGAAGCTAAACATGAACTGATGCTCTTTAAGCCAATGCTCAGTTAAACATAAAATATCTATATTATTACAGTTCATGAACAACTCCAATTCCAATTCTTTACCAATCAAACCTTGAATATTTTGATGGAATATATTCAAATTCTGTTTGTTTCTAGTATTTATACTCAAAGGGTTTGATGGATCAGAAGTGACAACATTTTTTGCGGTATTTAATTGTACATTTGAAGATATAATTGTATTTATGTCACAATCCAAAATAATCGATTGACTATTGCTAGAGATTGGCTCTATTGTCTGGTGGTGGAATTTAAATCACTTGGAACTAATTCCAAGTTCTGTGAAAAAATAAAACTAGACTGCTGAAAAGGAGCAGTATCGTTAGCCAAGCATTTGGCTTTGTTATAAATACAATAAAATAGCGATTTTGCTATTTGTTCTTTATAAAAATTACAAAGATAATAATTATCTTTTGTCATAAAATAATTATTACTAATGAGTACATTAGAGTCAATAAAATTGAATTTTTCATTATACAATGTCATAGTTTGTATTTTGAGATTGCATTTATGTCTATATTTGTTTTCTGTCTGTGACAAGCCCTTGCCATAGGGAAAAGCATACAAAACTATTTTCTCTATGTTTAATTGAGATAAACACTCAAAGTATTTAATAACTGATTTAATAGTGGCATTTCCTCTTCTCCCAATTAGTACAACCAGAGTAGTAGTTGGACGGTAACTACTGCTTAGTATTTTATCTAATATTTGTTCATAAGTAGCCCCAGGCATACAATAGTTTATTACCTGCTCACCTAAATGTTGATGTAATCTGTGACACATGTTTTGTCCAATTTCATCGCTATATATTACTATTTTTTTGCAATTATTTTTTTCCTTTTGTATTAATTCTATTGGTTTTTGTGTGTCGAAGGAAGTACTTTTTTTACAACTATTTAATTTAATACAATGAGAAGATTGATGAGAACCATCTAACCCTGAACAGCCTGGCAGATCTTGTTCACAACCTGGTGTTCGATTGTTTGTTAATGAATTAAACATTTTCTCATTCTCACTACACAGATCGACCAAGCTGTTCATTGCCAGTATGTACTCACCCATTTCTCTTTGTGAGGTTTGATATTTGCATGTAACTGCCATCAATGACTCTTGTAAATGGAGAATCCTTGACTGCAGACGCTGCATATCAACCTCATATTCTTTTTTACTATTATTGAAATTTAATTGCAGTTTTTTACAACTGTTTAATGATTTGTAGGTTTTGGTGTAATTATTTTTGTTATTTTTTATTAACTTTTGAGTCCTTTTAATAAATTTATTTATTTTGGCATATTTCTTTACTTTGTTTTTGCTGCCAATAATTTGCTTGACCTGGGATATTGATGCAAAGCTGTTGTCAGTAGTCAGGTCAATAGTCACTATTTGAGAACTATTTTTCAAGAGTGAGTCAGCAGACTGCACCGGAGTGGTACCAACCAGTTCCTCAAACAGTGCATTGGTTTGCTCTGTTTGAAGTCTCTGGCTGGTACTCTCCATCCTAATAATAGTGTCCTGGGCCTCACTCAACCTACACTTCAGTTCAGCGTTGTGTTTGAGAGTTGTGTCAAACTCATCGCTACACCGGTCAAACTGGTCAACAATGTGTTGGAGCTTATCCCGTTCTTCTGTGATGTTTAATAATTGACAGTGCAGTTCTGCCATCTCACTCTTTAATTTACTATTATTGTTTAAAATATTTAGTACTTCCTTCTCATTGTCATCCTGTTCCCTCTGTAGATCCCCACACAAATCCTTATATTTCTTAAGTTCCACTAGTGTTTGTTGGAGTTTAGCTTCCTCCAAACGTGCAGTGGCTTTCCTGGTCATTATTCTTTCCATTTTGCACAGAAAAAACAATAACTCAGGTAGGTGTTTATGAAAGTGTTTTAGTTTGTGTGAGAAACTATTTTCTAGGCACTATTATGATGTTAATTATTCTCTCCGGTAATCACTAATGAAGAATAAGAATTCTCAGTAATAAATTAAGTTGAAAAAAGATAGTACTTACAGGATTTCACGATGACAATGCACTTTAATTCAAAACTTTCAAAGATCGTTATACCAAGTTTCGAACTTTGACAGGCCGAGACTTGGTTATATTTACACAGTAAAACACAAAGTATATCACAAAATTTACCGTCCCAGCAATAAGTGTTTATTATTATTGCGAATTAATGTTATAACTTATAAAATAACACTTAAATTATATTTAAATTAAATTAATTAATTTAATTAATTGGGAGAAGTTTTGTTGACGTCTTGTCAACAGGGTTGCCACAGACCAAAAAAAAAAAAAAAAAAAATATGTATGTAGTAAAGGTATTTTACATTTTCCAGTGCTGTTATTAATATGGCCCCAATATATTAGTGCTTCACCTATTGCTGAAGACTGGACCACAAGATTAATCTGCAGGTAGGGCCTACTAGTAAATCTGTCATCATATGCGTAGCCTTTTCCCAACTATGTTGGGGTCGGCTTCCAGTCTCACCGGAGGCAGCTGAGTACCAGTGTGCCACAAGGAGCGACTGCCTATCTGACCTCCTCAACCCAGTTGCTAGCAACCCAGTACCCCTTGGTAAGACTAGTTGTTAAACTTACTGGCTTCTGACTTCCCGTAGCGACTGCCAAAGATGTTCTATGATATCCGAGACCTACAGTTTAACGTGCCCTCCGAAGCACAGTCAGTGGTGTCCAAGATATACTGAGAAAGTACATAGAAACTTAGAAAAGTTACATTGGTACTTGTCTAACCTGGAATGGAACCCACATACTTGAGAGGTTGGTTCTTTACCCACTAGGCCACCACGACTCCTAGTTTGTACATACAATATAATGCTGATATCTGTGTTATAGAAATGGAGAATTCCAATGTAATAACGGTGAATGCGTAGAAGGTGTGAGTCGGTGCAACGGAACTATTGAGTGCAGAGATGGAAGTGACGAGACCTCTATCTTATGCAGAAATCGCAAGTAAGTTCCGAATATAGAGGAAGAAATGATAGCGGAGATGCCATAAGGAAGGTAGGTCAGGCGCCTTCTTGTAGCTCTAATTTAAGTACGTACGGTAGGTGTGATCAGTAACTAGAACTAAAGAGGCGTTCGGGTTAGTTGTCAAAGCAAACAAACTGTCTAGCTTGGTGATTTTATTTTGAAAATAATAGGCGGGTTCAATAGAATGTAAGAGGAGCTAGTACGTACACTCGTATTTTGGCGATCTACTTCTTTAAGAGATTTTTCGTTATGAAATCTCCGCTAGTCAATTTGTTCTCCATGGT
This sequence comes from Helicoverpa zea x Helicoverpa armigera, assembly GCA_033682625.1. Classification (NCBI taxonomy): domain Eukaryota; kingdom Metazoa; phylum Arthropoda; class Insecta; order Lepidoptera; family Noctuidae; genus Helicoverpa; species Helicoverpa zea x Helicoverpa armigera. The sequence continues at coordinate 5,399,567 of JAWIIS010000031.1, forward strand.
TTCTATTTTTCTGCTGTAAAGCACTTCCTAGATGAACAATTGGATTGCGCGATATTGACGATGTCCTCTTAGCCGACTATCAGCCACGGCTGCTGTTTTCATGTAAGGAGATCAACCAGCTGCGCTGGAAATATTATAGTGCACGCACAATTGCTTGGACACAGGGGCCCGATTCTCCTAATTTTACTTAAGCAACGTACGATTCACGTTCGACTGCGATCCAATCCTGATTCGATTACGATTGAAACGTATGTGGCATTCCGCTATTTTTTCTTTGAAATAAACGTTTTTATCATTTTCTGTCATTCAATAATGAATCATTTTATCTGCAAATGATTTACGATTGCAATATGATTGTAGAGCAAACTACCGTATAAACCAAAAGCACTAAAATAGCAGACCAATCGCAAACCAATCGAATGTCGTTGGAATACGATTGGTCTTATATTAGTAGCAGAATGCCCGATATGGTTAAAACTGCTATTGCGATCATATTGCGATTCGATTTCTATTCGATTTTGACATTATTAACTTAGGAGAATCGGGCCCCTGGTGCACTTACTATTCCTTCACTCTCATAGCGCGATGAGAATACAAGCCACCAGAGAGAGATCGACACCACTTAAGACCAACCAAAGATGCCCTAAAAGTGTTATTTCTTTACAGACCACGTTCTACAACCTGTGAGCTGCCACCACAACCAGAACATGGGTCTTACACGAAGTTAGAAGTTGATAACGTACCATCTTATGTAGAAGACTATGTAGTACTGAATTATACTTGTAACCACCCGTTCAGGTTGATTGGGAAGCCATTTGTTATTTGTAATAATGGAAATTGGAATCATGAGTTGCCAACTTGTCAAGGTTTGTCATCAGCCAATAATTTTATTGGAATAAAATATAACCTAGGACCTATGTTACTCGAGAAGGGTGTAGCTTTTCAACAGTAAAAGATTTTTTCAAATTGGTTCAGTTTCGGAGCCCCTACATCTAGGGCACAAATATAAATGTTTCCGCTTAAGGTAGAATTCCATGGATCTCGACTGTCGCAGCCGCGCGCGGCCTACGAGACTGTCGTCGATCGCGCGCGACAATAGTCAACCTATTAAAATCTATGGCACCGCTGCCGAGGCCCGCGACACAAGCACGCGGCCGACGAATTTCGTAAGCCGCGCCGAGTATTTCCTAAAGGTCAACTCTATCTCTGTACCAAATTTTATTAAAATCAGTTCAGTGGTTTAGACATGAAAGCGTAACACAGACATACAGACTTTCACATTTATAATATTAGTAGGGATTTCCTAAAACCGAGTTTTCCAATAAAAAAAATACTTTTTTTAGCTTTATGCAAACTGGCAAAGAACCTTCGAACGGAGTACAGATGCCTGCTCTCTGGCAAGCAAACAGGCTACAAGATATGTGACTTCATGGTCCCTGAAGGTACCAGAGTGCAGCCAGTTTGCAAGAATTATCATTATAACCCTGATGGGGATCTGCCTATTATGATGTGTAAAGATGGCAAGTGGAATTATACAGCTACGTGTGTTATTGGTAAGATTTCAATTCATCTTCTGAGCTTTTTCCCAATTTTAGGATCGGCTTCCAGTCTAACCGGATGCAGCTGAGTACCAGTGCGCCGCAAAGAGCGCCTGCCTATCTGACCTTCTCAACCCAGTTACCCGGGCAACCCAGTACCCCTTGGTTGACTGGTGTCAGACTGACTGGCTTCTGACTACCCGTAACGACTGCCAAGGATGTTTAATGACAGCCGGGACCTACAGTTTAACGTGCCGTCCGAAACACAGTCATTGGTGTCCAAAATATACTTAGAAAGTACATACAAAGTTGCATTGGTACTTGAGAGGACTCACTTTAGAGGTTGGTTCTTTACCCACTAGGCCACCACGACTTAAGGTAAGGTTTTGTTTCAAAAAAAAAAAAAAAAAAAAACTTTTATAATCATCGGCACGAGTCTTGAGCGCTGACCCTCACCTGCGCAGAAGTAATTTATTGGGTCCCATTTGTAGTATGAAGTGAGGCGCGGGGGCGTTGTAAAGCGGTGATTGGTCCGCAGCGCATCGCGTCATAGCCGTCACTCGGGATTGGTTCTTTGATAATAAATCACTTCTGCACAGATGGAGGTCAGCGCTCAAGATTCGTGCCGATAACTATAGTATATTGGAACAAAAATCAATGTGTGATTTCCAGATTGTGGCAAACCAGTATCAAAAGGCATACCTCTAATGGCTGGAGGTGACCCCGCCAAGAGAGGCGAGCTGCCCTGGCACGCAGGAATATACTCCAAGAAGGTCACACCTTACGAACAGATCTGTGGAGGTTCCATCATCAGCTCTAAAGTTGTTGTCTCTGGTAAGTATATTGTAGCTTGTTCGTCTGTGGTCTGATCATCAAACATGCTAGCTGCCGAAAGTATGAAGCTGGGTACCAGTGTTTTACCAGAAGCTACTGCTTATCTGACCTCCTCAACCCAGTTACTCGGGCAACCCAATACCCCTAGGTAAGACTGGTTGTTAGACTTACTGGCTTTTGACTACCCGTAACAAATGGCAAATATGTTGAATGACAGCCGGCAGTTTCCAAGATTCAGTCCAAGATATACTTAGAAAGCACATATAAACTAAGAAAAGATGCATTGGTACTTGCTTAACCTGGCATCGAACCTACGCACTCATATTGAGAGGTTGGTTTTTTACCCAATAGGCCACCAGAATTTTTCCTGCTCAAGTGACAGGCCACCATGACAAGCAGCTTATTGTTATGTTTTCTCCCAGCGGCCCACTGTTTCTGGGAATCTGGGCATCGTATGCTGCCGTGCAAGTATGCAGTGGCCGCTGGGAAGGTATACCGTGACTGGGATGACCCTAAAGATGATTATGTGCAACGACAAGATGTGAGTTGCCCCTTTTAAACCCTTCTTTATGGGTTCTGTCTATTCTTTATACTTTGTGAGACATTTGGCCTCATCTCGCTGTGGGTTCAGCGTGAGGAAGTGTCAGACTCTTACTGACTAAACCAAACCATGTTCCTTCTTAAGCCCTTTATGTACCAGCGCCGCGGTAACTCACGAGAACAATCCCGCCGCGCGCCGGTTCGGCATGCATTGGCCCCGGTATAGAGTCTGACACTACCTCACGCTGCTAACCCACAGCGAGAGTGGTCATTTGATGATTTCCCATTTTTTTTAATGGTTATGGGTGGACGTTTATGAGGGCTGTCCTTTGCAAAGACCTTCAAAAATTATCGATGTTCAGCCTACTTTAATAAATGATTTTTGATTATATTTCTCCAGGTCATAGACATAAAGATCCCGCCTCGTTTCCGAGGAGTTGAGACTAACTTCCAGGACGACCTTGCCCTGGTGGTCTTACAAAAAGGACTGCAATTCGTCATGTACATCAGACCAGTGTGTCTGGACTTCGATTATAAGTTTGATGAAGAACAACTGAAGGCCGGGAGTTTGGGAAAGGTGAGGAAAAGGGTGGGCTACGGGTTTTTATTTATTTATTCATCATCCTTAACACCAACATTACAGATTCTTACAATGCGATGCGTTAGCATGCTGTGAAGCACTTTTCTAACTAATTACAAAAATAAAAAACCGGCCAAGTGCGAGTCGGACTCGCGCACGACGGGTTCCGTACCATTATTTATAAAACCGCATCTACCTGTTGCCGTTATCGATATCGAGCAAAAAAATCACGTTTGTTGTATGGGAGCCCCCAAAATATTTTTTCTATTCTCGTTCTCAGTATTTGTTGTTATACAGGCAACAGAAATACATCATCTGTGAAAATTTAAACTCTCTATCTATGACGGTTTATGGGATACAGCCTGGTGTCAGACGGACGGACGGACAGAGGAGCGAAAACAATAGGGTCCCGTTTTACCCTTTGGGTACGGAACCCTAAAAACAACCACCGAGTCAACAGTCGGCCGACTGTTTAAAATAGTCTGCAGTATCTGGGTGACTTTAAGGCTGCTTCTACACAGTCCAAATAGCTTGCGCATATTGAGGCACATGCGCAGGCTACATGCATTTTACAAACATGTGCTGGTCTAGCGACTCGCACATGTACGGTAGACCGCACATCAGTGGTAACTGTCATGCACCTTAACTCAATAGAAATAAGTACGATTTTCCTATGAAACTGTTACCACTGACCTGAAGTCGACTGTACCAAAGCAAAATATCCACCCGCGTGCTCTTGTCACTTGCGCATGTTAACTTGCTCCAGCTACATGCACCGTGTAGACGCACCCTAAGCTAAGGAATACTAAACAATACTGACTTTCTCCTCCAGGTTGCTGGTTGGGGCTACACGTCAGCAGCTGGTCAGCCGTCTCCGTTCTTGAAGGTGGCTGAACTGCCGATCGTCAGCTTAAACCGGTGCTTCAATGAAACTCCTCATGACTTCACATCGTTCATCACCACGGATAAAATTTGTGCTGGTTATACCAACGGTAAGTAACCATGATCTGCCGAGCGTACTCCCAACTACCTATGTTGGGGTCGGCTTCCAGTCTAAGGTGGGGCTGAATACCAATTTGTCACTAGGAGCGACTGCCCTATCTGACCTCCTCAACCCAGTTACTTTGCATCTCTCTTGGTAAGACTGGATGTCAGAGTTTCTGGCTTCTGACCACCCTTAAGTCTACTAAAGATGTTCACATGACAGCTGGGATCCAGCAATTTGTAGTGCATATCGAAACACAGTCATCGGTGCCCAATATACTGACAAAGCACATACAAACTTAGAAAAGTTGCATTGGTAGGTACTTGCCTAACCTGTAATCGAACCCACACACTCATACTTGAGAGGTTGGTTTATTGCAAAGTAAACAATTGTTTTAATTGGGATAAGGGCAGGAAGTAGATGATGATGATGAGTTATTTTAAGAAAAATGGACTTTTATTTTCCGTCAACTGGGCCTAATTCTTTTTTTCATTGCTTCAGGCACAGCGGTATGCAAAGGCGACAGCGGCGGCGGCCTGGCATTCCCAGAAATGACAGGTCACGTCACTCGATACTACCTCCGTGGTCTCGTCTCTACGGCACCTTCAGACGATCTAAATTGTAACACGCAGACTATTACAGCATTTACACATCTGTTGAGGCACCAGAGTTTTATACAGAGCCATTTTATTGAATACCAAAAGTTGAAGTTTCTGCATTTCGATTCTAGGATGGTGACACAGTATAATTATACTACTACTGAATGCCCGAATTGAAAGGCAGAGATAAATAAATATCGCGTTTAATAATTTTCCTCTTCATTACATTAGTGTACATTGTATTATATAGGATTAGAAGTAACTAAATATTTTTTATGTAAATAAAGGATTAAATATTTGTATTTTTTATGTAAATAATAATTATTTTGTATTTTTACTTTTCATCCCACATAAACCCGCTCAATTTGAATTTACCCAAAAAAACGGATTCAAAAATTTTCTTCCCTGGGCGCGTTCCAGCGGCACCGGCGTTTACAATCAATGGCATGAGATGATCCGCTTCGCCCAACGGGTGGCAATCAAGAGCTCCTTTCTCCCGATCCCAGAAGATAATTTTCTTGCGATTTTCTTCATCTCCAGTGCAGACGTCATTCAAAAAATTATCAAAATCCAAATTAACAATTTCTTTTTCATTTTCCGGGTCAGCTTTTTTGAACTCTTTCATGTTGTGGTACGATAATCCGGAACCGAAAATGGCGACAGCGTCTTTTCGAAATTGATATAAAACTTTTCCTATTTCATAATGCTGGGCTGCGTTTTGGTTTTTCAGTATAGATATTTGTATAATTGGGATATCCGCTTTTGGGTTTATTAACATCATTGGTATGAAAACTCCGTGGTCCCAACCTCTTTTGTCGTCTAAAGCCGATTCGATGCCCGCGTTTCTGAACGCTTCGTGTATTTTTCCCGCCAATTCTGGATCACCTGAAAAATATTTATTTTTTCCATTAACTGTCCATTAGTTTTCTATAAACGAGTTTTCTATAATCTAGCTATCTGTTGTTTTGCGATTGGAGATTGAATTTTAACATCAGCTTTACATAAATTAATTATCTAATAGTCAACAATCTCTAATCGAAAATATCGGATGGAAATATAATATCGGACTTGGAGTTTGGGAATCAGTATTATGTATTTGGGATAAGGCTAGGCGGATGAAGAGTCCATTCTTAATCAAAAATCTTTATTAACCGCACTTGAAACTTGACATGTTTTTTAAAGTCGTTGTACTAACTAGCTAGTACTTCGATTAACGGATTAATAGAAAAACTTAATAGTACCTACTTAGTTGGGTTGCTCGGGTAACTGGGTTGAGGAGGTCAAATAGGCAGGCGCCCCTTGAAAGAAAAGCAACGGTAGGTACCCACATAAAACATAGGTTTACGCCCTGGTTACCCACCTGCATGCTACTGGAAGCCGACCCCAACATAACTGCGAAAACGCTCGGAAGATGATGAATTGAAAAATAAAAATATATTACCTGGAGCATCATATTTGAACTCATAACTCTCAGGAGGAAAGTTATAATAATCGTACAGCAACGAATGTCTTTCTCCTGACGAGATAGTCACAACTTCCTCTTCCCTATGTGCCGTAACAATAATAATTGCCTTCAAACGACTCAAATCAACAAAATTAGACACATTTTTCAAAGAATCACCAATTTCCACATTATATTTTTCACGTAAAACAGGATACGGTCCGCCACCATGATTTAAAAATACCGATGGCGCGAAATATGCGTCCTCCATTTTGGAATGACACAAGGGGAACAATACAATTACTATTATAAATAATTTCATGATGACAATGTAATTTCTTATTTATCAGTCAAAGTAAATACGTGCTCGCGATACGAACGAATAAATACTGATTTGTCATACTAAATAAATAAGTGATAATAATTCTTGCTCGTCTGGTTTTGAATACTAATAAACTAGTATTTCATATGACTATGCTTCTAAATAAAAACCGGTCATCTATCTAGCCTTTTCCCAACTATGTTGGTGTCGGCTTTCAGTCTACCTAATCGGATGCTGCTGAGTACCTACCAGTGTGCTACAAGGAACGACTGTCTATCTGACCTGCTCAACTCAGTTACCCGGGCAACCCAATACTCCTAGGAAGACTGGTTGTCAGACTAACTGGCTTCTGACTACCCGTAACTACTGCCAAACATCGATGTTTAGGCACATATGTACTGCCAAAGATGTTCAAATGACAGCCGGGACCTTTAGTTTCTCGTGCTCTCGGAAACAAGATCATTGGTGTGCAAGATATACTTAGAAAGCACATATAAACTTAAATAAAAGTTGCATTGGCACTTGCCTCAACTGAAATCGAACCCACACTCTTACTTGAGAGCTTGGTTCTTTACCCACTAGGCCCCCACATTTTTTTGTACCACGATATTCTATTTGCTAACAAACATACTAAACTCTAAAGTTGTTTTATTTTATGTTAATAATGTGGTCACACAGATAACGTGACCCGAATGATATTAAATAATTACTAGAATCTGCATCAGAATGATACACTAGCTATAAAACAATAATACTTAATATCGAGTTTTTCCTCAAAATTATCATTTTTATGTGCAAAATAAACCTGCACACCTACGTTTATCTGAGTCTAGCATCAAACATAGCAACTCAACGGACGAACCGATTTGCATACGGTTTTTTTGCAATTGAAATCTGTTCTCAGACATATTTTGGTCCTATCAGGGTTGTGGAGTCGGTGGAGTCATTTGACGACTTCCCAGGAAATAAAAGGCAAGTTTTAATAAAACCAGCTCAGCAATTTTAAAAGTTATGTACCTACAGAATCTACAGATCTATGAAGTAGGTTGTATAGTTACTCACAAATAGGGCTGCCGTCTGGAATTTCGCCAAACCCGGACAAACATTTAAAAACCCGGACATTTGACGTAAAGTCGCAATTTATCCCCCAGACGAATCGAAAAAAACACAAACATACCTAATTTTTAATCCATTTACTATTACCCTCGTTATCATATACTTAAATAAAGTAAGGTGCTTCCTTACATAAAAAGTGTCCGGGTTTTCCCTCCTTTGGGCCCCCGGACGGCCACCAAACTAGGACAAATCCGGGAAAACCCGGACGGCTGGCAGCCCTACTCAACTCACAATTCACAGGTGAAGCCGTAGGATACACCTGGTTTATATATAGGTAGTCAAATTTTGTAGATCAAGGCCCGTTAATTATTCTAGAACAGACACAACAAAGGTTCGTGTGTTTCATAATAAACAGAGCATAAAAAGTATAGGTACTAAATTGGATTGGAGACTTGATACAAAATATACAAAAAAAAAATATAGTAAAATCAAATGTCTCCTCGCACTATGGGTGCAGTGTTTTACTAAAAGCGACTGCCTATCTGACCTCCTCAACCCAGTTACCCGGGCAACCCAATACCCCTTTGTAAGACTGGTTCTCAGACAATTTATAGTGCTTTTCGAAACACGGAAGAACTCGTTACGACAAGATAATCACCAATGAATAAAAATAATAATAAAAAAATCTTTTCCAAACGCCATTTACTCAATAACAAGCAACGCTTAAAGCTAAAATAATTTATTACAATGGTCCCTTAACTGTTAGAATATTCCTACAAATTAATTTATTTATTGCATTTTTACATGATTCTTATTGGCAAATAAAATTCTGGATTGAATAACACTTCTTAACAACTTTATAGTAACTACAGTAATTCGCGCCAAATTACTTAGCTTTCTGAAGTCAGCCATTCAGCCATTACAAGCATCCAACGTGTTTTTTTTTTAACTAGCGGTTTCTAGCTTTTCAATTGTGAAAGAATTGTTCAAATCGGTTCCGTAGTTTCGGAGCCTCCTCGTTTGATTCATTTTCTGGTCCATAAGTACTAAAAGTTATTAATCATACATAGAAAAAGGGGTTCTAGAATTTTCAAAGGGCCCGTAAAACCGCGAGAAACTGCAAGTTGTTAAAAACATTAATCATTAGAGTAAGGATGACTAAGAATATCAATTCTTCGGAGATAAAATTCCGTATCTCATGGTGGCAATAAAGATGACGCTCAAATCAATCTTAGCTGCTGTGTCATTCTGGCTGCTTATTTTCAATTATCTAGACACAATATCTTAGATGTAGATCCTTACTAATATTTATAAATAAGGAGTTTATTTTGTTTGCTTGAATAAGCCTATTGACTGGAACTATGTATATTGGATTGAGGATTTATATAGGAAGGCTACTACTGACTCCTTTTATCCGGATGCGTAGTTTCCACGGAACGCGGGTAAAAGAGCTGGCGGAAGCTAGTACTTATATTTATAAAGCTTCACACAAGTCATACAATATTAAAATTACATACAGTATAAGGCAATATATATTAATTCAAAGTAATTTTTAATAAAAGTTGATTCCCTGCCACAACTACAAAGTTGAGAAAAAAGAAAAAATAAATAAATAATGTAACCTTTTATTAAAATAATTAAAAATAAATTACTTATGCTTAAATTAGTTTACACAGGTATGTTATAATAAAATACTCATTTATCTCTTAAAATTATATTATTGCTAAAGAATAATGTTTAATTTGTGCTACTTATACAACCAGACCATAGCATTGTAAACCATAGACCAGTCATTTCAATGTATGTACTATTTTTCACAACTTGGCTAAGGCGGCCAACCGTCCCGCATTCTGCGGGACCGTCCCGCAATGCTTGACGAAATCCCGTTTTGAAATTATTAGTAAAATAGTCCCGCAAAACGTTGTATGCGTCCCGCATGTCCCGCATCCCTATTTTTCTACCACACTTCTACACAACACCCACCTGCGCGCACGCTCAACAGTGCAGGAACACAGATTACCTATAATATAATCTCGTTCTCTTTATTTCTACTGAACTCGTGAGGCCTAATGATTTTGAAAATAAGACATTAGTGCACGCTGTGACACGATATTGATAGGTTAAATTATAGCTTTTTGTTTACGGTTTTTATTATTTTATCAGTTCAGTCCGATCATTTTTCAATGATGAAAAGGGGGGGGGGGGGGGCTTTCACGAAAGGTTAAGTCCCGCATTCAGTTTTCGGAAAGTTGGCCGCCTTAAACTTGGCACATTCCTCGCTTCTATAAAAATCTTTAATTTCCCAAAAAGTATGCTTAAAACAAACATAATACCACCATCAGTTCATGATCACGAAAATAAAAGCATAAACAATGGTTCAAAACTTTAAATGCTGATCTATCTTTACTCATATTATCTTTATATGTTATATCTTTTATATAGTAAATTATATAATTCATGATATCTTTTGTACCTATTTTTTTAGCATTGTATATAGTTGCAGTTTACCTTGCATTTGCAATATATAATTTTATCAGTTTACTATAATTATGTAACACAACATATTACTTCTTAAGAACAGTGTCTATAGAGTTTCATGCCAGCTGTTCTCCATGAGACCAACTTTTTGGAACCATGCAACTATTGTGATGTTTCATAAAGCCTTTGACTTGGAATTTACTGGAAAAGCATACCGATAACTTATTCTTCTTTCCATACAAATCCGCTTAATCTGAATTTACCACCCATATCCCAGTTAAAAATTCTCTCTCCAGGCTTAGAACCCCCAGCACCCGCAATCACAATTAATGGCATAAAATGTTCCGCAGCACGCATCGGATGAGCCTCTGTAGCACCTTTCTGATGTCTCCAAGACAGTAGTCCTTCTTTCCTCACTTCTTCACTCTCTGCCGTACAAACTTTATTTAAAAATTCATCAAAATCTTTATTAACTACCGATTGCGACATACTCATCATGAATTCCCTCATATTATGATAGGACATTCCTGAACCTAATATAGCTATGCCCTCTTTTCTAAACTCATATAATGCTTTTCCTAGATTATAATGCTGTTCTGGGTCCTGGTTTGAAAGCACAGAAATTTGTACTATAGGAACACTGGCTGAAGGGTTGATTAACATCATAGGCACAAATACTCCATGGTCCCAACCTCTTTTGGAATCCAATTTTGAATTGATTCCCGCCTTTTTCAGCGTGTGATGAATGCGTTCGGCGAGAGCTGGGTCTCCGGGCGCGTCGTATTTATATTTGTAAGTTTCTGGTGGAAATCCGTAGTAATCGAAGTAAAGGTTGTGGTGTTCACCTGAAGATATTGTTACCACCTTCTCCTCCCAGTGAGCAGTCACTAATATAATCGCCTTGACCTCTTTCAAGTTCAAATGTTTATGCACTCCATCTCGAAGGAAATTCGTCAGTCCTGCGTGGTCCTTGTCTCCCAGAAGAGGCATGGGGCCTCCCCCGTGGTTTACAAACATAGCAGGAGCAAATAAAGCCATCTTTTTAACACCACCAGTGAAATAACGGATAATATTCATGGACAGCAATGACATAGACACTATAAAGGCCACTTGTAGTAGAATCGTAAGTGTGTTGAGAATAAGCATGAAAACTGGTTTTGTTCGACCTTATTACTCATAAATAATGATTTTAATTAACCTCGAAGGTTATTTGTTTTAGATTGTAAAAAAATACTGAAGGATTATTTTTATTTGACGTTTATCAAAGTCACGATGGTTTTCAACTTTTGATGGGTGCGTTCCAGGTCAATTTACAAGATAATATTATAATCTTGAGCACATTATAATAAATATAAATATTTACTGTAAGTTCGGCAGTTAATTTTACACAATAGTAATTGATGGAGAATATTTATGAAGATAAAATCATCATCAGGTTTTCAAAATGTTATTTTAGTTAAGCTGAATAACATAAGCGTCTTATTTACTCATGGTTAGTACAGTTTCAGAACGAATCGTACCAAGCGGAAAGGGATGCCACGACTGCAAGAAAGAGAAAAAGCTTAGTTCCATTTAAAAATGGCGTCTAACTGAGTTGTCCTTTTCGCACGGGTATAATTTTAAAATTATCTCATCTAACTGTTATCAAAACAATAAAATACATTGTTTATTTACAAAAGTAAATGTAACTACGTGTCTGTGTGTAATTTCCAACCACCCAAAACCCCGCATTGTTACTAAATAGGTTAAAATGTCGTATGGGCGAGGCGGTTTTTCACTAAATCTATCACAATATTTAGCGTTGAAACGCTCGTTTTAGTGTAGAAAACAAACATAACAAACGTAAAAATGGACAAGAAAAACAAAAAGAAAACTGTGATTAAAAGAAAAACTGAAGACAGTGGTGAGAGTGAGAAAAAGAGTAAAATAATGGTGAATCGTAAAAATGAAGAGAAAAAAGAGACTGTGGAAGTGGTGAATCAAGTAGTTGAGGTTCCTGTTGAGCAGGGCCAGCAGATTGTTCATACGGGGCAGCTGGTGGAAGGGAATTTCGAGCAGCCAGTCTTCGTGAACATGAAGGGAGAGCCAGTTCAACTCGGTCCTAACACGGTGATACTTTACGAACAGAGCGGGAACCCGTCGAATTTCGCGTTCGGTGGTATGTGGACTATGGATTCTTCTGGACGGATCGTCATGGCAGAGACAATCTATGACGTGAAAGGAGAACCGGAGGAAGAAGGCGCTAATTTCGTGCAGAGTAACACTGAAGTTACTACGGTGAGTTTGTTTTTGTTACATGTTATTTACCAATATACTTGTTGACCATTGTTTTTGCCATGTCCTGTGGGAACTACTGCTCATATGGGTATAAAATATAGCCTAATTTACTTGGGACGAGTGTAGATTTCCAACAATGAAAGAATTTTTCAAATCCAATCAAGGTTCAGTAGTTTTGGAGTCTTTTGGGTTACATACAACCACACAAATATTACCTATTCTTGCAAAGAACTTCACAATAAGGTCTAACTAGTTGACTCTTCTGATGATTTTTCTTATGGTTATACGCTAACCACTGTCATACTTACAATATATAGTGGTTTCATGCAGTTTTAACAATGTTCACAGGAAAACATTTCCTGCACTAGGACAAAAAGTAGCCTATTTTACTCCTTATTAGTTGTCCAGCAACTTTTGTTGATTAGCCTGAATAAATAGACAGAGCTGACAAAAATTGGGAAAATCTTCTATGCACTGTATATACATATGATGTACATAGATATGCAATTAGTAAATCAAATTAAAATACCTTTAGGTTCAGGCTACATTGGTCTACAGATACCAGTAGAAACTAATAATATATTATGATCAAAACTTGTTTGTAAATATAAAATTAAAACTATGTTAGTATAACTACCTTTGCATTGTTACGTTCTCATCATCATCAGCCCAATTCGATTATTGTGGTACATTTCTAAACGAGTAATAGACACTACACTGTTTCAGAGTTTCATCTCAGGAATCATTCAGTCAGGAAATGCCGACCCCAGCATTCCTGACGTGTAAAAGTGATGCAATGTCCAACTTGCAAAATAATTGAGTTCATCATCATCATCATCATCATCTCAGCCATAGGACGTCCACTGCTGAACATAGGCCTCCCCCTTTGATCTCCACAGATACCTGTTGGAAGCGACCTGCATCCAGCGTCTTCCGGCGACCTTTATAAGGTCGTCTGTCCACCTCGTTGGTGGACGTCCTACGCTGCGCTTGCTAGTCCGTGGTCTCCCTGTCTTACGCCTCTTCTCAATGGAATCGGCTTCGTGCTATGCTCCTGTACTCGGACCGACATGGTGGCGTTATTATACAAACACTTCAACACCTCGATGTACCGATAGTCAATATGGCATCGCTGGAGTGACTCAAGTACCGCCCATGTTTCCACCGAATCGAAGGCTTTCTCATAGTCCACAAACGCTAAGCATAATGGCAAGTTATACTCCTCGGTCTTCTGTATAACTTGCCGCAGCGTATGGATGTGGTCTATGGTACTAAAGCCTCTTCGGAAACCGGCTTGTTCGGGAGGCTGGAAGTCATCAAGCCTGTGTTCGAGACGGTTCGTGATAACCCTTGAAAACAGCTTATAAACATGGCTTAGAAGTGTGATGGGTCTGTAGTTCTTCAACAGGCAGTTGTCACCTTTTTTGAAGAACAACACCACCCCACCCCTGCTCCATGCTTCAGGCGTTTTGCCCTCGGACAGGACGGAGTTAAAGAGCTTCTGGAGGACTTTAAGTACCGGTGTTCCACCCGCTCTCAGAAGCTCTGAAGTGATTCCGTCCTCACCCGGCGCCTTGTTGTTCTTAAGCTGCTTCAGGGCCATCCTAATCTCGTACAGACTGATGTCCGGGATATCTTCGGTATAATGTCGGGACAGCTTGGCTCTTGGATCTCCTGCCAAGCTGTTGACGGGCTTTGCGACCGAAGTGTATAACTGTCCATAGAACCTCTCAATCTCGCCTAAAACCTCTGCCTTGGTCGACGCTATGCTGCCATCCTCCCGTTTCAGCTTAGTCATCTGGCTTTGCCCAATAGACTTGTCCTTTGCGAACACTTTGGAGCCTTGGTTTCGCTGTATGGTCTCTTTAACACGATTCGTATTAAAGAGACGCAGATCGTGTCGCAAGGACTTGGATATTCGTCTATTGAGCTGCCTATATGACTTCGCGTCGTGGGAAGACTGCAACTGTAGCAAGCGTCGTTCAGCCATGAGGTTTAAGGTTTGGTCGGTCAGTTTATGAGGCCTATCTTTACGGCAAGGTCTAAAAAACTTAGCCCCTACCGTGCGGACAGTTTCCACTAGCCCGTCGTTGATCTCGTCCACTGACACTAAGTTCTCGAGGCAAGCAAAGCGATTAGAGAGCTCGAGTTGAAAGCTTTCCGGGTTTTGAATATGGGACCGAGTAGGTCGGAGCGTAGACTTCATCAGACTGGCCCTTTCAAGTTTAACATTGATATTCAGTGAGGCTCTTACGATTCGGTGATCGCTTCCGGTTTTTACCCTGTTGATCACAGAGACATCACTGAATATCCGTCTCTTGTCGGTCATGAAGAAGTCTATCTCGTTTCTCGTGAAACCATCGGGACTCAACCAGGTCCATTTCCTGTGAGGCGGCTTCTGGAAGAAAGAGTTCATCATGAAGAGTTCCTCTTTCTCCAGAAAGTCAGCCAGCCTCTGTCCCCTAGGGTTCCGTTGCCCATATCCAAATTGCCCCACTCTCAACTCATTACCGCTTTTCTTGCCCAACCTAGCGTTAAAGTCCCCCATAACAACAGTGAAGTGGGTTTTGGAACTATGTATGGCCCTACTTACGTCCTCATACATAGTCTCCACCTCATCATCGGAGTGTGACGAGGTCGGTGCGTATACCTGAATGACCTTCAGCGAATATCTTTCGGATATTCTGAGTATTAGGTATATCACCCTGTTCGACACACTGTCGATGGTTGTTATGTTGTTTACGAGGGACTTGTGAACGAGAAACCCGACACCACCTTGGGACTTTTGGTCTCCCTCCCGGTAGTAGAGCAAGTTACCAGACTTCAGGGTTACGGTGTCCTCTCCCTCTCTACGGACTTCGCATAACCCTATAATGTCCCAATGTAACTTGCTCAACTCCTCTTCCAGCTCGCAGATCTTTTCGTCAGTCCTCAATGTGCGTATGTTGTGTGTTACCAGGGCCAGTCGTCGTGGGGGTGGGTAGCCGGATCTCTTCCGGAGATTCTTAGCACCCCCTGCTCCGCCGTTACCTTGACCGCTACCCGCGCCAGGGATAGCGGAGCTGCCGGGGACTGGGGGCCTGGTTTCTGTGCTTCTCATTGGGGGGTAATTGCCTTTAATCGCCACGCTTGGCAGGCGGGTTGGCGATCGCAGTGAGGGTATGCAGTACGCGGAGGACGCTGCTGCCCGACCTCCGGTTTGTCCCTTAGTCGCCTCTTACGACACCCACGGGATGATTTGGGGGGAGCGCAATTCTAAGCCGGCGTCCCACGGCATGACAATATTTTCTAATTGAGTTCATTTCATTATAATTATTTTGTTTATTTATATAAAAAATAGGCTACTTTTAGTAGTTTCCCCCTGGATAAACATTAAATAAACCTAACTATTTATCTTCCAGCAACAAGTAGAAGAGCCGCAGAACACATACCAGCAGTTTGAGCTGAGCAGCGGCACTGCGGTGGACGGCCAGCAGGAGTATGAAGTTGCCATCATCGATAACTCGCCCGCTGAGGCTACGGAAACGTATGTATTTGTTGATATTAATAGATTAATAGATAGTTTTTAGGGTTCCGTACCCAAAGTGTGAAACAGGACCCTATTGTTTTCGCTCCTCTCCACCTCCGTCCGTCTGTCACCAGGCAGTATCTCATGAACCGTGATAGTTAGAGAGTTGAAATTTTCACAGATGATGTATTTCTGTTGCCGCTAAAACAATAAATACTGAAAACTAGAATAAAATTAATATTTTGGGGGGCTATACAACAAACATGTTTCTTTTGTTCATTTTTGCTCTGGTACGGAACCTTTCGTGCACGAGTACGACTCGCATTTGGCCGGTTTTTTTAGTTTTGTCTGGACTTACTGGAGAGCTTGTGGCTAAGCCAAAGCTGTGTGGATCGATCATCAGGTTAAACAAAGTTTAGCTGTCCATCAGTTATTAGATAAGAGATCGAATTTTGACAAAGAATCCATACAAATTATGTAAAATCTCACCAAAGGATTGGCATAGCCTTTTTATTTATTATTTGCTCCCAGTCTAACCAGATGCAGCTGAGTACCAGTGTTTTGTAAAGAGCGATTGCCTATCTGACTTCCTCAACTCAGTTACCGGGACAACCCGATAGCTCTTGGTTTTCAGATGTCTAACAACCCGTAACGACTGCTAAAAATATGACAGTCAGAACCTACATTTTATCATGCTCCAAGTCATTGTGATGAGATGGTCACCCATCCATGGACCAACTGCGCCAAGCGTTACTTAACTTTACTATCAATCGATTCTATTTGACTTAGCCACAAGCCCTTCTCATAACTTTATACTTTTAACTAACTATGCATATTATTTCCAGCCCTGAACCTCAAGTGGTGACAAATGAAGACCAGCTGGTTGCCACAGGCACGGGTGCCGTGCGCTGGCTCAACCAGAAATATGACTTTGTTGTTAGAAAACTGCAGTTGAACTATGGTAAGTTTAATTATTGGAGAAGATTGGGAACAAAAAAACAACATATGAAAACTAAGAAAATACTGTCATGTCCGAAAAGAGGCTATATAAAGCGAGAGAATAAAAAAAAAGTTTAATTATTACTAACTGGCCGTTTTCACCCGCATCCTGGGGGAACTACTGCTCGTACCGGGACAAAATATAGCCTATGTTACTCAGGAAGCATGTAGCTTTTCGACAGTGTAAAATTTTTTCAAATCATTACAGTAGTTTCGGAGCTTTTAGGGTAACCTACAATCTGAGCAAATAAATGAATATTTAAATCATTTATTTAATTCAGTTTATGTAGGAGTCTTGTGCCCAGCAGTAAGACACTATAAGTTGAATAAAATAAATAGCATTACTGATATACCAATATTTTTTTCAGACGCCGGTGTGAAACTCCTACACTCGCAGTCAGGTTGCATTCAATGCGTGTATCTAACTACGCCGAGCATGCAGCTGGCTTTCAACGCTGTACCGCAATTCTTGTGCATAGAGACTGGTAAGTTTTCTTATTAATCCAATCAGGCAATATGGCCCATACTAATATAAAAAACTAGCTTCCTCCCGCGGCTTCGCCCGCATGTTGTTGTGTTGATATAAACTAGCCTGTGTGTTAATCCAGGGTATCACCTATCTACATACCAAATTTCGTCCAAATCGGTCCAGCCATTTTTGGGTGAAAGCACAAACACACATTCTCACAAACTTTCACATTTATAATTTTCGTAGGAAGTAGGATTACTAGGATATAGGATTCAGGCATCAAGGCCCATACCGATATATACAATAGTCAAAAAAGCAATTAGTCCGTCTTTTAGATAACCCTAAAATAATAGACTTAAATACAACACCGTCACGAGCCCCCAGTCTCAGTCCTTGTTGCGTTGTAACTTAGTAAATATTTACCACAAAAACTTTTAAACGTCTGTTTAACACTAGTCTAAAAAAATTACAGATTATAACGTTGAAATAAAGTCCGTTTTGCAGCCACACGTTTTTTAGACAAGTGTTCAACAGATGTTTAAGTTTTTGTATTAAGGCTGTTAATGTTTTGTTAAAATAAAAAATCGTTTCCAATATATTTTTACAATCTAAAATGTAGAGTAATTAGAATCTCATTTTTTTTTCACATGAACATATTCTATACGAAATTTTTTTGTTACGGGACTGAAATCCAACATGGCGGGAATTCAAAATGGCGGATTGGCTATTTTAAATGCACCATCATGATCCTAATATAAATCAAATTATGTAGCTTTGTAAAATTTAGTATGTAATAAGTGCTGTGTACTTCTGTAAGTGACTTGTTCACCATGATGTGATGCATGTGAAACAACCTTCGTTTAATTGTATAGTGCAGTGGTTCTTAACCGGTGGTCCGGGGACCACTAGTGGTCCCTGGAGGCATTCCAAGTGGTCCGCGAAGCTTAGCTTCGCGACGTTGCTATACGTTATCGTAACTTAATTTTTGTCGACTTATAATTGCGAGCGGGGGTTTTCGCATGGACGTATATCGGGTGTGTCGTACCTAGTCCCCCCATTTATGAAAATGTATGTTTGGGCTACATTTTACGTAATTTTGGTTTTGAGACTTAAAAAATAATTAAAATTTCGCGCTCGCTTTTCTCGCGTATTCAGAAACTATATTATGTCCCTTATTTTTGCATTTGACAACGAACAAAAAGTTAAGTGCGTTTGGGCTACATTTCACGCAATATTTTGTTTAAGTCCGATAAAAATTTCGCGCTCGCTTTTCTCGCGCATTTGGAAACTACATGGGCAAGTTTTTCTTTATTTGCATTTGCTTACCTACACAACTGCCGCCATGCGTTTAGCTTTCAGTAGAACTGACCCAAAAATTCAGTTATTTTTTTTTTGATAAATAATAAAGAAATGAGTGCTAATTTAGGTAACCCGATGAGGTGGTCCCCGGCAAGACAAACTTTAGTTAAAGTGGTCCCTCATGTCAAAAAGGTTAAGAACCACTGGTATAGTGGATAGGTCGTTGAAGTACCTAATTTATAAAATCATCATCATCATCAGCCTATCGCAGTCCACTGCTGGACATAGGCCTCTCCAAGTGCACGCCACTGAGATCGATTTTCGGCTTTTCTTCTCTTCAGAAGCCGAACATGTATAAAATACAAATAAATAAATAAATGTTTTTGTTTCAGGAATAGAATTTAATAGCTCAATACCGACCGTTGGCGGGACGGGGACGCCGTTACTGAAACATAATGTGACTCTGTTCTTAGCTGAAGATGGAAACGGGAAGTCTGTCATTGTTAGCGCTGGTAAGTCAAAATCATTTCTATATTAATATTTTGTTTCTAACAGCCTTTTTATCGTCCCACTGCAGGGCACAGGCCTCCTCTCACACAGAGAAGGATTGAGGATTTAATGCTATACCTACTAATATAATAAAGATAAATAATTTCTAGGTTTGCTGGCTCTGAAACAACTGAACCTATTTGAAAAATTCTGTTGCTGTTGGAAAGCTAGTCTTTTCCCGAGAAACATAGGCTGTATTTTATCCTGGTGCATGCAGTAGTTCCCACGGGACGCAGGTGAAACTGGCAGAAGCCAGTATATATAATACTAGCCATTTTCGCGTGGTTTCACCTGCGCCCCTTGGGAACTTTTCTAAGAACCTAGATGAGCTATGTAACGCGGAAAGAATTTTGCAAACCATTCCAGAAAGTCTGACAACCAGCCTTAACAGGGAGTTGCCTTGCCAAGGTTGCCCAGGTAACTGGGCTGAAGAAGTCAGATAGGCAGTCGCTCCTTGTGGCACACTGGTACTCAGCTACATCCGGTTAGACTGGAAGCCGACACCAACATAGTTAGGAAAAGGCTAGACAGATGAAGACTTCTCCAAAAAAGTATTGATTATGTTCCAATTCATTTTTTTTTCTATTTATCAACAGGTATTTCAACCCTCATCGGTGAAGATCTCACATGGTTGCTTGAAACTTTCAAATCTTGCAACCCGGCGTGGAGACAGGTGCGGTGTGTGGTCTGTGACCCTACGAAATGTCAACAGGTAAGTTCTATGTTTTACTGGATTTCACCTGTAGTGTCACCCGCTCTATTTTTCACGAAAGTAAGGCTTTGTTATTCTCTTAAGAGCCTTTACC
This sequence comes from Helicoverpa zea x Helicoverpa armigera, assembly GCA_033682625.1. Classification (NCBI taxonomy): domain Eukaryota; kingdom Metazoa; phylum Arthropoda; class Insecta; order Lepidoptera; family Noctuidae; genus Helicoverpa; species Helicoverpa zea x Helicoverpa armigera. The sequence goes on from JAWIIS010000031.1 coordinate 5,419,847, forward strand.
CATCCGCGCGCCATTTGGTAAAACATAAATATTGATTTGTGTAATTTAAATACTTTAAACTTGTCTGTCTGTCCGTCCGCGGATAACTTTAGTGACTACTACTGCCCGCGGCTTCGCTCCCGTCAACTGACTTCTCTACTTTACCCTATTTTTTTTTTCATAAGATTAACCTTCTCCTGACAATAACAAACACAACAAAAAAAGAATTAGCCAAATTGGTCGAGGCGTTGTTGAGTTATGCGCTTACCAACACATTTTGCGATTCATTTTTATATTATAGATTAGCACTTGAGAGATGAACTTTTAAAAGCTCAGGGCTAAGTCGAAGCCGCGCGGACAGATCGATGATAAGATTAAGCAACGCTTGGCACAGTCGCTCCGTTGATAGGTCACCATCTTGTCGTGATGAATTCTTAGGTGTTTCGGAAGATCCCGGCTGTTATTTGAACATCTTTGGTACTCGTTACGGATAGTCTGAAGCCAGAAAGACAATCTTTTTTCTAGGGGTATCGGGTACCTAATTAGGTTGGGGAGGTTAGATAAATTATTCTCAGTTGCGGAGCCCTACACTGACTCACTTAGCGTGATCTGACATGCTCTTGGCCTTTTTTATCCCTGCCATGACGCCTATTCAACTAAAACTGATGAACACTTAACTTTGTCAAGTCACAACCGACCCTTAGCTCACACATCGTGTGCATTAGTTTTTAAGAATATTTGTTATATATTTATAGTATGTTTAAGTTTTTATAGGATATAGTATTGTATATATTGATGTGGATAATTTTATGTATTAGTTTATAAGTATTGTTATGAATGAAATATATGTATTTGTATTTTTATGGGCCCTAGTTGCCTGAAATAAAGACATAAAAATAAGTAAAATATGACCCTGTTTCAACGTACCCTCTCCGTGTTTCCAGGCGGTCCGCTCAGCGTTTCCCTCAGCACACGTAACATGCTCAGTATGGCAAGCATCAGTAGCCAGCGCCCGCCTGTGCGTGGAGTCGGCGCGACGCGACGACGCGCTGCTGTCGCCGCCCGACGTCGCCGCGCACTGCAAGACGTACGCGCTAGCGCTGTTACGGGGGGAGCATACGCAGCAGCAGTTGCAGGTACTGCTAGTAGGGTGAAGGCCTGCCGGGGCTACTGGATTGTTCGCGCGAGTTACCGCGGCCCTGGTACATAAAAGGCCTACGACGGAACACGACGGTTTTTAGTCAGTAAGAGTCTGACACTCCTTCACCGGTGCTGTAGCTGTGGCGGCTACGAGCGTAGTGACAGCAAGGTGATGTAGCTACGAGCGTAGTAACATTGGCTGCGGTAGCTACGTTGACAGATAACGTAGCGGCTGCGAGCGTAGTGACAGCAAGGTGACGTAGCTATACCGGCAGGTGACGTAGTGACAGCAAGGTGATGTAGCGGCTACGAGTGTAGTAACATCAGGTGCTGTAGCTACGCCGGCAGGTGACGTAGCGGCTACGAGCGTAGTAACATCAGGTGCTGTGGCTACGCCGGCAGGTGACGTGGCGGCTACGAGCGTAGTAACAGCAAGGTGACGTAGCGGCTGCGAGCGAGGTGACGTAGCGACTACGAGAGCGTAGTAACATCAGGTGCTGTAGCTATGCCGGCAGGTGACGTAGCGACTACGAGCGTAGTAACATCAGGTGCTGTGGCTACGCCGGCAGGTGACGTGGCGGCTACGAGCGTAGTAACAGCAAGGTGACGTAGCGGCTGCGAGCGAGGTGACGTAGCGACTACGAGAGCGTAGTAACATCAGGTGCTGTAGCTATGCCGGCAGGTGACGTAGCGACTACGAGCGTAGTGACATCAGGTGCTGGGGCTACGTCGGTAGGTGACGTGGCGGCTACGAGCGTAGTAACAGCAAGGTGACGTAGCGGCTGCGAGTGAGGTGACGTAGCGACTACGAGAGCGTAGTAACATCAGGTGCTGTAGCTACGCCGGCAGGTGACGTAGCGACTACGAGCGTAGTGACATCAGGTGCTGTAGCTACGCCGGCAGGTGACGTAGCTACTACGAGCGTAGTGACATCAGGTGCTGTAGCTACGCCGGCAGGTGACGTAGCGACTACGAGCGTAGTGACATCAGGTGCTGTAGCTACGCCGGCAGGTGACGTAGCGACTACGAGCGTAGTGACATCAGGTGCTGTAGCTACGCCGGCAGGTGACGTAGCTACTACGAGCGTAGTGACATCAGGTGCTGTAGCTACGCCGGCAGGTGACGTAGCGACTACGAGCGTAGTGACATCAGGTGCTGTAGCTACGCCGGCAGGTGACGTAGCGACTACGAGCGTAGTGACATCAGGTGCTGTAGCTACGCCGGCAGGTGACGTAGCTACTACGAGCGTAGTGACATCAGGTGCTGTAGCTACGCCGGCAGGTGACGTAGCGACTACGAGCGTAGTGACATCAGGTGCTGTAGCTACGCCGGCAGGTGACGTAGCTACTACGAGCGTAGTGACATCAGGTGCTGTAGCTACGCCGGCAGGTGACGTAGCTACTACGAGCGTAGTAACATCAGGTGCTGTAGCTACGCCGGCAGGTGACGTAGCAGCTACGAGCGTAGTAACATCAGGTACTGTAGCTACGCCGGCAGGTGACGTAGCGACTACGAGCGTAGTGACATCGGGTGCTGTAGCTACGCCGGCAGGTGACGTAGCGACTATGTGCGTAGTAACATCAGGTGCTGTAGCTACGCCGGTAGGTGACGTGGCGGCTACGAGCGTAGTAACAGCAAGGTGACGTAGCGGCTGCGAGCGAGGTGACGTAGCGACTACGAGAGCGTAGTAACATCAGGTGCTGTAGCTACTCCGGGAGGTGACGTAGCGATTACGAGCGTAGTGACAGCAAGGTGACGTATTGTCTACGAGCGTAGTGACATCAGTCGCCCTAGCTACGCCGGTAAGTGACGTAGTAGGTACGAGCTGAGGTGACGTAGTGGTTAGCGTAGCTATATCAAGCTCTCAGCTGAAAGCTGTCTCCGCATGAAACTTCGTAGCTACTGGAGAAGGTGATGATATTTCACGAACTGAACTGATGGACAAGAGACATTTAAAAAAAATATATTATTGATCAAATAGGTACATTTTAAGTGTTATAACGTACATAAAGTCCAATAAAACTATATACATATTTTGTCAAAATGATTATTCTTTACTTATATTATCTTATAAACTTTTACAATTACATGTAATAAATATAATAATTATTTATTCATTCTAAATACCATATAGTACAATTAGATTATCTAGTCTGATCTGCCATCCTCGAAAATATTACCTTTATATTTTTTGATTACATATTTAATATCTAAACTAACCGTTTTCTTCCCCCTCCGCAGGTACTGAAGCGCGGTATAATAGGCACGGGCGCGGGCACGCTGCGGCTGTGGGACGCGCTGTCGCGGCCCAACGGACCGCTCGCCAAGCTCGACGCCTGGCTCGAGGCTGATAACTATACTAATATATTGCATAAGGTGAGGGAACAAATATCGTCTATGTTCGTTTTCCCAAGTATGTTACCCGTAAATACTGCCAAAAATGTTCAAATGACATTTGAGACTTACAGTTTATCGTGCATTTCGAAACACGGTGAGGAAATCTAATCGAAGAAGTGTTGGAACAAACTCCACAGCAACAGAATTCAGAATTCTTTCGATTCTATAATAAATCTCTCTTTACTTATGTAATATTCTGCCAGCGGTTTCACCCGCGTCCCGTAGGAGCTACTGCCCGCTCCGGGATAAAAAGTAGCCTATAGCCTTCCTCGATAAATGGGCTATCTAACACCGAAAGAATTTTTCAAATCGGACCAGTAGTTATGAGATTAGCGCATTCAAGCAAACAAACGTCGAGTCCGCTTCCAGTCTGAACGGTTGCAGTAGAGTGTGCACAATATGTGTTTTACTAGGAGCGACTGCCTATCTGACTTCTTCAACCCAGTTACTGGTTTTCAGACTATCTGACTTCTGACTATCCTTAACAACTTCTAAAAATGTTCTACAAACTGTTGCATTGGTACTTGCATGACATGGAATCGAACTTATAATTAAGAGGTTGGTTCTTTACCCCCTAGACTACCACGACAGCTACTGCTAGTTTTAAATATAATATTAATATCCACCATTTCTTATTTATTTCCAGGGTCTAGAAAGGCTAGTAACAAAATTCCAGAATATGATTCGCAACGAGGTACAGCTCGATGAGTTTGTATCTATATTCTTCACGGTGGCCAACCAGCTGGAGAACGAGAGAAGAACCTTCGCGCTCAGCAGGTTACGGGTAAGTTGCTCGATTTACTCGGTAGGTTACATACTACTGGGGCCTGATTCTGCTAAGTTAATAATGAGACAATTGGATAACAAAATTTCAATGGCAGTTATGACCTTAGCGCGCATTTTGCTACTATAGTTATCGGCACGAATCTTGAGCTCTGACGTACATCTGCGCAGAAGTGATTTATTAGCAAAGAACCAATCCCGAGTGACGGCTATGACGCGATGCACTGCGGGCCAATCACCGCTTTAGCCCGCTCCCGCGCCTCACTTCATACCACAAAAGGGACCCAATAAATTACTTCTGCGCAGATGTAGGTCACAGCTCAAGATTCGTGCCGATAACTATACATGCGCGATTCCCTGGACCCGCACATAAATGCCTACATCCACCGTGTAGATGCATGATGCACCCTTAGCGGGTTACAAGTATTGTTGGTACTTCGTAGAATACATGCTAAGCGAGTTACTTTTTATAATTTTACGTACATGAAAAGAGTGTTTAGTAAAAGCGTGTTTTTCTAGTGTTTTTTGTGACTTGTATTTTATGTTTTCAGGACACAGAGAATTTAAAGCAATCTCCTACAGACACGATAACGCAGTACGCTTACAATTTGATGAGCCATCAAACTAAGTTGGCGCAGAAATGTCTCGACGACAGAGCTGGCAGGTAATTATTCACCCCGCTCCACCCCTCTTCGCTCCACATCGCTCCACTCTGGTCCATACCGCTCCGCTCCATTTCCCTCCGCTCTGTTCCATAACCACTCCACTCCATTTCACTCCGCTCTGCTCCATAACACTCCCCTTCAATTCACTCCGCTCTGCTCCTTAATACTCCCCTCTATTTCGCTCCGCTCTACTCCATGCCGCTTCGTTCCACTTCGCCCCACACCTCCTCACCGCTTCGCTCCATTCTACCCAGATCCATTTTGCTTCACGCCACTCTGCTCCTCTTCGTTCCGCTGTGCTCCATTTCGCTCCGCTCGCCTTTACCCAGCTCTCCACCCTCCGTTCCGCAGTAATTTATATGCATAATAATATATTTTTTGGTAATATTTCAGAAAGCACAGCAGTGCAGCGATCAGTAAATACGGCACGTCCACTCAGGAGTGTTCGTGCCTGTTCAGCAAAGTGTTCCGCCTGCCTTGCAGGCATATACTCATGCTTACTACTGAATTAAAGGTAATCATATTTAACTAGCTGATCCCGCGAACTTCGTATCGCTTAAACCTTCCCTGGACCTCTACGAACATTTTAAAACAAAAAAAAACCAAATCGGTCCAGGCTTTCTCGAGTTATAGTCGGACAACAATTCATTTTTATGTATAAAATTACTACTTTTTAGCGTTCTGTACCCAAAATGTAAAAAGGATTTCTATTTATTTCTATTATAATAAAACGCCGATTATCCGAATTAATTGGGACCGAACAATCAAACACAAAATTCCTGTGATATTATTGTGATAAAACTCATCATCATCTCCCGAGCCTTTTCCCAACTACTTTGGGGTCGGCTTCCAGTCTAACTGGACATGGAGCGACTGCCTGTCTGACCTCCACAACCCAGTTACCCAATACCCCTTGATAAGACTTCTGAGTACCTGTACGAGCCGGGACCTACAGTTTAAAGTGCTCTTCGAAACACAGTTTTTTCTCTATAAAAGTGACATTATTCAATATATGTATGAAAATAATTTCAGGTGAAAACTCACATACCGTTCGAGCCGCGGTGGACGGTGCAACATTGTCTGTTCGGCTGTGAAAATCTTAATAGTACCACTACTAATAGCGCGGGTAAGATTATTGTTTTAATACCTAGCTGTTGTATGCGGTTTCACTCGGGTTTCGAGGGAACTACTACTCGTAGCGGGATAATCATCATCATCATCTCAGGCGGCGGACGTCCACTGCTGAACATAGGCCTCCCCCTTAGATCTCCACAGATACCTGTTGGAGGCGACCTGCATCCATAACGGGATAATATGTGGCTTATATGCTATTCTCGTGGAAACTACTGCCTATTTCTGGATAAAATATTGCCTTTATCGCCCAGGTATAATGTAAGATTTCCAACAATGAAATAAATATTTTTCATACGGTTCTGTCTTTTGGAGCCTTTTTAGATGAATCAAACAAAATATATTTCCTCTGTAGTATAGTTCTCGCATCCCGGGAAAACCACATCCTACTTTCTAGAGTTTATCCGGAATAAGCTCTAAAATATCTTTGTACCTACTTAAAGTAATTTGCATCAGTTGAGGAGTTTTCACAGACAAAGTTAGGAAGATACAAATAGATATACGTATGCTCTTAACTTGTTAAAAAAGTCTTGTAAAACTTTGACTTTGATTAAGTTTTTCATTTATAAAAGCGTGTTTTTTAGTGTTTTATTTATGAATGGTTTATTTGTCTCTGTTGTAGGCGGTACATCGTTCATGGAGCAGGTGGTGGTGGAGTCTGACGAGCAGCATCGGCAGAGCATACAGCAGCCGCAGCAGGTGCATCAGGTGCGGGCGATACTGTTGCTATAACTATACTATACTGCTACATTTCACACTAGCTGACCCGGCGCCTTTTCCATATTTGCTCACCGTTTAGACCTACCCTGGACTACGACAAACATTTTAAAACCAAAATCAGCTCAATCGGCCCAGCCGTTCTCGAGTTTTAATCAGACTAACGAACAACAATTCATTTTTATTTATCCAAACTAATATTATAAATGCGAAAGTAACTCTGTCTGTCTGTCTGTCTTTTCTTCACGCCTAAACTACTGAACCGATTTGTGTGAAATTTGGTACAGACATAGTTTGAAACTTGAGAAAGGACATAGGATAGTTTTTATTATAAAAAAAAATAAAAATAAAATTATTCCGGACATATAGCGCCATCTATTGGTCAAATCAAAAATCTGCTGGTAGTCACTATTCCACGCGAACGAAGTTGCGGGCAAAAGCTAGTATAGATATAAGTCGTGGTGGCCTAGTGGGTAAAGCACCAACCTCTCATGTATGAGTGCATGGGTTTGATTCCAGGTTAGGCAAGTACCAATGCAACTTTTCTAATTTTGTTTGTATCGACTTTCTCAGGTCTGGTTCTTTACCCGCTAAACTACCTATTTACTAGATTTATAATATATCTTTATATTCAAGTGTATACAAATGGACTTATATATTTAGTACGTGTAATGAGAAGGAATGATACGCAAACGCATGCAACAAAGTGTGTGCTAAGTATGAATATAGAGTGATGGAGAGGAAGAGGAAGACCTAAGAAAAGATGGATGGATTGCCTGAAAGATGACATGAATAGGAAGGGAGTGAGTGTCAGTACGACGAGTGACAGGGGAAAGGAAAATGGAAGAAAATGACATATTGCACCGACCCCAAATAAAATTGGGAACATGGCATTAACAAGAAGTGCTAGTAACAAATATAAATAAGCGTATATGTTTCAGGTAGGCGGTGTCAGGCAACAGCAGTATGTGTTAGCCACCCCCGGACAGCCCGCCACCCCCGTCTCACAGGTAATATACTCATTTTATATTAAAACCTACCTGTTTCCCGCGGCTACGGCTGAAAGCCGTATTTTGAGATAGTTACTTCCCGTACCAGGCCAAAACATATCCTACTAGCCGATTGCTCGCGGCTCGGAGGAAGGATGGATCGTACCCGGCTAAAATATAGTCTATGTTACTTGGGAAGAGTGTAGGTTTCCAACAGTAAAAGTATTTTCAAATCGGTTCAAAACTTTCGGATCCTTTAACTAGTGTAAAACCGGCCATTATTTATAAAACGGACAAAAGAATCACGTTTGTTGTATGGGAGGTTTGGTCCCGTTTTACCCTTTGGGTACGGAACCCCTATAAATTACACTGTCAGATGGCTCTTGACACAATCATATGGCTATTTATTTATGAGAGGTAGCTTCACAGCTGACAGTAGGTACATTACATGAAATCATCATACTAAACATTACGCCAATTATTAACTATATAGATATAACAAATTATAATAATTCGTTGAAAGAGTTACGGATAACAGGCATTATCTCATTCACATAGCTATTTACACTCTGATGCCTATTTGCACAGTCAGGTGGCTATTTACACTCTCAGATGGTTGTTAACCCTATTTATCCCTTGGACTATCCCTTTTCAATAATAGTGTGAGGCAGCTCCTAACATGACTTTCTTCTCAGGTTATCTTCATGGGCGGAGGCGTCGGCGGCGTAGCAGGCACCGCTCCCGTGCTGACCTCCGTTCTACCCCCCGGGGGCGCAGTCCTGACCCCACACCACGCACTGCACCACTGACGTGCTGCCCGGCGACGTCACACTGACGCCTCATCTGACGCCTCATCTGACCTACACAGTGCCTACTCAAAGACTATACTGACTTCTGTGTAGAAAATATCTAGAGTCAACAGTATGAGCTATACAGAGTGCGTAGTACGAGTTTTGCAAGCTAACTTTCTCGATGCGTTAATTATCATATAAGTTTAAAGTCATTTAGGCCTTTACAAGTACTTATGAACGTCAAAAATTGGAAAAGTTTGATTCTAGTTGCCCATTCCAAAAGTAGCTTCCTATGGAGAAGAAGGGACAAGAAACTCCATGGTTACTCTTTTTAAAAATAATAGGTATTACAGTTTGTATTTATTGATACATACAATAATAATATGCGAATAATTTTTATTTAATCACATAGCACTAATCTTAGAATTGTTTATTTAATAAAGACTGTCATTGGTACTTGGTCGTATTATAAACGCGCTCTCTTGCGAAATAATAAACATTATTATCCGGCAAAATGAATAAAGATATTTGGGCCTTACTACAAAACCTTTAAACCCTGTTTTACACTTGTCTAATAAAATTTTGGCTGCAAAATGAACCATATGTCAACGTCATAATTTGTCATTTTTTTAGACAAGGCATAAACTGACGTTTAAAGTTTTTTGTGGTAAGACGGGTCATATCTGAATCCCGAATTCTTTTGGCTTCGGAACCCTTTTCATTTCACATTTTTTCGGCGGAACCTTAGCTCAAGAGAAGTAAACTAAAGACGTAAATACACTTAGGTACGACTCGTGGAGTGTGGTAGCGCACCAAAAGGTATTAATAATTTAATTAAAGGTATATTATTTAAATAATTTTCCGAATAATAGATTGCCGAAGAGTTAGAGGTATTGAGTTACGGCCAGTTTCTTCATCAAAAGTAAAAGTCAAAGTAATGTCTAAAGTAAAAGTAACGGTCAAATTCGTTTTTTCAAGGCTAAAGTGACAGCAAAACTAATAGAAAAAACGAATTTCACCGTTACTTTTACTTTAGACATTACTTTGACTTTTACTTTGGCTTTTACTTTTGATGAAGAAACTGGCTGTTAATCTACAATTTGCAAAAGACGAAACTAAATGATCTGCCTCCGAGGCCTTCTCCCGCCGCTCGTCGCGAAATCGTACGTACACTCGCGAGTGGTGTCTAAATAGAATTTTGGAATGCAATATTTAAAAACAATTTAATTGAAATCTGTATATATAAAAATGAAACCCGGTTTCCGTTGTCACGACATAACATGAAAACGGCTTGACCGATTTGGCTGAAAATTAGAGGGGAGGTAACTTAGACCCGGGAGAAGGTTTTAGGATTAGTTTTTGTCACTATCCGGCTACGGGGCGCGGGTGAAACCGCGGGCGAAAGCTAGTAGTTTATAAATTACGTCGATTTAATATTGTCAAAAATGAAACGAACCCCTGAGGGCCTGTCACGGAACCTCAGGGTTCCGCGGAACACCTTTTGGGAACCGCTGCTAAATTATGTGATGTATGTAGCATACGACTTTTTTATTTCAATAGACTTATAATTACGTATCGAGCGCTTTAGCTTACAAAACTCGGGAATCAGCACTTTAAACACACTTGATTTATTGAAAAAATCTCTAAAAACTAAACAATATGAATTGTTTTACTAATCGTAGCGGATATAGGCTATTATTATAAGTACATATGTAAATAATTTAGCATTAATTCTTATTATAGGGTGCGTTGTTAAGGCTCATTTGTTATACTGCTCATTAAACTATGAAAATAGGCGATGACATGGTTAAAAAATTGTGATTCTAATTAGACCGACTGTTAGATTACCAGAAAATAGTGGACACATTTTTTTACTTTAGCAAAACATTAACAATCATACCACAAAAACTCTAAACATCTGTTGAACACTTGTCTAGACAGATTCTTCATCCTCCTGCCCTGTTCCCAATTTTATTTGTGGTCGGCGCAATTTGTCATCCTCTTCCATTTTCCCTGTCACTCGTCATACTGACACTCACTCACTTCCTATTCATGTCATCTTTCAGGCAATCCATTCATCTTTTCTTAGGTCTTCCTCTTCCTCTCCATCCGTCTACATTCATACTTAGCTCACACTTGTTTAAACAGATTATAGCGTTGAAATAAGGTCCGTTTTGCAGCCACACTTTTTTTAGACAAGTGTTCAACAGATGTTTAAGTTTTTGTAGTAAGGCTATAAAAATTCACTAAGATACAAGGATAGTTTTAAGCGGGGTCTTGTTAAGTCACGTTTATATAAAATTTGTGCCCAAAAGTGACATAACACAATATTCAATCGTGTTATATCTTCGTTATTATTTGTTTGTGAGAGAAAAGAAAAAATACGTGTCCATTATTTTAGGGTTATCTAAAAGACGGACTAATTACTTTTTATTCATTCACCATGTCTATTGCAGTGAGCAATATTGCAAATGGATCTAAATGTTTTACTTATTATTTAACATTTAGTTTAGGTAAATAAATTTCATGTTTATAAACACATGCTGGTTGATATCAATAGTTATAAATAGCAACATACTGTATTTAAAACTAAGATAGATTGAAACACCCTGTGGCTCACCCACTTACATGAAGTAAAACATCTATTTAGTACTGAAAAATTACTATCGGGTGTTAAAATGCATTTTTTGTATAAAATATACTGATTTTGATTATCAAGACAGTCACTAACATAGAAATCGAGAAAGGTATTGTGAAATTGACGAAAATATATCCTACTAGCTTGTTCTATGCGGTTTCACCCGCGTCCCGTGGGAACTACTCCCATACCGGAATAAAATACAGCCTATGTTACTCGGGAAGAGTGTAGCTTTCCAACAGTGAAAGAATTTTTCTAATCGGTTCAGTAGTTTCCTTGAATAGTTTTTGTCACCATCCGGGTACAGGAAGCAGTTATTTTGGGACGCGGGTGAAACCGCGGGCAGAAGCTAGTATTATTATATTTTCGTCAATTCTAAAGTTTTTTTCTCGCTTCCATATGTGAAAAATGTCGGCAATTTGCAAATTGTATCATTCTTAGCGGATTGTAACTTATTGCTAGAGGCGTATTTTATAAATATTGTATGAAATAAACAGACAAACGATACATTTATTTAGTTGTTTTATTTTTATTTTGTAGTATGGACATGTGATGTGGACGAATGAGAGTCATATTGTGAGGAAGGGAAGGTGATGAGCATAGATTAGATAGGTGAAAGCAGTAAGTCTGACACCAGTCTAACCAAGGGGTTACCTGGGTAACTGAGTTGAGGAGCACAGATAGGCAGTCGCTCCTTGTAAAGCACTGGTACTCAGCTACATCCGGTTAAACTGGAAGCCGACACCAACATAGTTGGGGAAAAGGCTCGGAGGATGATGATGTGATGAGCATAGATATAGATGGATGTAGGGGAAGAGGACGACCAAAGAAACGATGGATGGATTGTGTGAAAGCCAATATAGTCACAAAAGAAAACAATAAAATTGGTATTAATAGTTTATTAATATAATTATTAGATAATACTATAATAACTTAGTACTAAGCGTGAAGTGACAGAAATATAGCTTTAACGTTCAATATTATAGCTGTATGTCGCTTTGTGAACACTCAAAATTAAAATATTATATGTTAGTAGTATATAAATGCAAAAATAACCTGCTTTTTCTATAACAATATACGATAAGATGAGCAATGCTCAGCGCGCTCAGATCGAGTTAAACTGTAGGTCCCGGCTGTCATTTAACATCTTTGGCAGTCGTTACGGGTAGTCAGAAGCCAGAAGGTCGACCAATCTTATCAAAGGGTTTTAGAAACTTTCACAAAGCATCTCGAAGTCTGGAAGTTGATGATTGATACACCCATTTACTATTTGGTAAATGTCGGACCGATATAAAAATCTGCCAAACTTTATTGACCTTAGGCACTTATTACTTTTATTTTCTGACGCAACAACAGCTATAACACTTCACGTTAAGCTAAGAGTGTGTGAGTAAGGCGTGCATGCATGCATGGTCTATCCCATGCGAGGCCGGCCCATGCCGCGGCCCGGGGCTCCGGCCATCGGCATGTCTCCGCTTTTGACGTTCTTTATCGTCTCGTCTACCGACAGGATCTGAAATTAAAGGGTTTTATTATTATAGTTAATTGTGAGTTCATTGCTAATAAAACGGCTGAATAAATAAAATACATAGATGGTAGGACTGAGAAGACGCCACGGAAACGGTTAGGGCTGTTTAGGTTAGCAAACCTGCAGCACCCATCACCATATTTTTACACCTTTGAAATCAGCCATTGACGCCACGCTCATTTTTTTCGCACTTTGTGACTACTAGACTATGACTTGCCAAGTATTTGACCGGAGTTGTAATTCGACCAATTGGACCTTCGTTATTGGATAAAGGTGAAATCTTGGTGTGTGCATCTACCCTGCAACCTGACTGTATATACCGATGGTTATGTTCATCATATCTTTCATTTCATCATATCTATACTAATATTATAAAGCTGAAGAGTTTGTTTGTTTGTTTGAACGCGCTATCCCGGTACGGAAAGTAATTCCCACGGGATGCGGGTGAAACCGCTGGCAGAAGCTAGTATTAAATAAGTATTTGGCGGACGTCACGTCAGACTTATTATAGGACGTGTGCCTTGAACCCTTGCTATCATTGTGTTCTATTTTTCTTGCACAAAAAACCGGTCACTGATTTGTAGGACGGTGGGTGGCCTTTGTCTTAACCTCCCCACTCAGAGACATTTAATGATTCGTTAAGCCACTCCTTAGTGACGGAATGTCATACAAATCTTTCACTAAGGAATGGCTTAAATAACCATTAAATGTCTGAGTGGGGAGGTTAGTGTCTCAAGATTGTTTAGCTTTTGTCAAGTTCCTACTCAAACGGAGTATAGGTAGTATAAATGCCAAGGTACCTGTGCAGCGGCCTCGCATGCGGCGGTGATGGCGTTGATCTTGACGACGGCGGGCTCCCACACGCACGACACGAAGTTGTCGCCGATGTCCTCCTTCTGGATGTCGATGCCGTACCACACCTCGCCTGGGGAGTGACAATGTTAATTTATAGTTGGTTGTAGACATAGAAATTAAAGACATTATATAGTCACAAATGGCGACCGATATGGACAGATGGAAGGCTATGGGGGAGGCCTTTGCCCAGCAGTGGGACAACACAGGCTAATAAAAAAATAAAATAATAATAATATAGTCGAAAGGTTCAAACGGTTGACACAAGACAGTTGAAACTATAGTTTTTCTTCCAGAAATATAAATATATTATATAAGATAAGAATATTAGAGTCTGTTTGTTTGCTTAATTGCAGGAAGTAATAAGCCTCATGTCTTTTTCTATAATCTTCAAAGTTCTGTTCAGAAATTGGATCCGTTGTTTATAATCATTGGCTTATAATATCCTAAAGAGTTCCTTTTCCGATAATAACATATATCAAATATAATTTTTATGTCTTTGTTTCTCTAGAAATTATACGATTTCAAATGCTTTGGGACGCTGGGATGAAAAATAAAAATATCAAATAGACATTCGCTCCTTGTGGCACACCGGTGTACTCAGCTGCATCCAGTTAGACTGGAAGCCGACCCCAACATAGTTAAGAAACGGGCAGTTGATACATACCATTATGATGCTTATTCCTCAACTTATTGAGCAGGTTGGTGGCATCGAAGCCGGCGTTATCACACAGCTGTCGGGGAACTGCCTCGAAGGCGCGAGCCACTGCAGCCACCAGGAGTTGTTCCTTACCAAGTAACATATATCTAGTTGCTAGGGTAACTGGGTTGAGGAGGTCAGATAGGCAGTCGCTCCTTGTGAAACTCTGGTACTAAGCTGCATGCTGTTAGACTGGAAGCTGACTCCAACCTGATGATGATGATATGTTATCCCTCTTCAGAGACATAGGACCCTTAGAAGTTTCCACTTTTGTCTATCTTGACCAGCAAATTTGATGTCCTTCCAGCGTCTTCGGCCCCAGCATAGTTAAGTAAAAGGCTAGGCAGTTGATACATACCTTTAACATGCTTATTAATTAAGAAGGCTAGTGGCTAGAACTCTCCTTAGTGCCCCCGGTTAAACTGGATCCCACACAGAAAAGGCTAGTCTGGACTCCGGACAAGAAATGATCTAAGCAAGATGATGATATATTTCACGTACCATTATGATGCTTATTCCTCAACTTGTTCAGCAGGTTGGTGGCATCGAAGCCGGCATTATCACACAGCTGACGAGGAACCGCCTCGAAGGCGCGAGCCACCGCAGCCACCAGGAGTTGTTCCTTACCAAGTTACATATATCTAGATGCCCAGGTAACTGGGTTGAGGAGGTCAGATAGGCAGTCGCTCCTTGTGGCACACTGGTACTCAGCTGCATGCTGTTAGACTGGAAGCCGACCCTAACCTAATGATGGTTATGCCCTCATCAGGGACTGAGGACTCAGAGGATTTTCCACATCTTTTTTCTATCTTGAGCAGCATCCTTCCAGCATCCTAGCTTCTACGGCCCCAGCATAGTTAAGGAAAGGGCTAGGCAGATGATGATGATGATATACATACCATTATGATGCTTATTCCTCAGCTTATTAAGCAAGTTGGTGGCATCGAAGCCGGCGTTATCACACAGCTGACGAGGAACTGCCTCGAAGGCGCGAGCCACTGCAGTCACCAGGAGCTGTTCCTTACCAAGTTACATATATCAAGTTGCCCGGGTAACTGAGTTGAGGAGGTCAGATAGGCAGTCGCTCCTTGTGGCACACTGGTACTCAGCTGCATCCGGTTAGACTGGAAGCCGACCCCAACCTGATGATGACCATGTTACCAGGGACTGAGGGCTTGCAGAGCTTTCCACTTCAATCTTGACCAGCAAATTCCATGTCCCACCAGCGTCTTCAGCCCCAGCATAGTTAAGGAAAAGGCTAGGCAGATGATGATATATTTCCACATACCATTATGATGCTTATTCCTCAGCTTATTAAGCAGGTTGGTGGCATCGAAGCCGGCGTTATCACACAGCTGTCGGGGAACTGCCTCGAAGGCGCGAGCCACTGCAGCCACCAGGAGCTGTTCCTTACCAAGTTACATATATCTAGTTGCCCGGGTAACTGGGTTGAGGAGGTCAGATAGGCAGTCGCTCCTTGTGGCACACTGGTACTCAGCTGTATCCGGTTAGACTGGAAGCCGACACCAACCTGATGATGACCATGCTACCAGGGACTGAGGGCTTGCAGAGCTTTCCACTTCAATCCTGACTAGCAAATTCCATGTCCCACCAGCGTCTTCGGCCCCAACATATTTAAGGAAAGGCCTAGGCAGATGGTGATATATTTTCACATACCATTATGATGCTTATTCCTCAGCTTGTTCAGCAGGTTGGTGGCATCGAAACCGGCGTTATCACACAGCTGACGAGGCACCGCCTCGAAGGCGCGGGCCACTGCTGCCACCAGGAGCTGTTCCTTCCCGGCGACGCTCTTGGCGTACTCGCGAAGGTGTTTGGAGATTTCCATGTCAATGGCGCCGCCACCTGGGGAAGATGAAGAGGTTTTATTAGAGAAAAGATATAAGTTGTTCTTAGAATTGGTGTGGGCAACTAAAATGTTTTACTCCTACTTCGTTCAGCCGGATAAATGAGGCGGTTAGGTAGAAAATCTACTACCTTTTTTTCTTTCTATGGTCCACATAGTTTTGACATGATTTGAGACATTCCTTTGAGCTGATTTATATAGCCAAAAACTAATTCTTACTTAAATAAATGCGAAATTTATTATTTTCTGTCTGTCACGCTTTCAAGCCAAAACTATATTTTACTAATTAAAAAGATCTTTGGTGCACATATAGTCTACTTAGGGCCTGATGATGAACGTAGGCTACCTTATATTTTTGTATATTTTAACTGTGATATTAGTTGTAAGCCTCTTATCATTTTGAGATCCTCACAACCATTCAGAAATTGGATCCGTTGTTTTTAATCATTGGCTTACTTTTCCTTTTTTAACAATACATAGTTTATTTTTAAATACGCATTTGTGTAAAAAGTCTTATCAAGATTGTTTATCTGTAGTTATATGTATATATGTATAGTATACCTATGCAAAACACATTAACCATTTAGTGGTTTGGCCACAGGAGTCATTTTTCGTTTTCATAATATACAACATCATGTGTAAAGCAGAGATAAAGTTAAGAGTATCGAATGTTTTGACCAGTTGACGGCTGTCAATTTTCAAAAGAGAATTTCAAGCAATTTTAACCGACTTCCCAAAAAGGAGGAGGTTCCCAATTCGGCCGGTACATCGATTACTCCGAGGTTTATAGACCGATTTACGTGATTTTTTTTTTGTTCGACGTGAAATAGCTGCCAGTTGGTCCCATAGTCATCAGGTCATGTTCTGATGATGGAAACCCTGAGAAATCGAGAACAACCTTCGAAAGTTGTAGGCATACAAAGGGTAAAAATTTACACTCACCAGCGACGACGGCGTCATTCTTGATGGTCCGGCGCACGATCATGATGGCGTCGTGCAGCGATCGCTCAGTCTCCTCCAGGAACTGTTCCGCGCCGCCGCGGAGGAGCAGGGTACACGTCTTCGCTGCCGGACATCCTGGAATGAGGCATAGGAAGGTTAGATAGATTAAAAAATTCAAGGTCAAAATTGTTGACTCAAGGTCATTTTTGGTCAAGGTCATATAATAGTTGGTAACCAGTAAAAGTCAAGGTCATCACAGGACTTAAGTCTAAGTCTTCTATACATGTAAATTACGAAAGTAAGATATTACTAATCCATACCAATTTATAAGGTTGAAGTTTATATTTTACAACGCACCAAACTAATCTCAAAACCTACTTTTCAGATTCGAACAATATACGCAAATTTTTATCCTGTTAAGTGAAAAATTTCACCCAGAATGTGGTTGAAACAGGCGAAAGCTAGTCCTACAATACGACACTACATACATACAACCCGTGCCGATAAAGAATGGGATTAGAAATGGCGGCTCATTGAGCTGGGAGCGTCAGCATAACAATGCAATAACAATAAAAACTAATAACTGAATAACGTTAAAAAATATCGTTACCGTTGAAAGTGTTTCGTTATTTCATGAATTAAAATAAAGCTTATGTTAGTTAAATTTGTGATCGTTTTGAGACTACTTTACGTAGGTACACAAATTGTCAACAAAACCATTACCTGAATCGCGGAGAGGGTAAGGTTGGATATAAACTATTTTCGCTTCATAACTTTAAATAATCTTAAATATCCATACTAATATTATAAATGTGTAAGTAACTCTGTCTCTCTGTCTGTCTGTTATGCTTTCACGGCTAAACCACTGAACCGATTTTGATGAAATTTGGTATGGAGATAGCTTGAGTCCCAAGGCCTTCCTTGGGCTTAGGCTAATTTACTACTACATATATGCTACTTTTTATTCTTCTTCGACTTTCTACGCATGCGCAACATTCACGTGGGCAAAGGCTAGTTTTGAAATAAAAGGATGTAATAAATATTATAATTTAGTTTATTTCCAGTAAAATTTCACATCTTGCTGGTGCCGGCAATTACCGTATCAATATCACTAAAGGGAGGGAACGCATAATCAAAGTCGTTCTTTTTTTGTCAGTCGGTACCAAAGAGTGTGAGTATAGACGGAAATAATGTGCGAGCGAGAAGTGAATAGATGCGCCGCCATTTCTAATCCCATTCTTTATTGGCACGGGTAGTACTTCTACTAATTAAATACCTACAAATATAGTATACTACAATGCGCATATAGTCTTACCATCTGGAGCCACCTCTTTATTATAACCTGGATAGAGGAGAAGACAGGAGTTAGTGGGAGAAGGATTAAGGAAATAAAGAAATGTAATGGAGAAGGAAAATATGGCGGAGATGTTTAGTTTAATATGGAATTCGAGTATTTATTGTTAACAAGCGAGATAATTTTGCGTCGCCGGGGCAGCGGAATTGTTCGCGGCCCTGGTACATAAAAGGCCTACGACGGAACACGACGGTTTTTAGTCAGTAAGGTCAGTAAGGTCAAAAATCATCAAATGCCCCCTCCCGCTGTGGGTTACGCGCGGTGAGGGAGTGTCAGACTCTTACTGACTAAACACCGCCGTGTTCCGTCGTAGACCGCGTATGTACCAGGGCCGCGAACAATCCCGCAGCCCAGGGCGGAGGCCTGTAGCTACACTCACCAGTGAACATATTGTAACGCTCGCCGCCGACCTGTCGCTCGGAGAAGGCGGCGGCGGTGCCGAGGGCGGAGGGCTGCAGGTCGCGCACAGAGCTCAGGACTGCGCCCCCGCAGGCGCGTTGGGTGCGGCGCATGTCTTCTTCAGGCACGCGGCCGGCGCAGAACATGTCACTGAAGAACAGAAAATATAATTTATAAAAATACTTCAAATCAATGATCGTTAGCTACGTTCTAAGATCTAAAACTTGGCTGCAAAAACAGCAGTTTTCGAAGATCAAAATTTACAAAAATGCGTCCGTTGCGTACGATACCGACAAGTGGACGCTTAGCTTAAAACGCCCACCCTTCACCACTTCCTATATTTTCGCTGGGTAGAGCGTTTTACGTTCTCCTTTACCATCAAACTTCTTATTTAAGAAGCTTGCTTGGCGTGTAATTCTTTTTTGACCCTAACGAATGAATTTCCTACCCACCAAAGCAAAATTACCTGTAAAGTTAGCATTAAACCTCACACTGAAACGTCATGTTATATTACGCTAGTTAAAATTGTCGGCTTAAACGTTTACTTAAAGCGAAATCATCTCATGCCGTGAGATATTCAAGGTCAAAATTCACAACATTCAAGGTCAAGGTCGCAACATTCAAGGTCAAATCAACAAAAAGTTATCACAACTCTTGAAATTACTTAATGAAATCTATAGCCCAAGCACGAATATTTGCGAAAAGTTATTCGTATCGAAATCGAGTAACATTTGTATGAGAATTGTACAGCGCCCCTATCGGGCGTAAAAGGAAACAAAACATGGCAGCACGAACATTGTTTTGACGTACGGTAACGTAAACTCTCGAAGGCTGGCTATCGAGTATGGTCGAAAAAATCCACTGTGGTGATTCACTTGAAAAAAGTCGGTGAGAAAGGTTTCGAGAAGTATAAAAATAAAGTTTTAACCGTGTTTATGTTTTGTTTAGAGTTAGTTTTGTGAATAAAAGTGTTTTAAAATTATTGTTAAGTTATTGGAACAAATAGTAATAGCTTCAATATAAGTAATTTAAAATGCAAAGACCGCCACTGTATGAACGTAGTTCATAGTCTTTGCCATATTATGTCATATTATCTTTTAGCGGCAAATTTACTAGAATATTATAGATATCAATCACGAGAAACAAGGTAGATAATAAATCATATTTTATTTATTTGCGTACCTATAGAATTAAAGTGTTTGAAAAAAAAATTGTTATTTATATGTTTATTTTTAATCATTGTAGAGCAAAACTTAGGAATAGAATTAACCCACTGGACACAAATGAAACCGAATTTAAAAATATAGAATATAGAAATAGCATTGCACTTAAAATACTTCACACTAAAGTTTATGCCACTCAAACTTATTAAAACTGTTTACTCACGCTTCCATGAATTCAACCATCATTTCATATTGCGTGCGTCTGACTGGTTCTCATAATTATGTATTATATTGAAAGCACTTAATTATTTGTAGCAAAAAAAAAACAGAAATACTTTTGTTGTGGACGTGTAGCAAAACAAACAAATTTGGCGCCCTTACGCGCGTCGGATGTCAAGTGGGTGCGTTCGGTACCCGTCATTTTTAAAAAATAAAATCTCCGTAACTATGTTATATTGCTAAAGATAATGCCATTTTATAATGTCTAATAATTAACTTTAGGTCTCTTTTTTATATTACATTCAGTTTTTATTATAATTTAATAATAATAAAACGTTTAATCAAAGGTAAAAAAAATATTAACAACTAGAGTTAGTTTTCGAACGCACCATTCATTCAACAATCGTTCATTTTGCTCACTATGGCGCGTCCCTATTTACATTTGCATGACGTCACATTAGAATTCGAATCGAGTGTTCGATAGTGCTTCGAATGTGGTTCGTGCTGCCTACTATCGACAGACTACGTTTTCGAATCGAGGCCTCGATACATTGTCGATTCGAATACGTTAGATAGTCGTGCTTGGCCTACTGACTACATACTAAGGAAGCGCCTAGCCGGATACTCACCGGTCAGCAAAGTACTGTGTGGCCACGTCTCCTATGGGCAGCTTGCTCAGCACCACGTTGGCTCCGCTCGCGTGAAGAGCTACACTAAGGAAGCGCCTAGCCGGATACTCACCGGTCAGCAAAGTACTGTGTGGCCACGTCTCCTATGGGCAGCTTGCTCAGCACCACGTTGGCTCCGCTCGCGTGAAGAGCTACACTAAGGAAGCGCCTAGCCGGATACTCACCGGTCAGCAAAGTACTGTGTGGCCACGTCTCCTATGGGCAGCTTGCTCAGCACCACGTTGGCTCCGCTCGCGTGAAGAGCTACACTAAGGAAGCGCCTAGCCGGATACTCACCGGTCAGCAAAGTACTGAGTGGCCACGTCTCCTATGGGCAGCTTGCTCAGCACCACGTTGGCTCCGCTCGCGTGAAGAGCTACACTAAGGAAGCGCCTAGCCGGATACTCACCGGTCAGCAAAGTACTGAGTGGCCACGTCTCCTATGGGCAGCTTGCTCAGCACCACGTTGGCTCCGCTCGCGTGAAGAGCTTGGAGCTTCTCGTAAAGGATCTGCCATTCAGCATCAACCACTTTCTGGTATTCTGATACGTTGTCTACTCGGACCTGAGAACAAAATTGGTTTACTGCAGATTTCTATAACTGATCTATCTGTTGTTTTGTGATTGGAGATTCAATTTGAACATTAAGGGTGCATGTAGCTGAAGCAAGTTATCATGCGCAAGTGACAAGAGGGTGGGTATTTTTCTTTGGAACATGCGCGAGTCGCTGGACCCGCACGTTCTTAAAATGCAAGCCTCGACATACGCAAGCTCACTTTATATTTTTAACCATGACGATTATTTGTAAGCCTCATATCATTTTAAGATCCTCACAGCTGATCAGAAATTGGATCCGTTGTTTATAATCATTGGCTTACATTTTTTGTGCAGTGGTTTATTTGTTTAATATGTATTTGTGATAAAAATCCGCTGTCTGTCATACCGCCGAAATGGTGATGCAAGTTGCAGTTATTTCGAGGAAAAAAGTATATATATAATAAATATTTCAAAATTCATAATATTACTATGATGAATAGATAAAGTTTAATCTTTTATAAAGCCATGTGAATATCTAGCCTGTATTATCCTTTCTCGACCGACGAGAAAATTATTACATATTGTATAATAATTAGCTAGTCATGTATTGTCATCACAACTCAGAGTGTGTGCAAAATTTCAACCTGATCGGAGATGGGGAAGTGGGTCGAATTAAGATTCCAAGATTTTCTTACATACATAGTTATTTACAAGTGAAGCTTAAGCGTGTTAAAAATTAAACTCTCACCTCAGCATTATCCCTCTCCGCTTTAAGTTCAAGCTCGATGTTCAGCAGTGCAATCTTGCAATTCTCATAGCTCTTGGGCTGCATCTCGAAGCCAGCGTACGAGAACGTCTTCTTGAAAGCCACTCCGGCTACCATGAACGAGTCTTCGAGAGCTCCACCGGAGATTTTTTTGATACCTGTTGGTAGGAGTAATTGGTTGGTTAGATTAATCAAACTATTTTTAGGTAATACTAGATAACTGCTTGTAGCAGGATGGTGTCAAAATTATCCTATGCCCTGCTCTCGGGTCTAAGCTTCCTCCCCTTTCAGTTTCAGATTAGACACTTTGTGTGTATTAGTTTTAAGTAGTTTATATAAAACATGTATTAGTATATGATTTAATGTTATAATATTTATGTATAGTGTTTTCTATGGTCCTTGATGCCTGATTTAAATAAATAAAATAAACGATTCAGCCTTTCTTGAGTTATTTAAAAGTAGTGTAACTAACACGACTTTATCTACTTGACACTATTTTGGGACTTATTTTAACTCATGTCTTACAGCCAGTTTCTTCATCGAAAGTTAAAGCCAAAGTAATGTCTAAAGTAAAAGTAACGGTCAAATTGAATTTTTCTATTAGTTTTGCTGTCACTTTAGCTTTGAAAAAACGAATTTGACCGTTACTTTTACTTTAGACATTACTTTAACTTTTGATGAAGAAACTGGCTGTTAATGTTCTATAGTAAGATATTTTAATGAATTTTACAAAATGGTTACAATCAATCATGTAACTATTTATTTGTCAAAAGGCCAATAAAATATCATCACCTGTAAAAATTTGAACTGTCTAACTAACTATCAAATTTCATGAAATACAGCCTGGTGACAGACTGACAC
Organism: Helicoverpa zea x Helicoverpa armigera; assembly: GCA_033682625.1. NCBI lineage: Eukaryota > Metazoa > Arthropoda > Insecta > Lepidoptera > Noctuidae > Helicoverpa > Helicoverpa zea x Helicoverpa armigera. Next base: position 5,442,932 of record JAWIIS010000031.1, read on the forward strand.
TGAAGTCTTAGTATAGGGCCCCGTTTTGCCTTGTACGAACTGAACCCAAAAAAATCCATCTTATAAATCAGCAAATAAATATTTAAAAAAATTCTGTTTAACACTTTTAAATCCACAAAACTAAACATACTCTTAAGATTAACAAAACGGCTAGCCAAATAAAGACATGACCAAAACTCACCGATCATATCCAAAGGCAGTAGTGGAGCATCCAAGGACAGTACAGCGTCAACCACCATCTTGGAGAAGTGGTCTTTCTGCTGGTGAATCAGCTTCGAAGACATAGCGGTGGCCGCACACTTGGTCAGAAGTTCCCTGTAGACAAAGTAGAGATATATCATGTTTAACCGGTGAAAGTGGGTAATAACCGCTTAAAAATAATTGAAAATTATTTATCCTTCTAATATTATAAATGTGGAAGTTTGTGAGAATGTATAGATGTATGATTGTTATTCTTTGATGCAAAAACAGCTGGACTGACTTGGTTAAATTAATTTTAAAAATTAATAATTAATTTGCCGATACCCTCGATCAACACATAGGCTACTTTTTATCAACACACCACGCGGGCGAAGCCACGGGCGGAAGCTAGTAAAAAAATCTAGACAGTAAAAAAAATATTTCTTTAGTTAAGTGCCTACACTCAAAAGGGATATAGTTTGTGAGTACGTATTTAATTGTCATTTTCTGGTCTGGACAAAGTTGATAACAGATGGTAAATAATGGTAATAGTTTTCAGGTCCAGACGGGTTGGTCAAAGTGGGTAAAAGGTGGTAATTGTAAGCCTCATGTCTTAACATAATCCTCAAAGTTCTATTCAGAAATTGGATCCGTTGTTTATAATCATTGGCTTACATATTCATTAATAATAGCGTCTAGAACAATTATGGCCACGGCGCGGCGGCTGTTCACATATAACGAGATCAGTCAGCTACACAGGACATATTGTAGTGCACTCACTATTCCTACACTCTCATGGCGCGGTGGTTCGACAACCCTGCACCACCGCCCGGAGAGAGATCACATTTTACAAACAGTTTATAATTTTAGTATAGACTAGCTTTTTTGTTTCAACTGCAACTATTTTCCCAACTCCTCCCCATACAGGAACAAAATACAGCCTATGTAACTCGGGAACGGTGTAGCTTTACAACAGATTATTTTAATCGGTTCGCTACTTCGTCCCTGCTTGGATCTATCAAAAAACTTCGATAGATTTTCAACCTCGTCACAAAAGCAGAAGGTTAATATTCGGTTGGTAAAATTTGACAGATTTGGATAGGTTGAATTGCTATTGTTTGTACAAACAGACATAAATCTTTTTATTATATTTATTATACTAGTCATACATAAAATAACACATACCTCTGTTTCTCAGGCGACGTATTATCAATTTTCACCGCTAATTCCCTGACGCGATCCACTGCAAGTTTCGCAGCCACTCTGATAGCCTTAATTATAATACGCGGATGTACACCTAGAAAGACATATTATATTTATTAATAAAAATCTGTGTTTGTGTGTGTAAATAATGTAGTTGTGTGTGTGTTCTCATAAACGTGTTTGGTCCTCACAGGGGGGGGTCAGAAATTGGATCCGTTTGTTATAATCATTGGTTTTTTTATGGTTTTTTGTAATGTTCTGTCTATGTTGTTTGTTTACTAGATATAAAGACTACTCAAAATCATTTATTCAAACTTGGCTAAAAAAAAGCGCTTTTTGGGTATCAACATTTACAAACGACAGCCAACAAAAGGCCTCCCAGGGAAAGTATTTGACATTACTGGTATTATGTAAAAAATTTTCTCTAGTAAGCAAATTAACATATTGATAGATTATTGGAAACGGCCGTATGTCAAAGAAAATTACAATCGATTTTTCACCTTTATGCTAATTATGACTTAATTCTTTAGAATTTTTGAGTCTAGAAGAGAGAATTATTGGCCTTTATTCTAAACTGTTATTCTTTTTCAAATGACCAAATTATTATTTACAAAAATATTTAAATATAAAATAAAGCATTAAACAAATATTTTATTTTGATTTTTTTATAACAAAATTCCACTAAAATTGCAACAAAAGACGTAGATAACTTATTTATTTTTTCTGTAGCATTAATTTAAATATACTAACATACCTTCTTCAACAAACGGCTTCAATCTCTTCAGAAGCTCTCCAGCCAAGATCACCACGGACGTGGTACCATCACCGACCTGCAAACATACCAATATTACAGTGGTTAAACTACAGTGTAGTTATAGTTAAAGTTATCTGTAGCAGTTAAGAGTTAACCTCATATCTACTATCATAAGCCACACGGTGGTTCAGTAATTGTATCCGTTTGTTTTTAATCATTGGTTAACTTTTATACCTAATTCTACATATACTCTCTCTGTACATACATATAAAATAAAGGATAGAGACAAATTGAGAATCTACTGTTTTATGCATGTGGTTAAAAAATTGTTTCAGTTATTATTTATGAACAACTGAACTGACTGAAAATTGGGAGGGCTTAGTCCCAGGGGATGGACAAAGTTTACTTTTTATCCTACAAAAAGAAGTTCCCTTGGGATGCAGGGGAAACTGGAAGCTAGTATTTAAAGGAATACGTGTTCGTTATCTCAAAATATCAAGTATCTTTTCAAACTCAAAAACAATTCAACAGATTTTGCTGAAAATAGATAAGGATATTAGAACTTGAATTTGTGTTTTTTTAAGTTAAAATCCATGTTACACTTAAAAATCCTTTTTTTAACAGACTTCCTAAAAAGAGGAGGGCCTCAAATCGGGATCTTTTTTTTTTTAATCTTCCATTTCTCAAGTGTCAAGATCATTGGCATAAATAATATAAAAATTAGACAGCAATCCTGCATTAAAAAAATGATCTGCACTCCACAACCACCTAAATTTCATATATCATCTTGCAACATAAAAAAAAATCCTCACCTCCGCATCCTGAGACTTAGCAATATCCACCAGGGTTTTTGCAGCCGGATGCACTATATCCAAGAGCTTCATGATAGTAGCTCCATCGTTGGAGATCACCGCCTTGCCGTTGTGGTCTACGATCAGCTTGTCCATGCCACGAGGGCCCAGTGTTGTGCGGACCTGCGGAAAGAGAATTTTGTATATTTACTTAGGATGTATAAGAAATTTGGTTGTAGTAGTAACTGATTTCAGGTAAGATAAAATAAAATATTACATTGACTGGTCAAAGTTGATAATGTGTTTGTTAAAAGTTGTGATAACTATTTGCAATAACTAGTAAAAAAAATAAATATCAAACTATAAAGTTAAAAGAAAGTTGTGATAGTTACACTATTTGTTACAATTTGATTAAATTGGTGGGGAGATAGCTTAGGAGATGAGTATGGGAAGTATTTCTTTGGTTGGATAATTGTTAGCCTCATATCTTTTTCTAATCCTCAAAGTTCTGTTCAGAAATTGGATCCGTTGTTTATAATCATTAGCTTACAATATCCTTAGTTACATAGACTATTAAAGCTAAAAAGTACTAGTGAACCGATTTGAACAATTCATTCACTGTTGGAAAGCAGTACACTCTTCCTGAGTAACATAGGCTATATTTTATCCCGGTACAGGCAGTAGTTCCTACGGGACACGAGTGAAACTGCTCAGAGGAGCTAGTGATTACATATATGTACTGACGATGGATGCAGGTCGCCTCCAACAGGTATCTTTGGAGATCTAAGGGGGAGGCCTATGTTCAGCAGTGGACGTCCTATAGCTGAGATGATGATGATGATGATGATATGTACTTACTGCATCTACTACAAGTTGGCAGGCATTGATGTTGGAGATGAGCTGCGGCTTGCCTTGAGACTGGTCCGTCCCTTCCTTTAGCACGAGGATCTGTGGTTGCTGGAAGGGAATTATCATTGATTTGATAAATATTTCACACATACATGTAGGATTGTATAACATTCAGAAATAATGTATGTAGACATAGAACCTTATTCCAGAGTGAACATGAGAGAGACAGAGAACACATGTGTGTGAAAGGGAGAGAGGATTTGAAAGACAAGATGACGTGCTTTGTGCTTTTGTAAAATAAAAGATTTTAGTAAACAACTACATTTTCTGTGCTGCTCCAACTCTACATACATATAAAGGCATCCCAGAGGACTTTAATATTTTATTTTATTTTATTCATCATGGGACAATAAATAGCTACAATATAAATGTTACTATACAGCTACAATACTGAAGGAATAGGGAGTACACCTATGTCTGCACAAGTGCTTGTGCACTATAATATATCCTGCAGTGATCCAAAATCGCCAAGGGACTTTTTATACAAGAACGGTTTGACTATGGCAGCTATGAGCTACTACTATTATCTGGACATATTATCTTGTTATCAATTAACGGTAATGTTTACTGTTAGGCTACACTATCAATAATATGATTTCCTAACACAGCTGAGGCCAAATAGATCATCTTTAAATTTTTTTAGCTATAGTTGAGTGAACCTCTACTTTTTTGTATTTTTAGACTTAAAATAGTAAATACATGAAATTTAATTGTTATATTAGACGTATTTCATCGTATTATAGCTGTATAAGTAGGAATTAAAGTGTTTTTTAACTTAATTCTAGGTTTAAAAGCAAGTCACATGAACAGTTGTGATTTCGAGTCATACATTTCATAGACAATGACAATTGAACATCAGATAAAGCCGGGAGAAAATTATTATTTACGTATCAAATACTACTGTTTTTGTCAATTTATAATAGCTTTTATTATGACGACAGTCTTTCATACCCATTACAGCAATATTTCACGAGAAAATTGCGTAAAATTCACAATATTCCGAATCTATCTCGAATTTTAACCCTCAACTTTTAGTATCACTTTTTCACTTTAAATTAAACACAAATCACACAAAATATATACTCAGACTTATAATTTACATCACGCTCTACAAATCTGTGTTGATTAAAGTAAGAAAATATTAAAGATTATAGCAGAAAACTTAAATTAAATTACCATTTTGACTTAGATTTTTCCACAAATAAAACCTCAAAAACCGAATGACTTTGACAGCTGACTAAGAGAGTTGCTAGACTTTTGCTTTGCTGCCTAAAGACGGGGAAAAATTGAAATTAAGCATTGAAATATAAAATGTTTTTACGTAATGCTTTGCGAATACTCCAGTTAGAATATTTTTCTCACCCAAAGCGTATTTTTTTAAGTTAAACGTAATCTTATTTTAGATGGATCTTTATTATAAATATACTTGTGCTTGTTTTCAAATATGGGTGTTTGAGAGCGAAGGTGTAGTAACTAAACGTGATTCTGATTGGTCGACAGAGAGAAATGGAACGGTTTGATTTAGGGATGTGGCGTAAACGATTGGTATCGATGTATTGTAATACAATTTATAATCCATTCTTTTTAATAATGAATGGTGACCATGAAATATATAAAAAAAAACTGTTATTCATATACAACCAAACATAGAAGCTGGTAAAAATGTATATAAATCTCTTTATATTTCACCTTTACAAAACCAGTGGTTTCTAGTTATTCGAAGCGCCTAATGTAAAATTATGAATCACAGTTGATTTAAAATGTTGTGAAGTGAAACATTTTCCGTCTTTTCCTCCGCCCGTTCCGTCTTTTTTTCCGTTGTGTGAAAAAAAATATGTTTTATTTTTCTTTTTGTTATTCATTCTTTTGAAGCAATAAACCCTTTATTCACACGCATGTATATTTCCATTGCTGCCCAATAACCAACTTAAACATTTCCATAAAAAAAAAACCCTTAATTCAGGAACATGTACAACAATTTTTTTTCTAAATACTTGCTATGAACCCGCTTTTTGTTAAAATATTTTTTACCTTTGTTATCCTGGAAAAAAATATTTAAAAATTGAAAAGCGAACTATAGCTTTGATAGTAATCAAAGCTATAGTTCGCTTTTCAATTTTTAAATATTTTATACATCGATTGAATAAAATAAAACCGTTACACATATCGATAACATCAAATTCCTATGAACTCCACTCCCATCACTACAAACAAACGTCAAACTTTACTTCGGCGACACGCATGTGACGTCTTGAATTTAGTTTTACAGAAAAAATAATTGAAAAACTATCTGAATTATTAAAAACTACTCCGAAGAATATTGAAAATGAGCCGGCAAGTGGATATTAAGGCCTTGGTGTCCCACATTGTGCGTGGAGACGGTTCAGACAGATGCCGAATATGCATGGGCGATACGAGCGAGGGTCAAGTTCATTTAGAAGACACCGTCATGATGGACGGAGACAAGCCTGTGACGCTCGCTGAACTGCTAGAAGTCATCACAGGAGTCGAGGTAACATATTTTTTGACATATCAAAGCTCGGCATCCAACGATTTGTTTATTTTCTGTGCAAAACGGAACGGCGTCTTCCCGCCGTGGTGGTCGCAAGATGGCCGCCGTTGGGTTTCGATGAAAATTAAAAATTATTATTTTTTGATAATCTCGTTGGATGTTGCGGCTTTATTACTTTTAGATTTTAGACTTTAATTTGAAAATCTGATAAATCACACGATTTACTGAAGTTAAACGCTTTTTTGGAAACAATTCGTTTGTTTTTCATTTGTCTGGCGTTTACGAAGCCAGCTATGACGTCATTCGATTGCGAAAGAGTACTTTCCGCTTATGTTATTAGGTATTAAAATAATGTAAGCATAACTATGCCTAATACAATTTACTATGTTCGTATTCATTAGATACACAAAATTATCGTGCAAAAAAATATTACCTAATACTCTTCTTCAGTCCAAATTTTATTTTGGCTGTATCTTTCTTCGCATACTCAAACAAAAATGAACAAGATTTGAAATTGTTTTAAAAGCTACATTGAAAGTTTATACCTGTTAATTTCTGTGCTGAACAGGAACTTTATGTAGTTATATAAAATCAGAAAAACTGATATAAGCTTAATCTTTTATACCTCCTCATATGAATCTTACGACTGTATAAGAAAAAAAGAAAATTTAAGGGTTAGACTGCCAACAACCTTTGCGATTAAGGTCTTCAATAATTAAGTCTATCTTACATACTTAATGGCCATAGAGCTACTATCTACCTATCTATAAGCTTGAATTTCATTTGTGTTCTTCTAAAGGAAAATATTATTTGATTCTATCCGTAGCTCAGCATCCATAGCGTCAAATAATTATTTAAAACATTCAGTGTAAGTTGCGCAAAGCTCCATTAAAGTTAATGCTTCTTTAAATCTATTGCTGACTCTTTCTTTGTCAACGAGATAAAAAGTGACAGCAATCGATTTAATGAAGCTTTAACTTTAATGGAGCTTTGTGCAACTGACGGTCAGAAATCTATTTGTTTTACACACAGCATAGAGATGCACCAGTATTTATCGCTGAGCTCTTAATTTATTTCAAATGGAGGAATTATTACACAAATTACCTAATCTATTTTAAACCTACAAAACTCTACCCTTTTCTAACTTCAACATATTAAAATAAGCTTAAGAATCTTACCGTTGGACATTAAATTATTAAGTACTCCACTCAGTATCCCAATAAAGAAAAAGAATCTCCAAAATGGAAAGCATAGGATCTTATAAGAAGACAAGGAATACAGCGTATTGGCCGTTTGACTAGTCCGGTGGTTGCAGGTGCTGCTGGATGAAGACCTGCCTCTAGGATTGTGCTCCCCCTGCTCAGTGTCAGCGCTCCAAGCTGCTGACTTCAGAAGCCAGTGCCGACGAGCTGCCTCGCAGTGGGAGACCACCCTTGAACTGCTGAACGGCATACCGAACCACACAAATTGCACCAGCAATATTGTAGCTATTATCACAGAGAATAGTATTTGTATTACTAAGCAGGATCTTAAGAAAGAGCAGGAAAACACACAACCACCAACATCCCCAGTTAATACTAAATCAGAAAATATTAAAAGCACTAAATGTCAATGCCCATGTTGTGGCAAGCGGTTTCTATATGCCCAACATTTGTGCCAACATTTGAAGGAGTCGTCCAACAACCAACGTGCGTGCCACATATGTGCTGCAATCATGACGAGACAGGAACTGATAGATCATTTGATTGAGGAACATAAAAGAGAGCCTTATGATTGTAAGAAGTGTCCGGCCATGTTTCGTACTTACACACAGTATAAGACACATCTTTCTAAAGCACATGCGTCTGGAGCTTGCACTTGTGGTGAATGTGGCCAAAACTTTCAAAGCCAACACGCTTATTATGCCCATTTATCAGTTCATACGCCAAAAACGTGTCCTGGCTGTGACGAGTTGTTTAGAAACCAGAAATGTTATCATTACCACGTTAAACGCTGCTGTAATCTTGATAGAACGCGTCTCGACGCTCACAAAACTAAAAATAGAGTTACAATTACTGTAAAAAAGAGGAATAAAGACATCAAAGTTGGTATGCGTGGTAGCGCGGACTCCGAATGCATTTGTGACTACTGCAAAAAGAAATTCGCGGGCAAGAAGTTTGTAGCTGCACACATACAAATAGTACATATGAAGAACACACATAGGCCTTGTGTTTACTGTGGGAAGTTGCTCGCAGCAGCTCACATGACCACTCACGTCAAAAAACACGAATCAACTGAGTCTTTTCAATGTGGTCACTGTGGTATCATTTTAAAAACAAAATTAGGCTACGTTCAGCACGTCCGCCTACACACCGGAGAAAGACCTTACACTTGCAAATTTTGCGGCGATTCCTTTTCCGCATCCTCTCGAAGATCAGAACACATCAGAAAGTGTCACAGAGATTCTGACATCGTTCTGAAGCACGCCTGTGAGTTCTGTCCAGCTAGGTTTAGACTGCCTTATCGTTTGAAGAAGCATGTGAACTCGGTACATGGTGAAGGGAAGGAGCAGTTGATGCAGTTTGAATGCAATGAGTGCCATCAGAAGTTCAGTAGCTGTCGAGGGTTGCTACATCATAGTAGGAAGCATCAGGATTGTGAGGGTCCTATCAGAGTACCGAAGCTTAAGGAGGTGGTGGAATAGCCTGGAATAACTTAATAGCTTGGTGATTATCTTGACTAGTTCTTCCACACGTCCATAGGGAACTATTTACTTTCCGCGCTCGCATAAATACGCTTAAATTACAACTTTGAGATTAGCCGAAAATTTAAGAAAATATTTGTGTACTTTTTACATATGCACACTAAAAAGCGGTCGCTCCAATTTTATTTATTTACACAGACGTATGTACAAAAGTCTTACCAAGGGTTACCGGGTTGAGGAGGCCAGATAGGCAGTCGCTCTTCGTAAAGCACGGGTAGTCAGCTGCATACGGTTAGACTCAAGTCGAAGTTGTCTCCAACATAGTCGGGAAAAGGCTAATCAGATGATGATGTACAAAAGATATGCAGAACTTTTGTGCCTCTGAAAGAAACTCTTTGTTTGGTTGTTTTCATTTTTGTTTAAACTGAAAATACAGACAGAAAAATTATAACCTTACATAGAATTGGGCATATTAATAAGTACATAAAACACGCAATATCATGAGTACGCCATTTTCGGTTTAAAAATCTGAGCATTTTTCCTAGACAAACATTGCAAATAAAATAAATACAGAATAACCGACCTCTTTATTAATCTCCTATTTAAAAAACAAAGCTAAAGACCAAAAAAAACTCATTGTTTTAGGTCGAGTTCACACCACCGCTGCCAAACAACATATGCGACAATTGCAGCCAAGATATAACCTCCTTACTGCCTTTCTTACGACTTTGCAAGGAGTCCGCAAAACGTTGGAATGACATATCAACCTTTTTAAACAATTATACCCCTTCTCCTGAAACTAAAAATGTCTATATAGAAATTGGGAATGATATAAAAACGTACATTGATACTGTAAGAACGGTCGGCAAAATTGAAACGCGAAAAGACGCGTTACGCGGGCTAAATAATAGGCTTCGACGATATAAAGTGAAAATTAGAGGGAAAATTAATAAGTCATCTAAGTATAGGAAGTTTGTATGCCCGGAATGCGATGCTCCATTTCGTTGTATCAACAAATATAACAAACACATTGGTTATTTTCGCAAAAAGAAGTGTTTGCATTGTTCTGAAATTTTCGACTTTAAAGATTACAAAGATCATTGTAAGACCCACAAATTATCTGCACACTTTTGCTCGTCCTGCGAAAACAGTTTCGTCAGAAAGTCTGATTTAGAACTGCATAAATTAAAACACAATAAAGGCACCCACGAATGTATAGATTGTCACGAAACTTTCGCCACTTCTAGCCACTTAATAAGTCACATGAATAAACATATCCCTAATATTTGCGGGTGCGGTAAAAAGTTCCCAAATCGCATTTGTTTTAACTACCACAAAAGGGATTGTGTTCCTCGCACTAAAGATAGACTAATATACATTTGTGACCACTGCCAAGCTTCATATACCAATAAGAATGTTTTAAGAATGCATATTAAGCATGTACATATGACCGGTTGGACATTTCAATGTGATAAATGTGGAAAGAAAATGTCCAGTCGCAGTCATTTGATAGAACACAGTAATATTCATGAAAAAGTTCTAGATAGGTTTATTTGTCACTGTGGTGCTAAGTATAGTACGAGAAGGGGTTTTCAGAAGCATAAGAAAAAACATGAGTTAGAAATGGCGGGTGCTGCGAGTTAGAGAAAGTGAACGTTTTGCAAGCTTAATATTCTTTCTGAATGTCTGACCAATGGTGTATATTTTTATTTTGCCACTAATAATTTTAATTACTATTTTTGTTGGCTGACTTCATGTTTTAATCCCATAAGTCCTTTTGGCTTTAAGTCTTAAACTAAATTTAATGTTCAATTATATATATGTATTTTCCAAATGTTTTAACTTAAATTAATTAAAAGTTCAGCTGTACATAATACTTTATTATTTTATTTTCAATAAAGATCACAAAATGTGAAGCGTTTTTTCCTTTTGTCAAAACAATTGCCATACAGTTGGTATCAAAATGACCTACAAAAAAATACTACGTTAATACACAACCGGTTTATTCCCAACTCCATTTATATGCGTTACAACTTTTAAAGCAATAATAGGAAGTTTTACTCAAGTCAACTTACCCAAAGATTGGCAACTTAATCAAAGATAAAACAAGAGGAGCGGACTGATTGAAAACGTCGTTTCAGATGGAGATGGACCCAGCGCTCCCCTGCAGCTTATGTTGGAGCTGTTCCGACGACACCCTAGCTGCCATAACCTTCAAGAACCTTTGCGCGCTGTCCTCACACCACTGGACAGAAGCCTCGAACTACATCTCCCAAGTCTACCCTCCAACAGACAAAGATAAGGCCTACTTCATATTCTACAACCAGGAAAAGACCATAGTTAGAGACCAGATAGACAGCGTACCGACCACAAAACATGCTGTAGAAAGACTCAATATGAAGTATGAGGTCGAGCCGGAAAAACCGCAGAAACATAGACGTATTTTAGGCGTGAAAGCTGCTTGCAAATGTCCGGATTGTGGGAAAAAGTTCTCCACCCCTGACAATTTAAACCACCATCTTGGTAACACTTTAAAGCGAGCTTGCCGTGTCTGCTGTGCTGTAGTGAACAAGAAAAAGTTGGGCAGACATTTGTTGAGCCAACACAAGCTACATTATTACGAATGCAATATGTGTTACAAACTTTTTGACGCCGAAATTCTGTTGAAACAGCATATCAAAGATTCGCATGATAAGCTAAGCCATCCTTGTCATGTTTGCGGTAAAAGTTACATCAACCAACGAGCATTGAGAGCTCACGCGCCTTCTCACTCCCTCTTCCACTGTCCTTCTTGCAACCAGAGTTATGAAAACAACAAATGTTTTAAATACCACCAGAAACAATGCAAGTACTCTGACCGGCAACCCGTAGAGTTTTCCCACTATTCCTGCGATCACTGCGGCGTATCTTACGATCGGAAACCGTCGTTACGTATTCACATGATTCAAAAACATCTGAACGTTTTACCTTACGTTTGTCAGACTTGTGGGAAGAGAACGTCCACGCTATCTCACTTGAGGTCTCACGAGAGAGTCCATAAGACAGAACGGAAGATATTTCAATGTTGCTGCGGTGCTAAACTACGTACTGAGATAGGTTTTCAGTTACACCAGAGAATTCATACTGGGGAGCGACCGTATACCTGCGAACATTGTGGCGATAAGTTCCTCTCGTCTTCTAGAAGGTTGGATCATATAAAGAGGCGGCATAGAGGAGTTAAAGATTTGAAGCATGGCTGCGAGAAGTGTTCGGCTCGGTTTGTGAGGCCGTGCGAGCTGAAGAAACACTATTTGTCTGTACATTATTCTGTGGTCGAAGTGATGCCTGCCAAAAGAGAGATTAATCCTGTTACGAAAAGATTGAGGAGTACTTTTGAGAAGGAGTAGACTGACTACCTCATTAATGGAACTAAGATTGTTTTAAGATTCGGGATATGTTGTTTTTAAGTGCGATTCTCGGCAGTGATGAATTGATTTTTCCATTAATTTAAAGGCTTGTTTTATCCGCGTAAAAGTTGGTGAAAATTTTCGTTGTATATTTTAATTTTAAAAGATTCTCAGAAAACCTACTCAGTTTTGTTTTTACACTTGATTATGACTGCATTGACACTTTCTAAACACGTATTTTGCCTCAGTGAAAGAGATGGAAATATTTAAAGTTTTCAGTATTGAAGCATATTTTATTTTTTAAGTTATTTTGTGTTCATAATAAATTCGCATGTTTGCTTTTAATACTCTAATTAAGTTAACTGTTTCGAAACAATGATATTTGATAAATTAAGAATATAGTTTTAATATACAACGGTATTTTTTATTTTTATGCCCAACCTATTTGAAAAATTTGATAAATAGTACCTACGTGAATAGAAATAAAATTTAAATAGTACGTAAAAGTATATAGTATGTATCTTGCAGTTAGAAAGTCTAAGCATTAAATGTTAGAAGTTATTATTTACTGACGAAAAAGCCATTAAAATATCTGATGTAGAATTAGTACAGATTTCACTCATGACCTCCCGAACCTTTTCCCAACTATGTTGGGGTCGGCTTCCAGTCTAACCGGATGCAGCGGAGTTTCAGTGTTTTACAAGAAACGACTGCCTATCTGATCTTCTCATCCCAGTTACCCAGGCTGTACTAAGATGTTAGAAACTAATTGTCAGTTATTTCCAAAAAGTGACAACAGATTACGATACATAGGCTTTTTATGTAAAATTCCGTGTCACCGTTCTATCAATTCCATTATTATTTTTCCAGATGACCGAAGAATCCCTGATACCATTAGGCGCATGCGTCACCTGCGCCAGCACCGCCCTCGCCGCCCAGGAGTTCCGCCTTTTCGTCAGAAACTCAGAAAAAGTATGGAAAAAGGCCCTCGTTAACCTATCCACTTTACCATACTCCGCCGCCCCACCCGTGAAGTCTGTATGCGCCTTTATAACCCCAGACTTGACGATACAAACCTTCAAAGATTACAACACTAGTGACGCCAAAACGATTATTAATCGATTAAGGAATCGAGTAACCAAAAAAACAGTCGATAGAAAACCGAGAGGGGCTCGCACAGGACCGTCCTGTAGTTGTCCTGATTGTGGTAAAAGTTTTCTCAGCCCGTATTACTTAAATACTCATTTAAGAAACAGTGGGCATAAGGAGGCCTGTTTAATCTGTGGTTCAGTTTTCGTTAGAGGCAAAGAAATGCAAGAACACCTGTCTTCCGTTCATAATGAGACTGTATTTTTATGTAAAAAGTGTCCTATTCTATGTCCTAGTGAAGTACAGTTGAAAAAACATGTGAAAAAGGCACATAAAGCTGGCGTTCTGACTTGTGCTGACTGCGGTCGGACGTTCCCTAGAAACGCTTCGTTTGAATCCCACTCGCAAATGCATGCGGTCAGAACCTGTAGAGCTTGTGGGAGTCAGTTTACAAACAGAGGGTGTTATAGGGAACATAGGTCCCAGTGTGAACCGGACGCTAAACCCAACGCTCAGAATATGCCGCGAAATAGACGTTCCAACATCCGTGACCCAGCTACATTCACGTGTGACCATTGTGGCAAAACATATAACTCTAGACCCCAACTCAAAAACCATATACTCTGGATACACATGGATATACGACCTCATCAGTGCCAATGGTGCGGAAAAAGGTTTTACACCCCAACGCGACTGGCTGAACACACAGTCGTGCACACCCGCGTTCGAAATTTCGAATGTGACATTTGTGGCGTGAAACTAGTATCCAAAATGGCCGCCGTTTACCACAGGCGAAGGCATACGGGCGAAAGGCCGTATGAATGTGAGGATTGTGGAGAAAAATTCATTTCTGCGTCGCGTAGATCGGAACATGCTAAACGGAGGCATAATAAGGGATTTAGGCTGCCATGTTTGAAATGTCCTGCGAATTTCGTTAGAAAACATGAGCTGAAAAAGCATATGGACAAGGCTCATAGAGAACCTGATAGTGTCCTATCTTGGCCTTAGTATTTGTTTTACTTGATTAATTGCTTTGGGTATTTAATTAAAATCTCTAAAAGACAACTTTTGATTGCGTGCCACTTCGAAATAGTCCTAACGGCACAAGCCATCCATTTCAATAGATTTTCAACCTTATCACAATATTGGAAGATTAACATTCGATCGGTATTTGACAGATTCGGGTAGGTTGATCTGCTGGCATCTACAGTTTGCGTACATACCTATTTGAACTCTTAAGGTCTCTGCACAGAGCGGGCGCGGCGCGGCGGGACGGGACGGCGACGTGACACAATGTACTAGATCGTCGCATCGCGTCGCGTCGAGCGGGACGGCTCTGTGTGTCGGCCTCCGTAATATCTAGTACATTACAACTGCTCAGTGCCGCGTCGCCGTCCCGTCCCGCCGCGCCGCGCCCGCGCCGTGCAGAGACCTTAAAGCCAGCCTTTGTAATGTATTTTTTTTAATAAATGCTTAATTTTATCTTTTGTGACTCAAAATGTTTTTAATTTATATGACAATAAGTTCAAATATACGCCGTATTCTTTGTAATCTAACTACATTGATGATAAAATATAATAGTCATAATGTATGTATGTTTGCTACAATAGTAGTTATGGTGCTTTCCCAACAATAGTTTGACTGAAAATATAAGCAATAAGACATTATATGTTACAGGAATAATAGATAAACTACTACGCATCAATTTTATCCGATTACCTTCCTGAATCACTCATCTATTGAAAGAGTGAAAACCGCATAAAAATCCGTTCAGTAGTTTTAAAGTTAAACGCCAACAGAAACCAACTTATGTAATTAGTATGTTATTTATCGAATACCGCTAGAGAATATAAAAGTAATGTTTCATTAATTTAAGTTTTCTGATAATAAAATATATTTTTGACATGATTTGATGTTTTTCATTTTGATTTTCTTGTGTAATCAGTGTTACGGTAAGATATTCTTAAGTAGATTTAAAGGACGGCGACCGCTGGCTGTCGTGTCAGCCGAAAGACATCCACTGCGCGACAAAAGCCTCTCCCAAGGTTCGCTACCTACTTTGCTCGATCTTCGGTTACCCGTATCTAATGCTTCCCGCTGATTTTGATCTCGGCCCGGATCGTCAGTTTCTGGCCTCGGCCCGGATCGTCAGTTTCTGGCTTTCCGGGAGAGTACTACATAAAGATATGGAAATATTTTGTGGTCCAAAATATGCACCCTTAGCTATCTGATATTTTTAGCAAACTGAAATTAATGCTTTCCCTTCGAACACTAATAAATAGGCCTGCCTGCTACAGCCGGAATGACTTTCTGAATTTCAGATTCTTATAAAGTCTGAAAATTGTAAGGTGAATTTGTAATTTTTATATAATTTCATGAAGGCTATTATTCCAACTCGAACTGTATGAATTTGAAAAAATCTCGTATACACGAAACAATTTCGCCGACTTTTAGAGATACGCTATTTCTTTTACTCTAACATCTTTACCGTTATTGCCATCCTTCTCTCTTCTGACAGCAACATCTTGACAGTTGACTGCTTTTGCAGACTTTGCTTCGTGTAACAGAGTCATATCCCAGATGTCATAAATTGAGGACTGCGGCGAGCCCAAAATTGTGTTTTAAAATAACATAAAAATATTATAAAACCATGTCTTACAAAACAGATTTGAAGCAATTAATAAAACCATATTACTGGTTTAACATTCTGTTAAGTTTATCTTACGTTACGTGTAAGCGTACGGGTTATATTTGTAACTTTTTATTTCCAAGTGCCGACTGTGAGTTAGACAGCCGAGAAACGGAAATCCTATTTTTCTTGATTATAGTCGTAATGTTAAGGACTAGGAAGGCGGGGAGCGTGACCATGGTGAATTATCTTTCGTCTTCTTTCGTTTATACGAAGATTGCGAACTTAATTCTATGGTTTTACGCTGATATTAGGTAAGTGGTCCCTTTTGCCTATTTTTTCAATTAAAACTTATTTATAATTAACTGTTACCAGTTTTGAGCGGTATTCTGGATTATTTGAACCAGATTTTTGTTAAATAGAGCTTAAAATTCCCCTCTATGTAACTTTGCATTTATAATTCATCAAAAATATCAATTCACTTTTATTAAATTCATTCATTCTTTGGTTCATTAAGTACAACATATATTCTTTATATTATCAGTAACGTAAGAAGATTTGTCACCCCACTTATTACATATTTATCACCTGTAATTATCACCTTTGTGTTAATAAGACTTGTTATTGTTAAGTTCATAAATAAACCTAATTATACTAAAACAAAGAGTCATGAACTGTCACAGTTCGCACAAAGGAAATTTTTAAAGATATCCCTTTGTCTCTATCTGAATAAAAAGTGGCCTAGGTTCTCTCTCAGACACTCTTGTAGTACACAATCTGTATACCAAATATATCTTGTTGAATTGATTTAAAGTAATATTGGCATAAAAGCTGGACAGACAGATAAACTTTTGAATTTATAAGTAAAGATTTTAATTTTATTTAAATAGTAGTAAAATAAAATTGGTAGAGTGAAGGAAGTCAAGGTGGACAGACAACCTTATAAAGGTCGCCAGAAGACGCTGGATGCAGGTCGCCTCCAACAGGTGTCTGTGGAGATCTAAGGGGGAGGCCTATGTTCAGCAGTGGACGTCCTATGCCTCAGATGATGATGATGATGATGAAAATAAAATTGTTACTTTACCTTAATTATCAAAACAAATCTCACTTTCCAGATATGGTCTACCATATGGAGCCATCCTCATTCTATCAGCGCTCCTACTCCCAGAACCAACGTACATGGGACCGGAACACGTCACCTACTTCCGAGGCCCTCAAGTCTTAGAAGACGAGCTGAAACACCACAAGAATACTACGTGGATAGTCTGTCTGTATGCGGCTTGGCATCCGGCTTGCGTTAACTTTGCACCGGTGTTTGCGGAACTGTCGGCAAGCTATGGACTGGATAACTTGAAATTTGGGAAGCTTGATGTTGGCAGGTAATTTTTAAGTATTTGCCTAGCCTTTTCTTAACTCTGTTGAGGTCAACATCTAGTTTACCAGTGTGCTATATGGAGCGAATGCCTATATGACCATTTAAACCATTGGTAACAACTGTTCTAGAAGTACATAAACTCTCTAAATAAGTCTTAATTTAAAAACTCAGTTTAAAAACAAAATGGCAGATAAAAATCTATGTGAAAACAATATGTATTTCTGTAAAAAAGGCACATGAAGATTGTTTACCTTTAGTTACTTAATTGTCTACTCAAATGGAGTACATACCTTTTTTATATTACCTATTTACATGTATACTTTACCCGCTTCATCAACTAATAAACATTAAGAAATGAATTGGATTACTCTCTGTAAGAGAAGTTTCTTTTCAATGACTCTTCACAAATACACACACCAATGTTACCCTCTTCACCAACTCACTTTAATAACCACCATACTCTTTCATCACCAGATACCCAGAATCAGCCACAAAATACCGAGTACAGGACGGTCCGACCAGCAGACAGCTGCCCACGGTGCTGGTCCTGGCAGACGGTCAGGAGAAGATGAGGAGGCCACAGGCTGACCACACTGGGAAGCTGCAGAAGTAAGCCTATTGACCGTTTTTGAAACCTGATGTAGGAAGAGGGCTGTTAAAAGTTTGAACTTTGCGTGACTTCTGACACAGTTGACGTAAAAGTATATTGATTTAGAGTTTTTAAATGATGATTTTGCAATGGGATTTTAATAATTTGTATTTTTTTTTTAACTTAGCTTCCTGAAATACCTCTTCTGAGTTAGTTTGAATGTACTAAAAAAAAACTCAGGAACCACAGGGCTGATTTATAAAATTCTGAGTACTACCACAGATTACTATAATAGTTACGTACTATTTTTGGGTGAAGGGTGGGCATTTTGGGGGGTTGCCTTTGTATTTTTTTTTTGACAAGAAGTGGTGAGTTCCCGCCTGGTTTGATTAAATGATTTTGATTCTTATCTGGGTGCTTAGAGAAGTTCTTACAGGACGCAGGTGAAACTGCTTGCAGTAGCAAGTTTCTAAAAAAAAATCGTTAAAATATATTTAAATAACTATGTGGTTGATTTCCACTCAAAGCATTAATTTATTTGTATTTCAGATTCCTTTTCTCAAAAGACAACGTAAAAGCAGCATTTGACCTCGACGGTATTTATCAGGAGTGCAAGAAGAAACTAGCCAACGCTAAGAATGTTAAAAAAGATGAGTAGTACAATGTAACGGTAGGATTTAGTTATTTATTGTCGTAGAAAGCTTAGAGCATATGACTAACTGGAGACGCCAATGCTGTTAAAGTGTGCATGGAGAACAAAATGACTATGTTTACAATATGTTTACAATTTGTCTCACGGCTCCGTGAATAGGGTATAGCGGAGATGGCATAACGCAAAATCTCCTAAGAAACCTCACGGCGGTTCCAGTTGGTTAAATGCTCTAAGCGTAGAATTTATATTTAGGTAGAAAGCAACACCGCAGTTTTTATTTTACAAATAATTTACAGACAGCTGCATTAAATATTATAAGAGAGAAATATAAATAAGGTTTTTCTACTTATGGGGTGTATCGTACCTAATCAAATTAAATGCGTTAATATACCGGTTAATACACGTTGATTAGCACAAAGAAAAAGAAATGATTTTTTCAAACAAAGTAAATAGGATAAAAATGTGCGAGAATTAGAACATCATATAAGAGTCAGTCATTACAAACAACGGAAAATCTCCCTTGAAAAATTAAATTATAAATTTAAAAAAAACCCCGACCCAAAAAAGTAAGCAATAATTATGACAGAAGGTGAAAACGCTGAACCCTTTAAAAAAACATAAAATAACTTTTAACACTACGTAAGTGCCAACTAAAGCATGTCAGACTAAACTAAATTTTGTCGTGTCGGGGGACCGCTCTAATTCATTACTTTAGATACGTGTGTTTTTTTTATACGAATGTTGTAATTAGGTAGGTATCATTTCATTTATGTAAGTATTTTTGAAGGTAAAACGCGGTCCCCCGACATGTCAAAATTTAGTTTAGTCTGACATGCTTTAGTTGGCACTTACGTAGTGTTAAAAGTTATTTTATGTTTTTTTAAAGGGTTCAGCGTTTTCACCTTCTGTCATAATTATTGCTTACTTTTTTGGGTCGGGGTTTTTTTTAAATTTATAATTTAATTTTATTTCATGCTTTTTGAAGGATCTCCTTAATTTTCCTTCTTTCGTTTAATTTCTTTTATCTTAAGATGGGGTCGCTATATGCGATCTCAGCCAAGGTAGCGGTTTAACAATCCTCATGACAAACTGGCTCTGGGAGAATTGCACAGATTGAGAAACAATAAAGATTAACCTTTGGTCATTCTAGATTTTCAGTAAAAATATAAATCGGTTTATCCGTTTCATTCCGGCATTCCAGGGTTTCATCCGCCACATCCCATTTCCAGCATCAGGTTCTCGTCAGTCAGAAACATGAAGAGAACTCGTCAAGACAAATTCAACGAGCCCAAACTCGATGGGTTTCCTAAAAGGCAGTTCAGGGTTACGTCTCCTACCTTCGTGCCCTACCAACAGACCAGCTCAGTGGTTCCAGAAGACATTAGTGTTTCAAATTTCAGATCCCACATACGCTTGCAAGTAAACTGAGCGTGTAACATTCCTATCACACCTAACAATCGAGCTGATGACCTTGAAGACCTGAACCGATTTCCACCAAACATAGCTAAGAACACTCCCGACTGACATACCTTTTAAACAAAAAAAACCGCATTATAATCGGATCATCCGTTTGGGAGCTACGATGCCACATACACACACACACACACACACACACACACACACACACAGACACGTCAAACTTATAACACCCCGTCGTTTTTGCGTCGGGGGTTAAAAACTGACAGCTGTCAACTGGTCAAAACATTCGATACTCCTAACTTTATCTCTTTATAAAAACGAAAAATGACTCCTGTGGCTAAACCACTGAATGGATTAGGTTATTTTTTTTACAATTCGCCATAGAATATTATAAAGTATATGTGATAGGATTTAATGTGATTAGGTACGACACACCCGTTATATTCATTCATATTTTATTGAATATTATATTGTCCTTGTTTCTCTAATTTAAGATTTGTGTGTTAAATGTACCAAACAAATGATTATTTATTAATATATTAGTTTAAAGATGAAAGATCTGATAATAATAGTCAATTATATAACTAACATTTAATTTTAGCATTTTTTACCAATTTTTATAATATAACAAATGTTTATTCCGTTGCGTCCGTTCACACAGACGGGCTCGGAGAGCATCGGCGCGCATTTTTCTTTTCACACAGACTGGAATCTGCTCCGATCGGCTGAAAGAGCATGTAATCGGAACCAAATGCCTGAAAGACCGAGAAAAAGTACGCGATCGGAGCCGATCAGCTCGTCTTATTATTTCACACCGAGCGCCTTCAAGCCATATTTCAAATACTAAGTACTCGATTTTTAACGTATTGAGAATTTGCTCTCCTCTACGAGACGGTCTGTCTAAGTCTAAACGGACCCTTATTATTATTTACGTTTTTTAACCGTGTATTATAATATGAATTGAAAAATACATATTTAGAAGCAATTTAGCAATATGCCTTTTATTTTCTTTTATACAAGTTTTGTGTCCATATTTAAGTATAAGCCTTATAGGTTTTTAGGCAGCTAAAAATGAAGTATTTTATGTGTTGAAATCAGTGTAACTAGTCTGTAAATAAAATTATGATACGCTTTTATTTTTGTCTTATTTAATATGCCCTAATCTCAGGATTTCAGACTATATAGTCCAGGTTTCCTTCCAGGATGCTGACTTTTGACCAATAGATGGCGATGTATGTCCGGAAATTTTATGTTTCGTAATAAAAACTATCCTATGTCCTTTCTCAGATTCCAAACTATGTCAGTACCAAATTTCACACAAATCGGTTCAGTAGTTTAGGCGTGAAAAAAGGAAGACAGAGTTACTTTCGCGTTTATAATTTTAGTTTGGATAGCGCAACTCATCCTTAGTTTATAAACTACTTTTTATCTAGGATATTCAATGTAGGATTTTAATAAAAGACCAAATAAAATTCTTAAATAACTTTAATGACTAGATAAAAACAATTTAATATTTTTCTAATTATATTAATTACTTTCTAAATATAAAAAGCTAATGGATTCTCTATATTATTATTATAACGTATGATAGAATGTTTACTGATAGGTAAAACAAACGAATTTCTCAACTCGCCGTGACAAAGCGAAAACAAAATTATCTATGTAATAAGAAATACTACATAATGTTTTACATACGTATATTTGCAATTTTGGCAAGACAGTATATTCAGGAATGAATTTTAAGCAGTGCACAAACAAACTGGTGGTTCAAAATCATTAACAAAAGATATCTACATCATCAGTAAAAAAAAAAAAAATTGTCCGCCTTAAAATCAGCAAAATATGGATACTAACTCGCGACAGTAAGCCGGTCTCGCGTTGCCGTCGTGCCTACATGACGACTGTGACCGTGCAATCGGTAACAAAATAAACATCTTTCGCTATCAATAACTACATATTTTGTACTAAAATACAATAAAATAAAAATATACGTATCTATAAAACTTATTTAACTATCAGTTGACAAAGTTTGCGCACTGGATAGAATTAATTCCTGTATATGTATTTCTTACGCAATTGTTCAATTGTACATACATTGTCGGTTAACATATCATATCATTTATTGCATTCCATTATGTACATTTGGTGGAAAATATAAAATAATAGTGGTAGTCACAATTATGGACATAAACATCATAGGTTTAAGTTTATCTTGGACACTACAGTCTTTTCTTTGAGTTAGGAAGCGTTATTTTTTACATTAAAAATAAGTGAGAATTTTATTTTTGAAATAATATTTTTGTATGTCTAACCAAGGGGTATTGGGTTGCCCGGGTAACTGGGTTGAGGAGGTTAGATAGGCAGTCGCTCCTTGTAAAGCACTGGTACTCAGCTGCATCCGGTTAGACTGGAAGCCGACCCCAACATAGTAGGGGAAAAGGCTCGGAGGATGATGAAATAGTATTTCTGTATCACTACTTTTAATCCGGGTGCCACAGAGGAAGTCACATTTCATTTCAAAGACTTAAAAGCCTTCTAGAGAAAATTATGGTCCATAATTTACCTTTGTATATTAGTATGACAAGTTTTCATCAAAATATGTGATATCGCGAGTTCACAGCTAGCATGTTTTCGCGCGGCGGTTGCAGTTTCGCGGACATTGTACAAATGTTCGCACACAATGGGGGCTACCGTTTTTTGTTTCACCAGATGGCGCAACTGTAGCGTGAGGTCTAAAACTATGGCAATCAAAGTTCGTATTACGAGCGCCAAAACTTATATCTACATTAGATGATGATATTAGATCAATGTAATACAATAGAACTATAGTGTGAACGTATTGGTGATGCCACAGTGTTGCGCAGTGCCGTTTTGCTCGAAAAATAAATGCGAACATAAGTTTCCGAAAGATTAAAGTGTGTCAAAGCAGTGACATTTATAGAACCCTGATCTGTATTTGCCATAATTAATCTAAAGTATTTTTAAATATTCACAATATTAATTTAATTAGAAATATAAACCCTCGCGCGTAAACAAACAGTGGCATTTGACGTTTCGAAGACCTCACGCTACACAAGCGCCTCTAGCGGCGATTTCATACGCGGTAGCCCTCATTTGTTTTGCTCGCACACCGGGTGAATATTGCTAGAGAGAAATTGTCTTAAATGCTGCTAGTAGCATTACCTGAAAAAAAAGAACAAAAAAATTAACAGTTTATGATTGAAAAGGCTTTAAAGGCTCTGAAACTACTGAACCTATTTGAAAAATTCTTTCACTGTTGGATAGCTACTAACTTCCCGAGTAACATAGGCTATATTTTATCCCGGTACGGGCAGTAGTTCCCACGGTACGCGGGTGACACCTCGGGAGACAGCTAATCTATTCTTCTAATCTATTGATTTAGTGTTAGATAGCCCATTTATTGAGGTCGGCTTTTTATCCCGGTACGGGCAGTAGTTTCCACGGGACGCGGAAAACAGCTCATCATCATAATCAGCCTTTCTATCGTCCCACTGCTGGGCTGCGGCCTCCTCTCACACGGAGAAGGATTGAGCGTTAATCACCACGCTTGCTCAATGCGGGTTGGTAAAAAGTTAGTGATAAAATAAAACTTACCTATAGTACAAACATTTCGAATATCATGTCCATGATATTTAAAAGCTTCAGGAACCTCGGTTTCGGTTCCTCGCCCGCCTTACTGGTGCGAGCCGCTGGCTTCTCTTTTCTCTTGTCGAGTTCTAGAAAAAGAAATGTTTATTTAGAGTTAGGTGGAAATATCTTTGGTTTTTTGAAGTTAGCATGTTTTAGCAAAATTCTTCGAGAAAGAGTGAGAAACATACATATATTATACGTATTACAAATATTATAATAATCGGCAGGGATAGTAAACCCTGACCTTCACCTGCGCAGAAGTGATCTATTGGTTTATTGCCTTAAGTGTACAGTGCGTAAAGCGATCCCCACTCTTCCGCCGAGAGCTCAATATCCGTGCCGATAACTATACAAACTTATTATAGACGCGAGAGTTTGTATGCATGTATGTATGTATGTTGTTCCTCTTTCAATTTAATGGTTTTGCAGACAAAAAAATACTGGATTTTCATGAAACTTGACAGTAATGTAGAATAACATACTAGTTGAAGTAAGTAGTCTCGCTGGTAATATTATAAATGCGAAATATGCTTTTTCTTTCAAGCTAGAAGTAATGAATGGATTTTGATGAAACTTTATTCTTATTTATTTATTTTCAGGAATAAGTATTCCTTTTATATCAGAGTAACAAATAGCCTAAGTAAATAAATAATAATAAATATTTTGTGAGCCAGAAATATGATGGTAGAAATGGGTACTAAAGATGTTATAATTTTGTAGATAAAGTACATACTTATTTCACCCTCATTTTGGGCATCCAAAAATTATAATTTATTTTACTACTTATCCATAAGCAGGAAGAAGTTTCCTCAGTACACAAACTTTGCCTTACATAAATATACCTTGATATTTCTCTCCGAGTCCCCGCTGGGCTCTCTCGATGACCAGCACCTGTTCTTCAGTGAGCACGGCTGAGGCGTCCAGGAACACTTGTATGCTGTACTCCGAGATGTAGTGGGACCAGTGACCGAATATACCTATACCTGGAATATAGCAAAAAAAATGATGAATTGAGTAATACAGTATGAGATAGACAGATTAGACTAGTAGCTGACCCCAACATAGTTAGGCAAGGGCTAGGTACATGATAAAATGGTATTTTTAAATACTTTTATACCATTATACTAATTTAAAACTCATTGTTTTCAAAGATATATTTACTTATATTATAAAGCTGAAGAGTTTGTTTGTTTGTTTGATAGAATTGCAAACATTGACTACTGGACAAGTTGAAAAAAATATTTCAGTAGTTTATACTGAATTGCGTGTAACTGCTGGCACAAGCTAGTCTTTAACTTTAAACCATACAGACAAACATGTGTTGCTGGGGAGTTAGTTGCGCCACTTCGTCTTACCAGCAATAACACATAGGAAATGGTACCGGACAGCCTTTTTGGGGCGTATCTTTTATAAAATCGACCATCAAAAAAGTACTTATTTTCACTCTGCTCTGAATAAATGCATGTATTTTTAAGTATACTTACCAATAGGTCTAGGGAAGTCCGATGGTATATGCACCATGTCAGGACCACAGGTCACGGAGCTGAAGTTGTTCTTATCTACCTCATAGCTCGGCCTGGAAGCAATACAGTAGAATATTGTAATATTTACTTCATCTTAGATCATAATTGAAGACATTGTCTGTGAAAAATAACTACCTTTGTTAGGTATTTAAGTAAAAGTTAACAATCTTGATATGAGTTTCTATTTAAAAACTTAGTTTAAAATCAATGTGAATACTATAGCAACTTACTAATTAATTGAATCGTAATTTAAAGCAGTAGTTATGTATATGTGTAATATCTAAATGGTTAAATGAGGTATGGATTTTGCTATTTAAATAGGCCTCTGTATAATACCCAGTTGGAATAGGTATGTGATAGTTGTTTGCTCTGGTTTTACCAGGATAAAAGTTTATGAAAGGTGAAACAAATATGAATCTGAAATATATGCTTTTTCTTGTTAATTATTATAAACTGGACAGTCTCAACGTTACTGAGGCTCTGACAACATTTTTGCCACCAGTTCCCAGTAAAGAAGAAGCCATAGTTATCAATAATGCTTAATTAAAACCAAAACATAACCTTGTAATACCGATGATGGAAAACTTACAAATAAACATATAGAATGACTATTTTACATGACGTACCTTACAGTATCTGATACATAAAGGTCCGCATCACCAGATAAAGACGTTAATTCTACCAGCAGAGGCCCAGTATGGCCTAATTGCCAATAAGAAAAGTTTCCCGCACCTACAGCACCGATTACCGTGTCTAAAAGGATTTTATCTGTCTCTATCTGCACATAGCCGGACAGCAAAGACGATAAAGTCGATGTGCATATAATTCCTAACAAAACTATGATGAATTCCCTTCGCATTTCTGTAAATTCGTAAATATTTTTGTTGCGAAAATCGAAATTCTACAGGATTCACTTGCTGTCAAATTGACGTGCGAAAATTTTGTTTGTTGTCATTTTGACAGCGGCAGTGACACATGTTGCACCGTTCAGAAATAACAATAAAGTGTATAAAGCGTTTATCTAAAAGAGTATCGTTAATAGATAAAGATACCTATAAAATCGAAAGCCGTAGGTAACATAAGTTTTTATCAATATTAGTACATAAATCACCTAACCATTGAAGGTTTGGTTTGAGACGGTATGGCGCCGTGCGTTAACGTCAGAATAAAAATACCGATTTCTTGCAGTTATCTTGAGAAATACCTAACTGAAGTAAAGATACCTATGAAAGCCAGTTCAGTCGTTGATACTAATTGAATAACCATAACTATATAGCTTTTATACACCGACTTCAAAAAAGGATTTGCTCTTTTTGATCTGCACGTACGTTTGGCTGAACCTATTTTGATGTGGTTTTCAGCTCGGTATTATTCAAACTTAGGAGAAGGTTTTAGGTACCTATATTATTGAAGTCGCTTTATATTTTTCGAGTACTAAGTACCACAAAGAAGAGAAATATTTACAAAATTATATACAGAGCGGATTTGCTACATAGTAAGTATTAAGATATAAAATAAAACAAACTGATAGCTTTGTTTGTGTTCACAGATAATGTATGTTATTATTTTACAATGACGCTGAAAACAAGTGACTTATCAAACCTTCTTTATCCGTTGTTCTAGATATTTCGACCACCAAAGTGTTTCAAAACATTTTAGTTTTTAATTAAATTAGTATATGGAATATTTTGGTGTTGTCTTCCAATACTCTTTTGCTTTTTTCTCATCATCTGCTATTCAGAACCTTTCCTCTCTAACTGGGTTCAGTTTCCAGTCTAACCGGATGCAGCTGAATACCATTGTGCTGATTGGAGCCACTACCTACCTATCTGACCTCCTCAACCCAGTTACCCGGGCCACCCAATACCCCTTGGTAAGACGGTTTGCCAGACTTTCTGGCTTCAGACAAGGTACTTGTAACGACTGCCAAAGATGTTGAAAATGACAAGGTATCCACCAAGTTAACGAGCCTTCCGTTAAATGTTGAAAGTTGCTTGTAATCATGAGTAGAATCACGTATTTAGGTACTAGTCACCCTATCGGGTTACCAGTCACCTTATATAAAACAGGGCTAAGAAAATGAGTCATTACAGTTATTGTTTGTTCAAAAATACTAAAATACTCATGCTTGACAGGAAACTTACTATCCACTTATCATTTTCAATGGAAACCTCGCGAAGATAACAGGTACTTTATCTTCAAACTATCTGCGTTCTTTCGGTTTCACTCATCATCATCATGATCTCAGCCATAGGACGTCCACTGCTGGACATAGGCCTCCCCCTTAGATCTCCACAGGTACCTGTTGGAGGCGACCTGCATCCAGCGTCGACGGCGACCTTTATAAGGTCGTCTGTCCACCTTGTTGGTGGACGTCCTACGCTGCGCTTGCTAGTCCGTGGTCTCTAATCCAGCACTTCGGTTTCACTCGCGTCCCGTGGGGACTACTGCCCGTACCGGGATAAAACATAGCCTATGTTACTCGGGAAGAGTGTAGCTTTCAAACAGTGAAAGAAGTTTTTCAAATCGGTTCAGTATTTCAGAGCGTTTAGGGTGGATCAAAACAAAAAAAATATCATCTACCTAGCCTTTTCCCAACTATGTTGGTGTCGGCTTCCAATCTAACCGGATGCTGCTGAGTACCAGTGTGCCACAAGAAGCGACTGCCCCATCTGTGCTTCTCAACCCAGTTACCCGGGCAACCCAATATCCCTTGGTAAGACTTTTTGCCAGACTTACGTACTGGCTTCTGACTACCCGTAACGACTGCCAAAGATGTTGAAATGACAGACAAACAAACAAAAAAACGTTTCCTCTTTATTATATTAATATACTTGTAAGAAACAGCAAATAGTACGCTTGATAAGTCACATAAAGATGTCTATCTTTATGATAACCGTTAATGACGTAATTTGTTATGAATTAAACAAACAAAAACTATTATTTGAAGAATTTTCAGTTTCCTGTGGCTTTACTTAATGACTGGAGGTGCACGTCCCAACAAACAAACTACTCTTATAAAATTATATGTTTAAGGTCTAATTTCTTATAGTTGCTTTAAAATCGCTTTCATTATGTCAATGTTCCTTATTATGGCACAATATAAGAAGATTTGGCTAATATTACCTTTACTCTTATAATTTGGTTGGGTAAACCATAACAAGTCCAAATTACATGATTATAATAAGGATTGCAAATGTGTTATTCTCATAAGCGCATTTACAATGCTTTTAAGCCTTATAATATTCAAAACCTTATAAAAACTTTTCATTTGGCTAACTGTTCTTATAATAGTAATGCATAAGCTAACTATGATACTTTTAAACTCATAGGAGCATTTCATAAGATGTCTACCCAACAAACAATATTCTGCATTTTATATGGTCTTTACAAGAATGAACGCAATCAAAAAAATTACAACCCGATACCAACAAATCACTTGAGGGTTCCGTCAATGATTTTATGGCAGATGACAATGAAGTAGGTACAGGAAATCAGTCAAGAAGAATATAACGGTAGTGGTAGTGAAGAAGACATACATTTTCAACTAAATTTGAGTTGAATAAGATGGATATCGGTGGTGATGTCAAAAACTGGGCAGTAAAAAATAATATTTCACAATGGCTTTGAGTGATCTATTAAAAATATTACAATCTATTTATTAATCTATTTATTAAAATATGTATTTATTTACACTTACCTAGTAATAATTATTTTTCATTGCTAGGTATTGAAATTTTTTATTACTATTGAGAAATGTGTAATAAAATTATGGATTACAATATTCACATTCATTTTCAATAAAGATCATAAATCAAATACTCTTTACAATTTTGACAAACAAGAAAGTGAATAGTAGCAAAACTTCTATTTTTTCACGACCAATCACAAAGTGTGAAGGTATGTTTGACAAAGTCTGATATTTGCAATGAAAACATTTCCTTCGTACGATAAAATGTGTCAAATTCCATGGCCATCTCTTGTTTTGGACAGTGAGATCTTCTCCGTAAATGCGACCGTTGTGATAATATCTAAAATTTAATATAGCTAATATTAATACAGCTACGGAATGATGAAAGGAACCCTAACGGTAGATAAAATGGCGATAGCAGATGGAATAAATGTTGCCATTACAGAGCTTATAATCTTATAGATTTCTAATAGACGTTGTGAGAATGATATTACCCTTGTAAAAGCGTTATAAAAAACATGCCTTAATAATTATTCACATTTTTACGTCAAAACTACTCAAATTCAAGGGCGCGTTGATATAATTACACTTTTTGTACCACATTTTATCATACGTTTGAATTCCCACACAGTTTTCTCAATAAACAAGCACAATATACTCTCGGATGCAGGTACACTAAAAAAAATTAATGAAATTAATCATGGTTCTTGTTTTCTTTAAAATACTTGTTGACGCTGCCAAAATGTGAAAAATTACTCAACAAAACACTTGTTGCAGAATCTCAAACACTGATTTTACAGCGAATAGCTTTAAAATAGAATTTGTCTTGCCGCTATAAGTTTTACTCCCTTGTTGTTCGCCATTATAAAACATGTATAAGGTTGGTTGACTTTTTAAGAGCAAATCCTTTTGCTTTTATTAGTTTGACTCGCTTGCTATAATAAAGTACATATAAGAAAAACAAGCTGACAATAAAGCAAATATAAGGGGGGTTTAAGGTTATTGTTCTTGTAATTTGTGCCCAAACGCACCCTTATTAGCGTTAATACGGCTCGTATAAGAAATTTATTTTTGGCATTTTTAGCCACTATGAGAGGATTTTTTGTTTGTTGGGGTGGCTAATTAACAGCCCCACATATCGAATAATGTCGAACTATCATAGGGATAAACAACGCTGGGGTGCGAGATTGCTCGCGCGACTTACCGCGGCGCTGGTACATAAAGGGCTTAAGAAGGAACATGGTTGGTTTTAGTCAGTAAGAGTCTGACACTCCCTCACACTGCACCCACAGCGGGAGTCGGCATTTGATGATTTCCTATAAAAAAAAGGTTAAGCAACGCTTGACGCGGTCTCGTTCCGTGGATGTGTGGTTTCCGGAAGACCTACGAAAGACAGGTGCACTCTCAAGCCCTATTCTTACTTAAAATATAAAGAAAATTACTCTTATTGCTGTAACGGGATAGCTGTATCAATTTTAACAGAACTTGGAACTTCTAGAGTTAGATTGGAACCTAACCCAGGTTCAGATAGAGACCCATAAGACAGACATGAACAAGCATCTCATCTGCCTAGCCTTTTCCGGATTATGCTAGCGTCGGCTTCTCCAGTCTAACCGGATGCAGCTGAGTACCAGTGTGCCTCAAGGAGCGATTGGCTATCTGACCTCAACCCAGTTACCCGGGCAACCCAACACCCCTTGTTAAGACTATAGATATAGAGGTATGGGCTGTATAGACAAACTTAGCTGATATAGACAAACTAAAAAAAAATATCGTACGATAAAAATACCTAATCTAAATACCTACCTAATTTCAGGAGATTAAAAAAACCAACAAAACAAAGTAATAATGTCAATGACGCTATGTCTGACAAAAACAATATGCGTAATTGCGATTAGGTATACCTAAATTACATATCATCATCTGCCTAGCCTTTTCCCAACTATGTTGGGGTCGGCTTCCAGTCTAACCGGATGCAGCTGAGTACCAGTGCTTGTACCACAAGGAGCGACTGCCTGTCTGACCTCCTCAACCCAGTTACCCGAGCAATCCGGTGCCCCTAGGTAAGAATAGTATGATTGTCTAACTTTCTGACTTCTGACTACTCGTAACGACTAGCGACTGCCAAAGATATTCAAATGACACCAGGGGCCCGATTCTCCTAATTTTACTTAAGCGACATACGATTCACGTTCGACTCGATTCGACTGAGATCCAATCCCGACTCGATTACGATTGAAGCGTATACGGCATTCCGCTATTTTTTCTTTGAAATAAAGGTTTTTATCCTTTTCTGTCATTCAATAATGAATCATTTTGTCTGCAAATGATTTACGATTGCAAAATGATTGTACAGCAAACTACCGTATTGACCAAAATCACCAAAATAGCAGACCAATCGCACACCAATCAAATGTCAATCGAATACGATTGGTCTTTTATTAGAAGCAGAATGTCCGATATGGTTAAAACTGCTATTGCAATCATATTGCGATTCGATTTTGACATTATTAACTTAGGAGAATCGGGCCCCAGTTTATCGAGCCTTCCGACACACAGAAGAACTCGTCATGACAACCCGGTATCCCTTGGTAAGACTGGTTTTTAGGCTTGACAGAAAATAATCTAATCTACGACAAAAAAATAATTGTTATTAATGAAAAACAAAACACTATCCGGTTAGGCTTCAGTATTTATGAAAATACGTAATGATGATAGTAATTATTTTTTGTCAAAACATCCTTTTGTGATTATATCTTTAAACTTAATGTAGGTACCTACTCTCTTTCGGCAGTCGGGATCAAATCAGTTTTTGTCACCTTTTGTATGTGTAACTGAGAGGAGGTCAGATAGGCAGTCACTCCTTATAAAACACTGGTACTCAGCTGCATCCGGTTAGACTGGCAGCCGACCCCAACATAGTCGGAAAAAGGCTCGGCATGATGTAGGTGTTAGTACGCGTATGTGTTAGTACAGCTCTCATCAAATGCTTGTACCTCTCTGAAGTTGACTATAAGTGACCGAGCAACGTTCTAAACAAAACACTAGTGGATAAGTACTACGAAGTGCAAGTGCAAGGCATCATAGGTAGCTGACTTGAGAGTGGCAAAGTTATCTGACTAGTTGTAGGTATGTACTATAGTAAGTACCTTAGTTTAATTAACTTCAATGAAATCAAATCTTATCTACCACGTGTATTTAGATAACCAAATAATATTAAATTCATAAAAATAACACATTTTTATCGCGTAGAACCAGCTAAGGCAGAATACAACCCAAGCTTACGCGTCGTACCAAAAAAAAGCAAAAAAAAAATCGTTCAGAAACTTAAGAGCGTCTGGCTTTAACATTCCAATCCCGATTTTTTATCAAAATAACTGTCGGGACCAAGGATATCGTAGTCCCACGCGAAGCTTATCTATCTCTCTCACACTTATAACCGATCCCAGTAATCTATCCATCTTTTTAACTTGCTAACAAGAGATAGAATTTTGACATAAGCCCCATACAAGTAATGTGTCAAATTCCTATCTGTAGTACCCAAAATAAAAGATGGTTAAGGCGAGGAAGTGGTCAACAATAATTCCATAACCGGCACGCGCATCTAAGGCGCCAAAAGGGGTCGGAGCGTCTGAGCGGGGCGAGGATAACAATACGCGCGCTAGCTTATAACTAAAAGTCGTAAGCGACAAAATGGTTTTGTAATTTTAATATTTAGAAATGATAATTTAATAAAAATTCCTACTACCATTTTAAAGAGTATGTATATACTCAACTACTAAAAAAGTTAAGAGGCTTAAATCGGTCCCGTTTGCCCATAATATGTGAATCTCTTTTTAAAAAGAGGTATGTTTGATATATTTTTCTCTGTTATAAAAGTTACCTAATCATGTTTCTACAACTAACAAAATAAGGCTTATATCATGAACTTTCAGGTAACCAAGTTGTATTTTGATCCGTTTTGTATTTACTGAGAAAAATTGACATCCTTGGCGCCAAAAATTCCAATTCGTCCTCTTAAGTTATTGGGAATGGTCGTTGGTAGGGTAAGAAAGAGAGGTAACGAAATAAAAATAAAACGAGTCAGCTGTTAACCCACATCCTGGCAGGTTTCACAGCTGTTAAATGTTGATATACAAACTTATTGTTATAAGTTGGCATGATGTTCAAGCTACAGGATGCAGGTACCAATCCAACTTTTGTAAGTTTGTAAGTACTTTCTGAGTATATCTTACGCTACGTAGACACTAATTACTGATTAAAAGTAAAGGAAAACATTTCGAGGAAACCTGGATTATATAAAGTCTGAAATCAGCAACCCGCATTGAGCAAGCGTGGTGATTAACGCTCAATCCTTCTCCGTGTCTCCGGCCTGTGCCCAGGGCCCCGATTCTCCTAAGTTAATAATGTCAAAGTCGTATAGAAATCGAATGGCAATATGATCGTAATAGCAGTTTTAACCATATCGGGCATTCTGCTACTAATAAAAGACCAATCGTATTCGATTGACATTTGATTGGTGTGCGATTGGTCTGCTATTTTGATGATTTTGGTCTATACGGTAGTTTGCTCTAAAATCATATTGCAATCGTAAATCATTTGCAGACAAAATGATTCATTATTGAATGACAGAGAGGATAAAAACGTTTATTTCAAAGAAAAAATAGCGGAATGCCACATACGCTTCAATAGTAATCGAGTCGGGATTGGATCTCAGTCGAATCGAGTCGAACGTCAATCGAAGGTCGCTTAAGTAAAATTAGGAGAATCGGGCCCCAGCAGTTGGACGATAAAAAAGGCCCATGATGATAATGACGATGTTATAGAAATGTCTAAATATTCAATACATTTAATTTACTTTAATATTTCACAGCGTTTCAAGTTAATGTAGGCCGTAAAATGCGTAAAAAAGTCGAAATCAGCTGCCCTTCCTGTATGGCGGCCATGTTTAATCGAAATACAAAATGGATGCAGCTTTTGTTAAATTGTGAATCAAATGAGTAGCTTTATAAAAATGAAAATATACCTAATACTTACATTTTAAAGTTAAATTGTGTATTTTAAGCCTTTGTATATTGAATTTAAATTTTCAAAGCGAAATAGCAGCCTTTACAGTATACGATAAGCATTATAAATAAACTGTTTTGTTTATTGAGAGTTTAATTAGGTACTTAATTACTATAGAGAAGAGATATTTTATATGAAAATCTTATGCCTAAAGACTAGAGCTTATTTCAACACAAACCATGAAGTTTCTTGCCCTTTCTTCGTCAGGAAGCTACTTTTGGAATGGGCAACTAGAATCAACTTTATTTATAATTTTTGACATTCATAAGTGCGTGTAAAGGCCTAAATGAAATAAAAATAATTGACTTGACTTTCAATAAAGAAAATTATCAAATATCCTACAGCATAACATACTAGACGCCATTTTAAATTAAAGCATTGAGTTATCGATCCATAAACTTTGAATTTAACAATTCACCCCTATCCGCTATTTGTAAGCTGCAGTCCGCCATTATAGTTCTCATAAAGGGTGAAACTTAATGGCGTACTTACAAATTATTTATTGAAAACGTCATGTGGGACAAAAAGTTGTAACTAAAAATAAAAATGTAGGGGTAGTAATGAGTTAGCCCGTATAATATTGTAGTTTCGTAAATTAGAACGGTTTTTTTAATGACTTACCGTTATACCGATGACTTTGCCGTCGAATAGAGAGTATCCAAAAATACTCGTTTACTTAGTAAAACTACTAATTGTTACCTACCTATTACAAAAGCGCATGATAATACCAAGTTACTAAAACAATTCATAAAATAATCAGAAATAAATATACGTACCTTAGGTACTCCTATATCTTATCTGTAGTAATTACGAAAGGTAAAAAACTGCAATTAAGGAGATCCTAATCCTTCTGCTTTGTTATCTATGATCAATGCAATCTACAAAAACGAAGACTGCAAAAAAACCCGTGAAAAACTGAAAGTACAAAGAACATGTTTTTATAAGGAAGTTAGTCTATTTTTAGCAGAATGTATTAGCCCGGATTCGAAAGAGTTACCTTAGCCTGGTACACAAAGGACTTAAGAAGGAATATGGTGGGTTTTAGTCAGTAAAAGTCTGACACTCCCTCACCTGCACACACAGCGGTAGCCGTCATTTGATGATTTCACCTTAAAAAAGCCCGGATACAAAACAGTTAATGGTTGGTTGACGCTTCTCGTGACCAAAAGGCTGGCTATTACCTCGGACAAAGGATCAGCATGGCCATCAAACGAGGTAATGCTGCCAGCCTCTTGGGTACGCTCCCAGTCGACAGCGATGGGGACGAATTTTGTCTTGCTTTCGACTATGAGTCATCATCATCCTCCGAGCCTTTTCCCAATCACGTTGGGGTCGGCTTCCAGTCTAACCGGATTCAGCTGAGTACCAGTGCTTTACAAGAAGCGACTGCCTATCTGACCTCCTCAACCCAGTAACCCGGGCAACCCGATACCCCTTGGTTAGACTGGTGTCAGACTTTCTGGCTTCTGACTACCCGTAACGACTGCCAAGGATGTTCACTGACAGCCGGGACCTACAGTTTAACGTGCCATCCGAAACACAGTCAATGGTGTCTAAGATATACTTAGAAAGTACATACAAACTTAGAAAAGTTGCATTGGTACTTGCCTGACCTGGGATCGACCCCGCGCCCTCATACTTGAGGTTGGTCCTTTACCCACTAGGCCACCACGACTTTTCTATCTACTATGAGTATAGCTTTCGACTATGAGTATAGGCACAGATATACATATAGTTTCGAATCCAGACCAATGCATTTTTTTATATATATTTAAACTTAATCTTTTCAAATATATCTAACTGTTTTACGTGCATACATTTAGATAAGGGCGGCAACTAACTACATAAAGTGCCATTTTGAATTATAAGGATAACTTGGCTGGGCTCCGTAAATAAGTCGTTACTGAGTTACAGTTTACTGATAACATTAATTAGGCCGAATGTATATAAATACAATTTATTTCGTGACCCCGTTTGACCTTAAAATGCATGAATACGCTACAGTATTACGTTATGATAATTTAAATTACTTTGTTTGTGTACTTAGTTTAAATCGTCCTGTTGTTAGGCGGCAGTTAGACAGTTTTTGACCTGTTTTACTCATGTCATGGTGGCCTATTTTTTGAAGAACTTACCTCTGAAGTATGAGAGTAAAATCGGTTTCAGGTTAGGCAAGTACCGATGCAACTTTTCTATGTTTGTGTGTACTTTCCAAGTTCAAACTGGGGCTCGATTTTGCAAATTTTACTTAAGCGACATACGATTCTCATCCGACTGAGATCCAATCACGACTCAATTACGATTGAAGCGTATGTGGCATTCCGCTAGTTTTTTGCCGGTTTGGGCTGAAGCTTTATGGATTTAAGCACAGAAGTAATGAAGATTTAAAGTGGTCATAGTAAGTATGGGTTTCTGTACTTTCAGAATGAGTCTGGCAGTTAGTGATTGTTACACCCGTGCATCGTGTCGCACGTTAATGTCGGTGGTGCTTGTGATCTCTCTCCGCTGGTGTCGGATTGTCGTCGCATCGCGCGCAGAGAGTGAAGGAACAGTGAGTGCACCGCAGTCCAAGCAAATGTGCGTGCACTACAACATGTCCTGCGCAGCTGGCTGGTCTAGCAAACTCAGGCTTAGCAACAAGACAACTATGGAAAGCAAATAAAAACTAAAGGTCAGGTATAACGGCAGACATGTAGACGCTTTACAATTTCAAAAACACCTGTTTTTACCTTTATTTGTCTGTTATATTTTCTTTAAAGGAACATTTATTCACCGTTTGTAAGCTGTACACAAACAGTGTTGAAAAAAAAAGACGTTCAAATTCACATATCTATCAAGGTGTGTTTACATTCGGTCTAGCAGTCTAGTAGTCCAGCGGAATACTTAAGTACTAGACTCTCAATAAATAACTACAAAAGGTAGTTAAAGTATTTTTTGAGAGCGAAAGACAATTCACAAAAATAACTTTGATAATGTAATCTTTTAAATTATTACAGCCTTTTTATCGTCCCACTGCTGGGCTGCGGCCTCCTCTCACACGGAGAAGGATTGAGCATAATCACCACGCTTGCTCAATGCGGGTTGGTGATTTCAGACTTTTATAGCCCAGGTTTCCTCAAGATGTTTTCCTTCACCTTTTTATCAGCCATTGGTGTCTAGGATTACTTAGATTCTTTTAAATTATAAGTTAACAAAAGCTACGCCAACCCAGCATTTTCATTCATAGGTTTTATGCTTCGTTTACACGCTCCAGTAGCCAAGCTACTAGCAGTACAGTAGCGTTTATTTTTACACAACTTCTCAATATACTAAAACTATGATATTGAATACAAAACAGTAGTTCCTGTCGTTCATTCAAGGAGAGGGTCAGACGTGTGACGTGACAAAACGACAATACGCGCTCTGCTAAACAAACAACCGAGCACGTATTGTGATGACGTATTATTTTGTTGCAAACTCTTGCAAAATTACTGAACCATTGGTTAGTAACAGCCCATTTCCCTAAACTTTCGCTTTTAAGTGCTAAAGGAGGAGCAAGCAACGAAAATATGTTATTTCCAAGCCAACTAGCTCCCAAAATAGATCGATGTTTACATTTTTAGACCGAAAAAGGAACTTTAGTTTTACCTACTGTGTTACGTATTAAATGGGTTGTTATGAAACGGTTTTATGCCTACATATAGCAGTGTACCTATTAAATTACATTATTATTAGCTCTGATAACAAGGAGTTAGTTATTAAAATGAAAACAAACAATTCCTTATCTACTTGTGGGCTATGCGAAAATAACACACAGTTAGTACACAACGGCCATTTGCAATAACCCGGTTAAATGAAATGTTGGCACGAATTTACGGGAGTCTTTGTATGAGCGTCCTACCAAACATGGTAGGGTTATACCCTCAACCTCCTTGTTTTCATCGTTTTTTTTCAACGTTGCTAGCAGATTGGTTCTAGGCTGCAAATAAAGCGCTCCATTCACGGTTGGACGAAGCGACTTTTTTTTCGAGATGTTTCTAGAATATGATAATGCGATTTTTTTGTAAATATTTTTTTGCGATTAAATGTTATCTAGCAGTTTTATATTAGTATGTTTATGTCAGAATTGAATACCTATGCATCCGAAATTATTATTTTTTCAAAGATTTATTTTTAAAGTTGCTGCGGTACAACTTAAACTTACAATTTAATACATCGCTTCCAAGGTTGACACTTAAATTCAAAGAAAATTTACTTAAACACTAATGAACTACTTACAAGAAAGTTAACTATTCTAATTGTTTCAAATGGCTTCGGATTACGAAATGACAATTGTCGCAGTAATCCATTAGTTGAGTCACGTAGGCACTGCAATCCATTTACAACGTAATTGTATCGTTTCACTTTGCTAATGACTAGGGATAAGGAGGACAAAAGAGTTTCTCACACTAAAGCTTTTATGTAATTCCGGGAAACGATTTTGCAAAATCTAGGCATGGTATTTTTTTGTTCTTGTTTAAAAATAATAAACTAAAAAGTCTTTCAGATTTTTATGCCAAAAGTACAAACTATTAAGGTGATTGCTTCGACTGGTAGAGGAAAATTTAAACATAAAATGAGTTTTCTTGATATTTTACCGTGAAAGGCCTCATTAAGAATGTTAACTTTTTTTAAAGTGGTACCAAAGCTAATCCTCGATTCGAGGCATGATATTATCGATCGCGGTAATAATATCCCTAAAAGTATTTGTTTCACCTCGAAAATTCTTGATTTTCCTTGTTATTATTATTTTTCTAGCTAACGGCTAGATACGCTGTTAACACAACGAATAAAAATCAAGGGCGGATCCACAGTTGTGGGCACGATGGGCATGCCCACAACCTTATTAGACTTCTCACATCACAGTTTTACGTTTTTTTGAAATCGAAAAGCTGATGATAACACTAGGGAACAAAATAAGACTTTTTTTTGTTGCATTTAATTTTATGACTGTTGTTTACTAATTCGAGGTCACCATATTTTTTTTATAACAGCTTTTGAGGTACTATTGTGTCCCAAAACTCAAAAAATTCGCGCTCGCTACGCTCGCGGTTTCTTCGCTTTACGGTTTCAGTCTAATGTCGAAAACGTTAGATTAGTTTAAGTTAAAATTGAAAGTAGAAAAGGGTAGCACCCCCCATAACGCCCTCTTTCACGCACGACACGCACTTTCTGGTTGAGAAGAAGCGGTGAAGAACAAAACAAACTTCCCAGCAACGCAACTGTCTATTACAATAAAATTATTATTATATATAATAGTCACTATTTCAAATTTTTTAGTTGTTTTGGTACTGTTTTGTTCCAAAACTCAAAAAATTTCGCGCTCGCTTCGCTCGCGGTTTTTTCACTTAGCAGTAGCTTCTTTTTTACTTGTTTGGGTGATTTCGTGTCCCAAGACTCCAAAATTTTGCGCTCGCTTCTTAATTTCACAGTACTTTTTTTATAATTTCTATGCGTATGTTTGTGACACAGAACTCAAAAATTCCGCGCTCGCTGCGCTCGCGCAATGTACAGTTTTATACCATGTCTTCGCTTTTGGTTTTATAACTTGGACGAAATCTAAAAATGTTCCGCCTTGCTACGCTCGCGCAAAAAACAAAGCTACTCACAATCTTTCCATACATAGGGGCGCTTTAGTAATGATTGCACCCGATACATAAGCTAGAGAGGGAACTGATAGTGAGTATATGTATACTCACTATCAGTATATGTATACGCATATTATGTAATATGCGTTTAGATATATTAAAAAAAGTCAAATATCGTTAATCGCATGTTTAGCATTATTAGATTGGTTCGTAATTTTATTTTGTCGTTTTTTTTTTGGGTGCTCAATAGGGAGCAGCCCCGGGTGCCACTCGATGCTATGCCGCCACTGGTAATAGTTGAGAAGTGCACCAAATGCTTCAAACCGTCCCTATATTCGCTTCCTGGCTACTAGAAGTTATTGATTGAAATAGATTTGGATCTTCAAGACTTGCATAATTTTTAATGAGCATTTTCATGCTCCGACTTGTACTTTTCTAGTAGCCGTTTCTAGTTCCGATTTTCTAGTAGCTGTGACCACAACCTTTTTTGAGGACTGGATCCGCGCTTGATAAAAATGGGATAACAGGAGAAAAGAAGTCGGCAAGATCCGCATGTTTCGAGAGATTTTGAAATCAGAAATCTTTCACTTTGCTGAACCATGCCTAAGATTATAAAAGACCCTGCGCAATGTTTTTCAACGTAGTGGCAATGCCATCTTACGAGTTCATGGAAACTAAAATATATAAAAAGGTATACGTTAGTTATAAAATGTTTATATTTTTTATTCTCAAAAAGAGAACCTATAAATTAAATGTGATCAGATAATGCAATTAGTAAGCATATCGGATTAGATTTGAACTGTTAGAACTTTTGGTTAAACGACAAAAAAAAACATTTTATATTTCAGTTTATCGCTTCGGTTGAAGCATTTACCTTGAAACAAAATCATTTTTTTAAGCTTTCCTTATCGAAGAGTTTTTAATCTATCTTAGTTTTAGGAAGACCGTAATAAAACTCATATTATTACCGTTAAACTATAAACTCAGTTAAGCTGCGTTATTATAATCGCAACAAAAAGAAGGGTCGTGAATGGAACGCTTTAAATCCCCACTGCGCAGCCGGAGTCGCGCAGCCGCCATTACGGTATAAATACCGCGAGCGCCACCGACGTCACGTAGTCGAAATCGAGAGGTGAAGGTGCGAATAATGGAGAGG
Organism: Helicoverpa zea x Helicoverpa armigera; assembly: GCA_033682625.1. NCBI lineage: Eukaryota > Metazoa > Arthropoda > Insecta > Lepidoptera > Noctuidae > Helicoverpa > Helicoverpa zea x Helicoverpa armigera. The sequence goes on from JAWIIS010000031.1 coordinate 5,483,797, forward strand.
TGGCGTCCATATTTTATTCCCATAATCGATCATCATCATAGGAGCTAGCAGCGCGACCGCCGACGTATCAGTCGTGAAAGTTAAGAAGTGCAGTGTTTCGACGTGTCATCCAAGCAGATCGACAGCGGTTCGAGGCCGACCCCGGCGGATCACGGCGATCGAGCGAAGCCACATACACACACAATCTCGCGTGCGAGCGGCGACCATCTTGTGAAACACCCGAGCGAGTCGCGGCCGGCTTAGAGAACGCGAGCGTCGCTACGGAGCACCCCCGACTGAAACAACGCAGTGCCCGGCGACATATTATACAAGTGTCCGTGAAAACGTAACAGTGAAGGAGCATCAGCAGCAGTCTGACGAGGAAGACCCGGGGGCTCGCGACATGAACCGGCCCAGTCCCCCCACGGCCGCGGGCGCTCAGCAGGCCCGCGGGCGGCGACGCTCGGCGCTGCGGCGCGAGCGGCGCGACGAGCGCTCGGAGCGCTACGCCGCCAGCAAGTGGGGCGCCGCCCCCGCCGCCGCCGCGCTGCCGCCGCCCCCCACGCACTGGCGGCGCGAGGGCCGCTGCCGGCCGGAGCCCGACCGCGCGCTGCCGCTCAAGCTGCTCCTCAACGTGACGGCGTAGAGCGCCGCCCGCCATACGGACTCTAAGCTAGTGATAAGTGGCGCGGGCGCGACGCGGCGGCTCGGCCGTCGGGCCGCGTCCGCCGCTCAGTGCTAAGTTTTTTATTTCGAGGCGCGAGGCGCGGCCGTCCGCGAGCCATCGCCGCCCGCGGCCGCGCTCCGCCGCCGACCAAATTCCGGCGTTAGGTATTATTTTGTGAAAATTTTAGTAGGTAAGTGCAGCCGCGGCCCGGAGGGCGCTGCTGCCGTCGCTCTGGCCCTATAAACAAGAGAAAAACACAAAAAAATGTTAGGGGCGGCGGCGGAGCGCCCGCGGGCCGAGGCGGCGGACGCGGCAGGCGCGGGCGCCCGGCGGCGCCTGTTATGTTGTCGGCCAGCCGGCGGGCCGCGCCGCGCTGTCGCGTCGCTAGTCGTATCGTTTATTTATCTTGAGAGCGATGTGTATTTTATTTGTGCGCGCCGGGCCCGCCCCGGCGGGAGGACCTGCCGTCCAAAGCTTTAAACGTATGTGTGAGGCCCGGCCCGGCGCACCCTAGTTGTAGATTTTAAAATTTAACAATACGGTAAATGTGAAAGCCGACTGTTGAAGATTGGGAGTCTATTATATATGTTTGTACAGTATAGTATATTGATCTCAGCTGCGGGCGCCTGCGGCCCTCTCGTCTAGGAGCTTTCTGTGATGTACAAAAAAAAAACGAGTATATTTGGAATTTTACAAGTTTTTTATAATTAATTTGTAATGTAATACTTTAAGTGAAGATTGAGCGTTGGCGGTGGCCGCTCTACGCAACATTGTCCGCAGCATCCTGTCCCACCTTGTCCCATCCCCAGTTCCTGTCCTGTTCCCAGGGCTCTCCGGAGCCCGCCAGATGCTTCTGAGTTTCTGCAGGGGTCTAAAATCGTACACAAGCTTGTCACTCTTCAAGAGTGGAGCTACTCTTTATCTTTTAGCACAAGACAGCAAGTAAACATTAGTCTACAAGAGACTGACAAGAAAAAACATCAAAACAAACATAAGGGATATACAAACTAACAAACAAGAACTCAACAGCACCTACAATATTGGAATTGCAAGAAAACTGGGAATCTAGAAGATTGGTAAGTCCTTTAAAAACTTTTCTCCCAAATGCCTTTTCATTTCAGACTGCCAAACATGTACAATAACAAACACTTAATGACAGAACAATAAATAGTAAATTCCATTGTTTGTTTGGGTGATAAAAACATAAATATAAACAAAAACATTGGTGATTTCATCCACATAGTGATCCAACAAGCTTTAATTATGACTGTATAGGCTGTTTTTTGGGGAACTACTTCCCATACCTGGATAAAATATAGCCCATGTTCAGCCCAGATAGTGTAGCTTTCCAAATGTAAAAGAAATTTTCAAATCAGTTCAGAACTTTTGGAGCCTTTAGGGTATTATCCAATCAATACTCTTCTTAATAATATTAGTTTAGACACAACTTACAATATCAGTAGTCTGGATTCTGAATTAATCAAATTCTAACATTTGTATAAAGGGACTATACTCCATATGAGTAGACACTTCATCCTCCGAGCCTTTTTCCGACTATGTTGGGGTCAGCTTCCAGTCTAACCGGATGTAGCTGAGTACCAGTGCGCCACAAGGAGCGACTGACTATCTGACCTCAACCAATACCCCTTGGTTAGACTGGTGTCAGACTTACTTAGCTTCTACGACTGCTAAGGATGTTCAATGACAGCCGGGACCTACAGTTTAACATGCCATCCGAAACACAGCCACTTAGCTAAACAATCTTGATATGACTTGTTTAAAAACACTATTTAAAAATAAAATGCAGCTAAAAATCAATGTTTTGTAAATACAATAATAACAATTAATAATCAATTGAATCATTATTGTAAGCAGTAGTTTATTTGTTTGATATGTATTTGTGTGACATCCTATCAAGAAATTGTTTACCTTTAGTTAGGTTCCTACCCAAATAGTGTAGGTTTAGGCACTTGGCTCTCTTAGTAATCTGTGGTTTCCAGCCTTTTATATCTTTTACCACAAATATGTTCAGCTTTTTACTGTGAAAATCATGATGACAATGTAACTTTTAGATTTACTTTACAAGTTTACATAACTTATAATAAGAAATCAGATAACTATTTTGGCTAACATTCAATGCCTGGCTATGCTAAGCGCAATGGATTTTCTATATGAAATTTTGCAGTACCTATTGGTACATTAAATGCCTAGCTCTGCCTAGCTATACTATGCATTATGAATTCTCTTTGAGAATTATTTCAGTATTTGCTCTGCAACTGGACTTACATTGCTATTATTATTATCTCTGCTCCTATGATAAGCAAATTATAACAGATAAGATATCAGTAGCTCTTCCAACTGCGTATGCACTTTCTGCACATGGATAAAAAATAAAAAGTAGCGTTCCTCAATAACTGTCTTTACACTGAAAATATTTTTTCCAGTAAAAATTTTATCATCTAAATATGACATTTTATATCATCATTGGCTGGCATAACCAGGCAAAGCCTGTATCTAGTCTATCTACTAAATAGGTACAACTTTTAAGTAATTTTCACACAGAGTGTGCTCTACCAATAGTTGGGCCATTGCTAAAATGTTACTAAACTGTATTTTGTAACTTATGTAGAAGCAACAGTAACATACTGATTTTGTAAAAGCAAGTCATCATCTGTCAAGCCTTTTCCCAACTATGTCATCACAGATGCAGCTGGGTACCAGTGTTTTACAAGGAGCAACAGCCTATCCGACCTCCTCAACCCAGTTACCCGGGCAACCCAATACCCCTTGGTTAGACTGGTTGTCAGACTTTCTGGCTTCTGCCTACCCATAACACACACAGAATTCGACAAAAGTGTTGCAACACTTGTCTGTCTGTCCCGTCTCAACTTTGAAATGGCTGGTCTTTGATTGAGATAGCTGATGTTACTATGAATAACTTAGACATTCATATGTAGGCCCGGGGAGTAGATCCTTTGCAGGTAAAACTGCAGGGCACAGCTAGTCTTACAATATAAACTATAACATACTGAAATTAAGTTATTCCATCTATCACAACGATACATGGGTATAAATAATTTATAACTTGGTAGCTGACAAAGGAAATAGGGCTGTTGACCTTTCAAAGGGACTACATGACATGTTTTTATCATTTGAATACACAAGTACTTGGGTATTTACTATTTATAGCTTGGCAAACTTATTGTCTTTTTAACTCTGATTAAATGTCGGAATATTTACAGAAAATATAGTAATCAACAACCTTTAAGGCTGATTTTACAAATTCACTGTTGGAAAGCTACACTCTTCCCAAGTAACTTACGCTATATTAAGTCCAGGTAAACTAAAGGAAACCGCTAGTTTTAAATCAATAAAATCATTAAATCAAATTATCATTTATATTCCATTGGACTCTCATACATTAAACATTTTTTTTTAGGTTTATTGATAAGTAGCTTCTGCCAGCGGTTTCACCCGCATCCCCTGAGTACTACTGCTCGTACCTGGATAAAAATCTGTAAATGGGCTATAACACTGAAAGATTTTTACAAATCGGACCCGCAGTTCCTGAGATTAGCTTATTCAAGCAAACAAAAAATTTCAGGTTTATAATATTACTAGCTTCCGCCCGCGGCTTCGCCCGCGTAGATTGCGGTTATATCGCGTTTCCAAGAGAATTCTTCAAAAGTCCGGGATAAAAACTATCCTATGTTCTTTCTCAAGGTCAACTCTATCTCTGACAGACAGACGGAGTTACTTTCGCATTTATATTATTAGTAGGGCTAGACAGATGATACGGAACCTTAGCGTAGTCGGGTTTTAGAAGGACTAAACGGAACCCTGATAAAGGTCTCGTAAACGGAGTGAGCAATATTTTTTTTACATAAGTAATCATTTTGTTTTTTCAGTTATTTAGGTCATAACTGTTTAGATATCAGTAACTAGGGCAAAGTTTTATCAATAACATACTTTATTATGTTTTATAATAATGTTATTTCAGTTTTTCAAGTTTAACTTTATTCTAAAACTGTAAAACAATATAGGTACATTTTATATTGGGATCTATTTGAATACCTACATAATTAAATTATTAACTTTTAAATTCAACTTCATAATAATTATAAAGGTTTACAATTTAAACATGGTAACTAGGTAGGTAAACTAAAAAGCTTTTTTAGGGTTCCATACCCAAAGGGTAAGGCGAGCGACCCTATTCCTATAAAAATACATTATTTTTACGGGGGTCTACCATACAACAGACTTGACGATTTTTGGCAGTTTATAGAAAATCAAGGAATCCTTCATACACGGGACGGGCACTTGCTGATTTTTAGGTTAGGTCAATTAAATCATGAAAAACAATAAAATAAATCTCAAAAAGTACCTAACAGGATACAAACACATAGGTATTTAAGATGAAAAAAATACGAAATAACAAAAACAAAAAATAACAATATAGGTACATGTAAATAAGATAATTTTTGACCACGTGTTTTTAAGTAGCGAGCACGTGGTCATTGACCATACCATTTATAGAGCGGCAGCCATTTTTATTTACCACGGATTTGAATAATCGATCTATCGTTGTTTTTTTTTGGATTGGAGATAGAATTTAGACACTAGCTTCACATAAATTGGGTAGTTGACTAGGTAAAAAATAAATTACGTGGTCATATTCATTTGCTTAGAAGTCGTGGTGGCCTAGTGGGTAAAGAACCAACCTCTCGAGTATGAGTGGGTTGGATTCCAGTTCAGGCAAGTACCAATGCAACGTTTCTACGTTTTAAGAACTTTCTAAGTATATCTTGAACACCAATGGCTGATAAAAAGGTGAAGGAAAACATCTTGAGGAAACCTGGGCTATATAGTCGGAAATCAGCAACCCGCATTGAGCAAGCGTGGTGATTAATGCTCAATCCTTCTCCGTGTGAGAGGAGGCCGCAGCCCAGCAGTGGGACGATAAAAAGGTTGTAACTGTAACGATAACGACATTGGTACTTGCCTGACCTGAATGGTGGTTCGACTCGAGAGGTTGGTTCTTTACCCACTAGGCCACCACGACTTTTTTTTTTCATTAGGAATCGCGTGATGAAATGACATGCGATTTTTTAAACCAGTTTGTATAAAAAAAAACTTGATAATATGATTATTTTTATGATTCGAATGACGCACGTTCATTATTTTTTTTCTTGTAAATATATTTTACTCTAATTACTAAAACAATAGCGACTGACGATATTAACTTTATACTAATCGGACCTAACTTTTAAAAAATAAAACTAGCCAAGTACGGGTCGGATTCTTGCGAAGGGTGCCGTACCATTATTTCTGGAACGATCAAAAAACATATTTTTTTGTATGGGAGTGCTTTAAAATATACCAATATAGAACTACGAGTTTCTAGGGGAGCCCTCTATTTATTCTAGATTTAAGTATAAATATTCTATAACATTAGTATTCTGTAATCTGTGGTATTGGTGAACGACAAAGAGAGACCTTAGTTACATAGGTGAAGAAATGTATTTCTCATTTGGTAAAATCATGTCAATTATATTATTTATATCCTTCCCTTAAAAATAGAATGATATGGGAAAATTCCTAATACGAGGTTTTTATTCATGATTTTATGTATGGGTAATTTAATTAGACAAAATTCCCACTGTATAATTTTATCACACAGGAAGTAAAAACACGGGCTTTACTCAATTTAGTTACTATTCGTTCTAATTGAACCTGAATATTTAAAAAGACTTGGGGAAAAAAAAAACTATTTTAGATCAATAATTTTTAGGCTAATAAATCAATGTATTTTGTAGGTAATAATTTATCTAGTTGAGGGTAATGGTATAGATATGTGATGCGGAATAATTAAGACCATATTGTGAGGAAGGTTCCCATACTCCTCTGCGGTCAAGAACTTGGGGGTAATTATGGACTGTCATTTATCCTGGGGTTCACACATTGCAGAAGTAAGCAGAAGGGTTTTTTGCTCGTTTCAGTCACTCAAACGTCTCCAGAAGTTCCTGCCTTTTCCGACAAAAATTACTCTCGCTCAGTCGATTCTTCTCCCTCTTTTAGATTATGCTGATGTCTGCTTTCTTGATGCGACTGAAGAACTTCTTGACAAACTCGAGCGTCTGCAGAATTTGTGTATTCGCTTCATTTTTGGCCTCCGGAAATACGACCATGTGTCAGAATTTCGGAGCCAGCTGAAGTGGCTGCCAATTCAGCAGCGTCGAGATGCTCATATTCTATCTTTTCTCTTTTCTCTTCTTCATAATCCCAACGCTCCGAGCTATCTTCGGGAACGTTTTGAGTTCCTTGTTCCCAGAGGCAAACCCTGTCGCTCCTCTGTATCTTTCCTACTCCGTATCCCTCCTCATACTTCGAGCCGTTATGATGGATCCTTCACTGTGCGCGCTGTGAGGCTTTGGAACGGTCTGCCTCACAGTATACGTGAGAGCAAGTCGTTAGATGTCTTCAAGAGACGAACTAAAGAACATTTCCTGTCAACATGACCTTATTTGTATGTATGTATGTATTTATTTATTTATTATATTTTATGTTTTATTTATAGGTATATATTTTATGTTATGTAGTTTCATCTTTGTTTTGTTTAATGTTGTGCACTTTAAATTTTCTCTTCCCTATCGCATCTCTCTATCGCTCTAAGGTTTGCTGTTAGAGAACCCAGTTCTGGGTTAAGCTCGCCTTTGTACATGTCTTCTCTGTGTTGTGTGTGTTTTTTTTATATGTTTTTGTGTACAATAAAGAATAATAAAAAAAGGTTTTGAGCATGAATGTGGAAGGATGTAAAGGAACGGGACGACCAAAGAAACGATGGATGGATTGTGTGAAAGTAGATATGGCTAGAAAGAATGTTACTTGTGAGATGACGGGAGACAGAAGAGTATGGAAGGACAAAACATGGTACGCCGACTACAAATAAAATTGGGATAACGGCAGGAGGATGATGACTTATAGGTTAAATTATATTTGAACTGAATTCAGTAACATCAGGCAGTAATTTCTAACATAACGTTATCTACCGTGAGGTTAGTGTCAAGCATTAGAATGTCACCACGATAAGAAGATAAGCACGCTCTGTAATGTATAATTTTATACCGACTGCACACATTATCAGTTATTGTACACAGTACACTAGCTCGTTTCTTGCGGTTTTACCGCGTTTCTGAGGAACTACTGCCCGCACCGGGTTAAATATAGCCTATGTTACTCGGGAAGAGTGTAGCTTTCCAACAGTGAAAGAATTTTTCAAATCGGTTTTAGAGCCTTAAGCGGGTACAAGAAAAAAAAACTGTATTTTTGTCGTCTCTCCAACGTCCAGAGGGAACTTCAGGATAACAACGATTGAAACAATACATTGGATGAATCTAGATCAATTTTATAATCTGTCAGTTGCCATTACAAAGTAGCTGCTTCAATCTGTCAGAATTTAACCTTATCTCCAAAGTATAAGGTTTAATGTTGCTTGACAAAAGACAGACTGGAGTAGCTTTCCTTTTTTTTTTGACGACGTCAAAAGTCATCAAATGACTCCTCCCGCTGTGGGTTAGCAGCGGTGAGGGAGTGTCAGACTCTTACCGACTAAAAACCGTCGTGTTCCCTCGTAGGCCTTTTATGTACCAGGGCCGCGGTAACTCGCGCGAATAATTCTGCAGCCCCGAGACTGGAGTAGCTTGACATGCTGGTTACATTGCCCAACGTCAAATTTAACAGGTATTTGACTTGCGAAAATTGTGTTCGAATCACAAGCGAAACCTTGACTTGAATTTAGTTTGAATTTTAAACATGTGAAGTTTGCGAGGACCGTCACAGAATCAATAATAAGTGTACCCAAAGAGACATATGTATTATTCGGTTAGTTGCAAAATATGCAATGTGTAGACACAAAGGATTTACCTAAATTTTTAACCGGCCAAGTGCAAGTCGGAGCGCGCGCGAAGTGTTCCGTACCATTATTTATAAAATGAGTTAAAAATCACGTTTGCTGTATGGGAGCCCCCCGAAATATTTATTTTATTCTAGTTTTCAGTAGTTGATGTTATAGCGGCAATAGAAATACATCATCTGTGAAAATGTCAACTCTCTAACTTTCAGGGTGACAGACGGACGGACGGAGAGAGGAGCGAAAACAATAGGCCCCTTTAGGTACGGAACCCTTAAAACTGTTTTTTTTTTTGTGTTAGTTCAGATAGGTATTTTAACGAAAATCCATCAAAATCTTTTTTTTTGTTGTATTTAACCTATATGGCATCTCTCTTCTTGAAAGTTAGTTTAATTTAAAAAATGACAGTGAAATCTGACAACTGCGTATTTTTCAAACTATGGGACCCTCGTAGCTCGAAACGATTATCAACCTTGGCCGTTTTTTATTCATCAATGCAGTAGCAACGATATTTTTTTTATCGACTATCTCTGAATGCCCCCTCGTTTTATAAAAATAGTTAACAATACTGACCCCTCTATAGACCCCTTTCAAAACTAGCTGCGACTAGATAAAACCGGTTATAGCAGGTTATGTTGTTGTATTGTAGTAATATTTGTGATGAAGATTCAACTTTAATCTGGGAAAATACAACTGCATTTACAACGGTTTTTGACAAATTCGTTGAAGTAGGTATTTCTGAATTGGTATTAATTCCAAAAATTTTAACTTAGGAACTATGAAAAAAAGGAATGGACTTACCTATATCTGCTGCGTCGATAACATTGGGCTTTTGGGAAATAATGACTAAAACCCACCATGTTCCTTCTGAATAGGGCTGCCATTTCGAATTTCGCTAAACCCGGACAAATATTTAAAAAACCCGGACATTTGGCGTAAATCGCATTTTTACCCCGAACGAGTCCGATTTTTTTTTTTAACAAAACAAGGCCTAGTTTTTTAAATTACTATTACTACTATCACATACTTAAATTCAATGAGGTGCTTCCTTACATGGAAAGTCAGGGCCCTATCTAGCTCAAGTAGTAGGTACCTAGTATTGAAAGATTATAGGCACCTAGTATTGAAAGATTATGACTTAATATTTCGAAGGTCATAAATAAGAAAGCTCATATGGAAACTAGGAGTTAGCTTCTTGTTAGTAATAGGACTTTAAAACGGCGCTACCTTTTTGATAGGTTAGACAAAAAAAGTTGAAAAATACAAACAACCGTAAAGTGAAGTCAAGAAGAAATTTTTGAGTTTTGGGTCACTAAAGCACCTAAACTTGTATAATAAAAAAATCCGCAAAGTGAAGAAGCCGCGAGTGAAGCGAGCGCAATTTATTTTTTATATTGGGATATTAAAGTAGCTAAACGTAAAAAAAGATAGCGTCAAGAAAGGAAGCCGCGAGCGAAGCGAGCGCGAAAATTTTTGAGTTTTGGTACACTTCGACTTCTGCAGTCTGTGTGTCGATTGTAATTCAACTCGTAAGAAAAATGTCCGGGTTTTCCCCGGACACTTCTTGAAACCCCGCCCGGACGTCCCCCGGACGGCCTCCAAACGAGGACAAATCCGGGGAAACCCGGACGGATGGCAGCCCTACTTCTGAAGCTCTTTGTGGACCAAGGCCGCGGTGACACAGTGTCAAGGGTTTCAATTATTTCGTGCGTAACCCCAATTTAAAGTACTTGCAGAAACGAAAAAAAGCAGGATATGTACTTACATCGCCTGCCGACGGCAGCTTTGACTTCATTTTTCAAGGAACAACTTCCCGCATCCGTTAGAAGTTACCTAGGTATGTTCTTTCCTTTCTCAAGCTCTAAGCCAAATATGAGTACCAAATGTCATTTAAATCGCATCAGTAGTTTTGGCGTGAAAATACGACAAAAAGTATTTACGTTGTTATCTCAAGGGTTTTAATTATTTCAGGTGGAACCCTAACTTTCAAGAAACAAAGAGAGGTATCGAAATAATAATTCAAGTTCTTTTACAAAAATATACTTTTTTTATTTATTTTATTTATTTTATTAAGGTCAGCCAACAATTGCTTACACAGCATACTTTATTTAAAGCGTAACTTATATTCTTTTATTACCTATAATAAAAAGTACCTATTATCAAGATTGTTTAGTTTTCAATTGGATTATAAGTATCTAGGTAGGTACCATTGTAAAACTTGCCATTTTCCCGCGGTTCCACTCGTGTCCCATGGAAAGTTTTTTTTTTAATCGGCGCAAAAGTTTTTCAGTACCCTTACAAACAAACAAAAATAAAAAAATCTTATTATTTTGTAATATCAATAATCAAAAAAGTCTGACAACGATAAAATTTGACAGCTAAGTACCACTATCAGTTTCTTTCGGAGCAACTACAATACTAAAGTTATGTCCCAAAGCGTTATTAACAGGCGTTATTTCACTAACAGTTACTATATTATTTGAACTGTTAACCCCTGAATCTTTGTTTAAACTAACAGACTGACTACTTAAACTAGCACTAGATTGATTTATACGCGAATTAGCTCTCATTATACAGCTAATAATTTCCCCTTGTACTTCAGAAAAAACGTTTTCCGGTAACTTTTTTAATAGACAAGAAACGTATTTTATGAACGCATCCAATTCGTTATTGTCAACGTCACTTTGACAGTTCTTTTGACGTTTCATAGGGATGTCATCGGAGGTAAGTGTGGATTCGCGCCTTTTTACGGTTTTGATTTTGACGGTTTTTGGTGATGGCTTCGGTTTTGGTTTCGGTTTTTGTGGGATACTGTCTGTTGAATCGGATGTGTCTTGTTCTAGATAAACTATTTCGGTGTATGTCATGTTATCCTGGTCTTGGCCGTCATCGTTATCACTGCGATCTGCCTTTTCCCGCTTTTCTTTTTTCTGCACAAAAAATACATATTATTGGTTAGAGAACATCATTTTAGAGATTAAATTAAATATTTAAAGTTTGAATATTAAAAGTCGTGATGATTGTTTACTTTATTTTGTTATAATTTTTATTTTAATTAACCGCTGTCATTGAACATCCTTGGCAGTCGTTACGGGTAGTCAGAAGCCAGAAAATCTCACACCAGTCTAACCAAAGGGTTGCCCGGGTAACTGGGTTGAGGATATCAGATAGGCAGTCGCTCCTTGTGGCACACTGGTACTCAGCTGCATCCTTTTAGACTGGAAGCCAACACCAACATAGTTTGGAAAAGGCTGCTTATACAAACCTGCATGATATCCAGCAGTGTCTCCGGATGGTGTTCACTGAGATGCGCCTTCAACTCCTCGTAGTCATCAGGTAGTGAGGTGCCGCAGAGTTCGCAGCGGGCCTTCTTGCCTTCCGCTTCGAAGTAGCTCCATACGCCCGTCAGCATTAACAGCTCATCCGTTTCATCGGCTGAGGAAGAGGAATTCTGATGAGACTCCACGCAGGGGCTCGATTCTGCTAAGTTATAATCATCGGCAAGGATATTGAGCCCTAACCTTCACCTGCGCAGAAGTGATTTATTGGTTTATTGCCTTAAGTGCACAGTGCGGAAAGCGATCCCCACTCTTCCACCGAGAGCTCATTATCCGTGCCGATAACTATAATAATGTCAAAATTTAATAGAAGTTGAATCGCAGTAGCAGTGTAACCATATCGAGCATTCCGCTACTAATATAAGACCAATCGTATTCCAATGACATTCGAATGGTTTGCGATTGGTCTATACGGTAGTTTGCTGTACAATCATTTTGCAATCGTAAATCATTTGCAGACAATATGATTCATTATTTAATGACAGAAAAGGATAAAAACGTTTATTTCAAAGAAAAAATAGCGGAATGCCACATACGCTTCAATCGTAATTGAGTCGTGATTGGATCTCAGTCGGATGTGAATCATATGTCGTTAAAGTAAAATTAGTTGAATCGGGCCCCTGGTTCCGTCAATTTTCTTGTTATTATCGAACTTCGACGTCTAAGGAGGTGGGATTTTGATAAAGTTTCTAAAACCCACAAAGCGATTTCGGCCCGACCCGGGAATCGAATCCGAGACCTCAAGCACAGAAGTCGCGCTTGCAACCGCTAGACCAACGAGGCAGTCAAAATATAATAGGTACATATACGTAGGTAAAGTTTTGAATCTGACTAGACTGCCAAAAGTGTTACTGAATTCTAGTGTAAAGAAAGTACCTACCCATTTAATTGAGAAACTTCTTCCCAGCAAAAACATATAGGAAGTGGTGAAGGGTGGGCGTTGGGGGCTGTCTATTGTAAATTCCTGACGTTCAAAAAGTGCTGTCTTGCAGCCAAGTTTGAATAAATGATTTTTGTTTTTTTTTTGTTTTATCAGTACAAAAAATAAAACAAATATCCATATTCTCAAAAATATTTATTTTAAATTAAATCACCAATAAAAAATTACTCTTCATGTAAAACCGGCAATTCTTTCAGTCCATCATTTAAAACAATTTCAGCTGTTTCAGTCGTCTGTACTGTTCCAATAGTAACTGGTTCCTCCCGAGTATTAGTATAATCTTTACTAATATTTTCCTGACTGACAGTTATTTTGTAATTAGCCGGCCCTTGAGATTCCAAAGCCATTTTACTCGTTAAAATCTGTTTAATAATTTCTTGTTGTAAATGATCTGATACAGACTTAGGTAATTCTTTTAATAAAGATACGATATAGTGGCCAAAATAGTCTAAAGTCGCCATTTTGTCACTCGAGTGCTGTAGTCTAGGCAGTTCTTTTTCGGAATAGGTATTTCTGATATTCACTGGTTCTTTTGCGATACTTGCAAAGTTCCGTTTTTGTGGAACGGTTGGTTTCTTTTTCGGTGAACTGTTTGATATTCGTCTTGGTGGTGGAATTTGATCTAATGAGTCGTCTAAATCTTCTAAGTATATTGTGTCCATTTCCAAAGGTTCTTTCTGTGGAATAAAAACACTTTTTTAGGAAATAAATAAATAAATAAAAATAATAAAACCAATCTCTTTGATTTATCTAAAACCCTCTCCTAAATCTAACAAATATTATGCTGAAAACTAAGCTAAACTTGAGATAATATACATACACATACATACATAGTGTTCAAACTGGGAAGCTTTTTTTTTTTTTTAAAAAAAGTCAAGCACCTTTTTTGATTTAGGTATATGTTGATACTAGTATTGCTAGTATTCTGTGTTAATAAAATAGCAAAAAGATATAACAAAGACGTTAGGACCACTTTTATGTAAAAAAATACATTAAAAACATTAAACTTACATCATCAGCATCTAACTGTATCTTGCTAGAATCTGTGTCCAACTCAAACAGTTGCCCATTCGAAGATATTATCAACTTTTTGGTCTGAAACAAAAAATATACATAAAAAGCTTGTCAGTGAAGGTGAAGGAAGCCACAGAGATGAAAATCTTTTTCAGTCGTTACGGGTAGTCAGAAGCCAGAAATTCTGACAGCCACTCTTACTAAGGAGTATTGGGTTGAGGAGGTCAGACAGGCAGTCGCTCCTCTGACATCCATAGAGAAAAGTATAGATAGAAACAACGAGAGCTATAGATAGGTATAGTTATCGGCACGAATCTTGAGCTCTGACCTACATCTGCGCAGAAGTAATTTATTGAGTCCCTTTTGTGGTATGAAGTGAGGCGCGGGGGCGGGCTAAAGCGGTGATTGGCCCGCAGCGCATCGCGTCATAGCTGTCACTCGGGATTGGTTCTTTGCTAATAAATCACTTCTGCGCAGATGTAGGTCAGAGCTCAAGATTCGTGCCGATAACTATAGTACCTATGTTATTTACTTACATCCTCAGTTTCGCCGACTGTAACCACGTCTTTATGTTTTCTATATAAATGCCGCTTGAGGTTCGACACAGTAGCAGAGTAAGACAGCTTGGTCCTGCATAGCATACATCTCGCTATCTTCATCTGAGGGTCCAGGATCTTGAAGTATTCCCAGTTTTTGGAAACCATTCTTTTAGTCCTACAAAAGAAATACACTTACTTTAGTACAGCGGACATTTTCACCTGAGCACTAGTGTTTTTTAATCCTACGGCGCTGTTCAAAGACAAGCCTCTATAGATTTAACCTTCTAGGAAAGCATGATATGATATCGTTTAATAAAGGTCATTAGGGCAAAGAAATAAAGTTTTTTTTTTTCTAATGAATAAGCAAAAAATAAACTAGTGGTGATTTGGTGTTTAGGCAGGAGTGTCCCTAATAGTACCTTTAAACTGTGACACACTGGTACTCAGCTGCATCCAATTGGACTGGAAGCCGATCTCAAGATAGCTAGGAAAAGGCTAGGCAGATGATGAGATACCAAACCACCATGTAAAATACCAAAGAGTCTTGAAAACCCAGTAACCTGATCACTCAACTACAGCACCAGTCTTACCTGCCCTCCTGAACAGGCTCATAATCATCATCACTGTCCGAGGGTTCTTCTCCATGTTCCTCACGGATATGCTTCGCCAGATCCGACACGGAGTCATAATGGATGTCAGCACTGCAGAGCTTGCAAGTCGCCTCGAATTTATCTGAGTCTAGAACCTCGTAGTAGTTCCAAGTGGATTTCTTCTTCTTTGTGAAGGGTTTTTCGCTGCAATAGGGGGAGCTGGTTAGTTCTAGGTACGTTTTAAATGCTAGCTGCCGTCTGCAACTGCCGACCGCACATGCGACTGCATGAAATCGGTCGATATTTGAAGATAATTGCACTGCCTGATTGCCTGCAGTCGCTGCTCGTGAAGCAGTTCGCTTCTAAAACGTACAGACGACGGCATATCAACCTATCGCAATCTATCAAGTTCTGCAATAGATTTTCAACCTTATCACAATAGTGGAAGGTTAACATTTGACAGATTCGTGTCGGTTGACCCGCAGGCTTCTGTACCTTGAGAAAATTTAATCAATACACGCAGCGCTAGTTTCTTTAAAATACACAACCCTTCTCAGCAGTCTTCTTGGTAAATTCGTTCAACCACTCTACAAAAAATATTAAAATAGCTACAAAGTTACTCACGGTTCCCCGTCACTATCGCTGTTACTCAGATACCGTTTAGTCTGTATCAGTTCCACATCACTGTGTTTGGTGCGGAAATGCTTAGCCAAATTGCTCATAGTAGTCCGGTAAGAGTAGTCCTGGTTGCAAAGATTGCAGGTAGCCACAGAATTGTCTCTGCGAGTGAAAATCCGCCATATTTTTGATGTCCTGAAAAATATATTGAGTCAATATGGGCTTCTTAAGAGAAGAAAAAGAAAAATTATCTACCTACTCATTCAAAAACATTTTATATGAAAATAAAACCCAATTCCAAAACCTCTCCTACTTCTAAAAAATACTATGAAAACAGCATCAAAATCGGTTAAGTCAAATGTGAGATAATCGCGTACATACGGGTTAAAATCGAAACCATCTATGTATACTAATTACTAATATTACAAAAACCGAAGAGTTTGTTTGTTTTAAAAAGGTTTTAGGTTTGTAAGACTAGCTATTTTCAAGCGGTTTCACGCCCTTTGGAAAAACTGCCATTACCGGGATAAAATATAGCCTAGTTACTCGGGCGGGAAGAGAGTAACTTTTCAACAGTATTTTTTAAAATTGACGCAGTACTTTTTGGATTTTATGCATTACAAACGAACCAAAAATTATTATTTTTTTCTATTCATAATAATAAGTAGGTATATATAAAAATATATAACAATAATAGAGGAGCTACAGAGGAGCAAAGTAGCTTAAAACCGATTCGGTTAATCAGTGTTCTACTGTCTATCTAACTACTATAATATAAGTATCTATGGTTGTTTCCATTCTTATATCTACACATAATTTCAATTACTATAACAAACTCTTTCGCTTTCATAATATTGAAATAAGTAATTAATTAAACTTGAATTGAAATATCAAATACCTCATATTCATATTCACATAAACCCAGTATCGTATTTTTTATACAAATGTTAAATATGTCTGTCGGAACTACTCGGAACGCTAAATGTATCATGAAATAACCTAAGTGATTCGGAATGTAACATTGCGACAAAAATTCCAAGCTTCAAGCGTATATCGTTCCTATAGCTATAATGCTAAAACATAATCCATCTAATATTATTTCGGAACAGTAAAAAGGAACAGTTCTTTGGAATAATATCAATATCAATAATAAATATTTAGGCACTCACCGTTCTCGTTCCATATCGCAGTCGCCTCTTGTTATGTCAAATCTCGGTGTTGCTAGCGCACGAAATTTGAAATACTACTGTAGGTACAGTTTTTCTGATGAATGATTTTTGTTTCACGTTTACATATGGTGCGTTTATAAATAAAACGTGTGTTATCAGAAGTTTTAAGATTTAAAAAGTGAAATGAAAACTCGTATTTTTCACAGGTGTTAAGATTTTTCTCGGGGGATTTGTTTCTGTACATAGGAAATTTTAATAAACTTACTTACTTAAGTAGTAAACTTACTTACTTTACTAGTTAAGTAGTAAATAGTAGAATTTGGATGTTATAAACAAAAAATATAATAAAATTGCATTGTTTTTTTTAATGACACTTCTATTTTTAACTAACACGCAAACACAACAACTTTGTACACAAAGTAATTATAACGTTACAATTTTATTTGATTCTTCATATCTAACCTAAATTCTACCAAATTGGTATAATATTTCATTCACATACACACTGATATCAGACGCATTCATGAATATCGCTATGATACCTCTGTGCATGAGATCTCGGATTCGATTCCCGGGTCGGACCGAAAACGCTACGTGGATTTTAGAAACTTTCACAAAGCAGCCCAGAGTCTGTAAGTTGGTGATTGCTACACCCGTGCATCGTGTCGCACGTTAATATCGGTCCTGCTTGTGATCTCTCTCCGGTGGTGTCGGATTGTCGTCGCATCGCGCCATAGAGTGCACCTGTGTCCAAGCAAATGTGCGTGCACTATATGTCCTGCGCAGCTGGCTGATCTCTTTACATGAGAACAGCCATGACCAAAATTAAGCCTGGATGCTTTTATAACGTGGAATAGGTAGTGTCTTCAGGATAATCAAATGTAAAACTATATGTACATATGTGCGATCCGTCAAATGCCTGACTTCAAAGTGGCAAATTTATTTGACGAGAAAGGACCAAAGCTGTCTAGTTAAAATTAGCCGTTTTCTCGCGGTTTTACCTGCGTCCCGTGGGAATTTCTGTTTCTACGGGGATAAAAAATGCCTCTGTTAGGTACTCGAGAAGAGCGTAGCTTTCTAATACTGAAAGAATTTTTCAAATCGCTTCACTTGTTTCGCGGCTTTTAGGGTAGTAACAACTAAACAAAAAAAGCGTTTTTGGTATTACGAGTATAAATTTATTTAAAAGCTAAACAATAAAACTATAAAATAGTAGGTAAATAATAGTAGTATCAAAGTTGAAATGTATCCAAAAACAAATACTACAGTTTATAGTGCTACTAGCTTTCCGCCCGCGGCTTCGCCCGCGTGGAATTCGGTTATATTGCGGTATAAATCACAACTATAAGAAAATCATCAAAAGACCCCTCCCGCTGTGGGTTAGCAGCGGTGAGGGAGTGTCAGACTCTTACTGACTACAATTGTCGTGTTCCGTCCTAGGCCTTTTACCACCATACCAGGGCCGCGGTCACTCTTTCGAACAACCCGCAGCCCCGGCTGGCCCTGGCCCTACTGGGCCCCACTGATTTCAAAACACCTTAAGAAGACCAATTCGCGGCGAACCTTAACACCGCGATACAGAAAAGCACAACGCCATCTATCGAGCTATCGGGAAGCTCGCGATTGAACAATGAGCTACAGGTTAAAGCGCGAGATATCATTGCACTTCTTACGTATCTTAAAAAAAACAACGTCACCACGTTTTAAAAAGCTATCATTCCACTTCTTACGTATTTTAAAAACACATCGTTACCACGTTTTAAAAACACCCAGCGCCATCTATCGCATACCTAAAGAACTAAATAACTTAACTAATACATATACCAATTAGTAATTCGTTGAATTATAGTTATTTCAGGATAAGTAGACGTAAAAAAAACAGTTAAGACGATAAAACAAATTGTACGTCATCCCTCGGGAATTCCTCATTTTCGAGGATTCATTATCGTATCATTTTTTAAACGACACACAGCGCCATCTACAATCCATCCATCAAGCAAACAATATTTTTGTTTTCCCTCGGGAATATCTATTTTTTTTCGGGATAAAAAGTACCCTATTATTTAATCCGGACTTCTAACTTTACGTCTGCAAAATTTCAAAGCAATCGGTTCAGTAGTTACGGCGTGAAAGCGGAACAAACAAACAAACAAACAAACTCACTTTCCGATTTATAATATTATAGTAAGGATTAAATGTACGCAATGTTATTTTTAACCTTGAAAACTGGTTTGAACGGAGTAAACAACTGAACCTGTTCTAGAAAATTCAATTATTCTAGACTAGACTCAAAAATAACTTAAAAATACAAAAGACTTTCGCCAAAGAGTAAAAGAATAAAACTAACTTGCGCCAGCGAGCGATTTTACTCGGATCCTGTGGGAACTAGGTTCCCGTACCCGGATAAAAGTAGGTAGCCCTTCTGAATAAATTGTCTATGAGAAGAACTAAGCATTAGAAATATTATTTTAAGGAGTAGGTATTAGATATTACACTGTACGAATTAAAATCGATCTAGTAGTTCAGATTATTCGGCTGTCATTACGGGCAGTCGTTACGGGCGGTCAGAAGCTAGTAAGTCTGACATTAGTCAAACCGAGGGTTATTGGGTTGCCCGGGTAACTGGGATGAAGAGGTCAGATAGGCAGTCGCTCCTTGTGGCACACTGGTACTCAGCCGCATCCGATTAGTCTGGAAGCCGACCCCAAAATAGTTGGGAGAAGGCTCGGGAGACGAAACAAGGATTTCAAGGGAGAATCATGGATTAAGTATAATATGTACCAGTGTAAAGACCAGCTCCCAGCGGCTTCGGCCCCGTCCGGTTTGAATTACTCCACCCATCTGGATCAAGAATAATAATAAGCCTTAATTCCTTGATGCAAATAGGAATTATTTGTGTTGAAATTGCAATCATAGATTGTCTTTTTTATTTTGTTATAAGAAAGACAGACAAATGTTACTGGGGAGTTTGTTGCGCCACTTCTTATTCCCAGTAATAACACATAGGAAGTGGTGAAGGGTGGGCGTTTTTGGGGTGGTCTCATGGAATCCTGACGTTTGAAAAAGGCTACTTTTTCAGCCTACTTTGAATAAATAATTTAAAATTTTGATAAATTAATGACCCATTGATGTCCTATCTTACATTGATAGATTTAAAATGGGACTCTCAATTTCTGAGATTACTGTCTAAACCCACCATGTTCCTTCTTAAGCCTTTATGTACCAGCGCCGCGGTAATGAGCGCGAACAATCCCGCAGCTCAACAATAGACCTTCGAGTATGCCCTTCATAAATATTAAGAAACTGATATATTCAGGGTCATAATCACAGCTAAGAGGAAAATACTAGCCTTTACTTACTATTTTTAGACCAGTTGCTTTATATGTGAAGAAATTATTTGTTTTTATTACAAGGGCAAATAACTGTCACCAGTTCCACACGTTCCGGGGGAGCTACTTCCCTCATCCTAATAAAAAGTAGCTTAAGTTATTTTTCAGGGTCAACACTGGTTTATTCTATCTGAGTACCTTTTATTTCAATCGCTGGAATTAGAGCGTTGATATTTAATTAAAGAAAATTGGTTGGTTAGATGTTAAAAACATAGTCGTTTATGTTGTCAGTGAATTTGGCCTAACAAAATATAAGATCACCCATCAATGGATAGACCTTCGTAAACAACGCTTAACCTTGTGAAACTAGCGAGGTTTTAGCTGCTCTTATAAACCAAACATGCTAATAAAATACCTACATAAAACAAATATTGAATACACAGAAAAACCTTAATTTAATTCCAAACTAGGGGCTTTCTCGCGGCTTTCACCCGCGTCCCGTAAAAACTACTACCCGTACCGGGATAAAATATAGCCTATGTTACTCGGGAAGAGTGTAGCTTTCCAACAGTGAAAGAATTTTCAAATCGATTCAGTACTATCGGAGCCTAGAATACAAACATACAAAACAATGATTCCTCTTTATTATATTATTAGGTATAGATGACGGATATACATTTGCGCGGGAAATACCTATTCCAATATTGACGTATTGACATCAAACGTCACTTGTCATCACAAGAGTTTCGCGGAACGATATAGTGACGCGCTCATTACGTCATCGTAATCGGTTTTACGGTTTCGTAACGAGTTGGTACGTCTTTCTCTATGATCTACTATTTATGATGACCTGGTTTTTTAAGAAAGTTTTTTTGTAAGCGTTTCTTGTGCTAGATCTGATTGTATTTTTGGTTTTTTGTTATTTTAATGTGTTAGGTTGGTGAATTCAGAGAATTTTATTACAGTTTATAATTATTAGGACGTCGATAGAGGAGTATTTAGAGTATGGAAAATATAAACATGCTGCGTGGACCAGCGTCGACCACAAATAAAATTGGGATAAGGGCAGGAGGATGATGATGATGAATTATTAAGACGTAGGTAGGTAGGTGGGTCTTATTTTACTTAATAATGGGTATTCATGGGATAGGTGACCATCTTAGATAGGTGATCATGAGTTCATGACAAGTCCATCCGTGTTATCAAAGGCTTGACAAATCAGTGGGTCCACTGGGTCGGTTGCGCCACTTCTTCTTCCCAGCAACAATACATAGGAAGTGGTGAAGGGTGGGCGTTTTGGGGGCTGTCTTTTGTAAACTTTTGACGTTCGAAAAGTGCTGTTTTGCAGCCAAGTTTGAATAAATGGTTTTAGATTTTGATAGATATATGTGCGTCGCTGTGCATAGCAATAGCAAAGGGTAACCCATTGTTTGTGAATTGGAAAGCTAACCGCTACAAACATTAACTATGAGTAAACTCAGTATTGTTCTTGACGTCTTGTTATTACGAAATACCTGTCATTATGCCGTCGTGGTGGCCTAGTGGGTAAAGAACCAACCTCTCAAGTATGAGTGTGAGTTCTATTCCGAGTCAGGCAAGTACCAATGCAACTTTTCTAAGTCTGTATGTACTTTCTAAGTATATCTTGGACACCAATGACTGTGTTTCGGAGGGCACGTTAAACTTTAGGTTCCGGCAGTCATTGAACATCCTTGCAAGTCGTTACGGGTAGTCAGCCAGTAAGTCTGACACCAGACTAACCAATGAGTTGACCGGGTAACTGGGCTGAGGAGCTCATATAGGCAGTCGCTCCTTGCGGCACACTGGTACTCAGCTGGATCCGGTTAGACTGGAAGCCGACCCCAACATAGTTGGGAAAAGGCGGGTGATATGACGTCTTGTTATTACGAAATAGCTGTCATTGTGACGTTGACAGTTGACACACGTCACGCACCGGTGACGCGAAATCGTATGATATTCTGGTGATTATTTTTAACTTTCTCGCCATGGGGTAGTGAAGTGCCAAGATGTTTGATCTTTGAGTCATGCGGATTTATCAGTACACCTTTTTGTTAGGTATTAAGATGAGAAGAATTGACTGTGGTTAGGTACTTGGGCACAGTTATAAAATAATCCTTAACTAGAGGTAGTTTCTAACTACAGTTACTTTAACTAGAGTTACTTTCTAAGTATATCTTAGACACCAACGGCTCAAAACAAGGTGAAGGAAAACATCTTGAGGAAACCTGGACTATATAGTCGGAAATCAGCAACCCGCATTGAGCAAGCGTGGTGATTAATGCTCAATCTTTCTCCGTATGAGACGAGGCCGCAGCCCAGCAGTGGGACGATAATAAAAAGGACAGTAACAGAGATAGTTTTGATGTTAGCCTCATACAAGTATTGTCAAAATTTCTATCTCTAGTATTCAAGACAACAACAGTTAGATACAATATTGGGAAGGTTCGTTAGTCATGAACGACTTATCGTCTATCTGCCTTTTTATAACTATTTTGGCCTTCATGAATGGCTGAGCCGTTTTAAATGAGATTTGGTTTGCAGATAGATTGAAATGTAGGTAGTTTTTTCTGGTAATTCTTTTAGAATGGCAGTGAATTCAATGTTTTAAAGGTTTTGAATTATCGCAGCCACAAGGCTAAGGGAGCTTGACATTCCTTGCTACTCAGCAAACAGCAGGAGTTTTTGTATGGGAAATCATCAAATGCGGGCTTCCACAGTGGGTTCAGCGCTCGGGAGTGTCAGATTCTTACTGACTAAACCCCACCATGCTCATTATGTACCAGCCCTTTATGTACCAGAGCCGCGGTAACTAGCGTGAACAACCCCGCAACCCGGGCAGAGCGTGAGGAGTCAGGGAAATGAAGCTATACTTTGCGTAACTATGTTTGTTGGAGTTGGCTTCCAGTCATAACTGGAAAGCTGAGTACCAGTACCAGTGTGCCACATGAAACAGTCAACACGAAACCTCTTGGTAAGAGTGGTTGCCTCACTTCCTGGCTTCAGACTACCCGTAACCACTGCCAAGGCTGTTCAATGACAGCCGGGACTGAGAGATATACTTAGAAAGTACAAAAAAACTTTGAAAAGTTGCATTGGTACTTGCCTGACCTTATTTGAGAGTTTAGTTCTTTACCCACTAGGACACCACGACTGCCGTATGTGAACAAGTGTCCCAACATTTATCTATATTTACTAAAACTACCTACACTTCTGCAAACCCTTTTGCGGGGATAATCTCATTAATATAGCAACAAATAATCTAGCACTTGGAACATTGCCAAGCTCACAGTACCGAGGACACATCTAGCTCGAAGTCAATAACCTATGCAAGGGCATTCTTCCCATAAATGTAGATACTAAACGCACACACTGGGCAACGCATTTTCAACTGTAACTTCAAGATATAAGGTTGTAAATTGAAGAAGCTTTACAAGGGCATTCTTACCATAGAGGTAGATACTAAACGCACACACTGGACAACACATTTTCAACTGTAAATTTAAGAAATAAGGTTGATAATTGAAGAAGTTATACAAGGGCGATCTTACCATGACTGTAGATATCTAACGCATACACTGGGCAAAGCATTTTCAACTGTAACTTTAAGAAATAAGGTTGATAATTGAAGAAGTTATACAAGGGCGATCTTGCCATGACTGTAGATGTTAAACGCAAACACTGATCAAGGCAATTTCAACTTTATATTCTAAACGATAAGGTTGATAATCAAAGTGAAAGGAATTGAGGTTATATGTCAATGGTTTTAAAGATGGCGTCCGAAGTGACGTTTTGTTGCAACTCGCTTGTTGTTGAACAATTTAAATTAATTGCGTTTGATGGCGGTTTAATTGGTTATTGTGGTACAACGGACTTGATAAGGACGGTGTAAATCATTTGATTAAAGGGCTTCAAGTAGGAGGAAAATAATAAATAAAATAAATATCCTTTATAAACAATAATAAATATTGTGTCATTATTTCATTAAAGTTGTCTCAAAAGTAGTTCATAGTGTCTTCGGCCCCACGGTTGTGCCTATCATCTCATCCTCATCCTCCGAACCTTTTTTCCCAACTATGTTGGGGTCGGCTTCCAGTCTAACCGGATGTAGCTCAGTGCCAGCGCTTTACAAGGAGCGACTGCCCTATCTGATCTCCTCAACCCAGTTACCCGGGCAACCCAATACCCCTTGGTTAAACTTGCTTGGCTTGGTAAGTATCATCTTAATTATCATTAAATTATTTTGGTAAAAAGACTCGAGTCACATTTTATCAAAATATAGTAGGTTTCAGCCACATCGCGAAAGATTTAAAATGAAAAACATAATACGAAAGGATTCCGATATTCGGACAAGACACTATAGAGCAATACAATTATTCTTACCAAAAAGACCGACTTCCAAAAACAACAGACAACAACTCTTAAAATAGGGATGGGAAAATACCTATAAAAGTAATCACAGTACCGGCTTTTTTTTTAACTTTTGATAATCGCTTGACATAGTGATGGGAAAATAACCACATCAGTAATCACAATATCGGTTTTTTTTTGCACAAAGTTTTGGCATGAAATTATGCTGAAGATTGAAAAACAACTTCATTGGCGTCGGCCCACGTAACAGGGAGTTATTTCCGTCGAAAGCTCTTATTTGTAACTCTCAAGCTTTAATATTCTATAATTAACTTGTTTATTTCACGCTAAACCGTTGAGTCACGACTCACGACGAAGATTTTAATTTTGTTATGCATTGATGTGAAATGATTACAGTCCACGCTCTGAGGGACTGTCAAATATGTCGAGGACACACTGTATTAATGTTTTCTTTTATTTTTGTGACTGAAGGTGAAGGTTTAATGTTAAGAGAAAACATACCGGGCCTTACTACAAAAACTTTAAACCCTGTTTTACAGTTGTCTAATAAAATTTTGGCTGCAAAATGAACCATATGTCAACGTCATAATTTGACATTTTTTTAGACAACGCATAAACTGACGTTTAAAAGTTTTTGTGGTAAGACGGCCAGAGATTAGAGCCATCGAATGGACGATATTTGTGCACGAATCACTGGATATTTTCACATTTTCAAAACGGTACAAAAAATCTATCGACCATTGAAAACTGACAGCCGTCAACTGGACAAAACATTCGGTATAGTTATCGGCACGGATATTCAGCTCTCGGCGGAAGAGTGGGGATCGCTTTGCGCACTGTACACATAAGGCAATAAACCAATAAATCGCTCCTGCGCAGGTGAAAGTCAGGGCTCAATATCCGTGCCGATAACTATACTTCTTCCTTAGCATGCATGATCTTTTGGGACTAATAAAACAGAAAGAGTAAAAACTAAATACTACTTGACTAGAAACTTTGAACCTAGCCAGATTTAAAGCATGACTCAACCAGGTACAATTTCCTCCTAATCTTCAATAAATAAAACTTACTCCTTTTACATCTCAAAGTGTATTTTTATATTAAGACTCAACTTCCCGCGTAAATATCTCCCGCTTAACCTAAAAATAAGTGTGACTTATGGTTATAAACAGTGTTTAAGTATTAACATCCTCACGTGTGGCAGTGTTCCAGAATCACCTAATATGACTAAATAAATAATATACATCAATATGCGAAAATATCCCTCATTTCTACATATACATATACTATGTATTCTTCATAGTATGCACAGTGTTTAATGCTGCGTTTTAATTTAAAATTAGCTGTAGAACAACCAACACGTCTTCGTAGCCAAACTTGTATAGATAACATAGCGCATAATTTCAAAAAAAAGTGTAAAACTGAAATAATAGAATTTGCTTTATCGGACCATACCGCTCAATTAATACATTTCCCAGTAAAAAATAAATGCACTATAAAATATTGGCGTAAGAAGCAGCGAGAGTATACAAAAGACAACATAAACAAATTTAAGGGTTGCTTAAAAAGTCTATCATTCTCTGATATATATGAAACCCGTGATGCAAACGTGGCTTACA
The DNA here is from genome assembly GCA_033682625.1 of Helicoverpa zea x Helicoverpa armigera. Lineage (NCBI taxonomy): Eukaryota > Metazoa > Arthropoda > Insecta > Lepidoptera > Noctuidae > Helicoverpa > Helicoverpa zea x Helicoverpa armigera. The sequence continues at coordinate 5,509,897 of JAWIIS010000031.1, forward strand.
ATTTATTTATACAACAATTTAAACTCTTCTATAACCTATGTTTTCCTTTTAGATACGCTACTGTCAGAGTCGAAAATAAACCTAACTGGATATCAAAGGGTATCAAAATGTGTAGTAAAAAAAAGAGGTTACTTTTATGGATATATAGACGTAATCGTACTCTTGTAAACCGACACAAATATATTGAATATGCTAAAATATATAAAAAGATAATAATGTTAACGAAACGAGCTCAAAACTGCTTTAAAATTAAAACTTCAACTAACAAATGTAAAAGTACGTGGCAAATAATAAATAAATCAAAATTTAATACACCAAAAGATACTATAGAACAACTTGAAATTAACAATAAAAACATTAAATAATATATTTACATTAATTGAAAATAAAATAAACTTATATATATATACAACTTAAAACAATAAAATAATAACTAACCCTTTAATTATAGCTAATGAATTTAATAAATATTTCGTTGAGAAAGTTGTACCTATACCAAATACCAGTAATACAAATTCCATAAATATCACAAACAGAACAAATTCCATGTTTATGGCTCCAAGCTTACCTACTGATATTCTAAATATAATTAAAGGTCTAAAAAATACAAGTAGTGTTGGGTTAGACGAAATCGACACCAAAATAATTAAATCTGTAGCTAGTCTTATATGCGAACATCTAAGTTATATTTTAAACTTATGTATAAGCGATGGTATTTTCCCCGAGATGTTAAAAATTTCGATAATAAAACCACTTCATAAAAAAGATGCAAAAGAATTAATGAATAATTATAGACCTATAGCACTAATATCTATCATTTCAAAAATATTTGAAAAATATATATATAACCAAATATATCAATATTTAGAAAAAAATAAAATACTATGCAACGAACAAAAAGGTTTTAGACAAAATATGAGCATAAATCTAGCAATCTATGATTTTTTAAAAAACATATTGTTAAAGGTCGATAAATGTACCCCTGTATGTTCAGTTCTTTGTGATATGACGCAGGCTTTTGATTATGTTGATCATAAAACATTAATAAACAAATTGGAACGCTACGGTATAAGAGGAAATATTTTAAAACTCATTAATTCTTACCTATCTAATAGAAAACAAGTCACAGCAATCACTAAATTAGATACTAATACAAAAAACCAAAGAGTCTATCTGTCTGGCGAATGTAGTGTTGCATTCGGAGTTCCCCAAGGTAGCGTCTTGGGACCATTATTATTTATACTATATATTAATGATTTACCTAATTCAGTTTCGCAACCAATGTCCCTTTTTGCCGATGATAGCTCAATAGTAATTGCAAAAAATAATGAGGACTCATATCAAAATGACATTAATTCATCCATCTCATCTGTAATAACCTGGCTAAAAAATAATAATTTAAAAATAAATTTATCTAAAACTAACGTAATACATTTTAGTCAACGCAAAGAAACTTCACATATGAACATAAGTTATGACAATCAGATAATACAAGAGGTGGATAATACTAGATTTCTCGGGCTAATAATAGATAAAAAACTCAATTGGAAAGCACACATCGAGAAGATTTGCAAAAAAGTAAGTCAATCATCCTACGCACTATATGTATAGGTAAACTAGCACCTATAGTTAATACAGAAACCCTAATAATTGCTTATCACGGTTTGGTTGCGTCTGTTCTACGATATGGCATTATTTTCTGGGGGAATTCGGTAGACAAAGAGTTTGCTTTTAAGATACAAAAGCGTTGTATCCGTGCTATGTTTGGTCTACAAGTCACAGATAGCTGCAAACCGCTCTTTATAAAACATAATATACTAACGTTACCATCTTTGTATATTTTAGAAATTTGTCTTTTTGTCAAAAAGAATCCGCAACTGTTTCCTCTTCAGTCAAGTATATCTCAACGCAATAGGCGTAATAATAATAGACTATGCTTGCACAGAGCCAAAACTACCCTCATGTGGAGAAGTCTATTCTGTATGGCTCCCAAAATTTATAACAAAGTACCCAATAAATATAAGTCATTAAATTTTAACCTATTTAAAAATAAATTAAAAAAACTTTTATGTAAAAGAGCGTACTATAAGATAGGTGATTTCTTAAAAGATAACATTTAAAATACCTACTAAGTTCTGTTCATAGTAAGTACTTATTTTGTTTAAATATAGATTTTAGATTTTAAATTTTTAGTTTAATAAATGTAAATTTGTACGCCTGACATGGCAAAACATATTGACACTGTAAATAAATGTAACACCTTTACAACATATGTTTTTAACAAATAAATTTATCTTTATCTTTATCTAGTATACATAGTTATTAATAATAGTAATTTTGCTTATACTTTTGCCCCGACAATAAAGAAGTATTTTACTTTTTCAATCTTTGAACCTACATAACCTTTTCCCAACTATGTTGGGGTCTGCTTCCAGTGTAACCGGACGCAGCTAAGTACTATTATCTTACAAGTAGCGATTGCCTATCTGAACTGCTCAACCCAGTTACCCGGGTAACCCAATACCCCTTGGTAAAACTAATTGGCAGTAAGTAAGTTTTGACTTCCCGTAAAGAATGCCAGATGTGTTTAAATGACAGCCGGGTCAATTTAAAAAGCCTTCCAGCGGCCTTCAGAAAAGGACGTGATGATTATCTATTCAAGGACTAATTATCCCGTGTACCTGTTACTTAGCCACGAGCACCTCGACAGATACTTAAAGAGTCATAAAAAATATAAAAAAAACCCCCGACCCAATAAAGTATGCAATAATTATGACAAAAGGTTAAAAACGCTAAACCCTATAAAAAGCAAAAAATAACTTTTAACACTACGTAAACTAAATTTTGTCGTGTCGGGGGACCGCTCTAATTCATTACTTTAGATACGTGTTTTTTTTTTTAAACTAATGTTGTAATTAGGTAGGTATCATTTGATTTATGTAAGTATTTATGAAGGTAAAAAGCGGTCCCCCGACACGTCAAAATTTAGTTTACGTAGTGTTAAAAGTTATTTTTTGCTTTTTATAGGGTTTAGCGTTTTTAACCTTTTGTCATAATTATTGCATACTTTTTTGGGTCGGGGGTTTTTTTCAATTTATAATTTAATTTTATTTCATGCTTTTTAAAGGAGCTCCTTAATTTTTACTTCTTTTATTTAATTTATTTTATCTTAAGATGGGGTCGCTATATGCGATCTCGGCCAAAGAAAGCTGTTTAACAATCCTCATGACAAACAGGTCTGGGAGAATTGAACAGATTGAGAAACAATAAATATTAACCTTTGGACATTCTAGATTTTCAGCAAAAATATAAATCGGTTTATCCGTTTCATTCCGGCATTCCAGGGTTTCATCCGCCACATCCCATATGCAGCATTAGGTTCTCGTCAATCAGAAACATGAAGAGAACTCGTCAAGACAAATTCAACGAGCCCAAACTCGACGGGTTTACTAAAAGGCAGTTCAGGGTTACATCTCCTACCTTCGTGCCGTAACAGCAGACCAGCTCAGTGGTTCCAAAAGACATTAGTATTTCAAATTTCAGATCCCACATATACTTGCAAGTAAACTGAGCGTGTAACATTCCTATGACATCTAGCAAACGAGCTGATGACCTTGAAGACCTGAACCGATTTCCACCAAACATAGCTAAGAACACTCCCGACTGACATACCTTTTAAACAAAAAAAACCGCATTACAATCGGATCATCCGTTTGGGAGCTACGATGCCACATACACACACACACACACACACACACACACACACACACACACACACAGACACGTCAAACTTATAACACCCCGTCGTTTTTGCGTCGGGGGTTAAAAATACACAGTAACAGACTGTCAAAACAAACTGCATCCAGCATATTCTATTAAAGTCAATACATTTCGCCACGAGCATAGATTAGAGCGTTCTCATTCGCTGCGCTTGCGCAACCAGTGTGACATTTATGCAGTTCATTGCACCGCAGTGACGTAACTCACTGATTACTATTTCATTGATAAACGACTGTTTTTAGTTGTATTTTACCTACGTTACAAATGTGTGTTTTCATTTTTTAGGGTTCCGTCCGTACCCAAGGGTAAAACGGGACCCTATTGTTTTCGCTCCTCTCTCCGTCCGTCCGTCCGTCTGTCACCAGGTTGTATATCATGAACCGTGATAGTTAGAGAGCTGAAATTTTCACAGGTGATGTACTTTTGTTCCCGCTATAACAACTTTATACTGAAAACTAGAATTAAATAAATATTTTGGGGGGGCACCCATACAACAAACGTGATTGTCTTGCTCGATATCAATAATGGCAACAGGTAGATGCGGTTTTATAAATAATGGTACGGACGGAACCCTTCGTGTGCGAGTCCAACTCGCACTTGGCCGGTTTTTTTTTCCTACGTTACAAATTCATGTTTTCATTTTTTTTTAACTACGTCAGTATTAGAGTGGTAGCCAATTCCTTTAGGTTGACTTATTATTTGTGGTCGGCGCAACATGTCTTCTTCCATACTCTTCTATCTGCCGTCATCTCACAAGTAACATTCATATGAGCATTGTGGGTAAAGCACCAACCTCTCATGTATGTGTGTGGGTTCCAGGACAGGCAAGAAATGCAACTTTTCTAAGTTTGTCTGTACTTTCTAAGTATATCTTGGACACCAATGACTTGACCCAAAAGGTGAAGGAAAACATCCCAAAGAAACCTGGACAATTAAGTCTGAAATGACCAACCCGCATTAAGCAAGCGTGGTGATTAACGCTCAATCCTTCTCCGTGTGAGAGGAGGCCGCAGCCCAGCAGTGGGACGAAAAGACTGTGACGACGAATAAACAATACGCTAAGTTTATTATACTTTAAAATATGCACATTGTTATGGGATCGCCTCGCCTACGTAATGTGAGGGGCTTTCCGGATCTTTCGAGAGTCAACGTCATCGGTCAGCGGGGTATGTTGAAACACGATGCGTCACCATACAGTCTCTAAAGAAGTTTCATACGTAACAAAACAGACTAATGAAAGATAGCTGCATGCAGAGATGATAATGATAAGAGGAATTTGTGGGGTTACGCGAATGGATGGCGAGGAGTGAGTGAAAGTCAATGTGGGTAGGTCAGGCGACTTCTTCTTGGTCAGGTAAATACGGCAGGCATGACCAAAACAATCAGTTACGAGTGGATTAACGAGGCGTTCGGGTTCTTTGAAAAATCCGTCAACGTTATTGGTACTACACCAAATGATCGGGTCCAAAGAAGGCGTGTAAGGGCGAAGACAGTAACGTTCCTCGTCCCCCTCGCACCCGCATGTTGTCGCGCTACTTTCTTAGGAGATTTTCCATTATAGCATCTCCGCTAGTCATTGTGTTCTCCATGTTTATTATGTTTAGTTTGAGACTTCTGTCTACAAACGTCAAGGTGACCTTATGGATCCGACCGTTGCCGTTGTAAATGACTCACCATTTATGGTGTAAATACCTATATTATGTATGTGTAAACTTGTTGTAAGCATTTACGCCACGATTAATCGCTCAAACGTTATCTGTCACGATATGATGATTCATTTATATCTATCGTAGTTATTGAGCCGATGATTTTTCAGTATTTTTTGCTAAGCATTGCAGTGTCATTCTGCCTATGCTCGTTCAGATTAATTTTTCAGGAAAACAATTTGGATGTCCAAAATTATTACATACTAGCCGCTTTCGGCTATTTACCGCGGTTTCACTCGCGTCCCGTGGGAACTTCTGCCCGTACTGGGATAAAATATAGGATAAAATATGTTACTCGGGAAGAGTGTAGCTTCCTAACAGCGAAAGAATTTTTATACCAATCCAGAAGTTTCGGAGCCTTTCGAGTACAAAAAAAAAAACAAAACAAAAAATGTTTCCTCTTTATTATACTAGTATAGATATAGAAGACAGCCCCTCAAAATGCCTACCTTCCCTAAGGACGATGGGCGTTTTGGTACCCTGTCCAACAGTGTTGATTCTAGTACCATTGCGTAGGTCTTGGCAAGGCAAAAAATGTTTACTATGACGACTAGTCCCAAGTCCTTGTCCATTTCGCGTGACATCGACTAATAGAATGTGTAATGTTCATAAATCATCAACGTAGATGTAGTTCTTAAATCCAACTGTATTGAATAAAAACTGGTAAAGTAACAAAAAAACAGGAATTTGGCTTTCTTAAAATGTTTGCCTGCCGACTGCTTAAAAAAAAACTGTGCAAACCTTTGCAGTTCACATAGAACTAGCTTATGTATTTGATGAAAGTCTTTCAGTATTTACAATCAATTAAGGTTGAAAAGTCAGGAGACGATGTTAACATAGTACATATTACGACTTAATCTTGCTCCTCAAGAGGTGCTGAGATAATGATGAATTTCTTCTTATAAAAAGATGAATAGAAATGTTTTGAACTTTTGTCAAATCAGATGACGATTGTATTTCCATACGGAATCCATAGTATGACTCCATATACTATTACAAACTTTCGATTATATTAGAGTGTATCTCAAACAATGTAAGATGTCTATTAACTTATTACACAGACACTAATGCCTCTTAATGAATTTACATATATGGATGACATACTTGTTTCTATGTCGATTCAATTTTTATCGTTACTCGGATCGGACAGCTAATTGAGGCAAGCCCCATAGTTTTTATTATTCTTCACGTAAATACCTTTCTAATGATATATCATTCGTTACTGTTGGAGCGGGTACCAAATCTCATACAAAGTGCCCATTGTCCTTTCTATGTTTTTAGAAGAAAAAAGTGGCGTAACAAAATCTCTCAGCAAAACATATATTTAACATTCTTTTGATCAATTAACTGAGCATAATCCAGGCACAATTTAATTCCTATTACAACAATAATGCACTATTTTCAATATCAAACAATATTAATATTTTGGCGCGCAAAACTGTCAAGTCGGCCATCTTGTAGGAAGTTATCTCTGACTTCACGAACAAGGAAGGACTCACTTCCGTAACCGAGTTTACGGTTTCCTTATCGATTTTATTTCGAAATAATTATTCTGTTTAAATAATATAGTCGCTTAATATGTCACGTTAGATTGTTTAATGTTTACTTAGCGAATAAATTGCTTATAAATCACAACAAATACATGTCTATTTGTATTTGTAAATTGCGTATTTATTACATGCAAGGCTAAATCTAAGTACCTATTGATTCTGCCGGGGCTGCGGGATTGTTCGCGCGAGTTACCGCGGCCCTGGTACATAAAAGGCCTACGACGGAACACGACGGTTTTTAGTCAGTACCTTAGAGTCTGACACTCCCTCACCGCTGCAAAAGTATCTAGTGATTGGAACTCTATTGGGAATCAGTTATTTTTACCAACGGTTTCAATCGCGTTTCCCTATCTTGGAAATAGTGTAGCTTTCCAACAGTGAAATAATTTTTCAAATTGGTCCCGTAGTGTCGTAGCCTTTAGGGCAACAAACGACAATACCTTTTTATTATTGAAATATACACTCGCGAGCAAAAAAATAGAATCACCCCCTTGCGCTATAGGTACCTACAAATTCAACGATTGCCAATGATACAATATTTACAGTTAAATGTTTAGGGTCTCGTTTGAAAGCCTATACTTTTAGCTTTAAATAAAGGATAGAAACAAATAAAAAAATATTTGTTTAAGTTGTAGTTTATAGAGTATTATTTATTATTTATTTGTGATAAAGTAGACGTAGGTCACGAAAAGAACTAGGTATTTCACGGAGTAAAAGTAGCCTATGTTCGTTCTCAGGTTCTAAACTATCTGCGTATAATATTATACTCATTGAATTCAGTTCAGTAATGTTGGCATGAAAGCGCAACCGACAGACAGATTTACTTTTACTATTTTAAAATTGGCACCCGATAGCTTCTGTCCATATAAGTATCATATGCTTCTATTTTAACCAGCCAAAAACACCATAAACAGTTTATAAAATAAAAATACGAACTCTTAAAGTGTCACAGTAACTAAAGTAATATTATCATGATAAAATCCAACATGTCGGCTGCGAGAGAAAGGCGACGTTGCCGCTCCGCGTGGTCAAATAGGACGTTGTGTAGTGATGTACGTTTCGAGTGGTACCGATTTATTTATTTATTTTTTGACGGTTTTTGGATGTTAAGGGATGGTTAGGATTTGTTTGTTTTGATAAATATTGAGGGGGAATCGTTGGGTAATTTTTGTAACTAAAGTTAACACCCTATGGGGGAGGCCTATGTTCAGCAGTGGACGTCCTATGGCTGAGATGATGATGAAAGTTCACTTCTGGAATTATACCTACTTATTAAAATTATTGCAGAAAGTACCTTATGGAAAAATAACATAGGTACTTATAATACTTATACTATTCTGAAAGTTTTGAGTTTTTATATATTTTTATAAACGCGCTGGAGGACAAAATTCATACGTACTTTTGTTTTGTATGATTTTAAAATGATTCCTTTAGGCATTTTAACTAACTTTCTTAAGCTAATAATTCCCATATAGTAAAATAAAGCCTAAAATACTTATACACATAAGAATCGTAGAGGCTACCTAAAGGTAATCGCCATAAAAAATATGCAACATCATGTTTACGTCGAAAAAAATTGGCCTTGATAAAGTAGGACGTATTAAAGCAAACCTAATCAAGTATTTTGCATGGAGCGACCGAATATTTGACCTTCTCCACTTAGGGACCTGCTCGACCCTTGTCCGACAACACGTTAGAATTTTTGGCTTCTAAAGAGAAAAAGCTACTATCGTCGCGAAATTTCAAAACAGGAGTATAAATGACTATTCATCTTTATTGGTTATCGACATTATAACAAACACACTGTCGAATGTTATGTTAATAAAGGGCTAAAGAAAGAACATGGTGGGTTTCAGTCAGTAAGAGCCTGAAACCCCTCCTCAAACAGTAACTGTCTTATGTACGTTAATAAGTTTTAGTCTTAATTCGTAGCTTTGTTGTTTGGCCTTGAATTTAATGAGATGCTATAGAAAAAACTAAATTACCATTCTAATTGCGTACACTGAACCACAATGGTCGTATATTTTAGTCTAGAAAAATCTTGTTTTTATGTTGTAATTGCTGTAGCCCGCGGCGTCAACAAGCGACAAAAGTATACTTATATGACTAAAAAGTAGACTTTTGTCCTTTCTCAGGCTCATTAGTTTTGGTCGTGTGGTTCAGTAGTTTTAACAACCGAGTTACTCCGCATTGACAGTCAGCAATCTCGTAAAAGGAACTGCTTATTTATTTACTTACAACAAAAACATGATGAAAAGTAATTCAAAGTAGACTCAAAATCAGCACTTTTTGAAGCTGACCGAGAGCGTGCCCAAAAGGCTGGTAGCATTGCCACGCTGTATGACAATGCTTATCCTTTGTCTATGGCAGAATAATTCGCAATTCAAATTAAAAATCAATATAACAATCAGTTGTCAAGGACAGAATCCATCATGGCGTCCTATATTTCGGCGGAAAACTCACGCTTCGCAGAACTCTGACGAAACGATTGAGTGAACGTTTCGAAACAGCATTGTAAGAACTTGCGGTCACGTTTATCCGGAAACAGACATAGGTATTACTAAGAGGTAAAGTTCATGAGTTTGTTTGTAAGGGAACAATCTCTGAATTTATAGAAAAGTATGCGAAAAATCTTAGACACCAATGACTGTATTTCGGATGGCACGTTAATCTGTAGGTCCCGGCTGATATTGAACATCCTTAGCAGTCGTTACGGGTTGTCAGAAGCCAGTAAGTCTAACACCGGTCTAACCAAGAGGTATTGGGTTGCCCGGGTAACTGGGTTGAGGAGGTCAGATAGGCAGTCGCTCTTTGTAAAGCACTGGTACTCAGCTACATCCGGTTAGACTGGAAGCCGACCCTAACATAGTTGGGAAAAAGGCTCGGAGGATGATGTGAGAATTCTTTTATAGAAAAGCCAGGTAATTAGACAGTCAGACGAAGTCTTGTGCTTAAACTTAATGTTGATTCCGATGTAACATAGCATCCCTTACTTCAGCTAAGTTATAAATACGTATCGAGAGCGTTAGCTTACAAAACTCCGACTAGGCACTGTCTTCTTAATTAATTTGAATAAGCCCTCCTCCTTGAACGTATCCTTGACATACATTTGGAGTCATAAACCAATTGAGATATATAAATTGTTTGATATAAAAGCATCGTGTAGAGGTCGGGTGTTGAATAGATCAATTTCTATGCCTTATACTACAATAGAGGTTATTAGGCCTATATCGCAGACTAATATGCCTGAAGGAAATCACCTTGAGGACAGTGGCGTAGCGTGGGTATCTGCCGCCCGGGGCAGTTGTCGATTTTGCCGCCCCTTCCCGTGTATTTTTTTTTAACAAGTGTTACTGGCCTTTGGTCATTTTAACCGACTTCAAAAAAAGGGTATTTATTTTGTATCGACGTTAAAAATCATCAAATGACCCTTCCCGCTGTGGGTTAGCAGCGGTGAGGAAGTGTCAGACTCTTACTGACTAAAAACCGTCGTGTTCCGTCGAAGGCCTTTTATTAACCCCCGACGCAAAAACGACGGGGTGTTATAAGTTTGACGTGTCTGTGTGTGTGTGTGTGTGTGTGTGTGTGTGTATGTGGCATCGTAGCTCCCAAACGGATGATCCGATTGTAATGCGGTTTTTTTTGTTTAAAAGGTATGTTAGTCGGGAGTGTTCTTAGCTATGTTTGGTGGAAATCGGTTCAGGTCTTCAAGGTCATCAGCTCGTTTGCTAGATGTGATAGGAATGTTACACGCTCAGTTTACTTGCAAGTATATGTGGGATCTGAAATTTGAAACACTAATGTCTTTTGGAACCACTGAGCTGGTCTGCTGTTAGGGCACGAAGGTAGGAGACGTAACCCTGAACTGCCTTTTAGTAAACCCATCGAGTTTGGGCTCGTTGAATTTGTCTTGACGAGTTCTCTTCATGTTTCTGATTGACGAGAAACTGATGCTGGAAATGGGATGTGGCGGATGAAACCCTGGAATGCCGGAATGAAACGGATAAACCGATTTACATTTTTGCTGAAAATCTAGAATGTCCAAAGGTTAATCTTTATTGTTTCTCAATCTGTGCAATTCTCCCAGAGCCAGTTTGTCATGAGGATTGTTAAACAGCTTCCTTTGGCCGAGATCGCATATAGCGACCCCATCTTAAGATAAAATAAATTAAATGAAAGAAGGAAAAATTAAGGAGCTCCTTTAAAAAGCATGAAATAAAATTAAATTATAAATTTAAAAAAACCCCCGACCCAAAAAAAGTACGCAATAATTATGACAAAAGGTTAAAAACGCTAAACCCTATAAAAAGCAAAAAATAACTTTTAACACTACGTAAACTAAATTTTGACGTGTCGGGGGACCGCTTTTTACCTTCATAAATACTTACATAAATCAAACGATACCTACCTAATTACAACATTCGTTTTAAAAAAAAACACGTATCTAAAGTAATGAATTAGAGCGGTCCCCCGACACGACAAAATTTAGTTTACGTAGTGTTAAAAGTTATTTTTTGCTTTTTATAGGGTTTAGCGTTTTTAACCTTTTGTCATAATTATTGCGTACTTTTTTTGGGTCGGGGGTTTTTTTAAATTTATAATTTAATGTTCCAGAGCCGCGGTAACTCTTTCGAACAACCCGCAGCCTCGGTAGAAGGGGGAGATTCTCAAGTAGACTTTTCTTTTCTATCTTTGTTACCTGACTTCTTGAAGGTATCAAAATTCCAAATGCGCGAGCGAAGCGAGCGCGAAATTTTTATCGGACCTAAACCAAAAATTACGTAAAACTTAGCCCAAAGGTACTTAACTTTTTGTTTGTTGACGGATGCAAATATAAGGGCCATAATACAGTTTCTGATTACGCGAGCGAAGCGAGCGCGAAATTTTTATCGGACTTAAACCAAATATTACGTAAAATTTAGCCCAAACGTAGGTACTTAACGTTTTGTGTGTTGACAAATGAAAAATTTAGCGCATACAGTTCCTGAATACGCGAGCGAAGCGAGCGCGAGATTTTAATTATTATTTATTTAAGACTCAAAACCAAAATTACGTAGAATGTAGTGTCACGTGTGTTTTAAGTACCTACCAAATTTTAACAATAATAAGTTTAAAAAGTTTCAACTTTCTTGTTTAAAATTTTGTTATTGTTAAATAGTTTTATGTAGCGGCGCAGATACTAGTTGCGAACAATTTTTTTTTTAATTGGGTAAATTTTGCCGCCCCCTAAAAGCTGCCACCCGGGGAATTTGCCCCCCCTGCCCCCCCCACGCTACGCCACTGCTTGAGGAACCTTGAATCAAGTCTGAAATCGCCCATCCACCTTGGGAGTCGGACTCGCGAAGGGTTCCGTACCCCCTAAAATATTTATTATATCCCCGTATTCAGTATTTGATGTTAAAGCGATAAAAGGAATACATCATCTGTGAAAATTTCAGCTGCCTAGCTATCATGGTTCATGAGATACAGCCCAGTGACCGTGTGACAACGACTTGTTTTACCCTTTGGGTACGGAATTCTATATGAATTAATAACTGTAACTTTGTTTTAAGAGATTATTGTATGTAACAAAGATTTGTATGCCGATGTTACGGCAGAAAATTCAGAACCATATAACACCTATGTCTAAACATGTTTCACGAAAATAAATAGTCTTAAAAATTTGTAGTTTAAAAACTAATAATCACGCTATTAGCACGCACTAAAATTTTTGGATGAATTGTATTTGTAATGACGTTTCTTAGTTAGTCATGTATTGTCATCAGAACTCAGAGCGTGTGCAAAATTTCATCCTAATCGAAGACCGGGAAGTGGGTCAAATTAAGATTCCAAGATTTTCTTACATACATAGTTACAAGTGAAGCTAATAAGCGTGTTAAAAAGGCTGATGATAATGACTCAACCGCATGCTGTTAAACTGGAAGCCGACCCCAACATACTCGAGAAAAGGCTACGCAGAAGATGTCAAGCTACGGGCTTCTAAATATGTGGCATTTGGCAGCCAGCCGATACTATGCAAGATTAAAGAGTACCCACAAATGTCAGATGGAACATTATGAGAGATTTCCGTATTGAAAACATTTGCAGACACTACCGTTAGGCTGATATTTCTTACAGTAACTGGATACACTTTGGAAAAATAGCACGTCTTACTAATTTTTACACACAGGACCCAGGGCTAATACGCCATAATGTTATTCTAATCTATTAGCTATATTCATCTTAAGTTTCATCAAAATCAGTTCAGTAGTTTTTGTTTTTTTGAACGAAAAAGAAATTTCAGGAACCGACCGAAAAATCCCAGGACTGATTGAAAACACAATAAAAATCACTGTGGAATAGGTAGCCCATTTATCGCGGATACCTACAAATAAAAAATATCTTTATCTTTACCTATACATATAATTTTTATCCGGGTGCCCGAAGTAGTCCTCATAAGGCGTGGGTGAAACAGCTGGCAAAGCAGATTGTCGTTCAACTGATTTGCTCGTTCCAGCTTCTTATTGACGTGTACATAAGGTAAGCACTACACTAGTATGTAGTGTGTTGTGTACCTAGTATGTTATATCTAGACGCATTGGCCTCGCTAGTGCAAAGACCTAGCTAGTCAATAAAGCATAATTGACACAATTGGAAGAACAGTACCGTCCTTGTTGTATCGTGACGCGAAGAGAGATAACTACGTTATTTTAACCGACTTGAAACACAGGACGTTCTCGGCTTTTTTTTTTGGGTAATAATACGGTGTACTTTGTCAAACTGGTTGTCAGATTAACTGGCTTCTAACTACCAAACGACTGCCAAGGATGTTCAATGACAGCCGGGACCTACAGTTTATCGAGCCCTCCGAAACACAGTCATTGGTGTCTAAATATACTTAGAAAGTACATACAAACTTAGAAAAGTTGCATTGGTACTTGCCTGACCTGGAATCTAACACACACATACTTAAAAGGTTGGTTATTTACCCACTAGGCCACCACGAATAAAGCGACCTTCAAAAACATGAAAACCGTAAAACAGATTACGGAGCTCTACAAATTGGAAAATCGATAAATCCCTCCAGCCGTCCTTCGAGTTTCAAGGCCACAATCCCGCAGGCCCGGGTTTTGTAACAAAATTGAGGAAAAGCAGCTATTTTTACGCCCAAAGAAAGCCCAGAAAGGCACTCCTATCTTACGATTGCGATATTATCAAAAAGAAACGTCATGGAGATAAGTGCGGTTTCCATAATATGTGACGTTTGAAATCTTATCGAGCCGATTCGATACGATAATAATAGTTATTGAGTTATTTAAAGACTTTTAAAACTTGGTTGTATTAACGCACATACAGAAAATAAATGAGCGTTAATCACCACGCTTGCTCATTGCAATTTCAGACTTTGAAGTTTAGTACTACGAAGTAAATAATATGCTAATCTTTATCAAGGAATATTACACAAACTAAAACCGCGAGAAACATCTAGTTTTCAACTTTGTGTTACTACTTAGTGCATCCGGATAAAGGTAGCCTATGTCATATGTAGCACTAAAAATGTTTTCGAATCGGCTCTTAGTTCCTGAGAGCAAACAAACCAACTTTCAGCTTCATAATATTAGTATTTGCACAGATATCGACGCCAAACTTGTATAACAAACTTTTCAGCGATTCTTTCATAACACTTGTGTAAACATACGTCAGAAATGAAATATAAAGAGTTCATTTACATATACTAATCCCTACTAATATTATAAATGCGAAAGTACTAACTCTGTCTGTCTGTTACGCTTTCACCACAGCACTGATTTAATAAAATTTGGTACAGGGATAGAGTTGACCTTGAGACAGAACATAGGATAGTTTTTATCTCGGACTTTTGAAGAATTCTCCTGGAAACGCTCGATATAACCGAACTCTACGCGGGTGGAAACTAGTAAAAAGGAATAATTTTTATGTTTGTTTGTACCTTAAAAGGCTCCGAAACTACGGCACGAATTCAAAAAATTCTTTCACTGTTGGGGCGCTACACTCTTCCCGAGTAACATAGGCTATATTTTATCCCGGTACGGGCAGTAGTTCCCACGGGACGCGGGTGAATCCGCGGGCAGGGATAGGTTAAATTTGCAACAATAGTTCATGCTTGAATGACGTATTGAGTGAGTAAATATTATTCGTTAGAATTGCTGATTTATTATGAGGAAGGAAAAACTTCAGTTTGCGTATTTATTGACGGAATAAGTTGGTAATGATCATGTAGCTCCAATTCAAAAATAACTTGAGCCTTTATTGCAAACCAGGCGATTTCAGATTTGTCCAGTGGATATCCATGCACCTAGTTTGACCAAGCTTGTGTTTGATTGAACCCATAATTTAAAGGAACCACTAGTCCGATTTGAAAAATCTTTCAGTATTAGGTAGCCCATTTATTAAGAAAAACTAAAGGTGACTTTTTATGCGGATACACGAAATAACTTCCACTTACACAGAAAAGATGAGAAGTAGAAGATTGTCATGGTATGGGCATGTAATGAGGAGGGATGATACGCATGCAACAAAGTGTGTGCTAAGTATGAATGTAGATGAATGGAGAGGAAGAGGAAGACCTAAGAAAAGGTGGATGGATTGCCTGAAAGATGACATAAATAAGAAGGGAGTGAGTGTCAGTATGGCGAGTGACAGGGGAAAATGGAAGAGAATGACATATTGCGCCGACCCCAAGTAAAATTGGGAATAGGGCAGGAGGAAGAAGTCACGTAATAACTTCCACGGTACGAGATCAAGTAAAACCCAAAAACAAAACACTCAGTTCCCGCGAAAAACGCTGAAAACCAACAAACAATTTCATCTAACAAAGCATTGTTTAGCAATATAACATCGTGACGTACTTGTGACGTCACACACGTTGGTTATACAGCTGCGTTTGCGCAGATAATCGATTAATTACCTTGTTTTGGTTTTACCGACTGTTTGGTGAATTTCAATTCGATATGTTTATGTTTTTCGGTAACTAAGGGAGATAAGGAACGAGTTCTAAAGGTACGGTAGACTGCACATCAGTGGTAACTGTCATGCATCTTAACTCAATAGTAAAAAGTACGATTTGCCTATAAAACTGTTACCACTGACCTGAAGTTGACTGTATGTTTTGAAGGCTGGCTGCCGACTGCACTTGCAGTGACTGCATGGAATCGGTCGATGTCTGAGGGTGACTGCATGTGCTGCTGCCGCTTCGATCCAAAACGGTTTCATGTAAATGCATACGTTAGGTGGGTTTAGTTTCTCCTTGTAATAATATACTACCCATCCGTAACCCACCCTAGGGATAGGTAGAATTCATTTAAATAAACATAGGGATATATGTTTCATAAAGGTTACACACTGCTGCACATTAAAGAAGCAAATGGCAGCAAAGAGGCAACGTTATTTGAAAAAACTGCACAAGAAGTTTTAAAGCTTACCTTCTTCAATCGCACTCGGTTAAAATAGAGAGCCATAACAGCCTACTTAGTAAACTGCAACCGAGATTGGAAAGGTTGCCTTACCAGTAAAGTTTGACCAACCGGTACGCAATGGCGCCGTGTCGACGCATTCGTTTATACAAATTAACATATTTCTCGTTAATTTGACAGCTAGGTGCAGCTCGTTGTCGCCCACGTTCAAAAATATATTCTTTAGGACCACGATATTACAATACATCGGTTAATCTATGGCTGTTAGTGAACATCCTTGGCAGTCGTTACGGTTAGTCAGCCAGTAAGTCTGACAACAGTCAAACCAAGGGGTATTGGGCTGCCCGGGTAACTTGGTTGAGGAGGTCAGGCAGGGCAGTCGTTCCTTGTGGCACTCTGATACTCAGCTACATCCGGTGAGACTGGAAGCCGACCACAACATAGTTGGGAAAAGGGCTCGGAGGATGATCCTATGTATGTACTTTCAATATTGAACAATCTCTGGTGAAACTGCATCAGGATCATCTTTGCGAGAGAATTTCAGAGACAGTAAAGCCGAAAGAGTAGTTGCGTTGATTATTCTTCTTTTAATTATCGAGTGAGCTGCAGGTTTAATCACCTAATAAGCCCTAGTGTCAGAGTTTTCTCAAATCCGCCTGACGGCCTCTGACGTGGAATTGTAACGACTGCTACTGAGTAGTAGAGACTCCTTTGCGAAACCTCCCAGGCACGGAGTAGAACACCTCTTACAATCAAACTTTAGTCTGCTTTGTGAGTTTTTAAACCTTACAGACAAAGCTATTTCGGACCACTTGAAAACAAAGACAGCTGATTTCCAGACAGTTGTTTTGCTTAGTAACAGAGTAGGAATACCTACCTATTACCTACCTAGGTAGTACATAGTTTATAAAATAAATACAAAGGTAATTAGATACCTACTCAACAGTACCTACTAAGTATTTGTTTATTTTCATTTCCTTTCATAATCAGACATAGACGACGATCAAATGTGGCATATAAAACTATTGAAAAGTTCTACTCCTATCCAGGTGCAAAAATCTCAAAACGGGTCGCCACTAATATCAAATAAGGTATTAAATAACATCTTTCACAAAAAAATCCATTTCACGCACTCTCTCCAGCCATCCAGGTACAGTGAAATATCCATTTATAGAAATGATCAATATAATAAACACAACACACGCCGCGCGACGTTGCCGCTCTTACCTCGAAAACAACCGTCTCTCTACACAGCTATATTAACCAGTTAACGTAAACCGTAAAACTGGTTAACCGATATAACGCCTTACGATTACGACATAAGAGTGTCCCTTCACTAGCAGAGCGCGGGAGTTTTGACGTTTCAATATGGAGTAGCGATGTAAACAAAAAATTACTGCAGATGAATTTCAACCTTATACTTAAAGCTTTAGAATTCAAAATCAAATGTGTGTGAAAATGTAAGATGGCTGTTTGGGTTGTGTTATAATCGTGTTGAGGCTCACGTAGTGCTCGGCGTTCAGTTAAAAAAGGTTAAAAAACAGATTGAAACCAGGATGGAATTGCGTCGTAACCAATACATTCACAAATAAACATATTTTTAAGTAAAAAGGATGTGTGTTTACTACAAAATTACGTAATCTACTTATCATATGCCTATTACATGAATATTGAATGTTATAGACTAAAAATCTGCATTTTATGGCCGTCTAGAAAACTAGATAGAAAGTAGGTTCGCCTTTGAATATACTTATGTATAGCAAGATAACTTCAACCAGATATGCAGAAAACGTCGTCGAAATCGACCTATAGCTTCCCAAGGAATGTCTTAACATCTTGGTACAACTAAAATAATTGTAGGTTGCGCGGGTAAACTGGGTTGAGGAGGTCAGATAGGCAGTCGCACCTTGTTAAACACTGGGTCTCAATTGCATCCACTTAGACTTTAAGTCGACACCAACATATTCGCGAAAAAGGCTAGACAGACGATAATGGACTAAAATAAAAGGTTTAAATTCGACCATATAAGTTACAAAACTTAGCATTTCGAACCAAATGAATCGGGGTGGAAAGAATCGCTTCAAACCATACCCCACTTAAAATTGCCAATTTAACAAGACCCGCGGCAAAATATAGAACTACAGAAAACAAATTGAAAATACCGTTTTCTCTTGACAAGTGGCGCCATCTAAGGGACCTATATAATTTGGTAACGAAACTTTTTGTTAAGTTTAGGGAGAAAAGGCAGGTGTGGGGTAACCATTGAGAAACATCATTCATTCTATTTTTAGTTTGTCGCTATTCGGAGAAGAAGCAAGTGTGTTTTGGAGAATGAAAGAAATATCAGGTGGAAGATATGCATTACAAAATTAAGAGCGATTACTGATACAATAAAGAAGAAAACAAAATTGTTTGTTTGTTAGTAAAGGCTCCGAAACTATGAAATATAATTCACTGTTGGAAAGCTACACTCTTCCCGAGTAACATCCAAACTAATATTATCCAAACTAATATTATAAATGCGAAAGTAACTCTGTCTGTCTGTCTGTCTGTCTTTCTGTCTGTCTGTCTGTCTTTTCTTCACGCCTAAACTACTGAACCGATTTGTGTGAAATTTAGTACAGACATAGTTTGAAACTTGAGAAAGGACATAGGATAGTTTTTATTACAAAAAAAAATAAAAATAAAATTATTCCGGACATATAGCGCCATCTATTGGTCAAATCAAAAATCTGCTGGTAGTCACTATTCCACGCGAACGAAGTTGCGGGCAAAAGCTAGTAGGCTATATTTTATCCCGGTACAGGCAGTAGTTCTCACAGGGACACGACCGATACCACGGGAAAACGGCTAGTTGTACCTTCCTCACTACGACTAGCTAGAAAATAGTTTAGTGATAAGTTTATTCTTCTTCTTATCGAGTGAGCTGCAGGTTTAATCACCTAACAAACCCTAGCGTCAGAGTTTTCTCAAATCCGCCTGACGGCCTCTGACGTGGAATTGTAACAACGACTGCTATACTGAATAGTATTCGGGGACGCTTTACGTGCACTCCGGCACGGGGGTGTAACACCACCAACTTCTACACTTTGGGGCCCGATTCTCCTAATTTTACTTAAGCGACATACGATTCAAATTCCACTGAGATCCAATCCCGACTCAACTACGATTGAAGCGTATGTGGCATTCCGCTATTTTTTCTTTGAAATAAACTTCTTTATCCTTTTCTGTCATTCAATAATGATACATTTTGTCTGCAAATGATTTACGATTGCAAAATGATTGTACAGCAAACTACCGTATACCTAGACCAAAATAGCAGACCAATCGCAAACCAATCGAATGTTATTGGAATACGATTGGTCTTATGTTAGTAGCAGAATGCCCGATATGGTTAAAATTGCTATTGCGATCATATTGCGATTCAATTTCTATTAGATTTTGACATTATTAATTTAGGAGAATAGGGCCCCTGGGCTGCTTTGTGAAAGTTTCTAAAGCGATCGTACATTTTGGTAATTGGTAATAAGCACATGCTTTTTGACCTTGGATGACGTAGCGTAGCTCATTATAAAACGCTTCTACTTAATTTGTTGACTAGTTTTACTAGTTTAGGTTAGGCATATAAGTGTGTATTTTGGATTTAATTAAAAATAATTATGATATTAGGAAAAGATATTATAGGTTTGTCTATCCTTTTACGAGGTCAAAAATGTGCCCCACTTACTTAGTTCAAAGATATCATAAATATTTAATTTCAGTACATGTAACTTGTAAATTGCAAATCTAAATCATAAAACAATAATAAAACGGACTAAAAATAATGACCCTTTGCTTAGAAAATTACTTTCTAAAGTTTTTACTTTTAACATTCACACTACCAGCGCCATCTAGTTGTTTGTTACAGAAATACATGTACTATTGTAAATGAGGGTTTTTGAAATTTTTTCTGCCACCGGGTGGCGCCACGTATGCGTCTGGTCCAAACAGCTGTCAAATAGTATGGAATTGTA
Organism: Helicoverpa zea x Helicoverpa armigera; assembly: GCA_033682625.1. Lineage (NCBI taxonomy): Eukaryota > Metazoa > Arthropoda > Insecta > Lepidoptera > Noctuidae > Helicoverpa > Helicoverpa zea x Helicoverpa armigera. The sequence goes on from JAWIIS010000031.1 coordinate 5,530,377, forward strand.
GGTGCCGAACTTATTGTTTATTGAAATTCTGTTATATTGGAAGTGTTATTGATTTTATTATGGACTACGGTCAGAATAAGGTTTCCGAACTAAAAATTGAGCTAAGAGAGAGGGTGCAAAAGTCACTGGTAGTTGAAAAATTTGTTAACACAATATGATTTAGTTTTTTTTATTTACTCAACCTCAATAGTAAAACAATAATGCAGTGCTTTAATTATAAAATAAAAAAACCACTAAAATCGTTCACTATTCATAGTAAAGATAAGCACTTTGACAGTTACCTGGACCTGACGACTCAGTGCGCCACCTGGTGGACGCCATTTTAGAAAACCCTCATTGACACGCGGTAGAAATAGGAACTAAACGGTTTAACAAAATATGCGTGGATTTCTTGAAAAAGCGCTTCAAGAACGGGTCTCATTACATTGGACCTTGTTTGTTATAACTTATAGTTGCTCCATATTGTAAAAATAGAAGCAATATAAGGAAAAATAGTCATCATTAGATGTTTTAACGGTGTCATTTTCAATAAAGACATTTTAAATTTTAATACTTCTGCATATATGTGAAGTTCCGAAACTAAAAGTAACCTATTTCAAGTTACCTTTTGTCATTACAACTTTTTTTTACTTGTAATACGTTAACTAGTTTTAAATAACGTTATAACTAATAAACAAAACATAAAGCACAGGTTACTAGAACAATAACAGTAACGTATAACGTGTTAATAACGAAATGGCGTTATCGTTGAGAGGAACGTTACTAGAAGTTACAGTATCGTAAGGAGATTTTGTAGTTAAAATAGTAGAAAACATACCTTCGTTTTCAAATTTCCCATTCCAATTTATATTAACATACTCTTCAGTATGCACGCGTTTCAAATGGCTCCTCAAATTTGCAGTTGTAGTACTAAAAGAGTAAGAATTGTTACAAAATCGACAAATAGCCTTAGTAGCACATTGCGGGTCCTTGTCATAATAATTCCACAACACAGAAGTCTGTCTACCTGGTGGTTTACCCATGGTTTACACAATAAACAGTTTTTAACACTTAATGTAACAGTTATTTGTAACAATAACGAATCACGGAAATAACTGTTTGGTTATTTTTTATAACCTACAAGTTTGACATTGACAGATATTTTGTGAGTGACGTTTTCACTTGGGTGGATACTAGTCTTTTAGCACGAAATTATGGAAAAGTGAGCGGAGATGCCGTAATGCTGGTTAGGCTAGGCGCGTCAATTTAGTTCAAATACGTACGATAGGCGTGACGGAAACTAGCCGTTACGAGTAAATTACCTAGGAGTTCTGGTTCTTGAAAAATGGGCGGGTCCAAATGGAATAGAATTATTTATTTGTCATGAACATGTGTATATACACACGAAGAAAAGGAAGGCGAATAACATAATATAAGGGCGAAGACAGTAGCGTTCGTCGTCCCCCTCGCACCCGCATGTTGACGCGCTACTTTCTTAGAAGATTATCCGTTACGGCAGCTCCGCTAGTCATTTTGTTCTCCAGGGTTCCACATTTTTACGTTGTAACAATCACTGAAAAACTAGTTAAAGTATAGGTACGTTATTAAAAAAAATAAAAACGTTTGTGTTAAAAATATATTTACTCATTCAGTTAGGTCAAGTCTTATTTACAAAATATTGGTTACATGTACATAGTAATACTATACATATAGCATTTGGCCGCGACTTCGTCTATCTACAATAGAATACTCTAGCTAGAAGATTATTCTTTTCATAAATCTACTCGTTCTAGCAGAAAGTAACACATTGCGTGCGAACATTAGTAAAATGTCCGCGACACTGCAACCGCCGCGCGAACACATGCTAGCTGTGGACTTACATATTTCTTGGGGCTTAATTCTGCTAATATAACTTAAGCGACATACGATTTGATACTATTGATATTCAATCACGATTCAATTACGATTGAAACATATGTGGCATTCCGCTACTCTTGTTTTAAATAAACGATTTTATTATTTTATGTGATTCAATAATTAATCATAGTGTCTGCAAATGATTTACGATTGCAATATGATTGTTTGTAGAGCAAACTACCGTATAGATCAAAATAGCAGACCAATCGCAAACCAATCGAATGTCGTTGGAATACGATTGGTCTTATATTAGTAGCAGAATGCCCGCTAAGCTCAAAAACTGCTATTGAGATTCAATTATTACCCTATTGTCACATTATTAACTTAGCAGAATCAAGCCTTTTTGTTATTTTGACGTTATAAAAACTCATTGTCATGTACTACAGATATTTTTAACTTATGTTTCGGCCACGTTAGAGTGACGGGTAGCATTGGGGGCTCCAGTCCTTGGGTGTCTTCATCGCTGCCTGATTCGGAGTCTGTGTCAGCTAACTTGGAAAATGTAGCAACTTGTTTCGACATGTCCGCTGCTAAATCTTTTGGTATTTCCGCCTTTAAAAATAAGTTAATGTGTTAATGTACAATGCTGATATTTGCTTGAATCTTTTACAGTTACAGCCTTTTTATCGTCCCACTGCTGGGCACAGGCCTCCTCTCACACGGAGAAGGATCAAATAATTGAATCTTTTCTAAGTTTATTATTCATGTCTTGATAATCTAGCTTCTACGTATAACCTTAACTAAGCAATTTTGTATTTTACGTATTAAATATGGAAAACGAATAAAATACAAGGCAGTTTTTCATTAGGGTGTCAAACTTTTTTGAGGGGGTCAATGAGGAGAGGGCAGCAAATGCAGGTTTCATCATCATCATCTGAGCCGGCGGACGTCCACTGCTGATCATAGGCCTCCCCCTTAGATCTCCACAGATACCTGTTGGAGGCGACTGCATCCAGCGTCGACGGCGAGCTTTATAAGGTCGTCTGTCCACCTCGTTGGTGGACGTCCTACGCTGCGCTTGCTAGTCCGTGGTCTCCACTCCAGCGCTCGGCTCAATAACGGAGTATAATAATTATTACGTGTACTCAACGAGGTAGCGGACAGAATCGATATTTTTACTTGCTCTCTGAATGAGTCCGCAAAAATCACAATGATGGTAGTTTGCCAATAAAAATATTATAATTTTGTACCACACTATTGAATTAGGGAAACCTGTAATGATAGTGACGATGTTGTTGTATAAATAAATAAATAAATTATAGTTACCTGTAGCCACGTGTTGGTGGCAGAGTATGGTCTTGAGCCGTGTCCCCGCGCGGGCAGCAGCGTGAGCGCGGCGCCGCGACCGCGCCATGTGAAGTGAGCACCTAGACGGATGCGACCACTGGGGAATACAAAATATGGTTGTTAATCAATGGAAAGAAGGAAATGAAATTAACTCTGTACATAAATAAATGTAAAAATTAAATCGGCAAAAAATTATTATAAATTATTTCTTAATGACAAATAAACTTAAAATCCTATACCGAAATTCCGAAATATGAATGTCATTATTAGTCATTTTACACCAACTAACGCATGGTAAGAGCTGAATTGAATTCATGGCAAACCAATAAACCTAGCTTCATCAATTTATTGGTCATGCTATGTTTGAGTTCTTCTGTAATATTACAAACCCAATGGGTTCTAATGGATAGATTTACAAATACTTATTACTCTTTCTTGATGCATTTCAATAAAACTTGTAGTAATTTAGCTTATATCTCAGAATAACACTTGGTCTACTTTTTATTCGTGTGCGGGAATTACTTTCCTTTCCGACGCGAATCAAACCGCGGGAAAAACAAAAAAGTGATCTGTAATATAACGCATAGTGGTAATTACAAAATATATAATTGTTACGTCACGGTTTCGTAAAATGCTTTAGAAACAAATCTTTCAGCATTGTTGAAAAATAGTGTAATAACTTACTCGATAGCCAATGGCAGTAAACTGGCGCCTTCAGGGTTCAGCATGATATGAACTCCGTCCAAGTATTCTACATCAGATTCACCACGCCACGAACCCTGGATATTAATAACAATAACATTTGAACATACTAAGAAAATTAGCACTTTTTGAATGTCAAAAAAATCACAGAGACAGTCCCTAAAAGTCGTGGTGGCCGAGTGGGTAAAGAACCAACCTCTCAAGTATGAGTGTGTTCGATTCCAGGTCAGGCAAGTACCAATGCAACTTTTCTAAGTTTGTATGTACTTTCTAAGTATATCTTAGACACCAATGACTGTGTTTCGGATGGCACGTTAAACTGAAGGTCCCGGCCGTCATTGAACATCCTTGGCAGTCGTTACGGGTAGTCAGAAGCCGAGTTGAAACTAACTGGGTTGAGGAGATCAGATAGGCAGTCGCTCCTTGTGGCACACTGGTACTCAGCTGTGTCCGGTTAGACTGGAAGCCGATCCCAACATAGTTGGGAAAAGGCTCGGGAGATGATGATAGTGGTAGAAGCTACATACCTCCATCAATTCAGGTATGTGGGGTAACGCTCGTTCCATGCTTGACATTTCGAAACTGTCTGTTGACATGTGACCTGTAATTGAAAGAAAACGAGTAAAAATTATAAATTACAATATAGGTTTTTTTGGAGCAAATATGTCAGCCCCATCATAATATCATTGAAGAAGAGTCAATCCTTTTTAATATTATTAAATGTAAAAGTAGCTCTGTCAAGCTTTCAGGGCAAAACTTCTGAACCGAAATAAATGAAAGGTACACAGATAGTTTATTTAGTCTAGATAGATTTATATCTGGGTATGTATGGGAAATCGTTCCTTTGGGACAAAAGTGGAATCGCAGGGAACAATAAGTAAATAACATCTACAAAAAGTTAAAAAACTAAAGGATTCATGACATGATTATAACCTAAGAACAGACGCTAGCAGGTCAACCTACCTACAACCTGTCAAATTTTACCAATCGTGCATTAACTTTCGCCTATTGTGATAATGTTAAAAATCTATTGAAGAGAAAAATTGAGGTAGGTTGATGTGCTGTTGTATTTACCTTCAGGGCCGCTTCTATCAGTCATGGTGCTCAGTCCTCGCTGCAGGGTGTCTTTAATCTGCTGCTCAACTGACGCTGGGAGGGGGGCGGGAGACACCTCCTCACCCGACTGTTGGACAGAAAAACATATATTAAACTAGCTGATCCCGCGAACTTCGTATCGTTTAAACCTTACCAGGACCTCTACAATCTTTAAAAACCAAAAAAAAACAAATCGGTCCAGCCATTCTCGAATTTTAGTTAGATTAACGAACAGCAGTTCATTTTTATATACAAGATAATATTGTAAATATTCTGCTGGCTACCATTACATATACTTATATATGTGAGGTAAAGTTTTTAATTTAATTTGAATGTTTATGGGGGTCAGATGGGGTCAAACTTGCAAGGGACTACGATTCGGTACCCAGTGCAGCAAACTCAAATTAAAAAATGTTTTTAATAATATGGCTGATAAATTAGCACGTTTCGAGTGTCAAAATTATATAGGTAAGCCAGTCAGTTATTATTATTTTTCCCCTTCCTATGTGCTATTAGTCAGGCGGGGTCACAAAAGTATTTATTTATTTATTTAAAACACACTATCATTACAGTTTACAAACCAATTCGATAGAGATGTCCACAATAGCTACACATACAAAAATAATAAAATTAAACTTAAATCTAATACAAAAACAAAACAAAACAAAACGAGAAATCAAAATAATTATACCAAAATTATAAAAAAAAATTAACACTAAATAACACAATAAAATCTCCTAATAACGATAACTAATAATATTTAACAATACTGTAGTATCGTGTGTTAGTAGGTGTCTAACTCACCGGAGTCCAAGGCAGCCACCGCAGTGTAGCAGACACCCCCGCTAACGGCGCGGGGTCGTTGTCGCGCGCGTCGGACGCGCGACGTCGCGGAGCGCGCACGCGGCGGCACGACGTGCGACGCGACATGCGCGTTACAAGCCATGCGCCGCCACAACTAGGAAAACATTTTACAGGTAAAGAACACTGATTATCTGAATGGGAGGTTTTCTTTTCGAGAATTAAAAAAAATAGTTCCCAAAAAAAGTTATAGATGGCGTTGTACTTATTAGATACGTGAGTATACATTTGCGTTAAACATTGAGTTTAAGAGTGTAACATTGCACCGAGCCTTTTGAGCCAAGACCCAAGAAATTCAGATTTCTGGACAAATTTAGCCTTACTATAAAAACTTAAACATGTGTCAAACACTTGTCTAAAAAAAGTGTGGCTGCAAAATGGATCTTATTTCAACGTCAGAATTTGTCATTTTTTAGACAAGTGCTAAACTGACGTTTAAAAGTTTTTGTGGTAAGATGGTTATATAGACAACAATGATCTACAAATTATGGAGGGATATGTATAGGAAGTATGGGAGATAGTGGCTTAGTGGGAAAGAACCAACCTCTCGAGTATGAGGGCGTGAGTTCGATTCTAGATCAGGCAAGTGCCAATGCAACCTTTCTAAGTTCTAAGTTTGTATGTACTTTCTAAGTATATCTTGGACACCAATGACTATGTTTCGTAACACATCCTTGGCAGTCGTTACGGGTAGTCAGAAGCCAGTAAGTCTGATTCCAGTCTAACCAAGCGCTATTGGGTTACAAGGGTAACTGTTTTAATTTTTTACCCAGAACAAAATGAAATCAAGTAATGAAAATAAAATATTAACATAAGATACTTACTTAGGGTCTTCACTGATAAGCTTAAGTACTTCAAACCCCGAACCTCTTTGCGCCGCTTTCAATTCTCTGCCCGTACATCCAACTATCTGAAAACACCACAAATTATTGCGAATTAATAATAATTATTATCACCTGTTGGTTGAAGACCTAGTAAAGCACTGGTACTCAGCTGAATCCGGTTAGACTGGAAGCCGACCCCAACATAGTTGGGAAAAAGGCTCGGGGGATGATGGTTGAAGAGCTCGTGGCTAACAACCGTTCCCAATATTCTGCTTATCCGCGGTTTTGCTAACTAGAGAGAGATAAGAAATTGACATTACTTGTATGGGGCTACTGTCAAAATTTGTATCTCTAATAAGCAAATCAAAAGATATGTAGAATATTGGGAACGACTGTAAGTCAAAGCCGGATCGATCATAAGGTTAAACAATGCTTGGGGCGGTCGCTTCTTCGTATTCGTTCTTCTCTCTCGGCTTGTCGTCGCATCGCGCTATGAGAGTGAAGGAATACTGATGAGTGCACCGCAGTACAAGCTAATGTGCCTGCACTATCATATGAACTGCGCACCGCAGGTGAACTACCGCCTTAGCCGATAATCGGCTGGGAGGACATCATCTATGTCATAAGATCATCATCATAAGTAGTGTGTGTTTCGGAGGGCAGCTTAAACTGTCGGGTCTTTCTTTTTTTACGACGTCATAAATCATCAAATGACCCCTCCCGCTGTGGGTCAGCAGCGGCGAGGGAGTGTCAGACTCTTACTGACTAAAAACCGTCGTGTTCCGTCGTAGGCCGCCTATGTACCAGGGCCGCGGTAACTCGCGCGAACAATCCTGTAGCCCTGCAGGCCTTGGCCTTGTTGGGCCCTGCGGTGCCACGCACGATGTTATGTTCGAGTGTATGTACTACTGAGTGCAGTATTGAGTGAACTACTGAGTGCAGTATTGAGTGTACTACTGAGTGCAGTACTGAGTGTACAACTGAGTGCAGTACTGAGGGTAGTATTGCGTGTTCTACTGAGTGCAGTATTGAGTGTACTACTGAGTGTAGTATTGAGTGTACTAATGAGTGCAGTGTTGAGTGTACTACTGAGTGCAGTATTGAGTGTACTACTGAGTCCAGTATTGAGTGCACTACTGAGTGCAGTATTGAGTGCACTACTGAGTGCAGTATTGAGTGCAGTATTGAGTGTACTACTGAGTGCAGTATTGAGTGCACTACTGAGTGCAGTATTGAGTACCTGTAAGAAGTGCACGGCGCCGTGCGGGGTGTGTGCGGGCGGCAGCATGGTGTCGGCGGCGACGAGCAGGTGACGCAGGCGCGAGTGTACTACTGAGTGCAGTATTGAGTACCTGTAAGAAGTGCACGGCGCCGTGCGGGGTGTGTGCGGGCGGCAGCATGGTGTCGGCGGCGACGAGCAGGTGACGCAGGCGCGAGTGTACTACTGAGTGCAGTATTGAGTACCTGTAAGAAGTGCACGGCGCCGTGCGGGGTGTGTGCGGGCGGCAGCATGGTGTCGGCGGCGACGAGCAGGTGACGCAGGCGCGAGTGTACTACTGAGTGCAGTATTGAGTACCTGTAAGAAGTGCACGGCGCCGTGCGGGGTGTGTGCGGGCGGCAGCATGGTGTCGGCGGCGACGAGCAGGTGACGCAGGCGCGAGTGTACTACTGAGTGCAGTATTGAGTACCTGTAAGAAGTGCACGGCGCCGTGCGGGGTGTGTGCGGGCGGCAGCATGGTGTCGGCGGCGACGAGCAGGTGACGCAGGCGCGAGTGTACTACTGAGTGCAGTATTGAGTACCTGTAAGAAGTGCACGGCGCCGTGCGGGGTGTGTGCGGGCGGCAGCATGGTGTCGGCGGCGACGAGCAGGTGACGCAGGCGCGAGTGTACTACTGAGTGCAGTATTGAGTACCTGTAAGAAGTGCACGGCGCCGTGCGGGGTGTGTGCGGGCGGCAGCATGGTGTCGGCGGCGACGAGCAGGTGACGCAGGCGCGAGTGTACTACTGAGTGCAGTATTGAGTACCTGTAAGAAGTGCACGGCGCCGTGCGGGGTGTGTGCGGGCGGCAGCATGGTGTCGGCGGCGACGAGCAGGTGACGCAGGCGCGAGTGTACTACTGAGTGCAGTATTGAGTACCTGTAAGAAGTGCACGGCGCCGTGCGGGGTGTGTGCGGGCGGCAGCATGGTGTCGGCGGCGACGAGCAGGTGACGCAGGCGCGAGTGTACTACTGAGTGCAGTATTGAGTACCTGTAAGAAGTGCACGGCGCCGTGCGGGGTGTGTGCGGGCGGCAGCATGGTGTCGGCACAAATTATTGCGGATTAACAATAATTATTATTGCCTTTTGGTTCAAGACCTTGTAAAGCACTGGTACTCAGCTGAATCCGGTTAGACTGGAAGCCGACCTCAACATAGTTGGGAAAGAGACTTGGATAATGATGGTTGAAGACCTCGTGGCTAACAACCGGTCCCAATATTTTATCTATCCGCGGTTTCGCTTAATAGAGATAGGAATTCGACATTGATGATGATGTCCTCCTTTTATTGGCCACGGCGGCTGTTCTCATGTGTCAAATTCGCCAGCTGCGCAGGCCATATTATAGTGTACGAGCATTTGCGCAGACACATGTGCACTCACTATTCCTTCACTCTCTTAGTCCGATGGGACCACGGGATTTGACAGTAATTTGACATTACTTATATGGGGCTGCTGTCAAGATTCTATTTCTAATAAGCAAATAAAAAGATAGGTAAAATATTGGAAACAGCTGTAAGTCAAAGCCGCGCGGATCGATCATAAGGTTAAACAACGCTTGGGGCGGTCGCGTCGTCGATAGCTGACTATCTACAGCCGCTCAGGGATCTATCAGACAGGGAGCGGTCACGTGGTCAAGCGTTCAAGCGGTCAGTTTTGTGTCACTTTTCGTTACATAGATATGTATGTATATGTCACCGTAAGATTACAAAAATCGTTAGATTACAATCTATCTCGAGAGATTGTAAACTGTCGAATTATTGTGAACCGTAACATCTGATTGCAATTTAACGCATTATTTTTCGCTATATTGTAATCTATCGATGAGAAATTGTCAAATTGTCAACTGTCCGAAAGCTCTCCCTGATTGGTCAGTCTTTTTGTTAGATCGACCAATAATCCGTTCTGTTCCAATGGAGTTCCCGTAGAGTTAGGAATGAAATAAAGGTGTCAGTTAAATAAAATAAATGCTCTTCAAAAATTCTTCAAGTATTTATTATTTAGTACGAGTATTTAAATTATATTCCTGACATATGGAGAGAACCAATTGTAACGAAATATTTATTCTTCAAACACAAATTGAAATTGGAAACATATTGATTTCTGACACTTACGCGAATATTAGACATTTAAATAAAACTACTTTTACGGATTTTATCGCGGTTATATTATATTATTTAATCCCGACGTTTAAAACCGACCGCGATAAAATCCGTAAAAGTAGTTTTATTTAAATGAAATTGGAAAATTATAAGAAACTTTTATAAAAAAAAAAAACAAAACAATTAGGTATTAGGTAGGAAGGTTTGTCTTCAAACACAAATTCATTCCTAACTCTACGGGAACTCCATGGCAACAGAACGGCTGGTCGTGATTGGTCGATCTTACAAAAAGACTGACCAATCAGGGAGAGCTTTCGGACAGTTGACAATTTGACAATTTCTCATCGATAGATTATAATATAGCGAAAAATAATGCGTTAAATTGAAATCAGATGCTACGGTTCACAATAATTCGACAGTTTACAATCTCTCGAGATAGATTGTAATCTAACGATGTTTGTAATCTTACGGTGACATATATATACGAACACAGGAGGCATAGTAGAAGTAGAGCTCGAACGCAGAACGCAAACGCCCAAGGCTCGACCTCGTGGCCGCTGTCTGTCTGATAGATTCCTATCTAAGTCATGATAATTTCTTCCTTGTTTCGGAGTGCATCTTAAACTGGCATCCTACTGAGTGCAGTATTGAGTGTACTATTGAGTGCACTATTGAGTGCAGTATTGAGTGTACTACTGAGTGCAGTATTGCGTGTTCTACTGAGTGCAGTATTGAGTAAACTACTGAGTGCAGTGTTGAGTGTACTACTGAGTGCAGTATTGAGTACCTGTAAGAAGTGCACGGCGCCGTGCGGGGTGTGTGCGGGCGGCAGCATGGTGTCGGCGGCGACGAGCAGGTGACGCAGGCGCGAGTGTACTACTGAGTGCAGTATTGAGTACCTGTAAGAAGTGCACGGCGCCGTGCGGGGTGTGTGCGGGCGGCAGCATGGTGTCGGCGGCGACGAGCAGGTGACGCAGGCGCGAGTGTACTACTGAGTGCAGTATTGAGTACCTGTAAGAAGTGCACGGCGCCGTGCGGGGTGTGTGCGGGCGGCAGCATGGTGTCGGCGGCGACGAGCAGGTGACGCAGGCGCGAGTGTACTACTGAGTGCAGTATTGAGTACCTGTAAGAAGTGCACGGCGCCGTGCGGGGTGTGTGCGGGCGGCAGCATGGTGTCGGCGGCGACGAGCAGGTGACGCAGGCGCGAGTGTACTACTGAGTGCAGTATTGAGTACCTGTAAGAAGTGCACGGCGCCGTGCGGGGTGTGTGCGGGCGGCAGCATGGTGTCGGCGGCGACGAGCAGGTGACGCAGGCGCGAGTGTACTACTGAGTGCAGTATTGAGTACCTGTAAGAAGTGCACGGCGCCGTGCGGGGTGTGTGCGGGCGGCAGCATGGTGTCGGCGGCGACGAGCAGGTGACGCAGGCGCGAGTGTACTACTGAGTGCAGTATTGAGTACCTGTAAGAAGTGCACGGCGCCGTGCGGGGTGTGTGCGGGCGGCAGCATGGTGTCGGCGGCGACGAGCAGGTGACGCAGGCGCGAGTGTACTACTGAGTGCAGTATTGAGTACCTGTAAGAAGTGCACGGCGCCGTGCGGGGTGTGTGCGGGCGGCAGCATGGTGTCGGCGGCGACGAGCAGGTGACGCAGGCGCGAGTGTACTACTGAGTGCAGTATTGAGTACCTGTAAGAAGTGCACGGCGCCGTGCGGGGTGTGTGCGGGCGGCAGCATGGTGTCGGCGGCGACGAGCAGGTGACGCAGGCGCGAGTGTACTACTGAGTGCAGTATTGAGTACCTGTAAGAAGTGCACGGCGCCGTGCGGGGTGTGTGCGGGCGGCAGCATGGTGTCGGCGGCGACGAGCAGGTGACGCAGGCGCGAGTGCACTACTGAGTGCAGTATTGAGTACCTGTAAGAAGTGCACGGCGCCGTGCGGGGTGTGTGCGGGCGGCAGCATGGTGTCGGCGGCGACGAGCAGGTGACGCAGGCGCGAGTGTACTACTGAGTGCAGTATTGAGTACCTGTAAGAAGTGCACGGCGCCGTGCGGGGTGTGTGCGGGCGGCAGCATGGTGTCGGCGGCGACGAGCAGGTGACGCAGGCGCGAGTGTACTACTGAGTGCAGTATTGAGTACCTGTAAGAAGTGCACGGCGCCGTGCGGGGTGTGTGCGGGCGGCAGCATGGTGTCGGCGGCGACGAGCAGGTGACGCAGGCGGGAGCGTGAGGCGCCGCCGTCTAGAGCTCGGTGCCAGGTTATATGGTCGCCAGCGCAGAGCTTGTTACCTGTAGATTGTAGAGTTTCTTTCAAGTCAGTCAATAATCAATTACATATTCAAATATACAAAGAGAATTTCTGACAATTAAATTAAAAATTTGAGCAGCTATTTTGTTAACGTCAGAATCGCTGTCAATCCTCACTGTTCCCTTCTGCTCCAGCGAGAGTTGCTACCTAATTGCTTCCAGCTACCATTCGTTGCTACCAATTGCTACCCTCTTGGTTTGAAGAAATTCAACATCTAAAGGTGACAGCCATTCTGTTATCAGGATGGCTGTCACTTTTCCCAATGTGAAAAAATGGCACAAAAGTATTGAGTTCTTTTTTTACCCAGAGTTACTACCTAATTGCTACCCTCCAGCATTTTTTGGCCCTCAGCGATTTCGCGTATATTAATATATTTAAAAAATGAGTTTTTGCGCCAACGTCAAAACTGCTGTCCTACAAAAGTACCTACTTATAATTCTTTGAGTACGGAGAAAATCACTTAAAATAATTAATAAATAACTTACCAGTAGTAAAAACATATCTAGCCAGTGCTTGCAGTAACGCCGCGGGCCACAACGGGGGTTGTGTCAACCCTTCTTCAGCCGACAGACGCATGGTTAGCTCGAAGCCATAGCCTGATGGCGCGTCCCGGTCTAACTCCGGTAGGGGGTGGACGCGACCGTCGCCGTGTAGGTCGGAGAGACCGAAGCTGGGGAGAGGGTTGATTTGTTGAAAAATATAGTTGAAACTTGATAACATCGCTGTTACATACATATTTACATAAGCTAGAATACATATTTTTCTGATATTATTTTGTTTTGATGCTCCCATGTTAAACTGCGGAATTGATTAGGTCAAATGATTTAGGTAATATATTACAAAATACCTATATACAAAAGAAATATAATTTTTATCATGCAAATTAACTTGTTCACACACTATTACTGTTTGCTGCAGCGAGAAGACCAGAAGAAAAATTGGTGTCTATTACAGTGCAGGGCACAATTGAAATTTCACCTTTTCTTAGTACTTTTAAAAATACATATTACGTATATCTTTTATTAGGATACCCGCTAATAATGTTCTTTTTATATTAATCTTTATAATAAATACGAATTAAATCAAATTATTGCCATTTCTCGTTCTTTTTTTAATCCTTATTTCTCTATCCTTTGTTCCAACTTACCTAACATAATGCCAATGAGGCAGTATATGCTCATCTGGTCGGCCCGGATTCCAGTACATGCTTATGTAGTCTAGGGGGTCATGGCCGCCCAACCTGAAAATTTATATATTTTCACTACTGAAGTTTTTGTTTAGCTTGTTATGCAAGAATGTGTGTGTACCGATGTGTTACTTAAGTTATTTTGTTCTAAGCTTAACTTCCACTTGCTGTTTAACCCACATCCCACACATGAATAAAATAATTTATATTTCTGAAAAGTTTCATCAAAATCCACCCAGTGGTTTTACATACTCACAAACTTTCACTATGAATTAATGAATGAATTTATATTATATCAGAATAGAATATATGCTACTTTTTATCCATATGCAAGACAAGAAGTAGGTATGTAGTTTTTTCAAAATGCAAATGCAACAGCAGAGAACAGAGTAAGGAACATATACTACACAATTGATAGTGACATACCAGTATTTAAGCCTTGTAGTGACTTGCAGAGGATTGGGTTGGTCCGGGTACAGCCGGGAGCAAGCCTCACACAGCGCTGTAAGCCCTGCTGGTACGAGACGATCTGGAATGAATGAAAATAACTCATTACTTTGAGTGAGCTAGTGGTTCAAGCACCTGCGTCTCAAATATTAGTGAGTGTTCGAGACCAATCGCACAATTTATATGTATGAACTTTCTTCGTACATTTTGGACACCAATGACTGAGTAGATCATCACCGGTAGCTGGTAAGTATATAGATGTTGAGTGTTAACCCCAACATAGCTGTTGGGAAAAGGCTAGGCAGATGACTTATCTAATGTGTAGCTTAGTAGAGAGGCTATATCATCTAGAATACCGCTGAAAATACTAAGAGATTCTCCCTAGATGAAAGGGACTAGAGCACCTATACATATATCATCATCAGTGACTAAATAGTCTGACCTCTTTACAAAACTCAATGTAAACTAGGCTGAATAAGATATTGCCTTTACCTGCTTGCGCCAACTGCTCCCGATCCATCTCTTGCGAGTTTCCCGGAATGCTGTCAGCTGTTGCCGCTGGCTGCGCAGACGCAACAAAGGATAACGCGCTATTTCTGACCACACCGCCCAAGGGCGGAGCACCCGCGCCACTAACACCAGACATTTTAACTATAAATAAGTAACTTAAAAGTTTTGGTCTCAACAAGGAGCTTTTGTCCAAAAAGTTTCTAAAATGAAGAATAATTAAATTCGAATCATTATTAGTCTGTGCATGTTTTTTGTTTTCTTTTTTCGTGTTCTTGGGTTGAAAAGTTTTAATCTGTAGCATTATAATGACAACTGCAAATATTGTGGTCTCTTTTATATATCTTGAAAGTAAGCGAGGTAAAAAAATGTATGGTCCAAAACATAACATCACGTACCTGAACATTAATTTATTTCTAAACGAAATATTTTATTCACAACTACATACACTAAATAATTTGTAGGCTTGTGTTCATTTAATTTTGAACATACTATCATATAATAGAATAAATTAAAAATATAAAATGAATCCGCTCCCCCGAAATCTAATGAAATCATTTTTATTTTAAAACCTGTCATCATCAACTTGCATCCTCTTTGCTTCAAATATGGAAACGAACTGTCAATAAATAAGTCATAAAATTTCAGAACGATTACGAACATCCGCCCGCTACCGCCGTATTAGCTCCTTCACTGTTTATTTGTTTGTAAAAATAATTCGATATTTTATGCCGTTTTGCGCTATTTATAAACACAAACAACCCAGTCAAATACTATAAATAACATTTCCGACGCCCCTTGCTGAGTCAATCGCAATTTAAACGATTAAACACGAATAAAATCGACAAAATGCGCTACATATTTTTAACAACTATATTTAGCGTAGTTTTTGCTTACGAAAAAGACATGACTATTATGGTGCAGGCTGGAAAAGTGGACTGTTTCTTCCACAAAGTGCAGGTGGACGAAATAATCGACATAGAATATCAGGTGAGTCGAAAAACTATTTTTATCAACTACGGTAGATAACCTCGTAGGTACGGAATAAAGATAAAAATTTTATGCTTAAATCGTAAATTAATATCTATTATTTCGCCACGTTTTATTGCTGATAACTTGGAAACTATATTTTATGCCTTCAACGTGATAGCTGTAGTAAATTTAACTTACTATTCTTTCACAAACAATATACATACTTACATTTATTTAAAACTACTTGTCGGAATGGTTTTTGGCTGTTGGCCAACTTAAGAAGTGTGAGTAATTGTATTGCTACTCCATTCATTTCCACAATTTTTTTTCAACTTTACTAACATGTAAAAAAGAGGAAACGTTTTTTTGTTTGTTTGTACTCTAAAGGCGCCGAAAGTACTGAAACATTTAGAAAAATTATTTCACTGAAAATCTACACACTTCTTGAGTAACATAAGCTAAATTTTTCCCGTTATGGGCATTACTTCCCACCAGACGTTTTTAAAACCGTGGGAAAACAGCTTATAGTTTATAAATGACCATAGCTACAGTATTTCTAACTTAAAAAAATATCTCATTGTTCTTTCTATCTAGGTTTGTACAATAATATCTCAAGGTTAAGGCAACTATTATATTTTATTACGAAATTGATAAGCGTCTATAAAAACCAGTAGTTAACATTTAACGTGAACTTCTTGGCTTTAAAATATGCTTTTTAAGTAATTTTTTTAATGGTATGGGATGCTCTAAGGACAGACAGCTAAGTATATATTACTTTTTAAAAGAGTGTCTATGGAGCTTCTTTCCGGCTCTTCTCATGAGACCAAGTTTTTTAAACTGTGCAAATAGTGTGACGTTTCATAGAAGCCTGCAAAGGCCTATTTGAAACCAAAAACTTTTGATTTTGATAGCAAAGTTTTATTAACTCACGTGAAAAATCTACAACTAATATAATAAAGAGTAGTGTGAGATTTGTACCCTTAAGGCTCCAAAACGACTGAACCAATTTTTAAAGCTTCACTCTTCCCGAGTAACATAGGCTATATTTTATCCCGGTACGGGCAGTAAGTCTCACGGAATGTGGGTAAAACCGCTGGCTGAAGCTAGTTAGAAATAAAATTTTAAAATACAGGTTCATTATTCAATAACGAGTAACAGTCTTTTTATCAACACGTGTATGCTATATTAATTAGAAAATTAATTGCTTATTTACATAACTGTACTGTACTAATGCATAGATTTGGATAACGAAATAACTATAGCCATTTATTTATCAGTTTTGCTAAAATTATTAATGCGAAACTTTGTGCTGTGATGTCTTTTATGCTTTCACTTAATACTAGATGGATTATTATGGAACTTCACAGTTCAGCTCAGCTCAACATTATCAACATGAACATTTTTATTTTGTTTTTGGGATCTATCAGACAAGGTGCGTTCACGCAGTCAAGCGTTGAAGCGGTCAGTTTTGCCTTTGTGTCATATTACGTTACATAGATATACTCACACAGGAGGCATTCTGACCGCGTCCGTCAAGTAGAAGTACTAGTAGCGGAGCTCGAACACAGAACGCTCGACCGCTCTCTGTCTGAAAGATCCCTATACGCTAAAGTCTCCGGAACTATGGAACGGATTTGAAAAAATCTCTCACTCTTGGGAGTCCCAAGTATCTTAGATTATAGATTATTTTTATTCATGTATGGGAACTTCCCTCGTAACGCCGGTAATTTCACGTAAAACATCTAATGTATATTATCCAAATAACAACCTTCTTACAGGTGATAGACGTAATGAATATCATCCAAATAATTCTTTTTCCAGGTGATAGACTCAACACACGGCGACTTAGACATATCGTTCCAACTGGGTGATCCCACCGGCCGCGTCATAGTCGCCGACTTCAAGAAGCCGGAGAACTCGCACAGGCACACGGCGACTTCCAGTGGCGATTATAAGTTCTGTTTCGATAATAGCTTCAGTACGTTTAGTCAGAAAACTGTGAGTATGGACTTTCTAAGTATATAGATACCAATGACTGTGTTTTGGGCACGTTAACTGTAGGTCCCGGCTGTCATTGAACATCCTTGGCAGTCGTTACGGGTATTCAGAAGCCAGTAAGTCTGACAACCAGTCTGACCTAGGAGTATCAGGCAGCTGACGCTGGGTTGAGGAGTTCAGATAGGGCAGTGGCTCCTTGTGACACACTGGTACTCAGCTGCATCCGGTTAGACTGGAAGCCGACCCCAACATAGTTGGAAAGAGGCTCGAGAAATGATGAAGTGAGTGTGTCATACATACATGTATTAGGTACTAGGTGATCCTACTGGCCGCGTCATAGTCGCCGACTTCAAGAAGCCGGAGAACTCGCACAGGCACACGGCGACTTCCAGCGGCGATTATAAGTTCTGTTTCGATAACAGCTTCAGTACGTTTAGTCAGAAAACTGTGAGTATGGACTTTCTAAGTATGCATGAGTTTCTAAGTATGTATGTATTAGGGTGCGTCTACACGGTGCATGTAGCTGGAGCAAGTTAATATGCGCAAACAAGAGCACGCGGGTGGGTATCTTGCTTTGGTACATGCGCGAGTCGCTGGACCCACACGTTTTAAAATGTATGTGCCTCAACATGCGCAAGCTACTTGCATCTACAAGATGTAAGTATCCTAAGTATATCTACGACACCAATGACTGTGTTTCGGAAGGCATGTTAAACTGTAAGTCATGGTCTAGGGGGTAGAGAACCAACCTCTCAAGTATGAGTGTGTGTCCGATTCCAGGTCAGGCAAGTACCAATGCAACTTTTCTAAGTTTGTATGTACTTTCTAAGTATATAGACATCAATGACTGCGTTTTCGGCACGTTAAACTGTAGGTCCCAGCTGTCATTGAACATCCTTGGCAGTCGTTACGTGTAGTTAGAAGCCAGTAAGTCTGACACCAGTCTAACCAAGGGGTATCAGGTTGCTAGCAACTGGATTGAGGAAGTCAGATAGACAGTCGCTCCTTGTGGCACACTGGTACTCAGCTGCATCCGGTTAGACTGGAAGCCGACCACAACATAGTTGGGAATAGGCTAGGCAGATGATGTTCTTAAAAGGTAGAAAAGTAACATCTTGGTATGTTTTCTTGGCTTTCAGGTATTTTTCGATATGCTGATAGACGGTGATGAGCAGGACGAAAAGGACTATGATGATGATAAAGAAATGGAACTTGGTAAGTGACAATCAAACGTTATTGCGATTTATCAACCGACTCCAAAAAAGGAGTTTGTCAGTTTGACCTGGGGCCCGATTCTCCTAATTTTACTTAAGCAACATACGATTCACGTTCGACTCGATTCGACTGAGATCCGATCCCGAATCGATTACGATTGAAGCGTATGTGGCATTCCGCTATTTTTTCTTTGAAATGAACGTTTTTATCCTTTTCTGTCATTCAATAATGAATCATTTTGTCTGCAAATGGTTTACGATTGCAAAATGATTGTACAGCAAACTACCGTATAGACCAAAATCACCAAAATAGCAGACCAATCGCACACCAATCAAATGTCAATCGAATACGATTGGTCTTTTATTAGTAGCAGAATGCTCGATATGGTTAAAACTGCTATTGCGATCATATTGCGATTCGATTTCTATTCGATTTTGACAGTATTAACTTAGGAGAATCGGGCCCCTGTATGTATATGTTTGTGCGCAATTATTTCACGTTTCGCTGAACCGATTTTACGCATACTCAGGCCGACAAGTACACAGTTTTCTTTGATGGAATTTTTGTACAACAATAAACATAGGAGTAGGTACCATGTTTTAACACGCTTATATTAGGTCGGCCTATATGTACGTACATAATGGAATCTAAGAAAAAAAACCATCTCCCAAAGATCGTAGCGTCATGAAAAGTGTTCTGATGACAATACAAGAATATTGCAGGTACTGCATAAACTGTATGGTCGATGGACCCATACGGCTGTTACTTAGCCAAACCTCGAACCTTTGAACACTACTCTTATGCTAAATGCATTGTGTAGTATCAGTTATAGATAGCAGGTATAGACATAAGTTTTACTTATCTAATCTCAGGAACTACTGGTCCGATTTGAAAATTTCTTTCAGTGTTAGATAGCCCATTTATCGAGGAAGGCTATAGGCTACTTTTTATCCCGGTACGGGAAGTAGTTCCCACGGGATGCGAGTGAAACCGCTGGCAGAAGCTAGTAATTTATATGTATGTAATTAAGGCGCACATACCGCTTTGGGGTATCCTGTAATAGTAAATTATGTAAATAAACAAATAAATAAATGCTCTAATTTCTCAAATTCACCAACACCCTTCTTTCTTCAGGTAACGCAGCAGAAACATACATGATGCGAGTACGAGATATATCAGAGTCTGTCACCCGGGTGAAAGATAAGGTGTCCACAGCCAGGAGGCTCCAGGAGTTGCACTCCGCCCATGAGGCTAGAGACAGGAACTTGGCTGAGGAGATGTGTGACAGGTAAGTGGGAACTGGGAATTGGGAACTGGGCTGCAAGGATCATCATCATCTCCCGAGCCTTTTTCCAACTATATTGGGGTCGGCTTCCAGTCTAACCAGATGCAGCTGAGTACCAGTGTGCCACAAGAAGCGACTGACTATCTGATCTCCTCAACCCAGTTACTTGGACAACCCAATACAACTAGGTAAGGCTGGTGTCAGACTTACTGGCTTCTGACTACCCGTAACATAGACATAATATTAGTAAACAGGACTGCGCATATAAACCCAAAAAACGAGCCGAGTGAAACAGTTAGTACGGAGGCTGTCTGTCCCTTTCTAATAGGATGACTATGAGATTAAGCTATGTGAGACAAATCCGAATTTGCTAAGATTATTAAACACAGATTAGTATTGAAGTTTTAACTTACGCAGTTTCTGAACTTAAGATACTAATAAAGGCTTTTAATAATTAGCGGAAATTAGCAGTATAAAAGCAGGAAAATTCGAAGTGAAGACTGTTTTTTTTGTATTTCTACTTCATATATAGACTGCTGAGCCATTTATGTCGCCTTTCTTCATTTTTTGGGAAGCTATAACAAAAGTACAACAGTTTTAAAATCCATCACCCATATTTTGACTCGTTACAAGAATTCATGGGCACCCTAGTTGTTTGGTTTACGAAAATGTTATTATTAGCTAACCTGTGGAACGATATATTGCAACCACCATAGGATTCACTTTTGCAAGTAGAATCGCAACACTTTTTCACCATTTTAATAGTTTAAATTGATTTAATACAAAAAATTATAAACAACATTTTAAATGCTGATTACGCGCCAAGAATGTTCAGGGTTACCGCTAGAAAATAAAAAAAAGCAAAATAAAAATTTATGTTGTTTATGTTTTAATAATAAATACGAATAAATTAATGCGATTGTTATTAATTTGTTGACTTACAATTGTTAAAATAAGATAAAAATATAAGTGATTCAATTGTTTTTTGGGAAGACAAAACTTTTGATCACAAATTTTTTTTATGCTGGCAAGGTGTTAGAAAGAGACAAACAGCCTCCGTTCGAACTATCCCTCTCGGCTCGGATTTGCCTCTGTGTATTATGCAACCAATTTAGTACCTTATTGCGTTAGAATTTAGTTCATTTTCGTAAATATATATTTTGAGCGTGCGCAATCTTGTTTAGTAATATTATATCTATGACCCGTAACGACTGCCAAGGATGTTCAATGACAGCCGGGATGTACAGTTTAACGTGCCATCCGAAAAATGGAATGGAAAAAAAACTTACATTATTATAGAAAGTAATTATGTAACATTAAATTGCAAAGTTTTTTTGGAATAAAAACCTTACCGTCGTACCACAGAAACATCTGTTGAACACTTGTCTAAAAAAATGACAGATTATGACCTTGATTGAAATAAGGTCTGTATTACAGCCACACTTTTTTTTAGACAAGTGTTCAACAGATGTTTAAGATTTTTTAGTAAGGCTATTTATGTTTTGTTTGGGCCAAAATTTTTAATCCGTTTTTACATAGACACTCTTCAGTTGTTAGTAATAGCTTTTCTATAATACTGTTTTATTTTTGTTTCAGAGTATTAACATGGTCCATAGGACACGTACTATTGATGTTATTAGTAGGAATTACACAGGTGAGTAATATTTACTTATTTTTTATACATAACTAGCCGTTTCCCCGCGGTTTAGCCCGCGTCCCGTGGGAACTACTGCCCGTACCGGGATAAAATATAGCCTATGTTACTCGGGAAGAGTGTAGCGCCCCAACAGTGAAAGAATTTTTCAAATCGGTTCTGTACTTTCGGAGCCTAAGAGTCATCATCATCTCCAAAGCCTTTTCCCAACTATGTTGGTGTCGGCTTCCAGTCTGACCGCGTGCACCAGTGTGCCACAAGGAGCGACTGCCTATCTGACCTCCTCAACCCAATTAGTAGCAACCCAATACACCTTATGCTACTGCTCCACCTGCGTCTTAACGCGTTAAATTTTGGCATTACGCAGATGTGGCCAACGTTTTAATGGCAATTTATACAAATGGCATTATGAATAGCATTAAACGTTAAGCGATAACTCGGGTGTCGGTTTTTTGGACACATCAAAGGGTTTTAGTGCGTAGCTTAGAGCGCTAAGTGATGTTGGCTACATTAATGCCATCTCATTGCACGCATGCAAGGACGAGTGTAGATACTTTGTTTAAGCGGTAACTGCATTTTACGAGCACGGTAATGGAATGGTCAAATGAGAAAGCTTTAGTTTTTAGAATTATTTTGTGTGTCTGAGTTTAACCTCTTTAATGTGTGTTAACGCGTTACTTCATGAGGGATTAACTCTTTGCGTAAGTGTAGCCAACACGCATTTTTAATGCAATAAGTAACGTGTAGTTGGCCATTGACATTAACGTTAACGCTAACGCAGGTGGAGCAGGAGCATTAGTAAGACTGGTTGCCAGACTTACTGGCTTCTGACATATTTATGATGATGATTTTCATTTTTAAGGTTCCGTACCCAAAGGATAAAACGGGACCCTATTGTTTCCCGCTAGTAGTGTGACCCGCTCGTCCGTCCGTCCGTCTGTCTGCCACCAGGCTGTATCTCATGAACCGTTTCAGTTAGAGAGATGAAATTTTCACAGATGATGTATTTCTGTTGCCGCTGTAACAACAAATACTGAAAACTAGAATAAAATAAATATTTTGGGGGGCTCGCATACAACAAACGTGATTTTTTTGATGATTTTGCTCATTTTCTAAATAATGGTACGGAACCCTTCGTGAGCGAGTCCGACTCGCACTTGGCCGATTTTTAATATACCTTTTTTTGCAGCCTACTTTGAGTAAATTATTCATTAATAAACTAATCTTTTGTTCACAGGTAATATTTGTAAAAAGTCTGTTCGAAGACACGAGGAGTTTTAGGAAACTTGTCCCCGGATTTTCAAGTCGGTGAACCAACTGTGATTGTGTCAATATCTTGCCTAAACATCACAAAATAATGTGTCAATTATTTTATCATAATAATATTGATATAGATGTTTTATTTCACGAAAGCGGGTAAGCTTTACTAGTGTGTGTAAATATACATGGACATAGCTATTGTATACATATAAAGATATAAACTAAAAAGTCATTTATTCAAAGTAGGCTGAAAATCAGCACTTTTTGAACGTCAGGTTTACAAAAGACAGCCCCCGAAACGCCCACCCTTCACCACTTCCTATGTGTTGTTGCTGGGAAGAAGTGGTGGAACAAACTCCCCAGCAACACATGTCTGTCTGTATGGTTTGAAGAACCGTTATATACATGTGATATAATTAATCAAATACGTACGTTGAATAGTACATTTCAAATGCCGTTTATTATTTTCCGAGAGTTGATCAACCACCTTCCTAGAAAATTGATCAACTTACGAGTCTTGTTATTTTCCGGTGACAGGCCATTTTTACACCATACAAAAAATTTTACTCCACAGAGAACTAAATGACTAGCGGAGATGTCATAACGCAAAATCTCCTAAGAAAGTAGCGCGACAACATGCGGGGCGAGGGACGACGAACGTTACTAGCTCCGCCCATTTTCAAAATAAAATCACCAATCAATCAAGACCAATCTCTGACAGATTGGTTTTGATTCGACAAGGAACCCGAACGCCTCGTTAGTTGTAGTAAGTGATCCCGGCTACCGCACGTTGCTTGAGCTACAAGGAGGCGCCTGACCTACCTGCCTTATGGCATCTCCGCTATCTTTCCTTCCTCTGTGGTTAACACACACTAGTATAGCTAACCCGCTTTCGTGAAATATACATTTATAACAATGTGATCTCGAGTCATATTTTAAAAATCTTTTGTTTAAAAGATTTAATATTTTTCTTATTTTCCTTTATTGAAAGTAAAAATCATGATTACGTAAAGAACTATTAGTATTAATAGCCATAATTATTGTAAATACTTGCATCAAAATTCTTAATGGTCTCACTACAAAAATTTAAACATCTGTTGAACACTTGTCTAAAAAAAGTGTGGCTGCAAAATGGCCACACACCCTTATTTCAACGTCATAATTTGAATTTTTTTAGACAGGTGTTAAACTGACGTTTAAAAGTATTTGTAGTAAGATGGTTAATGTCTAAATACGAAAAATTCTGCCTCTCTTTGTAAAATATTACAAGTCAGATTTACATTTACAACTTAATTTGTAATAGTACATTATTTCTCTACCATTATTAAGTCCAACGAGGTGGACAGACGACCTTATAAAGGTCGCTGTCGACGCTGGATGCAGGTCGCCTCCAACAGGTATCTGTGGAGATCTAAGGGGGAGGCCTATGTTCAGCAGTGGACGTCCGCCGGCTGAGATGATGATGATGATGATGATTATTAAGTCCTAACTTATTGCCATCAATTTGTAAGCCTGGATACAGACTTAAAAAAATTGAACTGTAAAAAAAAAACTACCAGCAATTTCTACTAAAAGTGAACGTCTATCCAACGTGGAAGCAATATAAGATATTATTTAATAATAATTGTTATTTATTATAAGAAACGTTTACCAAAGCACGTCAGTAGCGTTTATTGAACGAGTCTGTACAATGTCGGCGCACAATAATTAGTAATAAATAAATAAATATAATAAGTTTACTAGTCTACTGTTCTTGTTTTATTTTCCTTTAATTACATTGCCACGGGTGACTATCAATTATCAATCCTGCCGGAGCTGCGGGATTGTTCGCGCTCATGACCGCGGCGCTGGTACATGGCGGGCTTAAGAAGGAACATGGCGGGTTTAGTCAGTAAGGGTGCGTCCACATCTGGCGAATGTGCAGCTCGCGAGCCGTTTGCGACCGGCCCGCGAGCTGCGCGCTTGCAGTCACTGCAATAGTTTGGTGCGCCTCTTTAGCGCAACTCATGCAAGGCTCGTATAGGGCGCGCGAGCGGCGCGTGGTCTACGCGCACTCAGTTCTTGCCCTTACAGTTCCGTTTATTATTTAATAACTAGATGTGCGCTGATCGTGTACGGCACTTGGGCCGCGCGCGAGCTGGGCGCGGGCGGCGTAAAAGCGGCGCACGAACAAAAATGCACGCGCGCAGCTCGCGGGCAGTTCGCAAACGGCTCGCGAGCTGCACATTCGCGGCACATTCGCCAGATGTGGACGCACCCTAAGTCTGACACTCCCGAGCGCTGCACACACAGCGGGAGCCGGCATTTATATTCCCATAAAAAAGTCTTCTTTTCTTTTTTTATCGCATTGCAGTCGTAAATAATTTGCAGACAATATGATTAGGTATTGGGTTGCCCGGGTAACTGGGTTGAGGAGATCAGATAGGCAGTCGCTACTTGTGGCACACTGGTACTCAGCTGCATCCGGTTAGACTGGAAGCCGACACCAACACAGTTGGGAAAAGGCTCTGAGGATGATAATGATGATTCATTATTGAATAATAAATAATTATAAAAACGTTTGAGGACTTAAAAGAAAGACTATCGGAATGCCACATACGCTACTACCGCGATTGGATATCAATCGTATGTCTCTTTATAAAATTGGTAGAATCGAGCCCCTAGTGTGGGAGTTTTTACTTTACAATTATTTCTTTTGACTTGTTTGGCAACCCAAAACTCAAAAAAAAAACGGTTTTTCCACTCCTACATTGCTACGTATGCGTAGGTATGTCCCTACACAGTGTTTTTTTAACTGGATTGGGTACCTACTTTTTTGTCAAAAAACTAAGAACATTTCGCACTCGCTGCTCTCGCGGCTCTTCCACTTTGCAGCTCTTCATCACAGCTAGCAAAACCTCAAAAAATATATTTAAATCTTCAAAATTTAAAAAATAAATAAAAGTATATGATACATTTTAATGCTTAAATAAATATGGCTTTACCAAGTGTAATTTACAATAATTTTTATGCTTAGGCTAAAACATTCCAAGAAATCACAAAGTCGTATTACCTACTTCGTGATTTTCATTAGAAATGAGGTGGTATATTATGAATATCGTAATACGTAATCTTTCTAAAGCCTCAAGTCCACCAAGGGGGTTTAGCTAATGATTAATAAAACTTAATACCTATATTACCTAGTTAAAAGAATAGGTACGTACGAGAATAATTTGGGGTACTCGCTAATTTTGCAATTAGTGCAGGATTAGCTTAATGAAAGTAATTAGATAAATGTGATACCATCATTAGTCAATAACAATAAATAGTCAAACATTGGATTCACAACTTCAGTTCATTTAGAGCATTTCTACTACTAACATCTATCCACCGTGTCTTTTTACTCAGTTACCGTGAATAATGGAAAGCATTATTACAAATTTGGATTTATTTGTTATTCTAAGAAATCAGGATGCTTCGTCTTTCGATCACAAAATATTGTTCAACACACTTGTTATTCGAATGGGCTCTAGACTTTCAGACGAAGACAGTGTTACCGTGAAAGAATTTTGTCGAAGATTTACACGGGCAGTTCAAAAGAGATGGTTACGATCACACAGGAATAGTGAAGTTTTTAGACGTGATTACAGTAATTGGCTCGAGGCAAATATTGACTGGCCAAACTGCGTGCAAAATTTGCTCATTCAATGAAGACCTAATACGCAGATTTGCTGTGATGCTGCAAGCACATCTGCGAGAGATTGTAGACGTGCCGAAATTTGAAGAATACGCTAGAACAACCGCTGAAAAATACGTGGAACTGTATGATTCAAATTGTTGATTCACGGAGGGGACATAATTGCAGAAAATTGCTTTTGTACCTACCTACCAATTGGAAGTCTTTCGGAAGAAGCTTCAGAGGCCCGAAACAAAGACTTTAGCAGGTTCAGAGAACACCATTCGAGGAAAAAGAGTAGACAAGCATCAAACGAGGATATCCTCAATATGATTATCGTCTCTTCTGATCCTCTAATTTCTTTCACAAGACCAAAATTAGATGCTCACAAGAGGCAGACATACTTTAAGGAAACAGTAGAACTACTGAAACTGAAAGTTAGGTATATCTATTGTAGAGCCTGATTCTGAAGTGGATTCCGATGGTGACGAAATATAAAATAAGTTAACTTTTATTGTTTATGTTAGGTTAGGTTAGGTTCACATTTTTTTAAATAATTTGCTTTTTTTAGGGTTCCGTAGCCAAAATGGCAAAAACGGAACCCTTATAGTTTCGTCATGTCCGTCTGTCCGTCTGTCCGTCTGTCCGTCTGTCACAGCCGATTTACTCGGAAACTATAAGTACTACAGTGATGAAATTTGATGGGAATATGTGTTGTATGAACCGCTACAAAAATATGACACTAAATAGTAAAAAAAGAATTGGGGGTGGGGCCCCCCATACATGTAAATGAGGGATGAAATATTTTTTTTCGATGTACATACCCGTGTGGGGTATCAATGGAAAGGTCTTTTAAAATGATATAAAGTTTTCTAAAAAACATTTTTCTTAAAGTGAACGGTTTTTGAGATATCAGCTCTCAAAGTCGTAAAAAGTATGTCCCCCCCCCTCTATTTTTATAACTACGGGGTATAAAATTCTAAAAAAAATAGAGGTGATGCATGCTAATTAACTCTTTCAACGATTTTTGGTTTGATCAAAGTATCTCTTATAGTTTTTGAGATAGGTTGATTTAACTGTAATTTACGGAACCCTTCGTGCACGAGTCCGACTCGCACTTGGCCGGTTTTTAATCATACATTAGTTTACCATTTATTGTTATTGACTAATGATCACGTTTATCTAATTACCCTCATTATGGTACGTACCTATCCTTTTAACAGGTATATAGGTATTAAGTTTTATTAATCATTAGCTAATGTGGACTTGAGGCATTAGTTAAGATTACATTATTATTTAACCCATAATTACCATGTCATTTCAAATAAGTAGGTAATACGACTTTGTGATTTCTCAGAATGTTTTGGTCTAAGCATAAAAAACATTGTAAGTTATACTTGGTATAGCCATATTATAAACATTTTTTATTTCTTAATTTTGAAGATTTTTTTTTAAATCGCAGTTGATGCCGCAATATTAAGTATGTCAAAAATTCAAAAAATAATAGTACTATAATAGTTTGCAAGGATATAACTGCCAACCTTGCGATTCCAGAGATATCCTCATTTTTCATGTCGGCTCCATACATTTTATCTTATAACAAATTATATCTGTTCCATTTGTGCCTAGGTACATAAAAAAACTACATCCCACTTAAGATCCTCCTTTTGGGAAGTTGGTTTAAGGCGAAGAATTGGTCAACAATAATTCCATAACCGGCACGCGCATCTAAGGCGCCAAAAGGGGTCGGAGCGTCTGAGCGGGGCGAGGATAACAATACGCGCGCTAGCTTATAACTAAAAGTCGTAAGCGACAAAATGGTTTTGTAATTTTAATATTTAGAAATGATAATTTAATAAAAATTCCTACTACCATTTTAAAGAGTATGTATATACTCAACTGCTAAAAAAGTTAAGAGGCTTAAATCGGTCCCGTTTGCCCATAATATGTGAATCTCTTTTTAAAAAGAGGTATGTTTGATATATTTTTCTCTGTTATAAAAGTTACCTAATCATGTTTCTACAACTAACAAAATAAGGCTTATATCATGAACTTTCAGGTAACCAAGTTGTATTTTGATCCGTTTTGTATTTACTGAGAAAAATTGACATCCTTGGCGCCAAAAATTCCAATTCGTCCTCTTAAATGTGCGGTGTTCCGAACAAACTTCTTTGATCAGTGTGATTAGGTATTTGATCGAAATATGTAGGGAATCAAATTTAAAAATTATTAATCGCTTGTAAATAATATGCATCTACTGAACAAGCAAAATATAAATATAAGAATTCGTCGAAAGAAAAGTTCGATTGGTAGCGGGAAATTCAAAATAAAATGATTTTTTGGATGTTCTACCTAAGTTTTTTACCTATTATAGGTTTACATTTGAAATGTAAGAACTTTTGAGAGTGACACAAGATCATCAGCAAATACTTTGATAGCTATATTATTACCGCGTTCGATAAGATCACGCCTGATATCAAATGTCAACGAAACCATTTTATATGCAATGTCCGCTCCCAATCAAAGCATTCACCTTGATATAAATACAAATATAATACCTAAATGGAAATGATACAATCAATACAGACCTTTCAGTCTCCCTAGCAACCCCCTGAGCCCAGCCAGAGCTAATTCCGGGAACTACAGATATCCTATATGTAGAATATGAGCAAATAACAACCGCGCTTGCGCGTTGCAGCTTGCACCTTGCAGGCCCATCTAGGCGAGTAGTTATATATCCTTGTGTCGGCGGACGCTCGTTTGCCGGACAATAATATTAATTGCCATACTGCTTTGAATATTATCAAGATTCAGTTCGAAGGTAAATTTTGATGTTATTGTTAGTAAAACTTTGTTGTTTGTTTGTTTGTAATGCTAAATGTTGGGTATTTTGTTTTTTCGGAAGTTTTTTTTTTAAAATTGCGTCGTATTTTTGAAATGGTTCTAATTAACAAAGGGCCGACTTTTGAGCTGTATGCTATTGAAATATTGTCAAAATTTAAGTCTAAGACTCTCAATAAGAGTTCTGTACTTAATTTTTAATCAAGAATTTAATGCGCGCCTTTTTTACCATGAGCGCGACGCAAAAAGGGGTGTTATGACTTTGACCGCTGTGTATGTCTGGGGCGCCGTAGCTCTTAAACAACTGAGCTGATTTGAATGCTGTTTTTCTAGTTGAAAGCTGGTTTTCCAGCGGTAGTTCTGAGACACGTTTCATCAAAATCGGCTCAGCCATTTTTAAGTTATGAGCAGTTTTGTCCAACAGCGGGAAGGATCTCAGACAAAAACCAGCACCTTTTAAATGGTTGACTTATGCGACGAAAAATTTTGAAATTATTAGGGTGCGTCCACATCTGGCGAATGCGCAGCTCGCGAGCAGTTTCAGTTTCTTAAGTTTGACTTTCTCGATGCGAAAATTATCATACCATTGAATCACGTAGCACTAATCTTAGAATTGTTAATTTAATAAAGACTGTCATCGGTACTTGGTCGTATTACACTCGCGCTCACTTTTGCGAGTCATCATCCTCCGAGCCTTTTTCCCAACTATTTTGGGGTCGGCTTCCAGTCTAACCGGATGTAGCTGAGTACAGTCTCACTGTATAAAACATTATTATCTGGCAAAATGAATGAAGATGTAAATCAATGTGATGTAGTGCCATACGACTCTACTCTTTGCTTCATTAGAGTTATAATTACGTATCGAGCACGTTAGTTTGTCTAAGGTTTGCTGTTAGAGAACCCAACTTTGGGTTAAGCTCGCCTTTGTACATGACTTATCTTCTGTATTATGTTTGTTTACAAAATTTTTGTGTACATTAAAGAATAATAATTTGCGCTAAAGAGCCAAACCAAACCATTGCCATGACTGCACGCAATAAAAAAACGCGAGCGAGCGCAGCATTCGCGGCACATTCGCCGATGTGGACGCACCCTTATATACTTAGGCTCAAGCATACCGATAACACAAGGGTCCGTTTTTCTTTACCATGAAATCTCATGGTAAATAAACAGTTGTTTTGAGAAAACTGACGCTTATATTATCGGCGAACTTGGGCCCTATATAGGTCCTTATTTTTTTTGTTTAATATAGATTGGCGCAATACTGATACAATACTGTTAAAATGGGAGACGTAATTTGCGACGCGGCTTTGTGTAAGTACTTATTTTTTGTTTAATATAGACTTTGCACTCTACAATATCATCATCATTAATTTAAGAGCCCAGCTCTTGTCGGTGCAGCTCCTTCCATCAAGCCTATCTAGCGCCAACTCCTGAACTTGCTTATAAGTCACAACATTCACCTTCTCTTTAAAAAAAAACGGGGTAAAACGGGACCCTATTGTTTTCGCCCCTCTGTCCGTCCGTCCGTCCGTCCATCCGCCCGTCTGTCACCAGGCTGTATCTCATGAACCGTGATAGTTAGAGAGCTGAAATTTTCAGAGATGATGTATTTCTGTTGCCACTATAACGATAAATACTGAAAACTAGAATTAAATACATATTTTGGGGGCCCATACAATACAAGGGTGATTTTTTTGTCCATTTTATAAATTATGGTAAGGAACCCTTCGTGCGCGAGTCCGACTCGCACTTGGCCGGTTTTATTTTTTTAAGTTTGTTACTGCTTGTACACAGAGTTGTGATGCGACTTTCGCTGGACTTTCGCACATTGTCTTATTTAACGTAGTGGGCATGCAGTGTAGATAGCACAACCCTAATTTACTTGTGGTATCAAACTTCTTTCACGATCTCCTTCTTCTTCTTCCTGCCCTATTCCCAAGTAATTTGGTGGCCAATATGTATTTTTCTTCCATTTCTCTAAGTCAGATGTCAAACTAACATCCGTCATCTATTTCTTTCTTATTCATGTCCTCTTTCAGGCAATCAATCCGTATTTTCCTCGGTCTACCTCCGCCTCTCCATCCTTCCACATTCATACATAACACACTCTTTGTAGCATGGGGTCCTTATTTCACGATCTATTGTCGTTAAAGATGACCAAAATGTACTCCCTGTCTTATGTACTCCCCTTTTTATTACTCCCTAGTGTACCTACACCTTAATATACCACTTATAGATCTGCCTGAATTTATTATGTAGGTACTCCCCTTAAGTAGATACTCTCCAACTTATATCTCTGCTCTCTTACCTATATACTTTGATTATATTCCCCGTATGCAATCCAATAATTCCTTACGTACTACCTTCCTTGTATACTCCCTTATGATCTACCCATCTCCCTTATGTGCTGCTGATTTTCTTATGTACTCCCCAACTGATATCTCTACTCTCTTATATGCTACTTTTTAGTATTGTATTTTTTTGCGGAACCCATTTATTCAAAGACGTAACTGTAGGTCTCAAACAGAATGATGTTCTGTGGTCGGCGGCTTACGGTTACATAAAAATCGGTCCGTTGCGCTAACATGTGTAGGTTTTCCCATGGTTAACCCCGTGAAAATCACTTAATATAATATTTTATCGTCAAGCTTATAAAGTATGTATACTTAGTACCTATGTTGTTGTTGAACATCCTTGTTACGGGTAGTCAGAAGCCAGTAAGTCTGACACCAGTCTAACCAAGGGGTATCGGGTTGCCCGGGTAACTGGGTTGAGGGGGTCAGATAGGCAGTCGCTTCTTGTAAAGCACTGGTACTCAGCTACATCCGGTTAGACTGGAAGCCGAACCCAACATAGTTGGGAAAAAGGCTCAGAGGATAATGATGAGGATGATGACTTAGTAGGTACCTACCATATGTACTTTTTCGTGCCGTATCTTCTTGCTAGAAAAGCTAGTTGTGTTCCCATCTGCGATTGTTCAACTGATTTCTACCTTTTACTTTGTTAGTTAATTTTTTCATGCAATAATCGGATTCATTGTTTTGAAATAATATTTTTGCTTCTCACTCCTTCGATTTACATACTTAGGTACGATTCAATGAAAAAGTGCCTTAGAATGGCCGCCAAGAAATGGCGGCAAAGTGCACAGAATAAAAATAATAAGATTATTTACAGCACGTCTCTCAAGTACCTTGTAGGTGCCTTAAAAATACTTGAATATCTTGCTGGTAAAATGTTATAGTAGATTTTTAAGGGATTAAATGGTTAATTATATCAGATCGCAATGAGTTATATGTATAGTATCGACCATTTCTGAAGAGTAAAATATTAAACCGTGGCCTTATTAATAGGTAATTAATTTAAAAGCTATCTCTTCTCGCTGCAACGCCCTTTGATAAAATCATACTGTATTACTGTATTGTACGTGCATTCTATAAATATAACTTATTCGTTAGTAACCTATAGTCATAATCGATATCGATTCAACATCCATACAACTACACTGCGTCAAGCACTAACAGGCAACGCCGGCCGCCATCTTAGTTCGACATTGTTGATTTCAATACCAAATCAAATGTGTTTCAATTTCAACTTATTAAAGTGATTTATTATGAGGACTTAAGTTTTTTATTATTTAATAGCGCTATTACGTAAAATGGAGGAGGAATACATAGACACTCAGGACTCAGCCGTAAATGAAGTGGTAAATCGTAGCAATGAAGTGAGTGAACATTTGGTGGACAGTACGAAGGAATTTGGTGATGTAGTGGGCTACGACGAGGGTTACGACGACGAGGACGGCGGCAACAGCTTCCGAGGAGGCCGGGGGCGCGGGAACTTCAGGTACAAACTCACATTTCAACAAAAATATATGTCATGTATTTTGTCGATAATCAGGCAAATTAGCTGTATTTTTATAGTTTTTAGCAGTAATTTAACATCATTATAACTATTAGAGGCTACCGCAAGCGTTTTCCTTTACTCTTTCAAGCTGCATGCATGTTAAAATTGATATTATATATGAGAAAACCTTGAGTGCTATGTCAATAGAAGGCTGGCGTTTTTAACGTAAAATCATGCTAGAGCGCAGCTAGCGGGGTCATTTGAGCAATATTTGTAAAGCTATTATCTTTTCTGACTCTTCAAACCCCTATTTAGACCCCTAGAATTAAGTATTCAAGTATGATTTTGATATTACCAACCCGCATTGAGTAAGCATGGTGATAAACGCTCAATTCTTCACTGTGTGAGAAGAGGCATGTGCCCAGCAGTGGGACGATGAAAAGACTAATGATGATGATGTATTTACAGCCATAGATATATCTTGTATCCTCTTTTCCGCCTCGCTCCTGCATGTCTGTGTTATACCATAGTGTAAATTTGATGCTATCAGTATAAAGGAGATTGCCACGGGGCAGGTCCCTTTTGTGGTATCGTGTGCCTGAATGGAATAATAACCTAAAAATATTGTTTATTTTTTTGTTTCCAAATTATTTTTTATACAATTTCTTTCACCCTGGGAATAAAGTTAAAATTAATTAATAGTTAAACATTACGTCGACATCCGTTTGATTGGTAAACAAAAAAAAGTTGCCAGATATCAAATAACTATTGAAAATTACGTATTTTAATCAATAGAGTAATCGATATCAAAACAAAACAGTTATTAAAAATAAAAAAATACAATTATTTTTAATTATTATTCTAACTATATTCATGATAAGTCTATATTGTTGAACAGATAAGATAAGATAGATAAGATAAGAGCGATTTTAAATTAAAATAAAAGCCTTACGTAATTTAAAAACTTAAATCGATTTATTAATGATTAAATATAATTGCTCTGGCAACATTTACTTGCGCATGTCACATCACTTTGACGTTCGTTCGTTGTGTGTTCGTGATTGCTTTGTATAATACGTTGAGTTTTGAATTCCGTATTTACTTAGTTATTATTTACGATACGTGCCTTTCTGCTACCACCGAGTTGAGCTAATAAGTTCCTCGCGTACTTACTTTATGTTTTGTGAGATAATTGACTCCTCTTTGTGAGATATTGACTCTAAGTGCTTGACTCTTGTTTGTGCTGTTCTTTGTGAGATAAAGTGCTATTCTTGGAGAACAATTTGACTCTTAGTGAAATCCTTGTGTGATATTGAACTCCCGAACTGTTTTTGTCAGAACTATGTCTACCCCAGCCAGAAGTCGGGCACACCGCCTGTCTTACCGACGCTGTATTAACTGTTCCCTTTTACTAGCGTCTAATTTACGCCGGTATACAGTTGAGGAGTTGAACGAGCAAATGACAGTTCTTCTACGAACTTGGACAACGCCTACACCTGTAAGTTATCGTGTGCATAAACAATAATAATTATTGTGGACAATATAAATATAGTGGTTAAATGCATTATGCAAACTCAAAATAACATTTGATTAGAGTAAACTTAGCACTGTAAACTTAGTTCTTTATGAGAGTTTATGTATTTACAAGTTTAAGCAGTTATAAATATAGAATAGTATAGAATATAATCTTTTCCAGGTAACGTCAGATGATATCCTATGTATTGAATGTTATTTGCTGTTGCAAGAAAGGATATTGTCAAATATAACTGGATCCCACGAGGATATATCACCTGCATATGGTCACTTAAATGTTTGTTATGGATGTGGTATCTCTGTTGCAAGTCGGAGAACCCACAGAGTTGAGTTAGACTGTCCACAACGTAGCATGATTTTAAGATGGACTTTAGCACATCTGGTGAGTATTATTTAATAACATTCTGTATCATCACGCCTATAATCCCCAATCACAAGCGTGACGACGATTAGGCAGAGGTGTACCTAACAGTACACAATACATTTTGTCAGTTATGTTCTAAGTAATAACGGTGAGACCATGCAATCAACCAGGCACAAACCCAGTATTCCAGGCTCTTCTGGTTACTACTCATGAAATCTTAATGGAAATACCCAGAAACCCAATCCTGGAACTGAACCTGAGATCTCATACCCTGCAATTGTGTTTAACATTTTCTAAATAATGTTTCAGAAAAAATGCTGCATAGTTTATTTCTAATTGATGCTATTTTTATTCATATGCTTGCACAATAACAATATAGGGTTTGGTACCTATTCTGATATTCACTAATACCAACTATTTCATTTTAGGTTCCACATTTACAAAAAGTGTGCATTCCTTGCTGGTTAGCAGCAACTCGGGAGACGAGACGTTTGGAGGTTCAAGATTCAAACAGACCTGCAAGGGTCATGGATGCAGCTCTATCTTCATTAGAAGACCCCGAGATACCTGAACCACCTCCAATGCCAGCTCCAACATCTCAACCACAACAAGCATTACGAGTTCAATCTAAGATTAACTCACAAAAGTATAAACGAGTTGCTGCAGCTTCTCGTCACTGTATGTTTGTAGGCTGTGATAATGATGAACGTCTTTTAGTACCTATGACTATAAAGGAACTGTTGTTATTGCAGTACAATATATATATACCTTTAAATGCTAGAATCTGTCATCACCATTTATATAGCAATCAGTGGGATGAACTGACTACCAACCTAAATGACTTTACTAGCTTTCAAGTTGATGATATATTTTCCATACTGGAAAGAGCTTCTCAAAGAAGTTTAGATTTTAATAATATTGCAGCAATGGATGCACATTTACGCCATTATTGGCTGGGACTTACAGAGATGCAGTTTAATGAAATATTAAATAGCCTTCCTACTTTACATAATAAGGTTAGAAATCCTAGCCTTGCATTAAGCACATTTCTTGTTAAACTTAGGACAGGGGACAGCAACCAAAGACTGGCAACTCTTTTTCAATTGCCACGATCTACATTAGAAAAAAAAATGAACATTGTTAGGGAATGTTTAAAAGAACATTTTGTACCAATGCATTTGGGAGTTAATCACACTAATATACAAAATGTGGCCTCACGTAACAGGACTATTCCTGAAGGTCTATTCGGAGACAGTAGCATGGCTCCAGATTCTAAACCTGCTATTGTCATATGTGATGGTACATATGTTTATGTACAGAGTAGTAGTAACTACAAATATCAGAAACAGACATATAGTCTACACAAATATAATAATTTGGTTAAACCCTTTTTAATCACATGTTGTGATGGATATATTTTAGAGTGCATTGGACCATATGAAGCAACAAAAAATGACTCGACAATCATGAGTGATCTATTTCGTAATGAAAGTGGTCCAATGCGCTCATTTTTTAGACAGGGGGATGTCTTTATATTGGATAGGGGATTTAGAGACGTGATCCCTGAACTCCAAAGCTATAATTATAAAACATACATGCCTGAGTCATTATTGGAAGGTGAATTTCAATTGACCACTGACCAAGCAAACAAGTCTAGGTGTGTGACTATGTGTAGATGGGTAGTTGAAATTGTAAATGGTCGCATCAAAAGAGACTACAAACTGTTTCGACAAGAATATTTTAACAGAGCATCAACACACCTTATGGATGATTTTAAAATTGTTTGTGCCCTTTTGAATAAATTCCACCCAACAATTGAAGATAGACCTGACGCTGCAGAGTATGTGCAAATTGCTCAGGCGAGATTAAACAGTAGTAATTATTTGGGGGAATTTATTCGAAGGGATAACATCAATAGGAGACGTACGGTTTTCCAAAACATAGACAGCAATGCTCCCCATTTAGATCATTTTCCAAGATTAACTTTAGATGATTTAAGAAGATTTGCATTGGGATCTTACCAATTAAAACAGGCTAGATCCTATTATGGGGAGCACATAAGAAGTAATGGTACTTATAATGTTGAAGTAAGCAATGATGTCTTGGAAGAGGATTTGCCCTTAATATTGGGTCAAAATAATTATTTAATTAGGACTAGAATTAAGTCCCGCCATGTGAGCCATAAAACATATTACTCTTATTTGTTGATAAGTAGAGATGAAGATCGGGCAAATTCTTTAGAAAGTATCATTGCTTACTATTGTAACTGTCTAGTGGGTAACCGTACGGTAGGGTGTTGTGCTCATACTATGACAGTATTGTGGTATTTAAGCTGGGGCCGCTTCAACAATGTGAGTGCTCCAGCTCAATCTTTGGACGAAATATTTTATGAAGAATAAATAGTTTATTCATGTTTTGTTTTTTTTTTATTTCCCTTGCTATTACTAAAATAATAATAACTATCAATAACGGTAATTATGAGTCTATACTAATATTATAAAGAGGAAAGATTTGATTAGGTAGGCTATAATTTATCCGGGTATGGAAAGGTGTTCCCGGGGACGCGGGTGTAACCGCGGGAAACACATAATAACAATTCCATTACTTTATGCATAAATAGAGACATAATTCCATGGTACTGCTATTTACAGTACATATTTCTATGCTCATAGTGATCTATAGTCCATGTCAATTTCTAATTATAACCTATATTCTTAAAACAGAAAAATAATGATATCTCTTGAACCAGGGTGAATAAATGAAAAAAGGTTTCTGATTATGAAAATGCAATGTTTTTCCTATTAGTTAAAATAAAAATCTTCAGGGCACAAACATTTTTCACTGGGACCCAACTTCCCTTACAAAACGGGCAATCTCCTTTATGTTTTATGCATGTCTACTGGCATACTTTTATTGTTGGTGAGTATAATATGATGTTTGCGCTATATTTTACCTATTTTGACACGCTTAAAATAACTGGACAGATTCTTACTGTAACATTTATAAAAAATTGTTTACCGTCATGTCAATGTACTAACAACATAAAACATTCTATGGATACCGTATTTTTATTAAATATTTCATTAATGTTCTGTATTTGTGTTGCTTGCTCGCACCACTTACTCCTAGTATTCTGCACAACAATTAGGCGAGTTTTACGATCAAACTGATCAGTAGCGCTGACAGCTAGGGGTGTTTGTCTTAACATCCTCTGCACTGATAAAAAATTCATTGTATAATGTCATGCACATATTTACCGGTTGAGGGCACTGATGGTCAGCCTGACTGAAAATTGGCCATATTAATATTCACCAGGTAACTTAAATAACCAGCTTTTTAACACTCAAAGTTTTGCTATTCACCTGCATGGCACTTCAAATTTAATCTTCTCAGCCCATGTAATACAGTTTATAAAAAAGAAAAGACTATAATGTTATTCCATCTGCGTTCTCTTCATACATACTTTGCTTTCAGAACCACTAGTTTGGTCTAAAGTTAACTGACCTGTGTTTTTTAATATTCTAAAGTCATAACTTGCCAATTTTGGACAAGCAAACCTTCGCCACAAGTTGTGTACAAACAGAGATGCTCATACCCGTCTTTAACATAATAATTTATTGAGTCCATAGCAGTTTTGCTTTGAGTAGACAATTTTTCTTCTCATAAATGTGCTGTGCAATTAAAGAGCCTATGTTCTTGTTTCAATAGGTCACTTCGGTACTTCAGTATCAAGAAATGTAACCATCCCATCCGACAGCGGCTAAAACTTATCATGTGTGCCGAGAGCTTAACACTGAAATGTTCCAAAATAATATATTGAAGCTTCTCACAGCACTATTCAAACATATCTTTATATGATTTTTGAAATGTTGGCCCAGGTAGTGCAATGGTCACTATGCTGAACTGCTTCTGGGTTTGAGTCCCATATGATGAGCTTATTTGTTGGCTGTGTGTTTTGGTGTTATGTTGTTTGTTATTTGTGTTAGCACCCAGAAAACAAACTAATCAATAGCTTGCTTTTGGTTAACTGAGGTTGTATGAAAGGTGTCCCAATATTATTATTTGTACCTAAATAGACATATTTATTCAAATAGTCTCATTAAAGAATGGAATGTAAAAGCTTTTTAGTAAATGCTGTGGGTTATTTTAAAATAAACGTTTTGTTTACCAAGCTTACAGCTAATGTAATGCTAATGTATTGTGTATGTAAATATGTTTTCAATGCTGTCTCCAACATATCTAATATGAATTATTTCGAAACAGAAGCAGAGGCCGCGGCCCGCCTCCTGGCTGGATGAATGGGCCTCCTATGAGGTTCAGGGGACGAGGCTACGGTCCAGGAGGTCCACCGATGCGAGGTCGAGGCTTTTTCCGCGGACGAGGGGGCCCACGAGGCTTTGGGCCGAACAACGGGCCTAACTTTGACAATAACTGGGGTCCTATGGGGCCGCCACCGCCTGGGATGATGGGTGGGCCGCCGCCCGGTATGATGGGAGGGCCTCCGCCGTTTGGGCCTCCTCCTGGCATGATGCCGCCGGGTGGACCGATGGGCCCGCCTCCTAATATGATGGGGCAGCCCCCGCCGTTCGGTGGGCCCCCTGGTATGCCACCACCAAATATGGTAAGTTTTATACTGTAAATAGGTATTCAAATCCAAAATTCTTTGTTTCGTTGAAGTCGTTTTCTTACTAAATTGCCTTTACCTGTAGATTCAATGTTTATGTTTGCTCCATAACCATTTTTAGTGTTCGTAAAATGTTAAGTTAAGTGAAATATGTAGTAGCAGCATCCAGCCTTTTTAACCCTGATCTTGGGGGCACTGCTTCTTCGATAAAAAAAACTAACATTAAAAAAAATATTTAGCTATATAATGTAGATAAAAATATAATATAGATGAAATTAAACTTTTATTCCCCCTCACAGCCAGCACCGGAACTGTGGGTGGAAACCAAGTCAGAGGAAGGCAAGCCTTACTACTACCACTCGAGGACCCGGGAGACCACGTGGACGCGGCCTCAGGAGGGACCCACGTGTAAAGTCATCTCGCAGTCGGATATGGAAGCTATGATCGCTTCAGGTATGGATTTATTTATTGACTTGATGTGATTTCCCGCACCTGAGTAAATATAGTCTATAGATGTTACTCGGGGATAATATAGCTTCACAACCAGAACTTACAGAATGTTTCAAATTGGTACTGAACCAATTTGTTTTTGTTTTTGAGTTTATTAATTTCAAGGATAATATTTGTATATACTAGTGATTTAGATCTTCCTGTGTTAGGATAAAAAGTAGCCTAAGTCATAACTTATAACCTATTTAGCTATGCGCCAATGAAAGTATCGAAGGCCGTTCAGCTATTTTAGGGATTACTTAGTAAAACAGACAGGCAAAAGCAAAAAAAGGGTAAATGTCCAGTGCCCAACCATATGCATTTATTGCAAAGCGTTTATCCATGCATTATGTTGCAAAGAGACAACTTACACAGACTCCTTATAAAATTCGATCAAATCCAATTTTATATTAGAGAAATCTCTTCAATTATATTTTGTATAGATATGTAGTTGCCAATGACTTCTATTTCTTAATAAAATACCAACAAATAACCAAACCAACTATTTCAGGAGGCCCAATGGCCATGTCGGGGCCCCAAAACGTGGGCATGTCGGGCCCCATGGGCGGGCCGATGTCGGGCCCCATGGGCATGATGGGTAACGGCGTGATGAACAACGTGATGCCGCCCGGGGTGCACTCGGCGCCTCCCACTGGGAACGTCCCGCCTTTTATGACCCAGCCGCCACCATGGGTTAAGGATGGAGGTGAGATTCATATTGTAACTATATTATTCATAATGGGTGTCGTAGAACACTTTCTACGACCCAATTTAGAGATGGAAAGTCGTGGTGGCCTAGTGGGCAAAGAACCAACCTCTTGAGTATGAGGGCGCGGGTTCGATTCCAGGTCAGGCAAGTACCAATGCAACTTTTCTAAGTTTGTATTTACTTTCTAGGTATATCTTAGACACCAATGACTGTGTTTCGGATGGCACGGTAAACTGTAGGTCCCGGCTGTCATTGAACATCCTTGGCAGTCGTTATGGGTAGTCAGAAGCCAGTAAGTCTGACACCAGTCTAACCAAGGGGTATCGGGTTGCCCGGGTAACTGGGTTGAGGAGGTCAGATAGGCAGTCGCTTCTTGTAAAGCACTGGTACTCAGCTACATCCGGTTAGACTGGAAGCCGACCCCAACATAGTTGGGAAAAGGCTCGGAGGAGGATGAGAAAGTGTTCTACAAGAGAATAACGTCTAGTGATATAATTGGCCTAAGTAGTTGGCTGATTTAGAGAGAGAGAAGCCGCCGTGGCCGACAATCAGTCTGAGCGCCTTTATATATCTAGAAGACTTCTAAATTCGCGAAAGGCGGATTGGCGATATTCGACGTGGGAGTCCAGACTTCATCAAGATTGATTGATTGATTCAGACTTCCTCGTGATGTTTTTATTAGGCCCAAGTTCAGTGACAATATAAACGTCAGTTCTCAACTGTTTTCAATTTTCAAAGTAAACACTTATTTATGTTCAATGAAAAACAGATGTTTATGTTTTTGATTAAAATGTGTTTTGAATGGGCATATAACTTAGGTTGTGTTTTAACTGAAATTAAACCTGCACTCGTACTTGAGATGCTTGTGCTTTAATCACTAGGCTGTGTAGTGTGTATCAATTGATTTATGATTTTATTCCGTAGCTGCCAAAGACAAGGAAGAGGGTAGTCCCACAGAGAATGACGAGATGCCTCCCGGAGAGACTGCACCTATTGCACAAACAGCCAATGGTAAGATTTATATTATATAAATTCGGTTGATTATATGTACTACATTTGGTTAGG
This sequence comes from Helicoverpa zea x Helicoverpa armigera, assembly GCA_033682625.1. Taxonomy (NCBI): domain Eukaryota; kingdom Metazoa; phylum Arthropoda; class Insecta; order Lepidoptera; family Noctuidae; genus Helicoverpa; species Helicoverpa zea x Helicoverpa armigera. Next base: position 5,572,347 of record JAWIIS010000031.1, read on the forward strand.
CATTTAGTCAAAAATGTTGAAATGACTTTATTTAGAAGCAGAGTTCAGAAATAAAACGTAGCTAAAATTCATGTAAATATGATTAAGATTTAAGCATACATAGGGACATAGAAAGCGACTTTGTTTTATATTATGTAGTGATACATAGATCTTGTATGAAGTCTGTATGCCAGACTGCCAAACTAAGGGTCCCGGGTTCGATTCCCAGTATTGACAATATTTCATTGTCTTTTTGTCATTGTCTGAGTGTCATATCATAAAGATATGCCTGTTTGTTCCCTGCAGGTCCGGCCCCGGGCGCCGCCCCCGGCTCGTTCGGGTACTACGGCGGCGGCTGGCCCGCGTGGGGCAGCTGGCCGCCGCCGCTCGTGCCGCCCGGCATACAGGCTGACTCTGGTAAGTGTACTCTTTGTAGCAGGACTAACTTCCTGCACTCGGATAACGTAATGTAATAAATATGTTGTCAAACAGTCAGATTTTTGTAGATCGTCTCTGAGACTAGCGCATTCAAACGAAACTCAATAATAAAAAGCTATAAAAAATTTCAAAACCAAACTGATTACCAACTCTTTATAGACTGCCAAGATAGACTCGTCTCTTTTCAAATTTTCAAAACCACAATGGTAGCAACTTATTGCAGCTGGTACCAACTTAGAAGAAATTCTCTATCAACAGATCTATCGGCTAGAATTTTGACATTAGCTTAATAAACAAATTAGCTTCGCCAATGTCAAATTCAATCTCTAATCTAAAAACAACAGATGGATTGGTTATTGAAATCCGCAGCACATGTATTTTTACATGAAATAGGACAACCATTCTGATGCACACATTTAATCCCAGTTTTATTTAATTTTTACCCGACTGCCAAAGAAGGAGGGTAATGTTTTTTATGTTAATAATCAGTCTATATTAAACTTAATACTTTTCTTGTAGCAGCAGCGAGTCAGGCGAACTCTGGCGCTCGTCCGACCAGCCCGTCGTCCGAGCCGACTGTCATCTCCGACTCGCCCACTCCTACGCCGAAGAAGGAAGAACTTGTGAGTATATGTTACTAGCTGTTTTTCGAAACCTTCTTCCCGTATTCGGATAAAATATAGCTTAAGTTACTATACTTAAGTAGTATAGATATTTCTCATGAGCGATACTAGTGTGTGTTTTTGCACATAGTATTTATTGCGGTGAAGGGCGTTTTGGGGACTGTCTTTTGTAAAATTGACATTCAAAAAGTGCTGATTTTCAGCCAACTTTAAATAAATTTGTTTTAATCTTATGTTTTATATTATCATCACAAATTCCTCATGTATTTTTTTTTATCCCTCCTTTCACACTGGCGGATTTTCTGTTCGTTTTTTTCGAGCGACAACGGTCAACTCGCGCATGTGTGTTTGAAATCCATACCGGCAAGAAATATTGCGCTTATATTCTCGGTTTTATTAGAAAATCCTTCAGTGTGTCAATAGGTGATGTCCTAAAAAAATACTTGACCTGTTTGTCCCCCAGGTGATAACCCCCGAGCTGATAGCGGCAGCAGCGGAGTGGACGACGCACCGGGCGCCGGACGGACGCCCCTACTACTACCACGCCGCCAAGCAGGAGAGCGTCTGGGAGAAGCCTAAACCTATGAAGGAGCTCGAAGGTACATAATAAATTAATTATTATTTTTATGGCCTAGTGGGTAAAGAACCAACCTCTCAAGTACGAGGGCGGGAGTTCGATCCCACGTCAGGCAAGTACCAATGCAACTTTTCTAAGTTTGCATGTACTTTCTAAGTAAGCATATCTTAGACACCAATGACTGATAAAAAAGGTGAAGGAAAACATCTTGAGGAAACCTGGACTGTATAGTCTGAAATCAGCAACCCGCATTGAACAAGCGTGGTGATTAACGCTCAATCCTTCTCCGTGTGAGAGGAGGCCGCAGCCCAGCAGTGGGACGATAACAAGGCTGTAACTATATAGCCTATGATGTCACACTGATGGGCAAAGACCTCCCCACTTCGTCTCCATACCTGTCGATCCTTTGATTGTTCCCACCAATCAGGGTTGTAAGCGTCCAAGTCGTCCTACCATGTTTTCTGGGGCCCCGGAAACCTTTTTGAACCATTTTTGGGAAGTTGTTTAAAAAATGTTATAAGATACTTGCCAGTTTCACGAGGTAAATGCTTCTTGAATATGGTCAAAAGTAGCATTTATTCCTTTACAAAATAATCCTGTATTATTCTGATGACATAATTATAAACTGAATTGAAAAGTTTCGTCAAAATCCATTTACGACTGTAAGCGTGGAAGAGGAACAAAAGTCCATAATACATACCTTTCGCGTTTACTATATATTTAAGTAGGATTATATTTATTTTTTTATATTTATTTACAGAATTACGAGCCAAAATCGCTATTGAGAAAGGCGAACCCGTTGAGAAGAAAAATGACAAGAAAATGGAAATTGACGATAGCAAGATAGAAGGTGAGATACTATCATACTAATCTATATGTAAGCAGTTTCCTGCGGTACTTCTGAACGAATTAAATAGTCTTTGATGTTTTTTAAATCTTGAGTTTAGACTATCTGTGTACCTTGAAATCAGTTAATAAATATCATTTTTTTTTATATTAGAGAAACATTAGACTGGAATGAACTTTCGGAGTGAAACAAAATCTTGATATACGACTTAGAAGTATATTATTATTGCGAACGATAACATCAACCCTTATGGGTATCTGATGTTAACTTTCCCTCTAACCATTGAAGTACATAACTTAGATAAAATTTCAAAAAATACATATACAACGCAGTGTAAACTCAATACAACGACAATGAAAGGACTAAGCATTTTATAGCGTAATAAACAGTTGGCGTTAAATGGACAGAGTGTAGTAGGTAGTGTATGGGAAACAAGCTAAACCAACTAAAGCCAAGATTTCGACACTTTAGGGAGTTTTTTATTAAATCGAGGGACTAGCCGTGGGACGCCGGCTTAGAATTGCGCTCCCCCCAAATCATCCCGTGGGTGTCGTAAGAGGCGACTTAGGGACAAACCGGAGGTCGGGCAGCAGCGTCCTCCGCGTACTGCATACCCTCACTGCGATCGCCAACCCGCCTGCCAAGCGTGGCGATTAAAGGCAATTACCCCCCAATGAGAAGCACAGAAACCAGGCCCCCAGTCCCCGGCAGCTCCGCTATCCCTGGCGCGGGTAGCGGTCAAGGTAACGGCGGAGCAGGGGGTGCTAAGAATCTCCGGAAGAGATCCGGCTACCCACCCCCACGACGACTGGCCCTGGTAACACACAACATACGCACATTGAGGACTGACGAAAAGATCTGCGAGCTGGAAGAGGAGTTGAGCAAGTTACATTGGAACATTATAGGGTTATGCGAAGTCCGTAGAGAGGGAGAGGACACCGTAACCCTGAAGTCTGGTAACTTGCTCTACTACCGGGAGGGCGACCAAAAGTCCCAAGGTGGTGTCGGGTTTCTCGTTCACAAGTCCCTCGTAAACAACATAACAACCATCGACAGTGTGTCGAACAGGGTGATATACCTAATACTCAGAATATCCGAAAGATATTCGCTGAAGGTCATTCAGGTATACGCACCGACCTCGTCACACTCCGATGATGAGGTGGAGACCATGTATGAGGACGTAAGTAGGGCCATACATAGTTCCAAAACCCACTTCACTGTTGTTATGGGGGATTTTAACGCTAGGTTGGGCAAGAAAAGCGGTGATGAGTTGAGAGTGGGGCAATTTGGATATGGGCAACGGAACCCTAGGGGACAGAGGCTGGCTGACTTTCTGGAGAAAGAGGAACTCTTCATGATGAACTCTTTCTTCCAGAAGCCGCCTCACAGGAAATGGACCTGGTTGAGTCCCGATGGTTTCACGAGAAACGAGATAGACTTCTTCATGACCGACAAGAGACGGATATTCAGTGATGTCTCTGTGATCAACAGGGTAAAAACCGGAAGCGATCACCGAATCGTAAGAGCCTCACTGAATATCAATGTTAAACTTGAAAGGTCCAGTCTGATGAAGTCTACGCTCCGACCTACTCGGTTCCATATTCAAAACCCGGAAAGCTTTCAACTCGAGCTCTCTAATCGCTTTGCTTGCCTTGAGAACTTAGTGTCAGTGGACGAGATCAACGACGGACTAGTGGAAACTGTCCGCACGGTAGGATCTAAGTTTTTTAGACCCTGCCGTAAAAATAGACCTCAAAAACTAACCGAGCAAACCTTAAACCTCATGGCTGAACGACGCTTGCTACAGTTGCAGTCTTCCCATGATGCGAAGTCATATAGGCAGCTCAATAGACGAATATCCAAGTCCTTGCGACACGATCTGCGTCTCTTTAATACGAATCGTGTTAAAGAGACCATACAGCGAAACCAAGGCTCCAAAGTGTTCGCAAAGGACAAGTCTATTGGGCAAAGCCAGATGACTAAGCTGAAACGGGAGGATGGCAGCATAGCGTCGACCAAGGCAGAGGTTTTAGGCGAGATCGAGAGGTTCTATGGACAGTTATACACTTCGGTCGCAAAGTCCGTTGACAGCTTGGCAGGAGATCCAAGAGCCAAGCTGTCCCGACATTATACCGAAGATATCCCGGACATCAGTCTGTACGAGATTAGGATGGCCCTGAAGCAGCTTAAGAACAACAAGGCGCAGGGTGAGGACGGAATCACTTCAGAGTTTCTGAGAGCGGGTGGAACACCGGTACTTAAAGTCCTCCAGAAGCTCTTTAACTCCGTCCTGTCCGAGGGCAAAACGCCTGAAGCATGGAGCAGGGGTGTGGTGGTGTTGTTCTTCAAAAAAGGTGACAACAGCCTATTGAAGAACTACAGACCCATCACACTTCTAAGCCATGTTTATAAGCTGTTTTCAAGGGTTATCACGAACCGTCTCGAGCACAGGCTTGATGACTTCCAGCCTCCCGAACAAGCCGGTTTCCGAAGAGGCTTTTGTACCATAGACCACATCCATACGCTGCGGCAAGTTATACAGAAGACCGAGGAGTATAACTTGCCATTATGCTTAGCGTTTGTGGACTATGAGAAAGCCTTCGATTCGGTGGAAACATGGGCGGTACTTGAGTCACTCCAACGATGCCATATTGACTATCGGTACATCGAGGTGTTGAAGTGTTTGTATAATAACGCCACCATGTCGGTCCGAGTACAGGAGCATAGCACGAAGCCGATTCCATTGAGAAGAGGCGTAAGACAGGGGGACGTAATCTCCCCGAAACTGTTTACCGCCGCAATGGAAGACGCCTTCAAGCTCCTGGAATGGCAAGGACTTGGCATCAACATCAACGGCGAATACATCACTCACCTTCGGTTTGCCGACGACATCGTAGTCATGGCAAAGTCGATGGAGGAACTCAGTATGATGCTCGAGGGCCTCGACCGAGTTTCACAACGGGTGGGCCTGAAAATGAACATGGACAAGACGAAAATTATGTCAAATGTCCATGTTCAGCCCACCCCAGTCTCTGTTGGAAGCTCGGTACTCGAAGTTGTTGACTCATATATCTACCTAGGACAAGTAGTCCAATTAGGTAGGTCCAACTTCGAGAAAGAGGTCAACCGCCGAATCCAACTCGGCTGGGCAGCGTTCGGGAAACTACGCAATGTCTTTTCGTCCGACATACCTCAGTGCCTCAAGACGAAAGTCTTTAACCAATGTGTGTTACCAGTGATGACTTACGGCACCGAAACGTGGTCTCTCACTATCGGCCTCATCTCAAAGCTCAAAGTCGCTCAACGAGCTATGGAGAGGGCTATGCTCGGTGTTTCTCTACGTGATCGAATCCGAAACGATCCGTAGACGAACCAAAGTGACCGATATAGCCCACCGGATTAGCAAGTTGAAGTGGCAATGGGCAGGCCATATTGCTCGCAGAGCAGATGGCAGATGGGGCCGAAAAGTGCTGGAGTGGAGACCACGGACTAGCAAGCGCAGCGTAGGACGTCCACCAACGAGGTGGACAGACGACCTTATAAAGGTCGCCGGAAGACGCTGGATGCAGGTCGCTTCCAACAGGTATCTGTGGAGATCAAAGGGGGAGGCCTATGTTCAGCAGTGGACGTCCTATGGCTGAGATGATGATGATGATGAGGGACTTTACATGGAGTTTGCACTATTTGAATTTAATTAATATTTTTTACTATTTTCGCCTATAGTTATTGACGTAGAAGCCCACGCAGAAGCCGCGGCGGCCGCCGAGGCCGAGCGAGCGGCACAGGCCGAGCGGGCAGCTCAGGCCGAGAGAGAGAGGACTCGCTCCGACTCCGACAAGGAGAAGGAGAAAGACAAGGAGAAGGACAAGGACAAGGCCAAGCAGGACAGGAGTCGGCCTATCTCTAGCACGCCCATATTGGGGACGCCTTGGTAAGTAGCTTTAAAAACTGACAATTTCTAGGTATTTGTGGAGTAATTCAAATGAGCAAAATTACCGAATATTACCGTATTGTTAACTGACTTCCCAAAAAGAGGTGATCAAATTCAAAATTAACTTAGGGCCGGTTGTTCGTACGTTATGTAAAGTTAAAATTTTACCGTTGTCAATTTTGACCACGGTTAATTTGACATTTTTATTATGAAATTTTAACGTTCAACAACGCTTTTTGAATTTAAACCCTGTTAATTTTACTGTAACTAGAATTTAACCCTAACCTTGACGTAACCGAGCTTCGAACAACTGGGCCTTAAAGTCAGCCATCAAAATACAAAGCTGTTAAACGCTGCAAAACAGACCTTATTTCAACGACGTAATCTGAATTTTTTTTTAGACAAGTGTTCATCAGAGGTTTAAAAGTTTTTGTGGTACGACGGTAACAGTCTATACTCCATTTGAGGCACTTTACTAAATGTAAACAATCTTAATAGGATGTTACATAAATACATATTAAACAAATATACAACTGCTTACAATAATGATTCTATTGATTAAGTTCGTCATCTCCCGAGCCTTTTCCCAACTATATTGGGGTCCCAGTCAAACCGGATGCAGCTGAGTACCAGTGTGCCACAAGGAGCGACTGCCCTATCTGATCTCCTCAACCCAGTTACCCGGACAACCCGATACCCAAGGGAAGAGCTAGTAAATAATTATATTTTCATCCCACCATCTCGGAAAGAGTAGTTTTACCCTTTGATATCTGAGCGCAAAAGTCGTTTTTATCCTCTAGAGCGGCAAAGTGATTTGAATTTAGAACATCGTGTGCAATACTCCATTTGTGACAATCTTGATAAGACTTTTCAAACAAATACATATTAAACAAATAAAATACTGCTTAAAATAATTATTCAATTAATTAAGTATTTTTTATTATTGTTTTTACACAGATTTTTAACGTCGTTTCATTTTTAAAGTGAGTTTTCAAATATATGAACTTTAATAGGTACTTCTTTTTGATTTGATACTCGTATGTGCGCGCCATTTTGTTTTTTTACATGTAGTAATTTCCTCGATGAGGTGGGATGAAAAGTTACGTGTTGCACTCGAGTGCAAAGATTTTTCACCTTGTGCTCTTTTGATTCCCTCGCTATCGCTCAGGATTCTAATTATTGAATACCTTCGCTTGCTCGGTCATCAAAATTAAGCCCGCGGTTAAAAAGCAACTTTGCACTCTTGTATAACAAATAACTATTCTGTTGTCCCCAGGTGCGTAGTATGGACGGGTGACGGTTCAGTGTTCTTCTACAACTCGGCGGCTCATTCCTCCGTGTGGGAGCGACCCGCCATCCTCATGGGCCGCGCGGACGTCGACAAGGCCGTCAGCCAACCGCCCGCCGCTTTGTTGGAACTGCAGGTATGTACCCAGCAGGGCCTAGGCCTGCAGGCTGCGGGATTGTTCGAAAGAGTTACCGCGGCCCTGGTACATAAAAGGCCTACGAAGGATCATGATGGGTTTTTAGTCAGTAAGAGTCTGACACTCCCTCACCGCTGCTAACCCACAGCGGGAGGTAATTTGATGATTTTTGCAATCGATAAAATTAGAGTATATGTGTGTATGTAAGCTGGGCGATTTTGTTATAATGTTAATTTGAATGTATCTGTAGGTAGGTAAATAATAATGGCTTGTTTTACCGGTTACTGATAAAATCTCTGATAACTCAGGAACTTATCTGATAGATTAACTATTTCCCTTTACCAAACCACGTTGGAACTGTAGGTTAACCACGTTTAGTCCACTAATTTTGTTCGGGACGGTGGTTTAAAGGTGGTAAAAAAGGTGTAATATGAACATCCTTGGCAGTCGTAACGGGTAGTCAGAAGCCAGTAAGTCTGACGCCAGTCTAACCAAGGGGTATTGGGTTGCCCGGGTAACTGGGTTGAGGAGGTCAGATAGGCAGTCGCTTCTTGTAAAGCACTGGTACTCAGCTGAATCCGGTTAGACTGGAAGCCAACCCCAACATGATTGGGAAAAAGGCTCGGAGGATGATGGTGGTTTAAAAACTAGTACTTTTTTAAAACCACGTTTTATAATAAGGTGTTTTACACCACCACCATCCTGAACAAAATTAGTGGACTAAACCTATTACTAAAGCGGGTACTTCTTAAAACCACGATTTATAATAAGGTGGGACTGAGTGGGTGTTTGATACTGGGAAGCTTGTTCTGGTAGATAGCATTAACTATCAGATAACTAACTGGCACTTTATCAGTAGTCAGTAAAGGTCGTAAAATATACTTACTGCTTCTGAATAGGAACTATATAAGTATAATATGTATTCTCTTTAGTTAGGGAAATAGCTAAAGAGTAGTACAATCTTGATAGGACGTTACACAAATACATATTCAACAATCAATTCATTAAGTTACTGTTATAACTGTATTTACATCGATTTTTAAAAGAAAAAGTCATATCAAGATTGTTTTGCCTGCTCAAATGGAGCATTATACAAGGTGTTGATTTGCATTTGTGCCATAGTTCAGGAGGAGGACATACAATACGTAAATATAATCGATTAGAATTACAGTAGATGGGAAATAACTAATATGCACTGCTTTTTTTGTCATTGTAATGTCGTGGTATTTCCGAAGTAATCCAATTTTATGAATGAAATTTATGAGTGATCGTTGCGTATGCTTTGTGTTTGCGTGTGTGTGAGGGTGCAGCACGGTTTTAACGCCAGTAAAATACGCGCCAAGTTTAAATACGGCTAGATAAAGAATTACGTACCAATTCCACCATTCGGAAAAAAAAATACGTACCAATTTTTTTATTGATTTGGGTCGAGAATCATTAGCATAATTACCTCCTTGAATATGGCCCGGATGCAAATCAACAGCTTGTATAGTTTATTTATAAGCACTTGTAAAATCATTATATATACAGCTTTTATTTAGTACAGATTAATGGTGAATGCGCGTCTATCTGAACCGAATTCTAGGGACGCCATCCGAACCAATCGTCTAGTAGGAGTAGAATATTTCCTTCATCACTTATCTATCATAGACAACTGTCAGCCGCTCGAATCTTATGACCTCATCCGAATTCGTCTGTCACTTCTGTGATTCTTTTAGATTCATACGATTTTATCTATACTTCTATACATCTATACTAATATTATAAAGAGGAAAACTTTGTTTGTTTGTTTGGTTGTAATGAATAGGCTCAAAAACTACTGGACAGTTTTTTAAAATTCTTTCACCATTCGAAAGCTACATTATCCACGAGTAACATAGGCTATATTTTATCCCGGTACGGGCAGTAGTTTCCACGGGACGCGGGTGAAACCGCGGGAAAACGGCTAGTATAAAATATTCTTAAATTTATTTCTGCGTTCGCAGCGTTTGTTTCCGATAGATGTGTGTGCGCCATTTGTAATTTAAAAATATTTAGTTTTATTAGCTAGGATTAATATCAACATTTTTTCAGATAGTAAAAGTAATATCATATTTTTTATGTAATCAGTTATCTAGAACATAACAATTATGCTTGCGCCACGATATGTATATTTATAGATAATTGTCAACATGAATAGCATGACTCCATGATCATCACATTTGATTTAATATTGGTATCAGTATTATGTGAATTTCAGATCATGATATGTATCATGTTTTTATGGTATACAACGATAAACGGTCCTACGTGTGTGCTGCGGCCTCCTCTCACACGGAGAAGGATTGAGCGTTAATCACCACGCTTGCTCAATGCGGGTTGCTGATTTCAGACTTTACAGTCCAGGTTTCCTCAAGTATTCCTTCACCTTTATTCAACCAGGTCCAAGATACAAATAACCTTGTACAAATAACTTGTAAAAGTTCCATTGGTGCTTGCCTGACATCAAATCCGCACACTCATACTTGAGAGGCTGGTGTTTTAACTACTAGGCCCCTACATTTTTTTAGATTGCTAAGATATTTTAGTCATTTGTACACTCAGAAGTATATTCTAAGCTGTGTCATTTATACACTCAAATAAGTTAATTTTACTAATGTGTCGTTTGTACACTCAGAAAGTAATATATGATGTGTCATTTATTCTGTCACAAAGCAGTGTATTTTAAGCGTGTCATTTGTACACTCAGAAAATAATTTTCTTTAGGGACGTGTCATTAATACTCTCAAAAAACAGAACATTCTAAGAGGGTGTCATTTATACACTCAGACAGTAAATGTCGAGCCGCTCGTGTGGGACGCTCGAGTGTTGGCGCCGGCCGAGCCTGACAAAATTGCGCTACCTGGCCGCCAGGTAAAGGCCTATACACTATACCGGGGGCCGGATTGCCGAACAGACGTACAATATTAAAATCTTAAAAATTACTAGGATGCAACGCGTTAAAATTCGACGGAGGGATTTTTAAGTTACGGTGTTGTAAAATTTGTACTAAATTATGAAAATTTTTCGTTGAAGCTTCATGTTTATTGGCTTGTTTGAGAAAAAAAAAAACATTTCCAGTATATTTTAACTTGTCTAAAGAACGGATTTATTACATATTTTTATACATCATCATATTTAGCATATTTAATCCATCAACATACTTGCGTGGCAGAAACCTGTTGCCGGCATAGTGTGTAGGAGCCTTAATATGCGTGTGCCTGCATGCACAGTTCGCGACAAATCATTTTGCAATTTTGAAGTTAGCTATATTTTTTGACTAATGTGAAGTTAGTTATCTGTACGAACAAATGTGCAAGTTAAATGGCTGACTTCAGGGTTGCAAAGTTTAGCGCGAACTGTATTGGCATTGATGCTTGTTGAGGCGTATTTTGCGAACTTTTAAATGCTACAACCTTCCTGAAAGTGAATTAAATAAGTAAAAGGGTTTATTCATCAATATTCCAATTACAAGTATATCACGTATCAGTCTCACGTTATATCAATTATGTTTCGAATGAGAAGCATATTCAAAGACTTTATGTAGAGGTCGTTTTATTGAATACACTTTAGAAAAGTATATTCTCAGAAAATGTTAATTGTTATTTAATTAGCTCACTCGGAAAGTAGAGCTAACTCGGAGAGTTGAGCTATTAGCACTATTCAATTCAACCACGTTTCCGAGATAGTGTAAAAAGATGGTGGTGTCATTTGAACACTCAAAAAAGAGAGCATCTCCAAAATGCAGCGTTTAAATTCTTTAACTCGTAAATACGTCTCAATAAGTGACAACTGTCTCGTAAGCGCCATAGCTTCACAAAATGTAGTCTCTTCGCTGTAAGAATATCCTTATTTGCGTATACATAGTCAGTTCTATATTATTTGCGTTTTACTTTGGCGAATGTCATTTAGTCAGTGGTGAAGGGACATTTATACATTTCATACATAAATTTTTAGGTATTTAGCTAAACTAAATCTTGATAGGACGTCACACAAACACATGTAATAAACAAATTAAGTATGGCTTATAATAATTATTCAATTGATTATGTTACTAGTATTATTGATTTTTACATAAATAGATACTAAAGAACTACTTAAAATAATAGTTCAATTCATAAATTAATTACATATTATTATTTTATTTACAATAATTTCAAGCAACCTTGGTAACTGGGTTGAGGAGATCAGATAGGCAGTCGCTCCTTGTGGCACACTGGTACTCAGCTGCATGCGGTGACACTGGAAGACGACCCCAACATAGTTGGGAAAAGGCTCGGCAGATGATGATTATGTTTTCCCTTCACCACTGAAAATAAATCTATGCCTTAGCGAATGATGCAAAATGTGTCATAAATTCTGAGCAGCGCGTCTCAAGTATCCCCGAATACTCAAATGTCTTTAAAAACTGAAATAGTATAACTTTTATTATTTATTTTGCAGTTTCTATCCTTACTAGCGTTAAAAATGGGAATGTAACTCTGTCTTTCTGTTCTGCTTTCACGCCAAAACTACTAAACTGATTCTTTAGTCTCCGAAAGGACTTAGGTTACTTTTTATCCGTGGAATTGTCGGAGTCAGTTACTTATCTACTAAATCTTATTTATCTAACACTAACTACTTTCCCACTGATTCACCCGCGTCCCATGGGAACTGCTTCCCGTACCGGGATAAAATATAGCCTATGTTACTCGGGAACAGTGTAGCTTTCCAACTGTGAAAGAATTTTACGAATTGATTCAGTAGTCTGGAAGCCGATCCCAACGTAGGGCTCGGGAGATGATGATGATTCAGTAGTTTCGGAGCCTTTGATACAAAAAACAATGTTATTTCGTTTTAATTGAGTATTCGAGGATACAAACTACAACACAAAACAATTCAAAATTACCCTATTTTCATACAAAATACTACAATACAACTACATTGTTTTAGCGCAAGGACGCGGCGGGCGCGGGCGCCGGCACGAAGGCAGCCAACGGCGAGCTCAAGCGTGCTGCTGATTCCAGCACCGATGATGCCGTCGATCCCGCTAAGAAGCCTAAGGTTGAAGAAGGTTAGTTATTTAGCATCGTATAGTTATCGGCACGGATAGTGAGCTCTCGGCGGAAGAGTGGGGATCGCTTTGCGCACTGTACACTTAAAGGCAATAAACCAATAAATCACTTCTGCGCAGGTGAAGGTCAGGGCTCAATATCCTTGCCGATGATTATACCTAGTTTGTTGTTCTTTATTTCCTCTTTAAAACTATGTTTTTTCATACATCCTTCTATAAATCTTAATGCAATTCAAGAGAGAGGTGCAGACATACAATGCTTGCTAGATCAATCAGGAGAGAGGTGCAGATATACTGTATAGTGTATAGCTCGGTCAAAATAGACATAAAAGTAGTGGTCAAATAACAAAAATCCTCCACCTAAATTCAGCTTTTGGGGAATTTTTGTTATTTCAAATGTCTATTTTGACCGGGCTAGAAGTTAATATGTTGAAAATGGAGGAAAGGGAGGAGAGTTTTAGGTGATTTTTCAGCAGATTTTTGACCTACTTCAAAAACAGGTTCTCAGTTTGATGTGTATGTTTAGATGAACGGATTTTCATGCTGTTCTCAGCATAGTGTTTGCCAGACTTAGGGGACGGTTGAAGTTATATTATTGAATCGGGTTTCTTTTGTATAAAAGTATTTCTTCGTCAGCTTTTTGGGATTCTGACTTGTTTCGGGTAGCAGCATTATAGTGAGCGAGAGCCGCATTGCGCGTTTTACGTTGCACATTTTCTCCTTTTTATATTGTTCAAGGGTATATGCGTCTTTACATGTGCAATAAAGCTTATATTCTTTCTTTTACGAGTATCTCGTCATTTATCTTTCAAGTTTAGGCTAGCAAATGTAATCTTGTAATGTGTATTTTCCCCTTAACAGAGAAGAAGCCAGCCCCGTCGTCCCTGTCAGGCGGCGGCACGATCTTGGTGGGCGCGGCGGCGGCCGTGGAGGCCGAGGTGCGCGCGGCCCGCGAGCGCGGCGCCCTGCCCCATCCGCAGCGCCTCGCCGCCTTCCTGCACATGCTGCAGGAGAAGGACGTGTCCGCCTTCTCCACCTGGGAGAAGGAGCTGCACAAGATCGTCTTCGACCCGCGCTACCTTATGCTCAACTCTAAGGAGAGGCGACAGGTCAGTGCCAACCAGACTCCATCAACCGGGTCGGCTTCCAGTCTAACTGGATGCAGCTGAGTACCAGTGTGCCTCAAGGAGCGACTCAAATCGGATCTCCTCAAATCAGTAACCAGGATAGTGATAGAAAATGCCATTGTACATTGTGCAAGAAATATAAGTAAATAAAAATGATACCTCTTGTCAAGATTGGTTGTCAGACTTACTGGCTTCTGACTACCTGTACCAACTGCCAAAGATGTTCAAAAGACAGCCGGGACTCAACTATTAATCGTGCCTTCCGAAGCACGGACATGAAAGATGGTCACTCAATTCTATTCGTTGTTTCAAGACCGGTGGTATCTTTAAAAACACTTTTTTTATAATATTTATTATTTAATTATAATATAACTTGTTCCCCCCAGGTATTCGACCAATACGTTCGCGAGCGGGCCGAGGAAGAGCGTAAGGAGAAGAAGAACCGACTCGCGCAGAAGAAGGTCGCCTTCCGAGCGCTCATGGATGACGCCAAGCTGCACTCCAAGTTAGTACACATCTTTATCCGCCTAGCCACTTCCTTAAGGAGCTGAATGAGGCCAAATGAATTTTTTTGGCCAAATCTGTACACTTTTTGACGGCGAAGAAAATATATATTAATCTTGAACTTATTTCTGAGCACCCTGTTAATTTCAAAACACATTTTCGAAAAGTTTTCTCGATACAAAAAAATTGAACTTACGTCTAAAATGATCTTACAACAAAAATATCTGTATTACTTATCAACGTACGCACAACGTGATAAAATTTGTAACATTAACGAGTCCATATGTAAATACTAAGAAACCTGGTTAATTTTTTATTTTTATTACTCAATTAATTTTAAAGCTACTAATTTATATGTATGTTACGTTACGAACGTCGCGTCAACAGGCTTCTCCCTCTTTCCTACGTGTTTCCGTACGCGAAAGAAAGAGAGAGAAGATTACTATTATTAGATATTATTTCAAAGTTATTATTTTCCCCCCAGGTCATCATTCAACGAGTTCACCTCAAAACACGGTCGCGACGAGCGTTACAAAGGTATAGACAAGGCTCGCGACAGAGAGACGTACTTCAACGAGTACCTCGCCGAGCTGCGCAAGAGAGAGAAGGAAGAGAAAGAGAAAGCCAGAGAACAGGTGAGGACTTGCTGGCGGTGTATAATGTCAAAAAATTGAGTTTTAAATATGTTTTTGAGCGATTTTTTTGGGGCTAAGTATCAAGATTGGTTGGTTTTGATACTTGAGATAGCATTTTTAAAAGGCAGTTTATTAGTAAGAAACTGGTGAAATATGAAACTGATTTCAGTGTTAAAAAGCCATTTATGAAAGGCTATAGACTACATTTTCGGTGAGTGAAGTAGTTGCTAGGATAGGCGGGTGAAACCGCTGGGAAAAGCTAGTTTTTTATACAAAAGTGAGTTTTGAGTTGAAATGTGATGATAGAAAACCTTTTTCTGAGTAGTTAGGTATGTGATATTTTAACAATAAATGAGATTAGGCTCGCATTCGGCAGTAAAGAGAGAGAGTTTTAAAACAAATTACTTTTGAGCTTTGCAATAAAGGAAATGGACTACGACAGAATTTAATGATTATTTTTGGCATTATATACAAAATAATTGTACGGAACCCATTTGTCTATACTGTCTGTCTTATCCGTAAAATTGGCTTGAAAGTTTCAGATAGCTGATTCTATATTTACAGCTGATATATATTTTACAGAATATGACATACAAAATTTTGACAATGAGAAAGACTTTTGACCAGCCGTGGGAAAAATAAGAAAAATCTATGAAATGAAAACGTAATATTCAAAAAATAAGATATATGTGTGTGTACAAAAATTTGTAAATAAATAAATAAATATATTTTGAAAAGAGGCATAATCATTACTAACAATATAAATGCGTGTGTCTGTAGCGTTTTCACGATAAAACCACAGAATTCATCTAAATGGCATTTGGTACACATTTGTTGTACTTGCGGAGAAAGTTAACGGGTGAAACCGCGGGGAACAGCTATTAAAAAATAAATATAAAAAAATATACATGTGCTATTAATTATAAATTAATATAGATTCTTACTGTGTATATTTTCAGCAGATATTTTTGGAATAGTGATCGCAGTGTGCTCGGGTTCGAATCCCGGGTCGTTTAATTTTGAATAATTCGATGCGAATGTTAATATATTTTTTCTTGTTTTTAGCTTTTTGAAGTTTATTGATTGTTCCTGAATGATGAGTATCAGGTTCGATTCCTGATTGAATTATAATGTTACGAATACGGGTTCGATTCCCGTGCAGTTTTGTTTTTGTGGAATGAAGCTGTGCTAAATGATTTTTGCATATTTGTAATTTTAATTAATATATTTAAATGAAGTGAATTTTTAAACTTGTTGGATTTTTTTGATTATGTCTATGGTATTGGTTTGTCTATTTTGAATAAAAAATATGTAAGTGGTTAATATTTATTCCTGACAGTAAAATATAAATATTTTTTTTGTATTTTTTTTTGTAAGTGTCAAGCCGATACCAAAGACGTATGTAATGTAATATTTGATAAAGATATTTTCTCTATAAATTAATTGATTTATATCATGAATTTATAGTATGATAATGATTCTCTTTAAACCCATTTCTTTTTAATGTCGGCTGTGTTTCTTGACGAACGTTTTTTGTGATTATATTTTAAAATCCATAAAAATAATAAAGATGAAAAAAAAATTTTTTTTTCAAGATTTTTTTACAATTTTTTTATAAAAAAAATATAATAACTGTTTCGTCACGAGACATCCCCCGCGCCCCCTTTTAGCCTTTGAAAGACAATATTAGCGTTGGTTGTTCGGTAGCGGAGCGGCGACTGCCCTGCGCGGACGACGCGGACCGGCCACGCCCGCGACTGGCCCATTGACGATTTGGCTAGGCTACGGCTAAACGGCTAAAAACCTCACCCTTTATACAAGAAGGTATTAGCAAAAATATTCATTCGAATATATCATTTTTGGCATAGCTTTTGATGGGTAGCAAAGTCAAATATCTGTAATTTTTTTGGTAAAAAAAATATGTTTGGTCGATAGTTTTTTTTAAAGAATAAATTTGATGTTTTTGGGTACTTATCACTTAGTTTTTCTCTAGTTCAAAATTGAATGAGTACAGTCATGTTTTAAATTCCAGGATTTCGATATGAATATTGCTCAGTTCAATGAAAAAAATGTAAACTGAAGCAAAAATAAAGTTTTTTGGGGATTTATAAGTTTTAAATAATTAAATCGTCAATCGGCCAAGCCGCGTCGACTGAAAAATTTGAAGGTTAGACATATTTTAAGCAGCTCAATCAATCAATCATGATTATAGTACTATTAACAAACAATTTAGATACAAAGGAAACACTGCCTACAGTGGTGGGAACAGGGGCGAATTTTCAAAATATAAAAACTATCAAAATGTAAAAATCTATCAGAAAAATGTCACAAGAAAATAATATAAAAAATACTTTTTTTCTACAACCTGTATATGAAAGTACAATACAGGGTGTTCAATTTTGGATATTCAAAAAAATTGCCCCTTTTCCCAACATTGTAAAAACCTTCTTATTATTATATAGAGATATTAATTCCCCCACTTCGAGCTTCAAGATGCATGCTAAATAGGCAGTGTTGCCACGCTCAACGACGAAAAATAATTTTATTGCGCTGGCAACACCTACGAGCGAATGTTGCCAGCTCTAAGTAATGGTGATGGGAGTACGTCACTGAATGTAAATATTGAAAGAAAAAAAAACTTAAAAAAATTTAAAAAATATTAGGAAAACTAATCATTTCTTTTTCAGCGTTTTTTGTTTTATTTAATTTCATCTATGTCGGTTATTTTGAAGATTTTTTATCAAATTATTTCAATACTTCTTATTTTTATTGAGAATTTCCAAATATATTAAAGTTTTGCAAAAGTAAAGTTAATACATACATTGTTTTTGAGTCCTCCTTTTTTGAAATAATGTAACGATATATTTAAATATAAATATAATAGTCAAGTTTTACTTAATTATGCGAAATTGAACTAATATTATGAGATGAAACAAATTAAATTCCTTCATATATTTTCACCAAAAAGTGAAATATTCGGGTTAGGAAAGAGATATACTCTTTGTATGTATGTTAGTATGTTTGTTCCAAAATTAAAAGTCCACAATGTTTTCAAGTTCATGGTCCATTTCCAATGGACTCAAAATTTTAACAAAATATCTGAAAAACCACTTTGTGCTTAAATATTTTTCAAGTAGGTTCGATTCCTGCTCTATAACTTTTAATATAAATCCCAAAAATATATCCTCATTTATATTTTGAAACCGCAGAAACAGCTACCAAAGAAATTATTAATTAAAAACATAATCCTTGGCAGTCGGGTATCTGACATTTGGTCTGATATATTTAAGTCCAGTTAATTTAAATTCATACTGGAATAATGTAATCATAATGACTTAGATGGCATAATGGTCAGCATGCCGAACACAGGGCCCCGGGTTCGATTCCCGGTACAAACAATTTGTACTTTATTAGCAATATTTGGGGATAACCGACTGCGTGTGCAAGGTGTCCCGATATTTTATTATGTTGACATTTTCAGTATATTAAACAATATATTCGGTAGCAAAAAGCGTATTTCATTCATAACATTAGTTCAATTTCGTAACAATACAAAGATATTTAGAGTTCAGTTAGGAATAATAATATATTTTGGTAAACGGAAGTACATATCAAGTCATAATATACAGTCATTATTTATAGAATAGATTTGAAACCTGAATTACAAAGTCTGAAATACCAGCATTGAGCATGCGTGGTGATTAAGTGTTTCGGTACATCGTGGGTTCGATTCCTGCTCCATTCATGATGAAGTTGTAAAAATCTGTGTTTTTAGGTATTTATATACATGATATGGATTAATGATCGCTTTCACACAATTTTATATTTTCTCTCGTGTGAGAGGAGGCCTATACCCAGCAGTGGGACGATAAAAAGGCTTATGATAAATTGTTAAGCACTTTTTTCTTTTATTATATTTAAATTATGAAGTGTATATTTAGTCATACAACTAAGTGTTTTTGGCTATACAAAGTTAGTTTTTGTTTATTATAGACTCAAACAGCTGTATTTTAGTGTTGCCATATGTCCACTATCCAAATACCTATAGCTGACAGTACCAGATTGAATTTCTATATAAGACTGAATGAGCTAAAACCTCGTATGTTCAAGGCTTACCTGTTTTCACTTTTAGGGGTTCCGCACCCTTTGGGTGCCTTTTGAACCTAAGTCATGAGCCCTTGATACATTGTGTGCGAGTGTGTCTTCTACATTGTGTGCGAGTTGGACTCGCAGTTGGCCAATTTTTAACACTTGCATTACATATTAGCTTCACTTGTAACTATGAAAATCTTGGAATCTTAATTTGACCCACTTCCCGGTCTTCGATTAGGATCAAGTTTTGCACACACTCTGAGTTCTGATGACAATACATGACTAGCGTGTTTTTTAGTTTATTTATTCTTCTGTCAAGTCCGACATTTTCATCTGGTAATCTTCCGTTTTGGAATTATGTTTAAAACTATTTTTCAGTATGTTACTGTGTATGTATGTTAGGGAATCACAGTTTTTTTTCCATATATTGACTTCTCAAAATTGGATTGGTAAATTCTATCATATTTTAGGTTCACATTTTTCCATAATATTCCTTTTCCAATACTTACATATTTTTTACCTGTACAGAGGTTTCACAGATTATCTCTAACAAACGCAAAGTTTGCTTCTTTATAATATAAAAATATTAGTTTGAGTCTATACATTTACAATAAATATTAACTAACCTTGTATTTTAAGTATAATATGTAAGTTTCTTATTGCATTTTATATATTCTACTATTTAAAATGAGCCTACAAATACCGGGTTCGATTCCTCGGTAATACTTATTCGAAAATAATGGATAAACGACTAATTTCCACATAATATTTAGGTTCGATTCCTGATATTGGAAATTGTCTGAACATTTATATTTTTAGTCCTAATGATTTTTGCGTGGCTTACCTGTGTTCGATTCCCAGGATTGCCCTTTTGGAATTTAGAAATAAATAATATTGATGTTGTAGCTCTCTATGAAGTGAGCAGTCCGGGTTCGATTCCTGGCGTTGGTACTTTAGTTTTCTCATACCTGTGTGTTATTTGGACTTGCTATAAGGTTTGGGTTCGATTCCCAAACCAGTACTTATTGAATTACACATCAAAAGTGCATAACTTTTAATTTTTATAGGTATGTGTTTAAAATACCATAGAATTAAGAAATGTTTTCACCAATAATAGCAGAATTTGTCTGTTGGTCAACGGGTTCGATTCCCGTAAATACCTATTTGAATACTCTTAGTTTTATTTTTATAAGAATAGGATCTTTAAAATTTTAGTCAGATAATTTTGAAAAATTAATTTCTGTACCATACTTCCGTCTACCAAAATACACACTAATAAATATTCTCTTTCAGGAATTAATCAGTATTTCCCTCCACAGGTTTTTAATTTAATATTTCCGAATTTTCAGGTTCTAATTTAATTATTATTAATAATGTTTCTTTCAGTATTGTTCGCCGTTGCTCTGTGCGTTAAGGGTGTAACGGGGGTGGTTTTTTGGAGTTTGCTCAGCGAATTTTGTAATTTTTTCAAGGCTTATTGCTTGGCAGATTTCTTGTCTAATGTCTTGAATTTTGAGAAAAAAGAACTTTGGAATTGAGAACCTCGACCTTCTTTTGCAAGACTTAACTGTTTTTGAAAGGAGTCATGGATGTCAGTAGTTTCAGAGAGCCTTTACAGGATAAAACACGCCCTTTTAAAATAGTAGTTTTGACCCGTGGCCTCGTTTCTGTTAGTAGCTTCTTGTTTTAATCATAAGTTTATAAAATTTACCTTTCCACGCAAAAATATTTCAAAGTTAGACGGTTAAAGGGCATATTTTTGAGACCGCCGATTCGCTCTTAGTGCTCCAGAGTACCCAATGATGATTCTTTCAAAAACCGTAAAAAAATAACGTCTCGATTGAGATTTTGCTCTTTCTCTTGCCAAAAATCATGATCTCATGAAATAACTGTCTCATGGAGAGGAACCGATAAGAACCTCTGTTAATGCTTTTTTATTATTAGTAGATTGTTCATCTTCAAACTACTTTACACCACCTCAATTCATAGTTCAATAATCGAACTACACTTTTCACTACCCAAAAATATTGTTTTCGCCAGCAGCAAAGCCTTAAACCTCAAATTGTTTTTCAAAAAACCTCAAAAATTCCCAAAAACGACCCCCCATTCACCTCCTGTATAACCGCCAACGATTTCTTCAAATAAAGTGGAGCCGTCTCGTTTTATAGGTGAAAACTGACTTCATAGCGCTGCTTAAAGAGAAGGGAGTGGACAGACACGCGCGGTGGGTGGACGCCAAGAAGAAGATAGACGCCGACCCGCGGTATAAGGCCGTGGAGAGCAGCACCATGAGAGAAGACTACTTTAAGGAGTACTGCAAGCTGGTGAAGGAGGAACGGAAAAAGGAGAAAGATGGGAAGGAGAAGAGTGAGTCGTTTTTCTGCTTTTTAGAGTTTAAAATCTAAAGTTACATACGGTACTTCGCTGTCCGTCTGTCGCCGGGCTGTATCTCATACACCGTGATAGTACAGTTTGAAATTTTCATAAATGATATATTTCCGTTGTCGCTGTAAGAACAAATACTGATCTTTTAAAATTTATTTATGGGAGACAGCTTCAAAGCTGTCAGTACATTACATTAAATCACAATACCTTACATTAAATTAAATACATATTAAAATGAGTCCATAGAACAAACGTGACTTTTATAGATGACGGTACGGACTACTCGAACTCGCACTTGGCCAGTTTATTGTTCCCTTTGCTATTTAATCCATGAATGTAAATTATATCCTTCTCATTTTTTGCTTAAGTTTCTTGCGTGTCCAAAATTTATGATTTTGAAATCCTATCCATATATATTCCTAGTCCTGAGCAGTTGGCTGTTCTTCTTAGAGAGAACAGTCTCTGTGGCTGAATTTCAGTTGAACGCCAAGACTTCTCTCTTCTCACTCCAGGAAAGTCTCATAATCTCTTATATGATTTCAGAGCGAGAACGCAGCAGCGGCAAGAAGGAGAAGAGAGAAAAGGAGCGCGACAAGGAGAAGGAGAAGGAAAAAGACAACAAGAAGGACAAAAAGAAAGAGAAGGGAGACGTAAGTACATTTGTTATACTGGTACACGGCCTTTCCCAGTCTGTTAGCAAGTTAGTTAGTTACACATTTTTGGCCTTACTACAAAAACTTTAAACATTGTTTTACACTTGTCTAAAAAAATGTGGCTCCAAAATGAACCATATGTCAACGTCATAATTTGTCATTTTTTTAGACAAGGCTTAAACTGACGTTAAAAAGTTTTTGTAGTAAGACGGTTAATGTTTACTAGAGATACAATTTTGACATGAACCTAATACAAGTAGTGTTCAAATTTATATCTCTAACAATTTTGGGAACGGTTGTTGCTGGTTAATTTATTTGTCGTATCTATTCGAATTTTATATTTTTTTATAGTAGGAGTTTTTCTATACAAATTTGACTAGAAGAAAAAAATACTTTGATAAAAAATATCTACTGATTTTCGAGTATATACTAATATACTTTTCCTTTTGACACTGCTAAGCGATTTTATTGCGAAACTGTGTCGGACATTTATAATCTTTTTTCGTGTATTTTACCCGACTGCCGAAGAAGGGTAATGATTTTTTATTTCTACTGTTCACTTGTTTCAAAATGTGTGTGTCTCATACATAATATTAATTATTTTATAGATATCGTTATTTTTCCGTTTTCCTCTTTTGATTATTAAGCCCGTATCATTGGTTACTGATAAAATGTCAGTTAGTTATCTGATAGTTAATGCTATGTGCAAGATAAAGGCTGCTTAAAATTTCTGTCAAATATTGCCATCCGGGACCTATGTAAAAAGTTATAAAAGTAATAGTTTATCTGACAGATAGATGCTAGTAGGCTATCAGAGACCGAGTACCTACTGGTGAAATTGGCTATAACAATAATTTAATCAATAAAAATTGTTTCTAAATTCTTTTCTTAATTAAATTATTAAGTTACCTATCCTTTTCCCGACAATGTTAGGGTCGGCTTCCAGTCTAAGCGGATGCAGTCGAGTACCAGTACTTTATAAGGAGCGACTGCCCTATCTGACCTCCTCAACCCGGTTACCCGGGCAACCTAAGACTGGTTGTCAGACTTACTGGCTTCTGACGACCCTAATACTATTCAGTTCTATTAGTAAAATAGTAGAGACCTATTGGAATTTGCAGAACAATGTTTACATATCAAGATGTCTATAAAATGGTTAATATTAATGTGTGTATTTTCAGCTTGTTAATAAATACAACAATACATCGTTTTATTTACCCAACTCCTATAGTTTATAAGGTATACATATTAAGTTTTATCTACGTTGCGTCGTCTACGAGATTCGGGTACGTACATAGATTTTAATCAAAATTATATATTTTTTTACTTTCTATAATTACTTTCTAATAATTACTTAAATCTCCTACTGTTTTTTATTTACAAAAAATATAAATTTTGATATTTTTATCACTAAAACCTTGGATCGGATTTTTTTCTTTTTTTTTTAATTCAATCGCGGGCTATTTTTACAGGTGTGAATTGAGGCTATTTAAAATGGCTATTTCGGGTTATTTCACATAGTGCCGACTGTCATACACTGCGGGTGGCTATTTCCTATGATTTCCAAAAAAAGGAACATTTCGAGTGCAGTGCTTAATGCAGATAAGTGGTTGGTTGCAGAATTGCGTAGTTTATGAGAATGCGACGGACAAACGGAGCGACGGGCGGTGGTTGCGGCGTTTTCTGCATCGGATCTGGTTAAAAATGCACTTTTGGAACCACAAAAATACCTGTTTTCATTCTTAGATAGTCCACTTACAAAAGTTAAGCAATATTTTTTGCCCTAAATTTCGTCATTTTTACCCGACTACGCTGAAAATCGTGGTTTCGATTTAATTTTTAAGTAGATAATGTTTTAACGATATTTCCAAAAGTGCATTCTTAGCCAAAGGGGCGTATCAAATAACACCGAAGGTCACATTTTAAACATTAAAGTCGACACTCACGGTTCTACTCTGCAGAGTCTGCAGAGTGGCCGTGTGTTGAGGCCTTTATTTCATTTCTCTTTGTGGATGATTGTTTATGGGTATGGTTTTGTCGGGGTATAGTATAGTAGGTGTATTCCATTTTCATTGTCACTATATTAAAATCCTAATTTACTTCTGGTTTTTGCAGGGTGGGGGTTTCTATTCCTTAAATCTTTGCAGTGTTAAACTTTTCAATGTGAGTTGGAAAACATCCTGAAAGATTTCCGCTTTGAACGCCCGTGGATTTGTTTCTTTTTTTGACATTACACAAAATATGTCCCGAGGGAACTATTTCCCGGGCATTTAGTAGCCTTTCTCAGGCTCTAGATTAACTGTCTAACAAATTTCATTTGAATCATGGTTCAGTGGCTTAGGCGTGTAAAAACACGAGTACAATTATCCACAGAAATGCAGATAAAAGTATGCAGTTAAGAATTATTTTATTTTTCTTTATTTAAAATGTGACCTTACACGCTCTGTAGCAATCGGTAGTGACACGCCCGCAGTTTATGACACACGGCCTTAGGGAATCGTGCTCTGCAGCTCTGCAATGTGGCTTCAAAACTCTGCATTCCATCATTCTGTGCACAGAAGACTCGCTTCAACGATTGTCAAGTGTAAATCAACGTTTCACGACGTTCGCTGCAGAGTTTACGAACTCTGCAGTGTAGGATTGTCTGCAATGTGACTTGTAATTCCAAAAGTTGGTTTTGAGATGCGCTTTTCATTGTTTTTTTCTTATTTATTTTGATACTAATGCAGAGCTGCAGAGATTTCACTACGACATGGTTAAATACAAAAATATACTCCGAGATTTTTCCTATATATTAAAGTTAATGTTTTATTTTACATTTTTTGACGTTTTTGTCTTAATTCTAAGGCCGTGTCAGTTAGTAAATTGATTGTCCGATGCAGATTCGCTTTTCATGTGTCTTAAGAGCTGTATCCACAATGTTTTTTAGTTGAACCGTCTGTATATACCTACACTTATATAAATCTGCTGAGCGTTATAAGAAAATAGTCTTCTTCACGAACGCGGATGAGGCATGCTTGTGTGTGTGAATGAACATGAGCATTTACACATACAAGTGTGGTACACTCAGTTTCATGAGATACAAAATCTATTCCTTTATTATTCTTCTTTAAAGTTAAATGTTTCTAGTAAATACAAGTTTATCAATATTTTTTTTTATGGCGGTTCAAAAGTTTAACATCCAAATAAGAAAACATTGTGGATATAACCCTGACGTTCGCAACGAAACCTCACTCGCTCCCTTTGTCCAACAGAAACAGGGAGACACTGAGGAGGAGAGGAAACAGCCCACCCCCCCTCCGGACCAGTGGGCCGAGATCCTCGGCATCCCCGGCGAGGACGACGCCAAGAAACCCGCCAAGACCACGCGCAGGTCACAGCAGGAACAGGACAAACCATCCAAAGCGGAGAAGACCAAATCCACGTCCGAGGAAGACCAGCCTTCTCCAAAACAATTACGCTCTTCGAAAAAGGAGGTAGCGCAAACGCCAGAGAAGGTCGAGAAGTCCCCGATAAAACCGCCCCCCAAGAAGCGGAAACCAGAGGAGTTCCAATCACCGGAGACGGAAACGCCGGCCGTGCCTAAAAAAGTGGAGAAGAAGAAGCAAGATAAGGCTGACAAGACGGAGAAGCGTAAGCGAAAGAAGTCGGAGAAAGAATAGTGTTTGATGTACGTTTTCTTCGGGCGAAGATCATCGCGCAATTAGTGCGCTGTTTTTGGTTCTTGCTCCCATGAAGTGTGGGTAGTTTGAATGTTTTAAGGTTTAAGCCTTTTTGGTTTTTTGACTGGTTGCCTGGTTGTCCGTTGCGGTTGTTTGGTCCCAGAAAGGTCTAATTTAATAGTAAGGCAATTTTGTGATTAACTTATGAAAAGATGGATGACAGCGCTTAAAGTTAATATGAAAATTGACTTGCAAATATTGACCTTGACTAACTTAGAAATATTATTGCAAAAATTCTGATCTAAACAATGAAGTAAAAGTCAATAGGAAGCTGACAGGTGGATTTGAGAAAACTCTGACACTAGGGCTTGTTAGGTAATTGAATGTGCAGCTCACAAGAATTCAAGAATTCCTGCTAATATTATAAATGCGAAAGTAACTCTGTCTGTCTGTCTGTTACGCTTTCACGTCTAAACAACTGAGCTGATTTTAATACAATTTGGTACAGCGATAGAATTGACTTAGAGAAAGAACATAGGGATAGTTTTTATCCCGGACTTTTGAAGAATTCTCTTGGAAACGCGATATAACCGAACTCTACGCGGCCAAAGCCGCGGGCGGAAATCTAGTAGCTTAATAAGTATACATTAGTAATAGCTTTTACTATTCTGGTATCCCAAAAAAACATATTTTTCAGTACCCTAATTGGCTGTATTGTAAATTTTAGTCGGGCGACTAGTTTTTCAAAACTAGCACCATTAATTTCAAACTGGTGACCATGTATTATCTGGTTCTTTCAAAGTGGTGCCCTAAATTTCAACCTGGTACCCTTAATTTTTTTTATCTGGGGGACCTAATTTTACATTGGCGCCTTCTCAATTTGGTCCTTAAGTTACAAATGCAACGGACAGCCGGCATTTTTGTATTATTTCTCACAGACTGCCCACACGTCAACAATAGACTCTCAGTGAAAAACAATAGTTCATAGTTTTGTGTGTTTTTGTAACTGTGTCGCGGAATTACTGGCTTTTTATTCACACTCGATACTTATGCTTTTATATTGTCCCACTGCTGGGTAACCGTCTTCTCATACAGAGAAGGTATAAACGTAATCACTAAGTGTAGATTCTCAGGGTAACTACAGCGAAAACCCAGTCAAATTAATAAAGCAAAGAAATAAAAAAGTGTTTTTACGATTTGGAGAAAAAAAATAGTCTCTTGCACTCCTTTATAGAAATGTTATAATTACGTAAAATATAACAAATCAATTTCAAGAGGAAAGTAAACTATATGGACAAAATAAATATATTGTCTCATAAACTTGACATTTATGATGAGCCACAAAATCCTGTTTGTTTGAAAGCCAGTCATTCCACCACACGTTTGTCATGTTTTAAAACATTTTGGACATTGTAAATATTGAAAAAAAGTGTACATTTTAAACTTAAGTTTAAGGTTAGATTTTAATGTAAAACTTAGGTATTATCTTACTTAATGACCGGTGATTCGGATCGCATTTAGGCCCAGAATCTACCAAAACAGAAGATTTTAAACAACCAATAGGAATTTGTTATTATATTGTCTTCGTTCTCTCAATAGTAGCACGTTACTGTCGGTGGTGCTTGTGCTCTCTCTCCGGTGGTGTCGGCTTGTCGTCGCATCGCGCCATGAGAGTGAAGGAATACTGAGTGCACCGCAGTACAAGCTAATGTGCGTGCACTATAACATGTCCTGCGCTGGCTGATTTCCTTATATGAGAACAGCCTTCCTGGCCGATAATCGGCTGGGATTACATTATATTGGTTGTTTAAAAACTTAGCTTCGTTTTGGTGTAGTCTGAGCTTTAGCATACGTGCGATTTGAATCACCCTGTATACAGTACAATAGTCGATATGAAGCTATGTGACA
This sequence comes from Helicoverpa zea x Helicoverpa armigera, assembly GCA_033682625.1. NCBI lineage: Eukaryota > Metazoa > Arthropoda > Insecta > Lepidoptera > Noctuidae > Helicoverpa > Helicoverpa zea x Helicoverpa armigera. The sequence continues at coordinate 5,600,203 of JAWIIS010000031.1, forward strand.
CTACTGTGTGTCGATTCTGATTTTAATCGATATAAATAGAAAATAATAATAATTTTAGCAGTTACTGTATGCTCAATAACAGATAGGAGCAGAGATATAGCAGAGATGCCATAAGGCAGGTAGTTCAGGCGCCTTCTTGTAGCTCAAGCAACGCGCGGTAGCCGGGATCACTTACTACAACTAACGAGGCGTTCGGGTTCCTTGTCTAATCAAAACCAATCTGTCAAAGATTGGTCTTGATTGATTGGTGATTTTATTTAAAAAAATAATTGACGAATTCCAATTTAGTAAATATAAATAAACAGTTCAGTCTATCTGTTATTGAGCATTCGGTGTTGCCACACGGATTGTCATTACAAGCCATGCGAGTATGCTGCATGTTCCCATATGAAAAAACATTTTTACTTCACTGAATTTCACGGTCAAAATAATTGCAATTGATTGACAATTTTCTACGAATGTATGAAGAACTAGTCATATTAAGACATTTCTGAGAAACTAATAATTTAGTTCAGAATGTCAGACGATTGTAGTTATTTTGAACGTCAGAACTATATGATGACGGTCAGATACAGTTAAGATTTGAACCAAATTTTAACACAGAAAAGTGACGGTTAAAAGTACCCGCTAGGTAATTAAACGAATAGCGTTGTGAATTAATTAGATAGATAATACCTATCTAGAATTGGTGAAACAGGTTCGTGAACCCTAGGGTTCATGGTGAACCCTTGGGTGCATATCATGAACCCGGCGTTTGTTTGCAAGGGACGCATATAATAGCAGTTTATGATGATTTTGACAGCAATTTGGTTTCCGATACATAATTATTATATTTACAATGACAATAATATATTGTTTTGTAATAAGAATTAAATATCGGAATAATGCTAAAGTCGTATCAACGATGAATATTGTACATATTTTAAAATATAATTTAAGTTATTTAATATTTCTCATGGTACGTTGTCACTTTAAGTGCCAAGTCCAAATGTATTACGTACAGGATTTTAAGCGCTATACACACTGAAGGCGATAAATGAATCGTCTCATAAAGTTTGGGATACACAGTATTTTATAATATAGTTGTTCGTAGTTGAAGTTCGATTCCTGAGTCAGGACATTTACAATGTGTACATTAATGTCGTATTTTCAATGTTTCATATTTAAATCGTGATTTTAATGTTTAAATAATGATACAAATATTTCTTTTCAGTGTGTAAAGCGCATAAAAAATTTAAATAAATACAAGTTTTAAGCCACAAATATGTTTATAGAATTAAGCTCCCCATTAATGTCCCAATAAAAATGCTCCGTATACGATTTTGGTGGATATTCAAAAGATGAACCCTCGTGAACCCATTGAACCCTTTGAACCCCGTGAACCCTGTTGTAATAATAGATGTTACGATAATATAATTCAGTGTTAGATTATACCATTGCCAAGGCTTGGCACCTATTGACGGCATGAAACGATATTTTTAGGTGCTTAAAAAAATATTACTTAAATATTAATTTTGTACCTATACTATAGGTAGGTCAAAAATCCTTTTATTGAATTGAGATAGTAATTGAATTTGACTAGTTTTTAACTACAGAAATAGAAATTAGAGGTACAAATTTTGAAAATTAACATATAAATTTCGACTTTATTTTCATACTATTAAGTTATATTTTTATTCCGTGCCGTCAATAGTTGTCAGGTTTATAAATGTGAGTTAAATTTCACTTGTTTAAATAAATAGTAGAAAAATCTATGTTCGAAAACGGTTTCAATGAAAATATTCGTGTATTTGAATTCAATATAAAACAGTTTATTCATTAAATAGGAATTTGACATTAAATGTTAGGTGTCTACAGTTTAATATGAATATTACCGAATTTTTTGTCGCTTAAGTTTTAATATAACGTTAAAAGAAATTGACAACTTAGAACTTAATAAGCCAATCCTTCAATAAGTTGCGTTCGACTGTGTTTCGGATGGCACGTTAAACTGTAGGTCCCGGCTGTCAATGAACATCCTTGACAGTCGTTACGGGTAGTCAGAAGCCAGTAAGTCTGACACCAGTCTAACCAAGGGGTATTGAGTAGCCCGGGTAACTAGGTTAAGGGGGTCAGATAGGCAGTCGCTCCTTGTGGCACACTGGTACTCAGCTGCACCCGGTTAGACTGGAAGCCGACCCCAACATAGTTGGGAAAGAGGCTCAATCCTTACTAATATTATAAATGCGAAATTTACTCTGTATGTCTGTTTGTCTTGAGCCTGAGAAAGGACAGATACTACTTGTTAACCGGGTGCGGGAAGATTTCCCCCGGGACGCGGGTGAAACAGCGTGGAACAGCTAGTGGTAAATAAAATATAATATTAGTCACAGTTGGCATTATTATAAAGCTGTAGATTTTGTTTTGTTTAAACGCTTTTTTTATTGGGAACTACAGGACTGATTTAGAAAAATATCTGTGTTATTGTTTGTTTGTATCCGACTACGTGAAGTATTTGTCACAGGATGCGGGTGAAACCGCTGGCGGAAGCTAGTTTTGTTTGTTACAACATCGCATTGTGTGGATATTAAGGCTACTTTTTATCCAGGTGCACAGAGTAGCTCCTATAGGACATGGTTGAAACCGCTGACGAAAAGCTAATAATAAAGTAATTTTTCAAATCAGTTCCCTAGTTCCTAAGATTAGCACGTTCAAGCAAACAAAGTACCTACAGTTATAATATTAGTATTGAAATACTTCGTTAAATTGTCTATTTCTTATCGAGTGAGCTGCAGGTTTAATCACCTAACAAGCGCTAGTGTCAGAGTTTTCCTCTTATCTCATCATTTTCCGAGCCTTTTCCTAACTATGAGGTGTCGGCTTCCAGTCTAACTGGCAGCTGAGTACCAGTGTGCTACAAGGAGCGACTGACTATCTGACCTCCTCAACCCAGTTACCCGGGCAACCCAATACTCCTTGGTAAGACTGGCGTCAGACTTACTGGCTTCTGACTACCCGTAACAACTGCCAACGTTGTTAAATGACAGCCGGGACCTACAGTTTAACGTGCCATCCGAAACACAGTCATTGGTGTTCAAGATATACTTAGAAAGTACATACAAACTTAGAGGAGTTGCATTGGTACTTGCCGGACCTAGAATGGAACCCACACAATCATACATAAAAGGTTGGTTCTTTACCTACTAGGCCACCACGACTCCACACTCACTATATATACGTTGTGTTAAAACTTAAGCGATATATTAGATTTTAATAGAAGTTCGCGTTCCTTTCACATTCATTGTACTTATATAAATATGTATAAATCTCTGAAGTCCTTTACTGGCCCTCTTGTGAACTTTTTGGCCAATATTTTTCATATGCGTTAGACTTCTATAACCTATCTACATAATAATATAAATTCGTTTTTAACGACGTCAAAAATCATCAAATGACGGCTCCCGTGGGTTAGCAGCGGTGAGGGATTGTCAGACTCTTACTGACTAAAAACCGACGTGTTCCGTCGTGGGCCTTTTATGTACCAGGGCCGCGGTATCTCTTTCGAACAATCACGCAGCCCCGACAGGCCTTGGCCCTAGCTCTATGTAAGCTATGCCTAATTACAATCTCTAATCAAACAATGGATAGGTTATAGAAATGCGTAGATAGTTTAATTTCAAATTACTAAAGGGTTTGTCAAGGAAATGTTAACATGTTTTTGCATTAAAAACATCTCAAGGTGAAGTTAGAAACAAAATTAGTTTTTTTCGAAATCATGATTTTGATAATCTTTGTAGAAAATAATTTAATTTCGTTTAGGTTTTCAATGAAACCCGTTTTTTTCTTTCAAAACACAGTTTGGTTCACAGTTTTTCATTTGAATATAATTGACTAGGTCTCAAAAGTATGAAATTCATCTCCCATTCGGTATCTCAAACTATTACCTACAGTATTTTCAAAAAGTTTAATTCACGTAAACTGGACGTTATTTCACTCTATCGGCTTAAACGGAATTTCCTATTATATTCATACGTTTAAATAATATATAAGTTAAGAGAGAAGTTTTTAGGGTTCCGTATAATTATCGGCACAAATCTTGAGCGCTGACCTTCACCAAGTGAGTTCAGTAAGTGATCTATTAGCAAAGAACCAATCCCGATTGACGGCTATGACGCGATCCGCTGCGGGCCAATCACCGCTTTAGCCCGCCCTCGCGCCTCACTTCATACCACAAAGGGACCCAATAAATCACTTCTGCGCAGGTGAAGGTCAGCGCTCAAGATTCGTGCCGATGATTATACCCAAAAGGGGAAAATGGGCCTATTACCATTAGGGCGACTTTGTAATTACATGGAAACAAAAATGCGTTCGTCATGCTACAAAGACACAATAATGTCGATAGAATGCTCATTCCGTGCGGTCTACGTGAATTAAGCTTCATACTCCAAATTATTCGATTTCAACCCTTCAGCCGTTGGTAAAGAGAGCATTTTCTATAATAAGTACATTTTGTACCGTCACTAGTTTATATTATGTAATCTGTACATAGGTTTTATATACTAATTATGATTGAAAATGTTTAGATTTTATTATTGTGAATAAATTCATGATTGTGTATGTTTTGTGTTTTTATTCCCTCTTTGACCCCCGTAGCAAGAATAACGTGGACAGTTGCAAGCATAGCGCGAGGCACGTAACAAGAATATAGGCTGTAGCTAGAACTAGCGTAGGCCATAGCAAGAGTATCGTAGGCCATAGCCCTGTAGTCTTAAAATGTAGTAAACTTCCTACTTACCTACCGGGACTGAAAAGCGAAACTGAGAATATTTAAGTTAGTACGATTGAGCGGGGACTCACAGTCCTTTCGTGGATAATATGGAGCCAACAGATAGAAAAGTCAGATATGAGACACGAATAAGTGGCTAAATAAAGGTCAGACTTTTTGGGTTAGGCTTGATATAGGTACCTATTTCATTGGGTTCGATTCCTAGGTCGCGTTGAAATTATAGTCTGTTCAGTGGCAAGACCGATATTAGTTATCCAAGTATTGAATAAGTTCGTTACCTTTGGGAAGCGTTTAGCCCTGTTTTCTTGGAAAACTTGTTTATAGAGAGAAAGAAAGAAAAACAATTTATTATAAACTAAGTTGCATTGTGTTGACGATGCTGTATTGCTGGCTGCAGAGTTATTAAAATCCGTAGAAAGTAACAGCCACGAAGGACGATCGATCTTCAGGTTATCACTTGTCGTGGTCGCTCTGTGGATGGGTATCTCTATATATAGGTACCTCTAGCCTAGAGCTCCTCTTGCCTATCACAAAAAAAAAAACACATCCACTTAGTCTAAAAACCTCCCAATCCTCAAACACCAGGAGCCACCACCAGAGGAAACGGAAGAGCCTGACGCCGAGGAGTTGGAGACGGCGTCGGACGCGGAGACAGCAGCCCGGGAGAAGGAGGCGCGGGCCCAGGCCTCCATCAAGGAGAGGGAGCGAGAGGTGCAGAGGGCGCTGGCCACCAGTCTCAGGGATAGGGATAAGGAACGGGAGTATCATAAGAGGGATGAGGCTGTGCAGGTGAGTGAGGGCTGAGGGCGTCTATACTTCTGGATCTAATATATAAAGAGGAAAGTCTAGATTTTTTTGCATCGATTAGGCCCCAAATATACTGTTTCGATTGTTTTATGAAGAAATATCCTTACTCAACATTATAAATGCGAAAGTAGCTGTCTGTCTGTGTTATTACTACTTTGCCGATATACCTATGTACACGCAATTTGGTACACAGATAGTCTAAAATCTGAGAAAGGACATAGACTTGAAAGAAGCAAAAAGAAAGTAATGTCATTCAGTGGCGTAGAAATTTTAAAAGCCCCTGTAGCCACGAGGCCCATAGCTCTTGCTATAATATAATCAATAGTCAATACCATACGAACATATAACAATTGTTTGCAGCATTTCAACGCGTTACTAGCAGACTTGGTTCGCAACCCGGACCTGTCGTGGCGGGACGCGAAGAAGCAGCTCAAGAAGGACCACCGGTACAGCCTCGCTGAACTCCTCACTAAGGATGATAAGGTTTGTGGCTTGTTTCAGCTATTTTCCATCATAAATCATAATAAATCCATCGTGTTCCTTCGTGGCCTTTTATGTACCAGGGCCGCGGTAACTCTTTGGAAAAATCCTGCAGCCCCGGCGGATAGTTTTAAAGTCGTAAAGAAAGATATGTTGTACTTAATGCAACTTTACTAAACTCCTGTATTACCGTGTCTCTACAAATGAAGATTTTTATTCTTAAAGAGCAAATAGAGTATAAAAAGCGAACTTTTTGGGTGTCGAACCTTGCAATGTAAACTTCAGAAGAAATCATGTTATGTTTTTAATTTTGTCTGTGGGATACTTTTCGTTTTTTTATTGCACAAAATGTATGGTTTTGGCAAAGGTCAGATGTGGAATGGGGAAGACTTTTATCTGATGGCCCGACGTTGATACATAAATGATTTGACTTTGAACCATCTATTGTCATAGGAACGTCTATTCATGCAACACACAAGTGCTCTAGCGAGCAAACGTCGCGACAAGCTGCGGGCGCTACTCAACGAGAAGGGCACCAGCTGCACCGCGCACTGGCGGGACGTGAAGGCCATGCTGGGCGACGAGCCCGGCGCCCCCGTCTACACTAGCGCCTCGCAGGTAACACTAGCGCCCCGCAGGTAACACTAGCGCCCCGCAGGTAACACTAGCGCTGAGCAGGTAACACTAGCGCCTCGCAGGTAACACTAGCGTCGCGACAAGCTGCGGGCGCTACTCAACGAGAAGGGCACCAGCTGCACCGCGCACTGGCGGGACGTGAAGGCCATGCTGGGCGACGAGCCCGGCGCCCCCGTCTACACTAGCGCCTCGCAGGTAACACTAGCGCCCCGCAGGTAACACTAGCGCCCCGCAGGTAACACTAGCGCTGAGCAGGTAACACTAGCGCCTCGCAGGTAACACTAGCGTCGCGACAAGCTGCGGGCGCTACTCAACGAGAAGGGCACCAGCTGCACCGCGCACTGGCGGGACGTGAAGGCCATGCTGGGCGACGAGCCCGGCGCCCCCGTCTACACTAGCGCCTCGCAGGTAACACTAGCGACGAGCAGGTAACACTAGCGCCCCGCAGGTAACACTAGCGCCTCGCAGGTAACACTAGCGCCTCGCAGGTAACACTAGCGCCCCGCAGGTAACACTAGCGCTGAGCAGGTAACACTAGCGCTGAGCAGGTAACACTAGTGCTGAGCAGGTAACACTAGCGCTGAGCAGGTAACACTAGCTGCTCATTTCACACTGGCACCACTTCTTGACACCAGGAAACCCACAAAATAACTATGGCGTCATTTCAATGTCCAGTATATTTTGCACTGGGCTGATAGTGTGAAATATGTGACAGCAAACGGTAAAATATTTACTGGAAAATCAGAAATTTTCCGTAGCTTTTTTAACCCTACTGCCAATAAGGATTATGTTTATTCCATATCTACTTGTATTTATCCCAGATGGAACGCGAATTCCGCGACTACCAGCGCGACAAACAGTCAGCAGCCAAGACGGCGATGCGTCAACTGCTGCTTGAAACTCGCTCCATCACGCACAAGAGCCTCGCCGCCATTAAGGACAACCCCAGCGCTCTGCAACATGTGTTAGACGCTCTGAAACACGACGCCAGGTGAGTACACACATTACACACAGACACACATACATAAATACACACTCAGATACATAAATACACACTTGTTTTTTAATCTTAAGGTCGATGTCAAATATGAAAGGTTTTTCGATATATTTTACCTAAGGTAACATCAGATTTTAGGCAGGTGATCTTATCATTCGCGTTAAGAATGTATCTAAAAAAACAGGCATTTATTCAAACTTGGCTGCAAAACAGCACTTTTTGAACGTAAAAAATTTACAAAAGACAGCCCCCAAAACGCTCACCCTTCACCACTTCCTATGTGTTTTTGTTGGTAATATGAAATGGCGCAACTCCCGAGCAAAAGTTTAGTCTTGTAATATGTATTTTCTTTTCGCATATTTGCTGTTGATAAAGAAATTATTACAATTATATTTTGCATACAAATATGTAGTCCTTAATCATAACTTCATCGTCACAGGTACACAGCGTTAGATCACATACCTGAGGAAAGACAGCAGATCCTGACGAGCTACCTCGAGGAGTTGGAGAAGAAGGGTCCACCGCCTCCCCCCACCGCCACCGAGCCTTCTCGGAGAGCTAAGCAGTGATAGGTAACTATACTCCTTAGTACGGTCAGTGGTAACAGTTTTATAGGAAAATCGTACTTATTACTATTGAGTTAAGGTGCATGACAGTTACCACTGATGTGCAGCCTACCGTACATAAATATCTAGTTCTTCATACCACTCAACAGCGACGAAATCTGTCGGGTCCGATAGTTTTTTTAAAACGGTCGAAGAGCCCATTGAAATTTCCATTCAAAATTTAATCTAAATCAGTCCAACCGTTACTTCAAAATTATTTTTCTAATATAAATACAACATACAACTAATATACAATGTGTCCCGGGGATAAGTGACCGCCCGAAATTTTTTGAATATTTGTACAAAATTAAGGATAATTTCATTTATATTTTTGAAAAAAATCATTAAAAAATTTTTATTGTCAGGCCTGTTAATAACAGGCTTTGCTCTTTTTTTTCAAATTTCAACTGACTGTATTTTTGCATTTGTTTGAAATAGCAGCAAACATTATTGTGAGCTATTGTAGGAAATATCATGTAGTTTATTAATAAATTAAAAGAAAGTGATATTAAGGGGGCATTTATTGGACTTATTTTGAAAAAACTGAAAAAAAGGCGTTATTTTCTTTGATTTTTTTTTTTTTTTTCTAATAAATGTTTTATTACATTTTTGTTATGTTTGATAATTTTAATTGATAAACTATGATGTCGGCTAGTCAATAAAGAAAAAAGAATTTAAAAAGATGTAAAAACTTAGGAAATATCTTAAAAAAACTGCAGCACGTCACAGTATTTACTAAAAATCATTAAAAAAAAACCAAAGGCGGGAAGTCCCAAATATAAAGGAAATTATCCTTAATTTTGTACAAATATTCAAAAAATTTCGGGCGGTCACTTATCCCCGGGACACATTGTATACACTTACTATAAATAAAAATATTTAAAAAATTGCATCAAAAAACTCCTCCTCATCGCTGCCCACCGGGAGTGTACCCAAGAAGCTGGCAGCATTGCCACGTTGGATGGCAATGCTTACTTTTTGGCCAAAATAAAAACCAGCCCTTGGGTCACCTGAAGTGTCAGCAAGTCGCTTAGCGATATATATTTATTATTAAGTTATTGTAAAAAGTTATTTGACCATTAAATGAGTACATTGGAAAAAAAAAATATATATATATAAATAAATATTATTACAAAAATATATATGGTCTTAGAAACTCACAAATAATATAGCCTTTTCTAGTTAAAAGAATGATCACAATCGGTTCAGCAGATGCAGAGGTCCTCTAAATCGCGACAAACCTCCAAAATTTACCTCTTTGCAATCCATTCTAATTTTTAATTTGTTTGTCGTCCTTTTATACAAAAAAAACTGAACTGATTTACATATCATTTGGTATACAAATAGGTTAGAAAAAGGACATAATATGCTACCTTTCTCCGGATGCCCGAAGAAGATCCCCCTTGATTATTATTGATGATTTTTTTCTTTCTTCTGATTTCCAGAAGGCGTAAACCAAACAAGAAGACACTCAATGCAGCAATAAGAAGCAACCACAAAATGTATATTTTGAGTTAGTCAAAGGATTCCTTTAGATATTGTAATTTTTAAATGAAATAATAAATGAAAGATGAAGTTTGTTATTTGATTTTTTATTTTTAATACCACATAGTTTACACAGATATGTATATCTCGACTTTACAATATGCCACGAGCCGCAATCTCACTATTTCTAATTCTGTGCGCATTCCAGAGAATTCCCTAGGATTCTCTCGCATTCCAGCGAATTCCCTATGGTTCTCTCGCTTTCCAGCGAATTCCCTAAGATTCTCTCTCATTCCAGCAAATTCCCTAAGATTCTTTGCATTCCAGTGATTTCTCATGATCTGAAGGTGACGTTTTCTTCTTCTTGGTGAATCGAAGGAAGACCGCTAGTATTTTCAATCTTAAAATTCAGTCAACCTCTATTATTATTTATATATTCGTCATATCATCATCCTCCGAGCCTTTTCCCAACTATGTCGGCGTCGGCTTCCAGTCTAACCGGATTCAGCCGAGTGCCAGTGCTTACTAGTTACTTTTCATATATTCGCCATAATAGTGGTCTTGAATAGTGGTATAATTTGAGCCTTTATATAATTGTGTTACATACTTTCAGAGCTGATTATATGCTAGGTATGTTCAAAAGTATTGATAAACTTGTCGTCTGCTCTCTGATACTTGTGCGTTCTGTAGCGATGTCGCGACAGTTGACGAGATGACTTGAATGTTAGAGGGCATTGTTCACACTGAAAAATAGAAATAGAAGTATCTTATACATAAATTATAACTATCTTGCAAGCCAGCTGAAATCAACACTCGCGTCAAGCTTTCTTTAAAACCGAGACGAAGCCTAGCCAAGCCAACATATTGGTAGTTTTTCGTCATGATACCTAAATGAGCTACTTTGGCGGTGTCAAATTAGCCACAAAGCAAACGAAGCAATTGCAACGGGCCCCGTATCTTGACCTTGAATGTCCGACTTTGAGAGTAATGAACGGTTTTTTTTTCGCTGTTTTGCTCTAAAAGCCACAAAAAATTTACTTCTTTTAAGGATACAAGCAGCCCCATGCTATTCTTGCTGGCCTCGAGCCCGCTTAATACACACTGGAAGCCAAACTATTTTATTGTATCCCCAACTATTATAATCTAACTAGTGACCCGCCCCGGCTTCGCACGGGATAACAGTATTTCCCCACTATTTAATGAATGTTATTATACATATAAACCTTCCTCTTCAATCACACTATCTGTTAAAAAAAACCGCATGAAAATAGGTTGCGTAGTTTTAAAGAATTAAGCGTACGGGAGATAGGAACAGAAAAAGCGACTTTGTTTTAAACTACATATGTAGTGATAACCTGCACTGTAGCTTCAGTGCGATGGGTCTCGATGTGCTGCACGAGACATCGCCTGCTGTGGTACGCCGCGCCGCACTCGTCGCAGCTGAACGGACGCTCAAATGTGTGCATGCGACGCTCGTGGAGCTACGGGTAGAGAGGATTTCAATGTAGTCATCTAATCTATGGGTACTAATATTATAAAAGATAATAATTTATGTTTATTTGTTAGTACAGTAGACATAACCAATTTCAAACATTATTTCACTGTTGGGAAGCTACACTATCCCCGGGCGACTTAACTCGACACCTGGCTCGAAATTCAGTTTGTACGGAGGAAGAGAAAAACAATTTAGACTTAAAAAGAGTGAATCTTTTAAGGTCAACTGTAACGCTAATGTCGTTCGAGCCAGGTGTCAAGTTAAATCTCTAGTGCGTTAAGCTTTATTTTAAGCAAGCACGAGAAGTAGGTAGTAAGTAAGTAACTCATGGATACGAGTGAAACCCGGGAAACGGGTAGATAGCTTCCAAACATATTTTAGAATGTCTCTCACCTTGAGTTGAGCATTATCTAAAGCTAGATAGTCACAGTGTGGACATGGTAGTTCTCTGCTCATGCCGTGGTAGGATCTACAGTGGCGCTTCAGCTGCGTCGTAGAAATAAAACTTTTGCCGCAAAACTGAAAGATATTGTGATGTTGAATGTTAAATTGAGCTCCGCGAGCATTTTAGGGTTTCGGACCCAAATGGTAAAACGGAACCCTATTGTTTTCGCTCCTCTGTCCGTCCGTCTGTCACCAGGCTGTATCTCATGAACCTTGATAGTTAGAGTTGAAATTTTCACAGATGATGTATTTAAAATTCTGTTGCCGCTATAACAACAAACACTGAAAACTAGTATTAAATAAATAGTAGTTTAAATCAGTAGAAGCTCGACTAAGCGAGGGTACTTCTTTATGCATAACTTACTTCACAAACAAAATTGAATCCCAAATGTAATTTCGCGTGACTGATAAAGCATTTCCAGTTGCTAACACTCTTCTTACAAATCTTACATTTAACCGGTCCTTCTGAATCCAATTCACCATCAACCAAGTCTAAATACTGTTGCCTTTTCTCCTTTTTAGTTAACTTTTTGACAGTTCCCTCTGGCAGCCATTTTGTTTGTCCACCATTTTGATCTTCTATTCTGTCAAATTCGATTTCAACTTTTAATTCCGGAAATCCGTCAATATTATCGTAACCTTCACAATTTTCATTGCTGTTATCATGATTTTCCAAAATGTTTGAAATTATTTCATTGTTTTCAACTATATTTTCGGTATAGCTGCTTGAATTGCTGTTGTATTTTTGTCTTAAAGCTGTTTCGCTTTGTAAACTTCTGTTACGAAGATCCAAAGCCGTGTTAACGTCGTCCTTGCATTTTGCGCATATATTTTGAGGAAGACCGTCGTTTGGTTCTATCTATCAAGTTAAAAATGGTTTACTTATTTAATAAAAGCTAGAAATATAAGAGCCTTGAAGTGCCCATTTGATGCGACTAAAGTTTGGGTACAGCGTAGGTCACCACATGAACTAAGTACTCGTTTGCTTCCAGCAAAAATATATTTATTGAAATAAGGGCTTTATGTAGTTCAGCCTGTCCCACAGTAACATAACATAATTCAAGCTAAATTTTGACCGGAGACAGGAAGTTTTCAGGATGCGAGTGAAACCGCAGGAAAACAATTAATTAGATAGAAAAATTTATGTTGGCAACATAACTAAGCAGAAAGCTCCGATAAGCGAGCTTCGCCGTCGGAAGGTCAGACTGCCATGTCGCAAGTAAATATGTCAATAAATATTTATCCTGCAAATACATAGATTTAAAATAAATATAATGTAAGCTAGGTAATAAACTTCCTCTAAATCAAAAACATTATATTCTGATACAATAGGTAGGTGGGTATACTTAATTGCCATTGACAATCACTTGTTGACAAGGGGACTCGAACAGATTTTGATAACAACACAACTTACTTTCAACCCTGTAGTTAGCAACAAAACATGACTGAAATTGTCATTTTCTTCAGTATTTTCAAATAAAAATGACAAATTATCTTCAGATAAACACAATCTACAAAGTTGTTCACACATTTTGAGAAACCAAACTTGTTTTGCTCCGATTTCGTCAGTCGAGTATAGCTGATTTTTGACAGATGCGGGTGACCAACCTTGTTTTAAAATTACCCTGACGTGTTTGTGTTGCCAGGTGATATTATTAAGTGATTGTCATGCATTTCATTTATTTATTTCCTTTATGATTTAAACGAGACGAGAGATAAATAAATCTTTAACGACTCAACAGCAAATAATGCTGCCCAGTCTTGAGCAGTCCCAGTCGACGAATAAAACGAATTTTTTGATCTTTACTTTTACTGTGTGAAAATATGGTTTTCGACTGTTCGTAGATGAGTATAAGTACTGACATACTTATTTTTTATGGTTTATTATTTTTCATTAATAAATATTACTTCAATATTATTTTACACTCCCCTGTGTGGTATTTGGACACAGATAGACTTTAGATACTTGACAATAGGAAATAAAAGAAGATTTAATAAAAAAGTTTTATTATTTTTATTTTTTATCTAATATTTACAGTGATTTGTGTAACTATTCCTTACTTAGAAAATATGAAACAAAAAATAAAAATACAGACAAACATAATAATAGACAGACATGTGTTTTCCAAAAATTACAATCATTTGTATTGTTGTGTACTTTCGAAACACTATTTCTAAAACAAAAGATGCAATTTTAACCTCTAAGGCATTTTCAGGCAAATATTTTTATTTTTCTATAAGCAGGCATAACACTAGGATGCGAGACAAAGGGGATTTTTGAGGTTGCTGTTCAAATTAATTGACGTAAAAATATGCTTATTTAATAAGCCTAATTTCAATAACAAAAAAGCTCCGAAACTACTGAACCAATTTGAAAAATTCTTTCACTGTTGTAAAGCTACACTCTTCCCGAGTAACATAGGCTATATTTTATCCCAGTACGAGCAGTTCCCATTGACCTGCAGGCAGCTAGTTTTGTCTAAAACTGATGATCATCCTAGCTATCTACCACGAACTTCTCTATAGGACCCTGATCTGACCGCGGTATGTTGTGGAAATTGACGAGGTGACGCCGCACGTGGTCAGGACATTTGTAGATCTTCGGGCACTGGGGGCACATGTACCTGGGGCAATTGAGAATGTACCATGAGTATTATTTTTATATAGGCTTGTCGTCGCATCGCGCTATGAGAGTGCAGGAATAGTGAGTGCACCGCAGTCCGAGCAAACGCTCGTGCACTATAATATGTCCTGCGTAGTTGGCTGATCTCCCCATGAGAGCTGCCGCCGTGGCCGACTCCCAGTCGGAATACCATGTTGAAGAGCTATTTCCTTAATCGCGACTACTGGCAATTTCCATATGGGGTCATCTGGGAATGATTCTTTGATGATTTCCTTACTTATTCTAACTTTGCAACTTGCATGACGTTTTGACCCCTATGTGTGTCCGTCACGGCAGCTCATAACCGGGTGAACTGATTCGAATGAGGTATTTTTACACGCTTTTTATTAGCTTCACCTGTATGTTTGTATGTTTGTAGGTTTGTAACAGACTTCTTTGGGCGCGATTTTGACCCACTTTAAACGGCCAGATTTCGTTCAAACTTTGTACATTTATTGAGGACCGATGACAATACACTAATTTGATAAAATTATTCCATTTTAACCGACTTCCCAAAAAGGAGGAGGTTACACATACACATCGATTACTCCGAGGCTTATAGACCGATTTACGTGATTCTTTTTTTGTTCGACTCGGAATAGCTGCCAGTTGGTCCCATAGTCATCAGGTCAGGATCTGATGATGGAAACCCTGAGAAATCGAGGGCAACCTTCAAAAGTTGTAGGGATACATAGAGTAAAAACTTGACACTCAGGTGTACGCCTAAAAGCACTATTCAACTGTGAAGATTTGGAGCTGACCTGATGATGGAGACCAGAGAGGGTCGAGGGAACTCGACAACTGAATATGTAAACTACCTCGTGTTTGGGCTTAAATTATTTGTATTGACAAGACCTTTGCAACAGTGAAGGTTTGGAGCTGACCTGATGATGGAGACCAGAGAAAGTCGAGGGAACTCGACAACTGAATATGTAAACTACCTCGTGTTTGGGCTTAAATTATTCGTATTGACAAGACCTATGCAACAGTGAAGGTTTGGAGCTGACCTGATGATGGAGACCAGAGAAAGTCGAGGGAACTCGACAACTGAATATGTAAAATACCTCGTTTGGACTTATATTCTTTGTATTGATGAGAACTTCCCACTTGTATGGATAATGACAACTATTCGTATCACTGAAAAGCTTTAAATAAATAACCTTTTTACAAAAAAATTAAGCCGACTTCCCAAAACACTAAAAAGCAAAAAAAAAACTAATTTTAGGTGCATCGGCCTAGAAGTCGGTGGCAAAATTAACTTAGTAACATCCATTAGACACCGACTTCTAGGCTTTTCAATTTGCAAAATATGATTTTTATTATTTTATATAATTTTCATCTATAGTCGATAAGGTAAGAAAATTAATTAAAATTTTCTAGAATTTTTCTCTACAGTCGATAAGGCAGGACTCGATGTTAATTTTTATTTCCAATAATTATCTTTAGCCGTTTTCTCTAATATTAACAAATTTTTGTATAGTAAAGAGAATTTTAATTCTACAAAACAAATAATAGTTTCAAAACAAACTAAAAAGTAGAAAATAAATAATAGTTTAAAAAAACTAAAAACACGCTTTTTATAGAAAAACGAACAAAAAAATAGAAAATAAATTTTAATGAATTTAAATTAAGAAAACAGTGTTTAAAATTTCAATGAATATAAATTAATAATAGTGTGAATACAAAAAAAAATATTTAAAAAAAGCGTGGGGTGCTTTTTAAGATATTATCGAAATGAAAATCACTGTACTCATATCTGTCAATAAAATATTTATAACTATTGACACCATGCACCCCACGCTTTTTTTAAATATTTTTTTTTGTATTCACACTATTATTAATCTATATTCATTGAAATTTTAAACACTGTTTTCTTAATTTAAATTCATTAAAATTTATTTTCTATTTTTTTGTTCGTTTTTCTATAAAAAGCGTGTTTTTAGTTTTTTTAAACTATTATTTGTTTAGTTGAAAGCTGGTTTTCCAGTAGCAGTTCATTGTCATGTTAAAATAAGCTATTAGTTCATACATTTAGACGTATCAAATCATCTTCGGGTCTTCTTTAATTGACGAATAATGTACTCATTTTTTAACCGAGTTCCAAATAAGAAGGCTGTTTGTATACCTACTTTGCACCACACCTAAACCCCAAAATTTGGATGCTCGTATATTTATCATTCTCTTGACCACAAAACCACCACATTAACTCCCAAAAACACGTTACAAATACCTGATATCTCTCAATAACGCCCTGGTGGTCCCTGCCGACGCCGTGACTCCTGGCGAGATGGAGCCTGACGTTCCCCGGGCGCGCGAACGTCTCCTGACAGACGGGGCATAAGTACCTGTACTTGTGTTCCTTGTGGACTTTGTACTTGTGGATGTTCAGCCGCTTCTGAGACTTCTCCCATTTCTTGCAGATGCCGCACTGGGGGGGAAGAATAATTTTAATAAGTAGGTAGGTACATAACTAATAATGTATTCAGAAGGCAGTACTCCTTGATACGGCGCGTATTGTGAGGAGGTTTCTGTCTCTTGGACCCTAACCACCGGTACCTTGGACCCTGTTGATGTTTTTTATTTTTATGTTTAATATTTGAAAATGTAATTTATATGTTCAAAAATATAATAATAGAAATAATATATTATTTCTGTCTGTGAAGCCTTTTCCCAACTACATATGTTGTTATCGGCTTTAAGTCTAACCGGATGCAGCCGAGTACCAGTGCGTTACATTTTGAACATCTTTGGCCGTTTTTACGGGTAGTCAGATGCCAGTCTTACCAGGGGGATACCCCTGGGTTGCTATGAACACGGTGTCACATACATATGTCGTTGCTTGCACCCGGTTAGACAGGAAGTCGACCACAACATAGTTGGGCAAACGGCAAAGGATAGATAGATGATGATTAATAGTTTCTACTGCAAAATACCGCAGGGAAGAACTAATAAAAAAACAGTTTATAACTATTGAAGTTAGTACAGCTCTTATCAAATAACACTGCTACTCTGAAGTTCACTGGTATTGACTGGACAAAAGTCTAAATGTATGAAGAAAACACTACTGCGTATTCGTGCGGCTTCTAGTGGCTAAGGTCAGGAGCAGAGTTATATCACAAGAGAAGTTCACTTGTTGATTTAAAATGGGAACGAATCAACAATGATGATTTTATGAACATAGCAAGGTTGAGGCACTAGTGTTTGACATAAATAGTGAAAAACTTGACATTTTTGCAAAAAAAACTGTGTCACTAGTAGTTGACAAAATAAGAAAAATATAACGAAAAATATAAATCCAAGAAATAACGGACAGCTTAAGTTACTATAAAGTTAATAACTCGTATCAGATATAAAAATCATACTAAATATCTATTAAAATTATAAAGAGGAAAAAAAATAATTTTTGTTTGTTTATAATAGATAAACTCAAAAACTACTAGACCGATTTAAAAATTATTTCGCCATTAGAAAGCTACACTCTTCCCGAGTAACATACATACATAGGCTATATTTTATCCCGGCACGGGCAGTAGTTCCCACGGGACGCGGGTGAAACCGCGGGACGGGAAACAGATTTTACCATGCAAACTTACAACGCAGAAGAGAGGACTTTTGAACCGAATTCATACCTATTTATGTCAACCACTAGTGCTCACAAAATATATTAATTCCAATAATATAAAGTCAAACAATATAATATAGTGCCTAAACCTTACCTTTTAATGTCCACGTTGAGAAGCAAAGGGCCGATTGTATAGTGCCTAAAGTTAGCATATTTTTAACCACCGACGCAAAAAGAGGTGTGTTATAAGTTTGACTGCAGTTCTGTTCGTGGCACTGTAGCTCTTAAACGCATGAACCGATATGGATACGATTTTTTTTAGATTAGATGAATACTGATGTTCTAGTTGTGGTTTATATTTCATCAGTCGAATCATTTTAAATATTTTCTATTTTGTCATATGATATTTTCTCATAAATACATATCATGGAAGTTGAATTTTTAATATCTATACTGATTGCGTAAATCACAGAAATTTTACAGATCCATAAATTTTTGTTCAGGAAAATTAATTAAATAAAATACCTACTAATGTATAAAAAACTAACATAATATGATATAATACCACACGAAAACTTTATAGTTAATATGTACATAATAATAATACTTTTTACGAGATCTGTATATTTAAATTTTATTTCTAAACCTAATAATTTCAATAAAATACTATCAAAGATACAATATGGCAAAATATGACCCCCAAATCTTGGGGGTCAGTTGGAAATAAATATGGAAGAAATTTTTAACAGACTTTTTAACCGACACAAAAAGTTTATTAGTGAAATCGGGTTTTTCACAGAAATATACATAATACCTATGGACATAAGGAGGTCCATTCGGACCCCAAAATATTAAAAGTTTTTTATCAAAATTTTACCTACAAGGAAGATTTAATTTCATAATTTCTAATATGTTTATATACAGCTTACTATTAATTAAATACATTAAATCGAAGCACTTTTTATACCACCTACTTTACATTTTCAATACTCTAATGCTTACGAAATCTTTATAAAACTCACTCGATATCTGTAGACCCCCTAAATAAATTTGTGAGAGATCTGGAGACCCCTTATGAAACTGTCTACCTCAATGTTCACTTTAGACCCCTAATTAAATTAGGGGGGTCTAGCAGCTAACTAAACTTAGGGGATCTAGGGGACCCCCTCTGAAACCGACTAATTCAATGTTCCTTTTAGACCCCCTAACAAAACTTAGGGGGGGTCTAAGAGCTAATTAAACTTAAGAGGTCCAGGAGATCCTCTTATGAAACTCACTCTTTTGACACCCCACCAAACTTAGGAGGGTCTACGACCTAAAACTGAGGGGGTCCTACAACTGCACCCTAACAATCGGCCCCTGCTGATCATCGGCCACGCCATGCACCCTGCGCATGTGCGCTCGCACTTTGTTCGGCTTCTCGAAGCGATGCTCGCATATGCCGCAGAGGTAGCCGTACCGCTTGCCCGTGTGAGCGTTGTGTTTGTGTATCTGCAGGAATTTGCGCGACTTGAGCCTTTTAGGGCACATGTCGCACTGTTTCACCGTTAGTATAAGTTTTAGAAGAAATGCTTAAAAGAATAGGAACTTAGAGACAACTATTGTATAACATAGAGAACAGGAGAGGAAAAATAATCTGACACTTTGTACGTCATGATTATTTTATCAAAAACATCGTGAAAGGGAAGGTCGAAGGAAAGAGGGGGACGGTTCACACGCGTCTCGAGGCAACAACTTCCCGCACGTGGACAAAAAGTAGCTTTTTCCATTGGATGGATTTTGATTCAACTTCGAATTAACAAGAATTTTATACATGAGAATAACATCTAGGCTATTACTTCTTATTCGAGTGCGGAAGTAATTCACTCAGGAAGCGGGTGAAACCGCCTGCAGAAGCTATTATGATATTAACTTTTATGAAATAAGTTCCTTTCATGGCATTTTTTTCGTAATCATGATCCTTTTCATGTACGATCAGAACATTTCAAAAGTGCTCTCTAGTAAGTTAAGGGCGTCACGGTGTTTAGTTGTTGTCAAAATTTACACTCGTTTAGCTATTTTCAAGCTGACTACTTGAGAAATAGCTAAACAAATGTTAATTTTGCTGACTATTCTGTCACCTGACCATATGCATAATAAAAATTGGGATAATGGCAGGATATAATATGACCTACAAAAATATTGTTTTCTTGCAGCATTTTTGTTCCCTACTGTAAGGCACTTACTTGGAAGTTCTTCTCGGGCAGATGTATAGCGATGTGCTGCACGAGGTTGGAGCGGCGGTGGAAGGTGGCGCCGCAGTGATCGCACACGTAAGGCCGCTCGCCCGTGTGACGCCGCTCGTGGATCTGGGTATGATATCATTACTGTTAGATCATCATCTCCCGAGCCTTATCCCAACTATGTTGGTGTCAGCTTTCAGTCTAACCGGATGCAGCCGAGTACCAGTGTGCCACAAGGAGCGACTGCCTATCTGATCTCCTCAACCCACAACCCGCAACATGAATAAAATTCATTATTAATGCAATAATAAATTGAATTGTAAGTAATTTTCGTTGTAACTAAGAGTATACAATCTTTGTCTTATCTCTTTTATTTTTTAGTTAAGTGCCTACTCAAATGGAGTGTAAGTAGAAACTAGGTTTTTATCATAAAGTAGACAACCATTTAAATAATAATTATTTGTATAAAGTAATAATCAAATTGAGTCTTACCGTTAACGCCTCTTTAGTAGCAGAACTATACTCGCAGTAAGCACACTTGTGTATCCTGTACAAGCCGTGGCGAGCTCTCTTGTGTTCCTGCAGCTGATTGTTGTTGCGACACCTCTTTCCGCACGCCTGGGTAATAAGACGAGGCAGTGAGATAGTTAGGAAAAGGCTCGCGACATGAATTGACAACAATTTAAGGACGAAAAGGTAACTTTATTGAAGATATTTTTCAACGAATGGTGGGGTCTCGTTAAATTAGGCAAATATACGATAGTTCATAAGAAAGTTTACCTCTATAAGAAAGTACAAAAGGCAGTTATAAGAAGAGATACTAAAGTAAATACATACTGTTAGACGTTTAGTATTAGATGAGGGGGTCGCAAGGCCTTTCAAACTACACTGTTTTATGTATAAAAAGTACATAAACCAGTACATTAAATAGTACATAAGGGCATTACCCACTAACCTCACAAACGCAGTAATTAGTATGGAACCGTATATGCGCTTTATATGTCGTCTTCATGCGAAACTCTTTCCCACAAGTACCGCATTTGTAAGAACTACTGTTCGGTATTGTCATACGCTTTTTTTTGGGCGGCTGTTTCTAGAAAAAAGATAAAATAAAATTAGTATGGGGTCAAGCAGTAAACTGGGGGTCATTTTTATTAAGGGAGTCTTTGCACGCAAATCCCTCTTGTGTGCTCGCTGTAGCAAACAGTGATATGCTGCGTGCGTAAAGTGAAAATATCCGCGAAAGTGCAACCTTTCTTGCGCGTTTTGTTTTGACTTTAGAAAAGTGCTGATTTATTAGCCTAATTCGTATATGTATATTTCTTTTATGAATAACTAGCATCTGCCAGCAGTGTCACACATCCCGAGGGAACTATTACCCGCAACTGGATAAAAAGTAGCTACAAGTTATTCTGATATATCACTACCAAGTTTTATTAAAATCCAATCTGTAGTTTAGCGGGAAAGATGAACAAACATCCTTATATACTCTCACATTTCAAATATTAATAAGTTATCTCACCTGTCTCAAACTCCTACTGTTCTCACTGCCGTCCATGACAGGATAGTCATCAACATCATCGTTCTGGAACTCCTCGCTGAAGATCTCATAGCTGTAGTCGTTCAGTTCCACCTTCTCCACTTTAGCTTTCTTGATCTTCGGCTTGGAGAGGGATTTTTGAAGACGTGTTGTGTATTTCTTTTTGGGTTTTCCTATAATTTTAGTATTTGATTATTTATAAAATATTAAGAAGAATGCAAATTCAACTGTGTCTGGGGGTAACCAATGTGCTACACTACACAGATATTAACTGCAGTTTCACCCACATCTTGGAAGAACCACTTCCAGCAACTGGATAACATCTAGCCTATATCCTTCCTTAGGCTATAAACTAAAGGTGTACCATTACCATTCATTTAAATCACTTCAGTAGTTTTAGAGTAAAGGTTAACATACAAACCAGAGAGTTAGTTCTTTTTTATTATATTACTAGCTTCAGCCAGCAGTTTCTCTTTGTTTGTTCACGCAGCCGAATGAAAGGGTAGCCCAGTACTTTAAGCATTGCATAATAACATACATATAAGCTTCCATTTGTAAAACTGTAACTTTTTACCTGATATCATATTTAGTAATGTTTTCTCAGCTTTCCGACTAGTTCTCCTAAACTGCAGTGCATTGTTCATTGTCTCTATACATTGTGCGCAGATCTTCTGTGATAAGCCATCATCCATTTTTATCTGAAATATAGAATTTATTGTATCAAAGACAGTTTTACTTGACTAAATTTAATATAGGTTGATGAGATATTCTTTTTTAGGTTTCTCTGTGAAGGTATTTCTTTTTTATTGAGTTATTCAGATATATTATTTACGAACTAGCTTCTCTACCAGCTGTTTCATTCTCATCCCGTGGAAACTAATCCACGCACTCGGCTAGAAAGTAGCCTTCCTCGAAAAATAGGTATGCTATCTAATACAGAGAGAAATAAGTTTTCAAATCTATCCAGTAGTACCTGAGATTACCGCGTTCACGCTGACAAATTCTTCAGCTTTATAATATTAGTATACATAATAAATAACTTCAAATATATACCTCCAAACCGGTGACCAATCTCAAATCCTGTGATCTTTTTTCCTCGCTCTCTTTATTGTAAAATATCGACACTAAGTCCTCCGTACTTAAACAGGTTCTGCAATAACCTATTTCCGGTGTTTTCTCTTCAGTTTTAGTCACTTTTTCTGCCAATTTTCGCCTTGCAGCCCTGTGTTTCGTACTCATATTATTTAGAAGCAATAAGGCCAACATTTTTCACAAGTTTTTGTAGTTATTTGGCGTTGTAGAGAACATTTATAAATTAGAACTGCTAGTTGATTTGGGAGTATGATATTTTGCAGTGTATTTATTGTAAGATTAGTTAATTTCTAGTTGGAATTTGTGATTTATTATTGATCAACATAAACATAAACAAATGAAGTAGCAGCCATGTTGTATTTCTTGGATGACGTTGATGAATTCGTCGATAAATTAATAGCTGAATATAATTCTAAGCTCGATGCTGAATATCAAATCTTTACTGATCTATTGTTTTGATCAAAATTGAGTATGCCGCTAATTTCTAGATTTTTTTCCATATCCTCTTATATGAAAACGCAGTTCTTTGTGCCAGTCATGCATTTAACAAAACCGAGAAATCGTTTTAGAACGAAACTCTCACGTTTAGTTATTGCTTATTTAACGTTGCCTCTAGGTTTACGACAATGATGATATTTCTTATCGTCAACATCATAATCTTATGATCGTGATTATGTACATATATATAATTATGTACATAGCAATAAATTTCATGATATTTTATCAAATTATTTTATACTGAATCTTCAAAATAGTGTAAAAGTTTATCCCTAATAACAGAACGCTAACGTCATTTTAGCTTCTCCTGTTTGAATGTCAAAAAAAATAATCGTAGGATTTATTTTGGAGCAAAAATGTACATAATACTCTTATATAGCTTAATTTTATGACAAAACTACTGAAATATTATTACCTTTATCAGTATTTAACGACATGGACTCTTGGAACTGCTGTAGAGCATGTCTCGGGGTGGAGGCTTTGCATCCTATATTTCAACTTATAGATCATCATGAAAAGTATACAGATGTTATTTATTCAGCTACTGGGCTTAAGGTATAAATCTATACTAATCTGTAAAGTTATAAAGCTGAGCAACTAGTTGTCTGTTTGTACGCGCTAATCTCAGGGACTACTGGTCCAATTAGAAACTATCTTTTAGTTTGTTTTCTGTTCAGTTGTCGTCAAAGTATAGGGTCCTTTTTATCCAAGCACGGGACGTAGCTGCCTCGAACCGCGGATGAAACAGTGGGGATAGCTAGTTAACCATTTTTTTACATGCAATGAAACTAGTTTAATACATAGGAATAAAGTATTAATTGCTAGAAAAGTTTTTATTTGTAATTAATTCTTATTGGTATTTCATTTTTACAGGTCGAATACAACGACGCGTTACCACAAAAAATGTGCACCTCATGCATAAACTTCATCAACGCATCCTACAAATTCAGAAAAAAATGTGAAGAAAATCAAAAAACTTTAATTAGCCGCCTCAATGACAAACCACAATACGAAATTAAAATAGAAACAAATATATTTGGTATAGAAAACAATGGAAATATATCTATAGACATATCTGACTTAATAAACTATATAGACGTACATGTGGAAGCTATTGCGAGTTACACTTATATGGACGGTATTGAAAGCAATGATATAGAATTTGAGACAAAAGTCGAAGATCTGGTCGATAAACCTGTAGAATTAATATTTAAAGGTAAAAAGAGTAAAAACTGTAAAGAGAAACCTATTAAACGGAGTTTGCGGAAGAAGAAAGAGAACGGAGAAAAGAAAGAGAGGTGTAAAGAGGAGATTGAGTGTGAATACTGCCATAAGATATTAACTTCTAAGCTGTCTTTACGTAATCATTATAAAATACATACCGGATTTGATGTTGTTTGTGAAGTGAGTATCCCTACTAATATTATAAATGCAAAAGTAACTCTGTCTGTCTGTTATGCTTTCACGTCTAAACCACTGAACTGATTTTAATAAAATTTGGTACAGAGATAGAGTTGACCTTGAGAAAGAACATAGGATAGTTTTTATCCCAGACTTGTGAAGAGTTCTCTTTGAAATGCGATATAACTGAACTCGACGCAGAAGCTAGTTAAGAACTATAAGAATTGAAATTATTTAAAAATGACAGACAATTTATTCAGAACATAACTTTACATGATTTTGAAACATCAAGCAATCTGTAAAATTATAAATGTGATAGCTAACTGTTATGCTATATCCCCAAAAGTACTGAACATAGATATGTTTGAAAATAAGATTTTATTCCCAGATAGTCTAGCTAGAAGACGAGATGATTCCCAAACATGTTTTACTTTAAAATTTAGCTAGCTATATGTCTCCATTTTCCCCAAAACTCAACAAAATAAAAAAAGTCTTAAAACAATTATTTTTGCTCAACTGGTCTTGCTTTCATATTACGTTCTAACTACAAAGTACATATTGAAACTCAAAATTATCTTATTTCTAGCATTGTGGCAAAAAGTTTATAACAAGGAGACTGCTACTGATGCATTGCAGAGCTAAGCACGGTTACGAGAAGACAGACAAGTGTTCCTTCTGTGATTACAAGGCTTCCAATGCTGAACAGGTGAAGGTAAGCTTTATTATTCACTAAATTAGTCATGGCAGCAGTTCTCATATAAGGAGATCAGTCAGCCGAGCAGGTCATATTATAGTTTGTGCACATTAGCTTGTACTGCGGTGCACTCAGTATTCCTTCACTCTCATGGCGCGATGCGACGACAAGCCGACACCACCGGAGAGAGATCACAAGCACCACCGACATTAACGTGCGACACGATGCAGGGGTTTTCAAACAGTAACTTCCAGACTTCTTCCTAAAGCCCACAAAGTAATTTGAGCACACGTCTAGACTAATATTTGTTTGTTCGTTTGAATGTGCTAATCTCAGGAACTAGTAGTTCAAGTTGATTTGAAAAATTCTTTCAGTGTTAGATAGCCCATTTATCGAGGAAGGCTATAGACTACTTTTTATCCTGGTACGGACAGTAGTTCCCACAGGATGCGGGTGAAACTGCTGGCAGAAGCTAGTAATCAATGAAATCCTGTTTATTTGTAGATCCATGAGCGTCTCCACACGGGTGAGAAGCCGTTCGTGTGCGCGGAGTGCGGCGCCGGCTTCCATCGCAAGAGCAGCTACCTGCAGCACGTCGCCATACATCTGCCGGAGAAAAATGTGCAAGTACGTTTTATATTAAACTCTTAAACTTACTAAAGAGTTTGTTTAAAAACGAATATCATTAGTAGTGGAACAGTGGTCCGATTAAAAAGATTTCAGTGTTAGGTAGCCCAACTTTCACTTTTTATCTATGTGCAGGAAGAAGTATATCCGGTGGTATCCACTACTATTAACTGTATTTATTGACCTTTTACCCGAGATATTTAGTCGTCCCTAAGCTAATTATCTTCATTTTCCATACATTTTTTTCAACTGACTCAAAAACGGAATTCATCAGTTTTACCTGCATATTTGTACACGATTATCTCATGTTGGACTGAACCGATTTGAAAGTTTTAGGTATAGTTATCGGCACGGATATTGAGCCCTGACCTTCACCTGCGCAGTAGCGATTTATTGGTTTATTGCCTTATGTGTACAGTGCGCAAAGCGATCCCCACTCTTCCGCCGAGAGCTCAATATCCGTGCCGGTAACTAAATATTTGTTGAAGTCGTTTTTTTTTACCAAATATACTTATCCTCTATTCCAGTGCGACCAATGCCCCGCCCGTTTCAAGTCAGTAACTCTAATGCGAATCCACAAGAACCGTCACCGCGCCGCCACGCACGCGTTCCGCTGCGGCGTGTGCGACAACACGTTCGTGCGGCGCCGCAACGTGCTGCGGCACCTCGCGCGCATCCACCACCTGCCGCCCGACCCGCTGCACGTGCGCAGAGTCGATATTGCGTGATGACAAGTCGATAAAAGTGTGAAAAAAGTAAAATTCGTCACAGAAAGTGTGTCAAAAATCGTGATTCTTCACTAAAAAGTGTGTCAAAAATGTGTGATTCGTTACTGAAAAGTGTGTCAAAATGTTAGATTCGTCACAAATAGTGTGTCAGAAATGTTATTGGTCACAAAAAGTGAGTCAAAATATCAAAAAATCTATATCAAAGTGCACAAGTGACATGGTACCGTCACCGCGCCGCCACGCACGCGTTCCGCTGCGGCGTGTGCGACAACACGTTCGTGCGGCGCCGCAACGTGCTGCGGCACCTCGCGCGCATCTACCACCTGCCGCCAGACCCACTGCACGTGCGCAGAGTTGATATTGCGTGATGATAAGTCGCCAAGTGTGAAAAGTGAAGTTTGTCATTGAAAGTGTGTTAAAAATTAGATTCGAATGCATGATTCACTGAAAATATGCCACAAAAATATTGACCTATGTAATAAATTCTTGAATATGAAATATCTCATGGATGCGGGAGAGCTATAATTTTGTGTGTAAATACGTGCATACTTACTTGCACAAAGACAATGTACATTTATACACAAGTATGAGTCACCTAGCACCTACTTTCATGAAGTAAAACATCTGTCTGTACCAGTAGGTAAATGAAAGCTTTTTGGAACAATCCTTCAGGGTGTTATTTTGTTCCAAAAAGCTTTTATTTTTCCAAAAAGCCATTCATGGCTGGCCCAACTTAGGTGAAACCTAGAGATTGTTGAAAGCAATTTGAACTCCTTTGAGAAATGCGATTTTATTTTCAAAATAAGGTAATTTTATGAATAAAGTATTGCCGTAAGAATTTACACCTAGTTAAATGATTTTTATTTTCTAATGTAATTCTGCATGTAACATAAGTATTAAAAATTGTGATATTACTAGTATTTTAGGCTCTCACTATAAAGCAATAAGGTACTTTTTATTTTTTGATGCGTGACCATAAAAATACCCAAGTAGGTACTCATTTTAATACCTATGGTTATTATCTAGATTAGATATAAATTAAAAACTTTGAATTACAAGAAATTTAATGAAATTAATCATTTTTGTAGCATTTTTTTAAAAAGACTATAAATTATTTCACCTAGCTATGTAAGTAAATTGATAGATCTGATTTCAATATTAACTATACCTATTTATATTAATTATTTTCTATGAGATGGTAATTAAAAACTCTTTTTAATAGCATTATTAGTTTTATTTCTTATAACTATGTATTAAATAAACATTCAATCAAAGTTTTTTAATTAGGTATTTCTTGAAAAGCGGGTAAAACCGCAGAAAACAGCCGTAAAGACAAGGTTTAGTCATTAGTCTAATTTAAAAATCTGGATTAAGAACCTCCCTTTTTGGAAAGTCGGTTAAAATAAATAACTATTAGTAGTACTTCGTAATTGGCATATTGTCTTTAACTCTAAATTAAGTGTAAAATATTGTCAGCTGTGAAAGACCTATATGAAATACAGTATAAAAACATTAACCGACTTCCAAAAAGGGAGGATTCAATTCAACTGCTGTTTTTTTTCTTTTAGTCTGTTATAGTTATCGGCACGAATCTTGAGCTCTGACCTTCACCTGCGCAGAAGTAATTCATTGAGTCCCTTTTGTGGTATGAAGTGAGGCGCGGGGGCGGGGTAAAGCGGTGATTGGCCCGCAGCGCATCGCGTCATAGCCGTCACTCGGGATTGGTTCTTTGCTAATAAGTCACTTCTGCGCAGATGTAGGTCAGAGCTCAAGATTCGTGCCGATAACTATACGGAGATACCTTATATTTTGTGTAGTTGACAGTTTTGATGTGAAAATTGCATTTTTTTACTGACTGACTGGACCAAAAACCGGTCTGCACATATTAGGTTTTATTTAAGTGTGGCTGGCTCATTGTGAGGCCTGTTCTCCTTGTCGCGAGGGTCTGCGGTGCACTGCAGCAGCGTCCACAGCGCGTCGCTGTCGCCGCCGCTACTCATGTCCACTTCTATCGGCTGCAGTAGCTTGCGGGACTCACTCTTTATATCTGGAGTTTGTGTAGTTAAGGATATTTTTGAAGAATGTAAGAAAAGAATTATCTAGGAAAATAAAATATGGAAAACAAAGTGAATGCAATAGTTGCTCTGTCTGCCTTTCGCCTTTCCATGATAAAACTGTGGATATGAATTTGTGAGACTCTGTAAAAATGTCTCCCGCAACCGGGTAAAATGTAGGGCTATATGGCCTGTCTCAGGGCTATAGGTTATCTGTAGCCCAGATTATATTTAAATCTGCTTAGTAACTTTATCGTGAAAGCGCGACAAGTAAAACAGTGTTACTTTCGCATTTATAAGTAGGAATTGGTTCCTGGATGGTTTGAGAACACAATTCGATGGTAAGAACACGTTTGCACAGTAGGTATATAAACTTTATGAAAAGGATACATCCTTTAGCCACATTGGGTGGTGCACTGAAGTCCCAGCGGATCCCGGTCAACTCTTTGGCAATCTGGAATATTTCTCTGAAACAATGTAAAAAAACTTAACACTCCTTATTTCTCAACTCTAACTTTCCCCAATGATTTCATTTGAACAAGGGAATTACTGTCTGCTTGAGGATTAAAAGCAGCAATCGTGTCATGCATAAGGGTCAATGGGTCATCTTAGGGACGCATAATTCTGGCATCCAGACCGATTGTCTGTTAACCACCATGGCCATTCTCTCTTTATAAAACAACCAGCTACACAGGACATAGTATAGTGCACAAGCATTAACATAGGCCCAGGTGCACTCACTATTCTTTCACTCTCATAGTCTGAATAGATCAAAGAGAGATCACAAGCGTAACTGATTTATACATGCTCTAAAATGCACTAGGGTATCACCTGCAATTTTTATATTACAAGCTACATTATGAAAGTTACTTACAACTCAGGGACTCTTTGCATAGTACACTACATCAACTATGCAGTAATGATACTAACTTGGCATTATCCAATCGGTTCCTATCACTGTCTGCGATGGTGAGATGTGACTCGAAGGTAGCACACACTCGGTCCAGCTCACTGCCTCGCCGTTCCAGCTCTGCTAGACGTTCTGTCAGCTCTTTCTGAAGAGTATACCATCATGGTTAGCATATTTTTATAGTTATTCCACTGTTTTTGATTAACTAAAGTTGAGGCGAATAATTGAAGTCCCCACGATTTTTTTCTTTGTGCCTAAGATCACTGGACTATTTGTAGGTGTAATGGTTGCGAAATAACAAACATACAATAGTTTAGGAAGTTTTAATAGAGTATTTCAATAGGTTCGCAAATTTTGAAGACTGTTTTTCGTCAGTGAGTCGTTGTTTTAAAAGGCAAGCAAAACTTACATTTAATTTGGTTTCCTGTGCAAGTTTTGTCTCTAATTCTGTATACTTCTTGCATGCTTTCATTTGTTGCTGTTCCTTCTCGATCTTTTCTGTATATAAACAAAAAATAATGCGAGTTATCAAGCAAAGTTTTTCGACAAGAGGTGCTCCAGTTTCTAAGTTACATACCGTCAACCCGCTTATAGAAGTCGTCCATCTTTTCCACAATGTCCAAATACCAACTTTCTCTGCATTCTGAAGCCATTTTCGGTGCTTTTTAATAAGTTTTTGTAATCAAATCGAAGAAAGGCAATCAATTCGTCAACACAACAAACGCAAACGAACTATTTTGAATTCAAAATTGATAAACAATTGTCACAGATAACTTATAAAATCTATAGACTATCATAGAAACCAGTGGCTCTCAAAGTTTTTTTCCAATTACGGTTTTCTAATTCAAGGTTTGTATGTGTATCCGAACGTAGTGATAAAAGAAAGCGACAGCAGCGCCCTGCGGTGCCGAATAGCGGTACTATATTTATCGCCATATTTGTGATGGCGACCGATATTTATAGATCGTAAGGGTGTTGTTATTCAATAAATAAATGCATTAAAAATGGAGGAGACGAAAGTTATTTATTACATAGACGATGAAGAAACGCCGTACCTAGTGAAAATACCTATCTCGCCGGAGAAAGTGACTTTGTTGGACTTCAAAAACCAGTTGAACCGACCGAATTATAAGTTTTTCTTTAAATCCATGGACGATGATTTCGGTGTTGTTAAAGAGGAAATTGTTGACGATAACGCTCATTTACCGTGTTTTAACGGTCGTGTAGTGTCGTGGCTAGTGTCTGCCGAGGGCTCGAACCCTTCGGACGGAGCTTCACAGTGTACTGATAGCAATGCAGGGAAAGGCAAACAAACTCACGGGGCTCCGGCGCCCGTCACCCGGGACACCTGCACGGACACAGACAGCACCATCAGCTCCCGCCCCGGCCACAGAGCCTCCTGCGACAAGTATAAATACCGTGGATTACGGATAAACGGCCACTCAAAATACGGTAACCATGGGTTGGAATACGAGACAGCTTCCGTGCTCAGTTCTGACTTAGACTCCACAAGTTTGTTCGATAGCCAGTCGGAAATCACCACGACGACTGGGAGGCACACTAACGCCTCTGTAGACCGAGCCCTGACTGAATGCAGCAGTGTTTCCCACCTGCAAGTGAGTTCTCGTAAAAGGCCACAAAGGAGACGAAAGAGGCCGCAGGTCATGTCCAGAACCTCTTCCTATTCATCTATAACTGACTCTACGATGTCTATGCACATTATAACGGTGACTCTGAACATGGATACGGTGAATTTCCTGGGTATTTCTATAGTTGGCCAGTCAAACAAGGGTGGTGATGGAGGAATATATGTTGGGAGTATTATGAAAGGTGGTGCTGTGGCTCTGGATGGCAGGATAGAGCCGGGAGACATGATATTACAGGTATACTTACTTAATATTGTAATAGTTACTAGTTATTTGTCCCTTAACTTGGGTAAACTTTGTTTAAGACTGTGTAAAGTTATCATCACAGTTGATCTGTGGATGGGTGACCTTTTTGTCATACTAAGTAATTCTGTGGTTCTGAAATCATAATCAATTGGTAGGTTCATTCATGCTTCTATTTGTAAAGGATACTCAGAAGCTAGAAAGTCTGACAACCAGTCTTACCTAAAGGTATTGTATTGCCCTTATTAACTTGGTTGAGGAGGTCAGATAGGCAGTCACTCCATGTAAAACTTTGATACTCAGGTGCATACAATTATACTGAAATGTGACCCCAACAGGGTTGAGAAAAGGCTAGGCAGATTGTCATAGTATAGTGTTGAATAAATTCATGATTGGTTTATACAAAAAACATGTGACATTGTAAATGATAAGTTACAAAGTGTGTACAATGGTTCCTTATAGCTCAGACAATATTTCTGATAAATCTATGAGAAAAACATACTGTACTTAAGGTCATCATCAATATTCCCTGTGTTCTGATGTATCTAAGTACATGAAACATCTAGAGATAGATGGTCTATCTACAATCATATTCCGAAACAAAAAAATCACTATCTGTTTTCCCCGCAACTTGAAACTCCTACCCCAACCAGGATAATATATAGCCTATGTTACTCAAGGATAGTGTAGCTTTTCAGCAGTGGACGAATTTTTCAAATTTGTTCAGTAGTTTTGAATTCTTTTGGGTACAAACAAATGCTTCCTCTTTATATATTAGTATAGGTAGATTATAGTTCCTCTACTAATTTTAAAAACACACAGGAAGTGGTGACATATAAAATTTAATATAGCTACCCAGTCTAAATTATGTTAAGTGACAAATATGTCTAAATGATAAATATCTAAATCAAATCAATCATATAATCTGGACACTATCTGGTAAAACTAAAAGTATAATGATATGAAATTCATTCTTGCATTCTTAATAAAATTCTTACATTATAAACACGAACATTCATAATGATGTATGCCTGTTTTCATTCTTTCACTCTAAACAAAGAACATTGTCAGTAAAATAGCTTTACATTAGTATAACATATATCTAAGAAATTCTACATTAGCAAAAACAATTAAATACCATCAGTCTAACTACAAAAACTTAAACACCTGTTGAACACACATGTCTAAAAAAAGTGTAGCTGCAAAATGGACCTTATTTCAACGTCATTTTTGTAGACAAGTGTTCAACAGACATTTGAAAGTTTTTGTGGTACAACAGTAAATTTTTAATTACTGTCTACTTACTATTATAAATAGGAAAGTATCTCTGTCTATCCATACACAGATAGACCAAGCCAGAGAAAAACAGGCTACTTGAGAAGAAGTTTATTTTTAACAATTCTTAGTCAATTTAGACAATTGAACATCTTTGGCAGTCGTTACGGATAGTCAGAGGCCAGTAAGTGTGACAGCCAGACTTATCAAGGGGTATTCTGTGTAACTGGTTTGAGATCAGATAAGCAGTCGCTCCTTGTGGCACACTGGTACTCAGCTGCATCCGGTTAGACTGGAAGCCGACACCAACATAGTTGGGAAAAGGCTCGGTAGATGATGATGATATTTGTTTAATGAAAGCTTTTACAATTCCAGGTGAACGACGTAAACTTCGAAGACATGACGAATGATGAGGCGGTGCGCGTGCTCCGCGAGGTGGTGCAGAAGCCGGGGCCCATCAAGCTGGTGGTGGCCAAGTGCTGGGACCCCAACCCTAAGGGATACTTCACTATACCTAGAACGGAGCCTGTGAGGCCTATTGATCCAGGTCAGTTATTCAATTCTGTAAAGATAGGTAGTTACATAGATCTATAGTTATAATCATCGGCAAGGATATTGAGCCCTGACCTTCACCTGCGCAGAAGTGATTTATTGGTTTATGGCCTTAAATGTACAGTGCGCAAAGCGATCCCCAGTCTTCCGCCGAGAGCTCATTATCCGTGCCGATAACTATACAACATTAGAATAGGTGAAGAGATTGATTGATGGATTTTACGACTTTCACAAAGTAGAACGGAAGTTGGTGATTGATTGATACACGCGTACTGTCGGTGGTGCTTGGGATTTTTCTCCGGTGGTGTCGCGCCATGGGAGTGAAGGATGACTGAGTGCAGCGACAATTCTAAAAAAAAAAGTAGGGTTGTGGTCATAATACAAAATGTCATATATTTTTTCAAAGGATTCGTATTTGATATTTGTTTTTTATTTTTTCAAGAAACCTTGTTGAATCTTGCAAATAAAGAAAATAAATAAAACGTATTATAGAAGATGGAATATATTTATTTGAGAAACATCATCATCATCTTCCGAGCCTTTTTCCCAAACTATGTTGGGGTCGGCTTCCAGTCTAACCGGATGTAGCTGAGTACCAGTGTTTTACAAGGAGCGACTGCCCTGCCTGACCTCCTCAATCCAGTTACCCGGGCAACCCAATACCCCTTGGTTAGACTGGTGTCAAACACAGTCATTGGTGTCTAAGATATACTTAGAAAGTACATACAAACTTAGAAAAGTTGCATTGGTACTTGCCTGACCTGGAATCGAACCCGAGCCCTCATTATCGAGAGGTTGGTTCTTTGCCCACTAGGCCACCACGACTTTTTATTTATTTGAGAAACAATCAATCTAAAAAAGAAGTCCAGTAAACACTTTTTAAAAACTTGGCAGTGGGCTATCTTCTTTCTGATTTACTTGTACACGAATATGCGCCGTGGCCAGCAATAGATCTACATAAACATAAAAACATCATCATCCTCTTGCCCTTATCCCAATCTTTCATTTATGGTCGGCGCGACGGTTGGCTTATTCCATACTTTTCTATCTGCCGTCATCAAAACCTTTAACAATTATTTTTCTGTTTTTTTCCAGGCGCATGGGTAGCACACACTCAAGCCCTACGCGAAGCCTACCCGCCGCCCCCTCCATCTCTCTCAGCGCTCCCGGTATCGTCAGTATCGGAGCGCGGGGCTTCGGACGCGTCGACGCTGCCGGCGGGCGCGTTGGAGCCTCAGCTCTCTGTCAACATGGACATGGCTATCGTAGTTAGGGCTATGTTGAGGCCTGAGTCGGGTGAGTTTTCAAGTATTTATTACGTTTTATGATTTTTTTTTTAATGTTGGAAAAATACTTTTCTACACCTGATAATTAAAATGACGATACAGGGCGTTCAATTTTCGTATGATATCACTGTTTCGTAAAATATTACAAATTATAAAAATAAAAAGGTGTCCAATATTTTTTGCCTACTACATTTATTTTTCGGGTTTATTTTTGCTTGAGTATATGTATTGTGTTTGATTCCTTAACTAAATTTATCTAAACAAATATTTGTTTTTTGTATCTACCCCAAAAGCTTTGAAACTAGAGATCCTATATGGAATAACAAAAATGCGTTGAAAGCTACACTCTTACCGAGTAACATAGGCAATATTTTATCCCGGTACGGATACAATTTCCCCTGAGACACTGGTGAAACAGCGAACAATAATTAGTAACAAAATAAATATTTTTTTTACTTAGAATAATAATATTCCATAACTATTTATTCCCCCAGGCCTAGAAATCCGCGACCGCATGTGGCTAAAAATCACAATACCGAATGCCTTCATCGGCGCGGACGTGGTGGACTGGATCCTGCAGCACGTCGCCGGCATCGCGGACCGACGCGACGCCAGGAAGTACGCCTCGCACATGCTCAAGGTGAGTAGATGTATAGGGAAAATATAGGCTAGGTACTAAGAAAAATGGGGGTGAAATACTAGGTGAAATGGGGACAAAAGGCTAGACCATATGGGAGAAAATATCTAGTATAGTTATATATAGCAGACTGACGCGACGCCAGGAAGTTGCTCAAGGTAAGGGAATATACGAGTCAAACACGAGATTATATAGGGTCGAAATACAAGATTAAATAGGGGCGAAACACTAGTAAAAATGTAGGCAAGATACTAAGAAAAATGGGGGCCAAAACACTAGGAAAAATGGGGGCGAAACACTAGATTAATTGGGGGTTGAAGCACTAGGTAATATGAAGGCCAAACGCTCGCTAAAATGAGTTCAAACTTTCATAGTTGCTTTGGAATAGTTTTAGTCAGTCAAGCCTATTAACATTAATTTATTTATCAAGTGAAAAAGGCTTCATTTTATCATTTTATGAGAAATACTTCTCACTTGAAACAAACTCCTAGTTAGCAGTTAGTAGTGCTAGTATCTAAGTATTTGCTGGGGAGTATGTTCCACTATTTCCTTTGTCCAGAAAAAACAGGAAGTGGTGAAGCGGGGGTGTTTTGCGTACCGTCTTCTGTGCATTTTTGACGTTCAAAAAGTGCTTGAAAATGATTTTGAATTAGAATTTGTTGACAGAGAGTGGGCGTTTTAGGGACTGTCTTATGCAAATTTGACCTTCAAAAAGTGATGATTTTCAGCCTAGTTTGGCCTGTATTTATATTTGTTTTGTTGTCCCCAGGCGGGCTTCATCCGTCACACGGTGAACAAGATAACGTTCTCGGAGCAGTGCTACTACGTGGCGGGCGAGCTGTGTGCTCAGCTGGCGGCGCTGCGCCTGCGCGGGACCGACACTGATAGTGTGCTCAGTGATACCCTCGCGCCGCTGCCTAACCCCAAGTAAGTGAATCCAAGTAAACGAGATGTTTCAAATCCACCCACTATATGTACAGTACCTCGAAAAATCCAGACAAAATCTAAGGATCTGAATCAGGAAAAATTACAAAATTTTTAATTTGCGTAATGCGAAATTTTATTGTAATAATTTGTTATTTATCAACGAGTTATACTGATTTTCAATATGACGTCTGGACAATTTAGATGCTGACTTATGACAGTAATTTATAATATCTATATTTATTTATAATATTAATCAATTATTAATATTAAAATGATACTCCTAACTTTATCTCTATTTCACATAATGTTGTAAATTATAAAAACGTAAAATGACTCCTGTGGTCAAACCACTGAATGGATTTGGTTATTTTTTTACAATTTACCATAGAATATCATAAAGTATATGTGACAGGATTTAATGTGATTAAGTACGACACACCGATATTTAATTAATAATATCTGTTGTTCCAGCATAATGGGTCCTGGCTACATGCCGTACGCGGGCTCGTACGGCTACCAGCCGATACCCTTCAAGTACTCCTCCTGCGTCAACAGCGAACACACTGTATATGGGTAAGTTGTACTGGTGTTATAAAGGGGGCTTTGAGATGGATGGGAGCGAAATCCTAAGTTAAAAATTGTGAAGGAGTAAGTTAAATGGGGGCGGAACACTAGGTGAGAAGGTGAGATGGGGTGGAACATTGGGTTAGATGGGGGTGAAATACTAGTGTAAATGGGGGTGAAATACTAGTGTAACTGGGGGTGAAATACTAGTGTAAATGGGGGTGAAACACTAGTTTATATGGGGGTTAAACACTAGTTTATATGGGGGTTAAACACTAGTTTATATGGGGGTTAAACACTAGTTTATATGGGGGTTAAACACTAGTTTATATGGGGGTTAAACACTAGTTTATATGGGGGTTAAACACTAGTTTATATGGGGGTTAAACACTAGTTTATATGGGGGTTAAACACTAGTTTATATGGGGGTTAAACACTAGTTTATATGGGGGTTAAACACTAGTTTATATGGGGGTTAAACACTAGTTTATATGGGGGTTAAACACTAGTTTATATGGGGGTTAAACACTAGTTTATATGGGGGTTAAACACTAGTTTATATGGGGGTTAAACACTAGTTTATATGGGGGTTAAACACTAGTTTATATGGGGGTTAAACACTAGTTTATATGGGGGTTAAACACTAGTTTATATGGGGGTTAAACACTAGTTTATATGGGGGTTAAACACTAGTTTATATGGGGGTTAAACACTAGTTTATATGGGGGTGAAAAATACTAGGTTAAAATGGGGGTGAAACACTTGCTTAAATAGTGAATACATAAAAGGAGTATATAAAGGGAGTACACAAAAATGCTGAGTATTTTTTCCTGTGAACTTTCTCATGATCTTATGTAGAAGTGTTTTGGTAGTTCTAATCATTGTGATTGTTGTTCCAGCTACAACCGCGAGGAGAGCGTGGTGTCGGGCAGCGGGGGCTCCAGCGGCGGCTCCGAGCGCCTCACGGCCAAGGAGCGGGAGCCCGAGCGCAAGTCCACCTCCTCCTCCTCCTCCGCCGCGCCCGAGCCCGTGCCCGAGCCGGACCGGCCCGTGCTCTTCCTATAACGGTGTGTATCTACTGTAGCAGCGCCAGTCCACCTCCTCCTCCTCCTCCGCCGCGCCCGAGCCCGTGCCCGAGCCGGACCGGCCCGTGCTCTTCCTATAACGGTGTGTATCTACTGTAGCAGCGCCAGTCCACCTCCTCCTCCTCCTCCGCCGCGCCCGAGCCCGTGCCCGAGCCGGACCGGCCCGTGCTCTTCCTATAACGGTGTGTATCTACTGTAGCAGCGCCAGTCCACCTCCTCCTCCTCCTCCGCCGCGCCCGAGCCCGTGCCCGAGCCGGACCGGCCCGTGCTCTTCCTATAACGGTGTGTATCTACTGTAGCAGCGCCAGTCCACCTCCTCCTCCTCCTCCGCCGCGCCCGA
This sequence comes from Helicoverpa zea x Helicoverpa armigera, assembly GCA_033682625.1. NCBI lineage: Eukaryota > Metazoa > Arthropoda > Insecta > Lepidoptera > Noctuidae > Helicoverpa > Helicoverpa zea x Helicoverpa armigera. The sequence continues at coordinate 5,638,462 of JAWIIS010000031.1, forward strand.
GCCCGTGCCCGAGCCGGACCGGCCCGTGCTCTTCCTATAACGGTGTGTATCTACTGTAGCAGCGCCAGTCCACCTCCTCCTCCTCCTCCGCCGCGCCCGAGCCCGTGCCCGAGCCGGACCGGCCCGTGCTCTTCCTATAACGGTGTGTATCTACTGTAGCAGCGCCAGTCCACCTCCTCCTCCTCCTCCGCCGCGCCCGAGCCCGTGCCCGAGCCGGACCGGCCCGTGCTCTTCCTATAACGGTGTGTATCTACTGTAGCAGCGCCAGTCCACCTCCTCCTCCTCCTCCGCCGCGCCCGAGCCCGTGCCCGAGCCGGACCGGCCCGTGCTCTTCCTATAACGGTGTGTATCTACTGTAGCAGCGCCAGTCCACCTCCTCCTCCTCCTCCGCCGCGCCCGAGCCCGTGCCCGAGCCGGACCGGCCCGTGCTCTTCCTATAACGGTGTGTATCTACTGTAGCAGCGCCAGTCCACCTCCTCCTCCTCCTCCGCCGCGCCCGAGCCCGTGCCCGAGCCGGACCGGCCCGTGCTCTTCCTATAACGGTGTGTATCTACTGGCCGTTTCACCCACTGCCTTATTGACCCATCCCTATCCGGATGAAGATAAAAATCCTATTTCCTTCATGTTCTAAACTAGCCCACTCACCTATAGTCATTCAAATAGGTTCAACCGTTCTTGAAACTTTGACTGCCAAAGATGTTCAAATGACAGCCGGGACCTACAGTTTAACGTGCCATCCGAAACACAGTCATTGGTGTCCAAGATATGCTTAGAAAGTACATACAAACTTAGAAAAGTTGCATTGGTACTTGCCTAACCTGGAATCGAACACAAACTCATACTTGAGAGGTTGGTTCTTTACTCACTATTTCTAAATATTAATATATATTTTTGTTTTTTCAGGAGCGTATTTTGAGGTGTGCCCTCTGAAAACTGCCAAAAATCGTGACGTATATAATATATTATATTATTCGATACGTCTTAGAGGATGCGGCTGACTTCTGACGCAGCTGGGTAAAGAAGGTATTTAAAACGGTACTATAGGCTTTTTTTATTAATTTATTGTAAAAGAAATGAACATTTTGATAAAATATGACGGTTTTTGTGTATAAAAATATGTATGCAAATATGTTATTTTTAGATTTTAACTATTTGCTGCCAAATTATTTTCATCCGACTTCTCAAAAAGGGAGTTCTTAATTTGCATGTTTTTTTTTTATGAAATCGGTAATCTTTTTAAGATTTTTTTATCACTAATAATTTTTATTTAAGAAATATCATGTCTAAGTTTGTCTACATATTTTTACACTCAATCACTGAAATATAACCGCCATAACTGCACAAATGACTTAAAAACTTCCATTTTTGAAGTCTGGAAGTCGCTGTCTAAAACCCCTAAATTATACTCTACCTACTATAATAGTGTAAACAAATGAATTCGTTAAAAAACGACTTCAAAATTTTGGAAGTCTGGAAGTCTGAAAGTCGGCGGCCAGTCGCAGCCCACGGTAAAGCTAATCATGATACTAGATCGCCATATAATTTTAGTCTTATGTATATTATTAGTTTAAGTGTAAATATCTAATTGTAACACCCTATATATAACTTAAAAACTAAAATAATACACTTTTTAGAGATAGGATAGACGAACGGAAAACCTTGTATTTTAGTGTTTTTTACCCGATTGTGGAATCAAACAGATGGTTATGCTTTTATATAGGTACAAATATCCCGATAGACTCTGAAAATACTGAACCGTTTTGAAATTCTTTCAGTGTTTTCGATAGCCCATTTATTGAGGAAGGCTTTTTTATCCGGGTGCGTAAAGTAGTTCACAATTGACGCGGGTGAAACCGCTAGGAGAGGCTAGTTCATATATAACTGTTAGCACTACTTAATCTATACTATAATATAATAAAGAGGAAACAATTTTTCTTTGTTCTTAAGACTTGCTACACTCTTCCAGAGTAACATAGGCTATATTTTATCCCGGTACGGGCAGTAGTTCCCACGGGACGCGGGCGATACTGCGGGGAAAGACCTAATTATATGTAACGTCAATCGTTTTTTCTCTACTTCAAAAACTAAAATTACTACAAAACTATTTCTCAATAACATCAAAATTGATAACCATAGATTCAGAGATCAATTTTACATACATACGTACAAACTGTGAAATTATTAATATTTGCAAATCGTCGGCCATATTAATTTAAGTTTTATTATGCCTAAGTTCACGTAAACTTCAGCTTTTCTTAAAACAACTATTTACTTTGGAAATTGAACGTGAAAATTTGTTTTAAGAAAACTGAATTAAAATCACAAATCCTCGTTCTTATCTCTAAAAAGTGTTATAATAATTAAATAAAAAATGATAAAACTACGCTAAGTAATATATTAATACAGTTGTACCATTTAACTATAACGATGACCGAACCATTTTCAGTTGTCAAATCGTCGATGTGACGTCAGTAAGTATACGGCTGGTTATAGTTTGGTTATCGTTATAGTAAAATGGTTCAATTGAGTCTTACAGCCAGTTTCTTCATCAAAAGTAAAAGTCAAAGTAATGTCTAAAGTAAAAGTAACGGTCAAATTAAATTTTTCTATTAGTTTTGCTGTATCTTTAGCCTTGAAAAAACGAATTTGACCGTTACTTTTACTTTAGACATTACTTTGACTTTTACTTTTGATGAAGAAACTGGCCGTTAGTGTCATTTATTATAAACGAATTGGCACTAAATATACTTTGATTCTATTGGTCGAAAATTGTATTGTCGTCTTTTTCTAACCCAGTGAGAATTATAAAGTCCTGACATAGATATTTTTAGACTATACTCTATTTGAGTAGTTAACTAAAGGTAAACCATCTTGATAGGATGTTACACAAATACATGTTAAATAAATCAGCTGTCATTGAACATCTTTGGCAGTCGTTACGGGTAGTCAGAAGCCAGTAAGTCTGACACCAGTCTAATCTAGGAGTATTGGGTTGCCCGGGTAACTGGGTTGAGGGGATCAGATAGGCTGTCGCTCCTTGTGGCACACTGGTACTCAGCTGCATCCGGTTAGACTGGAAGCCGACCCCAACATAGTTGGGAAAAGGCTCGGGATGATGACATAAACAACAAATAAACTACTGCTTGAAATAATGACTCAATTCATTCAGTAATTGTTATTATTGAATTTACATTGATTTTTAGCTGCATTTTATTTTTAAAGCGAGTTTTAAAATAAAGTCATATTAATATTGTTTACCTTTTATCAAATGGAATATAGTTATTTACTTTTAAAAAAACTTTTGACAGCTGTCAAAATATCATTGCATCTCTGTCTGTTGTTCTATGCAAAAGTGAGACGGCAAATATATTTGATTGGCCAATAGGATTGAAGTTTGGATTATGAGATTTTCGGCCATAAGCCAACATTATATGTATGTATTTAAATATGAAATTAATTGTGCTTCTATGATTGTACTAGAAGGAATATAGTTTTTTTTGTCTAAATAACGATTTTTTTGCAATGTGTAAGCTTTATTTGAAAGGTTGAAAGAGAAGACACAGTATTTAAAAATATTTTTAAAAGTAGATAGTTCATATTCATTCCTATGAAATACTTTTTACAAAATAATTAAACTGAATTAAACCGCATCATAGTCGGTTCAGTCAGCCAAACGAGAGATAATTGCGCACAAACATAGATTCAGGTCACACTGAGAAACTCCTTTTTTTTTTTAAACAGCTAAAATAAATATTACACATTGCAATAAAATTACTTCATATTTTTTTCCAATTAAATGTGTTTATAGATCGTCGCGACTAACAGCCATTCCCAATTCATTTGCATACCAGAATTAAAATTTTGACATTAACCCCATACAAGTAAAGTCAAATTCTTATCTTCTCTAATAAACAAAACAACACATAGATAAAACATTCAATATACAAACACTATGTGCATGTATATTTACAAACAAGAATGGCTCACCTGCTTTCGTGGGATGAAAAATCTGTACTTTAATATTGAAAATGTTTTTGAGTGATTTTTGTTCGCGACGGTCAAACGGTTATGTATGAATCTGTGTTACTATTCAGAGATTGGTAGAATATATTTACTTCAATTATAAGGAATTAAACGATCTAGAGTGGATGATAAATATTTTTAAAAAATATGTGGATAATAGTCATCAATGATCGATTCAATCTTTTTTTTTTTGTAAAAAACTGCAATTATATAAAAAATGATGATTTTAAACACGGAACACTAAAATTGTGATTAATCAACCATTTGCAGTAAAAGTAAATATATTTTACCAATTTTTAATAACTGTTTCTTTTCTAATTATGTACCATTTTATTTTTGTAATAACGAATAAGAAGACCATGGAGTACAAAATGGCTAGCGGAGATGTCATAACGCAATATCTCCTAAGAAAGTAGCGCGACAACATGCGGGGCGATGGACGACGAACGTTACTAGCTCCGCCCATTTTTTGTAAATCCAAAAATCAAGGAACCCGAACGCCTCGTTAGTTGAAAGTGATCCCGGCTACCGCACGTTGCTTGAGCTACAAGAAGGCGCCTGACCTACCTGCCTTATGGCATCTCCGCTATCTTTCCTTCCTCCGTGGTAGAACATGTATTTAGGGGCACAGAAGAAAAAGCATTTGTATACGTAGATACATTAGGAATGTAATAAAATGAGGGTAAACGCATACTGTACGTAATTTATTTAAAAAATAACTGAAAAACCATGTAATCGAAAGATTTTAATAAATTATATATAATATTGTATGTATTGATAACTTAGCTATTTGTAGCCTTTACGGCCGAAAATGAAGCTGTTGCGTTCGCTTGCGATTTTTTTGTCGCTGCGTTTAGTCGCAGCTACAAATCGCTGTCGCAACGCTTTTTACAGTATTTAGAAATGTTTTTTTTTTATTGTTGGCAACTATTTTGTATTGAAACTATGTAATTTTAATATTCGCTTCGGTCCTTCCTACTAGGAAGTAGGGAGGACAATTTTGTATATTTCATTAAATAATTTATTTGGACATATCATATGAAAATGTTTATTGCTAAAACTTAGAACAAAATGTATTTTAAACTATTGATTTTTTAAACATTGATATTTTAGGCCTAGAATTCACCAAAACGTAGTTTTCAACCAACCAATAAAATTTCTCCGCTCATATAATTTCTGCGGGATTGTTCGCGCTCATGACCGCGGCGCTGATACATGGCGGGCTTAAGAAGGAACATGGCGGGTTTAGTCAGTAAGAGTCTGACACTCCCGAGCGCTGCACACACAGCAGGAGCCGGCATTTGATCACTTCCCATCAAAAAAGGGAATTTTATTGTTTGTTAAAAAACTTTTTTGGTTGTTTCTGGGCCTAAGACGTCAAATTACAAAGTTTTCTTTAAAAATGTATACTTGAGCGTACTTTTTGCGATTCATATTATAATTTTTAGAGTCTTTTTTATCAGTTTGACAGTCACAATATGAACATAGGTGCGAAATGTGTAATACTCTGATTGAAGCGTTTATTTTGAAGTTTATATTGGCAAAAATAGCAATGCAATAAATTTTACTGTTTCCTATGGTTTCACTCGCATCAATTCAACTCTATGCTGAAATTAATTTATAATGGCAAGGATTACGAACATAAAACTATAATATACAAACCTTACTCAGTAATCCCTCGATCTATTGGTGGGAACAGGATCAAAATCAGCTCAGTAGTTTATGGGGTGATTGCAAACAAATACAGACTGATTTTGTTTTATAATATGTTTGTAGTGTTCTGTATTTTTTATATACTTACATAGTTGGCTATTTCTGTCAATATAAAATATTATATTGATTAAATACGTATTTAGTCGTTTTGGCAGCTTATTGAACAAAATGCAGTTGATAAGAGTTTGATATCAAAGTTTTCAGAGATTTTTGAATTGAAAATATTTATAAGTACATATGCCAAAATTCTGGAGCACATTGTTATAGACAATAGCTTATCATACTTAATTAAATATATTGAAAAAAATCAACAACTGCATGCAATATTTTTATTTATTATTTAAAATATTTTCAATTCAAAAATCGCTCTAAATTGTAGATTTTTTAATCTGAAAATACTGCCAAAGGTGTCAGTTTCTAACCGACTTTCCAAAAGGGAGGTTCTCAATTTGGTTATTTGTATGTTTTTAAGTGAATATCGTTCAAAAACATTTAGTTGTGATATCGGCAGCCTGAGTTATATTTCTTTACAACTATTTCGTGTATATTATTAAAATATAATAGCAATGATTATTATTTTTATATTATTATTATTTGGAAGGAGCTATTTAATGTTCACAATGTGTAATTTGAATAAAAGATAGCATTTTGTAAGTGATTCATTGTTTTATTTACTAAGACCTTATAAACAAATATTTACATCAATCGGCCTAGCCTTTTCCCAACTATGTTGGGGTCGGCTTCCAGTCTAGCAACATGCAGCTGAGTACCAGTGTGCCACAAGCAGCGACTGCCTATCTGACCTCCTCAACCCAGTTTCCTAGGCAATACTGGTTGTCAGACTTACCGGCTTCTTACCCGTAACGACTGCCAAAGATGTTCAATGACAACCGGGACCTACAGTTTAACGTACCGTCCGAAACACACAGGAACTCGTCATGACAAGATGGTCACCCATCGCGTTGCATAACTTTATGATCGATCCGCTATTACTAAGCCTGATATTTACATTACATATAAAATACTTTTGTTGAATTATTATATTTATTTTTTACATAAACACAACCTGTACTTTTTGAGTAGAGACGATTTTTCTTACATACTATATATACGATATAAAAAAAATTACAAAGCTGCAAAAATACCTAAATGCTTCATGGCATTTTTTGTCATAGCTACAACATTTCACAGAAAGAAAATAATACAACTTTGACAGCATTATCAAGCGTCATATCACTTCTTCACGACATTAAAAAGTAGTCTTTAAAATACGAAAATAAAAACTTGTTTTATATATTTATCACTTTATACACTATAGTTATGCCACTTTCCGTCACGTCAGTTTAATCACTGTTAATAATGGCGTCCAGTCCGATTGACAGCATCGTGTCGCACGTTAATGTTGCTTTGTCGTCGCATCGCGCTACGAGAGTGAAGGAATACTGAGTGCACCGCAGTCCAAGCTAATGTGCACAAACTATAATGTGTCCTGCGCAGCTGGCTAATCTTAGAACAGCCGCCGGGGCCGGTAATCGGCTAGAACGCCATCATTTAAAGTATATAAGTTTTATTTTTCAATGTTCTCTCTCATGCACGGTATGTATCACAAACTCCGGGCTACTGTTCAGCCGGCTGGACGATGCGAGCGGGGTCGGCAGCAGCATGGACGAGTCTCGCGTGTCTGACGGCGTAGTAGCGGCACTTGTAGCGTCGTGCACATACAGTGCAGGTGTATCAGCAACTTGCCGCCTCCGGGCTACTGTTCAGCCGGCTGGACGATGCGAGCGGGGTCGGCAGCAGCATGGACGAGTCTCGCGTGTCTGACGGCGTAGTAGCGGCACTTGTAGCGTCGTGCACATACAGTGCAGGTGTATCAGCAACTTGCCGCCTCCGGGCTACTGTTCAGCCGGCTGGACGATGCGAGCGGGGTCGGCAGCAGCATGGACGAGTCTCGCGTGTCTGACGGCGTAGTAGCGGCACTTGTAGCGTCGTGCACATACAGTGCAGGTGTATCAGCAACTTGCCGCCTCCGGGCTACTGTTCAGCCGGCTGGACGATGCGAGCGGGGTCGGCAGCAGCATGGACGAGTCTCGCGTGTCTGACGGCGTAGTAGCGGCACTTGTAGCGTCGTGCACATACAGTGCAGGTGTATCAGCAACTTGCCGCCTCCGGGCTACTGTTCAGCCGGCTGGACGATGCGAGCGGGGTCGGCAGCAGCATGGACGAGTCTCGCGTGTCTGACGGCGTAGTAGCGGCACTTGTAGCGTCGTGCACATACAGTGCAGGTGTATCAGCAACTTGCCGCCTCCGGGCTACTGTTCAGCCGGCTGGACGATGCGAGCGGGGTCGGCAGCGGCATGGACGAGTCTCGCGTGTCTGACGGCGTAGTAGCGGCACTTGTAGCGTCGTGCACATACAGTGCAGGTGTATCGCGACTTGCTGTGGCATGTCAGTTTGTGCATGTGCAAGTTGTCGCGGGCTTTGAAACGGGATGGACAGAGGTCGCACTGTGAAGAAAAAAATATAAAAATTAGACGGAACTCTCCAAAGTCCATAATCAAACTGTGCGAACGGTTTCCTGGGGCAAAATGTATAACTATTTGTGTGTGTATGACATGTCATAATAAATAAATATGTAAAATAATTTACAGATGTACCTCACGAAAGCGGGGGAGCCACACTCAAAGTCAAAGTCATTTTTTTTGTTCAAATAGGACTGTGTGTTGGTGTACATAATTTTTGTCTGCGTGTGTATGAGTGTACCACGCGCTCAGCAGTGGTCCAGTCATAGAAAGACTAGGTAGGTACATGTATAATTTTTTAACGTTTTTAATCCTACCGTTCCATGTATGTAGGTACGTTTTAAGCAACAAATTTTTCGCACAAAGCAAAAACCACATAAGCAGTACAATTATAAATAAAAGACAGTTGTTTTTGGGTCTTTGTGAAATTTTCCTTCAAAAAGTCCTTATTTTCAGCGTAGTTTGAACAAATGACTGTTTTATCTATGTAGATACGTACCTTAACGAGCTTGTCAGTGTTATGCGAGTGTCGATGCTGCATGAGCAGGTACGCGGCGTGGAAGTCGGCGCCGCAAGACTCGCACACAAACGGCTTCTCGCCGCGGTGACGACGCTCGTGATTCTGACCAGAAATTATTATAATTGTAGGCTTTCAAGTTTGAGAGAAATATATTTGAAGGAACTATAGTAAGAGTCTCCGTAATCTATCTTCTATCTAGGTATAGGTATTTATATATATATAAATGAAACCCGCTTTCCGTTGTCACGTGAAAACGGCTTGACCGATTTGGCTGAAAATTAGAGGGGAGGTAACTTAGACCCGGGAGAAGGTTTTAGGATAGTTTTTGTCACCATCCGGCTACGGGACGCGGGTGAAACCGCGGGCGAAAGCTAGTTTACAAATAAAATTGTGAAACTGTTGGCCAAGAACAGCTGACTGCTAGATGACAACAATCTATAGGTACTAATACAACTACAGTAAATAAAAAAGAAACATTTTCAACCGACTTCCCAAAAAGAAGGTACTCAATTCGGATGTTTGTTCGTTTTTCTACCCTAAATAAACTTTCCAAAGGAAAACATCAAGAGAAGTTATACTCTTCCCGAATAACAGAAAAAGAACTAGAGTACACTCTAGTTCTTTTTAAAAAGGTGAAGTTGAAAAAAATGTGTTCAGAAAGGGTATAGGTTAATAACTACATACCCTCATAGCCACAATGCCAGCACTCTGGAACTCGCATGTCCCGCACTGGAACTTCTCGTAACCATGCTTAGCTCTGTAATGCTCGTTTAGACGAAACTTATTGCCAAAACTCTTGCCGCAGTGCTGCAATACAAGTAATTATATTTAATCACGATGCAGACACAATAGTTTATTTATTTATTTATCTTTATTGACCAACCAACAATTGTTTATACTTTATAGTTAAACAATAGATGAGTATTACATACGACTCATGAGACGGAAGCTAGTTAGTTTTTACATTTTAGCGTGCCTTTTTGGTATAAATATGTATCATGCGTATTTTACGATCGTTAAAAGTGCTCAAACTCATCTGTGATAATGATAATATATTAAAGGGGTAGTATTCCGTTCTTGTTTGCACCCTAAAGGTTCGGAAACGAATAAACCGATTTGAAATAATCTTTCACAGTTATGCTGCACTATCCTCAAGATAAGAAATAACTTAAAATTAAATAAAAGCAACATATAAGGAAAAATAACTATAAAATGAAGTTATGCTACACAAAAATATACGCAATATTATAATATAAATAAATACTTAAATAATATACTACATACTACCTACTATATTACATTAAACGCCTTCCTCTCTTCTAACTATTTGCTGTGCCCATCAGGGTCCATAATTGTGACTACCACTATTATTTTATATTTTCCACCAAATGTACATTATGGAATGCAATAAATGATATATTTTATCCGGGTGCGGGAAATATTTCCCTGAGAAAGCGGCTAAAGCTAGTAGTAAAGGAATTATTATTTAGTGTTAACAATTGTTGGAGAGCAAATAAAAATAAATAAAATAATAAAGTCATATACCTCACAGACAGGTCTCAACCCAGCATGTGTGACAGCCTTATGTTTGTTCAAGCTAGCTCGCTGCATCTTCATCTTACAAATATCGCATTCAGCCATTGTTCTACCCTGTAACAAATAATAACAAACAATTTTATATTAGATACTACATATAATCGGACAGGCAGTCGCTCCTTGTGGCACACTGGTACTCAGCTGCATCCCGACACCAACATAGTTGGGAAAAGGCTCTGGAGGAAGAGTGCCAAAGGTCAATCACTGACAAAGAAATGTAGAAGTAATCAGATGAAAAGTGATTAAGAAATTATCAAAAACCATTTGTAAGGCACTGATGAAAGCTGCCAGAGATCGTAGAAGGCAGATAATGATATTTTTTAACCCCCAACTCAAAAAGGGGTACGAAGTTTGATTGCTTGTGTGTCTGAACCGGATGCACCGATTTGATATATTTTGCACTGTTGAGAACACAGAGGAAGGAAAGATATCGGAGATGTCATAAGGCAGGTAGGTCAGGCGCCTTCTTGTAGCTCAAGCAACGTGCGGTAGCCGGGATCACTTACTACAACTAACGGGTTATTCCCGCTCGGTAACACCCTTTCGTCAACACTGTTGACGATCGGGAAAAAAAGTTTCGTTCGTTCGCAGTGTCCATGAATGCTGGTTTTTATTTTTAAAATATGGAAATAAAATGTCATGGATTTTTAAAATGTTTTAATGCATTATGTTAGATCTTTTAAAACACAATTAACTAGAAAATAAAAGTTGCATATCATGTGCATAATAATCATTTTACAACAAAATAATAAGTAGCGTTCGTCAACACTGTGAACGAACGAAACTTTTTTTTCCCGATCGTCAACAGTGTTGATGAAAGGGTGTTACCGAACGGGAATAACCCCATCTAACGAGGCGAGATCCAAACGTTTTTATGTATAAAGTACTTACAGATTCATTAATCTTCCTCTTCCTGACTTTAGCTGTGCATGACTCTACATGATCCAGTAGCTGTTCTTTGCTATTAAACTCTGATTTACAATACTGAAACAATGAAAAAAATATGCTCAAGTCTGTGTGTTTGATTACTAAAGTCGTTGGTCTAGTGGCCGCAAGCGCGGCTGCTGTGCTTGATGTCTCAGGTTCAATTCCCGGGTCGGGCCGAAATCGCTTTGTGGGTTTTCTTAAACTTTCACAAAGCAGCCCGTAGTCTGGAAGTTGGTGATTGATTCACCCGTGCATCGGAGAGCACGTAAATGTCGATCCTGCGCCTGATCTCTCTCCGGTCGTGTCGGATTGCCGTCCCATCGCGCTATGAGAGTGAAGGAATACTGAGTGCACCTGTGTCGCGCAAATGCTCGTGCACTATAATATGTCCTGCGCAGCTGAGTGATAAATAGTTCGCGAACAAAACATATGTACGCTATGGCGCGAGTCCACAGTAAGCGTGTGTCTGTGCTTCCAATGTGCACTGGTTTTAGAGTTAAGAAATTAAGAAATATGCCCACATAAAACATGCACTTACTATATCAGTCCGTTGTTAAAGTTTATGTACCTCTGTATGTACTGCCAAGTTTCATAGCACTCCATTCAGCCCTTTGCGTGAGAAGTAATAACAAACATATGCACATACTTGATACTGATGCTTATATACCTTTAGCCTAAATGAAAATCTACTATACTAGAGCATATACATCAAAATAATATTAAGCTACTTTACCTTTACTTTACTTTTTTTATAAATATAAATACCAACCATATAATACTTACTCCGCATTTAACACCAGCACTGCCATGCATCATAACTCGATGCCTGTTCATCTTGTTCCTCATCACGTACTTATCACAGAGCTCACACCGCAACTTCCTCTCATCAGCCCCAGGGTGTCTCCGCATCATATGAGCATCTATACTCCTGATCGACAACTCCTTAGTACAAAGTTTGCAGATAACGCGAGTAGTTTTGTCTGTCACTGCGTCCGTGATGATGTACGGAACTTCGGTAGATTTTTTGTTAGTAATATTTTGTGTTTCGTTGTTAATATTTTCTTCCGTTTTCAATACGGTGTCTTCGGTAAAATTATCATCAATGTATTCAGTGTGTTCATTAATTTCTGGCACGTTAATATTTTCGTTGCTTTGTAAATATAATTTCAAAGGTTTGTTTTCAAATTCGGTGTCTGTAGGTTCGAATTTAATGCCTTTTAGTTCTGACTTAAGATTGGAGTCTTCTTGTTCTTCAGTAAAATTGTGTGTTTTGATTAAAGTTTCATCATTATTGGTATCGTTTTCGGTTTTGATTTTTAGTAATAATGTTTCAGCTTGCTTGCATTGTTTACGAAACTTTAAATTATTGTTAAAATTGTTCATGCAGTTGTTACACATGTTTTGTGGTAAGCCATCGTTGAAATTTATCTGAAAAATATATTTTCAACATATTATAAATATTTATAGACTAGACAACTGAGTAGAGGTAAAGAATTTTGATAGGGAGTTACACAAATACATATTAAATAAATAAACTGATGCTTAAAATAATAATTCAATTAATTAAGTAATTGTTATTATTGTATTTTAGCTGCATTTTATATGAAACTGAGTTTTTAAAAAAAGTCATAGACTTAATTATATTCTTATATTCAATAGCTTCCATACTTTAAAATTGTATATAATTTAAGTAAGAAAGACCTAAATAATGAATTGAAAAACCTTTAAGTTTTAGTTATTACGTACATTTTAAATTAATTTAAAATTAAATGCAATTGCAAAAATGCTGAATAGACGTTTTGTAAATTACTGAAAAGTCAGCTATCTAAAGATTTATTCGTGGTTAAACGTGGCTCATATTTACCTGAACTCCTGTACACGATAAAAGTAGTCCTGGTAACATATTTTGAGCGTCTTCAGACAGAAAAATTGGAGTTAAACCATTTTTATTGTTCTTCAAACAAGTCCGACAAATTTCAGAGAAATCCATGGTTTTTACACTAAAACTAAACTATTTTAATTAAAAAAATAATAACTAAAGTGTTAATTCGCTATATTTAATACGCGAATCTTGATATAAAAGCTTATTTTTAGGATTTTAAACTGTTTTTTGTTTTCATTAAATCGCTTGATAAAAAAATATTTGACACTGACAATCATTGATAGTGATTGGATGTACATACATATATCGATGAATTGGGTCTACTCATCGACTGTCGATATTTCTGGTCGATACTCTGCTCCATTCACGATTTTTTGCATGCACAGGATGCACATAAAAATGAATCCCAATCAATTCTAGGGATATTCATGGTCTCGCCATCACGGGTGAACGGCTGGACTGACTAAGCTGAAAATTAGAAGATAGATAGCCTAGACCTGGGATAAGGGTACGTATTTTTTGTCGCCTCATATAAAGAGGTAGTTTTTGTATCCTACAGTGGGCATTGTAACTACTGAACCGATTCGAAAAACTTTATCTGTTGGAAAGTTACACTAACCCTGGGGCCAGGGCTATATTTTAAACCAGGTACTTCCCGTTTCCCACAGGACACAGACGAAGAAACAGCTACTAAATAAATAAAACAACCACTATTTTACACTAAAAACTTTATTCCTACGCATTATGGAAGACACTCTTTGCTTTCTTCTCCCGTTTCTTCTGATCTCTCTTACGTTTCAATTTTTCAGTGCTCTTCAAGAGTTTCTTAATAGCATCCTCAGTATTTTCTTCAATGTCAACATCTGTACGACCGTCAGATGACGGCTTGATTTTCTTAGCTGGTAAGTCTTCTATTTCCGACTGTTTGGGCCTCTTTGGTTTCTCACTGGAATTAACATAAAAAATAAATACATAGGTAAATGAATTTCTGACACTTACGCGAATATAAAACTTTTATAGTTATCGGCACGAATCTTAAGCTCTGACTTCCACCTGCGCAGAAGTAATTCATTGGGTCCCTTTTGTGGTATGAAGTGAGGCGCGGGGGCTAAAGCGGTGATTGGCCCGCAGTGCATCGCGTCATAGCCGTCACGAAGGATTGGTTCTTTGCTAATAAATCACTTCTGCCCAAATGTAGGTCAGAGCTCAAGATTCGTGCCGATAACTATAAATAAAACTACTTCTACGGATTTTATCGCGGTTACATTCATATTATTTAATCCCGACGTTTCGGATCCTTTACAGCATCCATGGTCAGGGGCAGACTCTCTGGAACTGAAGGACAGACAGGCTCGAAACTCCAGAACTGATTTGAAAAATTCTTTCACTGTTGGAAAGCTACACTCTGCCCGAGTAACAGCTATATTTTACCCTGCAGGTGGGTATGTGGTGGTCTAGTGGGTAAAGAACCAACCTCTAGAGTATGAGGGTGTGGGTTCGATTCCAAGTCAGGCAAGTACCAATGCAACTTTTCTAAGTATATCTTGGACACCAATGGCTGATAAAAAGGTGAAGGAAAACATCTTGAGGAAACCTGGACTGTATAGTCTGAAATCAGCAACCCGCATTGAGCAAGCGTGGTGATTAATGCTCATTCCTCCTCTGTGTGAGAGGAGGCCGCAGCCCAGCAGTGGGACGATAAAAAGGCTATAACAGTAACAGGCAGTAGTTCCCACAGGACGCGGGTGAAACAGCTAGTATTTTATTTATATAAAGGAACTTACCCAACAGTCTCCATGTTCTCAAACAGATGGTCCAAGTCGTCTCCATCATCAGCTTCCACCTTGATCACATCTTCCACTTCTTCCTTTATCTCACTCTCCACTTTAGTGAGAGGGGTTGAGCTCTCAGTTTGTACTAGTACGCAGGACAGTTTCGATGTTAGGTATTGCTGAAAAAAAATGGTTGAAAAAGTTTAAAATTTTTGACCAACTTCCAAAAAGGAGAGATTATGACATAAAATAAGGATATAAGTTTCTATAGTCCATAGAATTATGATCTGGAATGTATGCATGTCACCGTAAGATTACAAACATCGTTAGATTACAATTTTACAATCTATCTCGAGAGATTGTAAACTGTCGAATTATTGTAAACCGTAACATCTGATTGCAATTTAACGCATTATTTTTCGCTATATTGTAATCTATCGATGAGAAATTGTCAAATTGTCAACTGTCCGAAAGCTCTCCCTGATTGGTCAGTCTTTTTGTAAGATCGACCAATCACGACCAGCCGTTCTGTTGCCATGGAGTTCCCGTAGAGTTAGGAATGAATTTGTGTTTGAAGACAAACTACCTAATTGTTTTGTTTTTTTTTTTTTATAAAAGTTTCTTATAATTTTCCAATTTCATTTAAATAAAACTACTTTTACGGATTTTATCGCGGTCGGTTTTAAACGTCGGGATTAAATAATATAATATAACCGCGATAAAATCCGTAAAAGTAGTTTTATTTAAATGTCTTATATTCGCGTAAGTGTCAGAAATCAATATGTTTCCAATTTCAACTTGTGTTTGAAGAATAAATATTTCGTTACAATTGGTAACTCTCTCCATATGTCAGGAATATAATTTAAATACTCGTACTAAATAATAAATACTTGAAGAATTTT
Organism: Helicoverpa zea x Helicoverpa armigera; assembly: GCA_033682625.1. NCBI lineage: Eukaryota > Metazoa > Arthropoda > Insecta > Lepidoptera > Noctuidae > Helicoverpa > Helicoverpa zea x Helicoverpa armigera. The sequence continues at coordinate 5,654,319 of JAWIIS010000031.1, forward strand.
TGAAGAGCATTTATTTTATTTAACTGACACCTCTATTTCATTCCTAACTCTACGGGAACTCCATGGGAACAGAACGGATTATTGGTCGATCTTACAAAAAGACTGACCAATCAGGGAGAGCTTTCGGACAGTTGACAATTTGACAATTTCTCATCGATAGATTACAATATAGCGAAAAATAATGCGTTAAATTGCAATCAGATGTCACGGTTTACAATAATTCGACAGTTTACAATCTTTCGAGGTAGATTGTAATCTAACGATGTTTGTAATCTTACTTATATTAATATGTAGTCAAAATTTTGATGAGGTGTTACCATTTTAAAAAATCGTTAAGAAAATTAAAATTCAAAGGACACACAGTTTTTCAAATGCATCTTTAAATCAATAATATCACAATTTTTGAGCTTTATACTGTTCAACTTTATCTATTTTAGGGGCAGCCTCTAGGCCTTAGATCAATTAAGACTTTTTACACTAAATAATATTTTTACGTATATTTTTTACCGACTTTCCAAAAAGGAAGAGGTTTTCTATTCAGATGTGTGTATTTTTATGCTATACTATTGCACAATATAATATCATTTAGTTAGTCTATCCAGGTTTTACAATAGCTTAAATACAAGTTTGTACTCAGACAGAAGAGTATGGAACGAGAAAACATGCTGCAAAGAAAGACCCTCAATAAACTTGGGTAATTGAAGAATTTATATACAGCTTATTATGTGACAATTATGTATATTAGACACGCTTGTTCCTACACAATTTTTTTTATGTTTAATAATAAGGTCAATTGTTGGATTTTTATAAATATTTTTTTTCTCTATAGATTTATTAATTATTATGTTAGTTGTAAGTTTAATTTTAATTTTGTTTTGCTGTGCCCTACAGGGTCCACAATTGTACCTAGCTCTAAGCCATATTGTTACACCTATTTTATACATTGTGGAATGCAAATAAATAATATGAATATGAATACTAGTAGAAAATTTATATAAAAACTCACCTTATAAACCAACTCCTTGCTGTTATAATCATGTACCCTCATATGCCTGTCTAAACTACAGCTGACTATAAGCCGTCTCTCTCTAACGACGCTGATGTCCGAGACTGCGCCCACGCAGCCCTTGTAGCCGCGGTCCGGCTTGCCTTTGCGCAGGTCTACCTGGTGCAGCTGACCGCGACCGAAACCTACTAGGACTTGCCTGAAAATAAGGTCATGGGAGGGTGAGAATTTTGAAAAATTATGTTGAGTAGAATATATTTATAAAGAGGTGAAGAATTTGTGTGTTTGAAGACGATGGGTTAAGCAAGATCTGGTATATTAATTTATTTATTTCAATGTCTAATATTCGCGTAAGTGTCAGAAATCAATAAGATCTGGTTTCATTTGAAAATATATTTTACTTTATTAAAGTAACCTACTTCCCTCCTCGATAAGATAAGCCTTGGCTGGAGACCTTAAATTCTAGAAATCTACAGGGAAAGACCTGTTAAGCAGTACACGGCCTCCTAGGCTGAACTACGAGATGCCATACAAAAAAAAATACTTTTATAAATGGGCTATCCAAAACTGAAAGAATTTTTCAAATCGGTCTAGGAGATCCTGTGATAAGCGCGTTCAAACAAGCAAACTCTTCAGCTTAATAATATAAGTATAGACTATAAAGAAAGTAATAATATCTCACCGTTCATCAAAACTGTTGGTGATGCAGGTGGCCGCCATTTTCTCGAAGTCCACAGATATAACCGGTCTCCTTTGTGCGCGACTGTCATATAACCTGTTGGTGGATAAAATATATAATCACATCACACATACTATAAAAGCTAAATTTTCTTCTCGTAAGGAGAGGGAATGGGGGATAATAATCTCGTAAGCGAGAGGCGGACACAATTCAGACTTTAAAGCCCCCAAAGGTTTTCTCAAAATGTTTTTTTTTTTGTATTTAGAAAGGATAGCAAGCACTAATTATTGGCAATTATAAACCTGGAATCGGACGCACACACTCGTACTTGAGAAGTAGTGGCTTAAATCACTGGGCCATCAAGACATGTCATCACAATTTTTTATCATTTTATCATTTTATTTAATTCGTTTTTCTCTGATAGTCATTTTAATTACAATGATGAAACTAGTGTTATATTAAAACATACCTAACATATCCATGTCTGGAGCAGCATGCAGCCAGTCTGCCACCTTCTCCGTTGAGGAACACCAGGTCCGACACCCAGACAGGCCGCCGCAGCTGCAGCCAGTCGTGAGCTAAGTTCTTGGCTGAGAAGGTGGGTTGGGGTTCTCCTATGCGCCAGATTTTTAAGTCATTTTCTTCTCCTCCTGAAAATTGTGATTAGTTTTTAAAGAGGATGTAATTAGTTTGTTTGTGGCAACGTAACTCTTAAACGGATGAACTGATTTGGATGTGGATCTAGTTGAAAGCTGCTTTTGCCGGCGGTAATTTGCAGATATGTTTCATTACAATCAGCTTATTATTATTTTATTTTTATTATTACTAGCCTATAATGTCCAACTGCTGGGCAAAGGCCTCCCCATCTCGCTTCCACACTTCCCGATCCTTCGACCGAGTCCACCAGTCTCGACAGTAGGCGTCCAGTTCGTCACGCCATCTCTTCCGGGGTCTACCCCGCCTGCGGTGTCCATCTTGGGGTGACAATAGTGGCCCATCTTTCCGGATGCATACGGCTAACGTGTCCGCCCCAGTTCCACTTCAATGTTGCGCAAACATGGTCTCTTACCGAGTGTCAGAAGTCCAAACTCAAGGTTTGCCAAAGAGCAATGGAACGTAGCCTTTTAGGCATTAAAAGGACGGATCGCATCCGGAATACCGTTATACGTTCCAGAACAGGAGTCGCTGATGTGGGCCGAAAGGCGGCAACAATCAGCTTAGCTGTTTTAAAATCATAAGATTTTTTGTCAACAGCTGCAAAATCGGAGAACCAATTAGCAGAAGTTGTGTTTCAATTCCATCTGATTCGTCAAATAAAATGATTTTTTTCACCTTCAAAGTTCTTCCTATGTACTTATTTCTTCCCCTATACATTTGCATAACACCACATATTTCTCTAAACATTCTCAATTCCTGTACATACATTATAGAAATATGTATTTATTTAAAGCCTTTTTATTTCCATTTCTTTACAATTGTATGTAATTTTTTTTTCTTTTTGTTTTAATAGAAGTATAGAAATCCTAAAATAATCACCACTTACCAGTCCCAAATACCGTATCATCATCAGGACAGACCCTCATGCGATCAATCTTCCCCACGTTGACCAGCTCCTCAGACTTCTTGCTCCAGATCTTGACGACCCCGCTGGAGACGGCGGCTAGCATCTTACGCTTGCAGCGGCCGAGCCCCACCACTTCACCCGGAGCGAAGTCCGCTGTGTACGACTTTGTGAAGCCTTGGAGTGTGTTGTAGATTTGGATCTGTTGAATGAGAAATAATATTTATGATGAAAATTTCAGTTTTTAAATAAGAAATGGATCCTAAAGTGCTTTTTCACTACTCTTAGCTTTTACTAGCTTCTGTCAGCGGTTTCACCCGCATCCCGTGGGAACTACTTCCCGTACCGGGATAAAAAGTAGCTTATAGCCTTCCTCAATAAATGGGTTATCTAACCCTGAAAGAAATTTTCAAATTGGACCAGTAGTTCCTGAGATTAGCGCATTCAAATAAACAAACAAACAAACTCTTCAGCTTTATAATATTAGTATTAGATTATATTTTATGCTTTGGCTTTGGCTGTATATTGACTTTTACATGTAACTAGCTCTTGCTGAGAAGCTTGTGGCTTATTATAAGGATAAGCATACTGCTGTTGGCAGTCCGTAGATCTGACATAGACCATTTTGTTAATATAAGTTCCCTCCCTGTTTTAGAAGGCATGATAAATTATCCCAGCTGTCATTTACGCATCTTTGGCAGTTGTTACTATTACTTGGAAGTCAGAAAGTCAGACAGCTAGTCTTACCAATATCAATGGTTTTGTGCTCCTCAAATAATTTGGTTGAAGTGGCACACTGGTACTCAGTTGCATCTGATCTAGACAGGGAGCCAACCTCAACATAGTTTGGGAATAGGGTAACTGCTGGCTTCAACATCCAAAACTCGTTTCACAATTATTTACTTAATTTTGATATTTGCTCCAAATCAAATCAAATCATTTATTTCATTTAGGCCTTTACAAGCACTTATGAATGTCAAAAATTACAAATAAGGTTCCATTCCAAAAGTAGCAAGGCAAAGGCAAGAAGAACGGGCAAGAAACTCCATATAACTTATGTAAAATCTGTAATCGGAAAACAAACAACAGATCGGATATTGAAACCCGCATTGAATAGCTGATGAAAGATAGATTAAGAAAGTACCTGTTGATTCTTCCTGCCGACAAGTATTTCTGTCTGCTCAGCGTTCCCCCACTCCAGCCGGGTGATGCCCTCATCTTTCTGCAGCGTCTTGATATCCACTAAGTTCTCTGTGTTCTTCTTACTGTTCTTTGTAGTGTCTGTGTGGTATTTTATGTCTGAAATTGTGATATTTTTGTATAAAATTGCAGTTTGTAATCAAGGCTAGCTAGAGGGTAAACCAGGAACTACTCTGTGCATACAGTTAAAAACACCATAGCATTACCTAAATATAATATACTATCTATAGTGTAGTAATCTATATATATAAAAATGAAACCCGCTTTCCGTTGTCACAACATACCATGAAAACAGCTTGACCAATTTGGCTGAAAATTAGAGGGGAGGTAACTTAGACCCGGGAGAAGGTTTTTGTCACCTTCCGGCTACGGCACGCGGGTGAAACCGCGGGCCAAAGCTAGTATATTATAAAGACTCTATTTTTGTGTAACTAACCTGTAAAATGTTACTTTATAGAGACAAACTGTGCTTTAAACTTTAGCAAAGTACCTGAACACTGGTCTTCTTAAGACCCAAACATAAATCTAGAAAATTCTTCACTTTTCAGACTATATATCTGCCTTTTATTTACTCAAGTATATTAATATGTTCGTAACTTAAACATATAACAAATACTAATATTTATTCAATTTCAAGTACACACTATACATATATACAAACTTAAACTACTTATCTTTATACAAGGCTAAAAATAAAATACTATATACAAATATATATAAACATAAAACATAAAATATAAAAGAGCATCGATCAGGCGTCGAAGTATTCCTCCGCATCACTGTCCTCCGGAAACGTGCCCAGAAGACTGGCTGCATTGCCACGTTGAATGGCAATGCTAATTCTTTGTCCGAAGAATAAGCCAGCCCTCTGGTCACGCGAAGCGTCGACAAGCCTTTTCGCGATGTCCTTATAAAGTAACCGCGAGCTCGGGCCCCATGGGCCGAGCGTTTCGACCCCAAACGGCTCAAAAGTATAGTTCCCAATAAGGTTACTATACTTGCGCCGCTTGGTGGTCTCTGCAGAAGCAGCAGCCGCACCAGCATGACCTGCCGTGCAGGGAAGATGCGATGGCGCCAGGGTGTCGACGCACGTTGCATCCCACACCAAGGGCCTACCCAACTTCCATGGCAACAACGTCATACCATCAGGCCTCTTTCCATCGTCACGTACCAGTCCATTAGGCTCTAACACGGCTGGCACGCCGGCAGTGGAAAGAGCACGACGGATAATGTCGTTAATGCTGGCATGCCGTGCAATACGACCAGCACTTCTGCAGCACGACAGACCATGGTGCCCGAGGCTGTCGACGGCTTCACCGCAATGGCAGCGATGCGGAGCAACACAGGGAGCGCCTAACCGTAAGCATGTAGCGATGCGGAACGTTGTGTCATCCAGCATAGTGCCTATGCTAGATGACGGGATCGCCTGTAACCAGAGGCCCGACTCCCACTCTCCCACAGCCAACAAACGGGCACGCTCAGCAGCACTATTACACGTATTTAATAGATTATTCCGTATAGTGCTACAGAGCGGCCCGTCCCATTGTCTCTGAGAGCAGCGGTTGCCGGGCAAATCCGTATTGGGAGTAGCCATTTTCCAGGCATCCAGCAGACTATATTGTTGTTTAAGTGCGATACTTAATCGAATCGGAGAAGTTTACTAAACGGTGTATTATTTGCCCAAAACCTGCCAGGTAAGAGAGTAATATTCAGCAAGTTTCTTTATCAAGCAACAAGAAGAGCACAGGTACTTACATTTTTGGAAACATCATGTTTAAAACGTAATAAAACAACAAACAATGTGCTTCGTTAAAACCGCTGTAGTTTGTTAGCGATTTTATTAAGAAAAATTGTACTTACGCTTAAAAGAACCTATCTTACTAGCGACGAATATGTCCACTTCCTTATCTTCTAATAACAACATGGTTATTTTTCATTAATTTTCGTATAATTTTAAATATTTATGTGCATTTCAGCTGCACGGCCCCGCTGTAAACACGTGAATATAAATGTCATTTGAAAATGACAGCAGTGACATTGCTAATGTTGCCTTAGCAAGCTTTGAATTTTTCTACTATTCATACAATCTACTATTATAACAAAATGATTGAAAATGATTTTTTGTTTGTTTGTGCCCTAAAGGCTCCAGAACTACTAAACCAATGTGAAAAAAGTTTGTTGAACTTCTCTCAAGCACCGCACACACTCGATCACTTGACAGAGCCATATGTGCACCAAATGTGCGAAAACTTAATTTTTGCGCTCTAATTTTAAGCGGATTGAATTTTTCTCATGCAAAATATTTTGATTGTAATATTATTTCGTAATTGAATCTAAAGATTTTTACTATGCTTCTGTAAAATATGGCTCAAAAATAAAACAACAAAAATATTTAACAAGTTTATTTTTATGAAAAATTGCTTATTGAATAGGTAGTATTTTATTGATTTAATAACTTATATTATTGCAAGTTTTTATAACAAAAGTATCATCGCATAACAACGAGCTCAGACAAACTTTTTAATTTTAAGAAAGATGCAAGAGTTGTTACTTGCTTTTTTATTTTAAGTAGCATTGCTTGGAAATATAATAAAAAAATCTTGCCAGTACCTAAATGAAATAGGTAAACATTTGTCAAACTCGCAGTTGTTCATATCGAGAGTTATGTATTAATCGTAGTTTCTATCGTAAATTCATGTTTTAGTATATGTATATAGATTAAAATAGAAAATCGGGGGGCATATTAGCTGACTTTTTCAGTATAAAACAGTAGTTAGTAAAAATGCTGACAGGGTATACCTACAACTCGCATGAATCTGTATAATATACTGTTGTGTTAGTTTACTACTCAAGGACTGCCGAAGCAATTTGGCTAAAATCGGTGGAAAGTTAGCTTGGGACCAGGGGACGGACTCAGGATGACTTTTATCTCCGGAAAGGGATATAGTTCCTTTGGGACGCGAAGAAACCGTTGCTGAAAGCTAGCGTTTGGATAAAAGACGAATGAATAATCAACCGTACAAATAAATTCAATTTTCCCGCAACATATATCTAAATTAAACACCTCATAATATTGGAATATGCCCTAGATTTTTCCCTTGTTGTTCCCATATAGAAATGTTATTTACCCATTTAATCTTATGAAAAAGTAGTCTTAAACGGTCGCTAGTGATTCAACCTTGTTTATTCCATTTATTATGAGGTGTGGACTCTAAAAAATATTGCGGGCGAAAGAGGTGTTAATGATGACTTTAAATAGATCCTGAGAAAATAAAGGGATGGACGATCTAGCCTAAGATCGCCGGAAAGAAGTGGATGCGGGTTGCTGAAGATCGAGCAAAGAGGCGAACTTTAGGGGAGGACTTTGTTTACCATCACGGCCTAAGGAATATGTCGCTTTATTAATTAAAGCAAAAAGCAAGGGTTGGTTGTATGGAATTGGCAAAGCAAACAAATTGGACAGTTGGCTTTCAAAATAGATGGTAAGGGACAAGCATACAGGGCCCCGATTCTCCTAAGTTAATAATGTCAAAATCGAATAGAAATCGAATCGCAATATGATCGTAATAGCAGTTTTAACCATATCGGGCATTCTGCTACTAATAAAAGACCAATCGTATTCGATTGACATTTGATTGGTGTGCGATTGGTCTGCTATTTTGATGATTTTGGACTATACGGTAGTTTGCTGTACAATCATTTTGCAATCGTAAATCATTTGCAGACAAAATGATTCATTATTGAATGACAGAAAAGGATAAAAACGTTTATTTCAAAGAAAAAATAGCGGAATGCCACATACGCTTCAATAGTAATCGAGTCGGGATTGGATCTCAGTCGAATCGAGTCGAACGTCAATCGAAGGTCGCTTAAGTAAAATTAGGAGAATCGGGGCCCAGGACAGTTTTGACTGTAAGGCACATTTGTGAAGATTGTACATATATTTAAAATTGATGTGAAAGATTATACATATATTCCTGGGAAGTGGTTTGTGGTTGAATGCTCTGAATCGGCAAAGTTTAGATTAAACTTTTGGATGACGTAGTTGGCGTAGTGATGACCGTGCCGGACTGCCGAATAGAAAGAAGGTTTGATTCCCGGTACGATCAACATTTTAGAAGCATGTTGGCTGTGATCTGGGTGTTATTATATGTATTTTATTGCTGGGGAGTTAGTTGCGCCACTTCAAAAACACATAGGAAGTGGTGGTCGTCTTGGGAGCTTTGGTTTTGACGTTCGAAAAGTGCTGATTTAAACATTTGTTTTGTTTTATAGACACAGACTGTTGTAATATACTTACATATAAGACATGTATGTTTATTAGTTGTGTTAGGACTCATTACACAAGCTAATCAATCGTTACTTTAGGGCTAACCAACCGCGTGCGAAAGGTGACCCGAAATTCGTATACTATCGTGTAAAAACATACAATACATATTATGAAGTTACCATATAAGATAAATAATATCGATTGAAAAACTACATTATAGTGGCTTGAATTAACAATACTAAAGTAAGTAAAGTATTGACACTAATAACAAGCATATTCAAGTTGTAATGATCAATTAGAAAACCTTTATTCAACAGTCGATATTAACAGAATAGTATGATAAGAATAATTTAAATTTGTGTTGAAAATAATATAGATTTTTATATTTAATGTGCAACACATAATCACCCTTTAGAACACTCTTGCTCTGAGAATTTTCAGTTCTGCCAGAAATAATTTTAAAATATAATAAGGAAATAAATATGAAAATATAACAGAATTAATAACTTCCTCCTTTTTGGGAAGTCTGTAAATAACAATAATACCCATAGAGATCTAATGATTTAAAGATATTTTAAGAAAGATTTAAATTCAAAGGACTGGTATTTCTTAAAAAATTACACTAAAGTAATATTGGTAGTAGTTAGTAGAGTATTTAAATAATTTAAACCGATCGTCAAAGTGGTTTCACCAATATATTTGAATAGTGCATCGAGGGATATAGATACACTTTAATACAATAAGATATAATATTATTTTTGAATAAAGTAAAACGTGTTAATCCCTAAATGCAAGAAAACGAAGCCGTCACAAGTTATTTTATTTTCTCAAACGTGTTTACAAGCAGATTACTGCTAATTATTATTTTGAGTGAGAAAATATTGATAGTTAAACGGTTAGGAATATAAGTGAGTAAAATAATGGTGAAACCACTTCCTGGTCTAGTAAAAATATTAAGATCAATTTTAGCTTTATATAAATTAATGCCAGTAAATATTAATATGATTCAGGAAAGGCAAGGTAAAAAAAGGCAAAACTAAAAACCCTTTCGAAAACAAAAGAGGTTCTACGGAAATGCTAGTGCTGCCAACATTAAATATAAATCTACTAAAGGTAGGTTAATACTCAGATAATTTTTGAAATAAAAAAAAAGATAAAAATTCATTTATAAAAAATATATCATCACTATAATGTTAACATCGACGTTGAAAGTAAAATAAAGACCAATACAAGGCTTATATGAATTGTTGTCATGGGGTTTTGGGTTGCCCAGGTAATTGGGATGAGGAACTTGTAAAGCACTGGTACCTACTCAGCTGCATCCGGTTAGACTGGAAGCCGACCCCAACATAGTTGGGAAAAGGCTAGCCAGACAGAATGCCACAGTTCAATCACTGACAAAGAAATATAGAAGTAATCAGATGAAAGAAAGTTGTTAAGAAATTATCAAAAAAATATGTAAAGTACCGATGAAAGCTGCCCAAGGTCGTAGATGGCATTTATTAAGAAAAAAAATGTTTTTATTATTAAAACTACTTCAATACATTTCGTTGCCAGTATTTCGTTTGTTATTAGACAGATATTGCAACCTTTTAAAAATCAATAAAAACGTGTTTGGTTAAGTCTAACAGCTACCTCGAAAACGCTATAGTCTAACCTGATTAGAACACCATTTCTAGATACATTTCCAACCAAATTGGTATTCAGTTCTTATCCTTGCAACACCAGCTTTAAACTGTCACTGTCAGCTAATAATCATCCATGCCTGATGTTTGTGGAGGAGATACGTTCGTTCCACCTTGATCATATCCTCCACCCTCCTCGCCCTGGTGCTCAGGATCCATGCCAGCTCCCAGCATGCCTTGGCAGCAAGAACATAGTAGGCAGGTCAGGCACGCGATGCAGGCTGCGCAACCAGCCTTTTGGGCGACTCCTTGCATCCCTCCCGGTTGACCTTGGAAATAGAATTACACGTATCAACTAGACAAAGAGATAGAGCAATACCAAGTTCGCAGAGCTCTTTGTGCCCAAAATTCGGGGGCAAAAACGTACTTCTTCCAACTTTATATAGAAAGAGGACGAAGTACGGCGAAGTGACTTTTCCTACTGTTTGTTCGCGTAAGACTAGAGGCATATACCATTGCTGACAGGCTAGAAAGGAGTCATGTTAAAATCTAGAAATATAGATCAACGTAACGGTCTTTTTAGTTAACCAAAAGACAGCAATTATTTAGTTTCAGTGTTACCAGCTGAGAAAAATTAAATCACAAATAACTTTAAAAAAGGGGAATGTCGAAAGCCTCTTTCATATAATACAGTTCAATCAAAAATCCTACCTTGCCCATATCCTTGCTGGCCATATCCCTGCTGGCCATACCCCTGCTGCCCATACCCCTGTTGAGGATAGCTATGTTGTTGTTGATATCCCTGTTGAGGATACCCCTGTTGTTGCTGATACCCCTGTTGCGGATATCCTCCTTGCTGCGGATAACCCCCTTGTTGCGGGTATCCTCCCTGTTGCGGATAGCCCCCTTGTTGCGGATAGCCCCCTTGTTGTGGATAGCCGTACTGGAAGAGAAACTCGTCATCAACTGCTGGTATAGCAGTGGATTTCTATTACCTATCCATTATCTATCCGTTGTTTTGCTAGTAATGGAGCTTAAGGTTAAAATACGATCTCTAATTGCAAATCAACGTTTTGGTAGTTTAGCTACATTAAACCGATAGGTTGGGGTGGCAAGCTTTACAGAAGAAAATACTACTACATATTTTTATAATAGCTTCCGCTTTCAACTGTACCCGCGTCCCTAAGGGAAGGATTGAATTTATTAGACATTATTTAAGAAGACATACTGTATCTCTCGAAATTGGGTAAGCCATACATTCGTGTGTATACGTACATATACCTCTATACATGCACATTGTATGTTCGTATGTATAAGCTCGCTAGCGCTCAGTAGTATAGATATCGGCACGGATATTGAGCTCTCGGTGGAAGAGTGGGGATCGCTTTGCGCACTGTACACATAAGGCAATAAACCAATAAATCGCTTCTGCGCAGGTGAAGGTCAGGGCTCAATATCCGTGCCGATAACTATAGTAGAAGTGTCGCTGAGTCATACAAGCACTATGTACATTTACCCACACAAGTATGTCCGGCTTTCATGAAATAAAACCTCAGTTACCTGTGGATTCCCCTGGGGATACTGCCCACCTTGCGGGTAAGGCCCTCCTTGTGGGTAATCCTGAGTCTCTTGAGGGTAAGGCTGGTTGGCGCGAGGGTAAGAAGGATTGCCTTGACCCGACTGTCCTGGGTACGTATGTTTACCATAAGCTACTGTTGTGACCCTCCCATAAACGCCTGTTTGCGACGCCCTTTGTCCTCGTTTAGGGGTAAATCTGAGATCTCTAATGTCATCTTTTCGACCTTGGGATAGGGTATTCCCTTGACTGTTTCGGGGACCTGCTTGAAATTTTGGCAGTACACTTTTTGGGTTATTTAAAATGGTTTTCGTTAAGTTTTGACCTTTGGTGTATTGTTGACCTTGAGATGGAGAACACTTTTGACCTTTTCGGGAACCCTTTCGACGAAGTGTGGAACCATCGTGCTGTGTGTGATTTCTTTGGCGAGTTGCGATAGTATAACTGCGACCTCGCGGTAAGGCAATTCTTTGATCTTGAAAAATGCTACTAATTTGAGATTGTATTATGCTTCTGCTGTGACTTTGCGATGTATTACTTGTTTGACCTTGAATAACGGCACTCGATTGACCTTGAGTAACGGCACAACCACCATGCTGTGTGTGACAAAACTCATTTCTATGTCGAGGTATGATAGTATAACTGCGACCTTGAGGTAAGGCCAGTATTTGACCTTGAATATCAGTGCAAGCATCATGCTGTGTGTGACAAAACTCATTCCTATGTCGAGTTGTGATGGTATAACTTTGACCTTGTATAGCAAGTCTTTGATCTTGAGGAATGTTACTGCTTTGACCTTGAATATTAGTGCAAGCGTCGTGTTGTGTGCGACAAAAATAATTTCTTTGTCGAGTTGTGATGGTATAACTGCAACCTTTAGGTACGGCAAGTCTTTGACCTTGAATATCAGTGCAAGCATCGTGCTGTGTGTGACAAAAATCATTCCTATTTCGAGTTGTGATAATATAACTTTGACCTTGTATAGCAAGTCTTTGATCTTGAGGAATGTTACTTCTTTGAGATTGTATTATGCTTCTGCTGTGACTTTGCGATGCATTACTTGTTTGACCTTGAATAATGGTACTAGGTTGACCTTGAATAACGGTACTCGGTTGACCTTGAATAGCGGTACTCGGTTGACATTGAATAACGGTACTAGGTTGGTCTTGAAAAGTGGTACTAGGTCGATCTTGAATAGCGGTACTAGGTCGATCTAGAATAGCGGTACTAGGTCGATCTAGAATAGCGGTACTAGGTTGATCTTGAATAGCGGTATCAGGTTGGCATTGAATAGCGGTATCAGGTTGACCTTGAATAACTGTACTAGGTTGATCTTGAATAGCGGTACTAGGTTGATCTTGAATAGCGGTATCAGGTTGACCTTGAATAGCGGTACTAGGTTGATCTTGAATAGCGGTACTAGGTTGATCTTGAATAGCGGTACTAGGTTGATCTTGAATAGCGGTACTAGGTTGATCTTGAATAGCGGTACTAGGTTGATCTTGAATAGCGGTACTAGGTTGATCTTGAATAGCGGTACTAGGTTGATCTTGAATAGCGGTACTAGGTTGATCTTGAATAGCGGTATCAGGTTGACCTTGAATAGCGGTACTAGGTTGATCTTGAATAGCGGTACTAGGTTGATCTTGAATAGCGGTACTAGGTTGATCTTGAATAACGGTACTAGGTTGATCTTGAATGACGTTACTAGGTTGACCTTGAATAACGGTACTCAGTTGATCTTGATTAGCGGTATCAGGTTGACATTGAATGTTGACACTTGGTTGACCTTGAATAATGGTACTCGGTTGACCTTGAATAACAGTACTCGGTTGATCTTGAATAGCGGCATCAGGTTGACCTTGAATAACGGTACTTGGTTGACCTTGACCTCTGAGATGTCGTCTTATTCTATTCAGTAACCATCTTCCTCGACTAGCTTCACCCTGCATTGGTGTACAACCGACAAGTTAATCATTTATATCGAAAAATACTAATTTTGATAGTAAAGTGTGCATTTATGTATTAACCACACAAAAAAAACTGTTAAAGAAAAACAAATTTCGATATAAAACCTATTAAAAAAAGATTAGATTCCTGTGGGGTTGATACACTAATGCAGGATAAATCTATTACTAATATTATAAAGCTGAAGAGTTCGCTTGTTTGCTTGAACGCGCTTGTTTCAGGAACTATCAATGACCCATTTGCAATAATATTTGAGTATTATATACCCCATTTATCGAGGAAAGCTACTTTTATCCGAGTGCGTCAAATAGTTCGCAGGTTTCCATGGGGCGCGGATGAAACCGTTGGCGGAAGCTAGTGTAATTTTTTTTTCTTGGTTATGAAGCAATTATTTCTAAGTCCGACATAAAACGTAAGAGTAATTTAAAAAAAATGCACAAGTAATTTTGCTAAAAAAACACTAATTTAATACTTTTATCCACTTGCGACAAGTGAGATAGAGTTATTTTTTTCGGGACGCGGATGAAATCTAGGACCTATTTTGAGTAGGCCCTAAACCAAAGCAAAATCATCTTGGTATATTAAAACTCGATTTAAAAATAAAATACGGCTAAAAATCTATGTAAATACTTACATCAAAAAACAATTACTATATCAATTAAATCATTATACATATAAGCAGTAGTATATTTGTTTAATATGTATTTGTGTAACGTCCTATCAAGATTGTTAACCTTTAATTAAGTGCCTACTCAAATATTATAGGTTACTGTTACAGTTACAGCAGTTTTATCGTCCCACTGCTGGGCTGCGGCCTCCTCTCACGCGGAGAAGGATTGAGCGTTATTCACTTTATCACTTATTATAGGTATGTTTAACCCTACCTGTTGTTGTTGCTGTCCATACCCCTGCTGGTAAGGCCCTCCACCGAATGGGCCCTGCTTCGGCCCGTAGCCAGGTTGACCTTGACCGTACCCTCCTTGCCCCTGAGATGGCTGTAAACACGAAAATATTCAAGGTCAAACTGTCGGTGAACATTGGCGCTAATAATTTACGAAAACTAAGTAAATTCACCAACTTACACTTGTAAATAACTTCCGTATGTTGAAAAAAGTTTTAATAAATTGTCATAAGCGAAGGGGTTTTACATTTGTAATTTTATCGTTATTTACGTCCTAAACTGTTCAGGTACGTGAGCAAAACTTAAACAAGGTTTAAGCTTTTGGCAAGATATCTAACAGTAACTTATCTAAGGGTATTAGGTTGCCCGGGTAACTGGGTTGAGGAGATCAGATAGGCAGTCACTCCTTGTGGCACACTGGTACTCAGCTGCATGCGGTTAGACTGGAAGCCGACACCAACATAGTTGGGATAAGATTAAGCACATTATAAATACGTACTATGTTCCCCATCCAAAATGTTCTTTAGTTATTTAACGGCACGTCCTTCGAACTGATATACTGACATTTTGATTGATATAGATTCGTTACGAATCTAAATTAATTAATTTAAACGAATTCTGCTGAATACTGTGAATTTATTGTCATTTGTCAAACATAATTGTTCTATCAAATTGACAAAAGTTGTCATTTACTTTTGTCAATTTGATAGAAGAATTCATTTTGGTATCGAAAGAGGTTTTATTTTGAATCGGCTTGTCAATGTACTCCCTAAAGTCAAATAAGGGCCTTATCACACTAGACATTTGGCAGCGGGCACGAGAACGCATCGTATGCGCGACGAATTCTTTCATCGTTCCTTTCAAAGTGACGGTAATTTGCTACAAACACGCGAGGGTAAAGGCGGGTCTACGCTACACGAATAGAGCACGAGCGAAGCACAAGCGGAGCCGTTCGCGGCGTCAAGTGTGGACGTACAACGAACCTACAACGATCACTGTTAGCAATTCCTTTTGTGTTCGTCAAAAACCGACAACAGGCGGAACGCAGCCGAGCACGAGCCAAATGCTCGCAGCGCGCTCGTTAGAAGCTTGTAAGTTGGTCCACACAAGACGAATTGTGTTCGGCTCGTGCTCCACTCGTGCTCGGCTCTCCTAGCGTAGACGCAGCTTAATGTTTCTAATACCCAACGCGTCCGCAACGTTCGCCACACAGCCGAAGCGTGTTCGCGACGCATTCGCTGCGTTCCCCTCTTCTCTCCGCCACTTCTCGCAAACTACTCTGACAAGGCCCTAATGGCCGATGCAGCAAGAGTAGTAAAAAACGGAATGATTCCGTTCTTTTCGTACGAATAAATTCCACTGTCTAAAGCTAATGCCGTGGCATCAAATGGCATTTCCTCGGCAGTGTCGCGGCGAGTCAGGAATAGTCGGGATATCCAGTGCAGGAGTCGCGCAGCAGAATGTCACCAGCATGTAATTGCTACCAGAATGGACCAACGTATAACCACTATCTGAAAGATCTACGCTATTTTTTATACGGTTGCAAGAAGCAGTTTACCTACTCGAAAAAACGGGTGGAAAAACTAGTCTATACTAATATTATAAAAAGGAAAACTTTGTTTGTTTGGTTGTAATGGATAAACTCAAAAAGTACTGGACCGATTTTAAATATTCTTTCACCATTAGAAAGCTATATTATCTGCGAGTAACATAGGCTACATTTTATCCCGGTGCGGGCAGTAGCTCCCACGGGACGCGGGTGAAACCGCGGGAAAACGGCTAGTTAAAAATAATTGACAAAATACTTACGCTTGCTGACTAAGGTGGGCGATGTTTTCTCTTCATAGATGTGAAAGCTTCGACAACGAGGATTGCATATGATATGCAGGTAAGCACACAGCATTCACCCATCAGGCACTGGTTGAGGAACGGCTGAAATTACATCAAAATTGATCGCGAATAAATTGCGTTCTCGCGCGAGTCCACAGCTAGCATGATGTTCACGCACGGCGGTTGCAGTTTAAAAATCGCAATATTTTACTAATGCTCCTGTTAACTATAGCGAGTAGACCCGAAGATTTGTGTGCTTCACAGTGCCGAGCACTATGGGACTATATAGACTATATTACTGTCAAACATCCATTTAGTAAGGACCTTACCTGTGAAATCTCAAATGTTCAGTAGTCATCATCATCGCCAGCCATGCCGAGCATGCCAGCAATGGCCTGACAGCAGGAGCAGCACAGGCAGGTGAGGCATGCGAGGCACGCCGCGCAGCCGCACGCCTCGCATATCCCTCCGCCCTGCGGCTGCTGCTGGCCTGCAGGATGATAGACAGCTTTTAGCACAGTTCTTGTTAAATACAATGATAGAAAATTACGAAACATGATCATCCTCATGCCTTTATCCTTATTTTATTTGGGATCGGCGCAGCATGTTTTCTCCAGACCTTCATCATCAGCCTATCGCGGTCCACTGCTGGACATAGGCCTCTCCAAGTGCACGCCACTGAGATCGATTTTCGGCTTCTCGCATCCAGCTCCTGCCAGCCGTCTTGCGCAAGTCATCAATCCACCGTGCCTGAGGACGTCCTACACTACGTTTGCCGAGGAGTGGTCTCCACTCTAGAACTCGTTTACCCCAACGGTTATCGGTTCTCCAGACCTTAACGTACTGCAATTGTTTTGGCACGAATTTTCGCCTGCCTGACGCTAACCCTCCTTGGGAATGCTATTGAGGTGGTTATCCGCCACCTTGCGGGTAGCCCAAAGTGCTGGTGGAACGCACTAGGCCTTAGCTCTCTTAGTTGCCTCTTACGACACTCGCAGAAGAGAGATGGGGAGGTCCTATTCTGATCCGAGACCGTTACAGATACCTGGATACAGATACATGGAAACTTACGAAACAGAGGGTTATATTATTATAGATTATAGTTACCATAGTAACCCTGCCGGGGGTATGGACCCCCTTGATAGGGTCCTCCCTGCTGGCCTCCATAGTAACCCTACGGAAATAAATAGAAACATGATTAAGGTCCAAAAGTTAAATGCCAGTTTTCCAAAAAATCTGGTATCTACAATGAATTTTTCACGTTCAATTTTCAAAGCAAACGGTTGTTTTAAAAAAACATCTTATCGAGTGAGCTGCAGGTTTAATCTCCTAACAAGCCCTAGTGTTAGAGTGTTCTCAAATCCGCCTGACGGCCTCTGACGCGGAATTGTAACAACGACTGCTACTGAGTAGCATTCGGGGACGCTTTACGTGCCCTCCCAATCATGGATATGTAGATTGATAATTATGAAGATGACTTTAAAACGAAAGAAATTGATTTCGTCCTATCCCTCGTATCGAACCAGGGACCCGGGACAATTGCATTCAAACTTGTAACCGCGCCTACGGTGGTTGGGAGTTATCTCTCAAGAAGCATGATAAGAATAATATGGATTTTAACGATTACATTAGTGGGATCCAAATAATTTCAAGATGGTGTGAAATACCTGCTGGTATCCTTGTTGGTAGCCCTGCTGATACCCTTGTTGGCCACCCTGCTAGAAAAAAGAGAAAAGAGCATCTATTATCCACACATCATCACCTGTCTAGCCTTTCCCCAACTATGTTGGTGTCGGCTTCCAGTCTAACTGAATGCAGCTGAGTACCAGTGTGCCACATGGAGCGACTGCGTATCTGACCTCCTCAACTACCCGGGCAAACCAATACCCCTTGGTAAGACTGGTTGTGAGATCCTGGCTTCTGACTATCCATAGGTACATATCTATACTTAGTAGCATTATAACCTTGATTATATAAAAAAAAAACGGTCAAGTGCGAGTCGGACTCGCGCACGAAGGGTTCCGTACCATTATTTATAAAACCGCATATATCTAACTGTTGCCGTTCTCGATATCGAGCTAAAATGTGCAAAAAAATCACGTTTGTTGTTTGGAAAAAATATTTATTTTATTCTAGTTTTCCGTATTTGTTGTAATAGCGGCAACAGAAATTCATCATCTGTGAAAATTTCAACTCTCTAACTATCACGGTTATAGCCTGGTGGCAAATGGACGGACAGAGGAGCGAAAACAATAGGGTCCCATTTTACCCTTTGGATGCGGAACCTTAAAAAAATGAAGAGTTAGTTTGAACGCGCTAATCTCAGAAATTATACCAATGTTACATAGCCCATTTATCAAGGACAGTCTAGGTTATATTTTTATCTGGGTACGAGAAGTAGGTTAAAGATAAAAAGGTACTTACAACATTTCCCATGTCCCCACCATGGAATGTTGGTTTAAGTTAGTAGTATTAGAATTTTGAAAATGTTTAAACATATCGTGCCATGCATATTGATGTTTTTTTTGCTCGGCTTGCAGTGAATTTAAATAGAAATTATTGATTTTACATGAAGATGTTTCTACGGAGCGTGTGTCAAATTTTGTCTGGACTTTTCTTGAAATTTGTTTTGTTTTTGACAGATTTTTAAAGAGGTGCTATTGTACAAAGTATTGAAATGATATAAAAAAGTTTTAATATACTTACTTTATCTTAGAAACATTAATACTAGGAATGCGAAAGTTACTCTGTCTGTCTTTAGACTTTGGACCGCTTTTAGACATGTATGTTAAATCAAATCAAATAATAATAAAAAAGGTTTATTCGAGTTCGTGACGTTCAAACAAAAGCGAATAAACATATATGTCGGCGTCAGGATCCGACATCGTTAAATAAAACAAAGGGGTTCTCACACAATCACTTGGTTTATTCCAATTAACACAATATTAGTCACTACAATTATATTATTTATCACGAATTTATGGGAGGTGTGCACTCGGCAACGGTCGGTGAACGAATGACCCGAGTCGTGCGCGCGCGCCGCTTTATATAAGGTCCACCGTTGACAGATCGACGGTTGACACATCGACGGTTGACACATCGACGGTGGCGCCGTCATATATAAAAACAACACACAAAAAAGAAAACATGAATAAAATAGAAAAACAGAAGAATATGGTTAGAGGAAAATATGCGTCACAATCACGCGAAATGGCCCTCGCTCAGCATTATGCAGCGACCCTATGCGAGACAGAGTCGCGGCGCTCGCTGGTTTTCAGCGATGGCCAACACTAACACAACATGTTATAGGTACTCAAGTACCTAATTAGCTTATGTAATTTACTTAGGTACTAACCATAAGTTGACAAACGTAGAAAACTCATAAGTCACTTACAGTACTTAAATAATATACCTTGTTGTGTGTTGCTTAACTTTGTTTTCTGAGATATCTGCGAAAATTACAACTCTCTAGCAAGCTAAACTTACCTAAACAATCGACTTAAAGCATGCAGTGTGAGTAATCCAAAGGGCCTTCCCAAAATTCTATCTCTGCTGATTTTCACCCCCCATATAAGTAACTAGCTTCCGCCCGCGGCTTTGCCCGCGTAGAGTTCGTCATATCGCGTTTCGGAGAGAATTCTTAAAAAGTCCAGGATAAAAGCTATCATATGTTCTTTCTCGAGGTAAACTCTATCTCTGTACCAAATTTTATTAAAATCAGTTCAGTGGTTTAGACGTGAAAGCGTAACAGACAGACAGACAGTTACATTCGCATTTATAATATTAGTAGGGATTTTGACATTAGCAAACGAGACATAGATATAGGATATGGGGACGGCTGTGTTTCAGTACGATTGCATAAGATATTGGTCAGAGGAAGTCTGAATATTTTTCCACAATGACATAAGCTGTTCTCCAAAACTAAAGATCGTAAATATGACTCAAGGAGAATCTAATTTTCCATAGGTAAGGAACATCGTGAGTTGATAAACTAATTTCAAGGGGGAGTTTCACTGATGCGATTGAACGACTTTTTTTTCGTCGTGCATAAGAATTTTTTTAAGGAAATAAATATTAAGATGTCGCTAATTTCAAGAAATTATACCCTGGTCCGATTTGCAAAACGGTTTCAGTATTAAATAGTCCTACATTACGGAAGACTACAGGTTTTATTTATGCGGCTGGATGAATATGTTCTCTCGGATCGCAGACCGCGGGCAAAAACCAGTAAATAATAATATAGGCTGTCCTGCAGTGGCATGATACAAATAATTAAAATAATAAATAAATAAATAATAAACTTTTTTATTAATGGCAACTAGGCATAATTTAAATCATAATAAAAATCTGTACATAATAAAATGACCACCTAATGGATCCTAGAGGATGGAAGGCGACCAAGGAAGGAAGCTCTGCAAAGAATATTTGGCTCTTCTGAAGAAAACTTTCCTCTATTACTAGCCAGCCACAACACACTTTGGCTTATTTTTGAAAAAAGAGTTGTCTAAAATTTACCGATCTACATCACACCATCAAATTATGTAGATAGTATTCTTAAAAAAGATTGTTCGGAGATTTTAATAATGTCGAACTCTGATATCTGAACAATAAAATAAAAACAAAGGTCTAAGTTCAAGGTTATTCAAAGCCCAGTGTTTTTCCACGCATATTTCTTCAACCTAAAACACTTGATTGTTTTCAATTGACTAATATAGTTACACCCGCGTCCAGTGGGAATTACTGCCCATACCGGAATATAATATAGCCTATTTTACTCATAACCCAAGATCCCAGGGTCCCCAGAACTTACTTATTTTCTGACAAACATACATGGTCGGTTAGTATAATAATTCTAACTAGGATCTTGTTCTATCAGGAATAGTGTAGCTTTCCAACAGTGACAGAATTTTTCATATCGGTATAATCATCGGCAAGAATATTGAGCCCTGACCTTCACCTGCACAGAATTTATTGGTTCATTGCCTTAAGTATACAGTGCGCAAAGCGATCCCCACTCTTCCGCCGAGAGCTCATTTTCCGTGCCGATAACTATGCAGTAGTTTCGGAGCCCTAACAGTACACACCAACAAACAAAAAGCCCGTTGTCCAGTGTTTTTCCACGCCACAGTTCTTCAACCCAAAACAAATGTTTGTTGCCAATTGCATAATATGTATTACAGTTTCCAACCAGAGAGGTTTATTTTGAGCTAGGCATGTGTTAGTCTGGAATATGTCCAATATCCGGAATTATATCTGTCTAGATTTCTATCTATTCTATTTATAGGTTACTGTATCTTGTTTTACTGTCACGACGTTTGGTTTAATTAAATTAGTTACCTAACTATAGTTTTTATACATTAGTGTAACAAAATAACATATTTTATATGGTTCTATGATAATGTGGACAAACTGTGGTATTAAATCTTGATTCAAGCATAAAAAAAAATGATGACGGTATTTTGATTACTAATTTAACAGTGCCATCATATTTGATGATTTTACTACTAATATTTTTTCATAGAAGTTCTTGTTGTTTTAGGAGGAAAATATTTTTTTATGTTAATTTCTATTCTTTGATAGCTCTCACCCTTCGAAATCCAATTTCCTACGTGGTTTCTTCAAGGCACACCTTATTTATTTATTTAGTAACATGTTTCGATAACTCAGTACTTATAGTTATTTAGTAATAAGTAAAAAAGTTAGGTGTTCAGATCAATAAATAATAATATTCGTAATTTTTTCGCAACAATTTAATTTTTATCCGTAATTCACAGAACCACACACCATCTCAACTTAATACATCAACCTGTTGACAATAAAACCACTTAGCTAAAAGCTCAAAGTAATTCTCCTTCAACTAAACGAGCACACATTCGCGCAGTCGCGTTGTTGGAACCACACCTTATTATCAAGTAGCCAAACAACGCTAGCATTCATTCCTTGTAATTCATCAGTAGTGTTTCATTCGTTGTAAGAGACACACGTTTTACAAAATGGCTGCTAATGTACCGATTATTTTGAACAACGGACGTACGTGCCCTGTACTTGGACTGGGAACTTGGAAAGTAAGTTAAAACTTAATAATTTTTAGGTTATTTTATATTGAATTAAGGTAGAATGAGTTTGTGTTCGTAGTAATAATGGTTTGCTCAGTTGCTTGCATGATTTAGCCGGCGTTTTAAGCGTGTTTTTGTAGACGGTAAATATGTAGATTCTCATTGATTTTTACTAGTAGGTAAATGTATAAAAATGAGTGCCTACCTTACATTTGCATGATAATTAATCAAGTAAGCACAGACTAAACAATCGGCCGAAAGTTTGGTCAATATTTTTTTAGATAAGTGTGATTCCAATCAAAGTTTTAGAGTAACTATTATAGTAAGCTGTGGTTTTAGTCCGTTTCATACCGGCGAAATACCTGATCTTTGTAATGTGCGTACTTCCATTCATCTTCATGCTAATTTAATTTAGGTATGAGACCAAATAAACTGTCGGTGGACTGAAAGTTTACAAACCATAATTAGCCCAGAAACTGCTTTTTGGTCGGGAAGTCGGTGATTTGACGATCTGGATATATGGTTCGATTATAATTAAATAGTGCAACCTACCCTTAAAATAAAGGGTGACGAGTCTTGGCTGGGGTACTGCCGTGCCCCCAGATAGACGGACATCAAAGTGATCTTATAAGGGTTCCTTTTTTCCTGTAGGTATTCAGAAACGAAACCCTAAAAACTAAAATAATAGGTAGGAGGAGTTAATATTGCAATAGGGATTTTCTAAATACCAATTTAAGTAAGCACCTTTTTACCTATATACCTATATTTTTTTAATGTTTAAACTAAGTATCTAGCTAGGTATTTAAGTAGGTGTAGGACGAATACAAACACGATATGTCTGCGAAGAGAACCCGTCCACTCTATTGACAAAACAACTAATAACTTTACAACAGTTGATCCGATTTTGATGAAACTTGTCTGAAATCAGCACTGGGAAACTGGGAAACCATCATCATCTGCCTAGCCTTTTCCCAACTATGTTGGTGTCGGCTTCGAGTCTAACCGCATGCAGCTGAGTACCAGTGTGCCACAAGGAGCGACTGCCTATCTGACCTCCTCAACCCAGTTACCCGTCTTTTAGTGTCAATGGGGCTTAAAAAGAGGATAAATTATTTGTCATTACAGTGCATTATTTTCAATTAATTGGCACGAATTACTTGAAATTAAACAGTTTTATTTCTTAGCGATAATAAACTGGTAATTTCAGTTAATTGGAATAAATGTTTTCACACACTTTAAGTGAACATATCGAATGATTAAAATACGTAGTAAAATAAATTACATATTCGCGATTATTAGCATTTGTAATAAATTCGTATGCAATTTGAATTAAATTAAACAATACTAGCCATTTTCCCGCGGTTTCACCCGCGTCCCGTGGGAACAACTGCCCGTACCGGGATAACATATAGCCTATGTTACTCGGGAAGAGTGTAGCTTTCCAACAGTGAAAGATTTTTTCAAATAGATTCAGTAATTTCGAAAATGTTAATATAATATAATTTAGAGGCACGCTAACAGTAGTACATAGGTACTACGTATAGGTTTCGATACCGATAGCGGTATCAAAACTTTTTTTATATAAAAATAGTCGATATGACCTTGGACATGTTTTAACACCTGTTTTACTATAAAAACATGACATGGGTTTTTTCCATTTTTAGGGCACACAATACATAGTTTGTTTAATGTCTTTCCTTTGGACGCACAAATGTTTGAAACTGCCCGCGATATTACCCGCGTCCTGAGGGAACTACTTCCCGTATAAGGATAGAAAGTAGCCTAAGCCTTATATGTTATTCTGATATATGTGCAATCTAATAAATCTATATTAGGTACTAGGTATATTTTTTTTTTACCTACCTAATGCCAAAATGGAACATATTTATTCACAAAATATTTACTATCAATCCCATGTGTAGGTCAAAAGTCAAAATTTGAGGTTTTTTAGTTTTTTTTCAATAACGGTAACTTTAAGAGTTACCATTCGTGAGATTTCGCGATTCTAAGATTATTAAGTAGTTTAAGCGAGAAACAGTATCTAAAATTCAAAAAACTAGAATAATAAGAATCTTTATTTGCAGAGACACTCAAAAATAAAATGCTTGTTATACATTTATTATTTCTACGGTATACCAAGAAAATGATACATAGGTAGTAGATAAATAGAAAACCAATTTTAAACCGATTTCCCACTTTAAAGCTAATAAAATATTTGAAATCAATTTTCTTTGCTATCTAGGTGTATTTTTTTAAAATCGGTCATAGAATATTCAATGGGTTTTAAAATGACAGATAAATTGATGGTGGTGGCATTGGGGGGAAAATAATGTATGAACGAGGGTAGACTGAAATAATGACCAGTATTATTTGAACTATAACTATGTTTCGGAAAGCATTTTAAACTATTGGAATCGGCTGTCAATTCCTACACTTTACCATTTTATCATCTGCCGAGCCGTTTCCTACTATGTTGGCGTCGGCTTCCAGTCTAGTTGGATGCAGCTGAGTACCAGTGTGTCACAAGGAACAACTGCCTATCTGACTTCCTTAACCCAGTTTCTAATAATCAGATACCACATGGTAAGTCTGGTTGTCTTCTGGCTTTTGACTAGGTACTCGTTACCTACGACTGCCAAAGATGTTCAAATGATAGCCGGGACCCACCAGTTTGACGCGTTTTCCGAAACAAGGGGGAACATTCACTAATTATACTTATCATACTTCTACGAATATAATGAAGAGGAAACATTTTTATTTCTTTGTTTGTTTAACCCGAAACTACTAAACCGATTTAAAAAATTCTTACACTGTTGGGAAGCTACACTCTTCCCGAGTAACACAGGCTATATTTGATCCCAGAACGGACATGTTTTCCCACGGAAACCGCGGGAAAACATCTAGCCAACAATATTATTAATGCAGTTTTACTTCCTAATCTAATTCCAAATGGCAGTTCAGCATAAACTGGTTTGAAATAGCATAAAATAAACATGCATGGCATGTTTGACTAGCCTGGATAATATCAAGGTTGTCACATTGTAAACTCAGACAGATAATAGATCTATCGATTTTAAAATAAACTCTGATAATGTGGAATTGTTATCATAATAAATTACAAGTAGTAGAAAATGTTTTATCAATGATAAAAAGATTATTTGGATGGAAACTGATTCATTGAATTTATTGACTGGATATTGAAATGAAAATTATTTTGGTGTCCGAGAGCGCTGTCACAGATGAGACAGTGAAGTAGAAAAATTAGGTAAGCTGACTCCACCACCATATATGCTAACAATAATTTAATCTTTCGCAATTTTAACACTTTACGGGTCACCCCAGAACTTGGTTGAGGAGGTCACATAGGCAGTCGCTCCTTGTGGCACTCTTTTACTCAGCTGCATCCGGTTAGACCGGAATCCAACCCCAACTTAGTTGGGAAAGGCCCAGGCAGACGATGATCATTCAATTTATTTATTGTACTCGTAAACACAGAGAAGTAGAAGTAACATAAAATAGTACAAAGGTACCTACTGCCTATTTCTATTGAAATCTCCTCCAGCAGACCCGACATGAGTTCCCAGATCATGAATTTTATTTAAAAAAGAATTGTTTTTCTCCAACAGTCCCAGCCTGGTCAAGTCACCGAAGCTGTAAAAGATGCCATTGACGCTGGGTACCGGCACATCGACTGCGCTCACATCTACCTGAACGAGAAGGAAGTCGGTGAGGCACTCAAAACCAAGTTCGATGAGGGCGTTATTAAAAGGTGAGTATCTACTTTTCGTAGACATTTTCAATCAAATATGCACATGCAAATCAACAGCCTGTATAAATAAACTAAAATTTATTAAAAAATACTCTTCTTCCTCCTCCTGCCCTGTTCCCAATTTTATTTGGGGTCTGCGCAAAATGTCTTCCTCTTCCATTTTCCCCTGCCCTTCCCATTCATGTCATCTTTCATCCATCCATCCATCCATCCTTCTTAAAAAAAATACTATAAACAAAAATAAAAACATATAAAAACGTGAACATTGATTATGCGTCGAAGTATTCCTCAGCATCACTGTCCTCCGGAAAAGTGCCCAGAATATCATCATCAAATTCTACTTATATTATGAAGCAGAATAGTTTATTTACTTATTTGTATAGGTACCATAGACACTTTTTATGTGAAAACGGAAGAAATTCCCGTGGGACGCCGGGGCTACTGCAGAAAACAATAGTAATTAAGATGACTTTTTCATACCAATTTGAAAAATTCTTTCACTGTTCAGGCGCCAGTAAGTTTGACACCAGTCTTACCAAGGGGTATTGGGTTGCCCGGATAACTGGGTTGAGGAGGTCAGATAGGCAGTCGCTCCTTGTGGCACACTGGTACTCAGCTGCATGCGGTTAGACTGAAAGCCGACACCAACATAGTTGGGAAAAAGGCTCGGGAGATGATGACTGTTCGGAAGCCATTCTATCCTCGGGTGATATGGTTATATTTTATCTGCATTCTGGAGGTACCTACTTTCCACGCCACTGGTT
The DNA here is from genome assembly GCA_033682625.1 of Helicoverpa zea x Helicoverpa armigera. NCBI lineage: Eukaryota > Metazoa > Arthropoda > Insecta > Lepidoptera > Noctuidae > Helicoverpa > Helicoverpa zea x Helicoverpa armigera. The sequence goes on from JAWIIS010000031.1 coordinate 5,681,524, forward strand.
AAACCGTTGGCATAAGCAATTTAGAATAGTAAAAATTAATTTCTGAAATTCGATGACCCACTTGTCAAACCAGTTTTACAAATAAAATTACAAGTAAATTCGAAAAAATATTTGAAATACTTACAAAATTACGATAGTTTAATTTAAAACAATTGATAACTTCTCTTCCAACTAGGTCGCTTTAAATTACCGATAACTTAATTTAAAGTCGTGGTGGCCTAGTGGGTAAAGAACCAACCTCTCGAGTATGAGGGCGCGGGTTCGATTCCAGGTCAGGCAAGTACCAACGCAACTTTTCTAAGATTGTAAGTACTTTCTAAGTATAACTTAGACACCAATGGCTGATAAAAAGGTGAAGGAAAACATCTCGAGGAAACCTGGACTATATAGTCTGAAATCACCAACCCGCATTGAGCAAGCGTGGTGATTAATGCTCAATCCTTCTCCGTGTGAGAGGAGGCCGCAGCCCAGCAGTGGGACGATATAAAGGCTGTAACTGTAACAGTAATTTATTGGATACAAAAAGTTTGAGGTAAAATTGGTTAATTAAAGAAATTCTTAGGTACTTAAATTAAATTAAATACGACTGCGCTTTTGATTCTAGTTTACCATTAAAAATCAGTGGCAGTAAACGTAACAATAAAAGACCCAACTCTTTGATTAGTTTTTACTATCAAAACACACTTAAATCGACAAACAAAGGCTGCTCACACTTTGTTCATAATTATACTGCGATATTTCCGTGATACGATCATACAATCGCACAACACACAAATATACGAAGTACCTAAATATGTGTTGTATCTAACTGCCTCGTTGGTCTACTGGTCGCAAGCGCGGCTGCTATGCACGAGGTCTCTGGTTCCATTCCCGGGACAGGCTGAAGTCGCTTTGTCGGTTAGAAACTTTCACAAAGTAGCCCGGAGCCTGGAAGTTAGTGATTGATACACCCGTGCATCGGAGTGCACGTAAAAATCGGTCCTGCGCCTGATCTCTTTCCGGTCGTGTCGATTTCAGACTTCAGAGCCTAGGTTCTCATAACAATGATTTCCTTCCGTATTCAGTCATTGGTGTCCAAGATACACTTAGAAAGTGCGTATAGGATAATTATAGATACTTGCCTAACCTTCTTTTTTTCTGTAACGACGTCAAAAATCATCAAATGACCCCTCCCGCTGTGGGTTAGCGGTGAGGGAGTGTCAGACTCTTACTGACTAAAAACCGTCGCGTTCCGTCGTAGGCCTTTTATGTACCAGCGCCGCGGTATACTTGCCTGACCTGGAATCGAAACACACTCGTACTTGAGAGGCTGTTGATTTAACCACTAAGAAGATGTTTTTTACAAAGAATTAATTACAATTCTTGAGTAATTATTCTTATAACTAAGTAGGTGCCTACCTAGTTGCATAGCATGCAATTATCGCAAAAAAAAAACTAGAAATAGAACCGCCATCTAGAATTCTAGAAATTTTCCATTTCAAGTAATTTAAATGACTCGTTCACTGCAAACGGAAAATGTTATCAATTACAAAATGGATAAAAACAATTAATTTTATTAGGTTTTTGGGTAAAAACGTAATTCACAAAACAATGCTCTTTCGCAATAAATTCACAAAACGATAAATATTAACCAAATTCCTTATTTACATAGTTATATACATAGATATTTACAAAACAATTAACATCCAACTATTTATATTTTACTTATTTCTAGGTAGCTACCTGTATTTTCGCGCTTTATTTTCGTAGTAGAAAGTGCTAGCTTTACGTAAACTTCTTTATTAAGTTCGAAAATAACTAGTCTATAATACGTTATTATATTACCTAGAATTTTGTAGGTACTAAGTTCAGGCCTGAAAAAAGATCAATCAAACCACTGAACCAAATTAAATAGGAAGGTTACGAGATAAAGAAGTTAGGCTACTTTGTTCCCGACAGCGGGGGCAGTTTCCTTGACATAACCCTTAGGTAAAACCACGTGGACCTGCTAATAACGTTTTGATATTTTCAGGGAAGACATCTTCATAACCTCCAAGCTATGGTGCACTTTCCACCGGCCTGATCTGGTGGAAGGAGCTATCAAGACCACTCTGCAGAACTTGGGATTGGACTACCTGGACTTGTACCTGATCCACTGGCCACAAGCTTTTAAGGTAAGACCTGATTTTAGAAACTAGCTGTTCCATCTGCTTCCTGAGGGAACTACTTCCTACAACTGGATCAAAAGTTACCCTATGTGCTGGGTTGCCCGGGTAACTGGGTTGAGGAGGTCAGATAGGGCAGTCGCTCCTTGTAAAGCACTGGTACTCAGCTACATTCAGATAGACTGGAAGCCGACCCCAACGTAGTTGGGAAAAAGGCTCGGAGGATGACATAGGTTCGGTAATTTTAGTATTTCGGATAAGTAGAGTTGAAGAGGACGACCAAGGAATTGATGGATGGATTGTATGAAAGTCGATGTGGTAAGAAAGAATGTTACTTATGAGATGAAGGCAGATAGAAGAGTATGGAAGAAGAAAACATGCTGCGAAGACCCCAAATAAAATTGGGATAAGGGCAGGAGGATGATGATTATCACTAGTTTTGTGGTAAAAACGCATCAGAGACAACCATGGAGTTTCTTGCCCGTTCTTCTCCATAGGAAGCTACTTTTGGAATGGGCGACTAGAATCAAACTTAGTTATATTTTTGACAATCATACGTTCTGACGTACTTGTAAAGGCATAAATAAAATAAATGATTTGACAGAGTTACCCACGTTAATTTTAGTTAAGTAGATAGGAGTCAAAAATTTCGATAGAGACACAAAATTACTCGTGCATTACGAAATTTTGATTTGAAGGTCAAGTAGTATCTTGTCTGATAACATCTTGAAAACTGCCAGTAAAACATGTGTAGGCAAACATCTTGTAAGATAACAATAGATACTCAGATACAAATGTTTTATCCCACGAAAGCGGATAAACCATACGTTTTCGTGTGAATGTACCTGCATGTTTGTACATTGTCTTTGTATGACTCGGTGACCCTACAGTTGACTGCGAGACTGCATACAAAGGCAATGTGCATGTTCACACACAGGTAAGACTCACCCGCTTTCGTGATCTATGATATATCTACCTGGATAGTGGAGTTTCCGCCAGCGGTTTCTTCTTCCTCTTACCCTGTTCCCAATTTTATTTGTGGTCGGCGCAATATGTCATTCTTTTCCATTTTTCTCTGTCACTCATCATACTGACACTCACTCCCTTCCTATTCATGTCATCTCTCAGGCAATCCATCCATATTTTCTTAGGTTTTCCTCTTCCTCTCCATCCATCTACATTCATACTTCCACCAGCGGTTTCACCCATATAATTTCAATCTATCTATAGACTATCTATAGTCTTTCCTGATCCTATAGGTTTATCTAATCTAACACTGAAATATTTTTTCAAATTGGACCAAGAGTTCCTGATATTACCTCGTTCAAGCAAATTCCACCTCAGTTAGATATTAGAAAAAATATCTACATGCCTTGCCTGCTTTCCTATTGATTGACTGCGGTTTTCTATTATATATCTGTCTGTAGATTCATTATCATCCTCCGAGTCTTTTTTCCCAATCATGTTGGGGTCGGCTTCCAGTCTAACCAGATTCAGCTGAGTACCAATGCTGTGTGCCACAAGGAGCGACTGCCTATCTGACCTCCTCAACCCAGTTACCCGGGCAACCCGATACCCCTTGGTTAGACTGGTGTCAGACTTACTGGCTTCTAACTACCCGTAACGACTGCCAAGGATGTTCAATGACAGCCGGGACCTACAGTTTAACGTGCCATCCGGAACACAGCCAATAGATTAGCTTACTAGAAAACAAGTTGGCATATCTAAAGAGTACATATTGAAATCCATCACCAATCTCCTTACAAACTGTCAACTCTTCACAGGAAGGCGAGGAGTTGTTCCCGAAAGACGCAGACGACAAGATCATCGCGTCTCCCGTAGACTATGTCGACACGTACAAGGCCATGGAGAAGCTGGTGGAACAAGGCCTGACGAAAAGCATCGGACTGTCCAACTTTAACAAGAGACAGATTGAGAGGGTGCTCGAAGTCGCTACTATTAAACCGGCTATGTTGCAGGTAAGTTACCTCTAGTAGTGATAATGATATTTTTATTTGACTTGTTCTGTATAAATTCTGCTTCTTCCAACCTGACAGACATGTGTTGCTGGGGAGTTTGTTACGCCACTTCTTCTTCCCAGCAATAATACATAGGAAGTGGTGAAGGGCGGGCGTTTTGGGGGCTGTCTTTTGTTTTTGACGTTCCGAAAAGTGCTGATTTATCAGACTAATTTGAATAAACGTTTTTGAGTTTTGAATAGACTGCCTCGTTGATCTAGCTAGTGGTTGCAAGCGCGACTGCTGTGCTTGAGGGTTCAATTCCGACGGATTTTCCGTCCCATCGGTATATGAGAGTGAAGGATCAGCCAGCTGCGCAGGACATATTATAGTGCAGGCACATTAGCTTGGACTGCGGTGCACTCAGTATTCCTTCACTCTCATAGCGCGATGCGACGACAATCCGACACCCAAGGAGAGAGATCAAACGGTGAGATAGAAGTGCAATAAAAGAATTCCAATAAATAGTACGATTGATTATAAAATTCCACTTTTATGAAGTGCTCAATAGGATTATTATAAGCCGTCGTAAACACCGCATCTCATTATTGAAGATAAGGCTTATCTGTTATTGCATAAGTGTGATTAACAGATGCCCCTTTAGATAGACAATAAACTCTTTTATAGCATGTTATATAAGCCATTTGCGATAACCGACAATTGATTAACGCTTTGAATGCGTGATAAAATAGGCCTAGTTCGTTTCCAAGTCTAACAAGTATAGTTATCGGCACGAAACTTGAGCTCTGACCTACATCTGCGCAGAAGTGATTTATTAGCAAAGAACCAATCCCGAGTGACGGCTATGACGCGATGCACTGCGGGCCTATCACCGCTTTAGCCCGCTTCCGCGCCTCACTTCATACCACAGAAGGGACCCAATAAATTACTCCTGCGCAGGTGAAGGTCAGAGCTCAAGATTCGTGCCGATAACTATACTAATGTGACTTTACTAATACTCTCTAAGTAAATCTTGGATCACCAAAAACAACAACTTGAAAACTGGTCTGAACTTTAATGTGTAATGAATGAACGCACCTTTCTTCACTGCATGAGAAGTCGAGAAGAGGTCCGATAGGCAGTATATATTTTACGTCTGGATTATACCTAAATACCTCGAAACAATAAAACGTAATTTTCATGAAACATATTGCTTGGTCCAATATGCGCTGCCGGAAGAAAGGACTAAAATATTGAGTGATCTGTATGATGCATATTTAAACTTAAAATATATTCATTATTTATTTGCACAGAATGTATGTACTTACCAACATCCCGATAGATACATATATTCTACCTAAGGTAGAATACTAGGGCGTTCAAAAAACAGTTTAAACACCTACCAAATGTCTTTCCCAGATCGAAGTACACCCCTACTTGAACCAGCAGCCTCTAATAGATTTCTGCAAACTCCACGACATTGCTATCACGGCGTACTCTCCTCTCGGCTCTCCGGACAGGCCCTGGGCGAAGCCGGGTGATCCTCAGCTGTTGGATGATCCCAGGATCAAGACCATCGCTGATAAATACGGGAAGACGGTCGCGCAGGTTTTGATCAGGTAAGATATCATCGTCATCATCCTTCTGTCCTTATCCCCATTTTGTTTCTGGCCAGCGCAGCATGTTTTCTTCTTCCATACTCTTCTATCTGCCGTCATCTCACAAGTAAAACAAGTACTTACAACAATTAGATAATCAAAATATAGTATTACTAGATTCTCGCGGTTTCAGTCACCATCATGATGGATCTAAAATTAATTAATTAATTAATGATTAATTATTTAATATTAATTAATTTAAATTCCCGGGGTAAAAGTAGGTAAAGTTTCTCGATAGATGTGCTATCATTGGAAGATTTTATCAAATCGGATCAGTTCTTGAGATCCAAGCAAGCAATTAAAAACGCTTCAGGTTTGGTAATATTAGTAGATAGGTTGTATACTTACTAGCTCCTGCCAGCGGGGGGCACCCATGCCCCGAGGAAACTATTTCACGCACGTGAATAAAATATAGTTTTTAGTCTTTTGCGTGTAAGAGTAACAAACATACATACCCAGGCATAAGTAAGATTAATAGATAGGTAATAAATTAATACATTTAAATACATCATACTTATGTAAGCTTAATATTATCATCAACTATCATCATTGAAATAATTTTGATGATCGGACCACATTATCTTCTAATCCTCAGATACGCCATCGACCGCGGCATAGTAGTGATCCCGAAGTCGGTGACGAAGTCGCGAATCATTCAGAACTTCAACGTCTTCGACTTCCAACTGACTCTCGACGATATCAAGGAAATTGCCAGCTTGGAGTGCAAAGGAAGAGTCTGCATGATGGGAGAGTAAGTTTCTATCTGCCTAGCCTTTTCCTTAACTATATTGGGGTCGGCTTCCAGTCTAACCGGGTGCAGCTGAGTACCAGTGTGCCACAAGGAGCGACTGACTATCTGATCTCTACGACCCAGTTACATGGCAATCCGATACCCCGACCCCTTGGCAAGACTTTCTGGCTTCTGACTACCTGTAACGACTGCCAAAGATCTTTAAATGACAGTCGGAACCTACAGTTTAACTTGCCATCCGAAATGCGGAGGAACTCGTCATGACAAGACGGTCACCCATCCACACAGTGATGGCGCTAAGCGTTGCTTAACCTTATGATTAATTGACGCATGCAGTTTTAGATTAGTTACTTACCCACATACAACTCCTAAATAAAAACTAGTCGAATTAAGAATCCAAGATTTTCTTACATTCATAGTTACAAGTGAAGCTAATATAAGCGTGTTATAAATTGACATGTAATAATAATTATAATTTTTCTTTGTTTTCAGTACATACCACCCGGACTACCCGTTCCATGACGAATATTGAACAATTACATTCCTATTTAAATATTTAAGTAGAAAAAAGAAACAGTTATGTTCTGTTTAAGCTTTGTGTGATAACATATCTATAGGTACTCCATTTGAGTAAGCTCTGAACTGAATTCAGTGGAATTGTCCATATGTGAAAACAAAGTTTAAAAAGTCATATAGTGTATCTTTAGTTAAGGGCCTACTCAAATTGAGTTTTTAAGTAAATGCATACAAAAATGCATTGTAAAGCTATGTATATATGCACAATATATGTTGAAAATATAGTTACCAAGTATAAGCACGTCGTGTGAACAAAAATAGATATTGTATCGTTTTTAAACACCTACACACATTGTTTTGGCATTTTTTAATAATCTTGCACTGTGTGCTAAATGCTTAAATTGAAATAAATGTTATTTAAGTTTAAAATGTTTTATTTTGTAATACCTAGTCATTTCTAGCATATCTTGATGTCCTCCTAGCCGATTCTATCGGCTACGACCTAATATAATTATTAGGTATGGGCTATACTCGGGAAACTATGGAACCCTACACTGAGACACGCTCTTGGCCGGTTTTTTTTCGTATGGATTTAAATTGCAGTTAGGCGATTCTCACACTGCCCCGCATGGTGCAGCGTAGCTCGTGGATGCGTTTTCTTCCGTTGCTTGTAAATATCTCCGTTTGTATGGAAAACACGCACAGTCCAACACACTGAAAATGCATCCACGCGCGTTCATGCGGATCACGCGCATACACGCGGAGAAACATGCACCCCCGCGCGTAGGTGCGGGGCGAGACGCATGGTATGGCACACTGAATCCCGCAGTGCCGCGCGTGATTTTGAATGGGTGTGACGTGTATATTTGAAAATGGATATCTATGAGAGCCGCCGTGTGTGAATCTACTAAACGCACCTACGCGCGTGAGTGCGCAAAAAACCCGCACGATGATGCAGATCTGCACTCCCGCAGGAACGCGCGTAGGTGCGTCGACACGCAAGATGCAGCGTGATGCGGGGCAGTGTGAAGATCGCCTTACACGGCCGATAAATGCGAGGTAGGTGTAAGTAAATATAAGTACCTAAACACTAAAGTAGACGCAGACGACCTTAAAGGTCGCCGTCGACGCTGGATGCAGGTCGCCTCCAACAGGTATCTGTGGAGATCTAAGGGGGAGGCCTATGTTCAGCAGTGGACGTCCTATGGCTGAGACGATGATGAAACACTAAAGTAGAAGCAGCCAATAAAAAACCAACTAGTTGTCACGATTTTTATTCAACCTATTACATTTCAAGTCCAACAATTAATAATTACAGTATCAAAGTCAAGGATTAAAGTTAGAAGTCAAATATCATCAAAAACAAGTTCATTTGGGTACAACTAACTGGTTTGGACCGTGGCTTTCAGTCCTGTGCTCTTGGGTAGTTTGGGCCAGCTCGACGTCAAGAAAACCGGGTCGTCCTTCGTGGCTTTTTCCTTAGATGTCTTAACGAGGTTCGTAGAAGCGACGTGGTTCGATAAAACTAACGTATTCTCTTGCCAATCGGGACTCACGTTAGAACCGAAGCTTTTCGCCTTCGCTAGTATTTTGAGATCTCCTATTGGCCGCTTCAATCGTGTATTATCGTCCATCGCCTTCTCTGACAGGTTGTTCAGCCCAGCGAACGTAGAATAGTAGCAAGTGAGTACCGAGCTGGTGAGGTTCAAGGGTTTAGTAGCCCCCACCTTGTTGAAGGGGTGTTTATGAATCAAGTCGGGGTTGATCTCAGGCCGTGGTGGCGTCACTTTCGCTTTGGCCTCCGTATTCTTGGCCGGGTCTGGTTTCGGTTCTTCCTTGGGCGGGGGGGCCTGGTTCGTGTACATGGGTACGCAGCACGAAGGGCAGGGTGGGGTGACAGCCGGCGGCGCGCAGGGCCCGCACACAGGTATCGGCTGGCACGTGCAGTTGAAACATGGGCCCGACCATGGGCCGCAGCCAGGGGACCCGCAGCAGCCACCGCCGCAAGGCCCCACGGTACAGCACGCGCCGCACCCGAAAGGAAGGCATGTACCACAGGAGGGAGGACAGCCGGGGCCGCAGACAGGTCCGCAAAGAGGTCCGCACGGACCACATGGACCACAAGGGCCACATGGTCCGCATGACGGACCACAAGGGCCGCATGGACCGCACGGGCCACAAGGACCACAACAAGGGCCACATGATGGACCACATGGGCCGCAGGGACCACAAGGGCCGCATTTTGGACCACATGGGCAGCAGGGACCACAAGGGCCGCAAGGGCCACATGGGCCACACGGAGGGCCACAAGGGCCACAGCTACCACAGCCGGCAGGGCCGACACAGCAGCCCCCTTGGCAGCAGTAGCTACTACATCCAGGCCCAACAACGCAAGGGCCACAGTTGCCGGGACCGCACGCGCCGCAGCCACTGAATCCGCCATTACTACAGCCGACCCCGGGGAAACAAGGACCGCATGGTCCAAAAGGGCCGGCGGGTCCACATGGACCACAAGGACCTTGGCCACCGCAACATGGGGGATTCGGGCCGCACGGGCACGGACCGCAAGGCCGACACGCCTTGCATGGGGCATTGAGTGCAATGCAGCCCATAACCAGACCATTCATGGAAGTTGGCAACGCTTTACTAATATCCACCGCCGGCAGTTTGCTGAGGTCCGGCAGTTCACTGGGGGCCGGCGGCTCTTTCGCCGAGCTCGCTTCAAGAGCTGGCACTAAGCCACACGCGTTGAATATTCCGCAGACGCAGCACGGGTTACAGGGGCCGCAGGGTCCGCCAGGGTTAGGAGCGCAGGGCTGGCAGGGGCCGCCCGGAGACACAGGGCCGCCGGGCACGCAGGTACCCGTCACGTGGTAGGGTCCACAGAACCAGAAGCCGTAAGGGTAGTAGTAGTAACCTGTCATGTATTGGATGCAGCGCGGAGGCGTGTTGCAAGGCGCGGGCAGGCAGCAGCCGCACTTGCAGGGCCCGGGACAGGAGCAGGGGCAGGGGCAGGGGCAGGGGCAGGGGCAGGCGCACACGTTGCCGAGTTGCTGCAGCATCTGGGCCGTCGACTGCGCGGCCGGCGCTGCGCAGGGCCCCACGGGCGTGCAGTACGACCGGTAGTAGTTTTGGGAAACCTTGTATTGTGCTGCAGCGTAATGCTGTCCATGTTCGTGGTTCGCTTCGTCGCAGAGGATCACCGACTGCGTCCGCGGCAGGTATTGGCAGGGAATGGGCAGGACCTCGCGAGGCCCAGCCGTGCAGAAGCTGGGACACGAGGCGCGCCGGTACAGCGCCGTGGCTGGCTTCGGCGGCTCTTGCGCCGCGCGTGTCGGCATCCCATTTAGTCTCGCCACCGGTATACCCCGAATTTTATCAAGTTGCTCCATCACTCTTCTCAACGTCGCGACATTTGCTGAAAGGATGATTGCTTTACTGTAATCACAATCCTATCTAATAGAGCCTAGTGAGAGGGCCACCTCAAAAATTAAACTACAATATTAGTCAGGAGATGTTTATTAAATGGACTTTTTACAAATTGTTATTATTTCAATCCATTTAAAGATGTGGAGTCAGCTTTTGTTCTAAAATTGTCATCCTGACTGTCTATGCGAGGTCTGTCTAAACGTCGTATGCCTTGAAGGTGGACTCCGTGAAGGGCTGGGTGGGGTATGGGCTCCTGTAGTTGGGGATGTTAGCGTACTGGAAGGCCCCGGGGTAGACGTCGGGCCTGTCGCGCTGCTCCTGGGTCATCAAGCCTCGAGGAGATTCTAAGAGCGGGCACACTTCGTAGTTTAGTCTTCTGGGCCGCTTGTGGTGGTGGATGGGGCTCCTACTTTCAGTACGCTTCTCATGATAATCTGAATAGGATTTAGAAAGGGAATTGGGAAGCGACTTCTTTGTCTTTTGGCAGTTGTTACAGAAATTTTGGCGAGCCCTATTGCTAAAGTTGTTCTTTTGTTGTTTGAGGCAGGGGGTGCAGTACACAGGCTTGCCCCCCTGGAACGCGTCGGGGGTGCTCGCAGGGGGGATGGGCTTAGTGCTGTAGGGGCACATGAGCACTGTGTGGGGAAGGCGGCGGATCGGTTCCACGTTGGGCACGGCGTTGAAGGGGAAGAACTTTGATATGCCTGCATTAGCGGCACGGGACGATGGAGTAGGCGGCATCGCTGTATTGCACTGGACGGGTTCCTGGCCAGGCAGAGGGTACTTAATGTCAGCGATGGGCGACTGCAAGGACCTGGATGGTGGTCGCGGTGTGGGCGGCGAGCTCTGCTGCTGGGCGCCGCTGCTCATTGCCATCGCTGCGACCGGGTTGAGGCAGGCGCAGCACTTAGGACAAGGACATGGGCACGGGCACGAGGCCGCAGGGCTGCAGGGCCCGACTGGGGTGCACGTGCCGGACACGTGGTACGGTCCACAGAACCAGAAGCCGTAGGGGTAGTAATAGTAGCCGGTCATGTACTGAATGCACTTGGGTGGTTGGTTGCAAGGCGGGGGGAGGCAGTTGCAGCCTTGCGCGCAGCCGCAGGGCCCGCACGGGAACGGGCAGGGGCAGCCGCAGTTACATGGCGGCGGGCAGGTTTTGTCGAACGCGTTGCTGGTGTGGAAGTTGCGGGCGGGCAACAAGCCGGGCAGCGAGCTCGAGCGGTGGCACAGCAAGGCTAGCGGGGAGTGACTTATGGTCCTAGTTCTCGGGGCGTTGTTGTCAGGCGATGCGAACAATCTCGTCCGCGCCACGGGCACGAGGTCGGGGCACGACACGCAGAACCTCAGACGCTCGCACGCGCTCGGACTGCGCCCCGCGCTCACGGTCGGCAGCTGCTTCGCCTTTTCGATCTTCACGGTCCCCACGCGCAGCGTCCTGGCCTTATCCTTCAAGCTTCGGCTTGGGACCGCCGCGGCTGCAAAGGTATTTTATGCTATTCACCTTCATTAAAAATCCGAGACAATCGGCGGAACAACGCAAGTGTAAGCGGGTCTGTTGCTCGCAAAGATTACTTGTACTCTGTACTTATGCCGCGCAGGCGTCAGTGATCTGTGCGAGCAGAGTCAAATGAAACTAATCAAATAAAACTTCGGAAAATTTATTGTAAACAATAATAAAAACCATGTGATAAGAACAAATATAAAAATTCAAAATATGTGACACTGTGCTTAAAGTTATAATCAAAATTCAATAGATGAGCCGCTTTAGCAAGGTGACTGCTTGCTGACAACTCCACCCGCCATCCGAGTCGGAATCTTTTCTTTTTTGCACGGGTCCTGCTTCTTGGGTACTTCCGACTTCGATGTACAAGTGGGACAAATAGGGCCTTCGCACTTCTTTGGAGTAGGCTTAGGGCATCCACAAGGTTTCGGGCAAGGGCAACCACAAGGCTTCGGGCAAGGGCAAGGGCAGGGGCACGGGCACGGGCACGGGCACGGGCCGCATGGGCCACAGGGCCCGCAAGGTCCACATGGGCCGCACGGGCCGCATGGCCCACAAGGGCCGCAAGGGCCGCAAGGCCCGCATGGGCAGGGGCAGCGGCAAGGCCCGCAGGGGCCACAAGGTCCACAAGGTCCACATGGGCCGCAGGGTCCGCAGGGTCCACAGGGTCCACAGGGTCCACAAGGTCCACAGGGACATGGTCCGCAGGGACATGGTCCGCAGGGGCATCGACATGGTCCACAAGGGCCGCAAGGTCCGCAGGGTCCACATGGTCCGCAGGGTCCGCAAGGGCCACATGGGCCACAGGGGCCGCAAGGTCCACACGGGCCGCAAGGGCAGGGACAGCCGCAAGAAGGACAGCCCTCTTTCTTTTTATCATCTTTTTTTTTGTCAGCAAAACCTCTCCACGAGCCATGGTTGACACCACAGCATAGAAGCGTGGTGTGGCCGCGGTGGCATGGCCCCAACGTGTTCACGCCGCGAGGCACTGCAAAGGACATCCATGCATATAATACTTGGCGAGGAAGCCGCTGGTTGGTGGCTCATGCTATTCGGAAGAACGAAGGGCGCGTGCGCGCTCGCCGAGTATTATAAGCCTGGAGTCCTGTGACGGCGACCACCGTTCTCCAAAATAACAGAACCCCACCAGCGGCGGGTGAGTCGCAATAACGAACATGCCAGACTGTCAAACGTCAAACTGACAGGGGCCGCGCGATCGTCTTTTTGAAAAAAAATCGTTAACATTATTAATAACTATGTATTTAAATTAAACGTCTATCGCTAATTAGCTACTCTATACTACCACTTACCTGCCTTAAAATTAGGATGGACACTAATATTTTCTAATGACTTATCATGGACCCAACCATTTCAAACTGCTGAAAAATCCTCGGTTCTTCCCTCCTGGTTTAGGGCTACACTAGACACACTGCTAATAAGACCAAAGCTACATAGGGTGACACACATGAACCTAGACTATTGGAAAACTAAAGTACGTAAGAAAAGTATATAAATTATACTTACATAATGCTGCAGGGTTCTTTTTACTGGCCGCTGTGGCTAAAGGTCGCCCTCTAAAGTATTTTAGCAACGATACGTTCTTTGGCAAAACTGCCTTCCTGAAAACTAGGGCCATGTTTCACAATTTTATTCTTTTTATTACTTTACAAAGAATTTTGGCTGCTATCCTGCGGGGGTTACTTGAGAATTTTTTTCTATTTGGTTATATTTTACTTGAAAATTTTGGCCATGGTAGGAGCGTAACCTAGCTTGTCGTTTCAGAACAAAAGCTGTGACTGATTTTTCAACGTTCGATTTTTGTTCAATATTCTTTTTCAAATTCTTTTTGTGGCTAGCGTTCTTTTTGAGTCTTTGAATCTACCAAGCAGTCTTCTATCAAATTAATTGGATAGAAAACTTTTTGGTAGAGTTTGAGTTGAGCCTTCTTTCTGTTTATGGTAAGTTAATCATTTTGTTAAATATTTAAATGTAATTCAACGCAATTTCTGTGGGTTTTTCTTGCAGACGTTTCATGGGATCCTTTTCAGGTAGGTGAGGACGAACGGGGGCAAACCAACATTATCACCCAGCTTGACGAATACACGGCAGGGCCTATGCATACCAAGAATTTTAAACGTGCCGCGGTCCGTAATTTTACTTAAGCGACATACGATTCACATCCGACTGGGATCCAATCACGACTCAATTACGATTGAAGCTTATGTGGCATTCCGCTATTTTTTCTTTTACTTAAATAAACGTTTTAATCTTTCTATGTCATTCATTTGTTCTAGTTTTACGTGTATAGTGGAAGAGGAAGACCAAAGAAACGATGGATGGATTGTGTGAAAGTAGATACGGTAAGAAATAATGTTACTTGTGAGATGAAGGCAGATAGAAGAGTATGGAAGGAGAAAACATGCTGCGCCGACCCCGAATAAAATTGGGATAAGGGCAGGAGGATGATGATGATCACGGTTTATGAGATACAGCCTGGAGACAGACGGAATGCGAAATCTTAATACTTATTATCCCGTTTCACCCTTTGGGTACGGACCGTACGGAAGACGTGGCGAAAGTGAAAGGTGAAAATTCACTAATACAGGGCGATATAGACTAGCTAGACAGTCAATTAAATTGCGAAACATTACGAATTTAACCTTTCATTTGTTGAAAAAAAAAACAAAGATTGCGCAATGCTTTTGAGCTAACAAGATTTTAATGAGTTTTATGAATGAAAATGAGATTTTTTTTTAAGTCTTCCTAGTTGCATCCCGAGAGATTTTGAAAACAATTTGTCCAGAAATCTAAATTTCTTGCGTCTCGGCTCAAAGGGCAATATGCAATGTTTTTTTTCTACTTGGCAAAAGCACACGCAACAGGTACAACGCCATCTGTCACTTCCTTGAGAACTATTTTAATTCTTGATTCTCAAAAAGAAAACCACCCATTGCACAATATTGTTATAGTAATACTGGGCAATCAATTATTATTTGTCTAGCATGTGCCTAATATTGCGCAATTTCATTGATCATCTAGGGAGCGCTTAAGGTTGCTATTTTTCAGGGTTGTCACAAAATTAACTGTTATCATATCGACTTTCTCCGTAAACAAAAAAACTCTGTTTGTTGGAATTCTTGTGATATTAACGCCATAAAAGTTTTCATCATCTGCTTACTACGGCTTAGCCTTTTCCCAACTACGTTGGGGTCGGCTTCCAGTCTAACCGGATGCAGCTGAGTACCAGTGTGCTACAAGGAGCGACTGCCTATCTGACCTCCTCAACCCAGTTACCAGATTCATAGTTTTACCCACGGACTAGTAAAAAAGTATTTACCAGGATTTGTGAAGTGGGGACAATATAAAATACAAAAAATATATTTAAACATCTTTATTTATAATAATCAAATAAAACAAAAACATATATGTACATACATTAAAGTGATTTTCGAATAAATTAACAAACTTTTTATTTATAACCTAAATTCGTTTATTTTTGACTAACTTATCGTGAATGGTGAAAACATCTATTATTTAAAACCTTTGACTAAAATAGAAAAAGAAATTTTCTTTCCCCAAAGTTCAATACATTTCTTAACCAAATTGCGTCATAATTTGTTCAGTTACTCTAAATATTTGCTCACTACAAATAAATTATTTAACCTTTTCACCGCCACGCCATATCGGTATTCCTATGCCCTGTACGCCAAGCCCGAAAATCTTAATTAAATATCTACTAAAAAATACATAAAAGTAATGATTTAATAGGTTTATTTTGTATTTTTCTGCGACCTGTTTTTTGTCGAATATAGCCGTCGTTGGCGCACAGGGCACGCTTGCTCATGTCGGCTATAGCCGACATTGGCGTTCAAAAGGTTAAACCTTCTTGTCATTGATATACAAAAAACCCAAGATGCACACTCAACGTCTCAAAAACGTCCTCACCAAATGAGCGCAACATTCAGAATTGTGCGCTCATTGTCTTTGTCCTAGCCGACCACTTCGGTCGTAAAATTGTATTGCTTTGACTACAGTGCGTTGTAATAACGACTTTAAATAATTCGCGTAAAGTTGAACTTGCAATAACGTATGCTTGTACCTTATAGAAAGAGACAGAGTTAGTGTTCGGGGAAACTTTCGAGCGTTACTTTTATTCGAGACTGTGCATCTTGGGTTTTTGTATATCAATGCTTCCTATATATCCCACGACCAAAATTTTGATTTAAACTAAAGAGTAAATAAAAGTTTCTTTGGGAAATTTGTTTTTAATCATGAGTAGAAACACAGTGTTTAAGCATCGGTCACTACATACCAATCACCCTATGTCCTTGTCATATAAGTATGCCACTCTGAAATACCAACAAACCACTACTAGTAATACTATGAGAAAATGCATTGTAAAGGTGCGTTTTGAATGCTATCTGCCGACCGCACATGCAGCGACTCAACGACTTCAAAATGCACCCTAACAGCCAGTTTCTTCATCAAAAGTTAAAGCCAAAGTAAAAGTCAAAGTAATGTCTAAAGTAAAAGTAACGGTTAAATTCAATTTTTCTATGAATTTTGCTGTCAGTTTAGCCTTGAAAAAACGAATTTGACCGTTACTTTTACTTTAGACATTACTTTAACTTTAACTTTTGATGAAGAAACTGGCCGTAAGTGGATAATTTTCTAATAGAAAAAAAACTAAATATTTGTTTTAAATTGGTCATTTTCATATTATTATGGGGCTACGAGGCTAACGGATAACCGGGCCTCTGTCTTTTGAAATCGGGTAATATATTCTAAAATATTTTGTTACAGTTCAAAGTTCTGAAATTATCCCGAAAAGTCAGAAATATAAGATTATTTACAACAAAAAGAAAATGCAACATTCCCGGTGATTATAAATAATTTTTTTTTTAGTTCTTTAAAGAAATTATTCTTTAGCTAGTTACATGTAGTTTCAAAACAGATATAAATAAAATAATAACATGCGTATAGGAACTTAATCATTCTATTTCTTCACTAGCTCCCGCCGGCGGTTTTACTGACATCCGTGGGAACTACTTCACGCACCCGGATAAAAATCGATAAATGGGCTATCTAACACTGAAAGACTTTTTCAAATCGGACCTATAGTTTCTGAGATTGGCGCGTTCAAACAAACAAACTCTTCAGCTTAGGGCGTTATCCCACTGGCGTTTTACGATTGTTGGCACTTCTCCAACGTCTGCGCAGCGCCAACGTCGCGCAGACGCAACGCTAACGTCGCGAGTTTCTTGCGTTTTTTGGCAACAGGTACAACCACGCCGGCACGTTCTTTGTATCTGTGTGGGCGCGGGTGGGGGCACAGCATGTGTGCGACGTTAACGTTGCGTTCAACGCTTGCCAATAGAAACTCGCGACGTTGGCGCTGCGCAGACGTCGGAGAAGCGCCAACGCTCGTAAAACGCCAGTGGATAGCGCCCTTATAATATTATACTATCTAGAATCTAGATATTATACTTGGGGAATTTACAAACTCATTTTTGGCTATAAATATCTTGTTTACATACAGACTAAGTATAAAGTAGATTTTGTGAATTCTACTAACAATTTATTTCGCAAGACTTCCCAATTTTGACTAAAAAAATTGGTTATAATTTAATTAAAAATATTTGAAAAAAATACAAACTTGATATTATTTGCAGACAAAATATCGTGTAGATAAACCGTAAATATTTCTGTATGTAATCACCGTTAAATATCATTAACATAGACGGTGATTAATACTGATATTCATCGGCGATTAAGGTCGGTCACTATAAGTATATTTCTCACTGATATTCATCGGTTATTAGCCGATATATCGCGATATTTATCGGTGAAAAACGTGATGTGTAATAGGTGATTTTCACGGAAATTTATAGGCAACTATCACCATAATTAGGTGATGTGATTACCGGTGAATATCACATACATTTTACTGGCGATTATTACAAACATATATCGGTGATTTTCATAGAAATTTATCAGCAAGTATTACCATAATTTGGTGATGTGATAAACGGTGACTTATATCGGCAATTATCACGTACATTAATTTATTGGTGATTATTACTGACAATTAACGGTAATTAATACAAAAAATTATCGGTAGTTCTCACATAAATTTATCGGCAACTAACACCGTCATTTTATGTGATTATTGGTGACAGTAATCGGTGATTATCATTCGACACTAACAGCTGATTATCGGTGACATTTTAAGGTGAATATTACAGAAATTTATCGGCAATTATCACCATCATTTGGTGATTAACAGTGACATATATTATATTGGTGATGTTCACAAAAATTTATGGGCAAATATTACCATCATTTGGTGATGTGATTATCACATACGTTTACAGGTGATTATGGATGATATTAATCGGTGATTAACACTGTCTATCGGTGATATTTCTGCAGTTTCTCGCAGCTGGGAGTGCGCAGTTTCTGCGCGTCTGCGTACTGCCTGCTGTCGCCGAAGTTTCTCGCTTTCCAGACCATGCTGTCGCGGTAGTTGCGTTCTCGCTGACACGCGTGACGGAGGCCCACTGTCAAAGTCAAAGTCAAATCATTAGTTAATTTAGGCCTTTACAAGCACTTGTGAACGTCCAAAGTACTTATGAACGTCAAAACGCACTGGGGGAATGGAGAGTGGGGGTTAGTTAGTTAATGTGTTGATAAGTTTGTCTTTGTTAGACCAGAGGTTAACACGTTTAGATACAAAGTCCAAATCCACTGACAATATAAACGCGTTTTCTTTTAAGAACTGTTTACCTACTATTAATTTTACTCTTAAAAACATACACAGACAAACTATTTATTGTGATTTTACGAAAACTGAAGTTTATTTTACAGGTGTACCTTAGGCCTAAGTCTTTTGATATTGTTAATCAACTCAGAAATTGAAAAATTACATTATTTTTGATATTTTACAGTTAACAGTAGATAGATATGAGGCGTGAGAAAAATATTTACTCTTCATTGTATTAATGTAGATACAATAGATTTAGGTGTATAAATACATACCTATATATTCCTCCTCTATAGCCATTTCCAGTCGTCGCAGCGAGCCCTGGTAGTCAGTGTGGAAGTTCTCTTTCACGTAGTAAGGAACCTGGAACACAAAGAAAAATATATAAAATTTATTGGTCCTCATATGTATTGCTTCATCATCTCAGCCGGCGGACGTCCACTGCTGAGCACAGGCCTCCCCCTTAGGTCTCCACACATACCTGTTGGAGGCGACCTGCATCCAGCGTCTTCCGGTTTTGGTATTGCTTGACTTGACAATATTAATTTTGCACTTATGTATGTCTGTTAGATTGTGAAAATCTAATAGACAGAGATTTTGTTGCTGGGTAGTTTGTTGCGCCACTTCTTCCCAGCAACAACACATAGGAAGTGGTGAAGAGTGGACTTTTGGGGTGCTGATTATCAGCTTAATTTTATTTGATAAAACATCTTTTAACGTCATAATACTCTTTTTATTTTTATGGATCTCAAGGAACTCGAACGCTTAGTTAGTTAAAGAATAACTGATAATTTTGGTAACGGCTACCGTTCGTTGTTTGACCTAGCTAGAAGAAGGCGCCTGATCTACCTTCTTCATGGTATCTCCGTTCATATTTCCTTTCAGATGACCCGGCCCTGGTGGGGGCTTCTGGGCTTGCTGACGACTGGGCCTGTTGCCTCCTAGGAGACGAAGGAAGGATGAGCCATCCAAAACTCACCACCCACGCATACGGTGATCGGGAGTCATCCTTCGACACACAGCACCCGTGTTGTCTTCCACATGGTGGCACCTACCTTGAGATGCTGCGTATCCCTAGGCACGGGGTACTTGGAGCTGGGCGTGAGGCTGTACACGGGCTCGCTGATGAAGTAGCCGGAGAGCATGGACAGCAGCACGAGCACCAGGACTGGGAGCAGCCTGCAGGGCATGGTGGCACTACCTTGAGATGCTGCGTGTCCCTAGGCACGGGGTACTTGGAGCTGGGCGTGAGGCTGTACACGGGCTCGCTGATGAAGTAGCCGGAGAGCATGGACAGCAGCACGAGCACCAGGACTGGGAGCAGCCTGCAGGGCATGGTGGCACTACCTTGAGATGCTGCGTGTCCCTAGGCACGGGGTACTTGGAGCTGGGCGTGAGGCTGTACACGGGCTCGCTGATGAAGTAGCCGGAGAGCATGGACAGCAGCACGAGCACCAGGACTGGGAGCAGCCTGCAGGGCATGGTGGCACTACCTTGAGATGCTGCGTGTCCCTAGGCACGGGGTACTTGGAGCTGGGCGTGAGGCTGTACACGGGCTCGCTGATGAAGTAGCCGGAGAGCATGGACAGCAGCACGAGCACCAGGACTGGGAGCAGCCTGCAGGGCATGGTGGCACTACCTTGAGATGCTGCGTGTCCCTAGGCACGGGGTACTTGGAGCTGGGCGTGAGGCTGTACACGGGCTCGCTGATGAAGTAGCCGGAGAGCATGGACAGCAGCACGAGCACCAGGACCGGGAGTAGTTGCACGAGGCCGGCGTGCTCGCGGGGCTCGGGCTCCCGGGCTCGACGGCGGGCGTAGACGTGGGCACCGCCGCCGGGGAATGCCGCTAGAAACAAGATTTTTATCCAAAATGAGCTACTAGCCTTTTTCCCAACTATACAATACGTCATAATGTCAAAATGGCAGTTTTTTTTCTCTTTGTGTTCCCTTCTTTGTGTTTAAAATGCTATTATTTAAAAATTATGTGATAGTTTCTAAAAACGTTGCACTGATGTGTGATCACGTTATTTCTAAGCTGATATTATAAGTGAGGACTTCTAATTGGCTCTCTGTCGACAATGTCTTCCTTCTATTGTTTAGTTTTTGTTTAGCTGTAAGACCTCCATAGTGTACTAAATAAATAAATAAATAATTTTCCCATATACATTATACATTTTCCCCAAGGATAATACAGGCTAGATTTTTACATGGCTCAATAAAATAACTATTCATCATAGTAACAATAATAATGAATTTGGAAATAATTATTTTCTCCCCGAAATAACCGCAACTAACCTAACACCTTCATGGGACGGACGGTAATTTAAATACATATTGTATAGGGTTCGACTACCAGCTTTCACTAAACGTCTTCGGCAGTCGTTTCATGTAGACAGAAGCCAGTAAGTCTGACACTATGTACTTCCTCAAGTACTCCATTCCTTCTTTATATACTCTGGTATCTATTTTCTTATGGATTACAACTTATGTACTACCCTTTCTAACACGCTTATATTAGCTTTACTTGTAACTATGTATGTAAGAAAATCTTGGAATTTTAATGTGACCCACTTCCCGGTGTCCGATTAGGATGAAATTTTGCACACGCTCTGAGTTCCGATGGTAATACATGCCTAGCTAAGAAACGCATTACAAATCCAATATGGCGGCCTCTCCAAGATGGCGGACTAGCTGTTTTGGATATTGTCATATTTTGTCCTTGCTAAAAGCGTGTGTTTTAGTTTTTTTAACAATTTATATCTTACCTGTAGCCCCAAAGAACATGTTGAACAGCTCTTCAGCAGTGAGATCCGACTCGAACCCTCGCGAATAATACTGGTGATGGGTGGTCGGCGCGTGAGTTGGCTCTTCGCCGCGCAAGTCATATTGCTTGCGTTTCTCCGCGTCTGTGAGTATGGCTGCTGCGTTGCCTATCGCCTGGAAAAAACAAAATATATTTCTTAAATACTAGCTTCTGGCAGCCTACCCGCATTGAGCAAGCGTGGTGATTAATGCTCAATCCTTCTCCGTGTGAGAGGAGGCCGCAGCCCAGCAGTGGGACGATAAGAAGGCTGTAAAGTAGCTAGTACTTAAGCCTAGTGGGTAAAGAGCCAACCTCTCAAGTATGAGGGTGTGGATTCGATTCCAGGTCAGGCAAGTCCCAATGCAACTTTTCTAAGTTTGTAAGTACTTTCTAAGTATATCTTGGACACTAATGGCTGTGTTTCGGATGGCACGTTAAACTGTAGGTCCCGGCTGTCATTGAACATCCTTGGCAGTCGTTACGGGTAGTCAGAAGCCAGTAAGTCTGACGCCAGTCTAAAATCTAACCAAGGGGTATCGCGTTGCCCGGGGAACTAGGTTGAGGAGGTCAGGGAGGCAGTCGCTTCTTGCAAAGCATTGGTCCTCAGCTGCATCCGATTAGACTGGAAGCCGACCCCTACATGGTTGGGATAAAGGCTCAGGAGATGATGTGTCACCAAAACAAAGTAGGTCCCATCAGGGCCAAGGCCTACCGGGGCTGCGGGATTGTTCGCGCTCATGACCGCGGCGCTGGTACATGGCGGGCTTAAGGAGCATGGCGGGTTTACTCAGTAAGAGTCTGACACTCCTAAGCGCTTCACACACAGCGGGAGGGGTCATTTAATGATTTCTCATCAAAAAAGGCCCATTTTTATTAATAATCTAAACATCAGGTTAAAGAAAACCAGCTGTTTATAAATAAATCAAAAACTCCAATACTGGAAAGATAAATATTTTATTTTGGGCTTTTGTTTATAAAGCGATTGATTGCCAAAGAAGTTAGTTTCACAGAAATCCTACCTTCATAGCAAAAACATGTATTAAATGACTGTTTACGTAATAATAATCAGGTGTCGGTAAAATTAGTCCTAACCGTTACTTTTCTTCCTTTCGTCTTTTTTACGGGTAGTCAGAAGCCAGAAAGTCTGACACCAGTCTTACCAAGGGGTATTGGGTTGCCCGAGTAACTGGGTTGAGGAGGTCACATAGGCAGTCGCTCCTTGTGGCACACTGGTACTCAGCTACATCCGGTTAGACTGGAAGCCGACCCCAATATAGTTGGGTAAAGGCTCGGCAGATGATGATAAGCAGTAGAACATACTTTGAAACACTCCCAGGCATGATTCTTATGCCTCATCCAGTTAGCCTGGAAGCCGACCCCAACAGTTTTTTTTTTATAATGTCGGGACACCTTTTCACACGCGGTCGGTTAGCCCCGTGGTAAGTTATTAATTAACTAGTCTTATGGGTACTAACACAACTGATAAACTACATATAGCTACATATTATAACACCCAGACCACGGCCAACAAGCATGCTCATCACACAAATGTCGACCGAACCGGGAATCGAACCCGGGACCTCAGGTTCGGCAGTCCGACATGGTGATCATTGCGCCATCAAATTCAACATAGTTGGGACAAGGCTAGGCAGATGATGATGATGTAGAACATACCTTGAAAGCCTCCCCAGCTCCCGGAGCATGATTCTTGTCTGGATGTAGCTGGAGAGCCAACTTCTTGTAGGCCTTCTTGATATCGGAGTCTGTAGCTTCCTTTGATACGCCTGTAATTATAAAAAAAATAACTATTTTCTTACTGCGGTTATGCCCGTGTTTTGAGAGAACTAGTTATCGTACCCGGATGGCTATAATAAAACCGGCCAAGTGCGAGTCGGATTCGCACACGACGATCCTTACCATTATTTTTAAACGGACAAAAAAAACACGTTTTTCTATGGGAGTCCCCCAAAATACTTATTTAATTGTAGTTTTCAGTATTTGTTGTTATAGCGGACAGAAATACATCATCCGTGAAAATTTCAACTCTCTAACTATCACGGTTCATGAGATACAGCCTGGTGAAAGGCGGACGGACAGAAGACAGAAGAGCGAAAACAATAGGTCCCGTTTTGCCCAATGCGTACGGAACCCTAAAAAAAGTATCCTATCTGTTATCCTAATGGTACCAAGCAAGGAGAACAAAATGACTAGCGGAGGTGCCATAACGGAAAATCGCCTAAGAAAGTAGCGCGACAACATGCGGGGCGAGGGGGACGAGGAACGTTACTGTCTTCGCCCTTACACGCCTTCTTTGGACCCAAGAAATACCAAAAATCTTTGATAGATGCCTCAAAGAACCCAAACGCCTCGTAAATGATCGTTTTGGTCATACCCACCGTACGAATTTGACCTAGAAGAATTCACCTGACCTACCCGCATTATGGCACCTCCGCTCATCTATCCATACTCCGAGTATTTCTTCTTCCTCCTGCCCTGTTCCCAATTTTACTTGGGGTAGGCGCAATATGTCATCCTCTTCCATTTTCCCTGTCACTCGTCATACAGACACTCACTCCCTTCCTATTCATGTCATCTTTCAGGCAATCCTTACTCCATGCATTTACGTCATACAAAATACTACGTCATAATACGGCCACGTCAGGTAACAACGGTCAAGGAATAAATAAACATTTCAATGAGTCATTCTGACGCTACAAGCACACAGGGAAATTGTGTAATATAGGTATCGGTATGTAGTTTAGGCCTATATGACATTACGCTTACATAGGAATTCAACATTGCCGGGGGGTTGCCAGGGTAACTGGGTTGAGGAGGTCAGATAGGCAGTCGCTCCTTGTGGCACACTGGTACTCAGCTACATCCAGTTAGACTGGAAGCCGCCCCCAACATAGTTGGGAAAAGGCTTGGGAAATGGATAAGCAAAACCACATACAGTTTGTATATTGGGAACGGCCGTATACGGCTCGACATCTGTCTGTCACCTATGTATACTCCACTGGTCCCGCGGTTTCACCCGCGTCCCGTGGGAACTACTGCTCGTACCGGGATAAAATATATCCTATGTTACTT
The DNA here is from genome assembly GCA_033682625.1 of Helicoverpa zea x Helicoverpa armigera. Lineage (NCBI taxonomy): Eukaryota > Metazoa > Arthropoda > Insecta > Lepidoptera > Noctuidae > Helicoverpa > Helicoverpa zea x Helicoverpa armigera. Next base: position 5,706,142 of record JAWIIS010000031.1, read on the forward strand.
GGAAAGAGTGTAGCTTTCTAACAGTAAAAGAAGTTTTCAAATCGGTACAAATCCGTGCTGTGTAATGTGTGACACACATAAGCAGTTGTGCCCATTTGCATGTAAAAATAGTCAGACATTTAAATAAATACATTGATCAAAGGTCAATTTGTTTTTTTTGACAATTCCTGAAGCTGACCTCTCTTTTATTAGGAACTACTTGCTTAATTTACATGTTCTCTGTGGAAACTACTTTCTCTAACCAAAAAATAGTCTAAAGCCTTCCTTGGTAAAGAGGCTATTTGATATGGCAATTCTCTTAGTGGTCCTGTACTTTCGGAGATTAGCGCATTGTAAGAAACAAACCTATAACCATTGTAATCTATTTATACAAAAATTCATGACACTTCGTTGTAAATTTATATCTGAAGAACCATCTCACCTGTCCAACCAAACGTTTAGGCTTTGTTCAGATTATTTACTTGATGGTTTATGTGAAGTGTGCACAAGTTATTTATTTACATAGAAGAATAGGTATACGGGGCCACTAGTATTAGTATAGATACATGTCTTTAATGAATAAAGAGAACATTTGTATTACAGGTAAAACTTCACCCACAATAGAAACAGTTTTCCTTGAAATTATAACTCTCAAGGTTGTCTTAATATTTTACAGACATTTCATTCATTCTATTGTAAGTTAAGTACATTAAATATTTCATACAAACAAATGAATGTTTCCTTTCTGTTACAGTTACAGCCTTTTTATCGTCCCACTGCTGGGCTGTGGCCTCCTCTCACACGGAGAAGGATTGAGCGTTAATCACCACACTTGCTCAATGCGGGTTGCTGATTTCAGACTTTATAGTCCAGTAGTGTTTTCTTTTCTATTATATTATAAATGTTTAGATAAATGGGTATTGTTTTTGTGCACCAATGGAATTCCTGCGATCTGCTTTTGGTGTAACTGCCCACAGCTGAGTACCAGTGTGAAAACATTTTATCTATATTTTATATCAAAAAAATATCCTCCAGGGAGTTTTAAGGACAAAATTTTGAGATTAAAATATTTTTACAATTTCCTTGAAACATTTTTTTTTCCTTTAATAACTTCCTTCTAACATGAATCATGCAAGTATACTGACAGCCTTACTAAAAAAACTTAAACATCTGTTAAACACTTGTCTAAAAAAGTGTGGCACCAAAACGGACCTTATTTCAACATCATAATCTGTCATTTTATAGACAAGTGTTCAACAGATGTTTAAAGTTTTTGTGGTACGATGGTGATTGTTTAACTATTGTGTCTGCATTGTACATAGTGAAGTAGTTAACTGTAATATAATGCAGCACTGCAATATTGTAAAGTAACAAGCCTACTTTGGAACAATAAACTGTAAAGATAACTGTAGACAACTATTGACTATCATTCATTCCTTACCACAGAATCTATGGTAAACTTTCAGTCAAGATTTTCATTAGAAACTCCATTTTCTACTAAAAATAGAGACTTTAAATTGTCCCGGAAGATTATTATACACAATTTTAAACCTTCTTAATGCTGAGAATAGGTATATAAGCTTGTTGAACTTGAAAATAATGACTAATCAGGAAAATGGTCTACTTACCCAAAATTTCATAGAAATCCTTGCACTTATTCACTCTACGAACTGCCTCTTGCTGTTCCGCAGTATATTCCCTCTGTGGAGGCTGATGAGCAGGAGTTTTCCGTCTCCTCACCTCTTCAGCACTAGGACTGGAAGGTGGTGTCCTTTTAGGCGCCGCTGTAGAAGGCCCCGCAGCCCTAACTCGCGTCAACAACTCTTTAGCATGCGTTGTAGGGTATAATCTCTCAGCTTTAAGCAGAAATTTCTCTGCTTTCTCCATATTCCCTGCTGTAAATGCATTTTGAGCGATCGCTATGCATTTTTCAGCCTCGTCCTTGTTACCATCGAGCGTCATTTTTGCTTCTTTTTACGCTCTTTGCTCGTGTAAACTGTGTTAGTAAGATAAAAGACACGTCGCGCAATACTTTAGGGATCGCGACGCGCAAATCTAATTAGCGCAAATAGAATTTAATTGCGTTTAATTCACTACATTTATGTGAAATAATGGTAGTAGCTATTGCGTCAATCAAAATACTGCAGTGCTGCCAACTGAAGCAATTAAATTTAGGGTTTCCGCATGTCTTCATAGTTTCCGCATTTGGTAGTTTTTTTTTTTGCATTTTGCAGGAAAAATGGTAGATTCATAGATTTACATTTGGTTGCTGTGTGCTTTCTCTATAATGTCGAGAAAAAAAATATTTTAGGTCCAATTCACATACTTATCTTGAACTCACCTTTGAAAAATATTCGCTATTATCATACCAGTAAATGTTCAAGATACTCTACGGATATTATATAGTAGCCCGTTGCCATTAAAACAAAATAATTTATTTTTACATCTACATAATATAAAACATAGAAAGATAGCTGGGACTATATGGCAAAGAAAAGCCGCAAACAGGGATACATGGAAAAGCCTAGGGGAGGCCTATGCCAAACGGCAAACTGCCAAATACCGAGACCGATACCGATGTCGAAGAGTAAAAGAAGTAACGAACTATTAACTAATTTAATTCCTAAGAATATGCATGATTAAAATTTAAATGTAATATAAACCAATTAATTGTACTATAAGAAAAAAGGTTATAATGTAAGTTATAATAAATAATATAATTAGATTTGGAAATTTTGTAGAAATTGAACGTATTTAAGATTTATGTAATAATTTCATTATCAGTAATAGACTATTTGAATTTGAATCGAATATAAAACATAGTCGCTATTTCTGTCCCTATATCCCTAAGTCCATATTATGTGATCCCTTAGTACGCTTAAATCTTCAAAAGTACGCAACCGATTTTCTTGCGGTAATTTTTTATTAGATAAAGTAATTAAAGAGGAAAGTTTATATTAATGATAACATAATTATATTAAATAGTGGGGAAATACTGCTATCCCGTCTGAAGCCGGAGCGGCTCGCTAGTCTGGTATAATTTCAACTCTAATAAAAAGTAAACTTTGATCAGGGTATCTATCTAATTTCTAACGGCTGTTCCTAATATTCTATCCATTGGTTTTAGAATCCAGTGTTGTTAGAATTTTGACATTACGTTCATATAAATCATCTCACGAAAAACAACAGATATTTCGTTTATTTTATTCCGTAGTTCTTTAGTACAAAAATACTACCATCTAACTTATTAGTTCCTAAAACGTAGCTAGATGGCGTTGCCGCGTTTAAATTCGCGCTATGGTTTCGTTCACAAGTTTTGACTAGGTTGTGAGACGAACCTCGTTTCGGTACAAACAAACAGACAAACAGACAAAGTTAATAATACTAGCTCTGCCCGCGGCTTATAGCCTGCGTTGAATTTTTGATCGTCGTTAGTCCTTATGACTTCGACGTTATTAATTAAGAAATCTTGAAAAGTTACTTTCTTACTCTCATAACTTATTTTACTTAAGCGACATACGAATCATATCCGACCATTATCCGACTAAGGTCCAATTACGATTGAAACGTATGTGGCATTCCGCTATTTATTCTGATAAATAAACGTTTTTATCCGTTTCTGTGATTCAATAATGAATCATATTGTCTGCAAATAATTTACGTTCGATTGTAATATTTATTTATTTATTTATTTGAGGTTAACCAACAACTGTTTACACCTTAACATTAACAGCACAAGATGTATGTTATCCTACACTTGTGTAACAATTAATTATAGTAATATGATTGTAGAGCAAACTACCGTTTTGTTAGTAGATCAATCGCAAACCAATCGAATGTCATTAGAATACGATTGGTCTTTTATTAGTAGCAGAATGCCCGATATGGTTAAAACTGCTATTGGAGTTAAAACTGCAAAATAATATAATATCTAATAACAATATATTACTACTATCTAACATTAAACGCTCTCTTCTAATTATTTTGCTGTGCCCATCAGGGCTCCATAATTGTGACTATAATTTTATATTCTCCACCTAATGTACATTATGGAATGCAATAAACGATATAATATGATAAAATTATTTGATAGTAGGCCTTTCCTCAGCACCAAGTTAAACATTTGAAAAAACCCAAATTCCCATTAAAGGGTAATTAATGATAAATGAAACTGAATCTCTAAATTAACGCAGTACCTATGTTGCATCGAGGGGCCACTCCTATTAAAATTGTGTTAGTGCGAGCGGTACTAAAACGGTAAAATATGCGATTCAATACCTACTTTTACTTAAACAAAGCATAAAGAAACTATTTCATATTTGAATGTCCCGCCCACCCACTACCCCTAAGTACCCAGCCACATAAAGTAGTTGCACATTAAAAAAATAAGAAAATATGTCCTGTTGAAAATGTTCCCTCTAAATACTTCACCATTCTTGAGAAATCATTAAAACCTGATGAAGATTAAACCAGAAGAACGTAAATATCAGAGTAAAGAATGCCACACATAAATAATGATGATGTCTTCCTGGCCGATTATCAGCCAAGGCGGCTGTCCTCATACAAGGAGATCAGCCAGCTGCGCAGGACATATTATAGTGCACAAGCATTAGCGCAAACACAGGTGCACTCACAATAAATATTAAGTCAGTGGTAAAACTTATTTTTTTTAGCTAAAGGCCTAGAAGTCAAAGCTATGAAATTCGAACACTTTTGACGTAATAAATGAAAACGTTTCATTCTACAAAACTACAAATAATAGCTTTTGTTGTGTAACGCTTTCTCACTTCCTCTCCTATCAATCCCTATATCCGTCTCCCTCGCACACATGAACCAACAGACATCACGCCAAGGATTATTCATCCATCGTCATATGACGTATGACGCATTAAAAGAATTGATTCAATTGATTCGCGTAATATTATTGCGCTAGGCGTATCCGGCGCTTAGTATTTAAGTGTAAATCGTCATAAAACGTTGTGTAACCTTCATAAAATCAGTTTTTGGAGTGATCGCCGCGAAAAACTAGCAAGAAAAAATGGCTGCCCCCCCGATTTACAACCCCGTAAGTTATTTTTCGTTTGTCGGTGTTATTACGAAAGATGCCATTATATGCGGCGTTTTACTTAATTTCAAGGGCATTTAGAACAATTTGGTGCGATTCGTTACATTGCGCCGTGTGTAAATACAATGTTCTGTTGAAACAAAGTTATCATGATCCTTTTACGGCGCCCGAAATTATAAATTATTCGGTATAATTTACAGTCCCCAAGGTCTTTGCCTATTATAGAAGCGGTAATTCGCGCTACCCGCGTTAATCAATGAGTTTTCCGCCATAATTTTGTGTCTTATTCTTACACAATTTCGCAATGTTGCATTTTTTTATACTCTTCAATTCTCAGACTACGTTAATTTGAATAGACGTAAATTATAAGTCATTTATATTCCGCGGTTGCCGGCTATCTGCACAGAATACTAAAGTAAAAGTGGATAAAACGCTTGAGCACGCAAGATGTGTACAAAATTACGAAAATAGACACTATCTCTAGCTAACTATTCCTAAAATAATTCTATAGTACAAACTGCAAGCAGCTATTTCGATTTTTAAAAACATTGGTGGTCAAAGACCTCTATGGAATGGAATGTGGTTGTTTAAAAAGTATTCATATTGATATCTATGATTCTTTATTTAGCTAGCTAAAACTAGCCTTTTCCCGCGGTTTCACACGCGTCCTGTGGGAACTACCTCCCGCACATGGATAAAAAGTAGCCTATATTACTATAACCTGTATTACTGCTAAGTTTACCTTATAAAGGTCGCCGGAAGACGCTGTATGCAGGTCGCCTCCAACAGGTATCTGTGGAGATCTGCGGGGGAGGCCTATGTTCACCAGTGGACATCCTATGGCTGAGATGATGAAGACAATGATGATGATTGCTAAGTTTCATCAATGTCCACTCAGTAGTTTGTATGTTAAAGAGTAAGAAACATATCATCATCATCATCAGCCTATCGCAGTCCACTGCTGAACATAGGCCTCTCCAAGTGCACGCCACTGAGATCGATGGCATTAGGCTAAATTCCTCATGTGCAGAAACATATTAAAGACTTGAATTTTTAACGTTAGTAGGATTTATTATTCATCTTATTGGAACATCTTTGGCAGTCATTACGAGTAGTCCAAAGCCAGTAAGACTGACAACCAGTCTTGCTAAGGGATATTGGGTTGCCCGGGTAACTGGGTTGAGGAGATCAGATAGGCAGTCGCTCCTTGTGGCACACTGGTACTCAGCTGCATCCGGTTAGACTGGAAGCCGACCCAACATAGTTGGGAAAAGGCTCGTCAGACAATGGTGCAACTCACTCTTGGCCTTGAAGATTTCTCACAAACACATACAGTCTATTGTATTTTGTATACTAAATAATAAATTGAATAGACACTACATATATTTAAAATAAGTATGAGTCATTTTTTTGCTGGTTAATTATAGATATGATTTGGCCAAATTAATGGATTCCAGCTGGGTTCAAAGAGAATTTCTTATTCTTATAAATCAATATAATAGTTTTAGTTAGGTTTTACAAATTCTTTCAGATCTCTTTGCTTATTCATATCATCTGCATAGCCTTTTCCCAAATATGTTGGGGTCGGCTTCCAGTCTAACTGTACGCATTCCATGACACCAACTTTTTAGAACCGTGTAACTAGTGTGACTTTTCATAATAGCCTTCAACAGCCTATTTGAAAGTAAAAACATTTGATTTTGATGTAATGGGTCTCTGTAGAGAGAATTTGGCGACGTTGAGAGCCGCGATAAAGTTTGAAGAGACCCCTCTTATAAATGTTATTATAAAGAGATATCTTTGTTTAAATGGCTCCGAAACTACTGAACCGATTTAAAAAATTCTTTCAGTGTTGGAAAGCTACACTCTTACCAAGTAACATAGGCTATATTTTATCCCGGTACGGGCAGTAGTTCCCACGGGACGCGGGTGAAACCGCGGGACAACGGCTATTAGGATATACGTATAGATATTATATCCGACATTCTTAACACCGTAAGACAATGATGACGTAATAAGAATGACGTCATAGATCAAAACATTCAATAAATGGAGTTCAAGGATAGGTCATTATTTAGATTATACTGATAATGGCTATAGTTCATTTCTAATGACTCCATGACTCACTAAACGGTTACAGGATCTATAAAACCCTAGCTTCCGCCCGCGGCTTCGCCTGCGTAGAGTTCGGTTATATCGCCTTTCCAAGAGAATTGTTTAAGTCCGGGATAAAAACTATCCTATGTTCTTTCTCAAGGTCAACTCGATCTCTGTACCAAATTTTATTAAAATCAGTTCAGTGGTTTAGACGTGAAAGCTTAACAGACAGACAGAGTTACTTTCGCATTTTAATTATAATATTAGTAGGGATTTAATTAAGTACACCAGCAATAAAATATTTTTTTTAAAAGCACAGGCATATTATAAAGGCGACAGTCTATGTATAATTAATAATTTTAAATTATATTGAAACAAACAGGATAATTGTCAAAGAAAGGTCTTAAACATAAAATTCCCCCTGACCATGGAAATACCTTCACTGAATCAACCTTTGATAATAATATAAAACCTTGTTTTAATTTAGTTTCATTACTTTACACTGAGAATTCTTTTCTTTTTTCTTGATACTTCGCACTTCCGTAAAGAAAGTCAAAATAAAATGAAATGAAATCGTTTATTTTGCAAGTTGGGCATTACACCACTTTTACACGTCATAAAACGTCATCATTTCCCGAGCCTTTTCCCAACTATGTTGGGGTCGGCTTCCAGTCTAACCGGATGCAGCTGAGTACCAGTGTGCCACAAGGGGCGACTCCCTATCTGACCACCTCAACCCATTTACCCGGGCAACCCAATACCACTTGGTTGGACTGGCGTCAGATTTACTGGCTTTTGACTGGCAAGGATGTTCAATGACAGCCGGGACCTACAGTTCAACGTGCCATCCGAAACACAGTCACTCATTTCGGTCACAGAATGAGCCAACACATACCGGCAAAGTTATTTGAAGAGAGCGGTTCTGTCATTTTGACTACCACCGTGAAGTATGAACGAAAAAAAAATAATAATGATAGAATTTGCAAGGTTCGCAAGGCACCCCAGCGGGGCCCAGTTTCCCCGGCGAGACTCAGTAGAGCCAAGGCCTGCCGGGGCTGAGGGATTGTTCGCGCGAGTTACCGCGGCGCTGGTACATAAAAGGCCTACGACGTAACACGACGGTTTTTAGTCAGTAAGAGTCTGACACTCCCTCACCGCTGCTAACCCACAGTGGGAGGGGTTATTTGATGATTTTTGACGTCGTTAAAAAAAGGGCTTAATATCCTTGCCGATGATTATAGTGTCATTTTGACTACCACCGTGAAGTCAGAAAGAAAAAGTAGAAATTACAAAATGAATGATAGAATTTGCAAGGTTTGCAATACATATGAATCTATCATACGATATAGAGGTTATCGACCTTCTTATCTACTCATTATATTATGTAAACATCACTTATCTAGGTATTATGAAATCACTTTCGATACAGTAATTTTGTATATTGATCGTGCTAAGTGAATTATAAGTAATACTACTGACATGCCTCCTAAATGAAATATTTTTACGCAAACGAAAAAAATACTCTAAAGTAGTAAACGCAACATTTTTTCTCTCTCTCACGCATACACAAGTACCTTGAAAGATATGTTATAAGTAAAAATGGTTTACAGTGAGTATTTCCATAATTTTGGAACGACTTTAGGTCTTGCCAATACATGTATATTCAACTAGCTTTTGCCCGCAACTTCGTTCGCGTGGAATAGTGACTACCAGCAGATTTTTGATTTGACCAATAGATGGCGCTATATGTCCGGAATAATTTTTTTTTTATTTTTTTTTTTGTAATAAAAACTATCCTATGTCCTTTCTCAAGTTTCAAACTATGTCTGTACCAAATTTCACACAAATCGGTTCAGTAGTTTAGGCGTGAAGAAAAGACAGACAGACAGACAGAGTTACTTTCGCATTTATAATATTAGTTTGGATATCCCAGCCCTGAGCACAGAGTTTTACGTGTATAGTTCTCGCCAAAGTTATTGGCGGCTCGCAACTACGCCTAAAAACCGGGTAAAGAGCGAGTCGGATCGCTAATAACGTCTTCCGTACCTCCTAAAATGTTCTTGTTATAATATTTGCGGTAAGCGCAGCAACAGAAATAGGTACATCATCTGTGAAAAATTTCAACTGTTCTACTATCAAGGTTTATGACATACAGCTTGGTGACAGATGAATAGCGAAGATTTAATAATAGGGTACAGTTTTCCCTAATGGGTAACCCTCCGATCCGCTATAAAGTCTGCCACGAAGAATACCTACTAATAATTTCTTTATACATTTTTCCAGGTCATACCATGCGTGCACCCCATCCCCGCTGGAATGTACCCCGGCCGCATGATCAGGGTCCAGGGTAGCATACCTCCAGGTGCTCAGAGGTAAGCATACTATACCAAGAATGTAATATTAAGGCTGCCCGACCACGTCCGATAAATCGGTGACCGATTTTTTTGTAGGAGAACCATAGAACACACTGATAGTAGTAGTACAGCGTACACGTCCTACGGAAAGTTTGTCCGATTATCTGTCCTACGTGGGCATGGCTTAGAAGTAACTGCCACACTGGTCAACTGTCAAAGGTTAACTAGAAAGTTGACCTTCATCTGCTTAGCCAGCCTTTCCCAACTATGTTGGTGTCAGCATCCAGTCTTAACCAGATGCAGCTGAGTACCACTGTGCCACAAGGAGCAACTGCTTATCTGACCGCCTCAACACAGTAACAGGGTAACCCTGGGGAAGGCTGCTTGTCAGAATTCCTGGTTTCTAAATGTCCATAACGACTGCCAAAGATGTTCAGATAACAGCCGGAATGCACCAATGATTCGCGATATCCCATCGCGCTATGAAAATGAAAGAATAGCCAATCAACTTTGACCCCATATTAATCAATCAAAAAATCAAAATCCATTTATTCAAAGTAGGCTGAAAATCAGCACTTTCTGAACGTCAAATTTACAAAAGACAGCCCCCAAAACGCCCGCCCTTCACCACTTCCTATGTGTTTTTGCTGGGAAGAAGAAGTGGTGGAACAAACTCCCCAGCAACACAATTCTGTCTGTATGGTTTGAAGAACCGTATACAAAATAGAGATTAAAAATATCATTCAAAACTGTATACATAAAGTTTTAAAAAATCCTTTATTTCCTTACAGGTTTGCCATCAATTTCCAGTGCGGTCCCAACACGGACCCTCGAGATGACATCGCTCTACACTTGAACTTTAGATTCGTGGAGATGGTGGTGGTACGAAACCACCTCACCGCCATGAACTGGGGAGTGGAGGACACGAATGGAGGAATGCCCCTGCATAGGGGGGAGTCGTTTGAAGCTCTGATACTGTGTGAACCTATGTCTATGAAGGTGAGAGGGAATTTGTTTAGTTAAGTTGTCTCTGGAAAGACGTATAGACGTTTATTAGCAGACGTATAGACGTTTATTAGCAGACGTTTATTAGCGCCATGTGTAAAAAAAAATATTATGTAAAAATTCCACTCCTTTATTTTCAATTTCTTGAAAAATATACACTATACCATAGTATTTAAACTCAAACTCAAAACCATTTATTCAAACTTGGCTGCAAAAAAAATATAAGAAAGTCTTGTTACTTAAACTCAAGAACGACTGAACTGATTTTGACCGAAAAAATTAGAACCAACAGTCAGATATTGAAAACTTTTTGTTCTCATCCAAGTAATTGTATATGTTCTTCTAGAAATACGGGTAAATCCTTGGGCAGAAGCTAAAATACAATTTTTCACCCAGTTTCTCAATATTTTTCTTCGCTTTACAGGTAGCCCTGAACGGCATGCATTTCTGCGAGTTCCCTCACCGCATTCCGTTCCAGCGCATCTCACACTTGACGGTGGACGGTGACGTGATGATACAACTCATCGGCTTTGAGGGTGCTCAGCCGCCGCAGCAGATGTACATGGTACGTAGACATACAAAGCCTCGGGGATCAATAGATCATAAACGTAAGCAACGCTTGGCATAACGAGTTCCACTGTGTTTCGGAAAGCAGTCAGATGCCAGAAAGTCTGACAACTTGTCTTATTGGGTTGCTCAGGTAACTGGGTTGTGGAGGTCGGATCGAATTAAGTACAGCAGTAAGATCTTGGCTTGGATTATCATAATTTATGTTTTTTTAAAGAATGTATCATCATCATATTTCGAACGCCAAGCACTCAAACTCAAAATCATTTATTGATTTGCACTTTTTGAACTTCAAAATTTACAAAAGACAGCCCCCAAAACGCCCACCCTTCACCACTTCCTATGTGTTGTTGCTGGGAAGAAGAAGTGGCGCAACAAACTCCCCAGCAACACATGTCACCTTTGAAGGGGCGCAGCCTCTAGATAAAATACTCCTACAAAGTGAATGTTGTATTAATTTTGAAATTGACTATTTCCAGTCGGAGCCCCCCGCGTACGGCGCGTACGGCGCGCCCCCCGCCTACGGAGCGCCCGGATACGGCGGCGCACCACAAGGTAACAGTTACTATAGACTTTTAGATATATAGGTACTAACATTATAAAGCTGAACAGTTTGTTTGAACTCGGCCCTAAGAAACATGGTCCAAAATATACTAATATTATAAACCTGGACTATAAAGTCTGAATTCAGCAACCCGCATTGAGCAAGCGTGGTGATTAACGCTCAATCCTTCTCCGTGTGAGAGGAGGCCGCAGCCCAGCAGTGGGACGATACAAAGGCTGTAACAGTAATGATACACGTTATGAATATAAAATAACAATATTCGAATATGAAATGCTTATTGGAGTGTGCATTCTCCCAAAAAATCCTCTTTTTAAATACTTTTTAAGAATACCTTTTATAATAAGGTGGTCTTAATCAAAGTCGTTTATTGAAATTAGGGTAGTTAAATTAGCTCTTTTCATATCAAAACGAACTAAAAGACAGCATCGCCAAAAGTCTGCTCCTAAGTCTGACAAATACTATGCTGAAAACCGCATCAAAATCGGTTCGTAAAAACGTCAGATCTTTGCTCACAAACATACGGGTTAAACTAAGCTAACCTCCGTTTTTCAAGTCGATTAAAAACGCCCCTTAAAAGGTACCTATTACATGAACTTTCTGATTTAAATAGTATTTATTTGTTATTTTCAAGTTTTATGTTGTTTTTAATTTTTATGTTATCCTTTTTACATTTTCATTATTCTTAAGGGGTATAATTTAGGCGGTCACCAAAAATATTATTAAGACTCTAAGCTGAAGCACCAAATAAAATAATCAACTCCAAAAAAAATAAATTGACTTTATTAAAAGGGCACTAAAGTATATAATATTATGATCCAAAAAAAATAAAATAACATCAGAAAAATCGCAAATCTCGCACAAATATTATTTTTGGTTCCCAAAATGGATTAATGGTCACCAAATTCTATCCAACTAAAATATTAATATTACTACCAAAAATCAAAGGTAGTGACGAAAACGAATCGCTGCAAAAGCGACTCCACGTAGTCCTGTCTGCCCTACCCCTAGAGTGCAATTCAAAACCGCGTAGGCGCGGAGGGGCGAGGCGGCCTGCGAGCTGAGGCGCAGGTAGTTTCAGCGCTCGCCGCTGCGGCTGAGGCGCAAGCCGAAGCTGCGGTGGTGAGCGTGACAACCATCTGCGACGATAAGCTCGCATGGGACCGCCGGAGCCCCGCAGCGCCGGAGCCGTGACAGAAGCCATGCTTGCTGCGTGCTTACATTTTAAACGTACTGAGTTACACACAAATTCATATTACAATAAATAAGCGACGAACGTTTGGGAACCCTAGTATATTAATTGGTATTTGGGAAATATTCTAGCGATCGTTAGCTTTTTTAGTCTAACAAAAATGACCAAATTAGGAGTCATGATATTATATATATTGATCCTGGCCGATTTCGGCCACAGCGACTTGGATCTGCGCTTAATTTTGAGAGCTTCGCTGGTGTGCTCTCCAGTGACTGACAAAGCCAATTTTTGCAGTGAATGTCCGTCCACATTCACTGCAAGTCAGCACTCCTCCGATATAGGTGTATTGTATGGCCGCGGGTGGTCGGGCCTTCAGCTCATCTCGCCTAGCGTCGAGCTGTTCTCTCCGCCGGCTCTCAAACTCGCACACCTTGTCCTTAATAGTCCGCCTCCATTTGGTCCTATCTGCCGCCATAGCCTCCCAGTGTGACGGATCTAAGTCACATCTCTTCATGTGGCGTTTCAGCACATCTTTGTACCGCAGACGTTGACCACCCTGCTTACGCTTGCCAGTCTCCAGCTCTGAGTAGAAGACGCGCTTTGCTACTCGGGCATCTGACATCCGGGAGACATGACCAGCCCAGCGCAGCTGTCGACGCATTAGATAGGCCTCAATACCGCTGACATTAGCGCGTCTAAGTACTTCCGTGTTACGAACACGGTCCGACCACTGGATGCACATAATGTCACGTAGGCATTTTAGATGGAATCTATCTAATGTCCGAATATGCTCGCGGTATAGACACCAAGTCTCAGAGGCATATAGGAGATTTGGCAGAACTATTGCCATGTACACAGCAACTTTTGTAGAGAGCTTTATGTCATGTGAGCGGAACACCTTGGCACGAAGTCTACCAAAAGCTGCAGCAGCTGCTCCTATTCGGCTGTTGACTTCGTTATCAAGGAGACACCTGGATGTTATGGTGCTGCCAAGATATTTGAATTGGTTTACTTGCTTAAGCGAGACATCTCCGAGTCTAATGTCAACTGGGGCACTGTTCACAGTATCAAGTGCCATGACTTCGGTTTTCTTGACATTTATCTTCAGGCCAAATCTGCTGCATGCCTGCAGTAGTCTCGACATAAGCCTCTGCAGCCCATCTGGGGACTCCGCCACAAAACATAAGTCATCTGCATACATCATCTCAGTGATAGTCGCGTGAGACACTCTTGTGCGAGCCTTGAGTCTATTTAGGTTGAAGACACCACCGCCATCGGTACGAAAACAAATACGGATACCTTCGGACAGAGTCTGCAAGGCTTCCCGAACGACAACTGCAAAGTACAGGGCAAAGAGAGTTGGAGCGAGCACGCAGCCCTGTTTCACACCGCAGCTCACTTTAAAGAACTCCGAGTCCTCGCCCTGCACACTGACACAACAGCGCATGTCATCATGCAGAAGTCGTATCATTCTTATAAACTTGTCCGTGCATCCAAGTTTCGCTAGTACCACCCATAAGGCTTTGCGCGGCACCGAGTCGAAAGCTTTCTCCAAGTCAACAAAGCAAAGAAACAATGGTTGACTCTGCTCACGACTCTTCTCTAGAAGTTGACGGATAGAGAATATGGCCTCACACGTACCTCGATTCGGCCGGAAGCCAAATTGGGTTTCAGGCAGTATGTCTTCAGACAAGGGCATCAAGCGGTTCAGTAAAATTCGTGCAAAGGTTTTGCCTGGAGAGGTCAGGAGAGAGATACCTCTATAGGAGTTGCAGTCAGATTTGTCGCCTTTGTTCTTGTACAAGGAGCACACCCGAGAGACTCGAAACTCATCAGGTACTCGCTCCTCGTTCCACATCTTTGCAAAGAGTTTCCAAATGGTCTCATGCAACTCCGCACCCCCATATTTCAGCAACTCTCCAGGAACATTATCAATGCCGACCGCTTTTTTGTTCTGTTGTTGTTGAACGGCAACGATGACCTCACGCAGGGTCAGTGGATCGTCTAGCTGCTTGACAGTGGGCAGTGATGCCATCGAGCAGATAAACGACATGTCCACAGCTCTATCGACATTGAGCAAGTCGTTGAAATGCTCTGCCCATCTCTTAAGTACGTCCTGCTTGTTGGTCATTAGCTGTGTGCCGTCATGAGATCTTAAGGGTACTCTTGTACGACTGGTTTTACCGACCAGTTTGCGAACCTCATCATAAAACGCACCTAGCTGTTTCGTGTCAGAGAGCCACTGCATACGTTCGGCCTTTTGACGCCACCACTTGTCTTTTATTTCTCGTACATATCTCCGCAACTCGGCTCCACTTTGCTTAACACGCTCCGCTTGTTGATCGCCCCTAAATTGACGTAGTATGGAGCGGTGATTCTGGATAGCTTTCGTTAGTATTTTATCATTTTCATCAAACCAGTCTTCGTGTCTACCAGGTTTGACACCCAGTGTCTGCGAAGCACTAGCGATTAATCCGGTCGAGAGGGTATGCCAGTTAGCTACAGAATCACCATGCTCAACGTCTATTAGCTGGATCGCATCACTAATTGCCTGTATATAGTTGTCGCGTACCTCCAAACTTTGAAATTTTTCCAAATCTAGGCACTTAGGCTTCACTCCATGAGATCTGCGAGGAGGATATAAACGAAGCTTCATCTTGGTGACAACAAGACGGTGGTCCGTGGAGCACATTGCATTAGCATCACGCATAACACGTGTAATCTGTACTTGGGAAATGTCTCTTTGCCGAACGATTATGAAATCAATCAGGTGCCAATGCTTTGATCTCGGATGCATCCAGGTAGTTTTATATTTAGCCGGGAGTCTGAACATGGTGTTGGTGATGGCCAGTTCGAATTCGGCACAGAGAGATAGCAGGAGTTGTCCATTACTATTCATGTTACCGACACCATGTCTTCCCAAGACCTTTGGCCAAGCTTCAAAGTCACGTCCGACTCGCGAATTGAAGTCACCCATCAGAAGTATCTGTTCCCTTTGGGGAATTTTTGATAGGGTTTGCGTAACTTCTTCGTAAAACTTGGCCTTGGTTTCATCATCCTTGTCGAGCGTTGGTGCATAAACACTGATGATATTAAGGTGATTGCCATTATCGAGGTGTAGGCGCAGCGTGGTGACGCGGTCCGAGATGTGGATAGGATACTCCTTTAATTTAGCTGCTATATGGTTGCTGATCGCGAATCCAACCCCGGATCTTCTAGGCTCTGAGGACGGAGTACCTTTCCAAAAGAAAGTATATCCGCCCAAGCGCTCCAATCTCTCCCCCTCGTCTGCCAAGTGAGTCTCACTAAGAGCAGCGATGTGCACACCGTAGCGTCGGAGTTCTCTCGATACGAGAGCGGTTTTACGAGGAGGACACAGGCTACTTTCGCGATCAAGGAGGGTTCGCACATTCCACGCTGCAAAGGTCATATTATTAATTTTAACGGGCTTCCGTCTGAGATTATTATGTATCTTTCGACCACGAGTTATTGATGCAGAGACAGCCGTGGTTACTCTCTCTTTTTATACAGGGTTAAGCCTTTTTTAGGACACCTTTTCTAGTCCCCTCCCCGGATTGGGGGAAGCAGGGCCTCTCTAAATAGAGCTGCTTCGTCACCCAGGGAGCTGCCGAATTGCACTGTTAACCCAATGCAGTGCAAAGCGACCATCTACCCTAGGTCGCCTGCGTGTAGACATCAGACAAAGCCAAGTTGGCATCACAACCGGACCTCTCTACCTCTGCCCATCGCCGCAGGGCTAAATCGGAGTCCATTTGGCAGACCAAGTCAATTGCGCAGGAGATATTATAGTGCACGAAACGTAGCAACGACAGTGTGTGCGCATACACAGGTGCACTCTTATCTCTACCTCCCTGTATCCAATGGAACGGTAAACCGCCACAATTGGAGAAAGGTAGAGACGTCCCTAGGCGTTAGCATGGCCTCTAACGCGAACCATGAGCCATGAGAAGGGCTGTGCCTGGCCGGGATCGCCAGTGGCATCTTAGCAGGAGGCATCTGGTAACATCTATTGATCTGGAGGAATTGGTAACATCTAAGTAGTGACAATGTATAATATTTGGTCTAAAGTGTATTTTAAAGGCGTCCATATATTTTTTTAGTCGTCAATAATACGAAAGAATGGTTTTATCTAATAATATTTTTGGAAACGTTATTTGGTGACCATTTATCCATTTTGGTAACCGTTTAGAATTTTTTTGGTAGTAAAATAGGTACTTTTTTGGGTGGTGTTTAAACACAAGCCATTTTTAAGTTTCCTTTGTAGGAAATGTACCTACTATGATTTATCTAATTGACTTTTGAAGTCGTGTAAATCAAACAAATAAATAAATACAATACATGCGCGAAAAGAAATGTATTTCTTCGTGGCAATCGCAAGTCATTTTGTTCTACCAAAATTTTAGTTCGTCAAAACGCCACCAGTGGCGGTAAATCCGCTGTGTCGGAGTTGTCTGATGTCTCGATAGATGTCGCTGTCGTCGAGTTAGCTCGCGCTATGGTTTGGTTCCGCGCGCGAGGTTAGGTTCGGCGCCGCGGCCGGAACACGCGTAACTGGATAATAAAGGTCAGACGGTAGTCGTTTTATCCATATTTTTGACGAGATTTGCACGGTGCGATAGCGCCGGTAGATCTAGTATATACTTGAAAATTAATATTCTTTAAAGAATAATTAGTCTTATTTTCTACTGAAAGAAAATAATGACTATTTAATGACGGACTTGCTTGCTGTTTTCCCGTCTCGCGGTTTCACCCGCGTCCCGTGGGAACTACTGCCCGTACCGGGATAAAATATAGCCTATGTTACTCGGGAAGAGTGTAGCTTTTCAACAGTGAAAGAATTTTTCAAAATGTCCCAGTAGTTTCTGATATTAGTGCTTTCAAACAAACTCTTCAGCTTTATAATATTAGTATAGTGTACCATTAGTTAAAATTAGAACTTATAGGTAAAACTTAACATTTTCAGTTACTATAATTTGTTGTTTAGCTTATAATACTAACCTTAGGTTATAGGTTTTAACTGAAAATGGTTAGCGAAGCGAATTATAGTCAAATAAAAAATATATTTTGATACATATATTACCTCTTTCCCGAGTCCCGTGGGCACTACTGGCCGTACCGGGATAAAATATAGCCTATGTTACTCGGGAAGAGTGTAGCGCCCCAACAGTGAAAGAATTTTTCAAATCGGTTCTGTAGTTTCGGAGCCCTTAGGGTACAAACAAAAATATATTTCCTCTTTATTATATTAGTATAGAATATAGATATAGATTAGTGGTAGATAAAATTCGCTTCGTTATAATATTTAGGCCCAAGTTTATTAACAACATAAATGACAGTTTTCTTAAAACAATTGTTAACTTTGAAAATTGATTGTACTAATGCAACTTTTCCAAGTTTGTATGTACTTTCAAGTATATCTTGGACACCAATGACTGTGTTTCGGATGGCACGTTTAACTGTAGGTCCCGGCTGTCATTGAACATCCTTGGCAGTCGTTAAGAAGCCAGTAAGTCTGACACCAGTCTTCCCTAGTTGTATCGTGTTGCCCGAGTAACTGGGTTGAAGAGGTCAGATAGGCAGTCGCTCCTTGTGGCACACTGGTACTCAGCTGCATGCGGTTAGACTGGAAGCCGACACCAACATAGTTGGGAAAAAGGCTCGGGAGATGTTGTTTTAAGAAAACTTACGTTTATATTTTCAGTTTGAATAGGCCTTAGTGGGTTTAGTCTAAGCATGCTTATTTTGCATGTAAATATAATATGAAATTCCTTAAAAATAGCTTTCTAAGCTTATAATATAACTTATATACTTATATGTAAACTATATGTATAATATACAAGGATATGCGTGATGAAAGGGTTAAAAAATAGTGATTCTAATTAGTCCGCATTTTAGGTTATCAAAAAATTTTTGGACACTTATTTTTTTTATTTTAATAATACATTTACCGTCGTGCCACAAAAACTTTTAAACGTCTGTTGAACACTTGTCTAAAATTATGACGTTGAAATAAGGTGTTGGTGTTTTGCCGCCGTTTGGGCCGTTTTGCGGCCTTTTTTTAGACAAGTGTTCGACAGATGTTTAAGTTTTTGTAGTAATGCTGTAAATATTTAATAATATATAACTACATACATTAATTCCAATCGTTTTGTATCTTCGTTGTTATTTGTTTGTGAGAGAAAATAAAAAATACGTGTCCATTATTTTAGGGTTATCTAAAAGACGGACTAATTACTTTTTTTCATACTTAATATATATCTGTTAATTATTTCTTACAAAAATGCATAATTTATGCATTATATCAATACAGTTTTTTACATATTTTTCTTAAAATACTAACATTTTCAACCTTAACCGGCCAAAGTGTGTAAATATTAACTTTGCCCGTTTTTCGCGAGTGATTTCTTTCTTTTATATAAAGTAACTATAAAAGGTAAGTTTACCTTTTTTTTTGTAAATAATAATTGTATTTTTTTATATGTATGTATTTGTATTGTATATTTATTTATGTACTTTTTTATTTTTGTATGTCTCGTTTTTTTTGGAGTGTGAATTTTTTTAAAGCATGTATATTTTTTATCTCGCGAAAGCGTTTGATTTAACACAAAAAAAAAACAGATTTTTATGCATCTTATTAGTATTATTTGACGTCAGAATCAAGATAACTATATATCCGCCTAAACAAAGGGCTTAAGAAGGAACATGGCGGGTTTAGTCAGTAAGAGTCTGACACTCCCGAGCGCTGCACACACAGTGGGAGCCGGCATTTGATGATTTATCATAAAAGAAGGTCTTTCAAACATTAGTTCAGGTCAATATACGGCTTGCTTTGGTGTTGTTGCCAATTTAAGATATTTACCACGAAATTGGGAGTTAAAAATCATGGGACCGCGTTTCAAATGAATCAATTTAACAAATAGTTTTTCATGATTCTGACGTTAATGTTTATCTTATAGATACGTATGTCTTTTTTTACTTTGTTGTTTTTTCGGTTTCCAAAATATTTTTGTCGCTTAAACATTGAAATATCACTTATACCAATCTTCAATTTACGTTGGACTCTCCTATGTATTGTTAGATAGGCAGTCGCTCCTTGTGGCACACTGGTACTCAGCTGCATGCGGTTAGACTGGAAGCCGACCCCAACATAGTTGGGAAAAGGCAACCTATAGTTTTTATCTTTACATTTTAAAACCAACCCGCATTGAGCAAGCGTGGTGATTAACGCTCTATCCTTCTCCGTGTGAGAGGAGGCCGCAGCACAGCAGTGGGACGATAAAAAGGCTGTAACAGAACAGAACATTTTAAAAAACACAAATCCTAACTTCTATTACCTCAATACCAAGAAATATATTTTACAATTCACAAAATATTGATGAAAGCCAGACTTTGCTTTTCCCACGTATATTTAGGTCCACTGACACTTCATGGTCAAGGGCATTTCGACCTTCATAGTAACTGAATTATTTATTTCAAGGTCAAAATTTCAAGGTTGAACTCGTGTATTGATGTATTTGTTTATGTTGAAAGGTCTTTGTTAAGTAAGTAAAGGCTGTGATGATGATTGAGGAAAATTATGAAGATCAAGGGGTATGATGATGATAAGGCTAAATAAATAGACCATTTGATTTAAAAAGTGTGTTTAGTAATAGACGTCTTATGACTGACATGATGATGGAGTATGAGGTCATGATAATGTGAGTGTTCGAGTGTAATATTTTTTTATTATTTGAGTAGAAAATTGCCGATGATTCAATACTCAATGAAATCAATCAATTCAATAGACTTTATATTCGTGATAGATTTTGAAATTATGACTATTATAGATCATTTAAGTGTTTTTAGAATGAACTTATATAGCCGTGTTGGTATCTTCATATCATCATTTGTCTATTTAATGCACTTCAAAAAATTCTTTTCAGTTCACAGATTTGTTAAAAAAATGCTAAACTTTATTTATATCTCACAAATATTTTAAAAATTATTGCTATTGTCTCATAGAGCTCTGTATTTACAACTTATACTTTTAGTACAAAATTAGAGGTCTATGTTTTTATTTCGAAAATTGTACACTATTATGATTTGTTTGCAAATGCTAGTAAATTATATTTATTTTGGTAATGTTTCCTTTGCTGCAGGCTTCTACTGACATGCTTGCGATAGCCGAGAGATAAAATACAGGTATTGTAATATTTTATTCATCTAAATTTTTCGTATTGGTTAAAAAAAATCTGAAATATATAAAAATGAAAATTACTTTTGCCATCCTAGTGGTAAAAAATGCTTTTATTTGTCGTCTGGGAGACCAAAAAATATTAAAAAAAAAAAAATTAAAAAAAAATGTACTGAATTTCGAAATTCAAGTGGATAAATTAATTTTTACTATAAACCTAGTAGTTACCTAGTAGAAATAAATTATTAAGTAAATAAATATGTTAAAATAAGTCTTGAAAATAGTTTTTTAAATAACACTATAATTTTTATTCCAGGTGCCTTGTAAACTAAGAAGAAATGTCGGAGAACTTATGAAAGGAAGAAACTTATTAAAAACCTTTAAAAACTCGAAATGGCACTAAAACTAAAACTTATTTAATGTTTTTTTTTTTAAACAAAAACTAATTTTAAAGGAACCATTATTTTTTTAATAGCGAGAACACATGCTAGCTGTGGACTTACACATTTTTAACCGACTTCCCAAAAAGTAAGTTATCAATTCTTTTTTTTATGTGTGGAATCTCGCCATTACAGAATCTCCTACATACATAGAATATTTTGTCCAACTTTTACCGGTTTTTTCACACATTGCCATTTCGTAAATTCTCCTGTCAATGTATAAAAAACGTCTCGATTTACGTTTATTTTCACAAGTCTTCCTTTAAAATTAGTTTTTTTCACTATTTTCACACACTTTTTTTGTATTACACATGCTTGTTGTGTCTTATTTTAATTTTTAAACATCACTGATTTTTTTAAAATTCTTTTTTAAAACTTTTTTCTTTGTCGTAATCACTAAAGGGTATTTTAAATACTTTTTTTAAGTAGTTGTTTTTTTTTGTTTGTTTAAATATTATTATTATTGCATTTTTTATACACGTAGCTTTGTGCTATAGTTTTGCTGTCTGTCTATGTCGTAGAAATGTAGATTTTTAAAATGTTTTTTTGAAAAAATGACTAGCAGAGATGTCATAACGCAAAATCTCCTGAGAAAGTAGCGCGACAACATGCGAGGCGAGAGGGACGAGGAACGTTACTAGCTCCGCCCATTTTCAAAATAAAATCACCAATCAATCAAGACCAATCTTTGACGGATTGGTTGTGATTAGACAAGGAACCCGAACGCCTCGTTAGTTGTAGTAAGTGATCCCGGCTACCGCACGTTGCTTGAGCTACAAGAAGGCGCCTGACCTACCTGCCTTATGGCATCTCCGCTATCTTTCCTTCCTCGGTACTACGAATTTTTTTGGCAATAATTGTAATTATTACAGACTTATAAATAAATTAATATCTAAATGTGTAATATTCAAAGTTCCTCAATTTAAAAAGGCAGTGACAGACAGCCTTACAAAACAATCTTAATAGATATAAGTATAAATGTCCATTAAAGCCAAAAATTTCTTTATCAATGAGGTGTTTCAATGGTTTCCAAAAAAATGTTTTTTAACCGACTTCCAAAAAAAGAGGTAGATTATAGCAATTCTTTGTAGCGTGGTTTCGCGTAGCTTTTGATATCTCACCTAGGACGGAGGATATAAAAAAACTTTTTACAAAAAAAGGCTTCTATAAGTCTGTCGATACCAAAATCGGTTTAGCCAGATGAGAGATGATAGCGCACAAACCTACATACATTCATAATGGTAATACGAGACCCTTCTTTTTTTTAAATCGGTTAAAAAGTGAAACAATTGAAACATCTCCCTTCTTGGATTTTAGAATATGTTTTTTATTCTGATAATAATTCTATGTAAAAACAAATATTGTTAATTTTTCGTACATAAATGTCTTCAAAAAAATAAACATGTTTTTAAAATTAAAACTAATGTTTAAATTGTTATTGGAAATCGCATTTAGGCTTTGCATTTAAAAAGGCAACTTTTAATTTAGGCATTTTCAAAATTGATTTTTTAACAAAATTGGGTTTTTTAACATTATATTTTTCGTGCACTATAATATGTCCTGCGCAGCTGGCTGATATCCTTATATGAGAACAGCCGCCGTGGCCGATAATCGGCTATGACCATTATTTTCGATAAAACGGCTGGATGGTTTTCATGTTTTTTTTTTCATACATATACCCTAGTTTTTAACCAAAATACAAAGTACTAGTTTCCGCCCGCGGCTTCACCCGCGTCAAGTTCGGTTATATCGCGTTACTTTCGCGAGAACTCTTCAAAAGTCCGGGATAAAAACTATCCTATGTTCTTTCTCAAGGTCAACTCTATCTCTGTATCAAATTTTATTAAAAAGTGGTTTAGGCATGAAAGCGTAACAGACAGACAGAGTTACTTTCGCATTTATAATATTAGAAGGGAATTCTTGGAGTCGCAATATCCATAATAAAATTTCATACATTCTCTGTTCAGCTGTTTTGTCTTGAAAATAAAAATACTATATTTGAGTACACTTAACTAAACGTAAAAAATCTTGATAGGACGTTACACAAATACATATTAAACAAATATACTACCGCTTAAGATCTGCTGTCATTTGAACATCTTTGGCAGTCGTTACGGGTAGTCAGAAGCCAGTAAGTCTGACAACCAGTCTTACTAAGGAGTATTGTGTTGCTCGGGTAACTGGGTTGAGGAGATCAGACAGGCAGTCGCTTCTTGTGGCACACTGGTACTCAGCTGCATCCGGTTAGACTGGAAGCCGACACCAACATAGTTGTGAAAAGGCAAAATCATCTGGCTAGCCTTTTTTTTATTTTAAAGCCGAGTTTACACGCTTATTTTAGTTTCACTATGTATGTAAGAAAATCTTGGAATCTTAATTTGACCCACTTCCCGGTCTTCGAAAGTAAGCTTGAAGCGTTTTGTCAAAAAAGAGTAAAGATTACATAAAGGCTCCAAGCTTTCTTTCCTCAAACGAAATGTCCGAATTATTTTGTAATTGTGAGTGCGTGCTAAAAGCGTGTCTTTTAGTTTTTAAACTATTTTAAATAAAAAGTCCTATCAAGATTGTGTTTTTAAAACTATTTTAAATAAAAAGTCCATCAAGATTTACCTTTAGTTAACTACTCAAAGAGAGTATTATCAAAATAACTGTTTGTAAATTTATGTACGAATATATCCAAGGTTAGTTCTCACTATGTTCGTAGTTTGCATTTAAAATGTAATAAATTTACTGTTGTATTACTTTATATAATTATGTATTTTTGCATTATTTAATATTTTTCAAGTTAATAAAAAATATTGAATTTAATTTTTTGGTGTTTTCATTTTACATTTTTAATCATCTGCCTAGCCATTTCCCAAAAATCGTGGATGTAGGTATTACATGCAGAACCTATTAAGATTTTGTGATCATCGGCCTAGTCTCTTCCCAACTATGTTGGTGTCGGCTTCCAGTCTAACCGGGTGCAGCTGAGTACCAGTGTGCCACAAGGAGCGACTGCCTATCTGACCTCCTCAACCCAGTTACCCCAGCAAACTGATGCCCCTTAATTAGACTGGTTGAGAGACTTTCCTGGCTTCTGACTACCCGTAACGACTGCCAAAATGGTTCAAATGACAGCCGGGGCCTATCAGTTTAACGTGCCTTTGAAAACACGATCATTCATCACAATAAGGAAAAATTAAATTATTTACTATAAAAATAATTATATAACGCTTACAATAAAAAAACCTGAGAAGACTTTTTTTTCCTTTCTTCTTCTTTTAACATCAAATTGTAGTGATCTTCAAATTCAAAATTACAAAATTGAGCCTTCATTGGGACGCGAAACAGGTAGATATTTTTATAAATTATTCTTACTAATTGGCAAATTGAAAATAAATTGCTTGACAAATCATTTAAGACTAAAACCGCTTTGTATAATGGTTGCTGATAACCTTATTATCTATGTTATTTGTGCCTAAACTGACCAAAGGCATTTTTAGATAATTTCTAACATTTTAAATCAATATATAGACATTTAAGCTATGTATAAGTTAAGCCTTGGGGTCCGTTCACACAGATCGGAACCGATCGGCTGCGTGAGCGAGAGTAAAACGAGAGCAAACGTCTGCAAACCCGAAAAAGTACGCGATCGGAGCCGGTCAGCTCCTCTTATTATTTCTCACCGAGTGCCTTCGAGCATTCTTAATGACAAAAGCAGTGCACATCCAAAAATAAACCTTACTACAAATACTAAGTACTCGATTTTCAACGTGTTAAGAATTTGCTCTCCTCTCCGAGCCGGTGTGTCTGAACGGACCCATATACTGCATTTGAGAAGGCAGGGGCCCGATTCTCCTAAGTTAGTAATGTCAAAATTGAATAGAAATCTAATCGCAATAGCAGTTTTAACCATATCGGGCATTCTGCTACTAACATAAGACCAATCGTATTCCAACGACATTCGATTGGTTTGCGATTGGTCTGCTATTTTGGTGATTTTGGTCTATATAATAGCGGAATGCCACATACGCTTCAATCGTAATTGAGTCAGGATTGGATCTCAGTCGAACGTGAATCGTGTATCGCTTAAGTAAAATTAGGAGAATCGGGCCCCTGCATTTGAGAAGGCAGGTCATGCATAAATAATATATTAGCTCTGATTATAACATAATAAATTAGTTTTGATGTATAACTGTATTGTTTCAGCCCCGCCTGCCTACGGGACACCGACGGCAGTGGTTAGTAATCATACATTTAATTATATTCATACACTTACTGGGGGAACGACTCCCCGCACCTGGATAAAAAATTGCTCATGTCCTTTCTTATGCTCTAGAATGCTTGTGGAAGAAATTTCTTTTAAATTGGTTCTGTAGTTTTGGCGTAAAAGCTGAAAGCACGACAGACAGACGAAGTTACTTTCGCTTTTATAATATTAGTAAGGGTTTCTGTTTTTTGACTTTGAATATATTAAAATATATTTTAGTTTAACAGTTTTGAGTCTAACCAAATACACTGACAACATATGTTCGTTTTCACAAAACTATAGGTACTTTACTATTTTTCATGCAAAAATTTTTACTTCCTAAAGTGTTTCTAGGGAGCTTTTTCACTATTTCTTCTTCCCAGTAAAACACAGGAAATGATGAAGGGCGTTTGTTTGGAAACTGTCTTTTGTAAATTTGACCTTAAAAAAGTGTTGATTTTCAGCCTACTTTGAATACATGACTTTTGAATGCTATTTTTCAACATTTGTTTTTAAGCAAAACAGATCTTTATATTGTCCTTAACCTACGATTCAGTAGTCTTTTACCAAACATTTTTAACATTCATTCATTTACCTGGAAGACGCTGGTTGCAGGTCGCCTCCAACAGGTATCTGTGGAGATCTAAGGGGGAGGCCTATGTTCAGCAGTGGACGTCCTATGCCTGAGATGATGATGATGATTCATTTACCTATACTCATGAATTATTGAAACTTTTCAGCCATACGGCCCTCAAGGCCCAATGATGGCAGGCCAACAAGTGATGGCCCAGCCCATGTTACAAGGCCAACAGCGACGGGGGATGGGGACCGGTGCTGCAGTCGGAATGGGAGCAGCCGCCCTTGCCGCTGGGGGCTTAGCTGGTTATGCCATGGGAGGAGGGTTCCAAGGGGGATCTAGTAACGTGGTAAGTTCAAATTGTTGAATTTCAGATAATTGTATGTCGAGCCTTTTCCAAACTATGTTGGTGTCGGCTTTGGGAGTTGAGTACCAGTGTTTTACAAGGAGCGACTGCCTATCTGACCTCCTCAACCCAGTTACCCGGGCAACCCAATATGCTGAGCATGGCTCAACATATTAAATGGCTCCCTTTAATTAAATGGCTTAGGATGAGTTGCACCATTTAACTATAACGATAACCAAACTATAATCAGCCATATACGGGTCCGTTCAGACAGACCAGCTCGGAGAGAAGACCAAATTCTTAACACGTTGAAAATCGAATACTTAGTATTTGTAGTAAGGTTTATTTTTGCATGCGCACTGCTTTTGTCATTAAGAATGCTCGGAGGCGCTCGGTGTGAAATAATAAGAGGAGCCGACCGACTCCGATCGCGTACTCTTTAATGCTCGCGCAGCCGATCGGCTCGGTCTGTGTGAAAGGAAAAAATGCGCGCCGATGCTCTCCGACCCGGTCTGTTTGAACGGACCCTACTTGCTGCTTCGAGTCAAATCGACGATTTGACAACTGAAAATGGTTCGGTCATCGTTATAGTTAAATCTTGCAACTCGTTAATATTCTATCTATCAGGATGGATCATCGCATGTAACCCCGCCTCATGGGGGTGAACAATTACCCACAGCGAATGTCACCCCACCTCCTCTGGGGATGGTGGATGAACAATCCTCCCCTATGGGGCCTCCCTTGGAGACAGGACAATCCCTAATGAGTATATCACAGACGTCAATGGGAATAGAAGAACACCCAATGGGAATGGGACAACCCTCGATGGGAATGGAACGAACATCAATAGGGATGACACAGACCCCAATGGGAATGCCACAACCCACGATAGGGAGTGATCCACCCCCAGTGGGGATGACGCAGATGTTACAGCCCCCAATGGGGGAGCAACCCCTTATGGATATGGAAGAATTGTCTATGGAAGCCCCGTACGATTATGACCTTGTTCAGGATGATTTTGACTGGGATTAGAAGTTTTGGAAGGTTCGAGAATTAATTTCAATGTGTAGTAGAGTTGGTTCGAATTAGTTTTATACCGGTGGTCATAGTGTACGGTATTTTGAAAGTATTTCTAAGTTGGCGGTAATATACAGGTCTTCATTTAGCATAGATTAGATGAGAATTTATAATGTAGAGAACTTTCGGTGTATGGTATTTAAACAGTATGCAGATTAATGAAGTAAATAGGTTATGTACAAAAATGTATAGTGCGTTACTTTCCTTTGAGGAAACCTGGTCTATTAAGTCTGAAATCAGCAACCCGCATCTCGCGCGTGGTGATTAACGCTCAATCCTTCTCCGTGTGAGAGAAGGCCGCAGCCCAGCAGTGGGACGATAAAAAGGCTGTAACTTACCTACTTACCTTACTAGCTATAAGTAGTATAAGTGACTAGCTTCCGCCCGCGGCTTCGCCCGCGTATAGTTCGGTGATATCGCATTTCCAAGAGAATTCTTCAAAATCCGGGATAAAAACTATTCCATGTTCTTTCTCAAAGTCAACTCTATCTCTGTACCAAATTTTATTAAAATCAGTACAGTGGTTTAGACGTGAAAGCGTGACAGAGAGTTACTTTCGCATTTATAATATTAGTTGGGATTAATTTTTTCTATATTGTTTCCCAGGAGGAAGTATCCACCTTCTCCGAGTCGGTAGACTTCGGCGGCGACGATTGGATGGACTGAAGGCACTTGAAGTGCGCGCTGGCACTGGTCGGTACCATCCTAGTGCTAGTTACTGATTTGGTACTTATTATCATGTTGCACGTGTTTGGGAGACTGAGTGAGGGTAGTAAGATGTAAGTTGTATTTGAATTTTTTTTAGCCGACTGTAGAAAAAAGAGTATTTTTTTTTTGTTGGGAGAAAAATTGCACTAATAATCGATACCGGAAATATGAAATGACGTAAGGGACAAAAATAAGTTTTTCTTTTTTTTTCACAAATCTGACGATAACTTTTTAACTATAAGTTTTACATTACAAGTGTGTAAAACAAAATGTGTGAGCAATGAGACTTACGTTACCTTTTATAAAGACTTTTGTTTAACATGTCATATACAACTTTTTTGAAAAAAAAAATGGTCTTGACCTACTAAAAATATGGGGTGGAAGCGACATTTTTTTTGGTAGAGAGATTTTATGTATATAGTCATCGGCACGAATCTTGAGCTCTGACCTTCACCTGCGCAGAAGTAATTTATTGGGTCCCTTTGGTGGTATGAAGTGAGGAGCGGGCTAAAGCGGTGATTGGCCCGCAGTGCATCGCGTCATAGCCGTCACTCAGGATTGGTTCTTTGCTAATAAATCACTTCTGCGCAGATGTAGGTCAGAGCTCAAGATTCGTGCCGATAACTATACCTACTAATCGATAGAGAAAAAATCTGAATCCAACGAAATATATAACTCATTTTCGACCAAATGTCCCTTACGCCATTTCATATTTCTGGTATATTATAAAGGTGACAGTTTGTGAGTCTGTATGTTTGTAAGTTCTTCATGAATAAACGTCTAAAGTACTACTTTTGCCTAACTATTTGATAAAAAAATGTATGTATGTAAAAAATATCAGTATTGATAAATCAGTATTTCGATTGAGACCAAAATTATAACGAAAATTGTGTAGGTACATATAATATTTTTGGATAAAATTATCTATTTTTGACAAATTATAAATAAAAGTCTGAATTGCGTGAAGTGAGAAGAGAAAAATCCCTGAAAACGATAATAGCGCTTTTAGCGCCCGGTTTTGCGGAAATCCGCTCGTTTGAAAGCGTTTTTCCCGTCTATTAACTTTGTGCAATTCTAACTTTAAATTATAACAAAATTAATGTATGTACATATTTATATAAATATAGAATACCTAGTCGTTGTATATTGTAAAAAATATAATTCCCAAACTCAGTCGCCCAAATAAGCCAGATTTCATTGACAAGTATTATCAATGACAATGTTATAAAGTTATAACTTCATTAAGAAAATACATTAAAAACCAAAGTTAGGTAACCCGCAACCTTGTAAAATACTACCCTACAAATAAAAATTATTGTTAAAAGTTAACACGCACTCGATATTATAAAAGATCTTTTATTAATAAAAAATGAATGTTGCCTTAAGTAGATCAGTAAAAAAACTATCACTTGTTATAAATAAGTTTATGTTAAGATCATCAAGCTATTTATATATAATTAGTTCACTAATGTCATTATAGCTAAGACCCTCAGCTTTCTGCCTACAGTCCATATCCGCCTAGCCTTTTCCCAACTATGTTGGGGTCGGCTTCCAGTCTAACCGTGTGCAGCTGAGTACCAGTGTGCCACAAGGAGCGGCTGCCTATCTGATCTCCTCAACCCAGTTACCCGAGCAACCCAATACCCCTTGGTTAGACTGGTGTCAGACTTACTGGCTTCTGACTACCCGTAACGACTGTCAAAGATGTTCAAATGACAGTCGATCCTTTATAAGGTACATTTCTGTCGACGCAAAATTAGTGTGATGTAAAATTTTCTAAGATTGTAAAAAAGATTGCCTGTATGTATAAATATTATATAAAAATGTTATAAATATTGAAAAATATAAATTATGTTAAATCTATATTAAAATTTTGTATGAAAATAATACAATATGAAGGTATTGGAAAATTTATACAAAGTGGATACGATATATTATAGCATTAGTTCACCCGCATATAAATAAATATCATTGGTTCATAAATATCGCGGTTTCACCCGCGTCCCGTGGGAACTACTGCTTGTACCGGGATAAAATATAGCCTATGTTACTCGGGAAGAGTGTAACTTTCCAACAGTGAAAGAATTTTTCAAAACAGTTCTGTAGGTTTTAAGTTTATTAAATCCATTACAAAGAAAAATACAAATATTACATTAATAAATGTTATTATATAAATATATCATATCCATTTTGTATAATCTAAATATTAATTTTGTTGAATCTTGGTAAAAGGGTATTATATTTGAACAAATTATGGTCTCGAATAATCTTGAATTTTTCTTTTGTTAAGAAATTGTTTTAATGTATATTACGTTTAATAATCTCATTTTACTTTGCTTAGTAGCTTTAGATTATTTTTTAAATCTCTGCAAATGTTGAATTACTTTTGTAAGTACAAGTTTGTTAAAATTACTGTAAATTACTTTGTATAAGTATTTTTGAAATTAAAAGACGGAAAATCGGTCAGATATAAGTCTATAAATTCAGGATAAAAAAAATGTTTTTTTTTTTTTTTATGGACATAATTTGAATAATATTCAGAGGGCTCGATTACATTACTTCGAATATCAAATTATTTTTCATCCCACCATCTCGGAAAGAGTAGTTTTACCATTTGATATCTGAGCGCAAAAGCCGTTTTTATCCTCTAGAGCGGCAAAGTGATTTGAATTTAGAACATCGTGTGCAATAATACTCCATTTGTGTTAATCTTGATAAGACTTTTCAAACAAATACATATTAAACAAATAAAATACTGCTTAAAATAATTATTCAATTAATTAAGTAGTTTTTACATAGATTTTTAACCTCGTTTCATTTTTAAACTGTGGTAGCGCCATCTATATTTTATCTCACGGACTACGTCCACGCATCCAAATAATGTAATAGTACTGCGTTTGACTAAATTCAAACGAGCGACGCTACCCCCTCCCCTGTTTCCCGCTCCTGTTCTGTTCCGCACGCCTGGCGAGTGAGAGTGACACGCGCTCGCGCTCCGTGGCTCCATATTGCTGTAACCGCCTGGAAGTAAACGCATCGCCGAGAAGAAGTACTCGTGCTTCTCCCGTGTCGCATGTCCTACTGTAGGATAGCGAACTACTGTGATAATCCGCCCGCGGATGTGAACGTGACTATTGTGTTGTGATCGGGAAGACCGCCGCCTGCCGCCATCTTGTGAAGCCCAACGTTGGAGAGCCAGGTACGCGTGCATATCCTTGATTGCCTACACATCGCTCGTTCTCTTCTTGGCGATAACCAGCCATCCTCCAACCAAAATACAGTCCACTTAAAACATTACTATTTTGCGTTTATTTCCAAACCAAACTGAGTTTTTAAATAAATGAATTTTAATAGGTACTTCTTTTTAATTTGACACTCATATGTGCGCGCCATTTTGTTTTTTTGCATTTAGTAGTAATTTCCTCGATGAGGTGGGATGAAAAGTTACGTGTCGCACTCGAGTGCAAAGATTTTTCACCTTGTGCTCTTTTGATTCCCTCGCTGTCGCTCAGGATTCTAATTAATGAAAATCTTGGAAACTTAATTTGACCCACTTCCCGGTCTTCGATTAGGATGACATTTTGCACACGCTCTGAGTTCTGATGACAATACATGACTAGCGTTTTTTAGTTTTTTTAACTATTTTTTGTATCATAACAAGCAGTTTGAATAAAAATATCAGTTACCTACTTAAATTATTTACTTAATTTAAAAGAATTATTTATACGTAGTAGTATTTGTATGTAAAATAATGTTATATGCTGTGTGTAGGTACTTACGGAGAGGATCACTCGTGTGGCTTGTAACACTATGTATAGTTATAATAATGTATTATAATAAAATAAATTATATGTAAATACACAACTAATTCTTTATTTCTGTCTATTAAAATAAAATGAGATCGTTTATTTTGCAAGTTGGACATTACATCACTTTTACACGTCATTTTAAGAACGCTGGGGTCGGCATTTCCTGACTGATCCCTGGAGCTGACCAGTCCCAACAGATGGCACGCATGCATCAGTCGTGTAGCTCAGACCATATCTTAGGGAGCTCAACTTGACTCGGGTCTATCTTTACCTTTTTTTAAATCTTTGGCAACTGAAAAACGTCCTCTTTTCCATAGTTGTTACCGAATTGCTACCAGCTACTGTTAGAGCTCTGCCTCATTAGGACGCCAACGTCGGACGGCGACGTCGCCGGCTACGTATCCAAGCAGTTAATATTGAAATGTATGGTACCTAACTCACGTGGCTTCTGGATACCCTGGCAGCTTGGCGACCATGCCACGGTTGCCACTATAACGTACACGGTAAAGTGCACCTCGCTCACTCGCCGTCGCCAATGTGGTCGCCAGTCAGCGTGCAATTTCTTCAGTACAACGTGAACAATTGATTGTCGAGACGAGACGCCATGGCCACTCGACATGGCGACATTTGGATTCCAGAAATAGCCAGACCTGAGCTGCTAGCGACGTCGCCATGGCGTCCTAGTGAGGCAGAGCGCTTAGTTGCTACCAGTTGCTTTCCTTGTGCTTTTGAGCTACCTATTTAAAACTGAGATAATTTTTCAAATCGGCGGAGTACTTAGTTCCTGAGATTAGCGTTCAAGCAAACAAACTTTACTTTCCGATTCCTAAAAATAAATAAAAACCCAAATGTTCACATTTCTCTTTATTTTCTTACAAAAAACAACTAAATGTAAATTAAAGATAATATTATATTATAATAACTAAAACAGGTATCTATAACCAATACTAACGTTCAAAATCAGTCGTAAATAAATAGGAATATATGTAGCTTTCATCACATAAGTTTGCCGTTCTGAATATATCAACTTAGTAGGTACCTATAATAGTAACTTCAATGGACTAATAGCCAAGAGCCTCGACCAACACCTCATGAGGCTCTCGTTGGGCTTCTGGATCAAGGGACTGATTCAGAAGGCAGTACTCCTTGATACGGCGCGTATTGTGAGGAGATTTCTGTCTCTGGGACCCTAACCACCGGTACCTTGGACCCTGTGCCCGATATCAGTGGTGATATCAGTGGTATATCTTTTAATGTAATATTTTAAATGTAAAAATCAATAAACGAACTTCAATATAATCATTAGCCTTTTTACCGTCCCATTTGTGTGCTGAGGCCTCTTCTCATACAGAGAAGGCTGCATGCTCACGTCCGACTTTTAGTAGGACCGATTTTTTGTATCCGGTCGTGTCGGATTGCCGTCCCATCGGGCGCAGAGAGTGAAGGAATACTGAGTGCACCGCAGTACAAGCTAATGTGTGTGCATTATAATATGTCCTGCGCAGCTGACTGATTTTCTCACATGACAGCCGCCGTGGCCGATAATCGGCTAGGAGGACATCATCATAATCAGTGTGTTTTGTTTTCTCCTACAAAAAATCGGTCTCCGATTTATCGGACATTGGCCTCTGTCGTATATGGTGATTAGGCATGAGCGTTAATCACCATATACGACAGAGAGGGAGAGAAAAATTGGCGATTTCAAACTTTGAAGTACTATCGTTGAGTTACTAGTAGCTAACTTCGGACTCAGCATGACCTGCAAACTCTGCTTGAGTTTGCAGGTCATGCTGAGTTTTATCGTAATGTGTTCAGACACTATTGCCCTGGGGCCCGATGCTCCTAAGTTAATAATGTCAAAATTGAATAGAAATCGAATCGCAATATGATCGCAATAGGTAGCAGTTTTAATATATCGGGCATTCTGCTACTAATATAAGACCAATCGTATTCCAACGACATTCGATTGGTTTGCGATTGGTCTGCTATTTTGGTGATTTTGGTCTATACGATAGTTTGCTCTACAATCATATTGCAATCTTAAATCATTTGCAGACAAAATGATTCATTATTGAATGACAGAAATGGATAAAAATGTTTATTTCAAAGAAAAAATAGCGAAATGCCACATACCTACGCTTCAATCGTAAACGAGTCGGGATTGGATCGCAGTCGAATGTGAATCGTATGTTGCTTAAGTAACATTAGGAGAATCGGGCCCCAGTTTCTATAAACAAGAAATAAATTGTTTTGTCTATAGTAACAACTGATCGTACCAACAAATTACGAACTCGGAACTGTGTCGCTGGAAAATGTTATATCGTACGAAAACAATCGGTGTTAAAAAGTTAAAAGTCTAGGTGTTCCTGAGTTAACCAGATGCGACGAGAGGGGAGCTCCCAAATGTGCAGGTTGCTGTCCGCATCACCCGCTGCTATGCGGCAAATACTGAAACATAGAAAAAATATATGAAATAAGGTTATTTTTTTCAAATCTGTTCAGTAGTTTCGGAGCCTTCAGGGCAAACGAAAAAATGTTTATTCTTTATTGTGTTAGAATAGAGTAGCTGTTTCACCCGCGTCCCGTGGGAACTACTGCCCGTACCGGGATAAAATAAACCCTATGTTTCTCGGGAAGAGTGTTTTCCAACAGTGAAAGAATTTTTCAAATCGGATCAGTTAACAGAGCCTTTAGGGTACAAATAATCAAATAAAAAAATGTTTCCTCTTTATTAAACGACATCAAAAAAGGAAGTTTTCAATTTGTGCCAAGTACCTATACTACCTATGTTGGTTTACTTTTGCGCTATCTCACCTTTTCGAACCGATTTTGATGTTTTGATTCTTCACCAATCCATTTCACCTCTAAAATCATAGCATCTCAAATCCTACTCACCCACAATGATTCACCGTAATATTAGTGACAGCTCCCCCAGTGCCTGTCAACCCTTCAACAGGCAGCACCCGGCCACTGTTCAAGCTATACACCTGAAGCAGCTGACCCTGAGGCTTGGCGAGGCCTAGGAGCACCACGCACGGGTTGTTGGACATCCACGCCACGCAGGAGATGGGTGAATCGAGGCATATTACCTGGAATTTTTAATAATGTAACTTTACTAAGTTATAAGTAATTTTTAAGTGTATCTTTGACACCAATGATTGAGTAAGGAAAACATCTTGAAGAAACCTGGTGTCTAAAATTGGAAATAGGGATAGTAAAAAAAGTTTGATGACGATAATAAACTGCCTAGCCAACTACCAACTATGTTGGGGTCGGCTTCTGTCTATCTGGATGCAGCTGAGTACCAGTGTGCCACATGGAGCGACTGCCTTTCTGACGTCCTCAACCCAATTACTTGGGCAAGCCGATACTTCTTGGTAAGACTGATTGTCGAGACTTTCCGGCTTCTGTTTTACCTTAATGGCTGCCGAAGATATTCAAACGATATTTATTTTATCGTGACATCCGAAAGGATATATTGGACACCGATGACTGATTAATCGTGAAGGACAACATCTTGAGGAAACCTGGACTTTACAGTCTAAAGATGTGTTGCCATTGCAGGCAGTATTTATAACGTTAGTAAAATTTACCAACATACCTTCAAAGGATTAGGCTGATTAATATCATAAATCCTCAACTCCGAATCAATGGAGGCGGACACGAAGATCCCCGGCTTATGAGAACTGAAGGCCACATCGATAACATACGCCATATGGCCTTGGAACACCTCATATACCGGATCCACCGTCTTCGTAGTCCCTACAGGCTGGTAAGTCTTTGTCTTACAAAGGTAGAACATTCCTGATGAGGCTCCAACGACGAAAATATCATCTGGAACCTTTTGATCGCTTGGCCGTAACGGATAAGTCTTTATAAAGTCAAAACATGTGATATTCGGCGCATTCATGTTCCTAGAACCGTTTATAGCGTAGCAAATAACGTTTTCGAAGACCTTTTGGGTCGCGTTTACTCTCCAAACGTTGACTGTGCCATCGCATCCCCCAGAAATGAGGATGTGGTCGGAAGCGCCACGTCGTTTACCAGTGTTCATGATGTGCATGGTCAGAAATGTGTTAGCTAAGGTCGCATCAGCCCAGTAAAGCCAATTTACTCTGGTAGACCCATGGGCCCCGGCTGGGGATGTCAGCAAAATCGCATCTAAGTTCCTCAAGTTACATAGAATAACTTCGCCCGATGTTGTACCATAAGCAAGTAAAGCAGCCTCAGTAGGATGATACTTCAGCTTAGTAACACAAGTTTTTTCAGCCAAATCTAAGCTTCTGACAAAAGTGTCACCAGCCGTGCGTTTCATGGTGAAAATTCTGATTAGACCATCGTCAACGCACCAGCTTTCATGCTGGTTTTTGCCTATAGAAACTGCTATAGAAGTCCCGCCGCGATTCCAAGATATATCTATGACACAACGGGATTCGTCACCACCCCCAATCCCGGGCAAATCTGTCAGCTTAATCTCCTGGAAGAGAGTAGCTGTCAAAACTTCTTCCTCGTCAGAATCCGAAGAATTATATGCTAATTCATTCTCAGTTTGATCTAGCTGCTCCAACATTTTAGGCACGACTTTTTTTAGAAACTCGTTCAAGCCTGGCGGTGGATATTCTTTTAAAATCTCATCCTGAGCATTTAAGTCTTCAGCTGTAGCTAATGTACCCGTTTCCTTGCACTCGTTTGTCTGTGAACCAACTCCGGATTCCTGAAATTCAGTAGTTTGCGTCGAAGAGTTAATTTCTTCACGTTTACCCAACTTTACGGCGTCAAACCCGACAGCGTCGCCGTCATAACCACTGAGAGTCGACATGTTAACTTTATTTCTAAAAATCAAACGTTAAAAGTGATTTTGGAAAACGTCACGCGTGTTGGTAAACTGTCTTTTGTTGTTTTGTGGCGTTGTCATGGTTACGGTGGGTTTTTTGAGTTGCCAGCGTTGTTTTTTTTTTGAAAAAGTCTTGAGTTGGTGCAAAGGCTATTTCAGATTAGCAGTTTTTTCTGCGCATTTATAGGTGATCTACGCGATGCTTACATATCGCAAAGTGACACAGTCTATTTCAATAAATAGACTTTCTTACACTGAAATCTTTTTACATAGGTATCGGTCTAGTTCCTGAGATTAGCGTGTTCATGTAAACAAATTCTTCAACCTAAGTCATATAAATAGTATTTATAGAAATGGGAATCGAACCTGCGATATTATTTTTAACAAGCTGTTTCCCGCGTTTTCACCCGCATTTAGTGGGAACTTCTGCCCGTACAAAATAAAAATCGAAGCGTAAAGGACTTTTCAAGTCAGTTCAGTAGTTTCGAAGCCATTAGGGTACAGACAAACAAAAAATATAAGTACTTCTTTTTTATAATATTCTTACTTCATATGGAAATAAAACAAATATTAAATAAAATATATTGATTTATTAAAAATATCTGGGAGTAATAGGTAATACATTTTAGGAAAAAATAACTATAAGCTACACAGTTGTGCAACAAAAGTCCTTAAAATTAACTTAAATAATAATTTAAATAAATGATTTTATAATAATACTCATATAAAAGGATTTCACTTATAGCTAAATTGCCATTCGATTTTTTAATACGAAACATAAAAATAAATGCGAATTAAAAATATAAAATTATAAGTAAAATATAGCTTAAAAAGTAATTAAGTCGACCAGTTTTTTATAACGTAAAATAAACTTGTCATTTTTCACGTTTTTTTTTTAGAAAATTATCATCATTATCATTACACACTGTATGCATTTTTCTCAAAACACAAGTAATTTTACACAATAACTATTCAAACAAAAATAAAAAAAGCAATAAAAATACAAAACGGCAATAAAAATGGCGTTTTATATTAGTTTTTATCAGAAATAGTTCACATAACGACAATTTTACGACAGAATAAAATATAACGAGTCGTAAGATATGGGTAAAGTACGGGATTGTTTAAAAACATTGTTATACCTAAGTATTATATGATAGGAAAAGTTTCGCGAGGAAGGAAAGATATCGGAGATGCCATAAGGCAGGTAGGTCAGGCGCCTTCTTGTAGCTCAAGCAACGTGCGGTAGCCGGGATCACTTACTACAACTAACGAGGCGTTCGGGTGCCTTGTCAACTTCCCTGAGTAAAATCGTTACAGCCTTTTTATCGTCTTACTGCTGGGCTGCGGCCTCCTCTCACACGGAGAAGGGTTGAGCGTTAATCACCACGCTTGCTTAATGCGGGTTGCTGATTTCAGACTTTATAGTCCAGGATTCCTCAAGATGTTTTCCTTCACCTTTTTATCAGTCATTGGTGTCCAAGATATAGGTACTTAGAAAGTGCATACAAACTTAGAAAAGTTGCATTGGTACTTGACTGACCTGGAATCGAACCCACGCACTCATACTTGAGAGGTGGGTTCTTTACCCACTAGCCTCTTGCCTGAGTGAAGGTGAAGGAAAACATCTAGAGGAAACTTGGACTATATAGTCTGAAATCAGCAATCCGCATTGAGCAAGCGTGGTGATTAAGGCGAGGAAGTGGTCAACAATAATTCCATAACCGGCACGCGCATCTAAGGCGCCAAAAGGGGTCGGAGCGTCTGAGCGGGGCGAGGATAACAATACGCGCGCTAGCTTATAACTAAAAGTCGTAAGCGACAAAATGGTTTTGTAATTTTAATATTTAGAAATGATAATTTAATAAAAATTCCTACTACCATTTTAAAGAGTATGTATATACTCAACTACTAAAAAAGTTAAGAGGCTTAAATCGGTCCCGTTTGCCCATAATATGTGAATCTCTTTTTAAAAAGAGGTATGTTTGATATATTTTTCTCTGTTATAAAAGTTACCTAATCATGTTTCTACAACTAACAAAATAAGGCTTATATCATGAACTTTCAGGTAACCAAGTTGTATTTTGATCCGTTTTGTATTTACTGAGAAAAATTGACATCCTTGGCGCCAAAAATTCCAATTCGTCCTCTTAACGCTCAATCCTTCTCCGTGTGAGAGGAGGCCGCAGCACAGCAGTGGGACGATAAAAAGGATGATGATGATGATGATAATTAGTCACAAGATATAACATATCTTAGTCCTTTGTTAATAAATTTGTTTTTCAAAATGACAAGTTATATTAGTTACAAAAAACCGGTCAAGTATAATAAATTGAACTAAGATAAAGTAGCGTGTAGAGATTTGAGTACTTTTTCTTTTATTTTGAAATTGACAACTTTTTTTTTTCAAATTTTACACACAAATATCGATTTATTTTGATATTATTTAACAATTATTTTCATTGAAGGTGTGAATAACATAATATAAACAAGGGACTATTACTAACAAGGGTATACATAATTATGTATAAAGAAAATGAGAATTAGACCCCTCCTAATAAGATTTTGGTTAAAATTTTAATAACTTATTTAGAAAAATAAAACTTAAGATTTTTTTTTGAACTTACAGAAGCAACTTACAACTGAAAAATAAGCAATAAGGTTATTTTTCCAGTTATTTTTTTCTATTCGTAACTAATAATTAAAATTTCAAGCAAAATCTTATTTCTTTCATCTCTTTTTGACTTTACATTTTCACAATTTTAGCCTCAGTCTTAAGAAAGCTATTTCAATAATGGCAGTAGGTAAGTTTTATGTAAAAAAAAAGTTATATAAACCAAATCGTGTATATTTACTATTTATAAATGTACTGTTAATAAATGATAGTTTGGTTTATCGCACCCATAAATATCAAAAGTATCCATTAAAATTTTAAATTATAAAAGCGATAAACAAAATTATAGTTAAGGTACGTTTTCAACGACAGTTGCCGACCGCACATGCCGTATCCAAAAAGTACCTTAAAACAAATGCTCAAAAAAGTACTCTTACACATCCCTACTAATATATTAACTTAAAATAATATGAGAGCACCTAGTTAAATTACAAAAATAATTACACTATTTTGTAATTAAAATAAATATTCAAATTTCGGGATTATTTGACCACATTTCAATAACATTCATGAAATCATAATCTCTTTATAAAACTGGATTTAATTAGACCATTTAAATTTCTCGTTAATAACGACCAAAATATGAAGTTTAATCATTATTTATGACGGTTTAGAACACAAAAATAATTAATTAAAATCCCTGATAATATGTATTACATTATCGGTATATAAATAATGCCAATTAACTAACATAAATGGATATTAAAAGTTAGTAAATTCGACCACGAAAATAAGCCAGCTGCGCAGGACATATTATAGTGCAGGCACATTAGCTTGTACTGCGGTGCACTCAGTATTCCTTCACTCTCATGGCGCGATGCGACGACAAGCCGACACCAGCGGAGAGAGATCACAAGCACCACCGACAGTAATGTGCTTTCCGAGACAGTTTAAAAAAAATCTTGATTTACAAGCTTTTTTCAGAGAGATATATATTAAACCAATACTGACGATAAATGGTCTAAAGTTGGAAAAAAAAAATCACAAATAATAATAGGTATTCGAATAGATGCCGAGAGCTGTTATTTAAAAGACTTTCAGATTTTTTCGGGGAAAATAAGTTTTTTCAGAACTAAATCTATAATGTTATGTACTTTTCTTAACCTAATTTTTAACATGTATTTTTGAAAAAAAAATCATTTACTTACTCATTCCTACTTTACAGCAATCGAAAAAAATTTAGGAACATATAATTTTTTTATACCAAAGAAATTTGATCCTTTTTTTTTTTGAAAAAATAGGCAAAAATCCTCGGCATCATAAAATAAATTAGACTTAATACTAATTATATAAAATAGTTAATTCCATAGCATTATAATATTCTGGCTCGTACCACGCTGCTTTTTCATTTTCTCTTATATTATTCAGCTATATTTCAGTACCTGAAATTGAAAAAGAAATTATATTAGTTTAGAAAAATTATACAATTTTCTATTGTAAGTAACATTTAGGTATGGTTAGGGATTAAAGTCATATCTTCGTGAAGTTAATTTCATACCAAAAGCAGACTTCAAAAAGCACCGAAAAGCAAAAAAACACAACGTAACGCAATACCGTTACGTGCATCGGTTTGGAAGTCGGTGTCTAGTGGATGCAGCTAAGTTTATTTTGCCATCGACTTCTAGACTGATGCACCTCAAGGTTTATTTTTTATTTTTAGCCTTTTTAGTCGATAAAAAACCCAAAACCTTCTGACAAATATAGATGTCAGTGCTGAAAACCACTTTAAAATCGGGTCGGCCAGACACAGCGATATTCGCGCACAAACAAACGTACAAACACACAGGTATTCAACTTCGTTTTTTGAAGTCGATTAAAAATGGTAAGTAGAGAAATAAAATAACGAATTTATCGAGATTTTTTTACAACATACCTAAACTTTAAAACATGAATAGTAGTACATAAAAACTAATACACACTACTTACTTTATCGTAGTATATTTAGCAATATCCTGTACCGATAATAAGCTAGCTACGTCATATAGAGATATGTATGTTTATTATTAAATGGGTTTCCTCCTTACTATAGGTCTTTCGCAAAGTTCCCTCATAATCTGACTAGTCTTTTCCCAACTATGTCGGGGTCAGCTTCCAGTCTAACCGGATGAAGCTGAGTACCAGTGTGCCACAAGGAGCGACTGCCTATCTGACCTCCTCAACCCAATACCCCTTTGTTAGACTGGCGTCAGACTTACTGGCTTCTGACTACCCGTGACGACTGCCAAGGATGTTCAATGACAGCCGGGACCTACAGTTTAACGTGCCATCCGAAACACAGTCATTGGTGTCCAAGATATGACTTAGAAAGTACATACAAACTTAGAAAAGGAGTTTCTCAGTTCAACCTGCATATTATATGTTCTCGCACAATTATATCACTATACTAGTCATACTTAGGAGAAGGTTTCAGGTATATTTTTGAAGTCGTTTTTTATTTTCTACATTTTTCAAAAGAAGTTTATCTATAGTCTATAACTATTAACCTGTTCTACATACACACAGCAACCACCTCGCAGTTTTTCCAAAATGTTTATTTTAACGTTAAGCAGTCTATAACAAGTGTGCTCCACTTTCAGATATACTGAAATTTATCTGACAACAGTTTACACGTCTGAGAATCTAAGATTACAAGACTTATGCAAGATTTACATAACATGTTGCTTCCTAGTAAGTCTACCTTACAATTTATAAGCTAAACCACGGATTACAAAATAGCTGACCTATCGACCCGCCTTCGACCTCACAGGGATATCTAAATACAAATTTATAGGTACATACATATACTATCATCGTCTCCCGAGTCTTTTCAAAATTATGTTGGTGTCGGCTTCCAGTCTAACCGGAGGCAGCTGAGTACCAGTGTGCCACAAGGAGCGACTGCCCTATCTGACCTCAACTCAGTTACCCGGGCAACGCGATACCCCATGGTAAGACTGGTTGTCAGACTATCTGTACTGTTTCTGACCGGTTGTCTGTTAATTTGTAATGATTAACATACAAGAAATTTTAAATCCAAACATCTGAAACGATTTCGTAGTCTACACTAACAAAAACAAATGCAGAAACTTATACAAATAAATATCTGCCTGTAGCTGTGTACTAACTATTGCGAAATTATAAGAGCACTAGCTGTTTCCCCGCGGTTTCACCCGCGTCCCGTGGGAACTACTGCCCGTACCGGGATAAAATATAGCCTATGTTACTCGGGAAGAGTGTAGCTTTCCAACAGTCAAAGAATTTTTCAAATCGGTTATGTAGTTTCGAAGCCTTTAGGGTACAAACAAACGTAAAAATGTTTCCTCTTTATTAGTATAGATGAATTGACCTATTTAACGCAGTAAAGCGTGAAGATAAATAAATAATTAATTCATAGTATTAACTGTAAAACCAGTTTTATGTTTAAAACAAAAAAAAATTATACCGGGTTTTTTTAGTCAACAGTAAAGTTGGCGGAATCATTACACTAGTTTATTTTCTTCACTTTCTTCTCTTGGATTCAGTAATATATATATATATTTATTATATTTAAATATACATAAATATATTTTTATTTTCTTGCACTTATGCTCAAACTGTGTTGCACCTACCACTTCTGTTTCGCCACCACCCTAAGGTAGACTGGCAGAGAACGCCTATGGCGTTAAGTCCGCCGTTGTACAATGTGCATAAAGTATTTTAAATAAATAAATAAATAAACAGTAGCAGTACTTATCAGTGGTCTATTCTATATGTATATATTAAAATTAAAATGTCACTTTTCGTTGTAATTTTACAACTCAAGAACGGTCTCACTTATCCAAACCAAATGTTTAGGCTTTGTTCGGACTATTTAGTAGATGGTTTATGTGAAATTTGTAAAAAATCCTTCATTTTTTATTTAATTAAAAGTAGCAAAGTGCGTACCATAATATAAAATTGTAAAGAGGAAACATTCTTTTGTTTGTACCCTAAAGACTCCAAAACTACTAAATCGATTTGAAAAATTCTTCCACTGTTGGAAAGCTACACTCTTCCCGAGTAACATAGGCTATATTTTATCCCGGTACGGGCAATAGTTCCCACGGGACGCGGGTGAAAACACCTGATGGTGATCAACAATTAATAACGCAATGATACATGACCAAATCAGCCTTTAACCCGACCTTAAAAACCAAGGAAATGGCTAGCCAAAATATTTAATTGCTAGCTATTATTTTTGTACGTAACCATAGCCGCCGAGGCCAGCCGCGAGGCCGGTCGTGATCAAACAATTGACTGGCCTACCAATCATTTTAATATCCTCTCTACAAACTATGCGTATGCGCATCTGTACAAATAAATATGTCGGTCATGGGTCATTGATTTGTGTGTTTTTTCCGCATTTTTTTTGATGTTGGATAAAGTCCAATTACGGCTTAAAAGATTATTTGAATGATGTCCTCCTAGCCGATTATCGGATACGGCGGCTGTTCTCATGTAGAGAGATAAGCCAACTGCGCAGGAAATATTATAGTGCACAAGCATTTGCGCAGACACAGGTGCATTCACTATTCCTTCACTCTCATAACCCGATGGGACGGCAATCCGACACCACCGGAGAGAGATCAGGCGCAGGACCGACATTTACGTGCTCTCCGATGCACGGGTCTTCAATGACCAACTTCCAGGCTCCGGGCTGCTTTGTGAAAGTCTTCTAAAATACACGAAGCAATTTCGGTGCGACTCGAACTTTTAGGTATTATTTGAATATACTAGCTGTTGAGAGCGGTTTCATTTGCGTTCTATAGAAAAAACATTGCGTAGGTACTCAGATAAAAAGCCTATATCTTTTGCTGGTGTTATAAGCTACATTATTGCCAAGTTTTATCCAAATTCGTTGAGCAGTTTTTTGCGTGAAGAAGTGTCAAACAAATGCAACGAATATTTCGCCTGACAACCAGGTTTAAACAGGTGTATTGGGTTGCCCGGGTAACTGGGTTGAGGAGGTCAGATAGGTAGTCGCTCCAAATGGTACATTTGACTTCAAAAAGCACTGAAAAGTTAAGTTTTTATTTTAGCCAAAACCTTGGCTTTAATCTGACAAATGCTATGCCGAAAACCACAAGAAAATCGGCCCAGCCAGACGAAAGATTATCGCGCA
Source organism: Helicoverpa zea x Helicoverpa armigera (assembly GCA_033682625.1). NCBI lineage: Eukaryota > Metazoa > Arthropoda > Insecta > Lepidoptera > Noctuidae > Helicoverpa > Helicoverpa zea x Helicoverpa armigera. Next base: position 5,750,972 of record JAWIIS010000031.1, read on the forward strand.
CAAGGATACATACATACACGTCAAACTGAGAATCTATTTTTTAAGTCGGTTAATAAATAGGCAAGGCTAGGCAGATGATCATATTTAATCAAGGTTAAGAGTACAAGACAGCAAGTTTAATCTACCAAAGACCCGAATCTACGGGTCACTAAACTCCCTAAATTAAGATCATATTTCTTGACGGATGACTCACGAATTTCTTGAAACAACCAATTTATCATGTTTGGGTCTTTCCTTAATATCCCGAAGCATTATAAAAGTGAGGTTAACTTAAGGCCGTGTTTCAGTGGGCACGATAAACTGTAGGTCCCGGCTGTCATTGAACATCCTTGGCAGTCGTTACGGGTAGTCAGATAGCAGTAAGTCTGACACCAGTCTTACCTTACTAAGGGGTATTGGGTTGCCCGGTTAACTGGGTTGAGGAGGTCAGATAGGCAGTAGCTCCTTGTGGCACACTGGTACTCAGCTGCATCCGTTTAGACTGGAAGCTGACCCCGACATAGTTAGGAAAAGGCTAAGGAAAGGCCAGATGGATAATGTAGCTTACCAACAGTGATTTTTTGAGTTTTTTCACTGTTTTCGGAGCCTTTAGGTTGCAAGCAAAAAAACATCTTATAATATCTTCACGTACCTATGATAAAGTAAAGGAAGCAAAATTTGGATTTTTGTTTGTAATGGATAAACTCAAAAACTACAAAACCGATTTTAAAAATTCTGTCACAGTTGGAAAGCTACACTCTTCCCGAGTAACATAGGCTATATTTTATCCCGGTACGGGCAGTAGTTCCCACGGGACGCGGGTGAAACCGCAGGAAAACGGCTGGTCAAGAGTGCATATAGAGTTGTGATCAAAATGCAATAAAATGCATAGATATGCAGTATGGTATCTGTTATAGGAATGCGAGGGTGCATCGACCGGTGCATATCTTTATAGCCTTTGGTGTTGGCACCATAAAACTAGACATTCTGGTATTATGGAGTCTATAGAAATACTAGCTATTTTACATAACATGCGAATATAAGAGGAAACATATTTTTGTTTGTACCTCTAAAGGCTCCGAAACTACTGAACTGATATGACAAAATCAAAAATCATTTATTCAAACTTGGCTGCAAGACTGCACTTTTTGAACGTCAGGAATTTACAAAAGACAGCCTCCAAAACGCCCACCCTTCACCACTTCCTATGTGTTATTGCTGGGAAGAAGAAGTGGCGCAACAAACTCCCCAGCAACACATGTCTGTCTGTAGGTTAGAAGAGCAAAATTCTTTCACATATTTTCTATTTTAAGGTTCTTATGTAATAAAGAGGATTTTTTTTATTGTTTATACCCTAAAGGCCCTGAAACTCATCATCTCCCGAACCTTCTCCCAACTATGTTGGAGTCGGCTTCCAGTGTAACTGGATACAGCTGAGTACCAGTTTTTACAAGGTCTTTACTTTGACTTTGAATCACACTTGAGTAGAATTGCAAGAAGCAGGTAGCTTTTTTTAACGACGCCAAAAATCATCAAATGACTCCTCCCGATGTGGGTTAGCAGCGGTGAGGGAGTGTCAGACTCTTACTGACTAAAAACCGTCGTGTTCCGTCGTAGGCCTTTTATGTACCAGCGCCGCGATAACTCTTTCAAAAATCCCGCAGCAAGAAGCAGGTAGTTAAATCAAAAATTATCGACCGATTTTAACCATGAGGTTCAAACTAACTAGGTATGTATATTTTAAAACTAAAGACGCACACATTAGTATGTGGTGAGAACATCGTACAATGTTGCGTGGTACTTATAAATATTTATATTTAACTGTAGTTATACCAAACATTCAACGTCTGTAGGCAAGTGCTGTAATACATTAACTATGTAAGAAACATTATAAAATCTCCCAAAACTCAGTCATCTGCCGAGCCTTTTCCCAACTATGTTGGTGTCGGCTTCCAGTTTAACCGGATGCAGCTGAGTACCAGTGTGCCACAAGGAGTGACTGCCTATGTGACATCTTCAACACAGTTACCCGGGCAACCCAATACCCCTTGGTTAGACTGGTGTCAGACTTATTGGCTTCTACCCGTAACGACTGCCAAGGCTGTTCAATCTCCCAAAACTATTGGTGAAAAATTATAAAATGTCGCCCGGCTGTTCTCTCTAAGGAGATCAGCCAGCTGCGCATGACATATTATAGACTGCGGTGCACTCAGTACTCCTTCACTCTCATAGCGCGATTCGACGACAAGCCGACAACACCGGAGAGAGATCACAAGCACCACCGACAGTAACGTGCGACACGATGCACGGGTGTATCAATCACCAACTTACAGGCTCTAAGCTGCTCTAAGTTTCTAAAATCGAATCGAGAACTTATACACACTGCGGGTTGTTCGAAAGAGATACCGCGACCCTGGTACATAAAAGGCCTACGACGGAACACGACGGTGTTTAGTCAGTAAGAGTCTGACACTCCCTCACCGCGCGTAACCCACAGCGGGAGCCGTCATTTGATGATTTCTGACGTCGTTAAAAAGACCTTATACGCAGCAGTTGATATTCGACAACTAGACCAACACCGTTTGTAGGTAAATAAGTAAATGATGATGAATGATATTGAGCAATACATTGGTTAAATATTTATAATATTATATGTTTACAATGCCATTAAAATTGCATAACAGTATGCTGAGCCAAGATCTAATTTTGTTTTTGATCACTACCTGTGTATTGTGACCTAGAATTTACACCTATCATATTAATAGATTTCGTAAAATATCATCATCTTCCGAGCCTTTTCCTAACTATGTTGGTGTCGGCTTCCAGTCTAACTGGATGCAGCTGAGTACCAGTGTGCCACAAGGAGCGACTGCCTATCTGTTCTCCTCAACACAGTTACCCGGGTAACCCCATAACACCTAGGTAAGACTGATTGACAGGTTTCAGGCTTCTGGTTATCCGTATCGACTGTTAAATCTGTTCCCGGATAAAATATAGCCTATGTTACTCGGGAAGAGTGTAGCTTTCCAACAGTGAAAGAATTTGTCAAATCGGTTCTGTAGTTTCGGAGCCTTTAGGGTACAAAGAAAATAATGTTTCTCTTTATTATCTTAGTACATATAGATATTTTAGATATATGGTAAATCCCGGAACTTTGATAAAGATAATATACGACTAAGTAAATCGTTTTGAAGTGGTATTTTAAAGTGGGTAATCTTCATTTCTATCTAAGAGATAATATATCAAAACAAGACCTACATTTTAAGAATACATATAATATTAAACATGTTAAATTGAATTGAACTTAAGTCAAATTAAAATCAAAAACCGGCCAAGTGCGAGTCGGACTCGCGCACGAAGGGTTCCGTAGCATTATTTATAAAACCGCATTCACCTGTTGCCGTTATCGATATCGAGCAAAAATTAGCAAAAAAAATCACGTTTGTTGTATGGGAGCCCCCCAAAATATTATTTTTAGTTAGAGAGTTGAAATTTTCAAAGATGATGTATTTCTGTTGCCGCTATAACAACAAATACTTACTGAAAACTAGAATAAAATAAGTATTTTAGGGGGCCCCCATACAACAAACGTGAATTTTTTGCTCATTATCTAAACAATGGTAAGTAACCCTTCGTGCGCGATTCCGACTCTCACTTGGCCGGTTTTTTCAAAAGCGTTTATAAGCAAAAGTATTTTTACACCTGAATACAACAATTTTCTATTATTTTCAGTTACAATAAGTGAGTAATATATTTTGCACCTGTATAAATAATATTACTTAAGTAAATAATTAGCAGATGTTTGAACGTCATCATTAACTTGCTAGGTAAATAAATATCTTGACAACTGTTATGTATAACGAAACTAATATTTTTTGTTTGTATATTAACTGTACAACCAAGTTTGCGAACAAAAAAAATTGGGTACTAGTTTTTTTGTGGTCAACAGTAGTAGTATTAGTAATTTATCATGTACTAGCTTCCGCCTGCGGCTTCGCCCGCGTAGAGTTCGGTTATATCGCGTTTCCAAGAGAATTCTTCAAAAGTCCGGGATAAAAACTATCCTATGTTCTTTCTCAAGGTCAACTCTATCTCTGTACCAAATTTTATTAAAATCAGTTCAGTGGTTTAGACGTGAAAGCGTAACAGACAGACACGAGTTACTTTCGCATTTATAATATTAGTAGGGATTGAGGAATACTTAGACCATTTTTTCCGATTCCACAAAGTAAATGAAGATGACAAAGTCCGAATTCATAACCATCTGTTTGGGAAGTCGGTTGAAAACCTAAAAAAATACTAACTATATTAACTGGAAGCTCCTTTATATAAAAAAGGCTCAAAAAGATCCTGTTTAACATCTGACGCCATTTCAATAATGACGGTAGCCGGTGATTTAAGTTTCTGTGAAACGTGCAACACATACATACATACATGAGTAAGCGCATGACTTGAGCATAACTTTAAAGCTTTGTAAGGAAAATGATCTCGGTACATTTTAACTTTTAATCGATTCAGGGTTAAGTTTTTAACAGAATATAAATTGATGTTATTATTTTTAAACGATATTTTTAGTAAAATAATTTCGCATCTGCTAAGCCTTTTCCCAACTTTGTTGGGGTCGGCTTCCAGTCTAACCGGATGCAGCTGAGTACCAGTGTGCCACGAGGAGCGACTGCCTATCTGATCACCTCAACACAGTTGCTAGATCAACCCAATACCTCTTGCTATGACTGGTTGTCAAACTTACTGGCTTCTGACTACCCGTAACGACTGCCAAAGATGTTTAAGCGACAGCCGGGACCTACAGTTTAACGTGCCTTCCGAAACACAGTCAAGATATACTTAGAAAGTATAGAAAGTACATACAAACTTAGACAAGTTGCATTGGTACTTGCCTGACCTGGTATTGAACACACACTCATACTTGAGAGGTTGGTTCTTTACCCACTATGCCACCACGACTTTTTCACGAGTATTCATTAATATACGAATTGAAATCATTATTCGTCGATAGCAAATCAATCATTGACAATTATTGCATATACATAGAGTTACAAACGCATAGACAAGGAAATGTCAACAATATTATACATTTAGCGTGGTTCTCGTTTCTTGCATGTAATGATTTGCAATTCTACTTTTTTTATATGCAAGAAGCTTCTACCGTGTCACAAGGGAACTACTTCCCGCTCATGGATAAAAAAACTGGCCAAGTGCGAGTCGGACCGGTTCCGTACCATTATTTATAAAACGAGAGAAAAATCACGTTTGTTGTATGCGAGCCCCCCAAAATATTTATTTTATTCCAGTTTTCAGTATTTTTTGTTATAGCGGCGACAGAAATACATCTTCTGTGAACAGCTCTCTAACTATCACGGTTCATGAGATACAGCCTGGTTATAGACGGACGGACGGACAGAGGAGCGAAAAGAATAGAGTCCCGTTTTACCCTTTGGGTACGGAACCCTAAAAAGTAGTCTGTATGTTATAATAATATAAGCTATGTTATTGGCTAGATATATTATAAGTTTCATCGAAATCCATCCAGTAGTTATTGTTTAAAAGAGTAACAAGCTACATACATAGTTCATCCTTATATTAATGTTATTAAATAGGATTTGAAGGTTGTTTAGAAATCCTTTAAACTTGATAGAATTTAAAACTATCTCTGTATATTACAAACTAGCTACTTCCCTGCGGTTTCCCCGTGGGAACTACTGCCCGTACCGGGATAAAATATAGCCTATGTTACTCGGGAAGAGTGTAGCTTTCCAACAGTGAAAAAATTTGTCAAATCGGTCCAGAGGTTTTTTAAATATAATATTAGTAATATATCATTAAGAATACTCACATTAAGGCATCGTCTGACTTCCTTGAGCCCGTATACTGCCCGCTCTGCTCAACCGTTTCCCAATCGTCTGCACATGGAAACCGATATTCTGCAACGCCTCATGATTCAAGATCTTTCTTCCATCGAATATATACGCAGGCTTCATCATCACTTCGTATATCTTCTTAAAGTCTAGCATCTTAAATTCGTCCCATTCGGTACATAAAACTATCGCATGAGCCCCTGTTACAGCCGAGTAAGCTGTATCATGGATTTCAACATTGCTTTTCACTTTCTCCGGTTCTGATGTTACGTATGGGCTTGTGAGCTCGTAGAAAATCTGGTCCGGTTCCACTTTAGGATCATATATGTGTAGTTTAGCCCCTTCGTCTAATAATGTAGTTGATACGTGAATAGCGGGTGATTCTCTGGTGTCTCCTGTATTTTTCTTGAATGAAAAACCGAGTATAGCTATTTTTTTATCCGATACCGTGTTAAACAGTGATTCAATGACTTTTCTAGTGAAGCGAGCTTTTTGGTAATCATTTAAGTTGAGGACTTGCTGCCAGTAAGCAGCCACTTCAGGCAAATTTAGGCATTCGCACAAGTAAATAAGGTTTAGAATGTCTTTCTGGAAGCAACTACCTCCGAAACCGATTGATGCTTCAAGGAATTTCGGTCCGATACGAGAGTCTCTGCCTACGGCTCTTGCTACCTCTGACACGTCGGCACCGGTGGCCTCACAGACGGCAGATAAAGAGTTAATACTTGATATACGTTGGGCAAGGAATGCATTAGCAGCTAGTTTAGACAGTTCAGAACTCCAAGTGTTGGTTGTAAGTATGTTTTTAGCTGGTATCCAATGCTCGTAGACCCAGCACAGCTCTTTAATAGCCTTCTGACCATCAGCAGTATCCTCACCACCGATTAACACTCTCTCAGCCTCTACCAAGTCAACGATAGCAGTTCCTTCAGCCAAAAACTCAGGGTTAGACAGGATCTGGTACTCGACACCCGGCTTAGTGTTAGCTCTCAATATTTTCATAATAATTTCAGCCGCTTTAACTGGCACCGTACTCTTTTCGACTACAATTTTGTTACTGGTCGCCAAGTCTGCAATCATACGGGCTGCACTTTCAACATATTTTAAGTCTGCAGCCCTGCCTTTGCCATTTCCAAACGTTTTAGTAGGCGTATTCACAGATATAAATATCAAATCAGCCTCCTGTATGCTTTTTGCGATGTCCGTAGAAAAAAAAAGATTCCTACCTCGGCATTGTCGGACCACATCGTCTAACCCGGGCTCGTAGATCGGCAATTTGTCAGAATTCCACTGGTTTATTCTTTCCACACTCTTGTCGCAAACAGTTACTTGAATATTAGGGCATTTTAGAGCTATCACACTGCACGTAGGCCCGCCGACGTACCCAGCTCCCAAGCAACATATCTTCTCGATAACCATGTTTTTACAGCAAAAAAACTGCTCACAAATGCACCAGCCACACGCTCAGACACCACGGAAGTGATTAACAACGTTCACAATACTCAAAAGCGCGATTTTATCTAATTAAAATACTATGTTTTACTGCTAGTGATTAGATCGACGATTTTTATCGTTCCACGTCCGTTTAAAGTGGGTTTTGTTAGAGTTTTTGTGATTAACACATGTGGCGACCAAATGTTTGGGCCGTTGGACCGTAATTAAGGCCTGAGCGGCGCTCACAAGCTTTTTATTGTAGCACGAACCAACCGAGCCTGTGTGTGCAATCGTCAGCCAGCCAATATGCAGACACAAGTCAATGACATTTGCGTAGGGATGGGATACCGTACGTCGCGTCGCATACATACAGTCAGAATTCTTAGAATTCCGATATCGTTTGATAAAAAATAAAGTCGTAAAGATTATTTTGATTTAACTGGAGCATTTGATTGTTGCAATAAAGTTTAATGGTGTAATAAAATAAATCTTTTGTGGTCGGTGATTTGTAGTCAATAGAGCAATTTTTCTGTAATGATTTAAAACAATGGGATGTAATTATCGATCTTTTAAAACTGAATTAAAGTTTTGGAGCTCAAAGCTACGAAATTTGTAAAGCACCAATTGTAGTTACCACTCCATAAACCATAGTTAATACTCGATACTAGCTGATTTCCCGTGGTTTCACCCGTTTCCCGTGGGAACTTCTGCCTGGATAAAATACAGTTTATGCTTTGATTATATATATGTCTAGATGTAGCGTCGAGTGCGCGCAAGCGTGGAAAAAAATGTCAATGTACTGTTCATCGACATTAGCTTTCCTGTCAATCAGAACAGATCGTGCCGCTTAACTGTCAAAACGTATTACGCGCGCTAACTAAAATACAAATAACAGAGGTAAAATGACGACATGTGCAATTAAAGTCTGCCGGAATTATAAAGGAAGGCTAAAAAGTGCCAATAACATCACCTATCATCGGTAACTGACCCAGAAAATAAATATTTGTTTTTTGTAATTATGTTTATTAAATCACGCCATATTGTATCAGTGTTGCCAGTTTCTGTTTTTCATTTTCCCAACTTCACGTGTTTATGTTATGTATAAAGGATATTTTTTTAAGCAAAAAAATAATAGGTATAATTTCTATTTTTATTGCTCGGATAGACATTTTCTGATTCTCCAAATATTATCTACTATTATTTGATTAGTAAATTATGGTCATCGACGTAACATATTTTTTTTTAGAATTCCAAGTATTCCTATTGTTAGGAGTCAGACCGCATTAAAAAAAGCCGCGGAGATGCGATGTGGACACCAGCAAAAAATACCGTAGTGTGTTCCGATCACTTCCACAGCAAGGACATGAGTACTGTCGACAAGATAGGGCGCCGAAGACTTACAAAAGAAGCAGTGCCAAGCAAGGTTCAATTTTCTATAAAGTTATAGTTAAACCGAATAACACTATGTATACAAACTTATTTAATTAGTCTATTTTTTTTTCATTATTTATGGGAGAATCGTAGAAGCTGGTATCATTATTTACGTCAACGCGTAGTGTAAAATGACATCTACACGCACACATGCATAACAATTTTGTCTCTGCTTCTTTGTTGGGATTGTATGGTGACACTCCATCTAGACATATATATAATCAAAGAGTTTATGTTACTCGGGATGATTGTAGCTTTCCAATAGTAAAAATACATTTTTAACTACGTTTCAGTGGCGTTAATGTTTTGTTTTCATATACAAAATAAATTTTACAACAACGTAAATTCTTATCTAACTGAAATAAACGATAAATGCACTTAAACCAGCGATATGCAGCGTCATTTATGACTATCTCATATAATCATTCATCATTATCATCTGGCTAGTCTTTTCCCAACTATATTGGGGTCGGCTTCCAGTCTAACCGGATGAAGCTGAGTGCCAGTGTGCCACAAGGAGCGACTGCCCATCTGATCTCCTCAACCCAGTTACCCGGGGCAACCCAATAGCCCTCGGTAAGCCTGGTTATCCGACTTACTGGCTTCTGACTATACATAACGACTGCTAAAGATTTTCAGTGACAGCCATATAAAATTATTAATAAGTATTTAATAATAATTACATGTTTGTATACATCACTAGCAAATTACCTAAACTATGTCGAAAGTCCCGTAATAACTTTACCCTTATTTAAGGGTAATTTAAAAAACTTTGGACGCTATTGTTGTACCGCTTCAGTGTTGTAATGACAATTCATTTTGTATTTAATTAAACCCACCCAAAACAAAAATGTGAAAGACTGCCAAGTTCGATAATATGGGAATGCTTCGCCTATAAAAGAAGTGAGATCTGAATAAGTACCAAGTTCCATACACATACCTCAGATAAAAATAGTTACTTTTTATTGATGTTACTTGGCAAGTTTTCATACACCTTGTTATAAACCTACTAAACGCAATGAATCAAGTATTTAATTTTCTATTAAAACTTGCCAAGTAATCATCATTAAAAAGTAACTATTTTTATCTGAGGTATGTGTATGGAACTTGGTACTTATTCAGATCTCACTTCTTTTATAGGCGAAGCATTCCCATATTATCGAACTTGGCAGTCTTTCACATTTTTGTTTTGGGTGGGATTTCATTTATTTTTGTAAGGTTGTTTATATTATTTTTTTCTTATGATAAAGTTAGTTAAAGAAATGTCTCATTTATACTATCTTTTAGATTTTTTAATATGCACTATGTTTCTTACAAAGAAATGAACTAGATTAACTATGACTAGATTTACCAACTGACTAACATGACATGTTATCATATATTATGTTCGTGGATCAAAGTTACACATTCGTTATTTTCGAAAGTGATTCACACTTGGCCGTTTTCAGATTTTTACTTTACTTTGACTAAATACAAACCTTTGTACCATTCGAAGATATATTATATAAATATAGATAAATTTAGTTCGTTTTAGTTCCTTAGGGGTATAAATTTACACCAGGTATAAAACACCTTCATTATTTTGAAACCGACTCACACTTGGCCATTTTCAGATTTTTCCCTTTACCTTGACATAAAGACCTACCTCCATGCCAAATTTCAAGTCAATACGACCATTGGAAATGGTCTAGGTTTTTGATGAGTGAGTCAGTGAATAAGTGAATCAGTGAATCAGTGAATCAGTGTATAGTAAAAATAGCGATTTTCTGACGTCAATATCTCAAGACCTACAATAGGTATATTAATGAAATTTTGTATTTTAGATAAGTGAGGGGGTCTCAACAGATACTAGAAATTTGATATGCGTAAATAAAATAGATTTTGAGTTACAGGGGGGTCGAATTTGGCCCGAAATGGTTCGTGTAATATAACCCACCATGTCACCATGATATACTCATCAGGAAACTTCACCACTATGGTATCAAAAATAAGGCTCTTGACCTTCTGACTTCTTATTTGCATAATAGAATTCAGAAGGTAGATGTCAACGGTAAGAGGTCTTCTGGATCTACGGTCACCATGGGGGTTCCGCAGGGTTCAATTCTAGGCCCTTTTTTGTTCCTTATTTATATTAATGACCTTCCTTATCACATAAGGGATAATCACAAGATTGTGTTGTTTGCTGATGATACTTCACTCGTTTTTAAAATCAAGCGCCAACTCGACAATTTTGACGAAGTTAACAATGCACTCTCTAAGGTTGTTCATTGGTTTAATGTCAATAATCTTCTTTTAAATGAGTCTAAAACGAAGTTAATTAAATTCTCAACGCCCAACGTAAGGCAGTTACAAACTAATGTACAACTAAATGGAGTAGAGTTGAAGCCTGTTGAGTCAACGGTATTTCTTGGTTTGACCGTTGATTCCAAACTCCAATGGGGCCCACATATTGTTAAACTGTCAGGAAAACTTAGTTCCGCCGCCTATGCTATTAAAAAAATCCGTCTAATCACCGATGTGGACACAGCCAGAATAGTTTATTTTAGCTACTTTCATAGTTCAATGACGTATGGGATCCTCCTTTGGGGAAACTGTGCGGATGTTGAAACTATATTTATTTTACAGAAAAGAGCTGTTCGAGCCATTTATAATCTGGGTCCAAAAGTTTCTCTCAGAGAGAAATTCAAAGAAATAAATATTCTGACTGTTGCCTCTCAATACATTTTTGAAAATTTAATGTACGTTCATAAAAACATATCAGACTTTGTTCAAATGTCTGATGTTCATAGCATAAATACTAGGAATAAACATAATCTTGCTGTACATGCTACTCGCCTCCACAGAGTAAGCAACTCGTTCATGGGTCAATGTATACGCTTTTACAATAAACTTCCCAAAGCGGTTCGTGATTTGCCTATCAAGAAATTTAAAAATCATATAAAATCCAAACTTTTGAAAAAAGGATATTACAAAATATCTGATTATTTAAATGATAAAAAAGCTTGGGAATGAGCTGCTCGCTTAGTGAGTGATATCTTTTCAAATGCCTGTGTATTGTTACTTTTGACATTTAAATATATATTATCATCAGATAACATTTTATTAATGACATTGTTTATTGACATTTATATATTATAATTGTATTTTTTTTATATAATTTTTTTATTTTTTTTATTATTATTATTGTGAATGTGAGTATCGTGTATGCGAGCAACATTATATATTCTTATAACATAAATACTGTCTGGCGGGTTTGAGTATTTTTGAATGGCCTACGCAAATGTTCTGCAGATCTGGTATCGTCGTGTGACAGGTCGTTGAGCTCCCTAAGATATGGTTTGAGCTACACGACGACTGATGCATGCGTGCCGTCTGTTGGGACTGGTCAGCTCCAGCCTGATGTGGCTCTTTCCTCAAAAGGCCATTCCAGACCGCGTACATGGTGACACTCACACATGATATTACTTGATTTATAACATGTTTGGACTTTAAAAGAGACTATGACCCTTGAGTTTGTTTCGGCGTTTCTTCTCAGGGATCAGTCAGTTAGGAAATGCCGACCTCAGCATTCTTAAAATGACGTGTAAAAGTGATGTAATGTCCAACTTGCAAAATAAACGATTTCATTTCATTTCATTTCATTTCATTTCATTTCATTTCATTTCCCACGGCCGGTGTGTCGCCTTTTTTGCTCGAACTTGGCGGACACACTGCCGTGTGTCTAGATTAGTCATTGTTAAGAATGTACACTCGGCTTGCTTTTTTACGGGACTTGACTAATAACTGCTCCTCCGTTAGATATGCAATTAAGTATTAAAGAGTTTTTACTTCTTCTTTGAACCTTGGTTCAATGAAAACCTTATTATGAAAGATTTTTTAATCATCTTTGCAAAAGAGAGGTTTATATTTTTACCCCTAACGGGAAATTATTTTATTCAATAGTTTTACAAAATGATCTTATTATAGGGAAATATTAAAACTAAGTATCAAAATATTCATCCGCATCGCTGTCAGCTGGGATCGTGCCCAAAAGGCTGGCTGCATTGCCACGCTGGATGGCAATGCATATCCTTTGACCGAAGTATAGGCCAGCCCTTTGGTCACGAGTGGACTCCACTAATCGCTTACTAATTTCTCGAAAGAGTCTGTGGGCACTTGGGCCCCATGGTCCCAGGGTTTCAACCCCAAACGGCTCAAAAATGCAATTGCCGGTGAGGTTTACATATTTGTGCCGCTTGAGGTTTTCCGCGGCTGCAGCAGCTGCACCGACACAGCTCGCCGTACTGGGAAGGTGGGAAGGACGTAACGGGAAATTATTTTCATTTTCTGGCAACCTCTTAAATGTCATGAAAAAATGCAGTCGCACATTTACAAAGGTCGCTTTCTACAGTTTTAATGATAAAGTTTTTTATAATATGCTCGTTATCATTGTAATCAATTAAATTAACAACACAATTTTCTAAAGATAAGTAAATGTGCTGATAAAATCATCAGAATGAAACCGAAAGATAATTTTAATTAATAACAGCGAGATTACAAATAAATTGATAGCGATCTTTATAAACGATAACATCACATACCTCTGGTCCCAATACTCTATCTATCTAATCTTTTGCTAACTAGAGATAAGAATTTGACATTACTTGTATGGGGCTAATGTCAAAATTCTATCTCTGGTATGTCGAACCACAGATAGATTTTATATTGGGAACCATAGTTAGGGAATTGCGATTGCGAGCGGTACGATACAAGTTGATTATTATTGTATAATTTTAATAGGTAATTGTAGAAAATAGTGTTATAATGAGTGTGTGTAGGACTTGCTTATCTAAAGACAATCTTAATAACATATTTTCGGATAAGAATCTTATAAGTTTACATACAAAAAACCTTTTCTTAGTTTGCGGCGTCAAGGTAAACATCGTTTCGTTGTAAAAGATACATAATCATTGATAAATGTAACAAATTGTCATTCTTTATCTTCAAAAATATCTAATATACAAGGAAATGCCTATAGATATGTTATTTAATCTATCAGTGTAAAAAATCTGTGAAGAAATTTTACTTTTTTCAGATTGAGGAAAACGATGGCTTGTCGCAGTTAATGTGTAAATCGTGTCTAAATATAGTTAAAAGTGCATTAAAACTAAGAGAATTAAGTGCAAAATCCGAAGAAATACTCAGAAAAACTATTAAAATTGAATCTGAACTAGAAATTCAACCACATTTAACAAAAATCAACACCAAACACAAAAATAAAAGAGAAATCCAAAATTCAAATAAAGAACTGCAGAGAAAAAATAAAAATGGCCAGCGTGTACAGCAAAAAGTTTGCACCAAAAGGAGTTTTGATGCCAAAAATGATGATGACTTTAAAAATGATTTTTCAGTCAGAATTGAAGATTTTGAGTCAAGTAATGATTCTGATTTTATGAAAAGCTTTTTAATTGATGATTTAGAATCTATAAACAGTGACAATGAGCAAAGAGTATGTATAGAAGATTTTGAGTCGAGCGATAGTCTTGATGAAGATTTTAAAAATATTATTAAAAAGGATAATAAAATTAATTGGGATGTCAAAGAAAAAGGGTTATTAGAGAAGGGGAGGAGGAAACTCTTGTGTAAGGTAGTTTAAACTTACTATTCTTATATATCATCAGACCAGCCTTTTCCCAACTATGTTGGGGTCGGCTTCCAGTCTAACCGCATGCAGCTGAGTACCAGTGCTTTACAAGAAGCGACTGCCTATCTGACCGCTTCAACCCAGTTCCTATGACAACCTTGTTAAGACTAGTTAGATACTAGTAATTTTTGCATCAGACTACCCGTAACGACAGCCAAAGATCATAGCATCCCATTGGAACTTCTTCCCATACCAAATCAAAATATAGCCTAAGTTACTTGGGAAGAGTGTAGCTTTCCAACGGTGAAAGAATATTGCAAATCGGTTCTGTAGTTTTGTAGGATACACAAACACAAAAATGTTACCTATTTAGATAGCTAAATAAAGTATATAACTTTATTAGGTGCTTACACCACTTTTACATATATTGAATTAGTATAGAAAACTATAAAACGTAGTGTAGGACGTCCTCAGGCACGGTGGAGTGATGACTTGCGCAAGACGGCTGGCAGGAGCTGGATGCGAGAAGCCGAAAATCGATCTCAGTGGCGTGCACTTGGAGAGGCCTATGTCCAGCAGTGGACTGCGATAGGCTGATGATGATGATAGAAAACTATCAATTTCATCGAAATAAATATTCTTAATCCAATTTTTCAGGAGCAAGATGCTAAACTGTTGTCTTTGGCCGCAGCTCCCTACAACAGTGAGGGTCCTATCAGATGTACCTTATGTAGCAAAGAGTTGAAGAATTTGCAGAACTTCAAATGTCATGCCAAAACCCATTTTGAACCACAGAATACTTGTGAGGTAAGAAGTAAAATTCAAAGTCTAAATCACTTCTTGAAATTAGACTAATTGCATAGGTAAGATACAGCTATAGTCAATTTGATCAAATATTGATAGGATGCTTTACAAGTACATATTAAACAAATAAACTACTGCTTAAAATATGAAATATTTGATTTAAATTGTTATTTAGCCACATTTTATTTCTAAAGTGAGTTTTTAAATAGAAAGTCATATTTTAACCTTTTAAGATTTTTTACCTTTAGAGTATGTTTTAAATTCTTTATGCCTTTCTTGTAATCCGCGCATGTGTGGTCGTCAGTTGCAGTCGGCAGCTTGCATCTAAAATGTACCTTACCATTTGGTAAGAAATGAAGATCAATTAATTAGATAACCGAATCCCCTATTTCTTCAGGACTGTGGCAGAAAGTTCGTTAACCCCAGTCATATGAGGTATCACCAGCAACGGGTGCATGGTAAGACGAAACGGCTAGCCTGTTCCCATTGCAACTACAGAGCCGTCGACCCTATGGCTTTGAGGGTACGTACATCATCAGACCTGGGGAACGATTCTCCTAATTTTGCTCAAGCAACATACGATTGAAGCGTATGTGGCATTCCGCTATTTTTTCTTTGAAATAACGTTTTTATCCTTTTCTGTCATTCAATGATGAATCATTTTGTCTGCAAATGATTAAAACTATTGCAATATGATTGTAGAGCAAACTATCGCATAGACCAAAATCACCTAAATAGCAGACCAATCGCAAACCAATCGAATGTCGTTGGAATACGATTGGTCTTATATTAGTAGCAGAATGCCCGATATGGTTAAAACTGCTATTGCGATCATATTGCGATTCAATTTCTATTCGATTTTGACATTATTAACTTAGGAGAAACGAGCCCTTGCCTTGTCGCAATTATGTTCAAGGCCTGTCGGGGCTGCGGGATTGTTCGCGCTCATGACCGCGGCGCTGGTACATGGCGGGGTTTAGTCAGTAAGAGTCTGACACTCCCGAGCGATACACACATAGCGGGAAGGGTCACTTGATGATTTCCCACAAAAAAAGTACAAGTCAAACACGTTGATTGAAATTTGAAATTTTAGCACTTTTTCAAGTCAAAATTACAAAAAGACGGCATCATCATTAAATTCATCATCATCTGCCGAGCCTTTTCCCAACTATGTTGGTGTCGGCTTCCAGTCTAACCGGATGCAGCTGAGTACCAGTGTGCCACAAGGAGCGATTGCCTATCTGATGTCGTCAATTTTTGCACCCTGGTATTGGTAAGAATCTTCCGGCTTCTGACTACCCATTACGACTGCAAAAAATGTTCAAATGACAGCCGGACCCACCAAGTTATCGAGCCTTCCGAAACACGGAAGAACTTGTCATGATGAGGTGGTAATCGGAGGTAGTCAGAAGCAAGAAAGTCTGACAACCAGACCTATCTAGGTAACTGGGTTGAGGAGATCAGATAGGCAGTCGCTCCTTGTGGCACACTGGTACTCAGCTGCATCCGGTTAGACTGGAAGCCGACAACAACATAGTTGGAAAAAGGGCTCGAAGGATGGATGAATGGCTTTCTTTCCTCAAACTAAATGTCCGAATTATTATATAATTATTTCATATTGTTTTTAGAACCATGTACGCGCAGAACATACTGGAGAAAGACCGTTTATATGTGATGTATGTGGCGAAAACTTTCGTATGAGAGCCAACATCGCCCAGCATATGAGAATACACGGCGGAGTTAAGAACTTACAGGTACATAATAATAATAATTATTTATTTCATACCAGAGATCCATACAAAACCAGCGGGGCCCAGTAGGGCCAAGGCCTGCCGGGGCTGCGGGATTGTTCGCGCGAGTTACCGCGGCGCTGGTACATTAAAAGGCCTACGACGGAACACGACGGTGTTTAGTCAGTAAGAGTCTGACACTCCCTCACCGCTGCTAACCCACAGCGGGAGGGGTCATTTGATGGTCATTGATTTTTGACGTCGTTAAAAAAAAAGATCCATATAAAAGTGTTAGTAATTTCTTATCCTAATCATCATCTCCCGAGCTTTTTCCTATGTTGGTGTCGGCTTCCAGTCTAACCGGGTGCAGCTGAGTACCAGTGTGCCACAAGGAGTGACTGCCTATCTGACCTCCTCAACCCAGTTACCCGGGCAACCCAATACCCCTTGGTTAGACTGGTGTCAGACTCACTGGCTTCTGACTACCCGTAACGACTGCCAAGGATGTTCAATGACAGCCGGTACCTACAGTTTAACGTGCCATCCGAAACACAGTCATTGGTGTCTAAGATATACTTAGAAAGTACATACAAACTTAGAAAAATTGATTATAGATTAATATTATACATATCCATTGGTGCTTGTTTTCAGTGTGAGCGCTGTCCTGCAATGTTCCGAAGTCGGTCAGAACTGACTGGACATCAGAATCGAGTACATTATATGGTATATACGTACCTATGTTACTTATGCACGGAATCGTAAGTAAATAACTATTTATATACTAGTTGTTGTCCGCGGTTTCACCCGCATATTTCTTCCCGGATAAAATACATATAGCTTATGTACTATTTATTTATTTCCCTCAGGCATCTAAGGCCCATAGAAAATACTATAACTAAAAATATAACAATCAATCATATACTAAAACATATTTTACATAAACAACTTAAACTATACTCAGGGATAGCTTTCTCACAGTTAATTTTTCAAATCAGTCCAGAAGTTCCTAAGATTAGCGCGAACAAAAAAACAAATTCTTCAGCTTTATAAGACAAATACTCTACATGCTACTTTTTATCCAAGTGCGCGAAATAGTTCCTGATAGTCGCTGGCGAAATCAAGTATTGGCGAGCCAAATGATTATTTAATATTTTATTTTTAGTTACAAAAAGCTGGATTCTGTGAAAAAACATCTTCTGAACATTCACGGGGTTCCCAGAGAACAACAGTTACCCATTAAATGTATTAAAAGGCGCCGAAGGTATGTATTGCTTATATGTTTATCGGGTGTTTCATACCTAATCACATTAAAATACGTTAATATACTGGTTAATATATGTCGATTCACACAAAGATAAAAGAAAAATTGTTTTTTTTTTTCAAACAAAGTAAATGGAATAAAAATGTGCAAAAATTAGAACACCTTATAAAAGTCAGTCATTACAAACAACTGAAATTCTCCCTTGAAAACTGACAGCTGTCAACTGATCAAACATTCGATACTCCTAACTTTATCTCTGCTTTACACATGATGTTGTAAATTATGAAAACGAAAAATGACTCCTGTGGTTAAATCATATATACTTTATGATATTCTGTGGCGAATTGTAAAAAAAATAACCTAATCCATTCAGTGGTTTGGCCACAGGAGTCATTTTTCGTTTTCATAATTTACAACATCATGTGTAAAGCAGAGATAAAGTTATGAGTATCGTATGTTTTGATCAGTTGACAGCTGTCAGTTTTCAAGGGAGAATTTCCGTTGTTTGGGTGTTCTAATTCTCGCACATTTTTATTTTATTTACTTTGTTTGAAAAAATATTTTTTATATTTTTACTTGCCTGACCTGGGATCGAACACACTCATACTTGAGAGGTTGGTTCTTTACCCACTAGGCCACCACGACTTATCACGGTTTTCAGCATAGTAAATGATTGAAGTTTTTTTTTATATTTTAATTATGTTTTCTTCTTAATTTCAGAAGCTGTGACAAGAGTGATTGAAGCTGAATAAGTAGCTACATATAAATAAAAAGTTGTATTCTGTGAATAATTTGAACATTATTTGATCTCTTATAAAAATATAGTCGTGTACTCAAATAAAAAATACTTTTTTTTTGTTACCTATGAAAAGTATTAAAAAATAAATTATATGTGTGTGTACAAAAAATTCACTTGTTTTTATTATTACTGTAGACAGAATCTTAATTTCAATAGAAGTTTGCAGTCGGTCTGATACCGGCCAAATACCTGGGGCCCGATTCTCCTAAGTTAATAATGTCAAAATTGAATCGCAATAGCAGTTTTAACCTAGCGGGCATTCTGCTACTAATATAAGACCAATCGTATTTCAATGTCATTCGATTGGTCTGCCATTTGGTCTATACGGTAGTTTGCTCTACAATCATATTGCAATCGTAAATCATTTGCAGACAAAATGATTCGTTATTAAATGAAAGAAAAGAATAAAAACGTTTATTTCAGAGAAAAAATAGCGGAATGCCACATACGCTTCAATCGTAATTGAGTCGTGATTGGATCGCAGTCGAATGTGAATCGTATGTTGCTTAAGTAAAATTAGGAGAATCGGGCCCCTGATCTCTTCTCGGTCGTGTCGGATTGTCGTCCCATCGGGTTATGAGAGTGAAGGAATACTGAGTGCACCGCAGTACAAGCTAATGTGCCTGCACTATAATATGTCCTGCGCAGCTGACTGATCTCCTTAAACGAGAACAGCCGCCGTGGCGTGGACGCCATTAGAACCTATGGTTAGACTGGCATCAGACTTACTGACTTCTGACTACCCGTAACGACTGCCAAGGATGTTCAATGACAGCCGGGACCTACAGTTTAAGGTGCCATCCGAAAAATCTACAGGTTGCTAAGTAACAAAATGAAAGTCAACTTAAGAACGAATGTTTTATTGTATGTAGTTTAGTTAGTTAGTCGGCATTGCTGAGGACCGCGCCGCTGTAAGCAAGGTCCCAGTATTGTTCTACGCGATGCGACTGGAAATGTGCTCGAGCTTGCTTCTCGATCGCGAATACCTGGAGATACAAGATATAAGATATTTTATTTGTAGTACAGTACATAGAAGTATGCAGGTTCATCATCATCATCATCTCAGCCGGCGGACGTCCACTGCTGAACATAGGCCTCCCCCTTAGATCTCCACAGATACCTGTTGGAGGCGACCTGCATCCAGCGTCGACGGCGACCGACATAAGGTCGTCTGTCCACCTTGTTGGTGGACGTCCTACGCTGCGCTTGCTAGTCCGTGGTCTCCACTCCAGCCCTTTTCGCAGGTTATTACAAAAATAAGTACAAATATAAAAATACTAGCTTTTGCCCGCAACTTCGTTCGCGTGGAATAGTGACTACCAGCAGATTTTTGGTTTGACCAATAGATGGCGCTATATGTCCGGAATAATTTTATTTTTATTTTTTTTTTGTAATAAAAACTATCCTATGTCCTTTCTCAAGTTTCAAACTATGTCTGTACCAAATTTCACACAAATCGGTTCAGTAGTTTAGGCGTGAAGAAAAGACAGACAGACAGACAGAGTTACTTTCGCATTTATAATATTAGTTTGGAAGAAACATTCTCAACATTTGAAGTCTCAAAAGAAAATCTTTAAAATTGCGTTGCTTAACCTTATGATCGGTGGTTCCACGAGCTCTTCCCACTTTGTCACTCCCCATAATACCTCTCAAAGCGTAGTGTTGCTACCTAGTTGCTACCAGCTGCCATTCGTTGCTACCTAGCTGTTACCAAGTTGCTACTTAATTGTTACCAAGTTGCTACTTAATTGTTACCAAGTTGCTACATAATTGTTACCAAGTTGCTACTTAATTGTTACCAAGTTACTACCTAGTTGTTACCAAGTTGCTACCTAGTTTTAAAAGTAAAGGTGGTGTACCTTAAACTTGATGTCTCCGAAGGCCCTCTGCTTGACGGTGCCTTCCCAGACGAGGGCGCAGGAGTTGGGCACCTCGCTGCCGTCCGCGTCCTTCACAATGTCTTCTTCCCACTTGATGCGGTGTAGCATCAGTCTGGAAATATAGGTAGATAGATTTATTTAATTGTTTCATAGGTTCATCAACAAAGTCAATACTTTTTGAGTAAAAAAAAAACGATATCAAGAGTCTAAATTTATTTATTCAAGGTAGGCTGAAAAACAGCATTTTTCGAACGTCAAAAAAATTTACAAAAGACAGTCCCCAAAAACGCCCACCCTCCACCACTTTCTATGTGTTATTGCTGGTAAGAAAAAGTGGTGGAACCAACTCCCCAGCAACACATGTCTGTCTTTCTTATGAAAATCTTATGATTACAATCCAAGCCAAATTCCTATCTCTAGTAACCAAATCAACAGATAGGTAGAATATTGGGAACGACCGTTATTCAGCACAAAGCAAAAGATAGACAATAAGAAATACAGAAAACAAAAACTGGGTGGAAATATAGTTGATGTCCTTCTAGCCGATATCGGCCATGGCGACTGTTCTTATATAAGGAGATTAACGAACTGCGCAGGACATATACAGAATGCGTCGTACCTAATCACGTCAAATCCTATCACATATACTTTATGATATATGACATATATTCTATGGCGAATTGTAAAAAAAAAATATCTTATCCATTAAATTTTTTGGACACAGGAGTGATTTTTCGTTTTCATAATTTATAACATCATGTGTAAAGCAGAGATAAAGTTAGGAGTATATTGACACTGGTCTTACTCCTTCTTTCTCAAAGGAAACCTAGTATAGTGATTATCTGACCTCTTATACTTGTTGTGCTGCTTGGGTCCGCCCTCGACGACCACGACGCAGCAGCCGCGGTGCAGCGCCACGGTGCCCGTCATGTGCAGCTGACACGCGTTCGCTTCCACCTTGAACTTCGCTGATGCACACTCGAATAGGTCTAGACCCACACACTCACCACCCACAGACCCACACACTCGCCACCCACAGACCCACACACTCGCCACACACTCACCCCCCACAGACCCACACAATGACTTTGACTTTGACAACTGACCTCTTATACTTGTTGTGCTGCTTGGGTCCGCCCTCGACGACCACGACGCAGCAGCCGCGGTGCAGCGCCACGGTGCCCGTCATGTGCAGCTGACACGCGTTCGCTTCCACCTTGAACTTCGCTGATGCACACTCGAATAGGTCTTTCACTCTGGGAATGGTGCAATACAATATATAATTAATGCTTAACAAACACTTATTTATATTTCTTGTGCACCTATCAAAACGACTTTCACTCCTCATTTTATTATATTACCACTTGAAAAACATATAGAGAGTTGCTACCAAGATGCTACCAGCTGCCATCAGTTGCTAACAACTGGACCGATTTGAAAAAGTCTTTCAGTGTTAAATAACCCATTTATCGAGGAGGGCTATAAGCTACATTTATCCGTATACACAAAGAAGTTGACATGAGACGCGGCTGAAACCGCTGACGGAAGCTAGTCAATCCTTACTGCGAAAGTAACTCTGTCTGTCTGTCTGTTACGCTTTCACGTCTAAACCACTGAACTGATTTTAATAAAATTTGGTACAGAGATAGAGTTGACCTTGAGAAAGAACTTAGGATAGTTTTTATCCCGGACTTTTGAAGAGTTCTCTTGGAAACGCGGTATAACCGAACCGCGGGCGGAAGCTAGTTTAAAATAAAAGTAATTTCACCTGTAAACAGCGACATGTACTCCCATAGATGTATCTTCCCTTATTTTCCTATCCACCTGAAATTAAATAAATTCATACTTTAAAAACCATTAGAAAAACACGCTTTTATAAATGCACATAGAACCAAAATATAACTGTGTATACTTAGAAAACTCTTTCAGTGTTAGAAAGCCGAGGAAGGAAAGATAGCAGAGATGCCATAAGGCACTTAAACATCTGTTGAACACTTGTCTAATAAAAAATGTGGCTGCGAAACGGACCTTATTTCAACGTCATCATCAGTTTTTTTTAGACAAATGTTCAACAGTCGTTTAAAAGTTTTTGTGGTACGCCGGTTAATGTTTTGTTAATATTTTTTGCCAATCTAAAATGCAGAGTAATTAGAATCACAATTTTTTAACCCTGTCATCATGCCTATATTTCCCTCAGAAATACGTTAAACTAGAAAAACGGCCAAGTGCGAGTCGGACTCGAGCACGAAGGGTTCCGTACCATCCAAACTAATATTCTATATACATATATAAGTATATTTATCGAAATCGAGTAAATACATCACGTTTGTTGTATGGGAGCCCCCCAAAATATTTATTTGATTCTAGTTTTCAGTATTTGTTGTTATAGCGGCAACAGAAATACGTTACAGCCTTTTTTATCGTCCCACTGCTGGGCACAGGCCTCCTCTCACATGGAGAAGGATTGAGCATTAATCACCACGCTTGCTCAATGCGGGTTGCTGATTTCAGACTTTATAGTCCAGGTTTCCTCAAGATGTTTTCCTTCACCTTTTTATCAGCCATTGGTGTCTAAGTATATTTAGAAAGTACATACAAACTTAGAAAAGTTGCATTGGTACTTGCCTGACCCTGGAATCGAACCCACACCCTCATACTCGAAAGGTTGATTCTTTACCCACTAGGCCACCACGACTTATTCCACTAGGCCACCACGACTTATTGAAATACATACAGAAATACATCATCTGTAAAAATTTCAACACTAACTATCACGGTTCATGAGATACAACCTGGTGACAGACGGACGGACGGACGGACAGAGGAGCGAAAACAATAGGGTCCCGTTTTACCCTTTGGGTACGGAACCCTAAAAACTAGTAATATAAATACAAACCTTTTCTCTTTTCTGATCTTTAGTGAGAGCTCTCGCTTTGTTTGCTTCGAGATGCGTTTTCTGTCGCTTCGCTATTTGCTCTCGAACTTTCGCCTCGATAGCGGTCGGGTCTTGCACCGCTTCAGTACCTAGAGCCCTCATTAAATTGGATATCCTGAAAAGAAGAATTATTATTATTAGCCTAGCCTTTTATATCGGCCACGGTGGCTGTTCTCATATAAGGAGATCAGCCAGCTGCGCAGGACATATTATAGTTTGTGCACATTAGCTTGTACTGCGGTGCACTCAGTACTCCTTCACTCTCATAGCGCGATGCGACGACAAGCCGACACCACCGGAGAGAGATCACAAGCACCACCGACAGTAACGTGCTTGGTACCTAACCAACTTCCAGACTACGGGCTACTTTATGAAAAGTTCTAAAATTCATCATCCATCATCCTCCGAGCCTTTTCCCAACTATGTTGAGGTCGGCTTCCAGTCTTGGAAGACCCCTTAGTTAGACTGGTGTCAGACTTACTGGCTTCCGACTACTCGTAACGACTGCCAAGGATTTTAAATGACAGCCGGGACCTACAGTTTAACGTGCCATGCGAAACACAGTCAATGGTGTCTAAGATATACTTATAAAGTACATACAAACTTAGAAAAGTTGCATTGGTACTTGCCTGATCTTGAGTCGAACACATGCAT
The DNA here is from genome assembly GCA_033682625.1 of Helicoverpa zea x Helicoverpa armigera. Classification (NCBI taxonomy): domain Eukaryota; kingdom Metazoa; phylum Arthropoda; class Insecta; order Lepidoptera; family Noctuidae; genus Helicoverpa; species Helicoverpa zea x Helicoverpa armigera. The sequence continues at coordinate 5,775,378 of JAWIIS010000031.1, forward strand.
ACTTGAGAGGTTGGTTCTTTACCCAGTAGGCCACCACGACTTTCCACAGCACACATTTGGGTCGATACAAAGTCTGATGATGATCACATACCTGAGTTTGGGTTCCGGTGGGGCTTCTAACCCGAGTCTGACTTTCTCCTGCTCTTCTTTCCACGCCTCCCGACGGCTCTGACGGCGGAGTTTCTTTCTTTCTTTCTTTGTCAGAAACACTGGCATGTATGTCGGTTTTAGAGGTTCCGCTGAGGACAAATAAAGTAAAAGTAAAATTAAAACACAGTCAAAGTCAGACAAAGCATTTTTTTTTCAAATAGGACTATGAAAGCTCGTTCGAAACGTCACACTAAGAGCCCTGCCTCATTAGGACGCCAATGGCGACGTCGCCGGCTACGTATCCAAGCAGTTAGTATTGAAATGTATGGAACCTAACTCACTTGGCAACGGTTTGGCAACGTCGCCAAATTGGAGGCGTGGCACGAGCTACAGTTCCCTACGTAGCTTCTGGCTACCGTGGCAGCTTGGCGACGTGGTCACAGTTGCCACTATAACGTACACGGTAAAGCGCACCTCCCTCACACAGTCGCCAATATGGTCGCCAGTCAGCGTGCAATTTCTTGAGCGACGACGTAAACAATTGACTGTCGAGACGCCATGGCCACTCGACTTGGCGACATTTGGATGCCAGAAGTAGCCAGACAACTGGGAAGAAGAAATTGTGGAACTATTTTTCAAATCGGGCATGTAGTTTGGGAACTTTTAAGGAAAAAAGCAACAAACAAACAAAAAAATCCTCTTTATTATTTGGTATAGAAAAACCTAATAATTATATTTTTTCTTGTTAACTAAATCAAAAACAATAAACTAAGATTTCCCCAAATCGTTTCTGGGGAGGATATAATTAATCTACATAATGTTTATAAATAATAATTGTGCTAGGTTAATCTACCCGGTTTTGCTTGGTAAAATATTTTATTACATACAAGTGTAGTATAAAGTACTTTCTAAGTATATCTTAGACACCAATGACTGTGTTTCGGATGGCACGTTAAACTGTTATAGTCCGAACAAAGCCTAAACATTAGGTTTGGATAGGTGAGACCGTTCTTGAGTTATAAAATTACAAAGAAAAGTGGCATTAATTTTTGTATTATATACATTAGCCGTTTTATTGCGGTTTCACCCGCGTCCCGTGGGAACTACTGCCCGTACCGGGATAAAATATAGCCTATGTTACTCGGGAAGAGTGTAGCTTCCAACAGTGAAAGAATTTTACAAATCGACAGACAAATGTTTCTTCTTTATTATATTAGTATGGAAATAAAGATTAACTCTGGGTCATATTAAATGATAAACTTAGTACAAAATACAGTTGGCAGAGATATTTATAATAAGTAAGACCGACATACATTAAAAATTATTAAAAAAATATTATATGAACTGCAATGTGTTTGAAGTGATAAAATATTGAAAATAAACTATATAAGTGAATATAAAAATAAATAGAAAATGTTAATAATATACTTTTTAGTGTATATTTGTGTGACGAGTGCAATTCAAAATGGCGACTTTTCGAGAAAACATTTTGATAAAATTAATACCGAAAATCATGTTTTTAATAACTTAAGAGAGAAAAGATATATTGCTGGATATATAGCAAGTAAAAATACTACAAATTCGAGAAATAACAATTTACTAAAATCCGCGTCTCCCGGTCAAAACGGATATCAATATACATCCGTAAGTTTAAACAACGGAATTCCACCCGGTTATAATGGAGCCAACAACCCGGGTAAACTCGGATATAAACAACCAAATGCCGGTTGGTCACCCGTCTACAATACTACATGGTCAAAAGATGGAACCCCACAATATCAGTTGCCACAAAAACAAAATGGCGTACCCGGATATACTTATAACACAACTACGGGCGTCATTTACGTAAATACTCAGAATTCTACAAGTCAAAATGCATTTAAATCTAACGCGACGGGTCAACCCGGATATAATGGAGCTGTTTACCCTAACCAACCCGGATATAATGTTCCTCAAAGACCAGGCAGCAACTTAACACCGGGTTATAGCAACGGGACGCAACAGCCTGGATATAATGCACCAGGAAACGTACCCAGTTATAACGTACCTGGGCAAATAGCTCCGGGAAATGCACCAGGGTATAATGCTCCAGGATATATCACTCCAGGAAATACGCCGGGGTATAAGCCACCAGGAAATACACCCGGATATGTTACGCCAGGAAATACGCCGGGGTATAATGCGCCTGGATATAACACACCCGGGTACAAACCACCAGGAAATGTGCCTGGATATAACCCACCCGGTTATAATGCCCCAGGGAACGTACCTGGATATGTAGCACCAGGAAACACACCCGGATATATTGCACCCGGGTATAAGCCACCAGGAAACATACCTGCTTATAACCCGCCAGGTTATAACACACCAGGTTTTAACGCAACCGGTTATAAGCCACCAGGAAACACACCCGGTTATGTAGCACCAGGAAGCAGACCTGGATATAACGTACCTGGTTATAACCCACCAGGTTTTAACGCAACCGGGTATCGACCACCAGCCAACACACCAGGAAACACACCCGGATATGTCACACCGGGAAGCAGGCCTGGATATAACCCACCAGGTTTCAACGCAACCGGGTATCAACCACCAGCCAACACACCCGGATACATAGCACCAGGAAGCACACCTGGATATAATGTACCCGGCTATAACACAACCGGGTTTAAGCCACCAGCCAATACGCCCGGATATAACATACCCGGTTATAACGCACCCGGATATAACGGCCAGAATTCAACGGTAAACAAAAGTAAAGTAGCTATGGACTGCAATATGTTATCTTGTGGTGCCTGTCCAGACGGCACAATTATGTGGGGGGGCCAATGTCTCGACGAAAACCAAATTGGAGATAATGAAGAATAAAATATTATATTAGTATAGAAAATCTTTCATTCCTCTTTAACTAACCTCTCAAGTATGAGTATACATAGATATCGGCACGGATAATGAGCTCTCGGCGGAAGAGTGGGGATCGCTTTGCGCACTGTACACTTAAGGCAATAAATCACTTCTGCACAGGTGAAGGTCAGGGCTCAATATCCCTGCCGATGATTATATGTGTGTTCGATTCCAGGTCAGGCAAGTACCAAGGCAACTTTTCTAAGTTTGTATGTACTTTCTAAGTATATCTTAGACACCATTGACTGTGTTTCGGATGGCACGTTAAACTGTAGGACCCGGCTGTCATTGAACATCCTTGGCAGTCGTTACGTGTGTAGAAACATTTTAACACTGATTTGGTAGTAGTAAAAACGATGGATATATTATTGGGAACGACTTTAGGTATTACCGAATTCTGCCGGGGCTGCGGGTTGTTCGAAAGAGATACCGCGGCGCTGGTACATAAAAGGCCTATGACGGAACACGACGCTGTTTAGTCAGTAAGAGTCTGACACTCCATCACCGCTGCTAACCCACAGCGGGAGCCGTCATTTGATGATTTTTGAGGTCGTAAAAAAGAAGGTATTACCCAATTTACATGGAATTTTAGCTGTATTTTATTTTTGAATCATAATACAGTTTCATTGAATTTAATTTTATCTGCATTCAGGTCTTGCCCGATAACCTTACAAAAGATAAATTTTAATGCTTTGTATAAATATAGTTTCGTCTGCTAACCTTGATAACTAAGTTCTACAGACTTGCCTAGTAACTATATCACTCTGAAATTAGGCATAAGCAAAATATCCTGAAGTTTTTAGTGACCAATTTCAGACAAGCAAACTTATTTGGCGAACCTTGAGCTCAGAAAAATAGTTCAACATTGACTATCTGATCTCCTCAACCCAGTTACCCGGGCAACCCGATAATAATAATGTCTGGGACACATTTTCCCACACGGTCGGTTAGCCCCATGGTAAGTTATTAATTAACTTGTGTTATGGGTGCTAACACAACTGATAAACTACATATAGCTTCATATATTCATATAGATAAATACATATTGTAACACCCAGACCACGGCCAACAAGCATGCTCATCACACACATGTCGACCGAACCAGGAATCGAACCCGGGACCTCAGGTTCGGCAGTCCGGCATGGTGACCATTACGCCATCGAGGTCGTCAATACCATTTGTTAAGACTGGTTGTCAGACTTTCTAGCTTCTACCTTCTAGGGAAGTGTGTTGCTGGGGAGTTTGATCCACCACTTCTTCTTCCAAGCAACAACACATAGGAAGTGATGAAGGGTGGGCATTTTGGGGAGTGTCTTTTGTAAACATGAACTTCAAAAAATGTTGATTTTCAGGCTTCTTTGAACATATTTATAAATAACTTTTTATCACTTTATAAAATTAGTTATTAAAAATATATGTAAGTTTGAATGACAGCTTGTGCTCAATAACTTAACGTGCCTTTCGAAACACAGAGGAACTCGTCATGACAGTTACAGGCTTTTTAGGGTTCCGTACCCAAAGTGTAAAACGGGACCCTATGGTTTTCGCTCCTCTGCCCGTCCGTCCGTCTGTCACCAGGCTGAATCTCATGAACCGTGATAGTAAGAGAGGTGAAATTTTCATAGATGATGTATTTTTGTTGCCGCTATAACAACAAATACTGAAAACTAGAATTAAATAAATATTTTGAGGGGCTCCCATACAACAAACGTGATTTTTTTATCCGTTTTATAAATAATGATACGGAACCCATTGTGCGCGAGTCCGACTCGCACTTGGCCGGTTTTTATCGTCCCACTGCTGGGCTGCGGCCTCCTCTCACACGGAGGAGGATTGAGCATTAATCACCACCGTCTCTCTCACTCGTCATGACAACATTTTATTATTAGTATAGATGAGTATATCATGTTTCTATGAAATTCTATAAATAACAATAGCAGGGACTATGGACTGACCGCTTGCAAGAATTTATTTATCAATGTAAAGGTAGGTACTATAAATATACAGCTCAACAGTTTGAACGCACCAATTTCAGGAAATACTAGGCCGATTTGAAGAATTGAAGAAAAAAATTATATTTTACTGACTTAAAAAAAAAGATACTCAGTTTGACATGTATGTATGTAAGTATGTGCACGATTATCTCATGAAGGCTGAACTAATTTTGATGCACTTTTCAGCTTTAGGAGAAAGTGGATGGATTGTGTGTCTACATGGCTAGAAAGAATGTAACTTTTGAGATGACGGCAGATAGAAGAGTATGGAAGGAGAAAACATGCTGCTCCGACCCCGAATAAAATTGGCATTTTATTTTTGTCCAAAAGTAAACTTACCGATATCGTTACAAATAATTAAGCCTGAATATATACAATAATAATAAACACATATACTAGGAATTAATTAAAAACAATTACGTCAGAATTCAGTTAATTGATAACTCTAAATTACTCATCTTAATTAACCAGAACTATTGTTTCAGATAAAATGTACTAACAATTTATATTTATAGACACATTAGCTGTTTGCCCGCGGTTTCAGCCGCGTCCCGTGGGAACTACTGCCCGTACCGGGATAAAATATAGCCTATGTTACTCGGGAAGAGTATATCTTTCCAACAGTGGAAGAATTTTTCAAATCAATTCTGTGGTTTCTGAGCATTTTGGTTACAAACAAACAAATGTTTCCTGTTTATTATATTAAGTATAGATATATACGTACATATATATAGTACATAGATTCAGTATAGAATATTTGTTCGCGAGCACACAACCTCTGTCATTGATAAATAATACTAACAAATATTGGTAAAATTGTAAAAACAAAAACTACCAAATTTAACTATTAAAAAGACAATTTTTAAAAACATACATGATTATGTAAAAAGTGACAATATACAAGTGTTTTAAAAATGATGTTTTTAGTATATTAATGTGTGAATTTTAAGTCGCTCCTTGTGGCACACTGGTACTCAGCTGCATGCGGTTAGACTGGAAGCCGACCACAACATAGTTGGGAAAAGGCTCGGGAGATGATGGTGATATGAACTTGTAAGATAATGTGATTCTTAAGAAAGTGGAAATTAACCATATTTGGTTATCTAAGAAACTTATTGTGTGTATATTGGATAAGCAAAGACTAAAACATAAAGGTGAATGAACTTTAATTTAAAAATCTACAGTGAAGTGAAATAATGATAAATTAACCAAAGACTAGTGAACAAAAGGTGTTTAAAAACTATTGTGATTTAGTAAAAATCATTTGAAAATAAAACACTAAAAATTTTTGTGAAACCTACATGCTAAAATATAGAAAATAAGTGATTAAAACCCGCTGAGGACATTTTAATACGTATATTTTGAAATTGGTTCCAACATCAGACGTTCACCTAGTATTTCCAAAAACATTTTTTTAACATCACATTATATTTTTAAACCAACTTCAAAAAAAGGGAAGAAGTTCTCAATTCGTCACTCTTCTTTTAACTGTCAAAAATGATGTTCCCAATATATTTCGTAGTAGGTCTAATAAACCTACTAGCTCAACAAAAGAACTATGGTATCCAAAATCAGGACCCAAACTTCGATATCCGGGTAAGAAGAAGTATACCCGGAACTACACAAGAATTATTCAACCAACATACTATACAAAATATTGGGATAGCCAGAGAAAAAAGGTACGCTTACTACAAGAAAACAAAGATTAACAATAACTATTATAATGGCAATAATAATTTAATTAACACGGGAAACTATGAAAATCAAGGATATAATGAACCTAGGAATAGTTATAGCGAACCTAGGAACAATTATAACGAACTTAGGAATAATTATAATGAGCCTAAGAATAGTTATAACGAGCCTAGGAACGTATATAACGGATCTAGTAATCTCAGGTACAATATATTCAATCCTAATTATAATATTCCGTTCAACAATACTAGACGTAACAACACCAAAAATATACAAGTAAACAACAGAAATATCAGACCGTATATCCGATCTTATCCGTACGGATATCCGCCGGGTTACGGACCGAACACAACACCCGGATATAACCCATCTGGATATAATCAGAATAATGTAAACACACCACAGTTCTACAACTATCAAAATCCTAACGGAAATAACTTCGCTGGATTTTACGGATACAGTTCTACTACACCCGGTTATAATAGAATAGTAGCCGGGTATAACGTGCCTTTACCGTATTCTCCTCACAACACGCCTAGGCCTTACAATCGTCCCTGGGAAACTCAATTAGCACCATTTCCGACCACATCAACACCGAATGTTGTTATCAACAACACCAACAACAGAATTCAGCCTACCTACAACAATTTCAACAACATACCAACACCGTACGGACAAAACAATAACTCAGTTAACAATATACCTTTTAATACAACACAAAACAGTGGAATAAATATACCAATATTACCAAATACATATGTTACCAACAGTTCCAACAACACATTCGTTGATAACACTGTTGGTAACAGTTCTGTTACTAATTCAACAGTAACAACAACGGAAACGATTGTTACTTCTTGTGTTATATGTAATATACCTTGTCCAGCATTTATGAAGAGATTCGGGCGATTTTGTATAAGTGAAGATGAAGAAGAATAAATCTTTTAGTAATATAGCCGCTTTCTCGGTTTCATCTGCGTCCCGTGGGAACTACTGCCCGCACCGGGATAAAATATAGCCTATGTTACTCGGGAAGAGTGTAGCGCCCCAACAGTGAAAGAATTTTTCAAATCGGTTCCTAGTTTTTGAGTTTATTCCATTGCAACAAAACAAACAAACAAAAAAAATTGTTTTCCTCCTTTTACTATGTTTAAGTTTATTGAGTAGATAATAAAGAGGAATATTTTTTTTGTTTGTCTGTTTATAACCTAAAGGCTCAAAAAAACAGAACCGATCTAAAAAAATATTTCACTGTTGGAAAGCTACACTCTTCCCGAGTAACATAGGCTATATTTTATCCCGGTACGGGCAGTAGTGCCCACGGGACGCGGGTGAAACCGCGGGCAAACGTCTAGTTAATTATAATTACTATATGTTCCACCTGTGTAACATAATTACAGAATATTAATTTATAACATGTTTTAACTTCAGTTTTCCTGTTTTTTGTTATTCATAAGATAATAATTGAACTAACTAATTGTTAAGGTAAAATATGTAAGATATTAATTAAGTCAATAATTACTAAAATATTATTGTAAATAAATGAATCAATTTTGTGATATTCCTCGTTTTATTTACTTCCTTCAAGCATAATAATATTATAATGAGGTTTTTAACTATAAAAAACGGGCTCCGAAACCACTGAACCGTTTTGAAAAATTATTGGAAAGCTACTAACATTCTTCCAGAGTAACATAGGCTATATTTTATCCCGGTACGGGCAGTAGTTACGACGAGACGCGGGTGAAACCGCGGGACATAGCTATTCCGTAATAGACATTATTTTCTTTCAGTAGAAAATAATGGAAACGGGCTGCATAAAATTCTTTAAGAATATTAATTTTCAAGTATATACTAGATCTACCGGCGCTATCGCACCGTGCAAATCTCGTCAAAAATATGGATAAAACGACTACCGTCTGACCTTTATTATCCAGTTACGCGTGTTCCGGCCGCGGCGCCGAACCTAACCTCGCGCGCGGAACCAAACCATAGCGCGAGCTAACTCGACGCCAGCGACATCTATCGAGCGATGAGACAACTCTGACACAGCGGATTTACCGCCCACTGGTGGCGCTTTGAGGAACTAAAATTTTGTATGGGCGATTTGTAGGTAATTTTTTGGGTATTTTTTGTTATTGATAGAACAATTTTCTGTGTTTTTTGTTAATGGCTTTTTATATAGCTTGTGATTTAATTATAGTTCGAAATAATTAGTATAAATAATGCTTTTTACTTGAACTTTCTCTAGTCTAAGATATTTTTATTAATATTGTTTGTTTTTTCTGTGTCATTATTTAAATTATTATTTTAATTACAAAAAATAAATGTTAATTATATTTGACATGTTTATTTTTCTTAGATATTTTTTTTTGTCACAGAGTATTTAAATTGGCTAAGACTAAAAAAAATAAATAAATAACAAAATTATTACTTAAAAAATATGCATTTAAGCAATTTATCTGTATTTTTTCCCGAATTCCATATTGTTAGCTGCCAGTGGTTGGTTACATAAAAGGCAGCAGAGACGAGCGACCATCGACACCCCACCATTCAGTCGTGTATCTCTGCTTGGAGGATTCCATTTTCGAACGTCATTGTGACAAGACATGATATAGTTTGACGGGAATACGATTTTGCCGCGCTTTTGGAATACTTTTGTTCAATCATAGTTGATTTTCATGTTAAAACTATTTCTTGTTATTTCCTTGTTAAAGAAACCTGCTTCTGGTTCTTAAAAATATACTTATTTTTCTGGATTTTTCGATGTAACTCTACTGTGTATATAATGGGCCTTTTTGAAACATCAAACATGAATTACGTACTAGTTGTTTTACCGCGGTTTCACCCGCGTCCCGTGGGAAATACTGCCCGTACCGGGATAAAATATAGCCTATGTTACTCTGGAAGCGTGAAGCTTTCCAACAGTGAAAGACAAAATCGGTTCAGAAGTTTACAAGCAAACACACAAAACCCTCTTTATTATAATTTTAGTATAAATTATGTTTTTTTTTTTACTAAATAAGTCAAAAAATGAACTACAATCCGTCCATACAAAGTTTTAGTTCCCCGCGGCGCCACCAGTGGGCGGTAAATCCGCCGAGTCGAGTTGTCTCATCGCTCGATAGATGTCGCTGGCGTCGAGTTAGCTCGCGCTATGGTTTGGTTCCGCGCGCGAGGTTAGGTTCGGCGCCGCGGCCGGAACACGCGTAACTGGATAATAAAGGTCAGACGGTAGTCGTTTTATCCATATTTTTGACGGGATTTGCACGGTACGAAAGTACCGGTAAATCTAGAAATACTTGAAAATCTGCTAATATATTAGCTCCATACCTACTGAAAATAATAGACTTCCCGAAAAAGAGATGCTTATTTAAAGATGTTCAGGCTTTTTTCAAACTGAACGTCAGCGTCTATGCATATTACGCATAACATATCGTCGATTAGATGTGAACGAAAAAGTGAATGAATATGTAAGGAAATACAATAATCTGCTTAACATTCACATTCGGCGACTGACAATCAGTTTGGTTTGAACATAGCTTTATATTTATTTATTTTCCTGTATATCCATCCACCAACTGATTGAAACAATTAATTTTTAGTTTGAAAGGATAAACTTCCCAAATGGTCCCATTGTTATCAAGACTGGATCTGATGATGGGAACCCTGAGAAATCGAGGGCAACTTTCGAAAGTTGTAGACATGCTTATGGTAAAAATTTTACACTCAGGTGTATGTATGATGACATTGTAAAACAGTGAGGAAGAAAGACTGGAAAGCTAAAAATAAAAACCGTTTTAGAAGAAAAACGATTACTAAAAAGAAAATAAGAGATATTAAAATAAAATAAAATAAAATAAAATAAAATTATATACAGTATCCTTGACGTTTTTAAGGTAAAGTATTTAATATACCTACCTATGTATTACATAACATGATCATCCTAAGAGCCTTTTTTCCCAACTATGTTGGGGTCGGTTTCTAGCCTAACCGGATGTAGCTGAGTATCAGTGTTTTACAAGGTATGTATTACATATATAATTGTTTTTTTCTTATTATAATTAATTAAAATAACATTGTACACAGAATATAATAGCCTATGTAAAGGTTCTTCTAACCTACAGACATGTGTTGCTCGGGAAGTTTGTTGCACCACTTCTTCTTCCCAGCAATAACACATAGGAAGTGGTGAAGGGCGGGCGTTTTGGCAGCTGCCTTTTGTTAATTTCTGATGTTCAAAAAGTGATTTTTAGCCTACTTTAATAGATTAAAAATGTTGATTTTATTCAATGCTAAGTGGGAAAAAAATCATCGAAAAGCCACCTTTTTTGACCCCAAAAAATACCAAAACTCTGCAAAAAACTTAGGTTTCATATTTTGCAAAAAAAATTACTTCAAAAACGCCAAAAACTGTTGCGGAAAGTTGTCCCACAGCTCGATAGATGGCGTTAGGATCAAGTTAGCTCGCGCTATGGTTTCGTTACAGAATAGTGGTCAAGCAAAATTTAACTTTTTCAGTTAAAAGAATATATCAAACACACTGCGATCACTAATCCGAATTTTTGATGGGTACAAGAGTATTTTAGTACTCTGAACCTAGATTTTAAGTCTATACTAGCTTCTGAAAGCAGTCTCACCCGCGTCCCGTGGGAACTACTGCTCGTACCGGGATAAAATATAGCCTATGTTACTCGGGAAGAGTGTAGCTTTACAACAGTGAAAGAATTTTTCAAATCCTCCTATTTCAAATTTGTTTTCCAATTAATTATGTACTAGTGTGTCGAACAAACTTCAGTTTTAAGCTACACTCTTCCCGAGTAACATGGGCTATATTTTATCCCGATACGGGCAGTAATCCCCACGGGACGCGGGTGAAACCGCGGGCAAACAGGTAATATTTTTATCAATTTTGGCAAAAATCCATATTAACGCAAAAGCATATTTATGTATTTCTAGATGATTATTGGTATTTCACGCAAAAACTCTATATATTTTCATGTGATTTCAGAATAACAATATAGGCAACTTTTGAACTATGTAGTAAATTCCTAAATAGGTCATAAGACATAATATTGTATTGAAATTGTAATCATTAGGATTTTTTTTATAAGAAAGACAGACATATGTTGCTGGGGAGTTTGTTCCACCACTTCTTCTTCCCAGCAACAAGACATAGGAAGTGATGAAGGGAGGGCGTTTTGGGGGCTGTCTCATGTAATTCTGACGTCCGAAAGGTTCTGATTTGCAGCCTACTTTGAATAAACGATATTTGATTTGACTTGATTAAAAGAAAACACTTACTTGGAGGCCTCAACTGCTGTGGATGTTCAACCAAGTTAGTAATAGCGGCTTCATTCAAATTATCCACTATATTATCATCCCCCACATGACAGGCGTCCACTCTCTGCGAGTGAGTCCGCGCGTCTGACGTGTCAGACTGTTCTGACGTCGCGTCTGACGTCTGACGCTTGTGTTCGCGTTCTTCGGGCGTCATTAGGATCACGCTGTCCCACCTGAAATGGGTTTGTTGGAGATTTTTAATATGGGTATAAAGTGAAGTTTTGGCTTTTGTGGTAATAGTAAAGCCAATTTTGATGGAATTTGGTTTGAATGTATTAGAATAGGTTTTTTTTATCACATTTTGAAAGTTTTTTTTACATATTTACATAACATATTTAAACAAACAATAACTATTTAAAAATAAAGAAGGAAAAATCAAACATAAATAATAAAAAAAATCATCCGCATCGCAGTCAGCGAGGATCGTGCCCAAAAATCTGACTGCATTGCCACGCTGGATGGCAATACTCTTTGCCTGAAGTATAGGCCACAGACTTTGTCATTAGACTTTGAGCTTGGATTATATACTTTTACTTTAGTCTTTCACTCACAACTCAGTCTTTAGCCTTTCCTCATAACTCAGTCTTTAGCCTTTCCCTCACAACTCAGTCTTTAGCCTTTCACTCACAACTCAGTCTTTAGCCTTTCACGCACAACTCCAGTCTTTAGCCTTTCACTCACAACTCAGTCTTTAGCCTTTCACTCACAACTCAGTCTTTAGCCTTTCACTCACAACTCAGTCTTTAGCCTTTCACGCACAACTCCAGTCTTTAGCCTTTCACTCACAACTCAGTCTTTAGCCTTTGCCTCACAACTCAGTCTTTAACCTTTGCCTCACAACTCAGTCTTTAACCTTTGCCTCACTACTCAGTCTTTAGCCTTTGACTCACTACTCAGTCTTTAGCCTTTCACTCACAACTCAGTCTTAAGCCTTTCACTCACAACTCAGTCTTTAGCCTTGCACTCACAACTCAGTCTTTAGCCTTTCCCTCACAACTCAGTCTTTAGCCTTTCCCTCACAACTCAGTCTTTAGCCTTTCACCCACAACTCAGTCTTTAGCCTTTCACCCACAACACAGTCTTTAGCCTTTGACTCACAACTCAGTCTTTAGCCTTTCCCTCACAACTCAGTCTTTAGCCTTTCACCCACAACTCAGTCTTTAGCCTTTCACCCACAACTCAGTCTTTAGCCTTTCACCCACAACACAGTCTTTAGCCTTTGACTCACAACTCAGTCTTTAGCCTTTCCCTCACAACTCAGTCTTTAGCCTTTCACACACAACTCAGTCTTTAGCCTTTCACTCACAACTCAGTCTTTAGCCTTTCACTCACAACTCAGTCTTTAGCCTTTCACTCACAACTCAGTCTTTAGCCTTTCACTCACAACTCAGTCTTTAGCCTTTCACTCACAACTCAGTCTTTAGCCTTTCACTCACAACTCAGTCTTTAGTCTTTCCCTCACAACTCAGCCTTTAGCCTTTCACTCACAACTCAGTCTTTAGCCTTTCACTCACAACTCAGTCTTTAGTCTTTCCCTCACAACTCAGCCTTTAGCCTTTCACTCACAACTTAAGTCTTTAGCCTTTCACTCACAACTCAGTCTTTAGACTTACCACTCAATATCAGGCACTCTATCAGAGTCGGGTGTGTCGGCAGCGAGAAGAGCGAGTTTAGTCGCCGATGAGATGCCCGTCTTGCGGGCTATTTGAGATATCTCGTTTTGTAGCTTCTCGAGTTGTGCCTGAAACATTATAAAGGTGTTTTTAGTGGGTTTATTGCGAAATGTTTAAACTGTAATAGGTTGTGGTCGCCGTGAACAAGATTCTTCAGAAACCCTGGTAGCTATCTAAACTTCAGAATTTCCCCCAAAATTCAATATCCCAAATTAATATACTATCATTAAGAGGGACTCTATACACGTACGAATACCCTCATAATTCCCCCCAAATTTTCAAATCTCTCCCCATTAACCTAAAATATACGACTCCCCCATAAAATCTGTTATTGCACTAAATTCCCACTATTTTACTTACCATGTAGTTTTGATTCGCAGAATCGAACTGGACTGAAGTCACTAAACCTTATCAGGACAACGCTGTTTGACAGTTAATACTCAACCTCATCCTTATATTACCCCCCCAAACGTCCCCAAGTTCCTCAAGTCCTCATTTCTTCTTAGAAGCCTCCAATCCCCCGCAAACTTCGTCTTTTCCCCTAAAAAGTCGTCACCTCCCACAAAAAGTACTAAAATTCCTCAAACTTTTCCTATCCCCTGGTTATCTCCCACTCCTCCAGGCCGTGGAAGCGCAGGGGGCGGGCGTGGGGGGGGGGCTCACCTTCATCCTGAGCCGCTCCGCGAGCTGCACTCGCGGCCGGGCTCGTGGAAGCGCAGGGGGCGGGCGTGGGGGGGGGCTCACCTTCATCCTGAGCCGCTCCGCGAGCTGCACTCGCGGCCGGGCTCGTGGAAGCGCAGGGGGCGGGCGTGGGGGGGGGCTCACCTTCATCCTGAGCCGCTCCGCGAGCTGCACTCGCGGCCGGGCTCGTGGAAGCGCAGGGGGCGGGCGTGGGGGGGGGCTCACCTTCATCCTGAGCCGCTCCGCGAGCTGCACTCGCGGCCGGGCTCGTGGAAGCGCAGGGGGCGGGCGTGGGGGGGGGGCTCACCTTCATCCTGAGCCGCTCCGCGAGCTGCACTCGCGGCCGGGCTCGTGGAAGCGCAGGGGGCGGGCGTGGGGGGGGGGCTCACCTTCATCCTGAGCCGCTCCGCGAGCTGCACTCGCGGCCGGGCTCGTGGAAGCGCAGGGGGCGGGCGTGGGGGGGGGCTCACCTTCATCCTGAGCCGCTCCGCGAGCTGCACTCGCGGCCGGGCTCGTGGAAGCGCAGGGGGCGGGCGTGGGGGGGGGCTCACCTTCATCCTGAGCCGCTCCGCGAGCTGCACTCGCGGCCGGGCTCGTGGAAGCGCAGGGGGCGGGCGTGGGGGGGGGGCTCACCTTCATCCTGAGCCGCTCCGCGAGCTGCACTCGCGGCCGGGCTCGTGGAAGCGCAGGGGGCGGGCGTGGGGGGGGGGCTCACCTTCATCCTGAGCCGCTCCGCGAGCTGCACGAAGCGGCCGGGCTCGTGGAAGCGCAGGGGGCGGGCGTGGGGGGGGGGCTCACCTTCATCCTGAGCCGCTCCGCGAGCTGCACTCGCGGCCGGGCTCGTGGAAGCGCAGGGGGCGGGCGTGGGGGGGGGCTCACCTTCATCCTGAGCCGCTCCGCGAGCTGCACTCGCGGCCGGGCTCGTGGAAGCGCAGGGGGCGGGCGTGGGGGGGGGGCTCAACTTCATCCTGAGCCGCTCCGCGAGCTGCACTCGCGGCCGGGCTCGTGGAAGCGCAGGGGGCGGGCGTGGGGGGGGGCTCACCTTCATCCTGAGCCGCTCCGCGAGCTGCACTCGCGGCCGGGCTCGTGGAAGCGCAGGGGGCGGGCGTGGGGGGGGGGCTCACCTTCATCCTGAGCCGCTCCGCGAGCTGCACTCGCGGCCGGGCTCGTGGAAGCGCAGGGGGCGGGCGTGGGGGGGGGCTCACCTTCATCCTGAGCCGCTCCGCGAGCTGCACTCGCGGCCGGGCTCGTGGAAGCGCAGGGGGCGGGCGTGGGGGGGGGGCTCACCTTCATCCTGAGCCGCTCCGCGAGCTGCACTCGCGGCCGGGCTCGTGGAAGCGCAGGGGGCGGGCGTGGGGGGGGGCTCACCTTCATCCTGAGCCGCTCCGCGAGCTGCACGAAGCGGCCGGGCTCGTGGAAGCGCAGGGGGCGGGCGTGGGGGGGGGCTCACCTTCATCCTGAGCCGCTCCGCGAGCTGCACTCGCGGCCGGGCTCGTGGAAGCGCAGGGGGCGGGCGTGGGGGGGGGCTCACCTTCATCCTGAGCCGCTCCGCGAGCTGCACTCGCGGCCGGGCTCGTGGAAGCGCAGGGGGCGGGCGTGGGGGGGGGGCTCACCTTCATCCTGAGCCGCTCCGCGAGCTGCACTCGCGGCCGGGCTCGTGGAAGCGCAGGGGGCGGGCGTGGGGGGGGGGCTCACCTTCATCCTGAGCCGCTCCGCGAGCTGCACTCGCGGCCGGGCTCGTGGAAGCGCAGGGGGCGGGCGTGGGGGGGGGCTCACCTTCATCCTGAGCCGCTCCGCGAGCTGCACTCGCGGCCGGGCTCGTGGAAGCGCAGGGGGCGGGCGTGGGGGGGGGCTCACCTTCATCCTGAGCCGCTCCGCGAGCTGCACTCGCGGCCGGGCTCGTGGAAGCGCAGGGGGCGGGCGTGGGGGGGGGCTCACCTTCATCCTGAGCCGCTCCGCGAGCTGCACTCGCGGCCGGGCTCGTGGAAGCGCAGGGGGCGGGCGTGGGGGGGGGCTCACCTTCATCCTGAGCCGCTCCGCGAGCTGCACTCGCGGCCGGGCTCGTGGAAGCGCAGGGGGCGGGCGTGGGGGGGGGCTCACCTTCATCCTGAGCCGCTCCGCGAGCTGCACTCGCGGCCGGGCTCGTGGAAGCGCAGGGGGCGGGCGTGGGGGGGGGCTCACCTTCATCCTGAGCCGCTCCGCGAGCTGCACTCGCGGCCGGGCTCGTGGAAGCGCAGGGGGCGGGCGTGGGGGGGGGCTCACCTTCATCCTGAGCCGCTCCGCGAGCTGCACGAAGCGGCCGGGCTCGTGGAAGCGCAGGGGGCGGGCGTGGGGGGGGGCTCACCTTCATCCTGAGCCGCTCCGCGAGCTGCACTCGCGGCCGGGCTCGTGGAAGCGCAGGGGGCGGGCGTGGGGGGGGGCTCACCTTCATCCTGAGCCGCTCCGCGAGCTGCACTCGCGGCCGGGCTCGTGGAAGCGCAGGGGGCGGGCGTGGGGGGGGGCTCACCTTCATCCTGAGCCGCTCCGCGAGCTGCACTCGCGGCCGGGCTCGTGGAAGCGCAGGGGGCGGGCGTGGGGGGGGGCTCACCTTCATCCTGAGCCGCTCCGCGAGCTGCACTCGCGGCCGGGCTCGTGGAAGCGCAGGGGGCGGGCGTGGGGGGGGGCTCACCTTCATCCTGAGCCGCTCCGCGAGCTGCACGAAGCGGCCGGGCTCGTGGAAGCGCAGGGGGCGGGCGTGGGGGGGGGGCTCACCTTCATCCTGAGCCGCTCCGCGAGCTGCACTCGCGGCCGGGCTCGTGGAAGCGCAGGGGGCGGGCGTGGGGGGGGGCTCACCTTCATCCTGAGCCGCTCCGCGAGCTGCACTCGCGGCCGGGCTCGTGGAAGCGCAGGGGGCGGGCGTGGGGGGGGGGCTCACCTTCATCCTGAGCCGCTCCGCGAGCTGCACTCGCGGCCGGGCTCGTGGAAGCGCAGGGGGCGGGCGTGGGGGGGGGGCTCACCTTCATCCTGAGCCGCTCCGCGAGCTGCACTCGCGGCCGGGCTCGTGGAAGCGCAGGGGGCGGGCGTGGGGGGGGGCTCACCTTCATCCTGAGCCGCTCCGCGAGCTGCACTCGCGGCCGGGCTCGTGGAAGCGCAGGGGGCGGGCGTGGGGGGGGGGCTCACCTTCATCCTGAGCCGCTCCGCGAGCTGCACTCGCGGCCGGGCTCGTGGAAGCGCAGGGGGCGGGCGTGGGGGGGGGCTCACCTTCATCCTGAGCCGCTCCGCGAGCTGCACGAAGCGGCCGGGCTCGTGGAAGCGCAGGGGGCGGGCGTGGGGGGGGGGCTCACCTTCATCCTGAGCCGCTCCGCGAGCTGCACGAAGCGGCCGGGCTCGTGGAAGCGCAGGGGGCGGGCGTGGGGGGGGGGCTCACCTTCATCCTGAGCCGCTCCGCGAGCTGCACTCGCGGCCGGGCTCGTGGAAGCGCAGGGGGCGGGCGTGGGGGGGGGGCTCACCTTCATCCTGAGCCGCTCCGCGAGCTGCACTCGCGGCCGGGCTCGTGGAAGCGCAGGGGGCGGGCGTGGGGGGGGGGCTCACCTTCATCCTGAGCCGCTCCGCGAGCTGCACGAAGCGGCCGGGCTCGTGGAAGCGCAGGGGGCGGGCGTGGGGGGGGGCTCACCTTCATCCTGAGCCGCTCCGCGAGCTGCACTCGCGGCCGGGCTCGTGGAAGCGCAGGGGGCGGGCGTGGGGGGGGGCTCACCTTCATCCTGAGCCGCTCCGCGAGCTGCACTCGCGGCCGGGCTCGTGGAAGCGCAGGGGGCGGGCGTGGGGGGGGGGCTCACCTTCATCCTGAGCCGCTCCGCGAGCTGCACTCGCGGCCGGGCTCGTGGAAGCGCAGGGGGCGGGCGTGGGGGGGGGCTCACCTTCATCCTGAGCCGCTCCGCGAGCTGCACGAAGCGGCCGGGCTCGTGGAAGCGCAGGGGGCGGGCGTGGGGGGGGGCTCACCTTCATCCTGAGCCGCTCCGCGAGCTGCACGAAGCGGCCGGGCTCGTGGAAGCGCAGGGGGCGGGCGTGGGGGGGGGCTCACCTTCATCCTGAGCCGCTCCGCGAGCTGCACGAAGCGGCCGGGCTCGTGGAAGCGCAGGGGGCGGGCGTGGGGGGGGGCTCACCTTCATCCTGAGCCGCTCCGCGAGCTGCACGAAGCGGCCGGGCTCGTGGAAGCGCAGGGGGCGGGCGTGGGGGGGGGCTCACCTTCATCCTGAGCCGCTCCGCGAGCTGCACGAAGCGGCCGGGCTCGTGGAAGCGCAGGGGGCGGCGGAGGCGCGCGTGGGGGCGCAGCGGCACGCGCGCGTCGTGCCAGCGCGCGGCGGCGTCGGGGGCGCCGGTGTCCGACAGTTGCGCGCGGAACTCCTCGCGGCGGAGGGCGCGGATGTTCGCCTGGAAGGGGAGAAGAAAAAGGTTGATTTCTGGAGTAAGGCTGCCTGCGGAGTGAAAAAACTAAAAATATTAACCAATAGGATTGCACAAAATCTCCGCTCCTCAATCCTATTGGTTAATATTTATCAGTTTCTCCACTCCGCAGCCTAGCTCCGCTCCGGTGGATAAGCCTAAGGGTGTGTTCAAGCCAAACTGACTGTCTGTTGCCGAATGTGAGCAAACGTAACACAGTTTATTTCTATCACAACACATCACACTGACGATATGTTATGCGTAATATGCATAGACGCTGACATTCGACGGTTGACAGTCAGTTTAGTTTAAACGGAGTCTAAAAACTTCGCTAAATGACTAGATAAGAAACGTCATTACAAATCCAATATAGCGGCCGACCCAAGATGGCGGACTGGCTGTTTGAAATGCACACCCATGATATGGGTATCAAATAAAAAAGGGTTTACTGTCAGAAAAACGAAAAGAATAATCACATGACAAGGTATTTCTACCATAAAGATTGTAATACCTTTTAAACATATGGCGTGCAATAAAAGTACTAAGATAGAGTCGTGTCGGATTGCCGTCCCATCGCGCTATGAGAGTGAAGGAACAGTGAGTGCACCTGTGTCTGCGCAAATGCTTGTGCACTATAACATGTCCTGCGCAGCTGGCTGATCTCCTTACATGAGAACAGCCGCCGTAGCCGATAATCGGCTAGCAGGATAGCATCATCATCAGATGGACAAAAATAATATGAAATAGGTGAAAAATAAATGAAAAAAATCCCATAATATTAACATAAAATCCCACTCACCTTCAAGGTAGGAGCAACATGAGTGAGCTGCACTCTCTTGCCGCTGGTATCCACAGTCCGACCTTCTCGGTCCAGGATGAGGGGCGCGGGACCACTGCCCGCCGTGCTCGTTAACGCTCCACCTTCACGCACCACCAGTTACACGTGGTCAAGTCAAACTATACGTCCGATATATCGGTCACCGATTTTGTGTAGGAGGAAAATAGACACTGATAGCAATAGTGTAACACACCTACAAACGCGTCCTACAAAAAATCGGTCACTGATTTTTCGTCCTACAAGAAATCGGTCACCGATTTTTCGTCCTACAAGAAATCGGTTAGAAAATTCTAGTAAGTGTCCTTCAAGAAATCGGTCCCACTAAGTATCTGTCCTACAAAAAATCGGTGACCGATTTTACGTCCTACAGAAAGTCGGTCGGTGCGACCTTCTCGGTCCAGGATGAGGGGCGCGGGACCACTGCCCGCCGTGCTCGTTAAAGCTCCACCTTCACGCACCACCAGTTACACGTGTTCAAGTCAAGACCAACTATACGGCCGATATATCGGTCACCGATTTTATGTAGGAGGGAAATAGAACAGCGATAGCAATAGTGTCATGCACCTAGAAATGCGTCCTACAAAAAATCGGTCACTGATTTTTCGTCCTACAAGAAATCAGTCAGAAGATCCAAGTAAAAGTGACCTACAAGAAATCAGTCAGAAGATCCAAGTAAAAGTGACCTACAAGAAATCGGTCCCATTAATTATCTGTCCTACAAAAAATCTGTCACCGATTTTTCGTCCTACAGAAAGTCGGTCACCGATTTTACGTCCTACACAAAGTCGGTCACCGATTTTACGTCCTAAAAAGAAATCGGTCCAATTAATTATCTATCCTACAAGAAATCGGTCCCATTAAGTATCTGTCCTACAAGAAATCGGTCCGATTTATCCGTCCTACATAAAGCCTTAAGCGTAGGAGCTACATGAGTGAGCTGCACTCTCTTGCCGCTGGTATCCACAGTCCGACCTTCTCGGTCCAGGATGAGGGGCGCGGGACCACTGCCCGCCGTGCTCGTTAACGCTCCACCTTCACGCACCACCAGTCACACGTGTTCAAGTCAAAAGCTATACGTCCGATATATCAGTCACCGATTTTGTGTAGGAGGGAAATAGAACAGTGATAGCAATTGTGCAACGCACCTACAAATGCGTCTTACAAAAAATCGGTCACTGATTTTTCGTCCTACAATAAATCAGTCAGAAAATCCTAGTAAGTGTCCTACTAAAAATCAGTCAGAAAATCCTAGTAAAAGTGACCTACAAGAAATCGGTCGCATTAATTATCTGTCCTACAAGAAATCGGTCCGATTTATCCGTCCTACAAGTCGCCTTAAGCGTGGGAGCAACATGAGTGAGCTGCACTCTCTTGCCGCTGGTATCCACAGTCCGACCTTCTCGGTCCAGGATGAGGGGCGCGGGACCACTGCCCGCCGTGCTCGTTAACGCTCCACCTTCACGCACCACCAGTTACACGAGTTCAAGTCAAGAGCAACTATACGGCTGATATATCCGTCACCGATTTTATGTAGGAAGAAAATAGGGCAGTGATAGCAATAGTGGAACGCGTCCTACAAAAAATCGGTCACCGATTTTTCGTCCTACAAAAAATCGGTTACCGATTTTTCGTCCTACAAAAATCGGCCACAAAATCTTAGTAAAAACATCCTACAAGAAACCGGTCCCACTAAGTATCTGTCCTACAAAAAGTCGGTCACCGATTTTACGTCCTACAAGAAATCGGTCAGAAAATCCTAGTAGAAACGACCTACGAAAAGTTGGTTAGAAGATCCTAATAAAAGTGTCCTACAAGAAATCGGTCCAATTAATTATCTGTCCTACAAGAAATCGGACCTATTATCTGTCCTACATAAAGCCTTAAGCGTGGGAGCTACATGAGTGAGCTGCACTCTCTTGCCGCTGGTATCCACAGTCCGACCTTCTCGGTCCAGGATGAGGGGCGCGGGACCACTGCCCGCCGTGCTCGTTAACGCTCCACCTTCACGCACCACCAGTTACACGTGTTCAAGTCAAGAGCAACTATACGGCCGATATATCGGTGACTGATTTTATGTAGGAGAGAAATAAAACACTGATAGCAATAGGGTAGGGGACCTACAAATGCGTCCTACAAAAAGTCGGTCACCGATTTTTCGTCCTACAAAAAGTCGGTCACCGATTTTACGTCCCATAAGAAATCAGTCGGAAAATCCTAGTAAAACATCCTACAAGAAATCGGTCCGATTAATTATCTGTCCTACAAGAAATCGGTCCGTTTATCTGTCCTACAAGTCGCCTTAAGCGTAGGAGCAACATGAGTGAGCTGCACTCTCTTGCCGCTGGTATCCACAGTCCGACCTTCTCGGTCCAGGATGAGGGGCGCGGGACCACTGCCCGCCGTGCTCGTTAAAGCTCCACCTTCACGCACCACCAGTTACACGTGTTCAAGTCAATAGCTATACGTCCGATATATCGGTCACCGATTTTATGTAGGAGGGAAAGAGAACAGCGATAGCAATAGTGCAACGCGTCCTACAAAAAATCGGTCACTGATTTTTCGTCCTACAAGAAATCGGTCACCGATTTTACGTCCTACAAGAAATCCTACATCTTACAAACGCGTCCTACAAAAAATCGGTCACAGATTTTACGTCCTACAAGAAATCAGTCACTGATTTTTTCGTCCTACAAGAAATCAGTCACCGATTTTTCGTCCTACAAGAAATCGGTTAGAAAATCCAAGTAAAGACATCCTACAAGAAATCGGTCCGATTTATGTCCTACATAAAGCCTTAAGCGTGGGAGCAACATGAGTGAGCTGCACTCGCTTGCCGCTGGTATCCACAGTCCGACCTTCTCGGTCCAGGATGAGGGGCGCGGGACCACTGCCCGCCGTGCTCGTTAACGCTCCACCTTCACGCACCACCAGTTACACGTGTTCAAGTCAATAGCTATACGTCCGATATATCGGTCACCGATTTTATGTAGGAGGGAAAGAGAACAGCGATAGCAATAGTGCAACGCGTCCTACAAAAAATCGGTCACTGATTTTTCGTCCTACAAGAAATCGGTCACCGATTTTACGTCCTACAAGAAATCCTACATCTTACAAACGCGTCCTACAAAAAATCGGTCACAGATTTTACGTCCTACAAGAAATCAGTCACTGATTTTTTCGTCCTACAAGAAATCAGTCACCGATTTTTCGTCCTACAAGAAATCGGTTAGAAAATCCAAGTAAAGACATCCTACAAGAAATCGGTCCGATTTATGTCCTACATAAAGCCTTAAGCGTGGGAGCAACATGAGTGAGCTGCACTCGCTTGCCGCTGGTATCCACAGTCCGACCTTCTCGGTCCAGGATGAGGGGCGCGGGACCACTGCCCGCCGTGCTCGTTAACGCTCCACCTTCACGCACCACCAGTTACACGTGGTCAAGTCAAGAGCAACTATACGTCCGATATATCGGTCACCGATTTTATGTAGGAGGGAAATAGAACAGCGATAGCAATAGTGTAATGCACCTACAAATGCGTCATACAAAAAATCGGTCACCGATTTTTCGTCCGACAAGAAATCGGTCACCGATTTTTCGTCCTACAAGAAATCGGTCAGCAATCCTAGTAAAAGTGACCTACAAGAAATCGGTCCCACTAAGTATCTGTCCTACAAAAAATCGGTGACCGATTTTACGTCCTACAAAATGTCGGTTAGAAAATCCTAGTAAAAGTGTCCTACAAAGAAATCGAACCCATTAATTATCTGTCCTACAAGAAATCGGTCCGATTTATCCATCCTACATAAAGCCTTAAGCGTAGGAGCAACATGAGTGAGCTGCACTCGCTTGCCGCTGGTATCCACGGTGCGACCTTCTCGGTCCAGGATGAGGGGCGCGGGACCACTGCCCGCCGTGCTCGTTAACGCTCCACCTTCACGCACCACCAGTCACACGAGTTCAAGTCAATAGCAACTATACGGCCGATATATCGGTCACCGATTTTATGTAGGAGGGAAATAGCACACTAATAGCACCTACAAATGCGTCCTACAAAAAGTCGGTCACTGATTTTACGTCCTACAAAATGTCGGTCAGAAAGTCCTAGTAAACACGTCCTACAAGAAATCGGTTACCGATTTTACGTCCTACAAGAAATCGGTCACCGATTTTACATCCTACAAGAAATCGGTCACCGATTTTACGTCCTACAAAATGTCAGTCAGAAAATCCTGGTAAAAACATCCTACAAGAAATCGGTCCCATTAAGTATCTGTCCTACAAGAAATCGGACCAATTAATTATCTGTCTTACAAGAAATCGGTCCCATTAAGTATCTGTCCTACAAGAAATCGGACCAATTAATTATCTGTCTTACAAGAAATCGGTCCCATTGTCACCGATTATACGTCCTACAAGAAATCGGTCACCGATTATACGTCCTACAAAAAATCTGTCAGAAAATCCTAGTAGACATCCTACAAGAAATCGGTCGCATTCAGTATCTGTCCTACAAGAAATCTGTCCGATTTATCCGTCCTACAAGTCGCCTTAAGCGTGGGAGCTACATGAGTGAGCTGCACTCTCTTGCCGCTGGTATCCACAGTCCGACCTTCTCGGTCCAGGATGAGGGGCGCGGGACCACTGCCCGCCGTGCTCGTTAACGCTCCACCTTCACGCACCACCAGTTACACGTGGTCAAGTCAATAGCAGCATACGTCCGATATATCGGTCACCGATTTTATGTAGGAGGGAAATAGACACGGATAACAATAGTGTAACGCACCTACAAATGCGTCCTACAAAAAATCGGTCACTGATTTTTCGTCCTACAAGAAATCGGTCACCGATTTTACGTCCTACAAACGCGTCTTACAAGAAATAGGTCAGATTATCTATCCTACATCCTACAAACGCGTCCTACAAAAAATCGGTCACCGATTTTACGTCCTACAAAAAATCGGTCACCGATTTTTCGTCCTACAAAAAGTCGGTAAAAAAATCCTAGTAAAAACCTAGAAATCGGTCCCATTAATTATCTGTCCTACAAGAAATCGGTCCGATTTATCTGTCCTACAGAAAGCCTTAAGCGTAGGAGCAACATGGGTGAGCTGCACTCTCTTGCCGCTGGTATCCACGGTGCGACCTTCTCGGTCCAGGATGAGGGGCGCGGGACCACTGCCCGCCGTGCTCGTTAACGCTCCACCTTCAGTTATTGTAACAAGCTTACTAGCTGATACCGCGAACTTCGTACCTATCGTTTAAACCTTCCCTGGACCTCTACAAACATTTTAAAACCAAAAAAAGAAAAATCGGTCCAATCAGTCTCGAGTTTTAGTGAGACTAACGAACAGCAATTCATTTTTATATATAAGAAGATATAAGAAGATATTAGCTTCACTTGTAACTAACTATGTAAGAACTGTCTATCTCCATCAAAGTATATAACAATCTACCTAAGAACATAAAAGATGAACCTAAAACTCCCATATTTATAAAATAAATTAAAGCAATTCCTCAACGACAAATGTTATTACACAGTAAAAGAATACATGGAAGACAAATCCTTCAATAAATAAAAACTATACAAGCTGTTGATAGGTAAAGCTAATGATTCTCGACCCAAATCAATAAAAAAATTGGTACGTAAGAGCTCTGCCTCACTAGGACGCCATGGCGACGTCGCTAGCGGCTCAGGTCTGGCTACTTCTGGCATCCAAATGTCACCAAGTCGAGTGGCCATGGCGTCTCGACAGTCGGTTGTTTAGGTCGTCGCTGAAGAAATTGCACGCTAACTGGCGACCACATTGGCGACTGTGTGAGGGAGGTGCGCTTTACCGTGTACATTATAGAGGCTACTGTGGCCACGTCGCCAAGCTGCCACGGTAGCCAGAAGCCACGTAGAAAACTGTAGCTCGTGGCCACGGCTCCAATTTGGCGCCGTTGCCAAACCGTTGCCAAGTGAGTTAGGTTCCATACATTTCAATACTAACTGATTGGATACGTAGCCGGCGACGTCGCCATTGGCGTCCTAATGAGGCAAGGCTCTAATTTTTTTTTTTTCGGAGTTCCGTAAATGTCATCTAGCCGTATTTAAACTTGGCGCGTATTTTACTAGCGTTAAAACCGTGCTGCATCCTCACAAAAACGCAAACACAAAGCATACGCAACGATCACTCATAAATTTCATTCATAAAATTGGATTACTTCGGAAATACCACGACATTACAATGACAAAAAAACAGTGCATATTAGTTATTTCCCATTTACTGTAATTCCAATCGATTATTTACGTATTGTATGTCCTCCTCCTGAACTATGGCACAAATGCAAATCAACACCTTGTATAACAATCTACCTAAGAACATAAAAGTTGAACCTAAAACTCCCATATTTATAAAATAAATTAAAGAAATTCCTCAACGACAAATGTTATTATACAATAATGGAATACATGGAGGACAAATCCTTTAATAAATAAAAACTATATAAAAATACACACACACACACACACGCATTCACACAAACGCACACACACATTCACACCGACACTCACATGTACACTTAAATTAATATGTTTTTAAATATAATTATAATTTATTAATAAGCTAGCAGTATAGTTATCGGCACGAATCTTGAGCTCTGACCTATATCTACGCAGAAGTGATTTATTAGCAAAGAACCGATCCCGAGTGACGGCTATGACGCGATGCACTGCGGGCCAATCACCGCTTTAGCCCGCACCTCACTTCATACCACAAAAGCGACCCAATAAATTACTTCTGCGCAGGTGAAGGTTCTGACCTTCTGGCTTCTGGCTCAAGATTCATGCCGATAACTATAAAACTCTGCTACTTTTTTTAAACTGTGCCCTATAGGGTCCATATTGTCACTAATCTAAATGTACCACCTGTTATATATAACGTATGGAATGCTAATAAAGAATTGAGAATTGAGTATTGATCTGAGTCGTTGGTCTAGCTGTCGCAAGCTAGACCAACGACTCAGACGCACTGCCGAGCACGAGGTCTCGGGTTCGATTGCCGGGTAGGGGCAAAATCACTTTGTGGGTTTCAGAAAATTTTACAAAATTGAAGTTGGTGATTGATACACCCGTGCATCGGAAAGCACGTAAACATCGGTGGTGCTTGTGCTCTCTCTCCGGTGGTGTCGGGTTGTCGTCGCATCGCGCTATGAGAGTGAAGGAATACTGAGTGCACCGCAGTACAAGCTAATGTGCACAAACTATAATATGTCCTGCGCAGCTGATCTCCTTATATGAGAACAGCCGCCATAGCCGATAATCGGCTAGGAGGACATCATCATGTAAGAAAATCTTGGTATCTTAATTTGACCCACTTCCCGGTCTTCGATTAGGATGAAATTTTGCACACGCTCTGAGTTCTGATGACAATACATGACTAGCGTGTTTTTAGTATTTTTTTTACTTTTAATAAAAGAGTTTTTGTAGGGTATAATCAAATGGACTTACCAGCCAATTTCCTCTGTATCCTGGCCTGCAGTTCAGCTATCTTCCTCTGCTTCTCCAACTCTTCTTGGCTGAGAGCGTTGCCAACTGAGGATACAAAACACATCATCTTAGATCCTTTACATCATCATACATACACTAGCTTCTGTCAGCGGTTTCACCCGCATCCCGTGGGAACCTCTGCACGAACCCGGATAAAAAGCCTAGCGTTCCTCGATAAATGGGCTATCTAACACCGAAAGAATTGTTCAAATCGGACCAGTAGTTCCTGAGATTAGCCCGTTCAAACAAACAAACAAACAAACTCTTCAGCTTTATAATATGGGAACAAATATAATGACCACCATAAAATGCTTTGATACCCTAAGTTTTGCAACCAGAAATATCTACTGAACACCAGAAAAATAAAGTCTAAAAATGTAATAGTACCAGCTATTTTAGTCACGACTTCACTTTAAATTGTATTCGACCACCAAATTTAGTAAATGATCACCAACTCTTGACGACCAAATTAATGTATTATTTTTGCCTAAATAAGTCACTGCGATTGCCATAAAATGTAGGCTTATTACCAAATAAAGTATTATGATGCCATATTAAGTTATGTGTCCCGCTTGCAATGCATGCGTGAGTGTCAGTATGACGAGTGACAGGGGAAAATGGAAGAAAATGACATATTGCGCCGACCCCAAGTAAAATTGGGAACAAGGCAGGAGAAAGAAGAAGAAGAATGTGTTTCTCAATACACTCCCTCGAAAACACACTCTCATCGCACTGTTTAGGGGCATGCAATAGACAATTTTCCACCCTAGTGCAGGAAAAGGGTCCCCATAATGTTATTACATTTATTGTATCAGGCCGAACTTATTTTTTTGGAGTCAGTTTACTTAAACAGGATAACAAGATGTAAAAACTTTTTTGATGATCATTTACTACTTTTGGTGATCATTTACTACTTATGGGATAACAATGATTTATTTGGACTCATTTTGCTTAAATAGGATGGCAGAATTTAAAAACTTTGGTTATAATCTTACTTTAAAATGGTGGTTTAATTTTGGTGATCATTTACTATTTTTGGCTTACGCATGATTTATTTTGGAGTAATTTCACTTAAATAGGATAGCAAAGTGTTAAAACTTTGGTGATAGTTTTACATTAAAATGCGAGTTTCATTTTGGTGATCATTTACTATTTTTGTATGCTGTTTGTTACTATATCTGGTGATCAGTTAAACATAAGCCTTATAATATTACTATAGATTGTAAAGCACTGGTACTCAGCTGCATGCGGTTAGACTGGAAGCCGACACCAACATAGTTGGGGAAAAGGCTCGGAGGATGAAGGATGGAGATCCTTTACATCATCAGCCCGAGGGTCTAAGGCTAAGTTCGTTGATTGATCATAAGGTTAAGCAATGCTTGGCGTGGTCGGTCCTTCCTGTCATGTCATGACGAGTTCCTCTGTGTTTTAAAGAATTACAATTTTAAGGGAGTACATAAGGAGGTCTTCATAAGAAAGTACATAAGGGAGTATATAAGGGTAGTACCACAGATTATATAATAGTTACTACGTAACAGATAAATCACTCCATACAAAAAAGTCCATACCTACTGTTATAAGCACCTACAAGTTCCCAAACTACCTACAAATTCATAGCTGCGTTTGAAAATGAACCTTAAAAACTCCAGCGCTCGATTGTTATTTCAATGCGATAGCGCACAGTTCAGTGACCGCGACCGTGCCGACAGCGAGCGTAGGGTTGCCTCTTACAATTAAATAGGGAACAAAGTTACGCTTATTTGTAACTGACTTCCCGAATCAATGGAGGTGCCCAACTACTTTTCGAGCACAGAACACGCAAGTATTCTATACTTACCTATTACCCCTGGCACAACACCACTGACCTCTGATACATACCTACTTACCTACCCAAAATTGGTTTCTGCGCAGCGATATATGCAATGTTCCAAGCCACCATTTAGTTGGACGAGAACTATACCTACTTATACTCGAAATGATTTTTAGCTACAAAACTCGGTAATCATTGCATGTATAATATAACTAAGTATAAGGTATAAGTATCTATAAATTTAAGTATCTAAAGTAAGTCGCTTATTTTTAAAATGACAAAGAAGATAAGTATTTTTACATAAAAAAATAGAGACCTATGTATATTCATACATAGGTCTCTATTTTACATACATAGGTATATTCATACATAGGTCTCTATTTTTTATTTTATAAAATATTTCTAAATGCCTATACATATATAATAGGAAACCTTTATATTTTCCTAAAATAGTCACATATACACCTACACAAATCAAAATAGTTCTTCAGTTTATTAGATAATTTTAAAAACCAAATAAAAAATAACTGACCTGTCTACATCTCTAGGTAATCGGAAAAAGAAAGCTTTATATTTTTTTCTTTTACTTGATCTGCAACCAAGCACATCACATAACTGGCCAGAGGTCGTCATGTTCACAAATAAAAATAATAAACATAAAACGCGCGCGTCGCGAGCGACTGTCGAAAGCCCTGAGCCGCGTGGGGCTACCGGTAACCCAGCGAGCGGTAGGCATTTATCGCGCGCAAGTACGTCGAGTGACAGAGGCCTGGTAGTACATAAGAAAGTACATAAGGGTAGTACATAAGAAAGTACATAAGGGCAGTACATGAGGGTAGTAGATAAGGGAGTACATAAGGGTAGTACATAAGGGTAGCACATAAGGGAAAACATAAGAGTGTACATAAGAAAGTACATAAGGTTAGTACGTAAGGGAGTATATACGGGTAGTACATAAGGGTACTACATAAGGGAGTAGATAAGGGGATCTTCATAAGAAAGTATATAAGGGCAGTACATAAGGGGATCTTCGTAAGAAGTTAAGGGGAGAACATAAGGCAATATATCGTGGTTCGGAGGGCACGATAAACTGTAGGTCTTGGCGGTCATTTGAACATCTTTGGCAGTCGTTACGGGTAATCAGAAGCCAGTAAGTCTGACACCAGTCTAACCCAGGGCTACCGGTTTGCCTGGGTAACTGTGTTAAGAAGGTCAGATAGGGCCAGCTGCATCTAGTTAGACTGGAAGCCGATCCTACCATAGTTGGGACCAGCCTTGGTAGATGATGATGACTTACCAGGCTTAGAATACAGCACAGGTTTGATGACGCTAGGCGGTGCAATGGAGCTGGTCTGCTGCACTTGGACCTTCAACTGTTGGGCTGCTGCAGCGGCTGCGCTGACTCCACTCTTGTCTCCTTTCATCATCATCTCCCGAGCCGTTTTCCCAAATATGTTGGGGTCGGCTTCCAGTCTAACCGAACACAGCTGAGTACCAGTGTGCCACAAGGAGCGACTGCCTATCTGACTTCCTCAGCCCAGTTACCCGGGCAACCCAATACCCCTTAGTTAGACTGGTGTCATACTTACTAGCTTCTTCTACCTTAGAAGTTGGTTCTTACCACTAGGCCAAGCTTTCACAAGATCAAGGCAATATGGCACTTACCAGGCTTAGAATACAGCACAGGTTTGATGACACTGGGCGGTGCAATGGAGCTGGTCTGCTGCACTTGGACCTTCAACTGTTGGGCTGCTGCAGCGGCTGCGCTGACTCCACTCTTGTCTCCTTTCATCATCATCTCCCGAGCCGTTTTCCCAAATATGTTGGGGTCGGCTTCCAGTCTAACCGAACACAGCTGAGTACCAGTGTGCCACAAGGAGCGACTGCCTATCTGACTTCCTCAGCCCAGTTACCCGGGCAACCCAATACCCCTTAGTTAGACTGGTGTCATACTTACTAGCTTCTTCTACCTTAGAAGTTGGTTCTTACCACTAGGCCAAGCTTTCACAAGATCAAGGCAATATGGCACTTACCAGGCTTAGAATACAGCACAGGTTTGATGACACTGGGCGGTGCAATGGAGCTGGTCTGCTGCACTTGGACCTTCAACTGTTGGGCTGCTGCAGCGGCTGCGCTGACTCCACTCTTGTCTCCTTTCATGGCGAGGAGGGCTCGTTTGCGTTCTTCAATTTCCTTTTGGGCGTTGGCCATCATTAGCTGGAAAGTGGGGATGGTGATTAGAAAAGAATACAATTTTTGAAAATGAAATCTTTATTCGTAAACATAGGTTTTAGAAGGTGGTTCAAGGCGGTCCATCTATGTTTTTCGTTGAAGCGTACAAATACATGCAGAAAACTGTATTACGAAGGCAAAAGTTTGTATGTATGGATGTTTGTTCCTCTTTGAAGGGAAAATGACTGGATGGATTTTGATGAAACTTGGCAGTAATGTAGCTTATAATATAAAGCCTACCTAACATAAAAAAATCACGTCTGTTTTATGATAGCCCTGTAAATTAGCTGTTGTTTGTTGTTATAATGAAAACACTATCACGGTTCATGAGACCTATTTTAATCAGATTTAAAAAACTCAGTTTTACCAATACGTGTACGTTTTTATGTTTGTGCGAGATTATTTCACGTTTGGCTGAACCGATTTTGATGCGATTTGCAGCATAATATCAGACATAGGAGAAGAATAATACGGATATCTTGTTAAAATTATTTTTACCCTTTGGGTACAGAGCCCTAAAATAACTAGAACCAGCTTACCACCATAATAAGCTCCAATTACTCCAAAAACTGCCAACATACCTTAATCCTATCAGCGCTCAGCACAGCCATCTTGGACCCCACGGTCTCCCCCTCGGGCAGCACAGAGGGCACATCTACTCCATTCTTCTTCTCTTCTTTCCTATCATCCTTGGACTCCTTCTCATCATCATGACGGGAACGCTTCACCTCCTTTAAATATAATAAAATACTATTACAGCCTTTTATCGTACCATAGCTGGGCACAGGCTTCCTCCCACACGGAAAAATAAAATAAAATAACCTTTATTTCGGGACAAGTTACATCCATAGTGGGTTAGTATCCTGTGGGATTGTTCGAAAGAGATACCGCGGCCCTGGTACATAAAACGGAACATGACGATTTTTAGTCTGTAAGAGTCTGACACTCCCTCACCGCTGCTAACCCACAGCGGGAGGGGTCATTTGATGATATTTGACGTCGAAAAAAAAAAATGGATGATTTTGACGTCATTTTTTTTTAAAAGGGGGTTTAGTATCAGAAATCTTAAGTATCATCTCCCGAGCCTTTTCCCACCTATGTAAGTTGGGGCGGCTTCCAGTCTAACCGGATGCAGCTGATTACCAGTGTGCCACAAGGAGCGACTGCCTATCTGAACTCCTCAACCCAGTTACCCGGGCAACTCAATACTCCATATCTTACCTTGTCTCTGTCTCCGGAGTCATGCTTGCGTTTTTGAGACTTGGAGCTGGAGATCAACTCTTGGGCTAAAGCGATGACTTTGTCTGCAAGTTTGCTGGCTTTCTTAGAGTCAATGTGAGCGGATATCTTGTCGATTATTTTTCTGCGTTCATAGCTGGAATACAGAGGTGTTGAATATGAATTAGATAATAATATGAAAGATTATGGTAGATTGATTTAACTCAAAATAGAGACTGGATGTCATAGCTGCTACAATTCTAAGCTGATTTATACAAAAACTAGCTTGTGCCAACGGTTTCACCCGCATCCCGTGGGAACTACTTCCCATACCGCAATAAAAAGTAGCCTAAAGCCTTCCTCGATAAATGGGCTATCGAACACTGAAAGAAATTTTCAAATCGGACCAGTAGTTCCTGAGATTAGCGCGTTCAAACAAACAAACTCTTCAGCTTTATAATATTAGTATAGATGTGAACCCAATGGACGGTTGGTCATACATCAAGCCATATTATTTTTTTGTTTTACATACCCTGTACCCTGTACCAACAGTATTATGATGATACTTTTTGTGACTAAAATATAAAAAGTCTGTTAACTGACCTAGGAGGATTTTCAAACTGGTTTTGTCTGGCCATAATATAACTATTATTATACTAGTATAGAGTTAACAATTAAGACAGGTTTAACAGGAAACTGATATTTTCATAGGAGGGGAACTCCTTTCTTCCTTAATAATATCATAAATGGTAACCCTATCTACTTTTTCACATCAAAACTATGGATCTGATTTAAATGAAAATTAGAATGCAAACAGTCTAGCCTGAGAAAGGATATAGGCTACTTTTTATGAGGGTTTGGAAATAAAATTAGTATTAGCATTGCATTGAATATCATTACTGTATGTATCAGAACCTGTAGTGTCCTTCTTTAGTTTTATACTGGGACTATTAGCCAAATACAATAAGATAATATTTATTGTCAATGCTGTTGGACTGCCAAATAGATTGGTCCTAGCTTTGACGAGATTGTTTTTTGGCTGTGTATAGTACTTTATCAGTTGTGTAAGCACCATAACACGAGCTAACATATAGCTTAGTATAGGGCTGACAGACCATGCAGCATGATATTATGATTACATGTAAATATTAAGTGTTTACCATACGCACAACATTTGGCAAAATTTGCTAAAATACAACACAGAGTTACTCTAATATTGATTTAAAACCTTCATTTAACTTTTTTAAAGCTTATAAAGTTTTCAATAATGCTTATTAAGCACGTAAACTTAGATTTTTCACATCTTTTTACTCACCCACTAGAGAGACATGATGATACGGTAGATAGCAGAGAACTATCGGATTTTCCGATAGTCCTGTATATTGCGCGGTCGAGGGAAGACCTAAGGTCCTCAACCTCCCGCCTAGAAAGCTGTAAAGCCATGATAATCACAAAATTCACACAAAACTACGCACTTATAGGTTATGTCACTAATTTCTACTTTAAACACGAGCTTAGATAAGATAAATGGATATTATGTCACTATATATTGTTTTGATGAAGAATTGTGATGTATTTTTCACATTTTAGTTGGAATTTATTGGAATTTTCGTCAATTTTATATTGCAAATTCGCACTGACGTAAACAACGACCATAGAGGACGGTGTTGTTGGTTTAGAAATAAGATTTCCCACTATATCGCTTCCAAAACACAAACTATATTTTATTGTGATTCTTACCAAGCAATAATAACTACAATAATTGAGAAGTGTTTTCAATGTCTTATAGATATGAACGATCACTAGATACAAAATCACAATAACATTACCATTATTTGGTGTAAGATTTAAAGTCGGGTATCCCTGGCATGTTGTCTATGAAAATTATTCATTTTACGCAGAATACTTTTAACACTGCATAGTACTTCATAAAACGTATAACTGTTGCTAAATTGATCTAAACATTGATTATTACTTATTTTATCAAACATTATTTATTTATTTCTTTGAAATGCTTCTTGAATTTTATGTTAACAAAAGATACTTTGATTTCAGCGTGAATGATCAAAACGCAAACTGCTGTACTGTAAACGAAACGTATTGTTTATATTCTGCATCTGTGAACTGAGAATTGACAACAACGCTGCATAAAATTCAGCTATTTTCTATTAGAATTACTTAACAAACTACATTATAAACTACTAAACCCTACACAAATACCTTAAAACACTCAATAAAAGTGCAAATCAAGTGATATCCAACAGAACACAAACATAACCTCAAAATGTCTGATGATGAAGATGTAATCTTGGTGAAGAAGCCGAAGCAAGTCCACTATGGATCCTTGGAGGAGCAGGAGAAGGCCCGGCTGGCGGCCCTGGCAGCTGCCGCCAAGGAAGGTGCCGAAGACATGGGTGGAAAAGAGCTGGGAGACATTCAAATCTCCAGCGGTAAGTTTTTGCTGTTTTGCTGCTAAAATATGCTCCTGAGGTTTTGTTTTTAAGGTATAGAATCTTCTTGAATGTGTGTCGAATAAGTTGGTAAAGTTTTGTTGTAGTAAATTAAAGGTTTAGGGGATAAATTTTGGTTATTGTTGGTGCTTGAAGATTCCTATCGGTTTGAATGGATTACATACAAGTAAGAGATTATTATGTGGATTACTAGTAAGCAAAAATGTGCCGGATTCGCAGGGTATGAACCTTCCTCTTGTATCCCTGTTTATTATAAAAAACATCCCCTTCGAACCCCCGGAAAACCTGACTTTAAACTTTTGTCATCACAGTGTAAAAACAATTTGCCCACGCTCACTGCGCTGGGCATGTGTGATATTTTAGCTTGAGAGATGGTGCTGCCCATCTCTCAGCAGGATAAGATAGAAAGTAATTTATTTATTTTCAATTTTTTGTACACACACATAATAAAGGAAGAAGACGGGAAAGAAAGAAATTACATAGGTAATGTGCTTATTTCTAAAGAAATCTCTTCCAGCATACCTGCAAAAGGAAAATGAGAATAAAAGTAATATGGTTTGAAGAACTAGTTCTATACAAAATTAAAGCATTTGATATACCACTTAGTACCCTGTAGTAATTGTACCATCACTAGTCACTGATAAACTTGTAAGCAAATCATTCTAACAAGTCATTGTCACCGTTCCTCAGAATACATGGAGCTGGAAGAGGAGATGTCTCGTGATAAGAAGGCGTTACTCGAGGAGTTCGAGAGGAGACGCAAGGCCAGGCAGCTGAATGTCTCCACTGATGATGATGAGGTAATAATGACAGATTATGGTCCAAGTTTGCTGATCAATCAATCAAATCGTTTATTTTGTAAAAAATAAGATGTTCACATTTTACACTGGATTTCCGACACACTCTACCTTTTTTTGACGTGACAACGTCTTATAAATCGATGGAGCCGGCTGCACGCACGAAAAAACATGACTCATGCGGCGTTACCTCGCTCTGAGGCGTTACCTCGCTCTGAGGCGTTACCTCGCTCTGAGGCGTTACCTCGCTCTGAGGCGTTCCGTTTAAGGCTTGAAGTGCAAGCGCGAGCACGCAGCGAGCGACAAAGAGGTACAATCGGCAGCTACTCACGTTGTCACGTTCAACTATCGTCAGTAAAACGACTTTACAGACAATGGTTTTTAACTATGTCAAAAATCATCAAATGACGGCTCCTGCTGTGGGTTAGCAGCGGTGAAGGAGTGTCAGACTCTTACTAATCCCGCAGCCCCGGCAGACCTTGGCCCTGCTGGGCCCCGTTGGGGTTGCTGACATCTCTTTGAGGAGCACGTGGAACGCCGCGCGCCGTCGACACGGATCTGTTGTCAACATATTCTACCTTACGGCAAAAGAAAAATAGTACATATTTATTATATATGTCGGCGTCAGGATCCGACATCGTTTAAATAAAACAAAGGGGTTCTCATACAATCACTTGGTTTATTCCAATTGACACAATATTAGTCACTACAATTATTTATCACGAATTTGTGGGAGGTGTGCACTCGGCAACGGTCGGCGAACGAATGACCCGCGTCGTGCGCGCGCGCCGCTTTATATAAGGTCCACCGTTGACAGATCGACGGTTGACACATCGACGGTGGCGCCGTCATATACAAACAAAAATTTAAGGGAAGACAACAATAACATTATAACCTCTAATTATTTGAAAACTGAAATGTAAAAAAAAGAAGTATAACATTATTATTAGGCTATAGGCTACTTTTTATCCAGATATGCGATTTATAAACAACATAAACCTCATCGCATATCGGGATAAAAAGTAGCTTATAGCCTTTCTACAAGCTATTTAACACAAAAATATTTTTTCGAATCATACCAATAGTTCCTGAGATAGAAAGTCGTGGTGGCCTAGTGGGTAAAGGACCAACCTCTCAAGTATGAGGGCGCGGGTTCGATCCCAGGTCAGGCAACTACCAATGCAACTTTTCTAAGTTTGTATGCACTTTCTAAGTATATCTTAGACACCATTGCCTGTGTTTCGGATGGCACGTTAAACTGTAGGTCCCGGCTGTCATAGAACATCCTTGGCAGTCGTTACGG
Source organism: Helicoverpa zea x Helicoverpa armigera (assembly GCA_033682625.1). Taxonomy (NCBI): domain Eukaryota; kingdom Metazoa; phylum Arthropoda; class Insecta; order Lepidoptera; family Noctuidae; genus Helicoverpa; species Helicoverpa zea x Helicoverpa armigera. The sequence goes on from JAWIIS010000031.1 coordinate 5,812,377, forward strand.
GTAGTTAGAAGCCAGTAAGTCTGACACCAGTCTAACTAAGGGGTATCGGGTTGCCCGGGCAACTGGGTTGAGGAGGTCAGATAGGCAGTCGCTTCTTGTAAAGCACTGGTACTCAGCTGAATCCGGTTAGACTGGAAGCCGACCCCAACATAGTTTGGGAAAAAGGCTCGGAGGATGATGACCAATAGTTCCTGAGATTACTGTGTTTAAGCAAACATTGGCTAGTGTCAGTCAGTATGCTATTATATTATTTAAAGTAATATTTAAAACAGCCTACACACAAGTACACAAATGACCTAACAAAAATATGAATATTGATAGAAGTACATTTTTTAGGTATTTAAAACTTTAAACTCTCACTAAATTAATTGGCGCCACGTGGGACAAAAAAAAATCTTGGCGCCCAAAAAATGGGACAAGAGCAGTCAATGACATTATGTACTAACAATTGAAAAAGTGAAGCCAAAATTCGCTCAGAATATCGAAAATTCTGTTCAAGAGTCAAACTCGCATAAAAAAAAAACAGCTTATAACATTGTTTTAGTTAAAAGTTACGTTGCCACAGACAAACACATTACTGTCAAATTAACACACACGCCCTGCTGAATAATCACAACGCCCTATTCAACAATCAACACCCCTCTTTTTGCACCTGGTACAAAAAAACAACACAATTTCTAGAAAATTTCGCAAGTTGACCACCTAGCTCGATAGATGGCGTTGGGATCAAATTGCATCGCGCTATGGTTTCGCTACATCCTCAACACGACCTAGCCGTCTCGTTTGACTCACAAATACACAATCTAGAAATTAAGTCTTTATCTCTATTAGGAAAATCAATTTTTTGATATACTCCACGGGGATTGTGTCACTGAGTGAACCCGTTGGAGTATTATTATTTAAAAAAAAAATTCCGACAAGACATAGAATTTCGACGGAAACCCATGTAGAGATAAGTAATGTCGAAAATCCATCTCTGGTTATCGATACAATGGATAGAATATTGAAACGGACGTAAGAGCAAGAAAAAAACAATGTTTCAGGAATTCAAAATGTTATTAAAAACCCAAGAAATTACTGACAATAGTATGATTAGTTTTAGCTCATCCTCCGAGCCTTTTTCCCAACTTTGTTGGGGTCGGCTTCCAGTCTAACCGCATACCGCATGTAGCTGAGTACCAGTGTGCCACAAGGAGCGACTGCCCTATCTGACCCCCTCAACCCAGTTACCCGGGCAACCCTTGGTTAGACTGGTGTCAGATTTACTGGCTTCTGACTACCCGTAACGACTGCCAAGGATGTTCAATAACAGCCGGGTCCTACAGTTTAACGTGCCATCCGAAATACAGTCATTGGTGTCTAAGATATCCTTAGAAAGTACATACAAACTTAGAAAAGTTGCATTGGTACTTGCTTGACATGCTTACTTTTAGCTGACACTAGAAACATCCCTCTTTCTGCACCTGGTACACAAAAAACTCAATTTCTATAAAGTTACGCAAGTTGAGCACCTGGCTCGATAGATGGCGTTGGCGTCAAATTGCATCGCGCTATGGTTTCGCTACATCCTCAACATGACCTGACCGTCTCGTTTGACTCACAAATACACAATCTAGAAATTAAGTCTTTATCTCTATTAGGAAAATCAATTTTTTGATATATTCCACGGGGATTGTGTCACTGAGTGAACCCGTTGGAGTATTATTAAGAGCGTAAAATTACTGTCCTATAGTAGGTAGAATGATTATCTGAAATAATTTTGACCGTGGTTGATTTGGATAATCATTGATTGGTAGAATGGCGTTCGTATATGAGAAACAAACTTGTACCTATCGGGTCTGCGGGACTGTTCGCGCGAGTTACCGCGGCGCTGGTACATAGGCGGCCTACGACGGAACACGACGATTTTTAGTCAGTAAGAGTCTGACACTCCCTCACCACTGCTAACCCACAGCGGGAGGGGTCATTTGATGATTTTCTTGTATGTTTGTTCTCACGAAAGAAAAAAATATATAATTTCTACCCGTACAGGGATAAAATATACCATATGTTACTCGGGAAGAGTGTAGCTTTCCGACTGTGGAAGCAATTGAGTGTCTTATTGACTCCCATCTGATGTGAGTGTATAATTGAATGTCTTATTGACTCCCATCTGATGTGAGTATATAATTGAGTGTCTTATTGACTCCCATCTGATGTGAGTATATAATTGAGTGTCTTATTGTCCCCATCTGATGAGAGTGTATAATCGAGTGTCCTTTTGACCTCCCTTATGATTGATGTCATCAGGTACGTCGGAGTCTCCGGCAGCTGGGGGAGCCTGTTTGTCTGTTCGGCGAGGGGCCTGCCGAGAGAAGAGTGCGTCTGCGCGATTTACTTAGCTAGTAAGTTGGTTTCAAATAAAGATAAAAGATAAAAAGTCATTTATTCAAAGTAGGCTGAAAATCGGCACTTTTTGAACGTCAAATTTACAAAAGACAGCCCCCATAACGCCCGCCCTTCACCACTTCCTATGTGTTTTTGCTGGGAAGAAGAAGTGGTGGAACAAACTACCCAGCAACATGTCTGTCTGTATGGTTTGAAGAACCGTATACCTATGTATTGGTGTTGCCGCTATAACCACAAATACTGAAAACTAAACTGAAATAAATCTTTAAGGGTTACATTATTTTTTTTACATATGGAACTTATAGTCCGACTCGCACTTGACCGATTTTTAAGATAGATTCTACAACTACGTTGGGCATATCAAAATGTGCGAGAAATTCAAATATAAAACACTTTTTTTATTATTTCAATGGTATCAAAAAACCCCACCTTGTTTGAAGTAGCTATAAAAGTCTTCTTAAATCCTCCCCAGCCTAGGAGAAGATGCAATCCACAAGAAACTAGAAGAGGAAGAAGCCAGGATCGAGCGGGACCGCGGCCGGGAGGGTACCTGGTACCACGAGGGACCGCCCGAGCTGAGGGAAGCTAGGCTTTGGATCGCGCGGTATTCGCTGCCGAAAGCTAAGCTTAGGTATGTATGTTTTTGGATTTGCTTAAGGAATATGGTTAAAATGTGGGCCTTCCTTCCTTGATAAATAGACTATCTAGTGCTGAAATATTTTTTTAAATCGGTCCAGTGGTTTTTGAGATAATTATTTAAAGCCATTACCACGGTTTCACCCGCATCCCGTGGAAACTACTTACTGCTACGTACCCGGACAAAATATAGCTTTTATCGCCCGTAGTGTAGCTTCCCAGCACCGAAAGAATTTTCAAACCTGTCCAGTAGTTTTTGAGATGAGCACGTTCAAGAAAACAAACTCCCTAGCTTTATAATATTAGTATTTACATATAGATAAAGAAACAACCACCACCTACTCCAGTTCAAGCCTCTACTCCAGTTGACTAGGCATTTATTTAAACATAAACTACTTTTTTGATATATTTTTGATTTAAAAACTCAGTTTAAAAATGAAATACAGCTTAAATAAATAACAATGACCTAATCAATTGAATCATTACTGTAAGCAGAAGTTTATGTATTTAATATGTATTTGTAGGACGTCCTATCAAGATTGTCTACTTATAGGAAAGTGCCTACTTAAACGGAGTACAACTATTTTCTTACAGGTTAAGTAAAGCCCGTGAGGAGTTAAAACTAGCGGGTAGTGTTCGCGCGGCCGCCAAACAGGAGTCGCAGCGCAAGGCGTCAGCCATGTCCATTTACTGCAGCCAGGTGAGTGTGTCAATGACTTCCTGGTGGCTGTGATAATGACTACCAAGTAAGTTTTAGAAATCCGAGTGAGTGCGTTAATGTACCACTGTGAGTGTGTTAATGAATGACACCCAAGTGAGAGTTCTAATGACCACAGGTGAAAATCGGATGGGTATAATTTTCTCATAATATGTTTTATTGCTTTACAGATTGGTGATACTCGGCCTATCAGTTTTTGCAGATTCAGTAGTGATAGCAAAATGCTAATCACGGCTAGCTGGTAAGCTTTTTAAAATGTAACATGACTAGCAGTTTTCTGTGGTTCAACACTTGCTTGAATTGGTTAAGTAATGAAAGCTCGATAGACAGTGTTGCTTTTGAATTCATAATATTACTAGCTTCCACCATCAGTTTCATTCGCTCCTAAAATAACTATTTCCTGAACCAGTAGAGCCTATATATCTTTCTTACATACATATATGTAATTACAAAATATATTCAGCTGTTTACATATTTGACGAATATCTTTCTTCCACTCGGCAGATAAAGTATGATTTATTTCATCTTATCAATACCTACTACATTTTTAAATTGATTTTTTTATTTTATTTCCAGGTCAGGTTTAGCCAAAGTATGGTCGGTCCCCGAGTGCAAAGAGTTGCAAGTACTGAAGGGTCACACTTGTAACGTGAGCGGCGCTGACTTTCATCCTAGAGCTATCATGCCACATCATTTTCAAGATAAGGTAGGTATTTTGAAAAAAAGCTAACTATTTCCTGTAGATAAGATAAAATAATAATTTTATGTATAAATATCTAAGTGTTGACCTTGTTTTCATCCGCGTCCCGTGGGGAATTACTTCCCTTACCCGAATAGGGAGAAAATATATAAAATAGTGTAAAATAAATGTCTAAAAGGATAAAAAAAATCTTATGTCTGTCTACTGGATTTGAGCTATATTCGTATCGTACAAATTTTTTGCCAAATCGGTAAAGCCGTTCTTGAATTGTAAATAGTATAACTAACACTATTTTACTTTTATATAAATGCTTTAAGTTACCTACATGCGATTTCACCCGTTTCTAAGGGAGTCTCGCACCCGGATAAAATTCTTATTCTTTATTGCACACTAAACAGTAAATACATACGGGATACAGACAGTTATGTACGACAGCGAGCTTGTAATGTATTTATTACTTGTAAAATGTACTTATGTATAAGCTAAACAGTAGCTTATATGTTACTCTGGTATGTAAGCTATATTACTAACAAAATCCCTATAGTAGTTCTTACGTAAAAATAATAACAAACATCCATACATACAAACCATCATCTCATAAGTATCACTATTTTTCAGGTAACAATACAAAAAGAAGAAAACGAAACAGAACAACCAATGGAGACGTCAGAAGGGACAGAAAACACTACAGAACAGTCAGAACCGACGTCAGAACAGTCAGAACCGACGTCAGAACCTTTTGAACCGTCAGACGAAACGTCAGACGCGTGCACTATGGCTACCTGTGCTTACGATGGGACTGTACATTTGTGGAATTTTAACAGGTATGTAAATAACTAGCTTTTTTACGCGGTTTCACCTGCTTTTCGAGAGAATTATTTTTAGAACATGGTTAAAAAGTAGCCAAAAATCTTTCTCGATAAATAGGCTATATGACAGTGAAATATTTTATAAATCTGTTCAGTAGTTCTTAAGATTAACACGTTTAAACAAACTCTTCAGCTTTCTGTATAGATTGACTAATATAAGTAAAATTGATTTTAATTAAAAAAAAATTGAATGCAGTTATACTCTGACTAAAATATAGAGGTATAACTGTGTTACTGGAAATTTATTTTTGCAAAGTACCAAGTGGTCAAAAATGAGCGTTTTCGCAGCTTTTTTATTCAAAATTTGACTTCGAACGTGTTCGAAGGTGCCTAATTTTTCAGTCTTTTATGAATAAATGCTTCTCAATTTTAGTTTAATTTTAGTTTAAACTTTTTTCCTCAAGTGTTTTATGACATAATTTTCAAGTGATCTTTTTACCACAATTATATTTTATTCATCTCTCTATTTTCTTCCAGCGAGTCCCCACTAGCTTCTCTCTCAGGGCACAGTCCGGCCCGAGTCTGCCGGGTCCACTTCCACCCCTCAGGGCGGTTCCTCGCCACCACCGTCTTCGACCACTCCTGGCGTCTGTGGGACTTGCACACTGGTGAGATATCATCTGCCTAGGCAGTTCCCAACTATGTTGGGGTCGGCTTCCAGTCTAACCGCATGCAGCTGAGTACCAGTGTGCCACAAGGAGCGACTGCCTATCTGAACTCCTCAACACAGTTTCCCGGGCAACCCAATACCCTTTGGTTAGACTGGTTTTCAGACTTACTGGCTTCTGACTACCCATAACGACTGCCAAGGATGTTCAAATGACAGCCGGGACCTACAGTTTATTGTGCTTTCCGAAACACGGAGGAACTCGTCATGACATGGTTAATTGGTCACCCATCCATGGACTGACCAGGCATTACTTAACCTTTAGGTTTTTTTCAAGATATTTTGCTTCACTTTTATTCAGCCATTGGTGTCCAGGAATTGAACCTATACACTCGTAATTGAGCTGCCTCTTACTTTACCTACTAGACCACCACTAAGGCCCGGTTGTTCTAAGCTCAGTTACGTGAAGGTTAGGGTTAAATTCTAGTTACAGTAAAATTAACGGGGTTTAAATTCAAAAAGCGTTGTTGAAGTACCACTTAGTTTAACGAACGTTAAAATTTCATAATAAAAACGTCAAATTAACCGTGGTCAAAATTGACATCGGTCAAATTTTAACATTAACTTTACCATAACGTACGAACAACCGGGCCTAAGTGATTGAATATCGCTGTTCAATCAAACAGCTAGCCTTTTTATATAACGGCTATACATAATAATACTTTATATTTGCCACTATTGTGTAATTGAATGTCGTTGTTCAGTCAAATGGCTAGCCGTTTCACTAACCGGCTAGTATATAATCCTGTGTTGTATGTGCACAGCGACGGAGGTGCTGCATCAGGAGGGTCACGCGAAGGCGGTGTACTGCGTCGCCTTCCAGGGAGACGGATCACTCGCTGTTACCGGGTAAGATAACATATGTGGCTAGATTTTATACGCTATTCTATCTTATCTTCGCGGCTTTGGGTATAAAATAATTTAGTGATTTAAAACTGGTTTCTATAAAATTACTAATTTCAGTTATATACCTAAAACCTTCACCTAAGATGGATAAATACTATGCTGAAAACCGCATCAATATCGATTCAACCAAACATGAGGTACAGGTTAAACAGAACTTCTTTTGTCGTCCATCAAAAAATATAATGGTCCCCCAGTTAGCAATTTGTTCAATATTGTTTATGAAATTGTGGTTTTTCATATAAAAAAATTAGTAAAAATCTTTTAAGTTAAACGGTTTTATCTTATGTGTACTGAAAACTAGAAAATAAAAAAATTGTTACTTACCTATCAACCTACGTTTTTGATCCCGGTCATATTAGACTAAAATAAAAACCCGCGCCCGCATACTTTAGAGGCTGGTTCTTTGCCCACTAGGCCACCACGACTTTTTCTAAGTAACTTTCATATAAGTAGTAGTTTTTTCATTTCATATACATAATTGTCAGTATAAGTATACTAACAAATCTATGGAGTTTCTTGCCGGCTCTTCTCCATGAGACCAACGCTTTGGAACCGTGCAACTTGTGTGACGTTTCATAGGTGCCTGCAAAGGCCTATCTCATATATTAAAATAAATTGCTGTTCGTTAGTCAAAACTCAAGAATGGTTGGACCGATTAAGCTTATTTTGGTTTTAAAATGTTTGTAGAGGTCCAGGGAAGGTTTGAACGATACGAAGTTTGTTGGGTCAGCTAGTTTGAAATAAATACATTTGACTCTATCTCTTCCCAGTGGCATGGACGCGTTCGGCCGAGTCTGGGACTTACGCACGGGGCGCTGCGTCATGTTCCTGGAGGGACACCTGGGCCCCGTGCTGGGCGCCGACTGGGCCCCCGCCGGACACCAGCTCGCCACCGCTGCTGCTGATCATCAGGTAGCTATAGTGTACTGTAGAGTGTTGGCACCTAGCTGCGTCATGTTCCTGGAGGGACACCAGCTCGCCACCGCTGCTGCTGATCATCAGGTAGCTATAGTGTACTGTAGAGTGTTGGCACCTAGCTGCGTCATGTTCCTGGAGGGACACCAGCTCGCCACCGCTGCTGCTGATCATCAGGTAGCTATAGTGTACTGTAGAGTGTTGGCACCTAGCTGCGTCATGTTCCTGGAGGGACACCAGCTCGCCACCGCTGCTGCTGATCATCAGGTAGCTATAGTGTACTGTAGAGTGTTGGCACCTAGCTGCGTCATGTTCCTGGAGGGACACCAGCTCGCCACCGCTGCTGCTGATCATCAGGTAGCTATAGTGTACTGTAGAGTGTTGGCACCTAGCTGCGTCATGTTCCTGGAGGGACACCAGCTCGCCACCGCTGCTGCTGATCATCAGGTAGCTATAGTGTACTGTAGAGTGTTGGCACCTAGCTGCGTCATGTTCCTGGAGGGACACCAGCTCGCCACCGCTGCTGCTGATCATCAGGTAGCTATAGTGTACTGTAGAGTGTTGGCACCTAGCTGCGTCATGTTCCTGGAGGGACACCAGCTCGCCACCGCTGCTGCTGATCATCAGGTAGCTATAGTGTACTGTAGAGTGTTGGCACCTAGCTGCGTCATGTTCCTGGAGGGACACCAGCTCGCCACCGCTGCTGCTGATCATCAGGTACACAGATCTTTATTTATTTCGCTCAGGCATCCAAGGCCCATAGAAAATACTATTCGTTAATGTTATAACGTCAAACATTACGTCTGCCCGTGACCGAACCATGCTGTAAATGTAAAGAATCCGAAACAAATCCGAAAAATATCTTATATTCGCATAAGTGTTAGAAATCGTATTATACTAATACATAGTTTATATAATCAACTTAAAAATAATGCACACGAAGTATGTATGTAGATAGATAGATAGATAAAACATTTATTCGGACAAACGACAAGACACCATAAAGATACACAATAAGAAATAAAACAAAACAAGAAGTGGGTAGAAAGACAAACATAAAATACAAAAATTAACGGCGTGCTGCAGTGCCTTAATGCTGGGCGTGGACTGGGCTGGGCATTTATTGGGTACTATTATTTATAGTGGCTCATGATCATCAGATCAGAAAAATCTTTTCTCATTGCATCATAAGGTTGTCCAATGCTGGGCAATAATTCTGTAATGGCTGCAAATAGTTCAGGGGTATGATAAACAGTGAAGTGTTTTCCCATAATTGAGGATAGTATGAATGAATTATTGCTCTTTTCCGTGCACCGTGCACAGTGCTTTTATGTACTTTAATTGTTTAACTGCATTGAAATTATATTTCTATTTTCAGACGAAAATCTGGGATCTAAGACGTCGTTCAGCACTGTACACCATTCCTTCACACACGCATTTATTAAGCGGTAAGTAAATACATGCGTCCCGTGGTAATTACTGCTCGTACCGGGATAAAATATAGCCTATGTTACTCGGGAAGAGTGTAGCGCCCCAACAGTGGAAGACTAGGGTAGTGTCCAGGGTCGAAATAATGAAATAATATTTAGTCCGCTTTTTAGATAATCAAAAAATATTGGATACGTATTTTTTCTTTTTTTAATTAAACATAAAATGACAAAGATAACACTTTAAAAATTAGGAGTGGGGGCCTTTTACGTCGCAGTGTCCTGAAAATTGTAGCAACTTGTGACGTCACACTCAACTTTAACACGCTATATCTTAACAAGTTCTGATCCAATTTAAAAAAGAAAAAATACGTATCGCTTAATTTTGGACAATCTACAAGACGGACTAATTATTATTTTTTAGGAAACTAGCCTATTTTTCAAATCGATTCAGTAGTTTCGCAGCCTTTAGGGGAAAACGAAATAAAAAACGAATAGTTAAAAAAAAACTAAAAAAACACGCTTTTCATGTATTGTCATCAGAACTCAGAGTGTGTGCAAAATTTCATCCTAATAGAAGACTGGGAAGTGGGTCACATTGAGATTCCAAGATTTTCTTACATACATAGTTACAAGTGAAGCTAATATAAGCATCATCATTCTCCGAGCCTTTTTCCCAACTATGTTGGTGTCGGCTTCCAGTCTAACCATTATTATTACATTTTTAGCTCAATTTGGATTGTATAACATTCTCAGGACTAGATAGAAAACTGTATGTTTGTAATTATTTTTATTTTCTTTTAAAAAGAGTGTCCATGGAGTTTCTTGCCGGTTCTTCTCCATGAGACCAACTCTTTGGAACCGTGCACCTAACTTTGACGTTTCGAAAGAGCTTTCATAGGCCTATTTGAAATAAAAAATTTTGAGTTTGAGTTTGAACCAGACGTAGCTGATTACCAGTGCTTTACAAGGAGCGACTGCCTATCTGACCTCCTCAACCCAGTTACCCGGGCAACCCAATATCCTTTGGTTAGACTGGTGATGTTCAATGACAGCCGGGACCTACAGTTTAACGTGCCATCCGAAAACACAGTCATTGGTGTCTAATAAAGCTAATATAAGTAGTACGTGAAGCTAATATAAGCGTGTTATAAATATAGATATTTCTTACAGATGTTCGATACCAGAAGAGTCACGGTCATTTCTTACTGACATCATCTTATGATAAGACAGCTAAGATCTGGTCCAACCCCGCTTGGCATCCGCTTAGAACGCTCTCCGGACATGATAATAAGGTAAATTATATACTTACTTATATATTTTTATACAAAAAATACTTTTAAAGAAACATGTTTGCTATTTCATGAGAACTTGCAAATTATTTTTTATCGAGGAACAAAAAATCTGTGTATCAATATAATTTTACCCCTGAAATATATTTAACCTAAAATGAAATAGGTAGCATTAAGGTAACAACTCTTGGTTTAAAAAACTCAATACTTTTACGCAATTTCTTCTCACTTATGATATCAAAATAGCTGTCAGCTTTTAAAAATCAATATTTCCGAAACCATGGGTAACAATTGGGTAGCAACTAATAGTAACAGATAGCAACTAGGTAGCATGTATTTCGAAGCTTTGGGGATAATATGGGGACTGGCCGCTTTTGTAACGCTAAAATTAATCATAGATTTTCTCATTCCAATATATGCACATTATAAAAACAATTTTGTTTTATTTCAGGTGATGAGCGCAGATATATCGTATGATAATAAATACATAGCAACGTGTTCTTACGATAGAACGTTCAAACTTTGGGCGCCAGATCTCGCCTAAATTATAAATAATTATAATTATATGCGGTACCAATAATGTAAGGGAAATGATTGTTACAATGCAATAAAGACAATTTTGAAATTATTTTGTATGTTTTATTTAGTTCCGAACATCCTTGGCAGTCGTTACGGGTAATCAGAAGCCAGTAAGTCTGACACCAATCGTACTAAGGAGTATGGGTTGCCCGGGTAACTGGGTTGAGGAGGTCAGATAGGGCAGTCGCTCCTTGCGGCACACTGGTACTCAGCCGCATGCGGTTAGACTGGAAGCCGACATCAACATGATTGGGAGAAGGCTCGGAGGATGATGACTTGAAATCTCTCTGTGACGCAACAGAGAGGAACCCTGAGTTCCCAAAGCTTCTATGGTACTAGAGCCGCAGCGGCGGACAGAGCTTGCGCACACGCAGTCCGATCTAGCAGTGGTTTAGTATTGTGTCTGTGTGCGTGAGGGGAGCAGCCTCAGGTGTTAGATGACCTCACTAGATATGGTCGTCTCTTTCGCACGCAGACTGGTCTCGTTCTGGCGTCGATAGGTGGGGTAGTCAGAAGCCAGTAACGGCCAGTTTCTTTATCAAACACAAAAGTCAAAGTAATGTCTAAAGTAAAAGTTACGGTCAAATTCGTTTTTTCAAGGCTAAAGTGACAGCAAAACTAATAGAAAAAGCGAATTTGACCGTTAATTTTACTTTAGACATTACTTTGATTTTTACTTTGGGTTTTACTTTTGATGAAGAAATTGGCTGTAAGTCAGACTCCAGTCTAACCAGTGTGTGTTCGCGCAGCGGAATCAAAATCAAAATCAAATTGTTTTTATTTCAAATAGGCCTTTGCAGGCTCTTATGAAACGTCAAATTAGTTGCAGAATGTTGTTGACACAGTGATCACTGTTTACAAAGCAGTCGAATATCACGACGTTCTAAAGGATGGTAAAATGTATGCCAAGAATGATTAATTTGTTTAATCATTCATGGTAAATTATCCTATAACTTTTTAATTACTAACGGAACATCATTGATACTTGTCAACATGTTGGAGACACTCACAAGGTTTGTGTAAACGTGAAAATCTAGACCCCAAACTGCATACTTTAAGAACTAAGACCTAATAAGTGTATTTTACGTTTATATTTTTATCTTTTAAACCCTACGACTTTTTCTAAATCTGTTTTTTTAAACAAATTCAAAACAACGTATGTAAAAATCTACAGCTCTCTATGTAAGCGCTTTATATGAAAACTAGCTAATGGCCAAACGTTCGCGTAGCGGAAACTTTAATTTCTCTGAAGTTTATGCATGCGCTGATTTCATTCATACATAATTATGTAAATTTGTAATTTTATATATATATATATAATAAAGGACCATGAGACAAATTGGGCTCATTGTCCAACAGAGTTATAGCATATGCCGTTGTGAAGGTTTTTGTTTGTACTAAAATTGTTACTATGGGCACTACCTTCAATTCCATGGCAAAAAAAAGATATGCACCTAAATAGGTTTTGTAGAAAAAGACGATTGTTAGGAGTCGTAGTGCGCTTAATTCGCAGGATTTATATTATTAACCGACTTCTTAAAAAGGAGGAGGTTCTCAATTCGTCAAGATCTTTTTTTTCTTTTTTTTGTATGTTCACCGATTACTCGGAGACTCCTAGACCGATTTGGCTATTAAGAGGAAGGATATAGTCAAGACATGTTCGTGCACGTTCATATTACGTATAGAGGTACATTCTGGTTAACAGAAACGAAATGTGTCGAGATGCCATCGCTCAGTATTACTGCTGTGTCTAATAGGTAGACGCACAGTAGGAAGTTGTGCTCATATCATTTCAATAATATGATATCTAGGGTTAGGCAGGCACACACAATTTAATCCACCGGCAGGATATTTAGATGACATTATTATTGATATTGATTGAAATGTTAACAAAAATATTTTTAACTGATAGCAGCTGTTTTTTTTTTCATGTATACATTAAACCTGGAATTAAAACTAGTTAAAGGCGTTCAATAACAAAACCTACAATGCCATAACAGCACAACTTTTTGCAGAATATTAGTTTATTTATGGTCGGAGAAAAATATTTATAGCAAAATAACCCCATGGATTCTTCTCAAAAATGAGTTTAAATCTTTATATTTAGTGCTTTACAAGTATATTCAAAGTGGTCCCATCTCTGTTGGTGGGTGAGCCCAGGCTTCATACATTTTTGCCCATGGTCCTTTGTAATTATGTAAAAATTTGTGTGTATTTGTGTATAATTGATTATATACTATTAATTATATATTTGAATACACACAAATTTTTGGACACATCACTTTTCTTCTAAAGTCTATGGATTAATAGTTATTTGTTATACAAGAGTGCAAAGTTAGTAAGTTTAACCGCGAGCTCAATTTTGATGACCGAGCAAGCGAAGGATTCTAAAATTGAAACACGAGCGTAGCGAGTGTTTCAATAATTAGAATCCTGAGCGATAGCGAGGGAATCAAAAGAGCACAAGGTGAAAAATCTTTGCACTCGAGTGCAACACGTAACTTTTCATCCCACCTCATCGAGGAAATGTAAAAACAAAATGGCGCGCACATATGAGTATCAAATTAAAAAGAAGTACTTACGTATTAAAGTTCATTTATTTGAAAACTCAGTTTTAAATTAAACGAGGTCAAAAATCTATGTAAAAACAATAATAAAAATTTCTTAATTAATTGAATAATTATTTTAAGCAGTATTTTATTTGTTGAATATGTATTTGTTTGAAAAGTTTTATCAAGATTGTCACAAATGGAGTATTGCACACGATGTTCTAAATTCAAATCACTTTGCCGCTCTAGAGGATAAAAACGGCTTTTGCGCTCAGATATCAAAGGGTAAAAATACTCTTTCTGAAATGGTGGGATGAAAAAAAGTTCCGCCAGGACAACGTTCGCCCAGCGGAAACAAATTTTAGTTAATTTCTCCACAATGGCTGCATACATATTTTTTTTATTTACCATACACAATTATAGGACGTCATACACTAATTATCTGCATAATTAAAATCTTTAAATTCAACAACATTCCGCTGCGCGAACGCACACAACATATTTAATACCGCAGTATAGGACCTACCTATACTATCACCTCATGAAAGGATGCGGTCTACTTACAAGTAACCCTGGAGATCATAATAGCTACTATTTTGATTATTTGAAAAAAAAAATATACGTGTACCTCGACGACTCTTTAAGATCTTGAAATTCGATTATCTTGAAACGGGTTAACTTTTGCCCAGTGTATGCCATGGTCAAAGGATGATGGGCAATTTTGTATGAACCCTGGCCTGATAACCAATAAAGTTCTAATGTATATTAGATTATTGTTTATACCCTACAGTTACTGAAATAAAACAGTTCATGTCAAGAATCGACCGGAAATAAGTACAGTCGGGCACAAAAGAGTTATACTATTTGCACCATTTTTTTTTTGTTAAAATAAAATCCATAGTAAATATTCATTGTATGATGTATTTTCGTCAACTTATCACTTATTTAAATAAGCCTAGGATAGACTATCAATTAAAATCGGTCTTAACTAGGCATAATTGTTTTAATAGCAAAACAAAACATAAAAACTTTTACTTCTACCACCGTATATTATTTCCATTATTGTAGATAGCATTTCCTCGTTCTGCGGCACCAGGATAGTCGGCCCTGGGATAGCAACTTTGTCTTATACTATGTAGTGATGCACAAATAGTAACCAAACGGGTGGTCAAGTCCGCAAGGATACATGAGGGGTTTAATCAGTAGAATAAAGTTATTTAGTTGTTTGTCAGCGTTCACAGAGTTCTCATCATATGGCACATCAGGCTTGTTAGCCAGGACATTCGACAGTGATTGGTGATGATAGATTGTTGCCAGCACACCTCTAATTCCACAGGATTATATTTCAAAGCAAGATTTATCCTGGCCATTAGATGATGTCTGTGCAAGTACTCACGACAAGTATTTGCATTAAATGGGCTACGAACTTGACTGAACTGATTTGAGAAATCTTTCAGTGGTGGAAAAGCTTCGTTATTTATAATAAGAAGATAGGTCCTTATATACCATACGTGCCAAAGTAGTTTAATTCCATAGGCAGTCGTAGGCTTACAGGACTGATACCTTTTTTCCCCAGTGGTTAACAATGTTCCACCCATAACAAAAATTGAAGTTTAGGGTATAAGCTATCATTTGATATGCAAATGGATATTATTGGCTATGCCGGTTAAACTCACTGGAACAGCGGAATAGTTACTTTACGTTGTGAATACTAACTGTTATTTTTTTTAATATGTACACATACCTACACCTTCTGTGACACGTCCTTACTGATATTGACAGTAATATAATGCACTTAAACAGCCCTCCCATACAAAATGAAGTACTTCAAGTCCATGGGCTGTCCTATGCTATCAAGTGTCATAACTTCGTTCTCCGGTGGTTTACAATATTTTGCCCATAACAAAAAATGAAGCTTATGACATAAGCTATCATTTGATGTGCAAATGGTTTTTATTGAATATACCGGTTAGACTCACCGGAATTGCGGAATACGTACACCATACGTTGTAAATACTTCCTGCAAAATAATCTTTTTTTTTCAATAAACTTGGAAATAATGGGCACAGACACCTTCTGTGACTCGTTCTGACAATTATTGACAATAATAATGCACTTAAACATCCCTCCCATATGCAATGAAGTAATTCAAGTCCATGGACTGTCCTATGCTATCAGGTGTTATATCTTCGTTCTCCGGTGGTTTACAAGGTTTTGCCCATAACAAAAAATGAAGCTTAGGGTATAGCTATCATTTGATATGCGAATGGTTTTTATTGGATATATCGGTTAGACTCAGCGGAATGGCGGAATACGTACACCATACGTTGTAAATACTTCCTGCAAAATAATCTTTTTTTATATAAGCTTGGAAAACATGGGCACAGACACCTTGTGTGATATGTCCTGACTAATATGGACAATAATATAATGCACTTAAACATCCCTCCCATATGCAATGAAGTAATTCAAGTCCATGGACTGTCCTATGCTATCAAGTGTCATATCTTCGTTCTCCGGTGGTTTACAAGGTTTTGCCCATAACAAAAAATGAAGCTTAGGGTATAAGCTATCATTTGATATGCAAATGGTTTTCATTGGTTATGCCGGTTAGACTCACCAGAACGGCGGAATACGTACACTATACGTTGTAAATACTACCTGCTAAATAATCTTTTTTTTTTCAATAAACTTGGAAAATATGGGCACAGACACCTTCTGTGACTCGTTCTGACAATTATTGACAATAATAATGCACTTGAACATCCCTCCCATACGCAATGAAGTGGTTCAAGTCCATGGACTGTCCTATGCTATCAGGTGTTATATCTTCGTTCTCCGGTGGTTTACAATGTTTTGCCCCTAGCAAAAAATGAAGCTTAGGGTATAAGCTATCATTTGATATGCGAATGGTTTTCATTGGATATACCGGCCAATTTTACCCATCATCCTTTGTCCGTATTGACCTATAGCATACCGTTAAGCGTGTAAATAGCCTCATCGGGGAAAAATAATAAAAAAATAATGGATTTAATTGGGACAAATTCAAAAGGTGGAATGAAGAAAGAAAAGAGAAGTGCGGGATGCGGGAGCGGTGATTTCAAATCTTGAAAATCGAATGCGGGAAAAACAATATGGCGGTGAAACTCAAATCGTAATTCAATTAAATCCCTGCTGATGATATTCCGTTAGACACCAATACCCACTACAACTATTTGCAGCAATAAAGCCCACGTACCTTGTGAATCCAGGGACCTCACTTAGAACCAGCGAGATGTGAAGATGCCTCGTTCCAGGGCGCGTGGTCGCGGTAAGGGCTGCCGGCCGGCGAGCTAAATCTAGGTTCATCCACCGGTGGACTGGTTAAAACTCGTGAAATCAGCACTGCACTATAAGTCCGCAATGTCTTCTAGCAGCAGGTTCAATTATTACACGAGAATCTTCAGGAAATCACATATAGGGAAATAATGACGCGGAGCGGTGTGTATTCGACACAATGCGAACGGCGGCGGGAGAAGTACTACGTCCGTCCTTGGCGGTGGCCAGACGCAACTGCTAGCTTGATGCGAGTATCTTCTAGAACACTCGATTCGAACCAATGGGCGCTGCGGTAGCTAGTATTGTCGTTCGGATATCATCACCAGACTCAATTGGGTTATTATAAATATGAAAATGATCGAAATAAAGTTTTAAGTTGCGGGAAAAATAACTTATGTATTTAATTTATTATTGAATAAATATTTGCATTGAAAAAAAAGACATTGACGCTTCACCAACTGCAGTTAGACTGGAAACCGACACCAACATAGTTGGGAAAATTTAACTACTAAATATTGACTACAAGCTACCCGCCCCGGCTTCGCACGGGATAACATATTTCCCCACCATTTAATGTATGTTATTATACATATAAACCTTCCTTTAATCACTCTATCTATTAAAAAAAACCACATGAAAATCGGTTGCGTAGTTTTGTAGATTTAAGCGTACAAAGGGACATAGGGACAGAAAAAGCGACTTTGTTTTATACTATGTAGTGATATGACTTTTTCAGACTTATAAGGAATCGTCTAGGCCGATGATTGAAAAAAAAATAAGACACAAATTCGAAAATTTTAATAATTTTATTTTGCACGGAACCCGCACAAACATTGCAATATTACTTTATATTTACAAATTGCGAAGAGAAGTATTATCCTAAACGGAAACATTTAGTTTTGAAATAACTTTCAAATTGTATTAAATACCTCATTGTTATAAACTATAGCTTTTTTCGAATCCTTGTTAAAGGACAATGCCAGGGTGTGGGCTCAAAGTTTGCCCAGCAGTGGGAGTAGTTCCAGGGGGTTCCATAGTGCACTTTGAACACGTAATGCAAATATTTTTGAAATCGCTCCCTGGAGTCCCGAGGAAAACTGGTTCAAATATTCCACATGAACAGTCGCTTTACAAAGCTTGAGCCATTTGTCCAGTAGTGGGAGTGGTCAAAACAGGTTCTTGACTTCACTCTTAACACGAAATTAAAATATTTTTGAAATCGGTCCCAGGGGTCCCGAGGAAAACCGGTTCAAATGTTCTCCATAGTTAGTCACTTAACAAAGCCTGAGCCATTTGCCCAGTAGTGAAAGTGGTCGAAATAGGTTCTTTACTGCACTGAAAACACGAAATCCAAATATTTTGGAAATCGGTCCCAGAGGTCCCGAGAAAAACCGGTTCTAATGTCAAACTCGAACAGTCACTTTATAAAGCTCAAGCCATTTGCCCAGTTGTGGGAATGGTTAGAATAGGTTCTTTACTTCACTGTTAATACGAAATCCAAATATTTTAGAAATCGGTCCCAGAGGTCCCGAGAAAAACCGGTTCTAATGTTCAATTTGAACAGTCACTTTATAAAGCCCAAGCCATTTGCCCAGTAGTGGGAATGGTTAGAATAGGTTCTTTACTTCACTGTTAATACGAAATCCAAATACTTTAGAAATCGGTCCCAGAGGTCCCGAGAAAAACCGGTTCTAATGTTCTCCTTAGATAGTCACTTAAAAAAGTCTTTGGCATTTGTCCAGTAGTGGGAGTGGTCAAAATAGGTTCTTTGCTTCACTCTTAACATGAAATTAAAATATTTTTGAAATCGGTCCCAGGGGTCCCGAGGAAAACCGGTTTAAATGTTCCACGTGAACAGTCTGTTTACAAAGCCTGTGCCATTTGTCCAGTAGTGGGAGTGGTCAAAATAAATTCTTTACTTCACTCTTAAAAGAAATTAAAATATTTTTGGAATCGCACCCTGGGGTCCCGAGGAAAACGGTTTAAATGTTTTCCATAGCTAATCACTTTACAAAGTCTTAGGCATTTGCCCAGTAGTGGGAGTGGTCAAAATATGTTATTTACTTCACTCTTAATACGAAACCCAAATTTTTTGAAATCGGTCCCAGGGCTCCCGCGAAATTAACCTGACAAGACTTTTCTTCCAATTAGGTCTCATTGTCAATCTCAACGCTCAGTATGTGGCGGTCTATCCAGTAGTGGAAAATGTTGGAATGGGTTATTTTTTTTACTTACTGTGATTTTAAAATAAATTCTAAAAGTATTGGATTCTAATAAGAACTGACCCTGATTTGAGAAGAGAAGATCAAGACTCCTGCGCTATGAGCTATCTACTAGAAAAATCTTATCAAGACGAATAAAATAAGCTCAAACACGAGGTAGTTAGTAGATACCGTTGAGGAGTTCCCTAGTCTCTCTGTCGCCTTCATCGTCAGGTCAGATCTTAACCTCCACTGTTTTATGGTGTCGGAGACATTTACCCAAATGACAAGGTTTTACTTGATATGTGCCTACAATTTTTGAAAGTTGCACCCGATTTTTTAGGGTTTCCATCATCAGACCCTAGACCGGATGATAAAGGAACCATTTGGGAAGTAAGCCCTTTGGAAAATGAAATAATTGTTTAAATCGTTTGGTAATCGGCGGAATTATGCTCGTACAAACGTAAAAAGAATATAAACGAACTGAGAACCTCCTCCAGTTTTGGAAGTTGGTTAAAAAAAAGTTGTCGTATACAACCCCTCGTGTTTGTCAATTAATATAATTAATTTCAATTAAGGTAATAAAAGTGGAATATTAAGAGTTCGTAAGCATATTTTTCGTAATATTGAATAAGAGTCAAACCAGTTTTTCTCAGGACTCCTGGGATAGATTTCGAAATATTTCGTTCTGGGACCTATTATAAGCCTATGGAACATAAAACACTATGCAGTTACTGTGGGCAACTCTTGAGCCCAACTTCCATACAAAGAATAGCATTGTCCTTTTTAACCGACTACAAAAAAGTAGGTTCTCGGTTTCACCTGTGTGTGTGTATGTTTGTCACGTTTCTCTGAACCAATTTTGATGCGGTTCTTAGCGTATTTTTTAGACTTGGGTTTGAGGCTTATAATCCAAAACACCATTTTTAACCAAATATACTTTAAAAATCCAGAGATAACCTACTCTTTTTGTGTAAGTCGGGTAAAAACATCATTCTATCTCTTTCCTTCACACAAGAAAGAAAAAGACAGAATTACGTTTTTAAATACAAATCGTATTTTTTGTCAATTTCCCAAAAATACAATGAGGTATTTTGAATTCAAAAAGTTATTTCTTGAACATCTCAAATACATCAGGATTATATTAAAGTTACAATGACGGTAATTCGGCTTTAAGTCTAAAAAAGACTTATTTTCGCGCACCCATCATTTTCCAAACCTCGCATCCTGAAGTAAGCAAGACATTTCATAAGATTGTATTTAAACTACAAATTCAGCTAATAGTTATTAACACAAAATTATTTTACAGTTAAAAGTGGGTAGTTGTGTCTGTTTTTGTGTTTTGATCTCGAAAATTGCTTGACAGACTTTGATAACACTTCCAACGTAATTAAACTTACACTTTTTAAATTAAGAAATACTAAAAAATTCTCCAAAATAAAGAAAAATCACTCAATCATTTTACGTCCAGCCGTTTCCTAGAAAAACACTTACAAACAGACAAACCACTCACTCCAAATAAAACAATGCAATCATAAGACTATCGACAATTTATTTGTTTATTTATTTAATAACTATTATTTACAAAAACTTTCTTTTTTCAACACTCGAACAATATTTTAATAATTGTTCCCATATTTTTTAACGAATTAGTTTAAAATATTTAACCCAGAGATCAAATTGGTGGCTTTCGAGTTTATTTTAAACCATTTTTTTTGAAGAATTATGACTATTTTGCGCACCCGGTTAAAAAAAGTCTATAATTTTCTTCGATAAATGGGCTATCTAACACTGAAAGAATTTTTCAAATCAGACCAATAGTTTTTTTCTAACAATCTCTTCAATTTCACAATATTTGTATAAAGTTTTTAATACTTGAAATAAGATTTATTTTCAATGGAATAATTGTTTGAGCAACACACGCATTTGCAATAGAAGAACCATCTTAATACAGCTCTTGTCATATAACTTTGCCGCTGTGAAGTTGGCCATTTAATGACTTTGCGATTGCGCAATAGTGTATTGAACATCCTTGGCAGTCGTTACGGGTAGTTAGAAGCCAGTAAGTCTGACAACCAGTCTTACCAAGAGGTATCGGGTTGCCCGTGTAACTGGGTTGAGGAGATCAGATAGGCAGTCGCTCCTTGTGGCACACTGGTACTCAGCTGCATGCGGTTAGACTGGAAGCCGACACCAACATAGTTGGGAAAATGCTCGGGGTCACTAGTAACCAACTTCACAGCGGCAAAGTTATATTACATTTAAAAAAACTCGTATACAAATTATAAATTTTACAGTTTAACCCCCTTAAAAAGTTAACTTTGAACTCTAAGCCACCTTAACTGTAATTATCACATTAAAAAACCAAGACTAGAACTAATTTTTCGTTGTAGGCGTAGCTACTCCTAGGTTTAAAAGTCCCGGGTACCTAAATTGGTTGGTCATAAGGTCTCTGTACATAGCGAGCTGCCGTTGGTCCATTTGGCCCGCAATACTGCTATATAGGGCCATATAGGGGTCCATGAATGACCCCATAGGTACAGAGTTTTTCTGCAAATCCATAATTTGAGCTAGATTTTGATTCTTCATCGCGTTTTGAACATTTTGATTAGGTGATTCGTCGCGTATTTGGTAGTTTGGTATATTTATAGGGGGCTTTTTTGCTGTAGTGGGGCTTGTGTATTTGGGGTAGGCCTCTTTAGGGGGTGTTGGGGTCTTTGCTGACATGAATTTCCCGTTGCTAGATCTTTTCTGAGGGGGTCTGTTTTTGCCCGGACTGGCTGCTTTGTTGACTAAAGTAATTTCTAAGTTAGACCCCACTACGGCTTTTCCATCAACTAGAGTATAATTTTTAGTTAAATTCTGCGCGGTTTGGTTCGGAGACGGCGCGGGGGGGACTCTCACTATTTCAACAGCCGGTTTCTGAGGTGGGGGGCTAGTAGACTTGCAGGTAAGGTCTAAAATATCTTGGGGGGTCGTTTGCGTAGGGGGTGCAGCTCTTAGCGGTTTGACTGGGACCCCGTGTAAGACATGAGGAGGGGGCATGAAAGGGTCTTTGGGGTTCCCGTAGACAGTTTTCTCGGGGCCTGAGGTTCCGAATATAGAGGAGGCTTGTATAACTTTAGGGGGTTGAATACCATTGTTATAGTTTTGTGGTATAATGTTGTACATTTGGAATAGTTGCGCTTGAGTCATGATCTGATGTTGCATGGCGGGGTTGATGATCATTGGGGGTGGTATCATGTGGGGGCTGACACCCTGCCCCCAGGGGGGGAGGGCGGTGACTTCCAGCCCCCGCTCCTTGAGGATGTCGAGTTTTTTCTTCTTGACTGCTTGTGGGCTTTCTGGGTACTCGTCTAGGTCGATAATTTCTGGCGTTTTAGGCTTGTATGGGACCTGGAAAATAAAATACAGAAATTAATATTGTATTCGTAAGTTCAAAGTCTTAAAACAAATCCTACTAATATTGTGAACGCAATATTTTTAAGAATGTAATATATGTTTGTTACTCTTTCACTTTTAAACGGATTTTGATAAAATTTAGCAGTAAAATAGCCCAGAATAAAATTTATGCTAGGATTTTTTATCCCTGTACGAGAAGCAGCTTCCTTGGTATAAGCGAGTGAAAACACTGCTAAAGCTAGTGCCTTATTAAAAACGTATTTCTTTTTCTTGTTCTTATACTCATAACTAGGAAAGCCTCACCATGTATTATAATGTAAGTGTGATACTCCATCCTCCGAGCTTTACAAGGAGCGACTTTGTAATTAAGTTTGATACTAACCTCAACAATATCATCATCGACCGCAGCGCTAGTCGGCGGGTGGTGTATACCGAAGTTGGTGACGGGAGCGCCCTGACTCCCTGCTGTAGAGACGGCGGGTACTGACTGACTCCCCACCGGGGGTACTGGACCCGCGCCCGCGGGGGGACTGTGGTCTGAGTCCGGCCGGAGGGGGTGGGGAGCTGGAAAAATAATTAAAATAATATAATTTGAGATTACGGACTAGCAAGAAGCGCAGCGTAGGACGTCCACCAACAAGGTGGACAGACGACCTTATGTCGGTCGCCGTCGACGCTGGATGCAGGTCGCTTCCAACAGGTATCTGTGGAGATCTAAGGGGGAGGCTTATGTTCAGCAGTGGACGGCCTATGCCTGAGATGATGATGAATTTGAGATTGGTGTGAGCTCTATAATAATTTAAGGGATGTGTGTACAGCCAGAGAATCGATCATAAGGTTAAACTACGCCTGGCGCGATTCGTAGATAGGCGATCTTTCAAATTAGTAGTTACCGGCTGTCTTTTGAAGATCTTTGGCAGTCGTTACGCGTAGTCAGAAGCCTGAAAGTCTGACAACCAATCTTACTGGAGGGTACAAAAATAACTGGGTTGAGGAGGTCAGATAAGCAGTCGTTCCGGTGGACAATCCCAACTTAGTTGCTAAAATGCTCGGCAAATGGATGGATAAGAGGCATAATTGATTGTTTTATTTCTCTTCTTGTATCGTTGTACATAAACTTTTATTTTTAATAAATAAATATTTGGCTAGGCATTTAGCTAAACATACCAGTAGCAGCCGCGGCGTGTGGTCGGGCAGGTTTCACTCTGACGGCGCGGAGCGAACTGCGGCCTAGGGGACGCGATTTCTGAAAGGAAGAAAGATAGAAAAATTATTTATTGACACAACACCAAAAGGGGGAAAATATACTTGAAATGTGTATGTCAAATAGGTCCAGTTCAGGATAACTTCTTAGTACTTTATTTTTGGAATGATTCATCTTCTATATTTTATATCAGCCGTTAATCGCGATTTACGTAGAAACTGCTTCCCATATCCGGATAAAATATAGCCCATGTCACCCGGGGATATCGTAGCTTCCCAACAGTGAAATATGTTTTCTAATCGGATCAGTAGTTTAGAATCCTTGGAAAGAAACAAAAGATGTTTCCTCTTTATTAGTACAGATGCAGCTTAGTAAAGTTAGCAGTATACTCACAAGGTCAGCATGCGCTGGCGCCGCATGTCCGTTGAGCGGCGCTGCGCGACTCGACGCTGAATCGCCCGCTGAAACAATACAATACAGAGTTATAATTTATAGTAATACGAGGTTCCATTTGCGTCCTAAGGATATTATATTGCATAAAACGTAGCCTTTAGCGGTCATACTATTTTTTTGTTTACTTATGAACTCTCCCTAGGTGCTCCCGTATGTACTATCCCTTAGTACCCTCCCTAAATACCCCTTTGTTAGGTATTTATTATCTACAAAATTTCCTTCGTTCCCCCTATGGGGTATATAGTGATCATGAATTACCTTTATTTACTAAATTATGGACTTTCCCTATGTACTCCTTATGTACTCAATGTACAAGCCCTAAACACTATCGGGCATGCTCTCTTATGTACTCGCTTTTGGTAAACGAAACATTATGTACTTCTCCTATATACCCTCTTATTTACTTCCTCATGTACTCGAATATAATGAAGGTACAACATGGTGGCTTAGTCGGTATTTAGCACCAGCCTTTCAAGCATACTCAGGGTTCAAAAATCTACTTATATCAAAACTCATATAAAAAACGACTTACCAATCCCAAACTTCTGCGCATCCAAATAACTCTGACTCATATCAGTCCCTTCCTCTTTCCTGTCAAACTTCTCTTCAAACTTGGCGGGCTCAATTAACTTCTCGACTGGCTTCACCGATATCTTCACCGTTTTCTCTTCTTTGGGTAACGACTCTAAAAATTCTCTGTTTAATTCTTCTGCGTTCTTTACTATAATATCATCTTTGGTTGTAATTTCCCCCGTTTCGGAATCTATGTCAGGCTTGTGGGGGGGAGAGGGGGTGCGGAGGATCTTGACATCGTCGTCTCGGAGGGGGGAGTCGGTGACATCTATGGTGGCAATTGTGGGGGGGGAGTCCGTTTTGCCGTTCAGTTTGAAGGTTGTGCCGTTTCGACGCTCGTAGTTCTCGAAGGGTAGGAGGTACCTGGAAGGTAGAAAAATAGGTTTTTGAATGTTGAATTTGGTGGTTGAATGGCATTAAAATTAAATATTATGAAAAAAAATCTTATCGAGTGAGCTGCAGGTTTAATCATCTAACAAGGCCTAGTGTCAGAGTTTTCTCAAATCCGCCTGACGGCCTCTGACGTGGAATTGTAACAACGACTGCTACTGAGTAGCATTCGAGGACTTTGAGTGTCCTACTAGAAAATTTAAATCATTTACTTTTTATTTTAAACGATGTCGATGAAAAATGGTTTGGTCCAAAAGAAGGCGGTTATAAGGGCGAAAACAGTAACGTTCCTCGTCCCCCTCGCCTCGCATGTTGTCGCGCTACTTTCTTAGGCGATTTTCCGTTATGGCACCTCCGCTAGTCATTTTTTAAAGATTGTTTTATGGTTATCGGCACGGATATTGAGTTCTCGGCGGAAGAGTGGGGATCGCTTTGCGCACTGTACACATAAGGCAATAAACCAATAAATCACTTTTGCGCAGGTGAAGGTCAGGGCTCATGCCGATGATTAGATATACGGTGGGCGTTTGTCGTAGTATGCGATGAGACGGTGTGAAACGCATGTGGAAGGATGGAGAGGCAGAGGTACACCGAGGAAAAGATGAATTGATTGCCTGAAAGAGGACATGAAGCAGAAGGGAGTGGATGTAGGTACAACCCGTGCCTATAAAGAATGGGATTACCTAACTCAACGGCAACTCTCGCTCATGTGCTATATGTAGTGTATGAGCGAGAGGTAAATACAGCTGTCGCGATTTCTAATCCCATTCTTTATCGGCACGGGTTGTATGATGTTTGACAGAGAGGAATGGAAGAAAAATACATGTTGCGCCGACCCCAAATGACTTAGCAACAGGGCACGAGGATGATGATGATGATGATGGTTGGGGCTGTGTTTAGTGGGTAGTTACCTCTCGTACTCCAAATAAAATTGGGATATGGACAGGAGGATGATGATGATGGTTGGTTCTAAGGTCAGTGTGTACATACCTCTCGTAATGCGCTCGTGTGCGATGCGGCGGTCGCGGCGCAAGGCGACGCCACAGCTGGCGCGCGCACACCGCCGCGTAGCCGCCGCGCGATACTACCCAGCCGTACAGCGCGCGGAGAGACACTGGAAATTGACATAAACAATATTTTTATACTCTAAAAAACCGGCCAAGTGCGAGTCCGTCTCGCAGACATAGGGTCCATACCATGCAAGGGTAGGGGACATACCATATTGATATCGAGCAAAAATAAGCAACAAAATCTCTGTAAAAAAATCAGACAACTGCGCAGGACATGTTATAGTGCACGCGCATTTGCGCAGACACAGGTGCACTCGCTATTGCTTCACTCTCATACATAGTACTTGTTCCCGTAAGAAAGCGCAAATGTGGAGACTAATTTCGTGTTTACATTCACCGCCAGGCATTTACGCGAATGGGACACGTTGTCAAAAGTTGAAAATTCAATACTTGGTGGTATATTTAATGATATGGAAACAATATGGATATAGTATGAATATAGTAGAGCACACAGTTTATTGAAATTGAAAAATTAGAATATTTGAAGACATATTGCGCCGATCCTAATATTGAGAACAGAACAGAAAAATATAAATAATAATCAGCATATTCAAGTAAACCAACAAACTTCAGCTTTATAACATTGGTAGGACATTTCTGTCAGCATATCTGGTAATCACCGGCTGTCATTGAACATCCTTGGCAATTAGCAGTAGTGAGAAACCAATAAGTCTGACACAAGTTTTACATCGGTGTATCAGGTTGCCAGCAACTGGGTTGGGGGATCAGGCAGGCAATCGCTCCTTGTGGCACACTGGTACTCAGCTGCGTGCGGTTAGACTGGAAGCCGACACCAACATAGTTGGGAAAAGGCTCGAGAGACGAAGATACTTACAATGCTTCAACGAGTGTCCCGCATGGAACGGCTCGCTCCGACTCTTGTAGAACATCTTGAGCTGGTGCAGGAAGGCTCGGTCTTCAGGAGTCTGTTCTACTTCCTTGGCGTCCAGCTCATCGTCATCGCTGACGGCTGCCGCGCCGTTGCGGAGGGAGAGGCGGCGGGGAGTCTGCGTGGAAATGGTCGTTGTAAGATTAGATGTTATAGTCCAATTGGGGTTGTGTTTAACTAAAGGTAAACTATAGGCGGTGTGTAGGGGATATACATAAAGGAGTAAATAAGGAAAGTATAAGGGAGTTTAAAAGGGAATACATTGGTAGGGATATAACAGAAAATATATAGGGCTAGTGCTTAAGGTAGTGCAGTAAATAAGAAGGTATATTTAAAAGAGGAGTACATAGGTATAGCACATCAGGCAGGAATTATATAGGGGGAGTTTATCAGGGTTTACATAGGCAGAGTAGATAAGGGGAGTAGATAGAGTAGCAGGAGAGTAGTAGAAAAATTAAGTAAATTAAGGTTGTGGGCATTCCCACAATGCCATTGCCCACTACGGTACATACACAATTGACAACCAGTATTATCAAGAAGTTGCCCGGGTAACTGGGTTGAGGAGGTCAGATAGACAGTCGCTCCATGTGGCATACTGGTACTCAACCGCATCTGGTTAAACGAATCATCATACTCAATTTGACTGAAAAAATATTACAAAAATAACTCACAGGAGGATCAGAAGCATTAGCGGGCGCATCATCAGAATCTGACCGGTCTGACGCTCGATCAGACGCGCGGTCAGACCTGTCGGGCGGCGCGTCAGGCGTGAGGGCGCGGCGCCGGCGTCCCCGGGGCCTCCCCTTGAGGCGCGGCGCGAGGTGGTTGCATACAAACTCGTGGCCTTCCAGTTCTGGGTACTCAAATGTGTCCTGGGAAAGAGTAGATAAATTTTGTTATATGTAGATGATTTATTTAGTGGTTTAAAATACTGGTACTCAGCTGCATCCGGTTAGACTGGAAGTCGACCCCAACATAGTTGGGAAAAATCTCTGGAGATGATGATGATTTATTTAGTGGTATCTTTTAAGGAACAGTAAGTCTTACAACCTGTGTTACCAAGGCGTATTGCGTTGCCCGGTTAACTGTGTTGAGTAGGCCAGATAGGCAGTCGCTCCTTGTGGCACACTGGTACTCAGCTGCATCCAGTTAGACTGGAAGCCGACACCAAAATAAAAAGTTGGTGAAAGGCTTGAGAGATGGATGGTCTTCTAAGGGCGCTAGTAGGAATATACCGGGTAGACTGTGGTGTGGCGTCACTTCTTCTTCCCAGCAATGACACATAGGAAGTGGTGTAGATCAGGCATTTTCGGTGAGTTTTCCATGAAGTTTCAGGAGTAGCGAGGGTAGGAGAACACTTACCTTACAATACAATATCCTGGTGTTATTAGTGGGGGCGGCGTACCCCCCCAGCGCGGCGACCAGGGAGTCTCTCAGCCAGGACGCCTGGATGCCCTCCAGCCGAGCTATCAGCGCTCTGTAGCGACAGTAGCGAGGGTACGAGAACACCACCACGCCGGGAGCCTCCGCGTCTACCACTGGAAGAATAGAAAGATAGCCTTGTTATATTATTTCCGAGAAACATTACACAAACGTTCCAAAAAGTTGCTTTCATAGAGAAGAAAACACACAGACACTTTGTAGATAGAATATTGTTGCTGGGGAGAGTGTATATAGTAAAATTGTATGGCTGTGCGCCCCAACAGGGTATCATGTATGTACCTCTATATTCTGAAACACCTATGTACATTACTCATGATCGCAATAGATATTTGAAGTTTGTTCCACCACTTCTTCTTTCCAGCAAAAACACATCGGTAGTGGTAAAGGGCGGGCGATTTTGGACTGTCTTTTGTAAACTTGACCTCCAAAACGTGCTGGTTTGCAACCTATATTGTGTTAATTACTTTTAATCTTACCTAAGTATTTTTTTGTGATAGCAATACTTCTTACGACTTCTTACTCTCAAGACTTAATACAGAAACAAATAGGTACACCGACAACTGCACTCAACTACACTTCACACTAAATTGCTTGTAGGAAGTGTGCGGATCATTTCATACGCGTATTTAATCAAATAGTCACTATTATTTACAAACATAACAAAAAGATTATCAACAAATATTTTTAATATTAACACTAGCCCAAAATTTACATGCACATTCGTCATACCATAATCACCAATAGCGCTCTTTTGCTTGGGAGCATTAAAACCACATGCACAATCGCCAAATCCCACACTTACAGTGTCCTAAGCTCACCTGTATAGATCTATTTCTCATCATCATCTATGTATATTACTGCAGTCTAAGAGCACACTACACTGCTTGTGATCTCTCTCCGGTGTCGTCGCATCGCGCCATGAGAGTGAAGGAATACTGAGCGCACCGCAGTGGAAGCAAATGTGCTTGCACTATAGGTAATATGTCCTGAGCAGTTGGCTGATCCGTAGCCGATAATTGGCTACGAAGACATCATATCTGATAGGCGAAAAGACATTGGTATTTTAACTGACCTATAGCACTCTTCTCATTATCCACATCGCTGAAGTCCAGCTTGGTGTGTGTCAGCGGGGCGTGACGGGGCATATCCGTAGGTGGGGCGCACGCCCCTCGCCACACGGCGCGCAGCCCCCACCGCCACTCCGTGCCGACGCACATCCAGGAGAGCAGGTCATCAGCTCGGACTACCACCTTCTCGTTTATCGCGAGCACTTCGTCCTGAAAAGATGGGAGAAGACCAGTTTAATGATTATATTCTTACTAGACTCGGAAAAAAAAGGAAACTTTTTCTAGAAAAAGGCTCAGAGGATGATGATGATTCTTACTAGACTCGAACTTCAGGAGTTAAAAATGTTGGAACGTGGTTCAACTTGAGCACCAGTGACGAGAGTCTATCAGCCTGGACGCCTTCGTTTGTAAGTTTTTTTTTTAATATTTTACTTACATTGACGTCAGATAATGAGGAGTAATCTTATCATCATCATCCTCCGAGCCTTTTCCCAACTATGTTGGGGTCGGCTTCCAGTCTAACAGTATTCAGCTGAGTACCAGTGCTTTACAAGAAGCGACTGCCTATCTGACCTCCTCAACCCCAAAGTAATTTTTGTTGTAAATAAATAAATAAATCTTTATTGATATAAAGTAAACAGATTAACGTTGACTTTGTAACTCTGAAAGATTTTTGACTTAAAGTGCTTCTCGAAATATGTAGTGTGTGTTATACAACATACACTAGCATCCGCCCGCGACTTTGCCCTCGTCCCAAGAAAACTATATCCCACACTGGGATAATAAGTATCCCACGAGCTCAGTAAAATTGTGTGCTAAGTATGAATGTAGATGGATGGAGAGGAAGAGGAAGACCTAAGAAAAGATGGATGGATTGCCTGAAAGATGATATGAATAGGAAGGAAGTGAGTGTCAGTATGACGAGTGACAGGGGAAAATGGAAGAGGATGACATATTGTGCCGACCCCAAGTAAAATTTGGGAACAGGGCAGAAAGAAAGAAAGAAGAGCTAAGTAAAATTTTAATCTAGACAATTATAGAATACAGTGATCTTAGAACAAACTGTCATACATACAATAAGCTACTATTAAGATCATCGTTCACCAACCTAAGAGACCTGCTTACCCCACAAACAGCAAGGTTGCTGATACAGCGTGTGTACATAATTAAACCCGGCACAAATAAATCGGCGCACCCTGTGAATTACGGGGGTGGGGAGGGAGGCCACAGGGACGGAGTTGGGACTGTCGAATAGTTGAAGGTAAGGCATTTTTGGTGTATATTATTTATAAGAAGTGGTAAAAATATCAGTATAAAACATTGTTGACGAAAGGTCTAATTTTTACAACATTTCACTTTTTTTCTTAATAATAATGTAATAACATTTTCTAAGTACGGTTTTTTTTTTTAATAAAAAACAACGTCTTTAGTCAGTGGTATATATTTTTATAGCGATACAAATAATTAGTAAACTCTTATACATTATTTTACATCTGTAAACAGCTGTGTTAATATTTAACACTATAATACACATAACATATCTACAAATATCTTCCTAATATCATAAAAGCGAAAGTTTGTGAAGAAGATAATATAAGTATTAAGTTTAGAATCAAAAATTACTTTTGACTCTAATTTTGGATAAAACCATAGCAGTAATATAGCATTTAATAGATAATAGGCTACTTTTTATCCAATCACGGGATGTAGGTCCAGGTAAAACCGCCGTCTAAAGCTAGTTAAAAATTAAACCCAAAAACGAACACCCTATAAAAGCCATCCCCAAAATCCGTCCCTGCCCCATTCTAAATGAAGGTGGGGAGCCCACCCCCCGGGTTTGAACTAAAATTGCTTTCGAATAAGTAACCGGGGCGGTATTCGGCAAGGGGGGCGATATCGTTGTAATGTAGCTACCATATCGTGAGGGGAAACAGCTGATTTTGACAGTTAGACTTTTTTGTGACGTCATTGTCGATTTGATCTTGTCTGTGGCTTGTATATCTTGTAGATAACTTTAATATATGTTATATCTAGAATTATAGACTACGTAAGCAAGGCATTTTTTGCTTGTTTCGTATGATTAACTGATTAACATAGTTTAAAAAGGATTAATTAGTGAATAAAACCGCTATAAACAAGTAGAATTTTAACCAAAGATTTTATTAACAAACTTGTATGATTTTCACATAATCAAAAAGAAACAGCCTTCTTCGATAGTTTATTTAACAGTGAAATCAGTTTTCCAATCCGTTCAGTAGTTTCGGAGCCTTCAGGGTACAAACAAATAAAAAAAAACCCTTTTCCTTATAATTAGTACAGAAGGATAGATAATATAAATAACAAATAGCTCCATTCCTACATAAAAGACATATACATACGAATATACAAAATATCCTACCAGAATAAAAACCTCATGTCCTTGATAAAATTTTCCAACCAGAATAAGGTATTAGGTACATATTTTCATAATAACATAAAATATTTCAGAATAAGCCTCCGTTCATATAAGAATGTTTTAATAAATAGTAATTTGTACATTCTTGTTAAGCTTTTTTCTGCGGGTTTGCTCGCGTTTTTTAAATATTTTCTATGTATTACCGGATTTTATAGTTTTATGTTCTTCTATATTAAGTCGTGGTGGCCTAGTGGGTAAAGGACCAACCTCAAGTATGAGGGCGCGGGGTCGATCCCAGGTCAGGCAAGTACCAATGCAACTTTTCTAAGTTTGTATGTACTTTCTAAGTATATCTTAGACACCATTGACTGTGTTTCGGATGGCACGTTAAACTGTAGGTCCCGGCTGTCAGTGAACATCCTTGGCAGTCGTTACGGGTAGTCAGAAGCCAGAAAGTCTGACACCAGTCTAACCAAGGGGTATCGGGTTGCCCGGGTAACTGGGTTGAGGAGGTCAGATAGGCAGTCGCTTCTTGTAAAGCACTGGTACTCAGCTGAATCCGGTTAGACTGGAAACCGACCCCAACGTGATTGGGAAAAGGCTCGGAGGATGATGATATGTTCTTCTATATTGTAGTATCTATCTTTACTTGTATACTAAAGAGAAAACATTTTTTGTTTTGACTCTAAAGGCTCTAAAATGACTGAAGCGATTTGAAAAATTATTTCGGTACTAGCTGGTGCCCGCGACTTCGTCTGCGCAGGTTTAGTATTTCGAACAATATGTTTACAAATTGTAGCCTATGTGTTATTCTGATAAATAAGCTATATTATTGTAAAGTTTCATTAAAATCCATTCAGTAGTTTTTGCGTGAAAGAGTAACAAACATCCATACATCCATACATACAAACTTTCGCGTTTATAATATTAGTAGGATTTGATAGTACATGCGTCGAGGAACACTAAACTTTTAACCCGATGCTCGGAGTAGTTCCCACGAGCTAAGAATAATTTAATATTTTTAAGCCTAAAGTAAAAGCATTTTTACCGAAACCGATTTGCATAAAATTCATCTATATTTACTCATAAGATTAAAACATATTCAATGAACAAATATTTATTACTACTCCTCTCAAAACATAGACAACAAACCTACCAAAAAACTAACATGCGTAACATTTTTCCTATTTAACGGAACCCTAATACAAACCAACAAAATGTATACAGAACCCGATTCCTAGCGCGACCGGCGCTCGGTGTACATTTACAATTAAATTTACCATAAACGTGTGTGTGTGCGTTGTGTGTCTGTGTGGGTAAGCATGTGTGTGATGGTACCTACAGGGTGTTGTGTAGTGGAAATGTTGTTTTAATGTGTTTTTGGGGTGATGTTTGGGTGAAAATCGTTTTTTTTTTAATTTATACTTTTTAATAGTAATGTATGTAAACATTTTCGGAAATACACTGACCTGAATAAAATATTTAGTATACAACATTTTTTTTTACGTCTTCACCTCATAAGTAAGGACTTCTCTCACAGAGCAGGTTAAAGTATATAAAAAAAAACTACACTAATAGGATTATTGATTATGAAGCAATCATGTAGGGTGCAAAAGGCTCCGAAATTACTGAACCGATTTGAAAAATTCTTTCACTGTTGTAAAGCTACACTCTTCCCGAGTAATAAAGGCTATATTTCATCCCGGTACGGGCAGTAGTTCACACGGGACGGAAGTGAAACCGCTGGCTAAAATTAGTAATAAAAATAAATGAATATATGTTTTTTTTATATTTCAACGTGACAATATCTTTATTCTTATCGAGACAATCTCAAAAACTGCTATCCGCATCAAATTACATCACGTTTAATTTTAATTGCGAATCAAGTATGATTAATGTGCTATTTGTTTATAAAACTAACTATTTCCCACGGCTACTCTCGAATTCCGAAAAAAGTTTCATAAACAATTTCGTGACTTCTTTTGTATTAGTATAGTTTTCAAATTGGGCCTAGATGATTACATAATAATAATCCTTTTGCATTAATTCAGGTTTGTTTATCAGAAAACGCTAATCTCGGGAAATACGAGCCCAATTTTAAAAAAAAACAGTGTTAGATAGCCCATTATTTTAAATAGGGTATCAGCTAGGTACTACCAGCTAATCCGAGGTGTGCCTTGTGCGAGGTCCAACGGGACTCAGGCGAATCCATGAACAAAAGCTAGTTAGTATAAGTACGTTCATAGATATATACTCCACAAAAAGGGATTATATTTCATCAAAATCTGTTCAACCGCTTCACCTACCATCAAAACAATGACAAATATACAAAGTAATGTTTTTTTCCTTCTATCATTCTCTTAATAAATTGAGACAGTTCAATCCAAGACTACCATATTAATTAATATATTAAGACAGTTCAATCATATACAAAGAACATTAAATAAACTATAGCCAAAATAAAATAAAACATACATAACATAGTTTTAATACTATATTTTGGACTAAAACCACTCGATAATGTACACACACTCACACAAGCACATACACACACACATACGTGTTTATAATACGGAGATTATGCGTGTGTTGGAACAAGGTGAACTTGTACAGGGTGTTCACGTTGGGGGAACTGTTTTTTAACCGATTGTTAAGAAAGGTTATATTTTTGTGGTATTTTTGAAACTGAATTATGATATTGCCGTTATTAGTGAAAATGGCATACATTTTTTATTTAATGATTATTTACTCTTTTTCAATTTATTTTTGTCAAAAATAATTCGTGAGACATAGGATATTATAATAAATTATACAGTTAAAGATTAATAAATTAGAATTCTGTTTATTATTGTTTTTTTTTTTGTCATGTGATGCATACCTAATAATCAGCCGACTAAAAGTTTGCCGGGTGCTCTAATCCTTACTTAGACTATACATAAATACGTAAGTTTGTTTGTTAGGTTTTCACGAAGTAACAGCTGGAGATATTTGATCGAAGATAGGTCAAGTTAAGTGACACATAATGAAAGTATTTTTTGTTTTTCACAAAGTAGATAAGCAATAAAAACCACTTACATTCCTAAAAACAAAAATATGCAAAAACAACTTAACCTCACAACACGCTGTACACACGTCACATGTGACACACACACACAAACACACACTACCACACGTACAATTGATAGCGTTCGTCGGATCTATTCGGTGCAACGCCCCGGTTTTAGGATGCTTACACATGGGACAACTATTGGTGGTTTTGCAAATAATTTTTGATAGTTTTTTTTAGAATTTTAGGTAAAAAAATATACGGGATATTATTTATTTACAGCAAAAATATGTACAGAGTTATTTACAAGAATATAAAAAAATGTATACCTAGATGAAGCATTAAAATTGTAATCATGAAACATGGTTTCTCATAAGATTTTTTAATTCACCTATGCATTTGTTTTTGTTGATTTATTACTCATTATTATTTAGATATTGTTAAATCCACTAAGAAATTGCTGAAGTACTCGGTGCTTTCGAGTGCTTAACCGACTTAAAAAAGGAGGTTCTGAATTGGTTGTTCTGATTTTGATGTAGTTTTCAGTAAAGTATTTGTCAGACTTAAGAAAAAGTATTGTTCTTGAAGCCGGTTTGTGTTTTGTCAAAACAATTTCCAAATGTTTTTTTAACTACAAAAGTAAATGAATTGACCTGTTTTTATTAAAAACTGATTTTCCAATTATACACCGTATTATACAATAATTAATTAATTTGGGCCTAACAAATTACATGCTATATCCTGTCCATCAACATTAAATATTATTTTTTTACTTCGAAACACGTTTTATAAGGTCACTCTGATAGTAAATGCCGGGGGTCAATAACTAGTTTAAATATTACGAAAGACACTGTTTTTTTTTTGTGGATTTTACGTAAATTTTGCTCTTTTTTACTTGTAACTGACGTCATAATAAGTCTTTTTTTATTATAATTATTTATTATAAATTTATAAGCAGATGGAATAACGTAGGTCTGTATGTATTTCAAAAAAAGGCTTGATTATATATGGACTTTACGTGAATGTTCTTTTGACGTCACATTATATTTTTTTACTTAGAATAAGCAGGTAAAATAATACAGGTATTTCCGATAACTATTTGCAAAGCGTAACTAGTATAGACGCCTTTTTAATCGAGGTTACCCTCAATTCACAAAAAACGCCAATATATTTTCTTTAAAAATTAATATAAAAAATGCAAAATAGATTTAAAAAAACGCAAATAGAATAGAAAAATAGATTAAATTTTTTTAGTAAAATGCGTTACAATCAAAAATCAAATAAAAAAATCGTTTACTACTTCATTTTGTACATCATTTTACAATACACATACTACATATTAGTAAAAATTTCGCGTTATTAAAGTAAAAGGCTTATCCTCGCAGTGTGCACTCGGCCTAGCCGACATAAATTCTCAATAACACGAAATGGCGGCGCGGGGCGCGGGGCGCGGGGAAGGCAGGGACGCACTCTAGTAGACGTTGATATTATTATTATTTTGTGTAGCTATTGTTAGTTTTTTATGCTTTTTCAGATTTTTTTAAAGAAATATTAATGTTGTTTTTCTTATTATTTTTTTCATGAAATATAATTACCCATTTTTTAAAAGTAAGTTTTGTGATCATATTTTTTTTTATTAATTGAATAAAGTGGTGACGTAGGTTAACAAAATTAATATTACAATAAAGCTGCTTTAAAAAAAATCGAAAACAAAATACAAGCTGATTGGAAATTTTGAAAAAAAAGAGCTATTCTTTTATTACATTAATCATTTACCAAAAATCCAATGTTTTTCCCGTCATTTAAAAGTTGATCGAAATTAGAAATATAAAATACTTTAACATTTTAGATCAGATACAACATGTTTTAAAACATTAGAGGCTACTAATACAAAAAAAAAACCTTTTTTAACCGACTTCCCAAAAAAAAAGAGGACATTCTCAATCCTTCACAATCCTATATTTTGTCAAGTCACATGAGTAAACGTACATACATAAGTAGGTGAACTCTATCACAATTATTTAAATAACCGGTTTCATACTCTTCAAGGTCAACCGTGATATAATATTATTATCATCATCACGGCTTACTGCTAATTAATATTTAATTACTACGCTATGCGACTGTCAATTGCCTATTCTTTTGTCATTTATTATATTTGTTTGTGGAAAATAATATTTATAGAAAAAAATATTTCATTGATACTATATAAAACACAAGCAAAGATAGATTATAATAGGTCCTTGATTTTAAGTCACACTAGTTTCAACTTCTTGAGGGAATAACTTCAAGCAGCTGGATAAAAAGTAGCCCATATGTTATTCTGATTTATGAGCTATATCACCGCCAAATCTCATCAAAATCAGATAAGCCTCTGAGGGTGAGGAAGTAACAAACATACACACAAACTTTCACTTTTTATAGTATATTCACCGGTTTTATATAAATATGATGTACTAATACCACACATATGGACAAACGGTCAGTTCTATTCAATGAATAGTGAAGATAAGATTAATTTTTAACCAAGTTACCAGATACGAAAAATTCACACATAATTATCTCAAAACTGATTATATTAGTTGATATTATAACAGAAATAGTTTACATTTACGTCACACAGATAACACAGTTTCTGAATACATACCTATATATCTTCAAATATATTATTATAAAGCTGAGTAGTTTGTTTGTTTGTTTGTTTGAACGCGCTAATCTCAGGAACTACTGGTCCGATTTGAAAATTTCTTTCAGTGTTAGATAGCCCATTTATCGAGGAAGGCTATAGCACAGATTATATAATAGTTACTACGTAACAGATAAATCACTCCATACAAAAAAGTCCATACCTACTGTTATAAGCACCTACAAGTTCCCAAACTACCTACAAATTCATAGCTGCGTTAGAAAATGAACCTTAAAAGCTCCAGCGCTCGATTGTTATTTCAATGCGATAGCGCACAGTTCAGTGACCGCGACCGTGCCGACAGCGAGCGTAGGGTTGCCTCTTAAAATTAAATAGGGAAACAAAGTTACGCTTATTTGTAACTGACTCACAAATCAATGGAGGTGCCCAACTACTTTTCGAGCACAGAACACGCAAGTATTTTATACTTTCCTATTACCCCTGGCACAAAACCGCTGACCGCTGATACATACCTACTTACCCAAAATTGGTTTCTGCGCAGCGACATATGCAATGTTCCAAGCCACCATTTAGTTAGACGAAAACGATACACCTACTTATAGTCGAAATGTTTTTAGCTACAAAACTCGGTAATCATTGCATGTATAACTACTAAACTAAAGTAAGTCGCTTATTTTTAAAATGACAAAGAAGATAAGTATTTTTACTTAAAAAAATAGAAACCTATGCATATTCATTATTCATACATAGGTATAAAATATTTCTAAATGCCTATATAATAGGAAACCTTTATATTTTTCTACAATAGTCACATATACACCTACACAAATCAAAATAGTTGTTCAGTTTATTAGATAATTTTAAAAACCAAACAAAAAATAAACAATAACTGACCTATCTACATCTCTAGGTAAACGGAAAAACGTAAGCTTTATATTTTTTCTTTTACTTGATCTGCAACCAAGCACAGCACATAACTGGCCAGAGGTCGTCATGTTCACAAATAAAAATTATAAACATAAAACGCGCGCGTCGCGAGCGGCTGTCGAAAGCCCTGTGCCGCGTGGGGCTACCGGTAACCCAGCGAGCGGTAGGCATTTATCGCGCGCAAGTACGTCGAGTGACAGAGGCCTGGCTATAGGCTACTTTTTATCCCGGTACGGGAAGTAGTTCCCACGGGATGCGGGTGAAACCGCTGGCAGAAGCTAGTCTTCAAATATTATTCAGACACGTCAAGTTAACATTTATGTATATTTTAATTTATTTTTGTATTAATTATTATTAGACTAGCCTTTTTCATTTTTCACCCGCATCCCATGGGAACTACTAGCCTTAGCGGGATAAAATATAGCCTATGTTACTCGGGAAGAGTGTAGCTTTCAATTAAAGGTTTTTTTTCAATCTGGTCAATTAGTTTTTGAGTTTATTCATACAATAAAAATTTTCCTCTTTAAAATATTATTATAGATATTTTTATAGTTCTCACCAAAAAAACCTTGAATGCACAACAAATGGGCACAAAAATTATGTAAATAAATAAAAAAAATGTTCTGAGCTATTAATTTCTAGATTAGCATACGTAACTCGTTTTGTATATTTATCTAGCCTCTTTGGGAATAAATATAAAACTAGTCTTCTAACACACGGAATACTTATAGGTTGTTGTTTTTTTTTGTATTACATTTTTTTACTAATGGTTATATCACCCGAAATTTAGCCAATGACTATCTTTTAGTCGAGAACTACATCATCTACATCCATGTCCAATTAAATCTCAATTGGTTAAGCCGTTTTACAGTAGGTAAACCTAAAAACCGTACACAAAAAATTCCTAATTTATAAATAGAACACAAATGATAAAGATAATATAATCAAGTATCAAATCAAATAATAAAACTTAACAAATCATAATTCAAAATGGAATTCAGAATTGACAACTTATTATTCTATGTTTTTAATAACAATCGTTATTAAATTAACAAATTCAAGATCCAAAAAACAAAAAAAAAAACAATTAAAAATTAGCAACTTAACATTCTAAAATCACAAAAAAACACGCGCTCAAGTCCGTCCCTTAAGGAGAGCAGTGAAAGATGAGAGTCGGGTCGTGTACGCCGACCGGCAGTCTTAATACTTGCATAGTTTACTTACGTAATCATAACCCTTTTATTGGTTTTATTTTAGATTTGTAAATATATTTACTATTGTATAGAATTAAAAAAAAATCTAGTGTACCTACGTTTTTGATATTTATATAAAAATCTACATTATTACACAAAAAAAACGCTTTAAAAATGTACCTTAACAAGAAAAGAACATCAACTTACAAAAATACAAACCTTCTCCTAAGTCTGATAAATAATATGCTTAAAATCAAAATTGGTTCATCCAAACACAATCCCACAAACATATGTACACACAGGTTAAACTGAGAACTTCAATTTTTTGAAGTCAGATAAAAATAGTTTAACCAAGTGCATAAGATTGTATGTCACTGGCAAATAGTTCATGTAACAAGGAATAACTTGGTCTATATTATCTAGGTGCGGGAAGTAAGTGCTATAGGACGCGTGTAAAACAGCAAGCAAGAAGTAAAATGTGATATTGATTCAAGGAAAAAATATTGTGTTTCTGACCAACACATTTGGCGTTCACTGGAAAATATTAATCATTTACAAAATTATAATTACATTCATTTTAAATGCAAATTAAAATCTGGGAAAACCAATTAGGACTTTCCTCAACATTATTGAAATAATATTTAAAACTTTTTCAATATTATAAGAGCGAATCTGAATCTGTTTGTCCGTCACTTACTTTCGCGTTTATAATATAGACCAGCTGCCTACTCCGTGCACCCGGATAAATAGTAGCCTATTTCCTTCCTCGATAAATGGGCTATCTAACACCGTTTTTCTTTCTAATATTTTATATTAGCTTTCGCCCGCGGCTTCGCCCGCGTAGAGTTTGGTTATATCGCGTTTCCAAGAGAAGTCTTCAAAAGTCCGGGATAAAAACTATCCTATGTTCTTTCTCAAGGTCAACGCTATCTCTGTACAAAATTTTATTAAAATCAGTTCAGTGGTTTAGACGAGGAAGCGTAACAGACAGACAGAGTTACTTTCGCATTCATAGTATTATATACATAGTAGGAACTAATATAGATGAGAAAAGATATAACTAAGACCCATTTGTAACCTCTTCATAAATAACAAATTATTCAATACCAATAATGTAGAAATTATCAACTTCCCATGCTTAGCACGCGAAAATAATTATTTTGTCTAACAGATTAGTTATAAAAACATATTAATACTTAGTTACACGTACGTCTTTTTAAGTTTGACCTCTAAATCAATGTTTTCCAAGTATTTTGTAGTTTATTTTTCAAATGATTTGATAATATACGAATGTATATCGAGATAGTAGTTAGATTTTATAAAAGAAAAAATATATATAAGAGTATGAGCTACATTATTACCAAATTTCATTAAAATCTATTCACCAGGTGGTAGATTGTAATCTGAACCTCATGGACAAAAAATACACATATGTAGAAGTTTTTTTTGTTCAGGTCCATACCATACAAGTTCTCCATATAGCTATACTCTAAATATCTCAATCGCTGCAGCCGTTTCGACGTGAAAGCGTCACAGAAAAAAAAAAACATTTTTACTAGTTAAAATTAAATCAATGTACCAACTCAATTATTTTTCACCTTCAAACGCTTTTAATTTTGTTTTTTTTTTATTTCATTTTTTAAATGTTTACTACAAATTTTTGTCGTTTTTTAACACCTACATATTTAAATTATAAACTCCCCATCTTCCTACAAATTTCATAAATCTCAAAAACACCAAAAAATCCATATTTTACTTTAACCAAACCAACAAAACAAATACAAAGTATCAAGACTTCTCTCTCCTCACAACAGCTCACG
The DNA here is from genome assembly GCA_033682625.1 of Helicoverpa zea x Helicoverpa armigera. Classification (NCBI taxonomy): domain Eukaryota; kingdom Metazoa; phylum Arthropoda; class Insecta; order Lepidoptera; family Noctuidae; genus Helicoverpa; species Helicoverpa zea x Helicoverpa armigera. The sequence goes on from JAWIIS010000031.1 coordinate 5,854,061, forward strand.
AACTTTCTTCCCAACCCAAAAGGTTATAAGAACCCCATACTATAACGTTACAAAGTTAATTCTCAACCTTAATTCTAAGACAATAAGGTGTAAATTACAAGAGTTGTTTGTTTAACTTATTAATAAAATACTAGAGTTGGAAGATTAGGGAATCGGTTTTTTGTAGTTTTTTTTTTTTTTTTCGTTAGTTTTGAGTTTAAATAAATATGTGTGTGTGTGTGTGGTTTTTGAGTTAGAATGGTATACGTATTAGCAAATTATTGTTGTTAATAGATGGAAATAATGTTTAGTTATATGTGAATGTTGTACAAAATAAAAATATAAATGTAGAAAAAAGTCTTTTGACTACCCTGTTAATTTAATTGTTTGATAAATTGGAAAGCGGTGTCTGAAAACTGTAAAATATACCAGTTTTATCTTCAACCAATGTTTCTTTTGTTGCTTTTTACATTTTTAAAGTATTTGTTACTTTTATAGAATAACTACATACCACAACCGAAACTACACCTATCTAGTTCAAGACTATCTGTGTACCAAAATTTTATTTAAATCGCTTCAGTAGTTTTTGCATGAAAAGGTGACAGAGTAACTTTGGCATTTATTAATTAAATATCAATAATTATCTCTGGTGAGTATAGAGACAGTATTTAATGAAATGAAATGAAATCGTTTATTTTGCAAGTTGGACATTACATCACTTTCACACGTCATTTTAAGAACGCTGAGGCCGGCATTTCCTAACTGACTGATCCCTGAGAAGAAACACCGAAACAAAATCAAGTAAAATACCTAAGTTTTAACAAGTAAATCTGTAACTTGTGGTAAAATAAAATATCAAGCCAGGACCCTTCTTAGTGAGAAGCCCTTCAATAGCACGTGTATACAGGCTGATGTTTTTATTTATATTTCATTTTATTAAAATATTTCCTCGTGTCGCCTGTTAGATGAGTTATTTAAACATTTATGATACTTGCTTGTTTTTACTGGTTCATATCGATACTAATATTTTAAGTTGAAGATTTGTTTCAAGGCTCTAATCTCAGTAGGTAACTATTGGACCGATTTGTTTTTTTTTTTTCAGTTTTTGCACATATTGAGATACGGATTGTAACATTGTAAGAAAACATGTGAAACTTTATAGATTATTTAATAATCATAAAAAAATTACAATAAATAGTCTTTACAATTTACGATAAATAGATCTGGATGCCTACAACCCTGATTGGTGGGAAGACTCAAAAGATCGAGAGGTGTGGAGACAAAATAATGAGGCCTTTGCCCAGCAATGGGACAATCCCAGCTAAGAAAAAAAGTCTTTACTAATTTAAGTTGTTCAATTACAAAAAACTAAACAAATCAGTTACATAACTAATTTTATGAAAAAATAAAAATGATTTTTGTAAATCGCTTTCGCTTATTCTATAAGGCATACGTCTAGCTCTTCTATATTAGTTCCCCAATCGATATAGCGAGTTTAAATGTGACAGTGTACTGCGAGCCGCTCGGTTAAATACCCAACTGCGGGGAGAGGGGTTATGTTTTTGTGGTAGTTTTTTATTTTTGTAAGCTGTAGTGTAGTTTGTTGTGTTAATATAAAGAGTTATTAAGATACCGAGTTAAATATGAAAAAACAATGGATTAATTATTAAAGAGTTATTTGTCATAAATTGTAATAATTTTAGTGTTTAATTTAAAAACAGTAAAATAGGTAATATTGGGTTTCTAAATTTTTTTGGAAACCTTTACTACAGGCAAAATTACCAATTTATCAGTGCTTTACTCATTTGTTTTATTTTCTCATCGACTAGGTTTAGAGTTATTTAAAAATATTTTTTTTTATTAAAACAAGCCACTCATCATCTTTTTACAATATTTTCACAGACAATCATTAAATTAATAAAAACATAATTGATATTAACTATACTATAGACAGAATATTCTAGTCTAACCTCTAGCCAGGCGGTATTAATAATAAATGAATCTTATTCCGAGAACTAGGTTACATACAGGGTGTTCACGTGTCACAGCAACGTTTGAATATGACTACAGCTATTAAAATAACATTTAACTATCAATTTCTATAATTAAAACACATTTTTTTATTTATAAAAAATTACATCCTGTATATCATCATCATCTGGCTAGCCTTTTCCCGACTATGTTGGTGTCGGCTTCCAGTCTAACCGGATGCAGCTGAGTACCAGTGTGCCACAAGGAGCGACTGCCTATCTGATCTCCTCAACCCAGTTACCCGGGCAACCCAAAATAACCATTTTGATTAATTTTTATACGTAATTTTGGTTTCTTTTAAAAAATACAAACTGTTTATGAATGCAGAAATGATAAGCGTTTTGATAACAGTCTTATCAATATAAAAAGATGATTAGATTCACTATGGAATTGTGTATATAAAAAATTACGTCAGACAGAACTATGGGAAAAGAAGACATGAAAAAAATTGTGGTACGAAAGGAGACAGTCATCAAATTTCTTAAAATCGGATAAAAAAAAACATAATTTTTATGAAGTAACTAGCTTCTGCCCGCGGCTTTGCCCGCGTAGAGTTCGGTTATATCGCGTTTCCAAGAGAATTCTTCAAAAGCCCGGGATAAAAACTATCCTATGTTCTTTGTCAAGGTCAACTCTATCTCTGTACAAATTTTATTAAAATCAGTCCAGTGGTTTAGACGTGAAAGTGTAACAGACAGACAGAGTTACTTTCGCATTTATAATATTAGTGGGGATTTTATCCCGGTACGGGCAGTAGTTCCCACGGGACGCGGGTGAAACCGAGGCAAACCAGATAGTATATACTAAAAGAACACAAACAAAGTTGTGTACAAAATCCAGTCAACATTTTAACACTACACATATAATTTTAATGGTAATCCTAAATAATCCCTTACAATAGTAATCAACATACACACTACACCCATGGGAAAAGGGGGATCCCCTCCTACACTCTCTATAGTAAGAGAATTAACAGACTACAAACTTTTAGTCGGCCGATAGTTTGTTTGGGCTCATAAATCAGTATGAAGATGAATCACACGTATCAACTTTATTAATAAATATTAAAGTTAATAATGTGACAATTGGGTAACAATTGAATCTCGATAGCAGTTTTATTCATAGCGGGAATTCTAATAGTATTTCAATAGTTAATCAATTGCAGACAATATGATTCATTATTGAATTACAACGTTTATTTAAAACAAAAAAATGCTGCTTCAATCGTAATTGAGTCGTGATTGAGTCTTAGTTGGATATCAATCATATATCACTTAAGTAAAATATGCAGAATATGCATTCAATTTTTTCTAAAAACATTTTTTTCCTATCACCGGTTTGACAGTTGGCCGACTGTTTCGTCTGTAGTGTGCGCGCATTCTAAGGGGGAGTGAGTGGGGGGGTATTGACGCACACATACGTATAGGTTTACCTGGAACACCTCGTTAGGGCTTACATTAATAATTGTTCAATCTATACTACTAATATTATAAAGTAACATTATTTTGTTTGTTTGTTACCTTGGCACCGAAATTACTGAACCAATTTAAGAAATGCTTTCACTGTTGGAAAGCTACTCTATCCCCGAGTAACATAGGCTATATTTTATTTAGGTACCGTAAGCGGGATACGGGTGAAACCTCGAAAAACAGCTAGTGATGGATAACATAAGTTGTCTAATTTTTACTAATTTTCGCTAGCGGTTTCACCCGCATCCCGAGCTACCTACTCCCCGCACCCGGATAAAAAACCTATATTATTTTGATACATAAATAAGTAAGCTATATTACTGCCAAGATTCATCAAAATCCATCCAGCAGTTTAACCGTAAAAGCCTATTAAACAAAGCTTAATAAAATTCAATTCATATCACAGAATCAAATCAGTCGCACCCGAGTAACGCCGTGGGCAGAGCCTAGTGTTAACAAAACTAGTGCACCACCCACGCTTGGCACAAATGGTCAATTTCCTCTCATGATCCCGTCATGTAACCACATTATAAGGCTATTACTGGTTAGATCACACCCATAGAACAATAACATCTTAGTTAAAGAACAATCTGGCTAGCCTTTTCCCAACTATGTTGGGGTCTGCTTCCAGTCTAACCGCATGCAGCTGAGTACCAGTGTGCCACAAGGAGCGACTGCCTATCTGACCTCCTCAACCCAGTTACCCGGGCAACCCAACTTCTACCTTTTGGTGAAACTGTGTGTCGATCTATTCAGTAGCTTTATTGAGAATACCGCTAAACTAAAAAACCAATCTAATCAAGGCGAATTGCGTGAAAACGGCTGAAGCGATTTGAATGCTACTTCTTTCACATAAAAGCTAATATTTCAGCGGTGGTCCTTACAAAAATTCATCAAAATCAACCACACCGTTTAGAAATTATCAGCTATTTTGTAATATTTTTCGTACAAGTATCAAGACTGCTTGCTCGTAGTACAATCGATGTAATATCGTGTCTGCGAAGCTGCAGCAACGTTGTGTAAAGGACGGAATCATACATTTTATATGCTAGCCTAATATTTTTAGATTTTTTGGTTTTACTTAGTAAATTAAAGTTAGTTTAGTTTTTTTTTGAAAATAAAGGTAAAATTTGCAAAAAAATAATATTATAAAAACGAATATGACCTACTCTGTAAAGTCATCTATCGCGTTTTCGGGTTAAACCTATAGAACCGATTTAGATGAAAGGTACTTAAATAGTCTACGTATAGCCTTGAGAAAAGAAATAAGCTACTTTTATCTGGGTGGTACCGCGGGAAACAGCTAGTTGATAAGAAAGTGATCTACTGAAACTACCTATAGATCAGAGGATGCTAGTAAAACCTCATCATAATTCGAGCCTTTTTCCCAATCATGTTGGGGTCGGCTTCCAGTCCAACCGGATCCAGCTGAGTACCAGTGCTTTACAAGAAGCGACTGCCTAAAAGCGAAGCCTAAGCCTAAGCGAAGTAAAACCTAGAGTTAACAAAAAATTTTTATTAAAAGTAATTACTGTTACTTCTTAAAAATACAAAAAGATGATTCTTAAATGCACTAAAACGCAATAGAATTTCACCATAAATCATTTAGGTATTACTAGAAACGTGTAAACTATCTCAAAGAGTAATTTGCTCCATATTGTTAAACTTTCGAAGAAAACATCTCATTTCCGACATTAATATTCTGAGAAAATGCAAAAGGTAACTAGGTAGCTAAGTTAATAATATAACCGAATGAAAAGTTCTTAGAAATTATCTAAAATATCTAGAACTAGCTTCCACCCCCGGTTTTACCCGCTTCCTGTGAAAACTACTTCGTAAACCCGCATATAAAGTGTCCTATAGCCTTTCTAAATAAATAACTAATACTGAAAGATTTTTTTAATCGGTCCTAAAGTTTCAGAGCCTTTAATAGGCCTTTAATGCAAACAATAAAATGTTTCCTCTTTTTTATATTCTACTAGCTTTTGCCAACGGTTTCACCCGCTTCCTGGAGAAACTACTTGCCGCACAAGATAAAGAATAGCCCATATTTTATTCCTGTGTATAACTTCCAAGTTATATACTATATTACTGCCAAGTTTCGTCAAAATCCGTTGAGCCATTTTTGCTTGAAGAAGTAACAAGCATACACACTCACAAACTTTCACTTTTATAAACTACTGTAATATTGTGATGTGATACTCCTATCATACAATCTATTTTACACAATATGTTTTTGTTTTTAAATTCTACAATAAAAAACATAAAACTTAGTAAAGTATTAAAATAAAGTAAAAACCCAGCAAGTATCAAGTCAGTTCTGGCTACACCGGAATGTGACGTCGCACCGCTTACGAAACGTTGCACCGCCACCGAGGACGGAGGTAACTGCAAAATTTGTAACTATGAAGTTTATTTTCTATTTGTTTACAATTACTTATGTTTTGTGGACTTGTTTTTGAGGAAGAAACTGCAAGAGTGAAAAAAAAATTGTAAACGAGCTTTATTAACGAAAAAGGTATTTTAATTAAGTAGTTTTCACCCAACTGCTTGAGGAAGAAACTGTAAGTTTGAAAAAATATTGAAAATAATCATTACGATAAAAGAAAAGTTTAGTTTTTCTCAGACTGTCAAAAAGATGATTTTTCACGCGTAGGTATCTTGTTTAGCTTATGCATAGAGAAGAAAATAATAGATAGGTAGCCCTGTACAAAATATGTATGCATGTAGGTACAAGACTTAATGTTTTTTAACCATATCAGTATTTTTTACGGCTTGAAATTTAAAATAAACGTAATCTATATTTATGGTGTTGATTGAATATATAGTGACAATGCAAAAACAGTTTTATTAACAATATTATCAGAAAAATCAAGATATTTCATTAATCCCGATTCTGATTCAACTTGTCATATTAAAGTAATATCAACAAGAATGAACAAGTCATATCCTGTTATCTTACATGATTCAACGAAATTTATCATTTGAGTTAACAAAGCCATAAAAATATCATATCATATCTTAACCTTTCTACAATTAGGTACATTAACAGTATGAAAATTCATACTGCATTTAATAAAGAGACCATCATCTGCTTAGCCTTTTCGCAACTATGTTGTGGTCGGCTTCCAGTCTAACCGGATGCAGCTGAGTACCAGTGTGCCACAAGGAGCGACTGCCTATCTGATCTCCTCAATCCGGGCAACAAAATACGCCTTAGTAAGACTGGTTGTCAGACTTCTGACTACCCGTAACGACTGCCACAATCTACGTAAAAGTCCGCAATATACCACAAAAAATAGTAGAGAAAAAAAATAAAAATTAAAGTTACACAAATATGCATTAGCTCAGTTTTGCGGCTACAGCGTTCTAGCCGGCGAACATTCGACCGAGCAGGGCTGTCACTGAACTAAACAACATATTTAGTTTTTTAGCTTTTTTTTAGTTTGTTGGCATTTATCATCAAATCAAATCAAATCTCTTTATTTTCAGTCTGCATAGGCCCATAGATATATACCTTAAAGACTAACATACATAATATATTATTTATGAGTAAGACTTATTTATGATGAAATAGCTTCCACCGGAGTCTTGGAAAAATTCCTTCCCACATATGGATTAAAAAATATCTTTAAAAAAAGGAAAAAAAGTATTTTTGTTTGTTTTCTTTATAATGGATTAATTCATAAACTACAGGACCGATTTTAATTATTTTTTCACCATTAGAAAGCTACATTATATAGGCTATATTCCAACCGAGTTTCATCAAAATCAATCCAGTAGTTTTCGCGAGAAAGAGGAACAACCATTCATACATACAAACTTTCGCATTTGTAATATAACTAGGTTCATAACACAATACGTATCAGTGGCGAAGGGTGGTTTAATGAAATAGGGAAGCCGCAGCAAAAAAAAACTGGGGGGGGGAGTACTCAGGGATGGGGGGGAGAGGTAATGGAGGTAATTTCTCAGTCCACCTTTCCACCAGCACTGACTGAGAGACTGATAGTTTGAACATGTTTTCTCGAGGAATTCGGCAAATTATTAATATCTATAAAACTTTTTTATCTTTAGTTAGGTATATTAACTACTAGAATCTGAGAAAAGTTGGCACTAGAAACAATACCTTTTAAGTATTTAATTTACAACGGCCTGTTAGCCATTGTTATCGTAGGTATGTGTTTCATAAATCCGTCAGGACGTTAGAAATTTTAATATTTACGTATTATTGGTAGGTAATTCACCCGAGCGGCGTGCCCGAGTTTTATAACACGTTTTTATTCTCAAAACTTAACCTTGAAAAATAAGTTCCTTCCTTATAAGTAAATAATCTGTCGGAAAACAGTCTAATGCGATAAATGCTATCCTAGTTAAGTTTTAAAAGTTGGTACACTAAAAAGAAACCTGATGCAAACTGTCTGCGTATCAAAGTAACTCATTTCAACGTAGGTACCTCTATTTTTTTCACTACACACACTGTACTTGTACTGAGTACCAGGTCACAGTGCGATTGCGGGGATTAGTAGGAAGTAATGATACTGCCAACTACTTAATCAAAATTATGTACTTGGTGAACACGAAAATTATCAATTCCCAAGTAGGGTCATTAAATCGCGGAGAATCTTCCGCGATTCAGGATTTGCATAAAAATGCACAACGCCATCTATGTTGACATAATGTAACTAAAACACTTAAACTAACATAAAATATTGTACACACACGAACTATGTTATTTCTAAATGATACGCACACTAATAAATTCAATTAAGTAGTACAAAGAACAAATTGTTAATGGTATTATCTAAAACAAAATAAGAAGAATGAGAGTGAATTTGTCTGATTTGTTTGTTTACATATTTGAGAGTTCTAAGCGCTGTCACTCGCGCGTAGACAGATATAGCTACTCTACTCTTGACGCGTTCTTTCTCGTTCACTCGCTAGTTTTGATTGGCTGGAACCCGCTCCGTGAGCCGGCTTACCGCTCGCCCTTATGCCGCGAACATCGCGCGGCGCGGCGTGGATGACGTCACGCAAGCGTAGTTTTGTATGGAGGAGGAAGCCGCGGCTTGTTTAGTAGGAGCAAAATGTTTCAAGTAATTTATAGACATTTTTTTTACGGTGGTAGGCGTTTTGTTATACCTACATATTTAAATTGTGTGGTTTAAATGATTATATTAATTATACCTATACCTATATTATAACTTATACCCATGCTTCTTTCTTGAAATTCGAAAGGGAAGCCGATGGGAATCGGCTTATAAGGACGCCTCGCCACTGATACGTATGCCTTTTTTAACTCAAGGCTTAGTTAAAATGACATTGCAAATAATTTCACTGACAAATCGTGTTATCGTGCACCTGATATATTGAAGTAATGATTCAATACTTGCTTTTAATATCATCATGAAAAACATTTTAGTGTCATCATTAGGAAAAAACTTGTTGAGTTCCGTACAAAATACGTAAGCATTTTTCTCGGTTTTGAAAATGTTAAATACTTTTGATTTGACGGAGAATAAAAACTTGACAATCATTTAGCTAATATTCCGTTGAAAATCTTGATTTTATTTATTTTACTAGTTTTTTTTTTTACTTTTTTTTCTAGAAAAAATTGCATTTAAACCAGTTAATTCATTGTGACGTAAAGCTTGTGGCACATTATAGCAGCACGGCAACAGCACGGCTGCAGCACGGCGTCGCCTCGAATTAAGACTACGGCGAGCGGACAGCGCGCCAACCACGCGCTGACCGCTCGCCGTCGGCGCGCCGTCCGCTCGCCGGCCGCGCGCCGGCCGCGAGGTGTAAGCTTGCTGTCACCGCAAACTCAATATTATTTTAAGACGATTATGATTGATGTTATGATTGAACACGACGTAATGACGTTGTTTCGCTGCCGGCTCGGAGTCGGCGCGCAATTAGCACGCCGTCGGCGCGCTGTACGCATGAGGACCGCTCGCTTGCAGCACGCGGGCAGCGAGTCGAGTTGTGTGGAAGCGGCAAGCACGCTGACTGCTCGCCGTTGGCTTTTTCATATTGACATTACGAAATATATTATAATATACACGATTTAATGCTCTAAATTGAATGACAACTTAAATGCTGGTGTGGAGCCGTGCTGTTGCGGTGCTGCTGTAATGTGCCACGTCCTTAAACGTGCAAGGGTACATAGTTCCTTTCGAAAGTTTCTTTTATAGGTAATGTTAGTTGTATTGCATTGGATTTCATTTAGGCCTTTTACAAGCACGTATTATGAAATCAAAAATACAGAAATTTGATTTTTGCTCATTCCAAAAGTAGCTTCATATGGAGAAGTACAGGCAAGAAATTTTATGGTCAAAAATATCAAATTCAAACGCTAGTTTTTTGCTTGCTGACCCCTAACAACTGACAAAGCAATATTTTCGGCTCCGTCAATACGAGGCATATTCTTATCAGTCATTATCACGTAGCATAACTCGGCTTATCATACGTTCAGTTGAGGCTTAAGATAATAACATAGACGTGCACTGTTCACTTATCTATGTTGGTATATTAACCTTTTTTAGGGTAATATGTGTTGGGTTGAGTATTTTGTATGCAATGGGGAAGAGGAAAAAAAAAATTAGCTCACTTGTCGGGGAAGATTTTACTCAGGGGAGAAAAGTAGTTCACTAGAAAAGCGGGTGAAACCAGGCGGAAGTTAAGAGGTAGAATACATCGGCTGCGAAATATCAAAACCCAGTATCTGCACAAAACCAAATTTTATAGGAGAGCCGAAAAACGATTTCATATCTTTGACAGCTTGCCGTTTCAATAATATTAGTCGTACCGTCCTAGGAGTGATTGCAAAATTTAAGGGAGATAACAGGGTTTAAAAAAAAAGTGTTTTAATGCGTCTATCACCAAGTATGTACGTAGAGGAGCAGTTACTAATAAAAAAATTGTTTTCTTAGTTCTAACTTTTTGAGTATGACAATTTCAAAACCTAGTAAGATCACTTGCTTTGTTTTCATTTAGGTCTGAATTTACTGAGTAGAAACTAAAAGCACTTTTATGAACCTAGTAAGAAACAATAGAATAAAACAACGAAATAGTGATAAGCAGTTTTAATGAAAAAGAATTAAAAAAAAAAACTCTTTTTCTCAGTAAAAAAAAAATAATCACTCAAAATATTTGAAAACAATATTCCAATAAAATAAATTATTCGCTTATTAAAAATTGTCCACCAGAAACTAAATCAACTGAATTATTATTGATCGGTAAACTTTGCCAAAACTCCCTTCTGTTCATTGGCATAAGCTGTAATAATGATTTTACTATGCCTTCCTTTTTACTTTCTTTAATGCCTCTTGGAATATTTTTTAAGGTTGGCATGGTCAAGGGATTGTGTTTCTTCATAACGTTCGGTATGGCCGCGGGCCGTACACTACATGAACGTGCCCCAAAGGGTGATAGCCATTAGGCTAATCCGGATGTACCGCACGATCTCCCGCGAAGCAGCTGGCCTACTAACCGGACTGCCACCGTGGGATCTGGAGGCGAGAGTCTTCTTGCGTCTGTACGACTGGCGCGAGGAGGCTCAGCGCCGGGGGGGAACCCCGTTGCCGCGGCAAGTTCTCGAGCAGCGGGCGGAGCTCCGGCGCGATCTCATGGTGGCCTGGGGGGAACGACTGTCGCAACCCAGTACAGGGCACGCCACCATAGTGGCGGTAAGTCTCCTCTTTGAGGAGTGGCTCTTCAGGAGTCACGGCGCCCTCGTACCGGACACGGTTGTTTCGGGAAGTACTTGTATCGAATCTTTCGTGAGGAGGCGCCCGGGTGTCACCACCGCCCCGAGAACACGAGGACCACACAGTCCAGGAGTGCCCTGCGTGGGAAGGGCTCCGCCGGGTCGTCGAGGCTTTAGGCGGCGGCGACTTCTCGCGTCCGGCCCTGGTTCAGGCCATGGTCCGGAGCGAGAGGGCAGTCATGCTCGAGAAGGAGGCGGCGGAACGTCAGAGAGTTCGCACCTCTCATCCCGGCCGCCACGCTGGACCAGGTAGACACCACGGGCGCCGGGTGTCGCGAGATGACTCCAGGCCACCATAGGCATGGGTCTGTGAGCGGTGAGTTCGGGTGGCTCAGCGTCCCTCTGTCTGCTTAGACGACAGACCCGTGTCGACGGCGCGCGTTGTTCCACGCGCTCCTCAAAGAGATGTCAGCAAACCCAGCGGGGCCCAGTAGGGCCAAGGCCTGCCGGGGCTGCGGGTTGTTCGAAAGAGATACCGTGGCTCTGGCAAATAAAAGGCCCACGACGGAACACGACGGTTTTTAGTCAGTAAGAGTCTGACACTCCCTCATCGCTGCTAACCCACAGCGGGAGGGGTCATTTGATGATTTTTGACGTCGTTTAAAAAAAATGCCTTTTATTCATAAAAAACCTTGGAAAACAAACAATCTTGACAATATTATACACTGAAGCGTACTTAAATTTCACCATGTTGTTCTTTTAAAGAACTCAAGATCAATTTCGACCTATAAAACAGATTTTTGCTCATTTTTAGAGACAAAAACACGCACTTGCAACGACTTCTTCTCACTTACTAAAGTTGCGCGGGAGTTTTGACGTTTGTTACAACCATTTCATTGGCTTAGTATCTACATGAACCATTTTATATCCAAGTAACTACAAGCACTTACTAGGTTTTTAAAATGGTTGATGTTAGATACTATGTTTTAATCTTGTAATTTTTGCATTTTGAAAACGTTTACTGTAGATACTAGGTTTCTGACTTTGTGTAACTTCGTTTTTGTCCAATTTTTGGGAGTTTTTGCTATCCTAGTATGTGGAGAGTGGTCTATAAGGTCGAAAAATGCAAAAACACGCTTTTTGAAAAATTTGTCAGATACTAGGTTTTGAAATTGCACAGCCGACATGGTTTAAAAATATTATAATATTATGACATAGGAAAGGCGTATATCGGGAACCAAATGTTAAATATGTTAAATAAAAATAGTTATTTTACGTTGTTTTATTTATTTACAAATTAAAAACTCCAAATATAAATATTTTTAGTATTTTCCTATTACTAAGACATTTTTTCCTGTTGGTCAATTTAATACTTATATAAATAAGTATAGCTTCACATGCATTATAATAAGTAAAGGATTTTCCTCGTGGACTATTGATTTTGGAATTCATTAGTTACCACACGTGATATGATTTTAAAACTAAAACTTCTATTTTAAAACGAGAAACTGCACTTCTTAAAATAGGAAAAAGAAAAAAAACTAAAAAAACTTTTTTTTATTTTATTTTTTGTAACCAATAATTGAGCCCAAATCACAAAAAATACACAAAAACACCGGTGGGCAGTGATGGGGACTTTTTCGATTTTTAATTACCTATGTATTATTTTTTAGTAACTTTGTAGTACGTATTATGGTAACGTATGAAAATAAAAAAATAACATCAAAATTACAATTAAGAGAAAAATAAAAAGTAATAATAATAATAACGTGTTCGTGACAGCCCTGAACACCACGGTAAGTATGCGCCCGATATTTTTTCACAGCTAGAACAAAGTCGCAGTGGAGTCGACTTCCACTGTTTTATTTTAATTTTATTATATTGACTAACTTTTTTACGCGGTTTCACCCGTGTTAGTGCAAACGTTTAATATCAATTTACTTGGTTTCATTAATGAGAATATCTAATGGTTTTAATTGTTTTTTGTTTGCTTTTTTTATAACGCAATTTTTTACAATCAATCGGTTCAGATCCATTTTGAATGATAAATTAAAAAAAAAGAAATAATAGCAAAAGTGTATAGAAAAAAGTATAAGCAACATGATTTTGTCTCTTAAAATGATATATCATGAATGTAGATAAGATTACGCTTTGAATGTAATTACAATTATCGTAAATATATGACATCCGTATTATGATATTATCTACGCGAAAGGGTTATTCTGTTTAAATATATTTTTGTTTTTATTTGGTTTCAAAACCGTGAATGTTATTAGTGAATTTTTACGTAAAAAAAGTGCTGCTTTTCAGCCTACTTTTAATTAAAAAAAATGATTTTGAAATCGAAGAAAAATTTATAAATAAATACACAAATATAAACATGCATACCTACTTATTAATCAAATAATATGTTTGACACCAATTCCTAATCTTTCTTCAAAAACATGAAAAAATCTAACTTTCACAAAAAATCACATCACACTGTCTACTCTATTAATTTCTATGATCATCTTGCCTCTCGCTCACACTCGTGAAGGGCTAAACAGCAGTTTATGTAAGTAGCCAACCATTTTTATTCTTTTTCATTTATTTTCATAAAATGTCAATCGTTCGTTTTTTTTGTTAGAGATAATAACTGATTGAGTCTTATTGGTTAAATTAGTTATTTTGTTAATCAATAGTTTTATGTGTAAAGTAAATCTCTGTCTGGCTGTTACGCTTTCTCTTCTAAACCACTGAACTGATTTTAATAATATTTGGTACAGAGATAGAGTTGACCTTGAGAAAGAACATAGGATAGTTTTTATCCCGGACTTTTGAAGAATTCTCTTAGAAACGCGATATAACGGAACTCTACGCGGGCCAAGCCGCGGGCGGAAGCTAGTATGATATAAAATCTATACAGCAAATATTTTCGCCTTTACAATATTAGTATGTGTGAAGTAACGAAGAATGATTTTCGTGTAAATAATGTTCGAATATAAACATACAAGTTTATTTGTTGTTTAATAACGCCATTGGTATGCAATGTTCGTTTGTTAGCAATACAATGTACAAACAGTGTCTTTTGGGGGACACAGAGGAAACTGATAGAGTGGAAGGAAAAATGGGTAATTTTAATTCTTACACGACTTAAAAAAGTCGTGGTGGCCTAGTGGGTAACGAACAACCTCTCGAGTATGTGTGTGTTCGATTCCAGGTCACACAAGTACCAGTGTAACTTTTAGTTTGTAAGTCTATAAGTATATCTTGGACACCAGTGACTGTGTTTCGGATGGCACGTTAAACTTTAGGTCCCGGCTGTCATTGAACATCCCTGCCAGTCGTTATGAGTAGTCAGAAGCCAGTAAGTCTGAACCAGTCTAATCAAGGAGTATCGGGTTGCCCGGGTAACTCGGTTGAGGAGGTCAGATAGGCAGTCGCTCCTTATGGCACACTGGTACTCAGCTGCATCCGGTTAGACTGGAAGCCGACCCCAACATACTTTTAAAAGAGGCTCGGAAGATGATGATGATTATATTAGAACAGACAGCCAACTTCATGTTAATGTTACAGCCTTTTTATCGTCCCACTGCTGGGCACAGGCCTCCTCTCACATGGAGAAGAACTTCATATTTAAAATAATTTGACTAGAACAGTTTAAAAGTGAGTTAAATAGAACCACAGTTAAGTACAACAGTGTAAACGCAACACAATGGGCAGTGGTTGAGACAAGCCACTGTTATCAGTAGAATATAAAACCTTATCAATGAGGCTAGTGCTCGAATGTAGTACAGCAAGCTTGGTGTACAGTGGAAGCGATAATATAGTAGATTTACTAGCTTTGTGCCAAACTCTTTGTGAACGTATGCTACAAATGTGCTATGTATGAATGTGGAAGGATGAAGAAGCAGAGGTAGACCGAAGAAAAGATGGATTGATTGCCTGAAAGTGGACGTGAATAATGAATGCGCCGACCCCAAATTACATGGGAACAGGGTAGGAAGAAGAAGACTAGCTTTGTGTCAACTATATGGCTGACAGTGTCCCCACACGCAACTGAGTACCAGTGTGTTACGTGCAGAAGCTATTAACTATCTGTGATTATTTGGAAGAACTCGTGGTTAAGTCAAAGCCACACGAATCAAACGATCATAAGGTTAAGCATCGCTTGGTGTGGTCGGTTCATGGATGAGCAGTTGGATGAACGGGAAACTACGGAAAACCGCCAAATGAGCGTGTCAAGGTCTTGGCCAGTTTTTTAATTGAATCTAGGTGATTTCAAACACGTTTTTAGTCAAATACATAATCTAAGCGAATGTTATAAAGAGGAAATACTATTTGTTTGTATCATCAGGGCTTCGAAACTACTGAATCCATTTGAAAAAATCTTTCACATTTGAGACCTATGAATCCCAGAATAACATAGGCTACTTTTACGACACTGACCGAAGTTCCAAGACGCAAGAGAAACCACGGGAAACAGCTACCTAAATAAGTTACTAAGAAATAAACGCTAAATCAGACAAATGACTTCCGACTCGACCCTTTAAGTATCGTCATAAAAACATAATAACATACAAGACTAATAGGATTTGAAGAAAAAACTTAAGGTGTCTACACACCAAAGCCGCTGATGCCGGCGGCACAGCCCGGCGGCCCAACCCGCCGGCCGTATTTTGTACAATCATGCCGCCGGCTTTCATAGAGTATTTGACAATTACTAGAACACCACATGCCGCGGCAGTCGTGCCGCCGGGCTGTGCCGCCGGGTCAGCGGCTTTGGTGTGTAGACCCCTTTACAATTGTATATTCAAAGCTTAGAGGTCAAAGTTTAAGGTTTGTATGACCATGAAGTGGACCAATTTAGGTACGGACAGAAATAAATATTATGTATGTTTCATTCCATGACAAAAGGTACCTGATGGGCGGTTAAAAATACAATTTAATTGTACAAGTTTGCTGTAGACTAAATAGCTTTGTCCACATGGATGATACAGGGGGGTGAATTAGCCGCGAAACGCTTCGAGAAAAGTATAGTACGGCCGTGCCCGTTTTGCTCGAGACTTGGCTGGGGGCACTGCCGTGCCCCCAGATAAAGACTTTGATGAAACTTAATCCCTCTTATTATAAAAACTGCCGCAAGTAGTGGTTTAAACCCGACTGAAGACGTCTTGGTTTGTTACGGTACTTACGATAGTCTTTACATCCTTATTACAAAACGTAGACTAAGAGAAGACTGTTTAGTATTTCGATTTGTCTGTGGTTAAAATAATATCCACAGATTATAAGCAACAAATATTTATATCATTCGTTCAATCGTTCCGAATTCTATGCGCCGTTCCTTTTTACATTATTTTGTTAAGTCTATTTTGATGAAAAATAAATAACTATGATAATAAAAAAAATATCTCTGCAGTTGAAAATATTACTTTTTATTATTTAAAGGTAATTTTATATTTCTAGTATCTTTTAACGATATATATGATCCAATTATTCTCTTTTAAACAACTATCGAGTTTGGGCGTATAACGGAACGTCAGCGCGCGTATTCAAGTTGTTTTGTTTTTAGGTTAGAAATAATTTGGATTATTTTCATCCCGATTTAAATGATTAAATAAGACGTTGTGCATCTAATTAGAACCTCTTCAAAATTAAGTGCACAATAACTAACACACAGAATATCGTGTGCATTAAATTACCAAAAGAAAATGAAACATTTGAAACAACATAAAAGTAGAAAATTATATTTTATTCCGATGTCTATTTATACTGTCAAATGCACTGATACATGTTGGACACTGTTCTTCATCACACAATCTTGTTCCCTTTCTCATCTAGGCATTTTTGAACATTTTAGCAAGCTTCCAGTCTTTTACAAACATTGCATATTACTGGCAGAGATACGGCGTGCAAAACGCCAAAATAGTCTTGAATCTGAAAATAAACAGTAGACTGTATGATAATCTGATATATTTTCGGAGTTTCATCAAAATCTATGTAGTTTATGCGCGGAACATAAACAAACATCCATAGTAAAAACTTTGACTCTTATACAATTAATTAGGATGTTTTGGCAACTAACACTTGCACTGTAAAGGCTACTTACTTTATGGCGAGCCCAGTTGAGCATCATAGGATCATCCTGGATTATCATCATGCATTCAATTGACTATTATTTCGAAAAACGTAAATCGATATTTATATCGAAAATTGTCGTCAGGTAATTTGAAGATATTTTGTCGATGACGCATTCTGTTGGGTCCCCGGACACTCTCAATAGTATTCTAACACATCCAAGTATTCCAAATCACACATATTTATGTCCACTTTCGTTTTTTTCATCACAAAACAAATAACCTCAAAAGTAAATAATGTCGGAATTTGACGTTTGTCGACTAAGTACTGCAGTTAAACTAGGGGGCTCGATGGTTTATCTTTTGTACTACAGATAGTAATAGGACTTGCGATAAACTGCGTTTTGTAATAACGTTTTTTCAAGGTCGTACTTAAAGGTGGATTAAAGGTAGTACAAAAGCCGATACTTACTTGATACCGCGTTTTATAATAAGAGGGAATAAGTTTGTATATATGTATAGTGTGTACATTAATAATTGAAAATAAATAATTATTGTTGGTAATATTAGAAATAGTAACCTAAATACTAATATAATAAAGAGGCAATTTTTTTATTTGTTTGTACCTTTAGGCTACAAAACTACAGAACGGTTTTGAAAAATTCTTTCACTGTTGGAAAGCTACTCTCTTCCAGAGTAACACAGGCTATATTTTATCCCGGTACGGGCTGTAGTTACCACGGGACGCGGGTGAAACCGTGGGGAAATGGCTAGTAGCTTATACTATCAGAAAAAAAAAAACATCCATTTGCTTTATCTATAAGCGGGAAGTTGTTTCAGGAGTGAAAGTTTGCATGTGTGCATCAGAATCTAAGTCTCAAGGTTAAGCGTCATTATGCTAAGACTTATGATATTTTCAAAGCTAAGTCTAGCGATAAAAATCTTGCAGTATGCCACAAGCATAGCCTTAGTAAACCAATAAAAAATATAAACCTACCTCTTACGGTTATTTCAATCATAATAATGTGTTTGTTTTCTGTATTATCACGACTTTTCAATATTGGTCGTAAGCAGTCAGCTGCGCAGGACATATTATAATGCACAAGCATTTGCGCAGACACAGGTGCACTCACTATTCCTTCACTCTCATAGCGCGATGGGACCATTTCAAAAGAAAACACATCTATGAAATGTCTGTCTGTCAGCCTTTTCCCAACTATGTTGGTGTCGGCTTACAGTCTAGCCGGATGCAGCTGAGTACCAGTGTGCCACAAGGAGCGACTGCCTATCTGACCCCCTCAACCCAGTTACCCGGGGACCCGATACCCCTTGTAAAGACTGGTTGCCAGACTGCTGACTATCCGTAACGACTGCCAAGGATGTTCAGTGACAGCCGGGACCTACAGTTTACCGTGCCGTTCAAAACACAGTCATTGGTGTCCAAGATATACTCAGAAAGTACATACAAACTTAGAAGAGTTGCATTGGTACTTGCCTGACCTGGGATCGAACACACTCATACTTGAGAGGTTGGTTCTTTACCCACTAGGCCACTACGACTTTGTACCTTATATAAGTTATTTTAAATTGCTCTGAGTAAGTAGAACAGTTATTTGGTTGCCATGACAACGCGGCACGGCGGATATTTTTAGAAAAGGATTTAGAGACGACCTCGTTTGTCGATAGAAGTAAATAGGGACGTGTACTGTCGATAAATAGTGTTGTTCTTTTGAACTGTATTTTCATAGAGAGATTGTGTGTTTTGGGAGAACTATTTTTATGTTTACTTATATTCAAATTAAAGGTTTAAATATAAAGTAAGCTACCTATTTGTTAAATACCGCAATAAATCAGTTGTTTTATAATGAAATATTATTTTAATCGGGCTAGTATTTCTAGAGATTAGCTTATTTAAACAAACCGACTCTTCAGCTTTATAATACTATACAATAGTATAGTTATACTGTGGATTCAAAGCATGTTAATATCGTTATTGTTAATAGTTTACACTATATTCTCTAACAATGGATATGGAAACATTATTTTGAAAAAAGTCTGAAAAATACTATGCTGTAAATAGCTTCAAAATCAGCCTAACGTCAGATATTCGCGCACTAACATACATACCTACAGGTTAGACTCAGAACGTCGTTTTTTCGAAGTCGGTTAAAAAACTGCAAATATTTCATCTGTTAAAAATAT
Organism: Helicoverpa zea x Helicoverpa armigera; assembly: GCA_033682625.1. Classification (NCBI taxonomy): domain Eukaryota; kingdom Metazoa; phylum Arthropoda; class Insecta; order Lepidoptera; family Noctuidae; genus Helicoverpa; species Helicoverpa zea x Helicoverpa armigera. The sequence goes on from JAWIIS010000031.1 coordinate 5,873,506, forward strand.
CTTCTACCCAATTGCATTTTATTATTTTTTTGGTTCCATACAACACACGAATGTTCTTCAAATAGGTATCAAAGTGAATCACTAACTACTATTTTGAAGCAAGTTTTAAATACATCTGTACTAAGAAGCCGCGTGAATCATCGCTTATAATAAATTAACATTTCACTATTTTTAGTTTATCTTTAGTTAACATCTTATTTACACTTATTTTACATCAAAATTAGTATCAACTAGCGTATTGTGGGAACTACTGCTCGTACCGGGATAAAATATAGCCTATGTTGCTCGGGAAGAGTGTAGCTTTCCAACAGTGAGAATTTTTTTTAAATTGGTTCAGCAGTTCCGGAGTATTCAGGAAACAAAAAAAAACTATTTCCTCTCATTATATTATTATAGAAGTATACTAGTCTAGCTGACTATCATATTTCGTGCCAAAGGTATACCACACGCGCAGTGCTCAGAAGTTAGATGCGAAACGGCATCAAGTCTGGCGAAAGATAATTCTTTGACTTCTGATAGGTCAAAAGTCAAAACGTAGTAACAAAGAAAATTTCACCAAATATGACAGAGCCATGAAAAAGACGAAAATATATTTTTGGAAAGACGGTAAATAAATCGTTAATATGTAAAAGAACGTTGCATATTGTCAAAAGATACCTACAATAACAACTATGTAAGTATTACTATTAACACACTTTAAATAATACTACATATAACAAATAAATAATATAATATAAATAGTGAGGCGAACCCTGGTTGCAAGCATATAGCAGCCGGTAGAGAAATTACCCCGATTGTACATTGATATTTATGCGCCTGAGCGGAATAGCGGTGCAACTCGGAAGGATATTATTCTGAGTTCTTTTTTTCATGTTTTTCTTAGTTTTTGTAGATTTTTGCAATGATTTGTTGTTTTCATCACAGTATTTGTCAGACTTAAGAAGTTTGAGTTTGTTTTAACTTTATTGAAGTTGTTTTTAATTTTTCTACAAAATAGTAAAATTATAAAATAAATTGCGATTATTATCGCCTGCATGCGAAAAACATTGTCATCTCATGCAATTCCATATTTACGACTTACCCAAAAAAAATATCACATAACTTGCAAATTCTATCTGTTTAAACAAGAATAAAGAAATGTAAATTACTCAAGAAAATAATGAAGCATAATTTAATTACGTAAGGACATAATGATCCACATTATGAATGTAATGACTCATTGGGTATTTATAAACAATAGTAAATAGTAATAAATTAGAGGGCCTCATTAACATAAGTAGGAATGTTAATCATTGTCATACATATTTATTGTAAATGAAATAAATTAACTATTGCTATTATAATGGTTATTACCATAATAATTTAGAATAAGATAGGAGTAAAAATGTTTATTATGTATGTACTGGCATTAAATGCCTAATGTTGTTGTGTCCTAACAGGGCCCACAATAGTCCTTAGCTATAAGCCTACTGTTACACCCTGTCAAAAAACTAGTGCAACGCAAATAAATGATATAAATATGACTATTTCTTTGAACTAAAATAGATATCTTACTGATATATGTACTAGATTTTACCCGCGGTTTTGTGTACCAAATGTAAAAAAATACGAAAAATCTATAAAGATAATGTAAGATTTTTTGATAAAAAAGTGTTGTGAAATCTTAACGCCTACGCGGTGAGGGATTATTGTTATCTAATAGCAATTAGAGATAAAATGATAATTAAAAGTCAAAATACAATCACGGAACCATGATTCGTCTTTTATTAACGATTAAGTTAAACAAATAAAGTGTAATTAAATTTTTGCCGATACCTTAAAAAGGAAGTAGTTCTGAAGATAAAATACCAGTAATAAATACAAAATATACTATTAAAAACATACTTAACCATACCATTAAAAATACATCACCAATTTATAATACCAAAAGTACTAAAATAACCAAACCGAGTTACAACGCTACACCACTCATCCAACCATGTTTAATATACGCACACATGCAAACGTAATTTTACGGTCACCACTACATACAGAACACACCCGCATAACTTTGAACCTTAACGTCATAGATATAAGGTTGAATTTCCCTTGAGACGTGGGTATGTTACGTCATAATGTTTTCAATACGCCTGGTAGGGGCGACATACTTTAAGCGATTTTGAGTTTTGTATTTTTTTTTTGGTTTTTGAATGTCATTTGTACAAAATAGTTTATGTATAGTGAAATCTACAAATAGGTATAATATGTATGTAGCTGTTAGTATGTGATTCCATTGTCTTACTAATACTAAATCATCGTCATCTGCCCAGCCTCTTCCCAACTATGTTGGGGTCGGCTTCCAGTCTAACCGCATGCAGCTGAGTACCGGTGTGCCGCAAGGAGCGACTACCTATCTGCCCTCCTCAACACAGTTACCCGGGCAACCCAATATCCCTTGGTGAGACTGGTTGTCAAACTTCAGGCTTATGACTACCCTGATAGTAGAGGTATAAGTCGGCTAAGAACAAAAAGAAATGTATTTATTGTTGAGCAAACCCACGGTTCACACCTAGTATACAAAATTAGCTAGCAACAAGGTCATTGACCCGCCTCTAATTAAAACTATCATATGTATGAGAGAATGGTATCCAATCACACAATATGGTGGTTTGAAATAGTTACATTTTAGCTCGGTTTAGCTATCAAATGGGATAGTTAATTTATTTACTATAGTTCGGCCGCTCAGAGAATGCGTTTCTGACACATCGCGATTGAACTGACGACGTAACTTTGTAATGGCGTTGCAGTACGATAAAAATATTTTTGCTGGTTGTTTATCGTTTTAACAATTGTTGAGCATTAAAACAACATTATTATATCAATAATAATCAATGAATGTTGTAATTTTGTGCCAAATTGAGTGTCAAATAACTTGGTAAACAATATTTTTCTAAATCTATACTGCGCTATTACAAGGTTATGTCAGCGCTTTATATTTGTAGTGCTGTGCTAAAAATAACAGGCAAGTATCGTAATCTGTTAGTCTGGTTGATGGTTCTTATACAGTTATACTTATAATATAAAATAATACGTTTTGTTTTTCTTTTTAAGAATTTGAAAATAATGGACTATAGGATAACTTTTATGAAATATAAAAATAAAACTATGATCAAACTGAACGCGCGAAAGAAAGTAGCATTTTTATATTTAGGTTGAAAATGGTAACCCCAAATGGCATCATGGGCCGTCATTTTGTGACGCTAAATAGTCATTTGTTGTCGTTTCGTGCGCTAAGACTAAGTGCCCTGCCTCATTAGGACGCCAATGGCGACGTCGCCGGCTACGTATCGAAGCAGTTAGTATTGAAATGTATGGAACCTAACTCACTTGGCGACGGTTTGGTAACGTCGCCAAATTGGAGGCGTGGCCACGAGCTACAGTTCCCTATGTGGCTTCTGGCTACCGTGGCAACTTGCGACGTGGCCACATTAGCCACTATAATGTACACGGTAAAGCGCACCTCCCTCACACAGTCGCCAATGTGGTCCTGGACCTGTGCCGCTGGCGACGTCGCCATGGCGTCCCAGTGAGGTAGAGCTCTAAAAACCTGATTTTGGAAGATTTTGACCGAGATATCAGGATTGATTCTGTTATTGATAATACCTAATATACACGTAATATACACGTAGGCGAAGATGATGATGAAGACACAACCTCCTCAAGCGAATCGGAGTCTGATTAACATTCTGTACGCACATTCAATTCAATGTACTTACTTCATTGCATAGAAATACAGATTGTAACTTTGTAACAAAGAATAAATAAAACGATTTTATTATATGAATATTACCTTTTTTTGGTTTCCACTTAAATAACTAAAATATAAATTTTAAATGATTCCGCCAATTTAAAACGAAAATAATCTTAAAATAATGCGGCGGTTTATTTTTGGGGAACGGTAACGAACTCAGTGTTATGTTGTGCCCATCACTAGTCCTGACTAACTGATAGGTGTCAGGAACGCATTCTCTGAACGGCCGAACTATAGTGAATACTATCTATCGCTACTAATATTATAAATGCGAAAGTAACTCTGTCTGTCTGTCTGTCTGTTACGCTTTCACGTCTAAAAAACTGCTCAGATTTTAACAAAAATTTGGTACAGAGATAGAGTTGACCTTGGGAAAGACCATAGGATAGTTTTTATCCCGGATTTTTTAAGAATTCTCTTGGAAACGCGATATAACCGAACGCGGGCGAAGCCGCGGGCGGAAGCCAGTACTAATATAATAAAGAAACATTAATTTGTTTCGCAGATATTAAAATGATGTAAGTTTTCTAAAAAAATAAGTTAAAAATATAGACAACAAAGAAGAAGACTGGAGAGGACGAGTGAAAGTCAAATCAAAATCGGTAGAGTCATTTTGCAGATTGGACATATTATCAGATACAAATATTGATAAAATTTATTTTCTAAAGACTACAGCAGTAAGCCCAATATATATAGTTGGAAAAGTATATGATTACAGTCAAAATCTACTTATTGAGACTTTATCAATATAATCATCGGCAAGGATATTGAGCCCTGACCTTCACCTGCGCAGAAGTGATTTATTGGTTTATTGCCTTAAGTGTACAGTGCGCAAAGCGATCCCCACTCTTCCGCCGAGAGCTCAATATCCGTGCCGATAACTATACCAAAAGTTATTGAAATATTTATTTGTATACTTAAAAAATAAATGTAGTGATGCCTATTATAATAAACAGGCATACAGATGGATTGTGGTAGGGGTTAAGTCGCGATTTTAATCGGTCAGTGAATGGATGGGTGACCACATGAGGTAGGCGTTTTGGACTGGGTAGGCAGCCATTTTGGATTTTAATGTAAGTTTAATTTTAAGTTAAAGCGAAAAGCAAGCATATTTTCTGCAATATTTAGTAATTTTACAAACAAATTGAAATGCTTCCAAATTATTATTTTTTTTGTTAACTAAATTATACATTAACGCTCATAGATATTTAATATTATGTAAAGTGTAATATTATGTCATTCTGATAAACAAGCCATATTATTTATTTTTACGTCAAAATGTAACAAAACAAACATTACAATATAAATAGGATAAAAACACTAAATACACCTTTCCGCAAACGGTTAAAAATTAAATCTAAACATCCATTTCACAACCATATTCAAAAGAAAAAAACATTTCAACATTCATTATCTCAAAAAAAAAGACATTTCCAAAATATAAAAAAATTCATAGTCTCCCTACTTGAAGATAAAAACAGTCAAATCGTGATCTGAATCAACAATGCAGTCAATTTTCAAAAATCAACTTTATTCCCATAGAAATAAAGTCCAAAATATAATAAGTGGCAACTCTATAGTGTATTCTGAACTCTATTTTATATAACTTAAGGTAGATTTTCGTATAAAAGTCAAAGTTTGACGTAAAATCGCCAATTACCTTGTTTTAAGCATTTTTTGTTGTTCGGTTTATTTTTAGTATATTTTGTTTTAGTATTAATATGTTATTATTTTCTTTGTTTCACTGTTTTAGTGGTTGTTAAGGGCTGTTAAATACCTTGGTAGCTAAAAATAACTGTTTAGACAAAGATAAAGCATATTGAACTGTTTCTACTAGTTTTATTAGCACTACTTCGCACATACGGTTAAAAAGTAGCTTATCTAAAGTACATACATACATATTGTACGTAAGAACTAGATACTGTCAATGATTGTTTGTTTATACCCCAAACGCTCTGAAACTACAGAACCGATATGAAAAATTCTTTCACTATTGGGGCGCTACTCTCTTCCCGAGTAACATAGGCTATATTTTATCCCAGTACGGGCAATAGTTCCCACTGAAACCGCGGGAAAAAGGCTAGTATATAATTTACAGAGAATTAATGGTATCATCATTCATATTTTTCCTAACTATTCGACCTTAGGATAAGGGCAAAAGGATGATGATATTTTGTCTAAAAACACGGGCAAAACCGGGTTAAACAGCTAGTGTTTACAACAAAGCAAAATGCAGTAGTTTCAAGTACTACTCATCTATACCTTGACATCAATACATTTATGTATTTATTAAATACTATACATTATATGTACAATTTCCCCTAAAATACGAGCCAACCCCCTAAAGAAACAACCTCTAAAGTATGAGTGTAGGTTCGATTCCAGGTCAGGCAAGTACCAATGCAACTTTTCTAAGTTTGTATGTACTTTCTAAGAAAATATTGGACACCAATGACTGTGTTTCGGATGGCACGTTAAACTGTAGGTCCCGGCTGTCATTGAACATCCTTGGCAGTCGTTACGGGTAGTCAGAAGCCAGTAAGTCTGACACCAGTCTTAAACGTTAGTATTGTGTCGCCCGAGTAACTATGTTGAGGAGTTCAGATAGGCAGTCGCTCCTTGTGACACACTGGTACTCGGCTGCATGCGGTTAGACTGGAAGCGGACCCCAACATAGTTGGGTGCAGGCTCGGGAGATGATGATGGCGAGGCAACGCGTGTCACAGCTAGTTTACAAAGCAAAATGCAGTAGTATCAAGTACTACTCATCTACACCTTGACATGAATACATTTATGTATGTGACGACCACTCGGTTATTATTTATACTTTAGAAACATATTTTTTTTGTATTCACGTGTATGTATTTCTTTATTTTAAGTAAGTTTTGTAAAATTACCATCCATCATACCATCGTGGCGGTAAGTCCCCTCTTTGAGGAGTGGCTCGGGAGGAGTCACGGCGCCCTCACGTACCGCATGACGCAGGTCCTCACCGGACACGGTTGTTTCGGGAGGTACCTGCACCGCATCGGTCGTGAGGAGGCGCCCGGGTGCAGTGGCGTAGCGTGGGTATCTGCCGCCCGGGGCAGTTGTCGATTTTGCCGCCCCTTCCCGTGTATTTTTTATAAAAAGTGTTACTGGCCGTTTGTCATTTTTAACCGACTTCAAAAAAAGGGTTTTTTTTGTATCGACGTTAAAAATCATCAAATGACTCTTCCCGCTGTGGGTTAGCAGCGGTGAGGGAGTGTCAGACTTCGTCTTACTGACTAAAAACCGTCGTGTTCCGTCGAAGGCCTTTTATGTTCCAGAGCTGCAGTAACTCTTTCGAACAACCCGCAGTCCCGGCAGAGGGGGGAGGTTCTCAGGTAGACTTCTCCTTTGCAACCAAATGCGCGAGCGAAGCGAGCGCGAAATTTTTATCGGACTTAAACCAAATATTACGTAAAATTTAGCCCAAACGTATCTACTTAACTTTTTGTTTGTTGACAGATGCAAAAATAAGGGCATATCGTTTTTGAATACGCGAGCGAAGCCAGCGCGAAATTTTTATCGGACTTAAAACAAAAAATACGTAAAATTTAGCTCAAACGTACTTAAGTTTCTGTTTGTTGACAGATGCAAAAACAAGGGCGTATCGTTTTTGAATACGCGAGCGAAGCGAGCGCGAAGTTTTTATCGGACTTAAACCAAATATTACGTAAAATTTAGCCCAAACGTATTTAACGTTTTGTTTGTTGACAAATGCAAAATTTAGCGCATATAGTCTCTGAATACGCGAGCGAAGCGAGCGCGAAATTTTAATAATTTTTTATTTAAGACTCAAAACCAAAATTACGTAAAATGTAATGTCACGTGTGTTTTACGTACCAATAATTAATTTTAAGTTTAAAAAGTTTCAACTTTCTTGTTTATTGTTTTGTTATTGTTAGACAGTTTTATGTAGCGGCGCAGATACCTACTAGTTGCGAACTATTTTTTTTAATTGGGTAAATTTTGCCGCCCCCTAAAAGCTGCCGCCCGGGGAATTTGCCCCCCCTGCCCCCCCCACGCTACGCCACTGCCCGGGTGTCACCATTGTGCGGACAGCCCCGAGGACACGGTGGACCACACAGTCCAGGTGTGCCCCGCATGGGAAGGGCACCGCCGGGTCCTCGTCGAGGCTTTGGGCGGCGGCGACCTCTCGCGTCCGGCCCTGGTTCAGGCCATGGTCCGGGGCGAGAGGGAATGGGATGCCGTCGCCTCCTTCTGCGAAGCGGTCATGCTCGAGAAGGAGGAGGCGGAACGCCAGAGAGTTCGCACCTCTCATCCCGGCCGCCGCGCTGGACCAGGTAGACACCATGGGCGCCGGGTGTCGCGAGATGACTCCCGGCCACCGTAGGCGTGGGTCTGTGGGCGGTGAGTTCGGGTGGCTCATCGTCCCTCTGTCTACTTAGACGACAGACCCGTGTCGACGGCGCGCGTTGTTCCACGCGCTCCTCAAAGAGATGTCAGCAACCCCAGCGGGGCCCAGCAGGGCCAAGGCCTGCCGGGGCTGCGGGTTGTTCGAAAGAGATACCGCGGCCCTGGTACATAAAAGGCCTATGACGGAACACGACGATTTTAGTCAGTAAGAGTCTGACACTCCCGCACCGCTGCTAACCCACAGCGGGAGGGGTCATTTGATGATTTTACGTCGCTAAAAAAAAAAAAAAGGTAGGTAGGACTCTTTGAATATTTTCATTTTAACTTTGACTAACGTAGTTGTATAAATATATTTTTATTATTTCGTTTTTATTGTTTCTGAGATAATTGCTCTGTTTAAACAGGTTCCTATTATGTGTACTTACTTAGAACTTCTATTTTTTCCCGTGGTTTTGTTTGATACCACTCGCCGCACCCGGATAAAATGTAGCAACTACAACCTTCTCCGATAAGTAGACTTATCACTATAAAACATTCAAATCGAACCCGAGATTAGTATGTCAAGCAAACAAAAGCTTAAGCTTTATAATATAAACTAGCTTCTGCCAGCGGTTTCACCCGCATCCCGTGGGAACTACTTCCCGTACCGGGATAAAAAGTAACCTATAGCCTTCCTCGATAAATGGGTTATCAAACACTGAAAGAAATGTTCAAATCGGACCAGTAGTTCCTGAGATTAGCGCGTTCAAACAAGCAAACAAACTCTTCAGCTTTATAATATTAGTATAGATATTATATTTTATATAATATAACACTTTTGTGCTGAAGCGTACAGTTTGAGTCAGCCAAGTTATTCCGATACTCCTAGTGGGGTGGACGGGAGCGATAGCAACCACATAAGAGACAATTTTATATTTTATTAACCGACTTGCCAAAAAGGAGACTCAGTTAGGATATTAAGTTGCGATAATTTTAACATTTAGTTAGCAGACTTCCAAAAAAGGAGGAGGTTCTCAGGTCTAGTATTTGTATTTTTAAGTTATAACACTCCTCTTTTTGCGTCAGAGTATAAAAAATAAACAATAATTCTTGGTTTTAAAAATCCCTACTAATATTTTAAATGCGTAAGTAACTCTGTCTGTCTGTTACGCTTTCACGTCTAAACCACTAAACTGATTTTAATAAATTTGGTACAGAGATAGAGTTGACCTTGGAGAGTAGTGAAAAATAAACAATCATTTTTTGTTTTTAAAATAATAATATTATTTTGTCAACTGTACGTGAGCGAATACAGCTGACTTCGATTCGTACGACTCACAGAGGCAAATAACAAAAAACTGAGAGTATCGTCCTACACAACAAGACTATGTTGATACGACATGTATTATATTTTGTGTATTTATTTTAACTAGACTTTTGACTCTTTCACCTCTCGCTAATCTACACTGAAATATTTCTATGATACTAATATAATAAAGAAGAAACATTTTTTTATTCTTTCACAGTTGGGGCGCTACACTCTTCCCGAGTAACATAGGCTATATTTTATCCCGGTACGGGCAGTAGTTCCCACGGGACGCGGTTGAAGCCGCGGGAAAACGGCTACAATTATGTAACTAGCTACCGACAGCGGTTTCACCCGTATCTCGTGGGTACTACTCTGTGCAGTCGGATAAAAAGTGACCTTTGGCTTTCCTCGATAAATAGGCTAACTAACACAAAAATATTTTTCAAATCGGTCCGGTAGTTCCTGAGATAAGCGCGCTGAAACAAACACACAAATACACAAACTCTTCAACTTTATAATATTAGTATCTAGTTATAAATTATATCTTAAACGGTGTAGTCCTTTTACAGTAAAAAGCGTAAAAACTAGCTTTCATTGCATAATTTTAGTGGCGACTAATTCCTGCCCGCGGCGTTTCCTGTATTCTAATCAAATAAAACTGGTGATTAACTTTCTAGTGGTGATTTTGGAAAAATACAAAATGACATTTATGATAAGTAAATAAATAAAATAATTGAGTAGTTCTACTAAGACCTCTAACTTACAGGCACTTTCAAATTGACAAAACAATTCTTAAGTTTGTCTTTTAGTCAAAAACATTATACCTATTCTATGCTTTAGATATGGCCAAATACCATTCATCATCATCTCCAGAGCCTTCTCCCAACTATGTTGGTGTCGGCTTCCAGTCTAACCGCATGCAGCTGAGTACCAGTGTGCCACAACGAGCGACTGCCTATACCATTCTATTTCTTAAACTCTACTATTAGCATTAACTGCTTAATTTACCCGACTGCCACAAAAGAGAGTAATGTTTTTAAACTTGCTAACCACGCTAAATGCTAGCCACCTTCCTGCCTACCTCAGCCCATTCAACCGTGAAGGTAACTTCCACGTAAAACGATTAGAAACAGCCGTTTCGTAGGAAAAGCGTGCATACAGACTGACACTTTCTCTTTTTATTATTATTTGATGGATTACTAGTTTTGCCAGCGGGTTTGGTCGCGTGGGAACTTTTTTAAAATTCATTTTATAGAAATGTTACAAAATATAAGAGTTTGTTTGTTTGAACTCACTAATCTCAGCAACTACAGGTCCGATTTGAAAAATTATTCCAGTGATTTATCGAGGAAGGCGACATTATATACCTAATTACTATATTATAGGCTACATTTTATCCAGGTGCTCAGAATAGTTCTTACGGGACGCGGGTGAAATCGCTAGCGGAAGGTAGTGAATTATAAAATCTTTATTTTTTGTTTTTGTGTTAAAAAGACTGCACAGAATTGAATGAAATTTGGTATGGAGACAAATAAGACTCCACAGAAGATTATAGGCAACTTTATATCCATCTACATAAAGATACTTCTCTGACAAACCGAGTAAAACCACGGGCGGAAGCTAGTATTGTCACAGTAAAGTTCTAAAAAGGTGGATGACCCTAACCTGCTTCGTTCTCATAATATTAAAGTGTATTGTTATGAGTTTTAATTGCTGGTTTTTTGTTGAATGAATTCTTTGAAAAACCTGATGTTAGGTTTTTAGCGTACATATATCTTAATCTCATTCTCTATGTATATGAAATTTTATATGATTTTGTTTAGCCGTTTTAAAAGAGACATATTATTATACAATAAATAAACATTACTTTTGCATTTATAATTATAGTTATGTACTAAAATTCCAATAACAGATGAACTAGCCCTATCATTTTTAGCCGACTGCGATGAAGAAGAGTTATGTTTTAACCTACTTTCAAAAATAGCAGTAGTATTCCTCAGAGTTTAATTTCGATAGAATACCTACATTAACACTCAGGATCAGTTATATCTTTAATAGTTATTATTTTTAACCGACTTCCCAAAAAAGGAAGTTCTAAATCCTGGTCTATATTTTCTTACATACCACTACAAAAGACAAGCAAACCCGGGACTCACATGGCACATACAAAATTATTCGAATGTTGGCATCATTAAAAAATATAATCTTCGCAAGTTGGCAGCCCTGCGAGAGCCGCGTCACTGGTAAATAATTGCTTAACTGAGAATCCGTGGAGACGACTGGTTGCTATATTTTTTTGGAACAAAGGATTTATTTTTAATACATCTTTGCTAATATTCGTTTATTTGTTTGATTTACACGACTTCAAAAGTCAATTACATAAATAAGAATAAGTACATTTCTTGCAAAGGCAACTTAAAAATAAAGAAAATTAATCAAATAACATAAAAATTAAAAACATAAAATAAAACTCAAAAATATTACTATGTGTATGTATGTTTGTTAACATCTAAAGGCTCCGAAACTACTGAACTATCGTGTTAGTTACATTACTTATAATCCAAGAATGGCTGAACTGTTAAAGCTGAAAATTTAAGGGGAGGTAGTTTAGACGCGGTAGAAGGATATTGGACAGTTTTTGTTACCATACAGCTGGCTACGGGAAACAGTTATCTCAGGACGCGGGTGAAAACGCGGACAGAAGCTGGTATATTAAAACAAAACACAAATTGACCTAAAAAAGTAAAAAAAAAATCTTGTCCTACGAAAAAACTTATTACAGTTTATAGAACATACATTGTTATCTTAGCGATTATTTAATGTACCGACCGGGTAACAGCTGTTTTCAGTCATTTGAGCTGATAAAGACTGCTTCTAGAGTCTTCGACTGTATAGGTATAGACGTAATCCGATTATATTGTTAATGCTATAGGGAATTTCTAGATTCTGGTCTGTATTTAGAACTAGCTTCGTTTATATCGCGAGGTCGGTTATATCGCATTTCCAAGAGAATTCTTCAAAAGTCCGGGACAAAAACTATCCTATGTTCTTTCTCAAGGTCAGCTCTATCTCTGTACCAAATTTTATTAAAATCAGTTCAGTGGTTTAGACGTGAAAGCGTAACAGACAGAGTTACTTTCGCATTTATAATATTAGTAGGGATTTTGTACTATCTCCCCCCAGCGGTTTTACCCATGACCTGTGTGAACTATAACTATAGCTACACACACAAGGATAAAAAGCCTATAACTATACTCATTAAATGAGCTATCAAACACAAGAATAAACAGACAAATCGGTCCAGTAGTTCCTGATATCATCGCGTTCAAACAAACCTTTCAGTTTTTTTTTAACATTAGTTTCATTTCATTTAAAGTCAGTTCGATATTAAAATCAAATAATAATGTAACAAGCAGACAAAGACACAGTATTTGCATGTATATCAAGATTTTTAAATTAATGAACTATGTACATACAAATAGGTACAAAAGAATACAACAAGCAGTTAATCGCTCGTCTGTACCTAACGGCTCGTTATCAGTTATTTACATCCACAGTGAACTCTGATTAGATAAACTTATACCTAGGGACACTCCAAACTAGAGATTATTGCCAAACTTTAGGTATGTTCTTGGATTTTATTATAAACTAGCTGTTTACCGCGGTTTTGTCCTAACAATTGAAAAAAAATATTTTGGAGAAAATTCTTGCAGAGAACATGCGTAGTTTAAAATTATATTGTAATTTTCATTCCTTCTCCGTATATAAGTAGAGACTAAATGGCTGGCAGTGATGATGACAGGCACTGTCGAAAGCTAAGACTAGTTAAATTAATTAAGAAATAGTTTCCTCAAAATTCTATTATGCTTAAAAGGGGCTCATTTAAACATACACACACACTCATTTTAGACAGTATTTGTATTTTTTCCTTATTTTTTTTCATTTTTCCTATTTTGTTTGCATTCTACCTAAAACATGACTGTGCTATTTTCCGCTTAAATTAAATGAGTTTTATAACTTAAGGAAAATAGGCATACATCGACATTGAATACATTATCTTTTTACCTAATTCAAGTATTATTATGTCTACAGGAAAACACATGTTGATACTTCAGCTAACACTATTTTTCATAATTTAACCTATTTTTTCGTAACAAATCACATTAAAATGTGTATTAAAAACATTTGGGGGCCGATTTTGATGCGGTTTTCGGCACAGCATTTGTCAGACTTTGGAAGTCTTATTTATATAATTGGAGTCGGTTTGATGTCTTTTTTTAATCATTTTTAGTAACCAAAACAAAAAACATATTATGTATATGTATTTGTAAAACTACAAAGGCTATGTGTACTATTAAGGAAAAAGTTTGATTGTCTTAAAAGAACATTATTTATAAAAACATTTTCAATGAAACAATGTAGCACATTTTTTTGCTAACCAAAATAAAATGTTTCTAGTACAAATACGACTCCTTGTATTTCGCTGTTGTAAAGTCGTCACATGGCGACTCCGGTCTAGTGTATTGTGTACTAGCGCAACCTGTCTTGATACTAGCTGCCTATTATTATTTAATAATAAAATATTTCTAGTACAAATACGACTCCTTGTATTTCGCTGTTGTAAAGTCGTCACATGGCGACTCTCCGGTCTAGTGTATTGTGTACTAGCGCAACCTGTCTTGATACTAGCTGCCTATTATTATTTAATAATGAAATATTTCTAGTACAAATACGACTCCTTGTATTTTGCTGTTGTAAAGTCGTCACATGGCGACTCCGGTCTAGTGTATTGTGTACTAGCGCAACCTGTCTTGATACTAGCTCACTATTATTATTTAATAATAAAATATTTCTAGTACAAATACGACTCCTTGTATTTTGCTGTAAAGTCGTCACATGGCGACTCCGGTCTAGTGTATTGTGTACTAGCGCAACCTGTCTTGACACTAGCTGCCTATTATTTTGTTTAGTTTTTATTATTGTTTTTAATAAATTAGTGACGGATTGAGGTAGGTCAAGGCGTTAAACGATATTTAAAATAATGATTGTTATCAATTTTAATTTTTTTAATAAAAAAATCATAAGTATTAATTACTCATTAAATTGTCTGTATTGTTGTGTATTACGCGAGAAACAGCCAATGATAAAAAAAACACGAACCTCCTTTTTCGAAGTTAGTTAAGAGATGTGACGAAGATGATTGTAGCACACCAACAAACAAATCTATAACTTTAAAATTATCTTTAAGTGCATTTGATTACTTTTATCATTCAATAATTACACACAAAGGATTGATACTTAATTATAAAAAAATAAAAAGTCTTTTGTTTTCAATGATACATCAAAAGAAACTTGCAAACATGTCAAGGTTACTCTCATAAAAAGTTACAAAATTAAAAGGTTTACAAAGTCAGCGCAAGTATTTATTTATGTAGTTTATTACTTAACAATATAATAAATAAACTACAGCTTATTAAAGGCGTTATAACATTCGCGGTAATGTTATACTGTTACACAATATTACTAAAGATTGAATTACTATATGCATATCATCTATCTATACTAATATAATAAAGAGGAAATATTTTTTTGTTTGAACTCTAAAGGCTCCGAAACTACAGAACCGATTTGACAAATTCTTTCACTATTGGAAAGCTACACTCTTCCCGAGCTACATAGGCTGTACTTTATCCCGGTACGGGCAGTAGTTCCTACTAGACGCGGGTGAAACCGCGGACAAACAGCTAGTATTGAATATCTTTTTTTGCAGTTCGATATCTACCAAAAGGCACAGAAAACTACAGAAGATGTTTCTATTTATAAATAAGAAAAAAATAACATTCCAATATGTATTTGCTGACGAAAAAAACTAAAAAAAAAATACCAAAATTGGTAAAACAGGCCAAAACTCTTCGATCGCCGTGTACCAAATCCCCATACCGTTCTACAGTATTACTTTGTAAGCGCACGGGACTCTCACGGTTACGCCGACGGCATAAGGGCGAATACCCCGTGCATGTATACGGCAATAGGTATGACTTTGTGGTACAAGCTAAAACAAATATATTCTAGGTAGATTTTTTTTTCTTTGTGTTTTTAAATAAGAGTTGCTTTTGAGTTATATTTTTGTGTTTTGTACGTTATAATTAAGTAAAGATTTTTTGGGGACTATCTTTTGTAAACTTGAACTTAAAAAAGTGCTGATTTTTAGTCTATTTTGAATAAATTACTTTTAATTTTGGGATATATTCGCAATAGACTCAATAACTGGACAGATTTTGAGTTGAGTAAGTTGAGAGAATTATTTCAATAACTAAGAGGAAAACACAAACAAATTGTAACCTTTTCCCCGAAGGATAAGTGTACCAATTTATATTAAAAAAAAAAAACATTTTGACGAATACCTCTTCTTTTTAGTCGGTTAAAGTCAAGATGTTATAAGTACCTGTATATTTTAAGTGCACAGGTGTAAATTAGTAACAACATAAATATGTACTTTTGAAATATCACATTTTGCAGTATTGATAGCACGCAAGCAAGACGTGGTAGATAACGGAGTTTCAATTATTTATTATTACTAGTAAAGTTGTTCTCTGCGGTTTCACCCGAGTTTTTGAGAAGTAGGTTCTTTTCTGTAGTTGGATAAAATAATAGCCTATATGTCCCTTGAGAAATAGGTACTTAACGCACCTAGATAAAAAATGAAATAAAAAATAATAATATATTGTGTCTTAATTGATCCATAAATATATTGTGTCTTAATATTGCATGAAAACTAGAGATTACTTAAAGGTTAAATACATATAACCTATTAATAAATAGGAAACAAACAAAACACTTTAACAATGTAGTAAATAATAAATAATTAACATAGCAATAGAAATAATTAGCATTTAATGAAGTACCACTGAGTCACATTTATATACATTCCGGATTTGTGGTAATACCCAAATGATTTATTTATATACTTACTTATATGCCCAAGTATAATAAATAAATATATCATCCATCACCATTACATATTATAAAGTCGTTTTCCCGCGGATTCACCTGCGTACTGTAGAAACTACTGCTCATACCGGGATAAAATATAGCCTATGTTACTCGGGAAGAGTGTAGCTTTCCAACTGTGAGAGAATTTTTCAAATCGGTTCAGTGATTTCTGAGCCTTTAGAGTACAAAAATACAGACTTTTTTTTCCCTCTTTGTTATATTAGTAATATATATTACATATCTTTATCTAAAGACTTTCTTATTTATCGAAAACACAATTAAAGATAATAAAGTAGGTACTTAGGTACGCCAAAAATCTTTCGTCCATTCTTGGAAATCAAAGTTAATTTGATACGTAGAACAAACAAAGGCAAATTGTTAGTTTTTAAGGAAAAATAACGAAACGTTTAGTTTTCCTGATAACTGTGGGTAAGTGTATCTAATCAATTATAGTAGTGTGATTGTATTAGACGTCTCGTTAAAACTGCAATGCGAGATTATTATTTTTTTCTTATTTTTTTTTAAGTAGCTTTTTCTGTGCCTCTTGGGAACTACTTCGCATACTATTGTAGTTTTTCCTGATATATGGTTTATCTAACACTGTTTTTTTTTGCTACGAATCAGAAGTTCCTGAGATTAGAACTTAAGAAAACTAACTTTCAGTTTTATAATATTAGCATAGATATCATTGTTTGATTGAAAAAACTTGATTTGTTAAGTCGTACATTTATCTTTAGATACTTACCTTAGATAATTGCATATGTAATATAAAGTTGGTGTAATTGCAGCATTTAAAAGTTAACTTCAAGATTATTTCTATGATTTCGTTGCTTGGATTGTGTACACTGCGAATGGCGGAATAATTGTTTTAAATAATATAAAAATACAGTATCGATCTGCATTGAAACTATAAGTTATCCCAACTTAACCTTAAAAAAGACTTAAATCTGAGTAAACTCGGATAACTGTAATTTCTCTCTTTTTTTTTGTTGTTATTTGTAGATTAGTAGTAGTACAGCCTTTGTATCGTCCCACTGCTGGGCTGCGGCCTCCTCTCACACGGAGAAGGATTGAGCGTTAATCACCACGCTTGCTCAGTGCGAGTTGGTGATGTTACTGTAATTATTCATTCAAAAATAAATATGTAAAACAAACTTTAACCTACATTCCCAAAAAAATATTTCTTAACCCGCTTCCGCGACCGCCTATGCCAAACGCCATACACGAACAGTAATTTCATCCATGAAATAGTTGGCGTTACCAAATAGGGATTAGAGGGAGACGGCAACACGACGCGCGACGAGTGCGAGCGAGACAGAGCATTTGCGTTCCGAGCTCTCTCGATTTCTGAGCTTCGCTTATTTTAAACGAATGTTTTGACACACTCGACACTAAACTGTCGGCCGATAGTTGCACTATTTTTTGTAGAATATAATTTATTCAAACTTGGCTGCAAAACAACACTTTTTGAACGCCAAAAATTTACAAAAGACAGCGCTCAAAACGTCCGCCCTACACCACTTCCTATGTTTTGTTGCTGGGAAGAAGAAGTGGCGCAACAAACTCCCCAGCATCACATGTCTGTCTGTACGTTAGAAGAACCTTTCAGGTATTGATTCTTATCAAAGTTTTCAGTTCTGATACCGACTACATAGCTGTTCTTTGTAATGTGCGCGCTACCATTCATCTTCATACTGATTTATGAGCCCAAACTATCGGCCGACTAAAAGTTTGCAGTCTGCGGGTACTCTTAGGGTTAGGGTGAACTTTAGTCTTTGTTAATGGTTCTCTATGATAATTGGGTCAATTTATTTTTAATTTGTTCGTTTTTTTCGTGGTTTTAGCGATGACTATGAAGGGAGAAAGTGATCGACTATTAATGAAATTTTTATTGCAAACAGAGGTACTTTTAACTGAACCGGTTAAACATAGCCAAAAGGATACATATTTAAATTCACTTTTGATAGGCACTTATTTACATTGACGAATTTTTGAAATAGCATCCCAATTATAAAATTGAAGAACCGATTTAGTAAAATAGTGTTATTACAAAAAAAAAATAACCTGACATTTGATGCGTGTTTAAAAATAATCGAATACCTACAATAAACTGCGAAAGAACGAGAATTAAAGATTGCATTTTCGGCCTTCAAAATTGACCATTTCATTTCTTGCTATGGAATAGGTATTTTATAAAACACAACTCAAAAACCATGAGAAGAGAACTGCTTGTCAAAACAAGCCATATTTTTCTAATATATACCTTTTTTTCATATATTTCAGGCATCAAGACCCCATCAAGGTCGTATCAACATATACCCTATACAAAAACTGCTAAGTACAGTCAACTTCAGGTCAGTGGTAATAGTTTTATAGGTAAATCGTTCTCATTACTATTGAGTTAAGCTGCATGACAGTTACCACTGATGTGCAGTTCACTGTACTCTAGCTAGGTGTTCAGTCTGACTCACCTCGCCATGCTGGTTCCTGCCTTCTGGCGTGTTCTCCGGGAGGAAGTACAGCCGGAGGCTCACCAGGGTCTGGTCTGATACGCGGTCTGTCCATAGGAGCTGGAGTTCCCCTGTTACAAACATGGTGAATTACATATCAGGCTAAAGGGTATGTTTGCTTGAACGCGCCAATCTTGGGCACTACTGGTCCAATTTTCAAAATTATTTCAGAATTAGACAGCCCATTTAATGAGAAAGGCCATAGACTAGTGCCAGATATACGAAAAATATAGCCCTTCCTTGGTATATAACCTCTTCATCAGGGTTTGTTGTTGTTCAACATCGGTAATGTTTGGCACAGGCCTCTCATATCATGAGATAGCGCTTTTCAAAAGTATTAATTCTTTGTACGATCATAACAGAAGTTTAAGGGTGTGTCCACATCTGGCGAATGCGCCGCGAATGCGCAGCACGCGAGCCGATCGCGAGCTGTCCGCGAGCTGCGCGCGTGCATTTTTGTTCGTGCGCCGCTTCTGCTTGGCCCGCGCGCAGCTCGCGCGCGACCTAAGCGCCGCACGCGAGCGACGTCTGCCATCATCGATAGTACTGAGCCAATATACGGAACTGTAAGGGCGAGAACTGATTGCGCGCAGATCGCGCGCCGCTTGCGCGCTCTATACGAGCCTTGCGTGAGTTGCGCTAAAGAGGCGCACCGAACTAGGCGCAGCTCGCGGACAGCTCGCGATCTGCTCGCGTGCTGCGCATTCGCGGCGCATTCGCCAGATGTGGACGCACCCTAAGACTTCCGCTGAAGTAGACTCATTCTTTTTAGGCTTGCAAAAGAAGTTTGAGACGTCCACCGATAACAGAGCGACACACATTTAGTGGGAACTGTCCCATAACACCTTTCATAACAATTTTAGTATATGAATACCCCAAAAGTCTTGAATTTCCAATCCACCTAATTATTCCTGGTAATTCCCTTGACAGCCCCTGCCAAGACTAGCACAATTCATGTAGGAATGTAGATTTTGGTAGAATACTACTCCTTACCTATAGAAACCAGCTCCGAATCCTGCCAGACCTTTACGAAGAAGAAGTCGCCTATAGCGATGATCTTCTCCGAGGGTCCCGTGAGCCGCAGAGCCTTGTAGAACGTGTACTGTCCATGCTGACCACATGGAGCTCCCACCAGCTGCAACAGGAAGGATTTATATTATTGGAGATGGAAGTGTACTGATGACTTGGATAGTATAGGGGAGATCGCTTTGTGGGTTTTCTTAACCTTTCACGAAGTAGCCCGTAGTCTGGAAGTTGGTGATTGATTCACCTGTGCATCGGAGAGCACATAAATGTCGGTCCTGCGCCTGATCTCTCTCCGGTCGTGTCGGATTGCCGTCCCATCGGGCTATGAGAGTGAAGGAATAGGGAGTGCATCTGTGTCTGCGCAAATGCTCGTGCACCATAATATGTCCTGCGCAACTGGCTGATCTCCTTAAATGAGAACAGCCACCGTGGCCGAAATCGGCTGTGGACGCATTCATAGGGGAGAGTATTGTAACAAAAATAAGTTTTAAGAGGAATCTTTTCCATTTGTCTTCCTTTTCTATCCTTACGTATGAAAACCGTTAAAACCAATAGTTTGATCAGGCTTTGGCACATTACATTGGTAGGTAGGTATATCGGGCTTAGGCCAGCAAAAACACATAGGAAGTGGTAAAGAGTGGGCGTTTTGGGGGCTGTCTTATGTATATTCCTGACGTTCAAAAAGTGCTGTTTTGCAGACAACTTGGAATAATAAGAAAAAAACAGATCTAGAGAACTATAAAAATGCTGCTGATAATGATAAGTTTGGAATGAAAATGTACACATTTTCCTGATATATCGTATCCTATATAAGCTGTATATATTTCAGGTCTTGGATCATAGGATTATGACGTCAAAGCAAGCCATGCAGCTATTTGTCGATGGCACAATCTATGGCCCAAATTGAATTGGTCCTGTGACCATACGCCCTATATCTACCTATGCTAGGGCCTTTTTTAAGCTGACTCTTAGGGTTGGATGGATATCGAGGTACAGATTAACCTAACTTTCGTTTGTAGTGAGTAGTTGTTACAATAAAAGGGCTAACCCGATTAAGAATAGAATATTACAAAGAAAGTGATGATCGGTTGCGATGGTTTTATTAGTTCTCTTGATCCGTGGTTAACTATTTACTTTTTAAAATACGGATATCGGAAATAGTTCCGATTTGGGACGCGAGTGAAACCGCAGAGAACCAGAAATAGTAAGAGGTAATTTGCATTTTATAACGCAAATTACCTTTTTATGTTATTGGCATTTTTTTAATTGGCATTTTTGAAAACTAACTATATTTTGAAATGTTTAAAAACTATCCTATGCCCTTTCTCAAGTTCCAAACTACATATATATATATCTGTACCAAATTTCACACAAATTGGTTGAGAAGTTTAGGCGTGAAGAAAAGACAGACAGGGTTACTTTCACATTTATAAAATTAGTTAGGACTTCAGGCGTAAGCATCTCCACAGTCCACATGACAAAAACACAATCACCCTTTTTTCAGTCGGACAAAACAGAAGTGTTTCCAATAGCCATAATCATGGCTGGCCGGCTTCCAACAAATCGATGCGATGTGGAATAAACGATAGCTATTTGTCATCATCGTAATTAATGATCGAATCTAAATATAAATTGTAAATATACTGTACTTAACTACGTATATTAACTAGGCGGTTCCACCTGCATTTTAAAATTCACTTCAGGCAACTATTCTTATATTTTACGCTTAAGCCCGCGGCTTCGCCCGCGTAGAGTTCGGTTATATCGTGTTTCCAAGAGAATTCTTCAAAAGTCCGGGATAAAAACTATCCTATGTTCTTTCTCAAAGTCAACTCTATCTCTGTACCAAATTTTATTAAAATCAGTCCAGTGGTTTAGACGTGAAACCGTAACAGACAGACAGAGTTACTTTGGCATTTATAATATTAGTAGGGATGTAACTATTTTTTATATCTTTAATCAAGTCGGCATTTTTATTAGGTAATTGAAATATTAAAGGAGATCATTCAAGTCTCGAATATTTTGTACCCAAAAATGAAAGTGCCGGCCAGAAGAAAAAAATAGTAGATTCTTGTAGAGGATAATGCCCTGAAGATTTTTTACTATTACAAGAATTGTCTACAATTAACCCCTAGGCTGCTATTTGACTTTGAAAATCCCACAATGTTTGGAGTATTACATTACGGCCCCAAACTGGAGAAGCCAGCCGCTGCTTTCAAACGACTCCTGCCCGACCTGGCAAGACATCAAATGTCATGTGGGAAAGTCAGACTCTTACTGACTAAAACGCATCATGGGGAAACCAGGGCCGCGGTAATTCTTTCGAACAATCCCGCAGCCTCGATAGGCCTTGTCCCCGCAAAAATATCGTACGATTCATGTCGAGGATGCCCTGAAGATTTTTTACTATTATAAGGAACGTCTTCGGTTAACCCTCAGACTGCTATTTGAGTTTATCGTGAATAAAAATCTATACTTGAATGTTACGGCAAATAACGTCCAAAGTATTTTTTTACAAATTGAACGTTTACCATATACTTACTGATTTAAACCCATCATCTTCCTTCTGATATTGTACCGGGGCCGCGGTAACTCTTTCGCACAATCTCGCAGCCCCGGCAGGTTCTGACCCTGGTGGGATTTGCTGACTGTCTGAGGAGGGCTTGGGTCAACGCTCGCCGCCGACATGGGCCTGTAGTCTCCAAGCGGCGAAGGGACGATGAGCCTCTCTAAACTCACCGCCCACAGACCGACGTCTACGGTGGCGGGAGTCTTCTCGACACCCGACGAGCGTGGTGTCTTCCACGTCCACCTCAGCGGCTGGGATGAGAGGCGCGAACTCTCAGTTATTCCACCGCCTCCTTCTCTGGCATGCTTTGCAGAAGGAGACGAAGGCATCCCATTCAGAATTTCGAGTGGCCCATCGTCCCTCCGTCTTTCTCTTGGAGACAAGAGAGTGTCAGCAAACCCCAGGTGACCAAAACCTGCCGGGGCTGCGGGAATATTCGAAAGAGTTACTAGACGTTCGATTAGTCAAAAAAATACTGTGGACGTTATTTGTCGTAACATTCAAGTATAGATTTTTATTCACGATAAACTCAAATAGCAGTCTGAGGGTTAACCGAAGACGTTCCTTACAATATAAAAAATCTTCAGGGCATCCTCGACAAGAATAGTACGATATTTTTGCGGGGACAAGGCCTATCGGGGCTGCGGGATTCTTCGAAAGGATTATCGCGGCCCTGGTTTCCCCATGATGGGTTTTAGTCAGTAAGAGTCTGACTTTCTCATGGCGAGAGGGGGTTCATTTGATGACTTCCCAGGTCGAATAGGAGTTATTTGAAGGCAACGGCTGGCTTCTCCAGTTTGGGGCCGTAATGTAATACTCCAAACATTGTGGGATTTTTTGGTATTTTCAAAGTCAAATAGCAGCCTGGGGGTTAATTGTAGACAATTCTTGTAATAGTAAAAAATCTTCAGGGTATTATCCTCTACAAGAATCTACTATTTTTTTCTTCTGGCCGGCACTTTCAGTTTTGGGTACGAAATGAATGTTCTCCTTTAATTATATCTATATACACTTACTTATTACCTGTAAATCAATTTAATAAAACTTAGTTATAAGATATCGAGGGTACCTAAGAGAGAGAAATAGCGTACAAAAATTTTTGACCCCAGTTGAACCAATATTTTTGAAAATAAAAGTCTGTGAGTAACACCAAAATCGTTTGAATAAATACCTACTTCTATAGCTTTGTTCTGAATTGAGTAAAAACTTTGGACAGCTTGTAAAAACTAAGAATATGATAACCTCTTTAGAATCTGTTCCCTACGTACCGTTAGTATAAAAATTAGGACACAAAATGGAAATAAATATATTGAATAATCTGTTGGTATTTTATGCTATAGTTCGCGTTATGATAATCTCCCTGACATGACAGTTCTTATTTGTCCTTGCCAAAACAACTTTGACTTAATAAAAATAATAAAGAGGCATATAAAATTAAAATATATTAATTAAAACAATATTATGGCATCGTAAATTATATACCGAGAAATAGACTACCGATAGAATAAATTAGCAACAACCGATTTTTAAATTAATTTTTTCGGTTATTAAAAAAAAGATACTGTTAAACCTCAAAAAAAACTCTGATTCCGTAAATTATAAGATTTCCTACAAACAGGTTGGTGAGGTTGGTAAATCAGAAACCATTAAAATGAAAGGTTTTCTTCCTAGAAAATACAGCCAGGAGTTTTCAGCGTATTTTCTGAGAAGACATGCCGTGAAGTCTAAGAAACACTTAGGAACTGTTTTGCTATTGAAATGGGAATAAAATAAAAAAGTAGGCGTTAAAGCTTTAAACAGACAGATTTTAACTGACTTTCAAAAAAGGTTTTCAATTCGGATGTTTTATTATTTTTTCAACATCTCTAAGCACATAAATTCAAAGTTTTTTTTTTGTTTATAGAGACTTCGAAACTACTGTTTTAAATGAAAGAGTAACAAATAACATCAAAACTTTTCACACACATAAATAGGGAATTACTTCTCGCACATGGATAAACAGTAGCCTATGTATATGTTATTCAGATAAATGAGCTGTATTACTGCCAAGTTTCAACATAATCCATCCAATACTTTTAGCGTAAAAATAATACATACACACCCATACAAACTTATATTACACGTACCTTTCCGCGAAACCCCAATAGTTAAATTTAAACTACAATACACACCCAATTCAATCTTCAACCAAAAAAAAACAAGCAAAACGAGCAAAAAAGTCAAAAACAGCAAAAAACTTACACGCTAACTGTACCAAGAAATTTCGAATCCGAATCAATAAGTATTAAATAGCTTCGCTAGACAGAGACCACGTCATACGAGAGACAGAGACGGATATATGTCTGTCAGTTCTACCAAGAACGATGGATTTGGTAAAATATGGTCAATCTATTTACCCTTTATGAAATTGTTATGTGACAATTCGGTATTGAGAGTTTAACCGATTGCGGGAGGAGAGGTTATGATTTAAGTGAGCTTTTTAAACTTTAGTAAGTACGTAATATATGATTGTCATTTAACATCTTTGGCAATCTTGACGGGTAGTCAGTAAGTCTGACACCAGTCTAACCAAGAGGTATTGGGTTGCCCGGGTAACTGGATTGAGGAGGTTAGATAGGCAGTCGCTCCTTGTGGCACACTGGTACTCAGCTGCATGCGGTTAGACTGGAAGCCGACCCCAACATAGTTGTGAAAAAGTTCGGGAGATGATGATTATGTACACTAATTAAAATAAAACAAAACTACTTAAATATTTTAAAGTCGATGACACAGTGGGCGGTCTTATCACTAAAAGCGATCTTTTACAGACAACCTTTGATTATACCTGTAATTCCTGGGAAACAATTGAAATTCGATTGAAAAAAAAAGTAGTCTAAGATTGCATAACACACAGACAGGGTAACTTTCACATCCATACTAATATTGTAAAGCTGAAGAATTTGTTTCTTTTTGTTTTTCTTGAAAGCGCTAATCACAGGAACCACTGAACCGATTTGAATCCCTACTAATATTATAAATGCGAAAGTAACTCTGTCTGTTTGTAATGCTTTTACGTCTAAGCCACTGAACTGATTTTAATAAAATTTGGTACAGAGATACAGTTGACCTTGAGAAAGAACATAGGATCGTTTTTATCCCGGACTATTAAATCATTCTCTAGGAAACGCGATATAACTGAACGAACGGAAGCTAGTAATAACATATTTTAGTGTTAGATAGCCCATTTATTGAGGAAGGCTATAGGCTACTTTTTATCCGTGTGCGCGGAATAGTTCCCACGGTATATGCAGGTAAAACCACAGGCGGAAGCTAGTTTGTAACCTATTGAAAGTTTTGTTTATTTCTTTTGTTTTTACCGTTACAGCCTTTTTTATCGTGGGACGATAGCTGGGCTGCGTCCTCCTCTCACACGGAGAAGGATTGAGCATTAATCACCACGCTTGCTCAATGTGGGTTGCTGATTTCAGACTTTATAGTCCAGGTTTCCTCAAGCTGTTTTCCTTCACCTTGTTTATCAGCCATTGGTGTCTAAGATTACTTAGAAAGTACATACAAACTTAGAAAAGTTGCATTGGTACTTGCCTGACCTGGAATCGAACCCAACACCCTCATACTCGAGAGGTTGGTTCTTTACCCACTAGGCCACCACTAGACTTTGTTTTTACTATCACAGTCAAAAGTTGAATGAACTGGTTTCGATGAAATTCGGTACGAACACGTCCCGAGGGAACCACTTCCTGTATCCGGGTAAAAAACTATCCTATTTCATTCCTAGGATAACAACAAAAACATGACGAACAGAAATAAATACATACTCGGATTAATTAGGGGGTATTTCTCATAAGCAAGACCTTGTCTATTTTATACTCATTTTTGAACTATTAAAATTTTCAGAGAATCTTATTTTTATACGTCTGCTTTTTTCTTGGTAAGGCCGCCACGAAATGACGTATTTTACGAATTTAATCTCCCTAGAAAAATAAAATAAAGAAGGCTTTGTTATAGGTACTTTACGTTACGTTAAAAATAACTGCTTTTTGACCAACACGATACAATATGAAAATAAACAAAATATGTCTGCCTGTCTGTTTGCTCCTAATCTCTGAAATAGCTAGGCCCTATACCGGTAAATAGGGTTATCGTGTGTGTTTCTTTTTTGTGCGTTTTTTTCTTTTCTTTTTTTTGTGTGAAACCGAGGGGAACAGCTAGTCATGAAACTAAATAAAAAATCAATATGTTCCTTACATTATAAGATACCTAGGTACTCTAAAAATAATTTTAACTTAGAGAACTTACTTAAAGTAAATAAAATCAAATATTTTAACCTATGGCATATAATGCGAGTAGCTAGGTAGAGTGCGAGGGGGACAGAGATAGCGGCGTCTCGCTCGCACTTCAGGCTTTAACAGTGTACGACCGTGAACCAATGTTTGGTTCAGGGCTGGCAATAGTTACCCGACTGGTAAAAAGGTGGTATTAAGATCTTAATTTTGAACTTTACATATACTATAACATAATAGAGGTAAAAAAATTGACAGAAACTACGGAACTGATTTGTAAAATTCTTTCACTGTTGGAAAGCTACACTCTTCCCGAGTAACATAGGCTATATTTTATCCCGGTACGAGCAGTAGTTCCCACGGGACGCGGGTGAATACGCGGGGAAACTGCTAGTTAGAAAGAAAGGTGTGAATATTCATTATTTACGTATCCTTAGCCTAATTCGTTAAATAAATTAAACTAAAATAACATTATTTTGTTATCACGTTGATACATTGATGAAGAAGCTAATTGACTTGAAGTTTTATCGTTCATTTACTTTTAATTAAATTATTGCTTGCACTGAAAGCCACGTCAAGGTTTTTGTTGATTAAACAACTTAAATACTAAACAATCAATTATGTACTGTATTTGATGTAGTTTTCCTGGTAAGCTGAATAGTTTGTTTGAACGCGCTAATCTCAGAAACCAGTCGACAGTTTTGAAAAATAGGTAGGCACAGTGTTAGGCTATTTTTAATTGTATAAGTATCCACGCTAGCCGTACCGGAATAAAATATTCATTATAATTTTATTTTCTCCACAAGTGAATTCATAGTATTTTACACAAAGTTAGTGCTGAAAAGGTTGGATTATTGATAGAACACTTTTCCCGGAACTGTACCAACTCATCTTGATTTTTTAAAAGCTTTATCGCGGTATTAAAAAGCGGTAAAGTGCATGTCGGACCATCTATACTAATATGTATAACTAGCTTCTGCCCGCGACTTCGTACGCGGATCCAGTCCCTTATGCCAGCGACTACGGGGTCAGCAAAATCAAAGATCTGAATCGTCTGATATTGAATTTTAAGGGCCCGTTGACTTGAAAACAACGGAATACGCATAACCATTAGAAACGTTCCATATATTTAATTTTTGTACTTCAACGGCAAAAGCACAGCAAACTAAACAAAACGCTGAGAACTGAAGCGCAATAGGCGTGACCATAGGGATAAAAGTAGTGATTCTAATTAGTCCGCATTTAAGTTGTGTGTGACAAATATATTGCACGTATTATTACGTAAAAAAAAATTAAATATAACTAAGATGACTAATTCGTGGTGACTTAGTGGAAGTCGTGGTGGTTTAGTGGGTAGAGAACCAATCTCTCAAGTATGAGCGTGTGACTTTGATTCCAGGTCTGGCAAGTACCTGCCAATGCTACTTTTCTAAGTTCGTATGTACTTTCTATGTATATTTTGGATACCAATGATCGTTATTTGGAGGGGATGTTAAACTGTAGGTTCCGGCTGTCATTGAACATTCTTGGCAGTCGTTATGGGTAGTCAGAAGCCAGTAAGTCTTACCAAGGGGTGTTGGATTGTGCGGGTATCCGGGTTGTGGAGGTCAGATAGACAGTCGCTCCTTGTATAACACTGGTACTCAGTTGCATCGTGACTGGAAGTCGACCCTAACATAATTGGGACAAAGGCTCTTGAGATAATATCGACAATAATAATGAGATATAAGCACCGCAGGACATCTGAGGCTGATGACGGGGAGTAGCGACCCCGCGGGGCTATACATATATACCGAGTGCTTCAGGGAGAGTATACTGTTTCCCACCTCCGGCCGGCCGGAGTGAACCATGACGGGGGTTTGCCGTCCAGAGTGGAGTCGCTAGAGCATGGTTAGTAGCCCTTCTCGGAGGGCAGGTGCGTCCTGGTAAGTGGCGAGTGGGCCGGTGATGCTGGACCCACAGGGAGCGCGTGATCTGCGTTTTACGTCCGCCGAGGTATCCTCGCCCTTCAGCCGCTCTGACTACGACTTAATTTTTTGATTCACCATACCTATTTTGTAACATTCATTTATATACATTTCAAGTGTAGTAGGGCTCTTGAAGTTCCACATCAGGTGTTTTAGATCTTCAATTTTTTATAAGTCATTAGAGAGTGCTTATCAGATTGAACAACTTTTGCTAAGACGTCATACCTTTATATGCTATAGTCTAGCTGGGCTCCTGGAGTTCCACATCAGGTGTTTTAGATCTTCAATTTTTGTAAGTCATTAGAGAGTGCTTATCAGATTGAACAAATTTTGCTAAGACGTCATACCTTTATATGCTATAGTCTGGCTGGGCTCCTGGAGTTCCACATCAGGTGTTTTAGATCTTCAATTTTTGTAACTCAATAGAAAGTGCTTATCAGATTGAACAACTTTTGCTCAAACGTCATACCTTTATATGGTACAGAGTAGCTGAGCTCTTGGGGTTTCACATCAGGTGTTCCAGATCTTCAAATTTATTATCTCAGCAGAAAATGCTCATCCCATGAAACAATTTTTGCCATGGCACCAATTTTGTATCTCTTATAGTTTTGTTGGTCTGTTGGAGTTCTGCATCAGGTCTTCAAGTTTCGAAGATAAATTATAGCCTATATGTTGACCAGGTTTAATACCGATACAACAAAGAAAGAACCATTGAAATCCGTTCAGTAGTTCCGAAGATTAGCGTGTACAAACAAACAGACATACAGACATACAGACATACAGACATACAGACATACAGACAAACAGACAGAATTTTTTTTTTGGATTTGTGCTCCATTACTGTTTCTAAACCCCACCCAATTATTATTTTTTTAATATATTCAATGTACAGACACACTTTTTTTACAGATTTATTATATGTATAGATAAAGAGAAAACAGTTTTTGTTTGTATAAAAAATGCTCCGAAACTACAGAACTTATTTGACAAATTCTTTCACTGTTGGAAAGCTACACTCTTCCCGAGTAACATAGGCTATATTTTATCCCGGTACGGGCAGTAGTTCCCATGGGACGCGGGTGAAGCCGCGGGGAAAACGACTACTAGACTAGAAGTACCTATAAGACATAGATTTAGAAAATAATATACCTTTAAAACCAGTCTTCTGGGCACGTTTCCGGAGGACAGTGATGCGGAGGAATACTTCGACGCCTAATCGATGTTCTTTGTTTTTATGTTTCGTATTAGTATTTTCTTTAATTTGCTTGATGTAGCTATATCTTGGACGATCCCTTCCTCTCTTTCCTTCGACCTTCCCTTCCACGATGTTTTTGATAAAATCGTCGTGACGTATAAGGAAGTTCAGGAGTTGGCGCTAGATAGGTGTAAATGGAAGGAGCTGCACCGACAAGAGTTGGGCTCTTAAATTAATGAGATGATTAGTATTTTATTTTTAGTTTTGTATAAAAGATAAGTAGTTTAAGTTTGTATATATATAGTGCTTTAAAATCTCCTTCTTTTTGTGAAATTGGTTAAAATAAATAAATGTGTTGGCAGCCCTACCGCGAAACCCTATTCTCTAATGTAACACCCGTATATTGGTTTAGGGATCGCTGGCCAGCACTCCTCAAACTTTGTACAAACAAACATTATTATATTGATCATATTTTTATTTAACGCAAGTTTCACGATTTTTTCATTTAGTATTTCGATATGCTATCTATCTCTTCATCTGGTTACTAAAGATACAAGTTTGACATTAGTCCCCATACAAGTAATGTCAAATTCCTATCTCTAGTAAGCAAAACAATAGAAGATTGAATATTGGGAACGACCGTTAGAAAACAAAAAAGAAACAAAAATAACTGTAAAAATGTTTTTTTCATTAAGCATCTGTGGACTTATGTGATGTTTGGTAATGATAGTGATGGGAACACACTTTTTTGAATGCGTGAAAAAAATGTCGATAAAAATGAAATAGGTACTATAGTTTTCGATTTGTTTTTTATTTAATTAGGTATAAGTTTTTTTTACTATTTCCGCATTTTTTTGTACTCAGTTTTTATTTAATAGTTTGAAGTCAATTGATTTATTTTTTACCTAAGTTTAAGTTTTTCTTAGTTAACAGATTGAGGATCACCTCTATCCCCTGCAGGTACAAGCTACAGCTTAACGTTACATTTGTGTACAAAATAATGACGCCGGGGACTCAGCAGCGACACTCAAACTTCTCTAATATTGTCTGCTTTTCACTTTTTTAAGTTTATTCATTGTTGGTTTACGATGACATTTTTATTTTATTTCAAAGATCAACGTGCTGGTTGTTTTAAATGTGGATCGGGATTTTTTTGATACACATTTATTTATGGATACCTACATGGATGTTTTTTTCCTCAATCATACTTTCATTTGAACATCCTTGGCACTACTTGGCAGTCGTTACGGGTAGTCAGAAGTCTGACAACCAGTCTTACCAACGGGTATTGGGTTGTCCGGGTAACTGGGTTGAGGAAACTAGACGGGCAGTCGCTCCTTGTGGCACACTGGTACTCAGCTGCACCCGGTTAGACTGGAAGCCGACCCCAACATAGTTGGGATAGGGCTAGGCGAATGATGATGACGCACATAGGTCCAATATATTTTTTTATCCAGTTAAGGAAAATAATTTCTTCGTTTGAGTAAAACTGCAAGCGGAAGCTAGTAAAAGATACATGATTAAAATTATCCGTGAGTAGATTAATAGATAAGTTTACTGTTTACTTACATAATAAAATAAAACTATGAACTCTGCATCTAAGTTTACCGACTTCCTGACTGGTATTAAGTTTAGATGAGAAAGTAACTTGCTTTTTTACTTTTTAAATTCATATCGGTAGACGGATTAAGATGAAAAGTTATTAACAAATTAATATCGGCATGTAGACAGGATTAATCCTTAAATGCGAAAGTGGGGTTGTGTTTTCTTTTTGCTAAAACGGCTGGTATCTTAGAGCCGGAAATAGGTCACATTTTATCCAGTCGAGAAGATCGCAGGCCAAATCTAATAAGTGGACCCCAAAATATGCAAAAAAAACTGCAAAAGACAGTTATAGATCAAAAATATTTAGCCATGATCCTTTTGATAGATTTTTTAGTTTATTTTTGTTTCGATTAATTCCATTCTCTAACAAAGCGCTGTTACACTAATGAATAGACAAAAGGATTGTATGGAAGCGATGGATAGTCTATTAAAATACGAATTCCGTGCGAAAAGAGGACAGTGCAATGCTCTATGGTATCTATCTCTTTCACACTAGAGTCTAGTATTATAAGTATCAAGATATCATAATAATGCTGGCAAATATAGAAAGGGGGACTTTTCAACCCTTTTATTCGGGGTATTAAAAAAATAAATGATGATAATCATATTGCGAAAGGCCAAATGAATGAGTATATGAATGAATTTATGTTTTTTACTTTTTGACCTAGAAACGATCTTGGTAATACTTATCAGCAACACAGCTAATTCATTAGAAAACATATACCTAGGCTAGTTTTCGACAGGGTGTATAAGGTACTCCTCTCAGAGGGCGGGTGAAACAGCTTTTCGAGGATAATAAGGGTTTATAAAATACTCCTGTAAACTGATATTAGCCAGAAGCGAGCGGTCTCAGCAATTAGTGGACACAATTAACCCTGAGCCGCAATTATCAGGAAGTATAGAAGAACTACTCCTGGGGAATTACTACAATCTTTACTTATATCATAAGGAGATATTTTTTTTGTTTGTACAAACCCAAAAGATTAGAAATCTTTTGCTGTTAAAAAGCTACACTGTTCCCCAGTAACAAAGGCAATATTTTATTCGATTGGGAAGAAGTTCCCCTGGAACGCAGGTGAAACCGCGGGGAAATAATCCTAACTAATATTATAAATGTGAAAGTAACTCTGTCTGTCTGTCTGTCTTTTCTTCACGCCTAAACTACTGAACCGATTTGTGTGAAATTTGGTACAGACATAGTTTGGAACTTGAGAAAGGACATAGGATAGTTTTTATTTCAAAAAAAAATATAAAAATAAAAATTAAAATTCCGGACATATAGCGCCATCTATTGGTCAAACCAAAAATATGCCGGAAGTCACTATATCATGCGAACGAAGTCGCGGGCAAAAGCTAGTCTTTTATAAAGTGCAAAGAAAACAGTAAGGCGAAATAAAAAAAAATGTGGAAATGTAAGTTTTGGCCAGTTCAAGATCCCTGCAAATAAAGATTCTATACCATTCTTTGACTAGGTAGTAATTATTGTCACGTCCTTAGTTTTGTTTATAACTAAGTCCAGTAGAGCTAGGTTTTCATCACTGTCGCCCACAGATTATGATTAATACGTCCACGTCATCGCCAGTGTGTCTGTCGTGTGTTGCCAATTTTGTTCAGTGCAACTGTTCTTAAATGTTTTTTATTTTTGTGTTTTAGAGTTCTGTACCTAAAGAGTAAATCGGGACACTACTACTTCTCATTTACTTACTAGTAAGACTTGGCTGTCCATTTGTCCATCACCAGTTTGTATCTTTTTTTTTTTTTTTTCGACGTCAAAAATCATCAAATGACCCCTCCCGCTGTGGGTTAGCAGCGGTGAGGGAGTGTCAGACTCTTACTGACTAAACACCGTCGTGTTCCGTCATAGGCCTTTTATTTACCAGGGCCGCGGTATCTCTTTCGAACAACCCGCAGCAGCCAGTTTGTATCTCAGATGATGTATTTGTTGTAACTATAACAACAAGTACACAGAAAACTAGAGGTATGTACACTAAACTCCCACGTAATTTTTTTGCACGTTCTATAGGTAGCACTTGGCTATTTTTTTGTCGTGTTTTTTGTTGCAACAGTTATGTGTTGTTCTACTGCCAACTTCCATGGGTTATATTATAATGTACACTAATTCTCAATAAACAAAGAGAAAATATTTTCTTGTTTGTTTGTAGCTTAACTCCGAACCTATTTGAAAAAATATTTGGTACGCGAAATAATGTCCGGACGCGGGTGAAACAGCAAGAAACATCTAGTTATCAATACTTATACATGACAGTACTATATGTAGAATACTCTTAACGCGATATCTTGGACATTAAAACTTTAGGTATTCTCTGATTGAAGTAAAAATAAAATTTTTGCGCCATATTTTGCAATAGTTATCAAACTGCTATCATTAATTAGGAGGTATTTACTTTTGAATTCAAGATGCTATTAGTAAAAATACTGTTTTTGACCGACTTCGAAAAAAGGAGGTTCTCAGTTTGACCTGTAATCTATGATTGTGCGCGATTACCTGACAAAACGAGCTTCTACTCGCGGTTTCACCCTCGACCCCGGAAAAACATCCATGGTACCTATATCCAATCCAAACCTCATCAAAAGTAGGTGAGCCATTAAGCTTCATAAATAAAAAAACAGAATAAAGTCACACAAAAATATTTTTTTTATCGTTGAGTCGAAACCTGTAAAATGTAGCTTTTGACTGCTTTTTTTTTCTTTCAAAATATGACCACGGCACAGCTGTTTGCAGACCAGTTTCATTTTACAATTTAAACATAAGTATTGTATTACACGTTATCAGAGTTATTACGAATGGAGCCAATTAAGGCCATTTCTGACATACAGTAGCATCAATTTAATTGTTTCTAATTTGGTAACAAATATTTTACAAGAAAATCAATTATTGTAGTTAAACTAGTATATTTATTTATTTTTAACTGACTTCCCAAAGGGGAGGCTCTCGACTCGACGTTGAAAAAATTAAAAATTTTCAACTAGCTGTTTCCCGCGGGTGAATATGGATACCGAGGGATTCTCTTCTGGTTCCAGGAGAAAATATAGCCTATTTTAATAGTTTCGAAATAGTAGAAGAGTTTTTCAAACCGGTTCAGTAGTTTTTCTCTTTATTATATTATTATACATGTTTTTTTCGGAGGAATGCGTTAAAATTGCGTAGGTACTGCAGTAAAAAAAAATGGTTCATAATGGCCCCGAGATAGTGACGTTCTTTGTTAATACATCGATGGCTTTATTATATCGATACTTAAACAAAATAAAAATTCCTTTTTTTAGCATAAAAGATTTCCATTTCGTTTCAGTTAATTGGCAGCACAATACCGCAGTAATTCGCGTAATTACAAACCTAATTAAACCATCGTTATCTTGCTTTAATAACATGTTAAACTTCAGAATTATTGATTGAGTGACGTAAAGTATCGTCAAAATTTTAATTTAAAAAACATCTGCTTTGATACATAATAATTTATGCTAAATTAGGAATCATAATGTGTTTTAAAAACGATTAAATTACATCACACTAGGCGTTTTCTCGTGGTTTCACCCGTGTCCCGTGGGAACTACTCGCCCGTACCTGGATGAAATATAGCCTATGTTACTCGGGAAGACTGTAGCTATCCAACAGTAAAAGAATTTTTCAAATCATTTCAGTAGATTCGGCGTCTCTACGCTATAAACAAACAAATATTTCCTCTTTATTATATTACTACAGAACGTATTACACTTTGTTTCGTAAGAACTGTCAACTTTAAACTGATAACGACTTGTGCAATCAATTTTAATCTTTATCACTTCAACCTAAAGACGTTATTACCTTGTGACGAATAAACCGTTACGTAAATAAACTGAGATACAGTTTCTATTTTTTGTTGCTAAGGTTAAATTTAACTAATACTGCAATGCGGTTCCGCTTGCACTATTTTTTGTACAAACCACAGAGACATTTTTCAGCGCAATAATAATATTGGTAGCACTTTTATCTTTAGTAACATAAGGGCCGTTCCCAATATTCAAACTATCTGTTGCTTAATAGAAATAGAATTTTGATGTTAGCTTCATACAATGTAATGTCATTAGTATCTCTAGTGAGCAAAACAAAAGATGATATGAGAATGGTATATTGAAAAGGCTGTAAGTCTGTCTGTTTGTTAATAGTCAGATAGATTGGAATCTAAGGATAGTTTTAATAGTAAATACCTACTATAGAAAAATAATCAGATTACTGTTTTCAGTTTACGTCCGGTGTAAAGATAAACTCCAAATTAAAAAACATCATTACTTTGATAAGATTTTCTGTAAAACAGATAACAGATTATCTTAATCCTTACTAATACATACTGTAGAATAGAAATAACGTCTGTATGTTCATTGAAAGATGAAACTTAACAAAATGGGGCCATATTTTTGACCAACTTAATGTGCTCAGTTTGTACATGTATTTGACACATGTATTTTTTTATTATCTTAGGTTTGGCTAAACTTCCTAGATGCGGTTTTAAGCAGTGCATTTACAGCCTTCGGAGAAGATTTTAGATGCCTCTACTATTGAAGTCTTTTTCTTTGTAAAACTGTTTTTAAATGAGTAATTATTGAAGCAGTGTTCAGAAAAAACTAACGCCAGCAAACGCTAGCTAATGCCTCTGACAAAAAAAGCAACAAACCCCGCCACATGGCCAAACAAAAAGAAGCCTACTCAACAGTTTATTTAACGTAACAATAGCTCAATAAATTTAACTAAACGCCAGTAAACCAGTCGCAGAGTGAGACAGTGAGATACGCTGCATTTTATTATTAGATGCTCTAATTTAGAGTTTATGGGTCGTCGATTACTTAGAGCTATTCTTGCTCTGCGTTGGCGGATGTGTTCAAAATGGACAAAAATGTCCACATTTGTGTACTATGTAACATCCATCCTAAATAATAAAGAAAAAAAATGTTTGTTCGTTTGTACGTAGAAATCTTCGAAACTACTGAACTGAATTGAGAAATTCTTTCACTGTTGGAAAGCTACACTCTTCCCGAGTACATAGGCTATATTTTGTCCCGGTACGGGCAGTAGTTTGCACGGAATGCGGGCGAATACACGAGAAAAAGGCTAGTGAGCAATAAAAACAAATAAGATAACAAAAGAACAGTTTTTTGTGGAATTGGCTAATGATAAAAGATTTATTTGTAGTTCTAGTTAACCTACAGAGATTATTTGTACGACAGTGACTAATTTAATGAGAAAAGTAAAGGAGATATCGTGTTGTGATGTTTGAAGACAAAATTACGTTAAACAAACAAACAATGCGAAAGAAGTAAATAAAAATAGCCCATTTAAAGTTAAGCAAAACTAACCCTTATTCCTAAAAGTATTGATTTGAAGATAATACATACACTTAGAAGAGTAAAAACATCTCCTTTGCGTACGTGACACGTATATAGGTACATATACAAAAACAGACAATCTGTCGTTAAAACTTTATTTAGACAGCAATTTAAATATTCAACACGAGATGACCTACTCAGCTGTACAAAAATATAACGCAGTCGGCCGAACAAAAATAAACATAATTACGAATTTGTATTTAACTAACATCTTAAATAAATTACCTATAATAACTTTTTACAAAACAAACCCGACTTTAACAAGTAATATCCTTCTGATTAATCTGAAAAATACTAAGCTGAAAACCACATCAAAATCGGTTCAGCCAAACGTGAGATAATCGCGCACATAAACATACATACTTACTTAAACATACATTAAGATCAAATAGAGCAGCTTCTTTTTTGAAGTCGGTTAAAAATAATAAGTAATATTACATGAGTCATCGGTAAATACCAGCCTACATTACATACCTAATGGATATTTGTAATTATAATTTAATCAAGTATAATTTAAAGCAAAGCAATTAAAATAAATTAATAGTACACACTAAGTTACTTAAAAAAAGACTAATCGACAATACAAAAGTAATGAAAACAACAACGAAATGAAAAAAAAAACATAAAAATGTCGAAACTTAATTGAAATTTCGAAACGTCGATATCGACAATTGTATTATTGCGCCACATCACTAGTGGTTGGTGATATGGCGGACCGAGGCATACGAAGCGATTAATAATGAATAATAATATTTGCTTTACTACCTGATAATCTAAAGATTTTACTAAATAAATAATCAGTTTTTAACCAATTTCAAAAAAAGGTGGTTCTCAATTCGTCGGGATCTATTTTTTATGTATATTCACCGATTTTATTCAAAGAGTCGATTTGCAAATATATTTTTTTTATAGAAAACGCGCTCAGTAAGAACTCTTCCTAAGAATAAGACAATGGATGACGTCATTTCTCTCGAAGTATTTTGACTGCCAATAATTATTACTACCTACCAACACATAAAATGGGAGATTTAATTACACATACATTAGTTTAAATCAATCATTCGTAATGAAACAATCAAATTATGCAAATTAAGTAAATAAAAATAAAAAAGACTTCAATTCTTCTATTGGGTATCGACTCGCGTGTTTGCTTTTTAAATCACAGACAATAAAGAGGTAAAGGTATAAAAAATCATACAGCCATACCTTGAAAGAAGGTTTATCCATTTTTACAATCCGATACACAAAGGATAATCTGTATCACATCACTGACACACACTTTTCTATTGAAAACAATTTTAAAACAATGACGATATTAAATGCATTCCTATTTTAACGTCACTTTACACATTGCACTAATAACACACAACACTGAGTCTTTATTTTCACTAAACTAACTAATATTTTTAGTAACAACCCCGCACTATCTATAAATTTAATATTTACAAAAAAACACAATCAGTAATTTCCGATTTTCGAACACGTCCGTAACGAATCAGCGATCGTGATAAACCGAGATAAATATTACACAAAAATTTTACAATAATTATTACTTATTGATAATTTAACTATGACTTTTAGCTTTGAACACTTCACAAAATCCTTTTGGTGGCTATTTAAGTAGGAATTTGAGGAATAGCACTGTGATTGACGGTGATATTAAGTAGAATGTTTTGGTAATTATAAATATAAGTGGACAATAAAACAATATGGCGTATATCGAGTGAATACGAGCGCGCGTCGAGCACGCGGCCACGTCGGTACGCGGCCTCGGCGTATCTGTGTGTTCCGATGCTCTTACCCGCTCACACGTTCACGGCAGGGCTGTGAGAAGTCATTTTTAATTTTAATAATATTTTATTTTGGAAATAATTGAAGACATATGCAGTACATTTTGGAATACATAGGTATAGGTAAGTATGAAACTTTCTGGTTATTTTGTTTTGAAAGTAGGATCATTTAAATACATATATCGATATTAAAATTGATTGATGTTAAATACGTATTGAAGAACTGACTCGATTTCATTCAATGAATTAGGTACTGTTAAAAACAGCTCCGTGTTTTATTTTTAAGTTTCTATTCATTTTTAATATTTATAAAAAATACAAGTATCAGTATTGAGAACCACCTCCTATTTTTGAAGTCGGTTAAAAAAATGCATTTTTAACATTATAACTACATATATGCTGAATGACTTTTTTTATATCTCTTTACTATCTCAATTCTTTTAATATCCAAAATTTTCAAATTTTACCTCTTTTTGAGACATGTTCGGCCATTATTTTAAGAATATCACAAGTCTACTTTAATTAATAACTTTTAATAACCACAATAACATTATTGTTGTCACAAACCTTATTTTGATCGTACTCAACATTATTAAAACTTCAAAAAATACAAAATCTGTCTGTTTTTCACAAAAATAATATTATAAATTCAAGCCAAAAACCGCGAGGCAGCCCTACACCCCTACAGAGAGACTCACTCACACTAGCGCACCGGTTTCTATACATATTTTTTACGTAAATAAAGATTGTCATAGTACAAGTAAGGGAAACAGATTGTTGACATAAATTATTATTTTGGGTAAATTTTTGGTGAAAATTAAACAAAATGCTTAATTTTTCTTTAAATTGCTATGTTTCGTTTTGTAGTAAATGATATTTAGTTCAATATACAGATTCCATTGTTAGTTTGTATCAACATTAATGAAAAATTATGGAAATGAAGTGAAAAAGTACAAAATAATTTTATTGTGAGGTTCAAACTGTCTCAATAACTATGTAAAATTATGTAATTAAGAATATTATAAGTAGCATTTAAATTGTGTTGTGTATTTTTTTTCCATCTATTATTTTTTATTCTCATCTCTTCTGTGAGTTGTTTAGGATTCACAACAAATGCATTCTAACTTTTTATTTATTATACATTCACCAAATAAATGTAACAAACGCACCAAAACCTCCTCCGTTCTCAATTGGAAAGATTTTTTAAGAAATCGGTTAAAAATATTCTTCACATTTCATCTGAAAGCGTTGCGTATACTACATTCTCATATTATAGACTGTCCGGTATTTTAGTTAATTTATTTTTAGCTTAGCCTATGGATTTCCGCAAAATGCCATTGAAGTGCACACGGACTACGATTTCTAATCCATTTACTATTAAATACAAACAATTAACGAAGATATTGAAACATTATTATCAATTTTACTGTCAAGAAAACAAAATTTGATGCAAAATTTCAATATGGCTGCGCCGATTCCAAATTCAAATATAGCTTCGGATTTTCGAATCGAAAGTTAGGTTTTGAATGTTGGTATCTTGTTAGGTGGAAACGGAAAATAAGTTGACATTTTGATTTTCGATTGAATAACTTTGTAGGTGTGTTTGACCTATATCAAGGTCGTTTCTAGACTGTGTGTAAATAAAAGATGAATTCAAAATAGGTATAAGTCTAAAATAAAATGACCATATTTTTGTTACAAAGATAGGTATTTTTTGCGTATTTTTAACATTCCGGAGATTTAAGTGCATACAGCTCTCATCATTTGCCTTAACCGGTGTGAAGTTGGCTACTATTTCAAAATAGTCAAAATGTACATCAAATGGGTGATTTCACAGCGGTAAACTTATTTTACGAGAACTATGGAGTATTTTTCACACATTTTGACCACTATAAACTCGAAAACAGCAATTTATCGATTTACTAGCTATTTTACCGCGATTTCACCCGCGTCCCTTGAAAACTACTGCCCGTACCGGGATAAACTATAGCCTATGTTACTCGGGAATAGTGTAGCTTACCAACAGTGAAAGAATTTTTCAATCGTTTCGGAGCATTTAAGGTACAAATAAGTTATATTTCCTCTTATATTAGTGTAGACTTATTTGGTTCATTGACAGCGTTTTGTGTCGGCACCGAAATTCAAAATGGCGGCGATTGTTTTCCGTTTGAGTGTAAACAAGTCTTGTAAACAATGCCTATATAATGATTGGTATGGTGGCTTGGAGAAAGGTAAACAAAAAATTGTCATTATTACCTGCAATTATATTATGCAATAGGTATTTACTTATGGTTTTCTCAAAGTCAGAAACTCAGAGCCCTTTACTTAGGTACTCCGTCGTTGCAAAAGTCTTACAAATATTTTTTATGTAGGTAAAGTACATATATTTTTCATATAAAATAATCCTGTACGTAAATAAGATTAAATTGATTTTTTAAATGCTTTTTAGTTGCAGGTTTTTACTAACAGATTTTAATTAAAATGTAAATAATAGTAACTATTATTAGTGTGTAAATTGACAATAAATATTATTTTATCTTGTGTTCTCGTCAAACTAATGTCAGAGTTTCGGGTGGCTACACTAACGAAGTAAGTAGCGGGACGCCATTAAGTTTGGCGACTCCAAAAAAGGAGCAGATTCTCAATTCGTCGAATTTTTTTTTTGTAAGTAAAATTGATCATTCTATACTTAACTGTATTTAATTTGGATGGTTGTTATTTTTTATTTATCCGGCCTACGCAAAGGAGGGTAATGTGTTAATACGTGTTACCTACGTAAATAATAATGAAAACATAAAACACATCATCAATATTATTTATACAAAGAATATAATAGTGAGTTAAATATTTACACAGATGTCCTAATAAAGGCAAAAATATGATTATACATTCAAGGAAAAATACTCGTATTCAATAATAATTCAAAGAACAGTAGGTATTTTAATAAGGTAAAATTGTAAAGTCATAGTCATTATTAAGTATGATTTGTACTAAATTTTTATAAAAAAAGTAAGTACCGACTTATGTATAAGTAGACCAAGTAACTAAAGGAATATTCAGTTATTTTCTTCAATAATATAAAATAAATATCTGTTGCTATAGCAACGCGCAAACAAACAATTTTTTTCATATTTCTTTTAGGGTAAAAACACACAAAAAAACATTTCCTCCTTATTGTATTAGTATAGACTGTTATAAAAAAGCATAAACACGAATAAAAACATTACAATTTTGTTTTGTAATTGAATAAATAACAACAATAAAATATTTGAATATAATTGAAACACCAAACTACACGTAGTCTGTACTCTATCAGTACACATTCATTTGCTGAAGCAAGCGGCGTACGGGTCAGTGTTCTCACACTACGCGAAAATATTACCACGAATTTGTGTATTTATTTGTAAATTTTTCAGGTTTTTTCTAATTTATTTCAATTTTTTGTGGCTTTGTTATGTGTAGGAGGAGGGTAAATGTGTATTTTGGTGGTATAAAAAATTTGGTAGGTTTAAATTGATGTTGAGTGGGAGAAATTGACAATTGAAAGCGTTTTTGTGATAAAAATCAAGTTTTTTTGTTTGTTAATTTGTTGGTTA
Source organism: Helicoverpa zea x Helicoverpa armigera (assembly GCA_033682625.1). Lineage (NCBI taxonomy): Eukaryota > Metazoa > Arthropoda > Insecta > Lepidoptera > Noctuidae > Helicoverpa > Helicoverpa zea x Helicoverpa armigera. Next base: position 5,915,895 of record JAWIIS010000031.1, read on the forward strand.
CTTGTTTTTGTAGATATAGACGTGTAACTTGACATAAAAATGCAGTTTAAATAACAAGAAAAATATATTTTTAAACCTTTATTTTGAGACGAATTTCAGCGAAAAAAGTCCACAAATAAAGTAAAAGACATTTAACCTAACATTGCAATTATATCAAAATAATAAAAACTCCAAAAAAACATTAAATTTTGCCTCAAAAACAATGGCATTAAAGTAATAATAATAATAACGTGGCTATAGATAATATTTCGCGTAGTGTGCGCGCGCCGCGTGTCGTATCCATTTGGTTGAAATTGCTGTTTAGTCTGCGTACATAGTATGTTACTTACGATGTAGGTATTTTAATTTATTTTTTGAAGTTTTTTTTTTTAATTTATGTTTTTTTTTTGGTGAGTAATTAATGAATTATAAATTGTTGTAGAAACATATAAAAATTATGTTAAAAATATAATTATTCCTGGCAGCGGTGTAAAAAATAATGAAAGGAATATAATTTGATAAATGTCGTTTGGTAAATGTTGAAAGTGATAATTTACTAAGTAGTATTTATTTATTTTCTGTAATTAACTTCACAGCAGTATCTTAAATAAGATATTATTTAGTTCAATGTCTTGAAAACGTATCTTTTATTATTATTGCTACCTTTAGGCATCGGTCTCACGGTAGGTACTCTGCGCACTCGGATAAAAAGTATTGCTTGATTATTGGGCTATTTAACACTGAAATAATTGTTCGAATCGGTAGGTACAGGTGAAAGCTAATCGCAATACAACAGGTTAATCTTTTGTTAAAAATGTTATTGGAATACATAAAACTACTTAACTGTTATAAAAATGTACAAGTTGAATAATATTTAAAAAAATCTTAACAAAAAACATGAATTATTATTCTTAAATTAAACTAAACTATCAAAATAAGTCAAAAACAAAACTTACAAAGTAAACAAAACAAACAGATACATAATGAAACAGGAAGCAAGGAATAAAGCCAGCACCTCTCACCGCGCAGTCGGGTAAGAAGGGTATAAACGGAACTCATCGGAATATATTCTGTAAAAACTGAACAGAGGATACCGTGGAGACGAATAAAATTTATTTTTAAATTATTTTATTGTTTTCTTATGTTTTTATTACTCAAAAGCTTAATTTGATGTGGTTTTCAGCATAGTATTTATTAAAACGTTTTTTTATTTATTTTAAAGTAGTCTAGAAATGAACATAGGCTACTTTTTATTCTGGTTAGAGAAGTAGTTCTTTCCCATAGAACCGACGAAGCAAGTAATTGATTTACCTTGTTTATTATTACATTGTTAAAAGTAACTTCAAAATTTTAACAATGTAAAAGTAAAAATGATATAAACACTAATGTAATTGATATATTATTATGTACGTAAATAAATAATGTAAAATTAGTAATATTGAGTCCTACCAAATGCACAGCATTTTACGAATTTCGCGACAAAAACACCATTTTAATATTTTCTATACATCCATCTGAAAAAAAACCTACATAAAACCAATCAAAAACTATCAAAAATCAATACAAAAAAATATAATTTTAACCCTCTCCACAATGCTCTATTCTCCCGTACCCTCGGAAAGGCTCTGCGACAAAACTTTTAATTATATACCCTTCTCTCTCCCACTCCTTTGTCTGCCTATCTCCGTCTCTGTCGCACTCAGTCTATCCTGCCCTCTCATTTTGCATGTGGAATTTTATACACTATAGTTTTTGACTCGGGTTTGCCTGCTTTTTTTTTAGTATTTTTTTTTGTTTTTTGGGTAAGATAGATAAGTGTGTGTGTTTGTTTGTATTTAAATGTTGGTCTTTTAAAAACGGTTTATATTTTTGTGAAATAAATGTTATTTTTTTAATAAATGTTGTAGTTTTGTGGTAATATTAAAAGAGATTTGGATATTTTTCTTGTATTTTTTTGCAAATTCGAGTAATTATTCAATTGTAATTGTTTTTACATCAAATCGTAAAAAATTGAATTGAAAACATATCTATTATTGATCTTTCTTATCTTATTATAAAATAATGGAGTTCTTAACCATATTTACGAAATATTTGACTGTTAAGTACACATACTAAGTTATTTTTTAAGGAAAAAAAGAATTGTTTTCTCTTTATATCACAAAGGCTCAAAAAATATTTGTTAGAAAAACTACAATTATACTTTTCATAACGTAAATATTTATCAACTACCTAAATATTTAACTAAAAAACCAACCAAATAGATTAAACCAAAAACAATTTTAACCAATTTTTGACCTTTATACAAACTTATAGTTAGAAACCGACTTTAAAAGCAAGATATGCTCACTCAACCTTAACATACCGTCACAAAAAATACCCCTACACCTTATTTCTATAGACATACGGTTCAAAATCGCATGACAAGAGTATTGTCAACTGCAACTCACTTTGTAAAGAGTGTAACACATTAAATATTTTGCATGTGTGTGTGGTTTGCATGTGTGTGTGTAAACCGGAGTTTCTTCCCTTTATGTTGGCAATAGTGTGGATATTACTTTTTGTTTATTTTTTATTTTTTTTGTGAGGTAAGTAAGATATTGATTGAAAATAATTGTTATTTTACTAGCTTAGGCTCGCGGTTTCACCTGTGTTTCGAGGTAACTGCTTCCTGTAGGAGGATGGTGATAAAAACTATCCTATGTAATTCTCCCGGGTCTATGCTACATACTATCTCTAATTAAATGTCATCTTAAACTGCTCAACCGTTCTTGTGTAATATAGATAGATATACTTGTGTAATTAGACCGATTCAGTCACAAACATTATTTTTGGGAAGTCGGTTTAAAAACATTATGCAGAAATTATGATCATTGTGTAACACAAAACAGATAAAAATTACCTTAATTTTCCCTCTATAAACAAAAAACCAATACCAACTTTATAAAAAAGTATTAAAAAATCTTACTTTAAAGATAAAATCCATAGTAATACTAAAACAAATTAAACTAAACTCAAAATAGAGATCCACGTAGTATCAGCAACAAAACATCGTTGACACACACACACACACACACAAACACACATTACATATGTGTGAGTCACGGCTAGAGGTGCAGAGTTAAAAATAATATAGATTGCACATTTTTATTTTCAGAAGTTATATTTTTATATACAGTGTTTTGCAGTTACTGATATAATAAAGAGAAAACATTTTTTTTGTTTTTTTTGTAGGATCTAAACTACTGAAACGATTTGAAAAATTCTTTCACTGTTGTAAAGCTACACTCTTCCCGAGTAACATAGGCTATATTTTATCCCGGTACGAGCAGTGGTTCCCACGGGACACGGGTGAAACCACGGGGAAATGGTTAGTGTGAGTGTATTTTTGTAGGTAGGTAGGTACTATATTTGTCATGATGCAGTGTTTTATGTTTTGTGGTAAAAAGAGTTTTATTTGTTGGTTGAAATAAAGTTTAAAATGCAATATTTTGATTGTTTTTTTCTGTTTGCGAATGCATTATTTATAGAGTTAATTAAGCGCTAAATAAATAAGGCTGATTATAGATAAGTTAAACGTATTTTTTTTTACAGTTATTTACTTAGATTATGTGGTAATTATCTAGCTTCATTTCATATTGTCACAATGTCGCATAGAGAGTCATGCGTAGACGTACAACAAAATATGTAGGTCATCTTTGTACAATTAACCTTGTAATGTGTATTAATCACCAAAAAAAAGCAAACAACCTTAGATTGTTTTTATTTTCACTATTTCCACACAACACTTTATCCTATATACATTTTAACCGTATTTCCTAGAATCTAATATTCAAAATCGATCAGTTAACTCTAACTTCTAGTTTAAGAGTTCACTCTAAACATAGTTAAGTCTGTTCGCAGTTATAGGACGGTGTGCCGTACCGTCAATGTTGTTAAAAATGTGATAATTCTTACCGATACCAAATGAAAGATACTAGTTACTAGATAATGTATGAAATCGACAACAAATTATGACAAATGCAATTTTGTTACTTACTTTTTTAAGTATTAATCAAAGTTTTTTTGTTAGTATTAAAAATAAAACAGGAGAATAATAAGCAAATAAAACATAAGAACCTATGCAAAACATCCGATTCAAAAAAATATTTAATTTTAGAACCGTCGTTTTGAAAAGTCGGGTATTAAACAAAATTGTTTCATCAGGATTAAAAAAAGCAAATATGCTACAAAACTGCCCTTTTTCATGTACCTACCTATAAACCAAAAATTTTACTGATTTATAATATTGTAGTGTATTTAAATTGCCAAAAACGTTGAAAAGGGCACGAATATAGGTACCCATTATGTATGTAGGTATATAAATGTGTATCTAGAACGCTCATTGTGAGAGCTCAAATTCAATCTATCAGATAACAAAAATATCAGCTTATTTAGTGGCTATCAGGTATCTTAGTACCTATAGGTATGTACTTAAATCTATCAATAGTTTACACTGACAAATCATACCTATTAATGTCTCGATGTCGAGAAGAACTACTTAAAAATGGTTTTTGAAGGTTTTTGATTACACAAAATAAACATTATTATAGACAAAATATATTACATTAATAGATCAATTTATAATAGACAGCTGGTAAAGATCGTGCGTTTAATCAAAACAAGCTATAGTTTGTATAAAAATCAATGACAAATGACTGTCCTGACTGTCCTTTTCTAAATAAGTTCATCTGTGAATCACACTAAACATAGCGCAGAATAGCTACACCTATATGCTAACTTTTTAGCTGGATGCGCGAAGTAGGTAGTTCTTTCAGAACCGTGAAGAACAACTAGTCTACTTCCAAAGTAATATTATAACGATTTTTTGTCCCTAAAAGATTGCCAAACTTCCAAACTGATTTAAAATTTCTTTCACTGTTGTAAAGCTACACTCTTCCCAAGCAACATAGGCTATATTTTATCCCGGTACGGGCAGTAGTCCCCTCGAAAGCGGGAGAAACCGAAAAAATAAGCTACACAGCATTTAACACATAAAAAATAAGATTAAAAAGGTAATTATTTGACTCTACAACTGAAGTATTTCTGGTTAACAGTTCGTGATGGTAATAATTAACTTTTTTCTTTAAAACAAGCCAGAAGGTCAAGTCTCAATGCTCCTTCACACTTAGTTAAGTTAATCATTCATTAATTGTTTCTTTTACATCAGTACTAAATTATGTAAAAGTAATACCTGTCTATTCACAAAAACATAGTCTCAAGCCATCATCTGCCTGGTCTTTTCTCATCTATGTTGGTGGCTTCCAGTCTAACCGCATGCAGCTGAGTACCAGTGTGCCACAAGGAGCGACTGCCTATCTGACCTCCTCAACCCAGTTACCCGGGCAACCCAATACTCCTTAGTAAGACTGGTTATCAGACTTACTGGCTTCTGACTTCCCGTAACAACTGCCAAGGATGTTCAAATGACAGCCCAAACCTGTGACCTACATATAAACAAATAATACATGGAGTAAAATCATTTATCTAATGGTTTGTTGCCCAGCGATGGGCTAAATACAAATTTATATAAGACCTTGGTACCAGACTTTAGCCACAACGCAATGACACATGGTAAAGGTGCGTACACCAGGGATTTTAAAATCAATGGAGCTAGAAGATTTTAAAACATTAAAAACTTTTTGTAAAAAAAATGTGTAGACTTTTTTATTCTATTTAAAAGTACTACTAGTCGTTTTGCTGCGGTTTCATCCGTGTCCCGTGGGAACTACTGCCCATACCGGGATAAAATATAGCCTATGTTACTCGGGAAGAGTGTAGCTTTCCATATGTGAAATATTTTTTTTAATTGGTTCCGTAGATTTAGAGGTATAAATAATCAAACAATGTCCATAAATACATAAGAATTAAGTACAGTAAAAACGAAATAATAACTGTATTTCAGCTCACTGTTTCAAAATAACATTTAAAAATAAGTAATATTAATATGGATATGACAAGACAGCAAAAAAAAATTCTGTCGACCAAAATTTTTTGTTCAAATATTTTTTATCGATATTTTTCAGCTGATACAAAATAACTTGTTTTCTTATCAGTTCACTGATAATATGATTAAGATAAAAACCCGTAAGATACTGTATTATTCTTGTAGCTACGTGTTTATTTTAACTAGTGGTGACCCGCGGTGTTGTGTTGCTCTTTTTAACTCATTTGACAAATTATCGTGCTTAGTCCATAGGTATTATAATAAATCTGTACATAACTCATTTGTGTTCATTACAATTCAAAAATACTGTTCTGCAGTCATTATTAGCCAACTTCAGAGCGATAAAGTCATTTGGATAAGAACTTTTACATTTTTAACGAAATCAATACTTTTTTGTGAGTAGGCTTACTATTTCAAGTTATCTGCTTTTATTCGGTGACTTTACAGAGTCTTACAAAACCTTTTTTCTAGTTACTTTTCCTTATAACAGTAATAAACCTACACTATAGATGTTTCTTCATTAACTACTTAAAGAAAACGTAAACAAATGCCAATTATAATAAAAACCGTGCTGTTTATAATTATAAGTCGAAGAATAACTGATTATTGTGACAATAATTACAATAATGTTTGGAACGGCGGTGTGCACAAGACTTATCTCTGCTAATAATAATACTAGCGCAAGCTTGGCTAGGGATGTGAGTGAGTGCTTGTCGATGGAAATGTCGATAAATTGTGGTTAGTATTTTTGATTTGTGTCGATTAAATAAGGTGTGTTGTCCGTTTTGATTTCACTGTGAATTCAGTAAACCTGTTTTTGAACTGATTCTTTTTAAGTTATGTCATATGTGTAATAAAAGCAATTTCTGGTGAACTGAACATATAACTACCTATGTACGTAGAAATACTTACCTAACTAAATTGTTGTGTTTTCTGAAAGACGATCGGAAATCGATATATACGATCAGACGACACAGTTTGTATATATGCAGCTGAAGTAGGTATTAAAATGAGATTTGTATTTTCAAAATTTTTTCTACTTGTTTTAAGTACTTACCTAAAACTGTTATAGTTACATACTAGGTCATTTCACTAGTGTATTAATAATATGATCTGTAAATAAATTTTCACATACAATATATATCTTTTTCTTAAGAAATTGTTGCAAAAAAGTCATCAAAATTTCACTAAACAAATAACTCTACAAAAACAACATATCGATACAACTCCCATACACCACATCTCTACTCACCGTATCCATTTAGTTTGACAAGCATTCGGTTTCATATGTCCGCTGTGTTTGTGTGCGTGCGTGTGTGCACGTTGCGTCTGTGTGTGTCAGGGCTGTTGGTTATGAGTAGTAATTAATGTTGGAATAAGTTATTACGTTATGAAGTATTGGTTTTTAGAAGTAATTTTTGAAGAGTATTTGTTGTTGTTATGGTTTTTTTAATAAATTAATTAATACAGATAATATACATACTTCAATATAAGCTATAGTAAGTACATAACATATGAACCGATATGAAAAATTATTTCAATGTTGAAAAGTGTAGTGTTTCCGAGTAAAATAAGTTATATTTTATCCAGGTGCGAGTGGTAGGAATAAATAAGTCTGTAGAAGTAGATCCATTTAAAAATAGGTAGGTACATATTATGAACTAGGTATATATGTATTTTTTTATTTAAACTCAAAAAAAAACACAATAAGAATGGCTATAATGGAATGGAGGAATGGCTAGACTCAGTATATAGCGCCGAACTTTAAATATTAAAAGATTTATAACATTTTTGCTCTTCTATCTAAAGCTTAAGTAAAACAAACTGCCTACTTTATAGTATTAAAACATAAGTCACACTTTATTCATATAACTACCTGTCTTAACACTCAATTCTAAAAATAAGTACCTACCTATTCATGAACAAAACAAAATTCATTTGTTAAAAATAATTATTATTAATAATCTACAAGTAACCACTGACAACCCTAGGTTTTAAGACCAACAAATTACCTGTGTGTGTGTGGGCGTTGCGTAGCGACGCACCCACACAAGCACAGACACGCACACAGACGTAGCGAGCGATAATTTTTATGGTTTAGTAACAAATTTTCAATATACAGTCAGTTTTGTTGCAATAGTTCAGTTGTTAGGATTCTGAGTTGTTGCTCGTTTTGTAGTAGGTTTGATGTACGGAAATGTATTTTTAGAACGATTTAAAGCGATGATGAAGACATTTTTGAAATAATTTATTTAGTTAAACTATTTTTTTATGTGGATATGTATATCTAGGTACTAAAGAGGAATCATTTTTTTGTTTGTACTCTAAAGGCTTCGGAACTACAGAACTGATTTGAAAATTTCTTTCACTGTTGGAAAGCTACACTCTTCCCGAGAAACATAGGATATATTTTATCCCGGTATGGACAGTAGTTCCCAAGGGATGCTGGCAAAGCCGCGTCAAAACGGCTAGTATGAGACAAATCTTTAGTTTTTTAAGTAAAGTTTGTTGTAAGTATTGTCATCTTTGTTCAGTCCAATATGTATATCTTCAAGATTTTTTCACAAAAAAACTAAGTAAACTATATATTTCTTCATGTATAGAATGCACCATACTTCCCTAATACGATGTACCCCCTGACAGAGGCCCTTTCGCAAAAACCACCCTTTACGGCACAGAGGGTGTCGCGCGTGAACAAGCAAGAATTGGTTCAATAATCGAACATTTTATATAAATAATAATGTAGTTATTGATTTGATTGTTAAGGTTATTTATTATTAAATAACTTATTGATAAATAGGGAATATTAACATACCTAATCACATTAATATTTTTATGATGTTTTTTAAGAGTGTTTGTAAATTGTAGGTACAAATTGATATAAAATTTGGCATGAAGATAAAATATTTTATCGCGTTTCGCCAAAAACGGTTAACTTTGGAGTCAGCAAAGTTATTTAACGTGAAATAGGTATCTGTATTCAGAAACTAAGCGAAATTTTATGTGTTAGGACACATCTTGTAATATTTCGTTGTAATAATAAAAATGTGTTTGTTTTCCTTTTGTTACTACTTATTTTATTATCTCTCAACAGTAATAGAATGCAATGATAACTTATCTTCTATATATATGCACATAATATACCTATTAATCACTGATTAAATAACAAAAAAATCTTAAAAAACAAACAAGAGCCTACGAACACACGCAAATGCTATTTTTCTAAAAAAAACTCTCACACGAAGATAAATAATTCAAAATGTTTTTACAAAGATGATGTTTTTTCGACAAATTCGTACAAAAAACATAATAATCTAAACACTGTAGTATATGTAAGGACATCTAGCTGGCGTAATAAAAAACGGGCTGCGGCCAACTGGGGAACTGGGGTAAGTATTTTTTATAAAAATTTTAGATCTTTTGTTCGTTTTTTGGGTTATTTTTTATGTTTTCGTGTGGAGAATTGGTGGAAAACTAAGTTTTTAAATGGGTTTTTATATTTTGCACTGATATAATGTCAGTTTAACTATTTTAATAAATAAATAAAAGACGAGGAAGAACTTTTATATGATTCATGAGTATGCAGGTATATTTTTTATATTAAATGTTTTTTGCTACTGTGTATATTGATTATTACGCAATATGTATAAAGTCAAGGTTTTTCTGCGTGTATTAATGCAGAACAACAATTAAAAAAACAAATAGGTAAGCAACGAGATAAGCTATTAAGAATGCAAAACAAGAAAAATAAATAAACATGTGTTTTTTTTTTAATAATCTACATTAAATAATCTTTTAACACCGTAAATAACTACTAGATACTACTTATCACATATTTAGGTATATATAATTTTTTTTTTCAAAATACGTTCAAATTCTCACATTTACCACCTTAGTCAGTTTTGTCAACAGGCGCCAACGACCCTAATTCGTGAGTCGTCTCTGTGTGAGTGTGTATCAACACAGCTGTGTATGTGTGCGCGCTAATATACCCGCAGGGTTGACGCGACAACTATTTATTATTTTTGAAATTCTTACGGGTGTCTGTGTATTTAGAATTTGTGAAATTTGGCTGTGGTTTTAGGATTGAGGTTAAATAAGTTAGAGAAGGAATTTATTTTTTGTTATGTATTTTGTTTAAAAGAGAAAAATGTTTTAATTTGTAGTAGGTATGTAGGTATTTTCAATATTGCAAGTACATCAACTTAGTATTTTATTGGTGAAAATTAAGCAGAACTTGCAGTATTGAAAATACCTACACCATATACTTTTATTTTTCATTTACATTAAGAAAATACGCATTTTACAAAACCTCACTAGACAATTTCTTTACTTTGTAGTAATTTTTTTAATAAAAATGATAAAAAAAGAAATATAAATAAGCGTTTAAAATATTTTTACTTTGTCAATATTCTTGTTATTCTGAAAATATGTCTACCAAGTTACTTTAGTGCTAAATTTCCAAAAATCTTCAATATAATAATAATAATAACACTTCGGTACAGCCCTGCACAGTTTAGTTTGCATTCCGCTCGCCGGCACTCGCGTACAATCAAGTACAATACCCGAGAGTGGTGGATAAACGTGGATCCTACTGGCTCTTGCTTTAGTTTCACTATTTTTAAGCAATTTTTTTAATAATTTGGGTAGTGTGATTAAGTTTATTTTGTGTTGGGAAAATATGTAAAAATAATTTAAGAGAAAAAAATATTGAAAAAAAAAAAAAGCTTTTTTTTATCTACCAATTTATCGCTTAATCACTACAATTACTAAAAAAATATAAGTTGGTACTTTAATTCATAATATACACATATTTACATATGCACACATCTGAAACTTGTAAAAATAAAATAAGTTTATTTGATAACGGGAAAGGGCGTAAAGTTAAATGATTGCACAGGTTTTTAATTACCTAACGTTATATGGCAAAAGTGATTTAAAAAAAAATTTAGGCAGGCAGTAACGTAAGAAAATAATACTTTATATAAACGTACTGTGAATTATTTTTCTGTGTTTTTCAAGACAGTTTGATGCTTATAGGAATAGAACTAATATTGGCTGTCGTTTTTACTCCAAAAAATAATTTTGCAAAACTTAATTCTTTAACCACCGATTTCCCAAAAAGAAGGAGTTGGTTATTGATAAAAATAAAGTTTTCAATCATATTTTGATAATTTCCTATAACATATTGTGATTAAAAAATAAATAGTTTTATACAAATAGGTAAATAGCATTTCAAAACCAAAATTAAATTCCCACAAAAACAACCACACCCATACAAATCTTTCCCCCACGCACACAGCGACAACTCACCCACACAACCACACAAACTGACAGCTTATATATTATGTAAGCTTACACACACTACTACACTACGCACACACGCAAACATAAAGTTTTTAATTTTAAAATCGTACCGCACGTTAAGTAGCCGAGTTGTTATAAAAATCTATAGAGTCGTAGCTTTGTTTTTTTTGACTTTTTGATTTTATTGAAATTGGCTGTCATTGAACATCCTTGGCAGTCGTTACGGGTAGTCAGAAGCCAGTAAGTCTGACAACCAGTCTTGTCTAGGTGTATTGGGTTGCCCAGGTGTGTTGAAGAGGTCAGATAGGCAGTCGCTCCTTGTGGCACACTGGTACTCAGCTGCATGCGGTTAGACTGGAAGCCGACACCAACATAGTTGGGGAAAAGGCTCGGGAGATGACGATGGATTTTATTGAAATTGAAATTTTGTTCAGTTTTGATAGGTAAGTTAAAATTAAGGTTTGAAATTAGGTGATTTGTAGGTATTATTGTAAAGAGGGAAGATTTTTATTGTTTTGTATCTTTAAACGACTTCGAAAAAAGGAGGTTCTCAGTTTGATCTGTATTTATGTACAGATACCGGCACGGATATTGGGCTCTCGGCGGAAGAATGGGGATCGCTTTGCACACCCGTACGCATAAGGCAGTAAATCGCTTCTGCGCAGGTGAAGGTCATGGCTCGATATCCGTGCCGATAACTGTATGTTTGAGTGCGATTATCTCAAGTTTGGCTGAACCGATTTGAATGCGGTTTTCATCCTAGTATGTGTCAGAGTTTTATCAAAGTCGGTTCAATTTTTTTTGTATTTTTTTTGTTTGCATTGAATATTTCCAAAACTGAAGAGTCTTTGTATTTGTGATAAAAAAATATATCTGCCTACGTAAAAATAAGTAGGTTAAATATTGAAAAGAAAGAAATTGTCGAGTCAGTACAATATCGATTACTACCTTATTAACTTAAGAAGGTCAGGGACAAAAAAACAGCCATGTACGAGTTGGACACAGCATACCTACCTGAAAAAAATATATTTGTTACTTACCAACATTATATGAATGGAACTGTATATTTTCCATTTATTTTCAGTAAATAAATTCTTGTATTAATAAAAATTGGCCTTTTTCCAAATATAGAATCCCTTTATTTTCTACTGAACCGTAAGAAAAAAAAGAGTAAAACAAAAAATAAAATAAACAATCGGTTTCCATGGTAACAGTGTTCTAGTGAATTCGTCACAAGACAGTCATACATTACATACATACATAATATAACTAAAGTATGTATATTGTATGTATTATCATAACAAATTATAATATGTATACAGTCAAGTGCGAGTTGTTACCCGACTACGAATAGGGAGGTTATGTATTTAAAAGGTTCATACTTTGAAAATACGTACTTTTTTAAAATCTGATATAAACAGAATATAAGTTGTAGCTACAATTTTGTGAAGAGTAAAACAAAAAACACTAGATTGGGCCTGTGACTTCGTCTGCGTCTAAAAAAATTGGATCTATATGTACTTACTCCATTTGAGCGGGCTTTTAACTAGGTATACAATCTTGATAAGACGCTACACAAATACATATTGAACAAATAAACTACTGCTTAAAATAATGATGAAATTAATATTGAATAAGTCATCATCTCCCGACCTTTTCCCAACTATTTGGGGTCGGCTTCCAGTCTAACCGCATGCAGCTGAGTACCAGTGTGCCACAAGGATCGACTGCCTATCTGATCTCCTCAACCCAGTTACCCGGACAACCCCTTGGCTAGACTGGTGTCAGACTTACTGGCTTCATACTACCCATAACGACTGCCAAGGATGTTCAATGACAGTAAATTAGTCAATTTCAATAAAATCAAAAAGTCAGAAGTGAAGAGCAAAAGTTCGTATTTTTGAATATAAATACAAACAAACAAAAATCTTTCCTATTAGTAGTGTCGTGAATACAACTAGTATGTACTCGTGTTGTTGTAGTGTGCGTGAACGAACGTATGTATGTGTGAGTGGGCTGCCTACAGTTGCGTTGCGGGCAGTTTTTGAGAGTCAGTCGTTTGGTGAATTGGCTGGTGGTTAAAAATTTACTTTTTTTAGTAGGTATGCTATAGGAATTGTTTATAAATGTAGATTGCATAATCAGTAGCGCTGATAATTAGTTAAATGATTAGAATTAAGACTTTATTTGCTATCTTCTATATAAATTGGTTAATGTATCCAAATATACCGCTACCGTAATTTTAAGGGTTGAATCTCGCTCCATTCTACTTAATTTCATCTAAATTAATTGAGCCGTTTTACTGTGAAAGTTTTACATTCAGTTATAATTTAATGTAGGTAGGTACTTACTTAAAAATCCCGATTTTTCAGTTTCACCTGCGTCCCGAGGTAACAACCCTCACTCCTAAATAAAAAAATACTCCAGGGCACTGTCTGTGCTAAAATTTCATCTCAAATTGACAATTTTTAATATGATTTAAGTAACCACAACTCAAGATAATAATTATAATTTAAATAGTTTAGTAACTCCGCCACAAGGCTGACTTGTAAACAGTGCCGGCAACTTCAGAAAACATAACATCCATTTTGCTGATAAAGTATTCACTATAGCGTATTTATACTTGTATGTTGGTATTACTGTTCGGACAGGCTTACACACAGATCAGGATAATATTTTATAGGTATTTTACTATAAGTATTTAAAAATTAATTGTATCTGAATCTGTAGGAAAAAGTGTTTTTATGCCTAAATACGTACTAACGCCAAATAGATATACCTAATTAAAGTTATTCCAACATTTTAAAATATTTTTTATAAAAAAGATTTAGATTTTACGTTTTAGAAACGTTAAATACCTAGGTAATGTAGTTACCTGAGTCCACCGTGATACAAAAAGAAAAAAACGCATTTTACTATAAAAAAAATAGTGTCGTTCTTAATTTTTTCACTAATTGTATTTTCCTGAGTAGGTATGTAAGTACCTAATCTTTTCTTTGTTACAAATGTAAGTGAAGTAGGTACCTACTTACTTACGTTACATTTTTTTAATTACTGCTGGCTATTTGCCTAAACTATAATACGCCAAACATTCTACATGAATAAATTGCCAATAGATTGTTATTCTTTTGTCCAAAATAGTAGGTACCCTGAAAACACACCTAGGTACATATTTTATACTCGACATAAAAAATCTTAAAAGTAAATACCTATTGTATCCGCCCGCCATGTAAGCCGACTGCAACCGAGCGATATCCGAGTTTGTCAACATTTGATGGTTGGTTTCCAGGAATTTGGTCCAAATCAATAAGCACTAGCGTTGCACGTGGCTTCTCTTTGATTTCATACATATTTAACTAAAATAACGGTTTTGGGGACGTAAGGAAACACTATTTAAATGTAATCCTGACATTTTTTTGAATATAAATAGGTACCTAAACGTAAATATAGACAGTGATTTTCCTGTTTTACTGATGCTAGGTATTTGTATGTTCATTTAGGTCTAAAGGTAAACAATAAGTAATATTTAACTACTTAATCATTCATTATTTTTTATTGAAATGAAAGTCCAACGTGCATTTCACAGCCATTAAAGATTAGAGCAACAAAGTAGAAAAAGATAATGAAACAGGCAGCTTTGTGTGCATTTTATCCTGCTTTGCGGTCAAGGTTCTTCTTCTTTGTAGCTATGGAAACAAATAACTACAAAAACGCTTGCTTTGTAGAAAATCGTCCGGAAGACATTATAGTTGAATAACTCTTCCTTGCACTGCCATCTAGTGTCGAAATTACGAAACTGATTGAACTAGTTTCGTTTACTCTACTGATAGATGTCGCTGTACTGATTCTAGCGATTTTGACCTTTCTGCGAGCAGCAGTTATTTGATTTGGCAAGATTATAATAACATGAATGATGTTTTTGTACTATTTCAAGTATTGAGACGTTTTTAAGACCTTTATTTGACTGGGTTTTATCAATAATTCTTGTTTCTTGAATAAGCTAAGGCTTGCTCCGTTTCAAATGGTCGGAAATGGTATAAGTATTGAAGTAATAGTTTGTTAAATATTATCCTGCTAAATATAAAAGTAACACGATTGTTTTGGGTCTAGGTGCGCTCCAAGACCTTAGTCTAACCCCCTCAGTGATTTAAAAATTGTGAAAAGATTTAAAACATAAATTGTACTCTTGCACCATTTCATGTTAAAATCAATTCATATATTACAAAAATTATACAAAATACATAATTAATTGTTCCTTACACATACAAACATAGACGCAGTTACTTACAAATTTTCGAATGTAATAACAATTTATTGAAAATAATAAATATCAGAATACAACCCAACGTCCCACTTTGATTTGTCAAACTCATCCGGCCATTATCTAAAAACTGTAAAACTTGCAAATATTCGCAATAATATTACAGTGCGCTAATGCTGTAGTGTGAAAAATATATATTTACGTTGTAAAACGTAGTGTTTGATAATTAAAATAGTAAACAAAGCCGCCACCGTGGAGCCTCACATAAGCGGTAAGAAAATTGTTTGTTATTGTTGTGTTTACCGATTTTTCCGAAACGACGTTGTGTTATTTTTATACTTTTTTGCATTAAATTCGCATTTTAGGCAATCTAAAACGTGTCTATATTGTTAAGTAAGTCATTATTTTGCATGTTAAACCTTTTACAGACTTAAATTAAGGAACTGTATTACAATTCCTTACTTTAAATACGGCGTTGAAAAAATAAAAATTTAATAAGAAATTAAAAATGATTTTCTCATTTAAAAGAGATTTAGTATCCTGTTGGCTTTTAATAACAGTGAAGAGAAAGCTCAAGTATTTTATTTTTGATCAACTATTTAGTTACATCATTACCTAAATGCATTTAATATAGTGGTAATAAATAAATTAATAATTTGTTAACCAAACTAAATTAACCCCTAAGTCGACCCACTTCGACTGCTGACCCATAGCAGTAATTTTGTGTGCTTTAGCTGCAGCAATAGATTTGCTTGTATGCAATTTGTTACTGTTTGCTAGAGCGAGTAGACTAGAACCACATCAGAAGAAAAATTTGTTTCATTTGATTAGTACCATACTACCAAACACTAAGAGGATCTTGTCTCTTCTTCAATGAATTTATAATGAAAGCTACCCTCTTCTTTAGGGGTTGAATTTCCCAAAATTTATATATTTATTTTTGCAGGATTTACATAGCACAAAAGCTGTTTATAAATAACTCATATGATGTATTTACACTTTATTTAATTTAATATTAATTCAAAACAATAAAGATACAAGACCTCATTGGTCCATTGGTCAGCATGACAAACTGATGGTCCTGGGTTCAATTCCTGATACAGTCAACATTTGTGTGACGAGCATGCTTGTTAGCTATGGTCTGGGTGTCATTATATATATTTACAAGTTCATATGCTCATGCATTATAATATGTCCTGCGCAGCTGGCTGATTTCTTAAAATGAGAACAGCCTCCATTTAGCACTTATTCATAACACAAGCTAATAAAAAGCTTACCAAAGGGCTAACCAACCATGGGAAGGAGTAAACAAGTAACAAGTGCCTTAATTGTGGATGTACCTATAATTTCTAAACAAGTGTAATAATGTTATAGTTTTATTACTGAATATTTATACGCCACCTTGGCAGAGCATAGTGATACTTTTTATATATTTAAGATCTGTTCTTACCTATGGTTTGATATAAATAAATGGTTTGATTGATTGAGTAATAATTTACTATTCCAGTGGACATGTGCACCCCCGACTCATGGCGCGGGGGTGTGGCGCGCTCTCCCTCGCACGAGTCCGTCACCACGGACCTGTCGCTCTTCAGCGTCTCGTCTGCCGCCTCCGATGCTAGGGTGCTGAGGCTGCTGGCTTGTAAGGTATACAGCATTTGCTAAAGACATACATGCTTTTGTGTTTGTAAAGCCTTCAATGAAATAATGATTTGACTTTGACTAAATGGTAAATTTTTCAATCATCAGTTAATGAATCTGGGGAATAAATATGGCGTTTTGTTACACATTCTGTTATTGCATTTTCAAAAGCTGTCAATAACATATACTACACATTAATTAAGTAACTGTTATTATTATTTGTACTCAATTTTTTTAAGTGACAGTTTCAATACTAGATAACAATCCAAAGGACATTGCTCTGCGTCCATACATAGTTGGCCCTGGAGCCAAGAGCATCGGATAATTATGTATTGTATTCTCTATCATTAGTAGATTCCTAGAAGATCTTGTATTTATAGCGGACTAGCTGCAAAAAAGATATATTTCAAAAAAAGTATCAGATTTTGAGGTTATAATCCAACCATACCAACGAATATAATGCTACGTTCACACGCGCGCAGCGCAGCCCGGCGGGCTGCCCGTCGCGGGCAGGCGGACATTCAAGCTGTTCACACGCGCGCCGTCGTGTCAGTCAGTGCAAGAATGGCGAGAAGCGAGGATCTCGGTGTTGTTGCTGTCATAGCCTTTGGCTTAACTTATTTTTATTGGAAAAAGAAACAAAATGATGAACGACGTTGATCATTCCGCCATGTTGTAATCTCCGATCGAAGCGACTTTCTTAGAACGTTGAATGAAGATCCACTCGTCGCGAAAGCGCAGGAGAGACTGACTGCCCGCGCGCGTGTAAACAGTCGCCGGGCGCCCGCACATTCATCCTTTGAACTTTGCCAAAAAACCGACACTCGACCGATTCGCGGCATTCACGGGCACGGGCGCGTTCACGGGCTCGGGCGTACCGTTTACACGCTCGTGAACGTGACTGTGCCCGTTGAATGTCGATTTGAACGCGCGCGTGTGAACGTACCATTAAATGTAGGTACCTACCTACCTACGATTTTTCATAGCTTTGAGTGATTTTTAAGAAACTGAAAAAGTAGGTAATATCTTAATACCTACCTAGATAATTAGGTACCTATGCAGTTGTTTTTCTAAAAAGTGGATGGAGTACAAAAATAAAATGACATATAACATTAATAATATCAATGACGGACGACGTGACGTTCACAGCAAAACTAGGGATGTAGTACAACACCACACCAATAATCGATTTTTTCGATTAAGATTTACTGTGGTCTTAAATTATTTCAAACTGTCTATTACATCACCTTTGTCATATAAACATTACCTACAAGTGGGTATTTATGACAATGGTTTATTTTACGCCGAAAAATAAATGTTATTTTTGTATTAATTGTCGTAAAAAATGAATAAGATGTTTTAATGATTGTATAGAAATAAAAAGTTTTGATACAGTAAGTATAATATTATTCTTACTACCTATTTAAATTGGAGTATGACTGCATTCATAAAGTATTCTTATTAGGTTTAAAAGAAAGCACTAGAAAAGAAAACACAATCGATCGATTAATAATTCAATCAATAGATTATAATTGATTGGACATCCCATGACATGACATTAGGCGAAGATGGCGATCTAATTTTATTAGTCGCGTTAAATTCTATTAAAAGTGTATTTTGGAATACAGCTAGTCCGTGATACAGGAGTATTTGCAACTTACATAATAAAATAGGCGATTAATTATCGTATATTCTGATACTCTTTACTGCACAGGGCCAATTTGGACATTGTCCTTTACCTTAGAATTACTTAGAATTACTAATTTCTTTGATACTTTGATATTTATTTGAGAAAATGTATTTTTGCAGGCAGGCCAGGGTCCAGACCCGTCACTTCGTGTGGCCAGTCCCAACCCAGATAGTAAAGCTTTAAAGTGAGTACTTTCTTAATTCTTAGCCCCTGAATCGCGTACTGCACTGATTCAGTACTGTATGCTGGAGCCAGCATGTTCAAAAAGGCGTTGGATCCAGCTGGATTACTGTACGTTGGATCCAGCAAATTTCCAACCGTCATACGCTCTAAAACCGGAATTTTTGATGTGGGACAAAGCAGCTGAATTAAAATGGAATTGGGCTGGGCATGTCAGCCGAATGCATCCAGATAGATGGGCCAACATCGTCGTCGTCATTGCCAGTATACCGGGTTAAAATATAGCCTATGTTACTCAGGGTTATTGTAGCTTTCTTACATTATTATATACAAGTGGCCTAACTGCCACTTGTCGAGGACGATTATTGGCTACTTTTTAATGATATTTTCAGTTCTTTCTTTTATAACAAAGTTTCCTTTTTAATTGGCTGATGATATTGATGTTTTCAGAAGACCGTCATCGTCCCTCCCCCTGGCAGGCACAGACAACTGGCGGTCCCTGCTGGCGGGCTGCGCAGCGCTGTGTGCTCAGCTCGGCCTGCGCCGGTCCTTCAGCGCCGCCGACGTCAGTAGCTGCCGGGAGCTGCAGCAGCCGCTCAGGAGGTATGAGCTTCCTGTCTCCCGCTGTGTGGCACAGACAACTGTCACAGCTGCCGGGAGCTGCAGCAGCCGCTCAGGAGGTATGAGCTTCCTGTCTCCCGCTGTGTGGCACAGACAACTGTCACAGCTGCCGGGAGCTGCAGCAGCCGCTCAGGAGGTATGAGCTTCCTGTCTCCCGCTGTGTGGCACAGACAACTGTCACAGCTGCCGGGAGCTGCAGCAGCCGCTCAGGAGGTATGAGCTTCCTGTCTCCCGCTGTGTGGCACAGACAACTGTCACAGCTGCCGGGAGCTGCAGCAGCCGCTCAGGAGGTATGAGCTTCCTGTCTCCCGCTGTGTGGCACAGACAACTGTCACAGCTGCCGGGAGCTGCAGCAGCCGCTCAGGAGGTATGAGCTTCCTGTCTCCCGCTGTGTGGCACAGACAACTGTCACAGCTGCCGGGAGCTGCAGCAGCCGCTCAGGAGGTATGAGCTTCCTGTCTCCCGCTGTGTGGCACAGACAACTGTCACAGCTGCCGGGAGCTGCAGCAGCCGCTCAGGAGGTATGAGCTTCCTGTCTCCCGCTGTGTGGCACAGACAACTGTCACAGCTGCCGGGAGCTGCAGCAGCCGCTCAGGAGGTATGAGCTTCCTGTCTCCCGCTGTGTGGCACAGACAACTGTCACAGCTGCCGGGAGCTGCAGCAGCCGCTCAGGAGGTATGAGCTTCCTGTCTCCCGCTGTGTGGCACAGACAACTGTCACAGCTGCCGGGAGCTGCAGCAGCCGCTCAGGAGGTATGAGCTTCCTGTCTCCCGCTGTGTGGCACAGACAACTGTCACAGCTGCCGGGAGCTGCAGCAGCCGCTCAGGAGGTATGAGCTTCCTGTCTCCCGCTGTGTGGCACAGACAACTGTCACAGCTGCCGGGAGCTGCAGCAGCCGCTCAGGAGGTATGAGCTTCCTGTCTCCCGCTGTGTGGCACAGACAACTGTCACAGCTGCCGGGAGCTGCAGCAGCCGCTCAGGAGGTATGAGCTTCCTGTCTCCCGCTGTGTGGCACAGACAACTGTCACAGCTGCCGGGAGCTGCAGCAGCCGCTCAGGAGGTATGAGCTTCCTGTCTCCCGCTGTGTGGCACAGACAACTGTCACAGCTGCCGGGAGCTGCAGCAGCCGCTCAGGAGGTATGAGCTTCCTGTCTCCCGCTGTGTGGCACAGACAACTGTCACAGCTGCCGGGAGCTGCAGCAGCCGCTCAGGAGGTATGAGCTTCCTGTCTCCCGCTGTGTGGCACAGACAACTGTCACAGCTGCCGGGAGCTGCAGCAGCCGCTCAGGAGGTATGAGCTTCCTGTCTCCCGCTGTGTGGCACAGACAACTGTCACAGCTGCCGGGAGCTGCAGCAGCCGCTCAGGAGGTATGAGCTTCCTGTCTCCCGCTGTGTGGCACAGACAACTGTCACAGCTGCCGGGAGCTGCAGCAGCCGCTCAGGAGGTATGAGCTTCCTGTCTCCCGCTGTGTGGCACAGACAACTGTCACAGCTGCCGGGAGCTGCAGCAGCCGCTCAGGAGGTATGAGCTTCCTGTCTCCCGCTGTGTGGCACAGACAACTGTCACAGCTGCCGGGAGCTGCAGCAGCCGCTCAGGAGGTATGAGCTTCCTGTCTCCCGCTGTGTGGCACAGACAACTGTCACAGCTGCCGGGAGCTGCAGCAGCCGCTCAGGAGGTATGAGCTTCCTGTCTCCCGCTGTGTGGCACAGACAACTGTCACAGCTGCCGGGAGCTGCAGCAGCCGCTCAGGAGGTATGAGCTTCCTGTCTCCCGCTGTGTGGCACA
The DNA here is from genome assembly GCA_033682625.1 of Helicoverpa zea x Helicoverpa armigera. Lineage (NCBI taxonomy): Eukaryota > Metazoa > Arthropoda > Insecta > Lepidoptera > Noctuidae > Helicoverpa > Helicoverpa zea x Helicoverpa armigera. The sequence goes on from JAWIIS010000031.1 coordinate 5,937,343, forward strand.
GACAACTGTCACAGCTGCCGGGAGCTGCAGCAGCCGCTCAGGAGGTATGAGCTTCCTGTCTCCCGCTGTGTGGCACAGACAACTGTCACAGCTGCCGGGAGCTGCAGCAGCCGCTCAGGAGGTATGAGCTTCCTGTCTCCCGCTGTGTGGCACAGACAACTGTCACAGCTGCCGGGAGCTGCAGCAGCCGCTCAGGAGGTATGAGCTTCCTGTCTCCCGCTGTGTGGCACAGACAACTGTCACAGCTGCCGGGAGCTGCAGCAGCCGCTCAGGAGGTATGAGCTTCCTGTCTCCCGCTGTGTGGCACAGACAACTGTCACAGCTGCCGGGAGCTGCAGCAGCCGCTCAGGAGGTATGAGCTTCCTGTCTCCCGCTGTGTGGCACAGACAACTGTCACAGCTGCCGGGAGCTGCAGCAGCCGCTCAGGAGGTATGAGCTTCCTGTCTCCCGCTGTGTGGCACAGACAACTGTCACAGCTGCCGGGAGCTGCAGCAGCCGCTCAGGAGGTATGAGCTTCCTGTCTCCCGCTGTGTGGCACAGACAACTGTCACAGCTGCCGGGAGCTGCAGCAGCCGCTCAGGAGGTATGAGCTTCCTGTCTCCCGCTGTGTGGCACAGACAACTGTCACAGCTGCCGGGAGCTGCAGCAGCCGCTCAGGAGGTATGAGCTTCCTGTCTCCCGCTGTGTGGCACAGACAACTGTCACAGCTGCCGGGAGCTGCAGCAGCCGCTCAGGAGGTATGAGCTTCCTGTCTCCCGCTGTGTGGCACAGACAACTGTCACAGCTGCCGGGAGCTGCAGCAGCCGCTCAGGAGGTATGAGCTTCCTGTCTCCCGCTGTGTGGCACAGACAACTGTCACAGCTGCCGGGAGCTGCAGCAGCCGCTCAGGAGGTATGAGCTTCCTGTCTCCCGCTGTGTGGCACAGACAACTGTCACAGCTGCCGGGAGCTGCAGCAGCCGCTCAGGAGGTATGAGCTTCCTGTCTCCCGCTGTGTGGCACAGACAACTGTGATGGAAGTACCTGTAGGATGAACTGTTTCCAATGCTGTCGTAGACCTTAGGCACTCACCATTGGTCTTCAGTAGGTAGGGTGACCTACATTATACAGGCTGATCTATATTATACAGGGTGGATCATATTTCACAGGAAATATATCTCTTTCATACAAAAGTGCTGGAGTGGAGACCACAGACTAGCAAGCTCAGCGTAGGACGACCACCAACGAGGTGGACAAACGACCTTATGTCGGTCGCCGTCGACGCTGGATGCAGGTCGCCTCCAACAGGTATCTGTGGAGATCTGAGGGGGAGGCCTATGTTCAGGGAAATGAGAGATGATGATACAAAATTATCTATACATATAGTGCACAGCACATAGAGAATATGTGAATACAGGATATATCCGTTATTTTCAGCGCGACGTCGGAGGTGGGTCTGTGCGCGGCGCTGGAAGCGTTGACCCTCAGCGCCGCCTCGCGATCCTGCAGCACTTGGGTCGCTGGTGAGTGACCCCGTGTATTATCTCATCTGATCAACGAGGTGTTGTCTGTTGGTTAATTATTTTTCACCATTTTCATGTAACTAGAGTACTTTTTTGGGGTTGTGTGTATACGTGTATACTCGATTGGTGAAGGCATTTAATTAAGAATAAACTATTTTGATATATTTTTTTTCAAAAACAACCTTTTGTTTTGGTTAAAAATTCAGTTAAATATATAATGCATCTAAAAATCAATGCAAGTACAATGAAAGTACTAAGACAAAGTTAAAAACTTTTTATTAAAATTCAAATGAAGTATAGACGTCATGAACTTTATAATATTAACAATGTTTGTTTAAGATGTGATATAAATAAAGGTCCTGGATCTTGGTTTACTTAAGTTTTATTATTCACATCTAAACACAATAGTTCACTGCACTACAGTTACATACCTAGCCAATATCCAAGATATAGACGATGACAGATTACGACGGAAGCTATAGTGACGTACTACATAATTAGTGGTACTAATTAGTAATGTTACAACATAAGGACAGGGTTATAATGTGTGTACTGTGGTTGTGTTCCAGTGGGCGGGTCTCAGCTGCCGTCGCCGCAGCGCTCGCAGCCCGCGCCCGCGCACAGACCGCTACCCACTGACAACAAGAAGGTATTACCTACTATCTATATACTCATATTATAAAGATTGTTCTATTTTGTACAGATCTCCAAAACTCCTGATAGATTGTAAAAATTTGCTTAAGACAAGTAACTTAGACTATATTTTGTTCGGAAACATTAAGATACTCAATACGTCAATACTTATATCAAATTGTGTTCACTATGATATACAGGTGGTATATTTTGATTAGAAACAATATGGACTCTATAAGGCACAGCTTAAAGAAGTTAGAGAGTTTAACAGTAACTTATTACTAAAATATAATTATACTATATAAAATGTTCCAATATGACTAACTCTCAATGCTTTCATACATGATGAATTTAATTTCTTGATATAATTTTGCTGTCACTTATTTACAAACTATGTAAGTAACTATGTATTTAATTACCAACAATTTATTCGGATTAATTTGCCAGAACTCCCTAAAATAAACACTGTATAGTTTCTGAACAATATCTACCTATGTCTGACATGTTCTGACACCGTCTGACAGGTGCGACAGAGCTACATAAAGCGTCGGCTTCTGACGACATACCGTGCGCTCGAGCGGATGTCGCAGTCAGACTTCAATCTGGACAGACTCGAGGTAAGACTAGTTCTGACATATTTTAGACTGCTTATCTGTTGAGTTGATTATTTCCTCAAGGATTTCTTCTGTTATTTTAGTTTTAGATGATTTTCATCCTGTACATTTTTTTTTCGGTAAAGGAGTGACAGAAATTGTCAACTGCATAAAACACTGGGTCAACCTGTAGGTATTTCAATTTAAAGTTGTTGAGTCTGACCGAATTCAGACCCAGTTTCAGAGACAACATGATCGTCAGTTTTTAAAAATAATACGTTTGTGTTGTCGGTGAATATAGATTTCTCTATGTAAAGTTAAGTACTGTTTTAACGCCATCATGATATGGACCATCGCTGAAAATCAGTGTAAAATATATTCCTCTCTCTCTCTCTCTCTCTCTCTGTGGCGCAATGGTCATCAAGCCGGACTGCCGAATCTGAGGTCCCGGGTTCGATTCCCGGTTCGGTCGACATTTGTGTGATGAGCATGTTTGTTGGTCGTGGTCTGGGTGTTTATAATATGTATTTATAAATATGTATATGTGTAGCTATATGTAGTTTATCAGTTGTGTTAGCACCCATAACACAAGTTAATTAATAACTTACCATGGGGCTAACCGACCGTGTGTGTAAAGGTGTCCTGACATACTATACAAGATAGGTACTTTATTTGTTTAAACACGTGCTCGCGCAAGTTTTACATTTTAATTTCATATTATTTCTAATACAATTTCTGAACGCATCTTTTCTAACATTGAATACTTCCGCAACCGCACAGTATGAGTTGGCTATCCTTCCCTTTCCCTCCTACCCCGCTACAATACACCAGAAAGAGAAGGAAGATGCGCCGCGACCAACTCTCGCGACTAGCGCCGCAACGCTCCCGCCGTTGTATTCCGTAAACTTTTCGAATCACCGCAACACCGCTCCGCATTTTATGTGAAAATAAATTAAATAACCGCACCGCTTCATCTCAAACCGCATAAAATCAGTGTTAGTGTAGCCGGCACACAAGAACTAATCGTGAGTGACAGTGTATTTAACCTACGCGTAGAGGAAACAGCATCGCAGACCTGCGACAACGTGCTCGTCCACCATCCAGCGCAAGTAAGTCCTTTATCCTTTCACCAAAACCCTTTAGCTCCACTCATACTGTGTCTCGGTTCGCCTAATCACCGACCAAGCTATTTTCCCGCACCCGCTACGGTCCTTCGATACAGCCCCCCACGGGTGGTGTAACAACACTGCACCACCAACACGAGTGTTCATATATTGACGTGACAACGTCTTATAAATCGATGGAGCCGGCTGCACGCACGAAAAAACATGACTCATGCGGCGTTACCTCGCTCTGAGGCGTTACCTCGCTCTGAGGCGTTACCTCGCTCTGAGGCGTTCCGTTTAAGGCTTGAAGTGCAAGCGAGAGCACGCAGCGAGCGACAAAGAGGCACAATCGGCAGCTACTCACGTTGTCACGTTCAACTATCGTCAGTAACACGACTTTACAGACAATGGTTTTTTTTTTAATTGTTAATTTATGTGTCTGCCATTCACGCAATTAAACATATTTTCTATCTTAAAGAGTAGGTATGTATTTACGTATGTATGTGTAGTGAAGTTGAAGGATGGTCGTTTTGAAGGCTATTTTTTGTTTTCTTGACCTTCAAAAAGTGCTGATTTTTCACCCTTTTTTAAATAACTTTCTTTCATATAAGTATGTGTTCAGGCGGCGGCGGTGTGCGCGGCGGGCGCGACGCTGTCGGTGCCGCCCGCGCGACATGCGCGCTTCGTGCACCCGGGTATGTAATACCTATGACGTATATCTTACAGTTTAAAGGCTTTTCTTTTTAGATTACACATAGGTACTTAATTATATTATACTGGTATATAATAATACTTTTTACTTACTTACCGGTAATTAAGAGCCGACAAATGCCAGACCTTCTATTATTGTATACAGGTTGAAACTTTGTATGTGCATCTATCTTACAGTAGGTATGGACGAAAGACTATTACGAAATATGACTGACGGTTTTATTAAAAAATAAGGAAAAATGAGCAGAGATGTCATAATGCAGGTAGGTACGAAGAAACGAGACGTTCGGGTTCTTTGAGATATTTGTCTATAATTTTTGGTAGTACAAAAAATGGTTGGGTTCTAAGAAAAGTTGAAGAGGAAAAAGCAGTATCTAACGTTCGTCGTCCCCCTCGGCCCCGCATGTTGTCGCACTATTCACTTAGGAGAATTTGCGTTATGACATCTTCGCTAGTCATATTGTTTTCCATGTTTTAAATACACTAATAGTAGACCTACTGCATTCTAGAAGCGGCCCACCTGGCCCTCACAGCAGCAGATTTAGAACGCGAGCGTGGTCGGCCGCTATCAAAGTACGAGCGCAACATGATGATTTTCAACTGGCTTCACACGCTAGACGATGCCGCGCCCTTCTAGGTAGCACACGAGTTATATATCTGTGGTGTTTGAGTGTGGAGGCATTGGTTGGAGGTAGGTTTTCAAAAAAAACAAGGTCATCTTAAGGTAATTTCTGGGTTTTCGAGGTCATCTTGAGGTAAATGCTGGATTTTTGAGGTCATCTTAAGGTAACTACTGGGTTTTTGAGGTCATCTTAAGGTAACTACTGGCTTTTCGAGGTCATCTTAAAGTGAATTCTGGGTTTTCGGGGTCGTCTTAAGGTGAATGCTTCGACTGGTAGCGGGGAAATTCAAATATTAAAATGTTTTTCTTATGTCTTTAATATAAAAAAATGCTACAAAAATACTTTTACTACCGCGACAGAGAACTTAGATAAAAATATCAGGTAACAAAAAGCTTTTTATATTGGATTTCTCGCTCATCGTCAAATGTCTAGAAATTATGAAACGCTACCTTCAGTCAATTCTTCCTATATAAAAAAATAATTTGTGTTAATACAATGTGTAACTAAAATCATTCTTGAACTTTATATTTAACTTAAATTATTTTTAGTTATTTTTAACTTATTTTTGTAATTTTATTTTATTTACTGTTTTCATAAAATAGTTATTATTTAAGTAATTTATATAAAGAAGATTTTAGTAACACATTGTATATAAAATTAAAGAATATAGTGTAATGTGGAATTATATTGAATAGCTCTATGCTAGTCAGATGTTGATAGTTGGCGGTACGTTCACCAATATACAGTATATTATAATATATATACTGTTATATATATTAATATATGTATGTATGTATATATTTGTTACTCTGGGTTATGGATGGCAAGTACTTTTAATATTAAAGATAAAAGTATATAGTGGGCTAGTGGGTAAAGAACCAACCTCTCAAGTATGAGTTTGGTTCGATTCCAGGTCAGGCAAGTATCAATGCAACTTTTCTAAGTTTGTATGTACTTTCGAAGTATATCTTAGAGTCATCCCTGTATAATTATGACGACGATATAAAGGCCTAATTTGTAGATAAATTATGTTAAGTAACTTGTGTATGAAATTAGTATAATTTTGGCGCGGTAGTTCCTTGGGAGGGTAATCTAAGATTTACAGAGTTCTTCTGTGTTTTAGAAGGCACGTTAAACTGTAGTTAAATTCGAGTCCTGACATATTTTCTAGTCATCTTTGGCAGTCTTTAAAGAAGCCAAAAATTTGACAACCAGTCTTACCAATGGGTATTGGGTTGCCCGGGTAACTGTGTTGAGGAGGTCAGATAGGCAGTCGCTCCTTGTGGCACACTGGTACTCAGCTGCATCCGGTTAGAATGGAATGTAGAAATATTTTTTTTCATCGATAAAAACTAACTTACAATATTAAGAGTACTTTCTGTCCGTAGCCCTCAGATCACCACGTATAATTCAATAGAAATATAACATAATAGAGTTGGAATACAATACGTTATATATTGAACTGATCAATCAGAATTGCATTTAAAAATAATTGCCTAAACATCTACACTGAATTACATATGGGCATAAAACAATAAAAAATACCATTATACTAATAAAAAAATTAGGAAAAGAAAGAAAAATGGTTTCTTTTAAGTATATTCATTATGTTATACAAATTGCAAGACGAATATATAACACTATTATATGTATATTTGGCAAAATAATAATATGAAAGCTCCATTCACATCACAAAATACTATATATTTAGATATATAAATAAATAAATAAAAATCATTGTAAATAATAAAGTTTGTATGTAAACGTGAAGTATCATAAACACATATCCGATGCTTGTATCCAAATTATATTATTAACACAATTGGAGAAACTATTCAAGAGAAAATTACACTAACAGTCGTACCACAAAAAATTTAAACGTCTGTTGAACACTTGTCTAATAAATGTCAGATCATGACGTTGAAATAAGGTCCGTTTTGCAGCCATGCTTTCTTTAGCCAAGTGTTCAACAGATGTTTAAGTTTTTGTAGTAAGGCTGTAAATGTTTAGTCCAAGAATCTTATGTTTTAGACTGGAGACATAAATTGGTTGATTTAAATAATGGTAACAGCTTAATAATATAATCTACTAGCTTTTGCCCGCAACTTCGTTCGCGTGGAATAGTGACTACCAGCAGATTTTTGATTTGACCAATAGATGGCGCTATATGTACGGAATATTTTTATTTTTATTTGTAATAAAAACTATCCTATGTCCTTTCTCAAGTTTCAAACTATGTCTGTACCAAATTTCACACAAATCGGTTCAGTAGTTTAGGCGTGAAGAAAAGACAGACAGACAGACAGAGTTACTTTCGCATTTATAATATTAGTTTGGATTGATGTCCTCCTAGCCGATTATCGGCAACGACGGCTGTTCTCTTATAAGAAGATCAGCCAACTGCGCAGGACATATTATAGTGCACGAGCATTTGCGCAGACACAAGTGCACTCACTATTCCTTCTCATTTAACACATTTTGACAATTTTTTAAATGAAAATATTAAACTTCTCATGTTGGTCTCCAGTCTTATTTCCAAACACAAAATTTTTGGTCTACTCATACAAAGTTCTGAATCGGATCTCATCAAAGTATTAGTGTTAAAAAAAAAAAACAATATATAAAACACAAAATACCCACAGTTGCTTCCAGTTCCTAAGGGTATCTTTTGAATGCTAGCTGCCGACTGCAACTGTCGATCGCAATTGCAGCGATTGCATGAAGTCAGCCGCAGCTACTGCCGGGGCTGCGGGATTGTTCGCGCGAGTTACCGCGGCGCTGGTACATAAAAGGGCTACGACGGAACACGACGGTTTTTAGTCAGTAAGAGTCTGACACTCCCTCACCGCTGCTAACCCACAGCGGGAGGGGTCATTCGATGATTTTTGACGGCGATAAAAAAATAAAAAAAGCTGCACTATTGGGGCTTGATTCTGCTAATTTTACTTAAGCATCCAACTAAGATTCAATCATGACTCAATTACGATTGAAGCGTATGTGGCATTCCGCTAATTTTTCTTTTAAATAAACGTTTTATCCTTTTCTGTGATTCAATAATGAATCATATTGTCTGCAAATGATTTACGATTGCAATATGATTGTAGAGCAGACTACCGTACAGACCAAATGGCAGACCAATGGAATGTCATTAGAAAACTATTGGTCTTATATTAGTAGCAGAATGCCCGCTAAGGCTAAAACTGCTATTGAGAGTCAATTGCTAGCCTATTGTCACATTATTAACTTAGCAGAATCAAGCCTGGTTTGTATTATTTACATGAAACCGTTTTGTATCGAAGCGGCAGCAGCACGTGCAGTCGCCCTCAGATATCGACCGATTTCATGCAGTCGCTGCAAGTGCGGTCGACAGCTAGGATTCAAAACATACCTTAAAGATATTATTAACATTAATTTATTAAGTTTCTGATGATTAATTTTGAATCTCAATTCTATGTTATTTATTGAAAGCTATTAATTTTAAGAGTACTATTTTTTGCCTAATTCTTTAAATTATGTATGTTATTTAATCTAAGTCAAGTAATGTCTTAACTACAGTGTGTTGCAAAAAATTCAAGCACTATTTTGAGATTCTATGTATGTATTTAAGTGCGAATTTTTTGCAGTATAGTGTACCTATGTGTATTAAAATAAGTCTAGTCTGATTATAAGTTACAAACGTATTTCTTTGGAGGCTTTTTGTCTATTTTGTATTATTTTGAAAATATCTCATTTTTAATTGGTTTTGTAAAGTGATTTGACTTTTGAGAGTGAATAAGACTAATTGCTGTTTGAATTAGAATAGATGTTTTGTGTGTTGTTGCGGCGGAAATGGGTCATTTTCTCACTTTGCTCGAAATTGCGCAAAACTTGCTCAATTTTGCGCAACTTGCGCATCCATCAAATGTTATTTAAACAGAGTAACAAACTATGTAAAATGGTTATAAACTATCCTAATCAGTATTCAAGCTTGTTTTCACCCTAAATGGCCTATTTCCACCAAAATACCATAAATTGAAAAAAAAACTCAAATACTATATTATGATACTCAATTTAAAACATAGGACATGCGCCAGTGATGGTGCCACAAATATATATATTAATTATTACTTATCATACAAAATTGTTTGTATCTTAATTTATTTCTATATACACAACTGATCTATTTAACCAAATGTTAAACCCCACCTTCCATATTTCTATACTAATATAATAAAGAGGAAACATTTTTTTGTTTGCTTATCTGTCCCCGAAAGACTCTGAAACTACTGAACCGATTTGAAAAATTCTATCACTGTTGGAAAGCTACACTCTTCCCGAGTAACATAGGCTATATCTTATCCCGGTACGAGCAGTAGTTCCCACGGGACGCGGGTGAAACCGCTGGCAAAATCTACTTATCCATATTTTGTTACTCCTTTGGTTAAATAAATGATAATTTATTTATGATTAATGCTCATTCCTACTCTGTGTGAGATTAGCCCAACAGTGGGACAATATTTGGGGCTTGTACCATAGTCATATAATTTATATGTACACATAAATAAATATAGAACTGTTGGTCGATTGAAATATGATGTTTATTATTATTATTAAGTATACAGTAAAAAACTGGATGCATCGTCGTTTTTTCTTACATATTTTTTAAAGTTTTTTTTTTCGTAGTTAGTTATCATGTTTTTTACCTTCATAGTTATAATTAATTATGAAGAATAAAGAAAAATTACCAATGAATATAACTTTAAAGACGAAACTGCAAACTTGAAGTCATTTTTTTTAGATAAATTAAATATAACACTTGTCAAGTTGCTTTTCAGTACTGTGGTTGAATTTTTTTTGACGACATTCTTGTTTCTGTAATTTCTAGTTAGTTTACTATTTAAAACAGTGTTTTATATCAGTTTATTACAGTTAACTGTTGAGATGTAGGCGACGGTGCACTCGGCGTGACTCAGCAAGCATTCCATATGTCTGTAAGATAGAGCCGTATTTGTAAATGTTGAATAACATTAAATAAATGTAAATTATTGAATATTTGATGTTTTATTTTATTAATTACTCCTACTTATAGCTTGCTCTCACTTGCTTCACAAGTTCTTTCACAACGGATCTAAAGCGAAAAAAACAATAATACAAAATTAATAAAGTCCTTCCCTCCAGCTCCAAAAGATTTTAAGTACAGACAGTTGCTTTTTGGATGGGTGGGGTAAAGCAATGTCGTCGAGGTTGTATTTTGGATGGGTGGGGTTAAGCAATGTAGTCGAGGTTGCTTTTTGGATGGGTGGGGTTAAGCACTGTCGTCGAGGTCCCTTTTAGAAGCAGCCCGTAGCGTGCACTATAATATGTCCTGCGCAGCTGGCTGATCTCCTTAAGGCTGAAGCCAAACGAGCGTAATTTTATGAGTTGTGAGTCGCGTATTTTCGGTAACTTATTTTACGTTCAACTGAATTTCTGTTAAGCTGCCAGACGGACGTAATTTATTCAGTTACTACCGAGCGTTGGTACAGGGTGTTTGTGTTGTCAAGATGGATGCGATGGATCCATTGAAAATATTGTGTATTTATGAAGCATATTCAGAAGATACTTATTCAGAAGATGATACCAGAAAAAGAAGCTGGGTAAACCCACTCAATAGTGAGAGGCTGATATGTGGACAGTTCCATATATTATATGAACGTGTATGTGCAAATCCAGATATGTTTAAAAACTACTACCATATGCCATTACATGTTTTTCAAGAATTATTACATCACATAAAACCTTTTATTACTAAATCGGACACAAATATGAGACTAGCCATCAGCCCAGAGGAAAGATTAATAATAACACTCAAGTAAGTTTTAAAGTATTTTAATTATTATTTTACTTAAGTATAAAGATTAACAAACAAGCTGCACAGTGTTCTATGTTTCATCATATTCATTTGTTTCATTGGAGTGATATTCATTGGCCTGTGTTGTGTATCCTCTATTTACTGGTGTCGGGTAGTATTGATTACTGCTGTTGCTGTGGGAATCGGAAAAGGGTGATGAAAAATGAGGCCAGTTTGATTGTGTGTGCTGTTCTGGAATTTGATACTTGACTTTATTTAATGCTTTCATAACTTCCATGCGAAATTCGAAATTCTGTTTCTCTGTCATTTTGGACATCTCCGGCAAAAAAGATAATAAAAAATATCGATTAGGATCCTTATCATCATTATTCAACTTTTTGAGAAGAGATTCTTGAAACAGTGTCAGTGTTTGTTTTTTATTTTTGGTTCCGGATACAGATGGTTGCGATGACACTGTCTGCTTTGACGTCGACGGCTGGTTTTGGTACACAGGTGTTTGCATTGACGCTGGCTGGCTAGTAGACGGTTGATACAGTGGTGAGTCCGCTTCTGTGGATCTGAATTGTTCATCAAGATCTTCATCGTCATTGTTGCCAGTTATATTACTGTCATCGTTATCAGTGTTTTCAGGAGAAGTTACATTTGAAAATGAGTTCCTTTACAGTTTGGTAACTTTTAGAAACTGCAATAAATCAAAATACGGGCAAACTTTCTTCTTCTTTGCTGCGCTACCACTTCTTTCATCGTTTTCTTTTTTTTTTCACGCATGTAGTAATCTCTTACGGCTTTCCATTTTTTTAGCAGAAATTGTACTGAAAAGCAAAAGATTTAAATTTTAATAGGATGATTATATTATTGATTTATGTACCTAATAAAATTTAACTTAAGTTTTTTAAATTGTGTTCAATTAATTATTTTTACATTTTGTTTCAGGTATCTTGCCAAAGGTATTGATTTAAATACAATAAGTGAAGACTTCTTGATTGGGCGTTCTACTGCGTATGATATCGTCAAACATACCTGTATACAAATATGGAATGTACTTCAGCCTAATGAAATGCCAGAACCAAATGAATCTATTTGGAATTCGAACTCCGAGCTTTTTTATAAGAAAACTAATTTTCCAAATTGCGTTGGGGCAATAGATGGTAAACACGTCAGAATAAAATCACCTTCACACAGTGGTTCGAATTATTATAATTATAAGAAATACTTCTCTATCGTGTTAATGGCTGTGGCAGATGCAAACTGTTGTTTTACAACGATCAATGTTGGTGATTATGGAAAAGAATCGGATAACTCTATATTCAGAAAGTCTACATTAGGTCAAAAGTTTTTCAGAAATGATTTAAATTTACCGGAAGACAAAAATTTGCCCAGTTATACAAACGAACCCCAACCTTTTGTTTTTGTTGGAGATGAGGCGTTTGGTTTACACAGAAATATGATGCGCCCATATCCTAACAGAAACCTAGACAGAAACAAACGTATTTTTAATTATCGTCTTAGTAGAGCACGACGATGTGTAGAATGTGCTTTTGGCATATTAACAAATAAATGGAGGGTATTCCACTCTTCAATGCAAGTTAACCCTGACTTTGCCATTGATATAGTTAAAGCTACATGTGTTTTGCACAATTTCGTGCGAAGGAGAGTTGGAGCTAACTTTGACGATGAGTTTCTGAAGTGTCCTTTACAATGTGTTCAACAAATTTCAAATGGAAGAAGGTTGTCGAGTTCTGCTATAGCCACCAGAGATTTTTTTAAAAATTACTTCGTTAGTGAAGTAGGAGCGTTACCCTGGCAAAATCGAATCAATTCTGTATTCTGATCTTAATATAATCTTAATATAGAATAAAGCATATAGATACGGCCGATATAGATGATATAATATAAATCATAAATCATCGTTTATTTGCACGAAATGCGGGTATAAGCAAGTTGTTACAATATATCAATAATATTTTCATGTTAATAAAAATATGGTAAAAAATACTCACTTTTCATTTCTTTGTCTTCGTTGTTCAAATTGTTCCATTCTTCAAAACAATTCTCAGCAACCTCTTGCCATGCTTTCTGTTTCAAAAACTTGTCACTATATGACTTTTCTGACAAATTCCATAGACATGGCCGTTGTTCAACTTCAACAATCAATTTTTCCGTGTCGAACATTTTTGCGAGCGAGAAACGTGTCGACTCCTACACATCCCGTAACGAACTGGCCCCGCTGACCGCTCTCCGCAGCACCCCTCCCTCGCCCCGACAGAAATTCGGTCGAGTTTATGCGCGTGAGTCGGCAGACAACTCATTTTGCGTCGTCGTGTGGTAAAAACTGCATTTTTGTATGAAACCGAATGCAGCAGAAATTACGCGACAGAAATTTCGCGACTCACAACTCATAAAATTACGCTCGTTTGGCTTCACCCTAAATGAGAACAGCCGCCGTGGCCGAAGAAATCGGCCGTGGACGCCATAAGGCGTCGTTGCTTTTCAGATGGAAGGGAGATTTCAGGTTCAAGTAAATAAAATACAGATGCTATTTCCAAAATGATTTATTCATTTTGAATCCTTGGTTAACATAATTAAATCAAATTTTATAATACACGAAATGTACAGAAAACAAGTACTTTTACAATACAAGTACGATATCCGGTCTTTTCAACCAAAATATAAAATAATTTGTCATTTTTATTCATCTAAATATTTAATATAGTCGACAATAAGATACATATTTTCAACTAGATATTTTGAATAACAATTTCCATACTTACACTAATTTTAGTATTTTTGTCAATTTTCTACTACCAGCCAAAATATGAGAAAATCAAGGGCATAATAATTTAGATATTTCTAGACAGTATTGTTTAAAAAAAAACATAAAAAAATGCCCATTATACTTGAGGCTGATTTTTCAATCATCAGTTAATTTCTATCTGAGGAATAAACAACTATGTTGGTGTTGGCTTCCAGTCTAACCGAATGCAGCTGAGTACCAGTGTGCCACAAGGAGCGACTGCCTATCTGACCTCTTCAACCATGATTTAAATATAGCAGTTTGACATATTTTCTTTACAAAACCTGTCAAATATATTCTTCAGATAAAAGTTATCCGACGATTGAAAACTCCGCCCTCAATAACTTACTATTAGTTAAGAAAGTATGAAAATATCGTCACACGAAAATTACCAAGGATTTTAATTTTAGTACACGGTTTTTATTTCTTATTATTTCTAGATAAACTAAAGAATCGCACCAAAAATGTTACATTTCCATCATTTTGCGAAAATAACAGTGAACAGGATTTTTGACTAGTTCTTAACCGACTTCAAAAAAGGATGGTTTTAGTTTGACCTGTATGTAAGATTACATATGGCTGAATCGATTATGATGCGGTTTTCAGCATAATAATTGTCAGATTTAAAAGGTTTTTGGTAAATTTTTGAAATCGGTTTTTACAATGATGGACAAAAGCAAAACAGTAATTTGAAAGACTATTTTCATATTAAATTGATCAATAACTTTTTCTATTTTCTTTGGCACTTGAACATTAGTGTCTAATCATGGAAAAATAAGAATTTATGCTTTTTAACCAGTTTCTAAGTACTTTAGTCCACAGATTATTTTCATTTTAAAAAGAGTGGCGTTTCTTGCCGGCTCTTCTCCATGAGACCAACTTTTTGGAACCGTGCAACTAGTATGACGTTTCATAAGAGCCCGCAAAGGCCTATTTGAAATAAAAAACATTTGACTTTTATGTACTCAGAAATCGGTCATTAAAACAAAATTTCACTGCAAATTCGCAAAATATGGTTCAATTTTGATGAAAATTACATATTTTTCTTTTTTTTTACTTTAAATAAGTATAAATAATGCGTGGTATGTACATTGGGAATGAATCCATTGTTATTTACGTTACATGCAAGTAACTTTGATGTTGTTAAAGTATATAATAATAATTCGGATTTTTCATATATAAGATGTTCACAAAAATCTTATTTTTAAAATGAAAATTCTTCAAACAAATCAAGTTTTCATACATATTATTACATTGGTAAAAAGAATTCGCTTATTTTTTTATACAAATATTGTGAAAAAAAGTGCTATTGGAACTTAATCTTGTAAATTAAGTCTGTATTGAAAATTAACAATCTGTGAATAAGAATAAATGGCGTCCTATGATCAAAAAAGGCGCCAAAAAGTACCATGGAGTTTTGTAGGTACAAAATAATTTTTTTTCTGTAATTTTGTTCACTGAAACTAATGCTTGGTTTGTATTTATTTTTGACAAACATTAATTCCAGTTGTTTTTATTTATTTATTTGTGCGAAAGTGTGCTGTGGAGTTCAGTAGTTTTGGAGATTCATTCGAAAGGGCAGATGGATTGACAAACAGCCTGCAATGTGTACGAGGACGCTAGCTTAGCACCGCACCCGCACGGCGCGTGCGTTAATAATATACATAAAAAATATATTTAACCATTGTATATTATTGTATATCGGAGCTCGGCACGACAGAAAACTATGTTTTTTGTAAATAATAGAAAAAAAATCTACCATTTAATCAAAATCAAACGATCTGGCAACACTGTTCAAAAACAATCAGTATTGCCAGTGTTTTAGAATTTAGACTGGCAATTCCACGCCTAAATACAGCCAAGACAACTGTCTATGATCGTGGTATTACCTTAATTTTTACAAAGAACACAACATTCTGTCATACGGAACTTAACTATTGTACATTGTGGAGGATAAGGGGTGAATCCGGGGGGAGGGGGTGTATATGTGTGTATAAATATATCTTCTACTAACTAGAGGTGCGCCGTGCGGTCAACTTAAACTAGTGCGGTCACTTCAGTCTTATAATTCGGTCTGTCGTCGAGTTGCTGAACATGGCTCAACAATTTAGGGTGTATAGTGAGTAGTATAAAGTTGGATCAAAAATTATTGAGTGTATAAAATCGTGCGGAGAATTTCGAAGTTTATACCACTCGCTATAGAATTTTTTAGTGAAAAAATCTGATCAAAACCTGCCTAAAATTCTATATGCCATTGTATCAACTCGAGGGCGACAGGCCACAGAAATATTGTCGTCTTCTCTTACACATTGCAAGGCGGTTTCTTGGTTGCGCAGAGCGCTCGGTTGGGCCCGCGTGGGCCGGAGCAGCACGCGGGTACTGTGTAAACGGACTTATACTAACTTATGACTAACAGGTCTTGGTGGTAAACTTCATAATAAATGTATTAGGAGCCATAGTATGTAGTCCAGAAGCCAGATTTTGCCAAAACCAGTCATCCATGGATGGTCTTAATATTGAATTTGGATTGTAGAAGAGATACCTACATATTGTTGGGTCAGATGTGAATTTTTGTCCAGAAACCTATCATGGATGGCCTTTATTCTTAAATGGATTGAATAGATAGATTTTTGAGCTTCAAGACTCTATTATTGGCCAAGATCAATTTTGAAAACATTGGGCGAGCTATTGGGATGAATTTTTACCTTTTTGATAACCAGATCTAATTGATATTTTGAAACAGACAATAATAGGTTTTAAAAACCTTTTATATATTGTCAGAAAATAATGGCTCTGCTTTCAATATGTTTGTCAATAGATTTTATGAAGTTTAACAACAAGATATAGCATTTTAAAAGATATGGCTGCGAAAATTATGGATATTAAGTCAGAGTACAGAGAAACGGCTTTAAATTTTTTACTAATCCTAAAAATTTTGAAAATTATAATGAATTAATGTCCTTAAGATTGTGGTTTTCAATGAAAAGATATATTTTCACAGCCATATCTCCTAAAATAGTTCAAGAGATTGGAACAATAGTTTAACACTTAAGTCTATGTAAAAAAGTTGATAAGTAAACTTGGTTTTATATGAACATTCTTAGATTTTGTTATTGTTGTATGTATTGTATAAAGTTTGTATAAAAAACGTGTAAAACTGTGATGTATATGGTCAAATTATTATGTTTATTAAAGATGTTATATGAAATGGAATAGTTTAGTTTTGTATTTTTATTCCCGATTTACGAAACGAAAACCATTTTGATGGTAAGCGAAAAATGGTTTAAAAAAAAGTTTATTATGGGCCAATTGTCATCAAGAGGGGAATTCACTCTAGCCGCAAGTTATTAAATTATTTTAATGTAAACAGATATATTGTCAGGAAATAGTGGCAAAGGATTTCTTCTTGTTTTAATTCTCCTATATTTTATAGAATGCTCAAGGTTTTTTGTATAACTGTTGTAATTAATCTTTTATATTTCATACTAGAAGATTAAGAAAGTATAACTTCTGCTCTAGCTAGTAAAGGGTGAATTTAGGCTAAACCAACAAATAATAATTCATTTGTTTTGGCCTAAATCCACCCTAAAAAATACTGAAAAAGCTAGACCAAAATTAAAATTTAACATCAGCCATCACAACTGAGACAAAAATCAACTCCGTGGTATGTATAAGAATAATATTTAGAATTTGCACATGTTTTGTGTCACTGAAACTTGTTTGACCAGGAGAAAGTTAAATTTGACCAGTAAACATGTTTTTAAGCTTGTACGCTCATTGTTTGGGACCCCTACCTTACTTCCCGGTGACAGTCATGATCAAGGGTGCTCCCGGTGAAAGAAAACCGGTTGTAATTCAATGCCAAGGGGTTTCTTAAGAGTTTGGACTGGATGAGAGAAAGCAGATGATAATGGAACTCAGGAAAATGGTAATTTTAGTCACTGCGATGGTATCTACAATGTTCCCATAGATTTTTTGGGTTTCTCAATGTTGTAAGAGATTTTTGAAAGTTGTGTAAAAGACCTTTTGTCTGCCGAAAAGTTTTCAACAATAGTGAATAATGATTACCTGAGAAACTAAAATTCTATTGTTTGTTAGACTTTATAGGGCTTGAATCCCTTTGTCAATTGTAAATCTAGTAATAATCCATTGTTTTAAGTTCACCAGTTAAACTGGCTATAGACTGCACGAGGCATCAGGCCGAGTAGGCCTATTTAAAGTAGAATAGGCTTGCATAAGGCCAAATTCACTTTCAAAAAATATGGTTAACAAATGCAAGCCTACTATGCCCGCTAACTTTTCCAAATAGAATGGAGAAGTTAATAAAATTAGTCCTATATAATAAATAACGTTCATATAAAACCAAGCTATCAAAAATATCACATATCAGCCTTATAACTAGAACAGACCAACATGGTAGCGAGGACTCGCTGTGCGCTCCCTGGCTTCATGCAACGAAGTCTAGCGGCCGGTTGAACCCGCCCTTACGGTTCATATACTGTCTGTACTTACGTTTCAACACCACATGGACGTCGCCTTCAACATTGTCCTCAACTTTCTTCCCTTTGGTCGTGTCGAAGCCACAGAAACCCATAACTTTTAACATCTCCTGTTCTTCAGGAGTTTTACCTTCTAAATCTGCTGGGGTGACTATCGGACGCTCGCCGAATGTTTTCTTCGGCTTGACGAAGGACGTAGACGGTCCAGGGGACGTGGAACGGGAGCGGCGGCGACGCGGCGAGGGGCTCCGGCGGCGGTCCGGGGAGCGCCGCCGGCGGTCGAGAGAGCGCGAACGGGACCGGGTGCGAGGTCTCCGCCTCTCGCGGTCCCTATCTCGGTCTCTGTCGCGATCGCGATCCCGGCGCCTGTCATCGCGACGCCGCGGGCTGGGCGAACGACCCATGTTAACCTGTACACACAATTTCCACAATATATACACATGATATATGAGAGAAAACAATAAATAATGTAAGAAATAAGTGTGCACACAAATATTTACCTCAGTTTTAAGTCAACAGTTTTAAAATTTTACAAAAACAAAAAGTAACAATAACGCACAACTTAGTCCAACGCCATTTTGAAAGTGAATGAATGAAATGAACGAAAACGCCGAAAGATTGATTTCCCCCTCCAAACGATGATTTGCGTTTAGTTATGCACTGCACTTGAATTGTTGACTAAAATAACAGCTTTATCCACGATTGTTAGTGCGGTAATATTATATAATATAAGGATTTTTTAATGAATGATTACTTTTTGCAGTCAATATTTTTTTCTTTCTTAATCTAGATCAGTATACTTTATTTCTAAAGTGATGGCTACTAAACGCAAATTACGTTTCATTCCATGTAATGAAATTGTATCGACTGTTAAACATAGGAGATTTGATAATTTCACGGTTTCTTCACTTATTACATTGATCTATACTATCAAAGAAATAATTTAAGATTAAAATTCAATCACAACAAATCGATCTTCAAAAACAATTTATCAAAACTTATATAAGTACTGCGTGTACAGGAACAAAACAACAAGTGTTGTCACTTTATCAAAAGTGCCCGACTGTATGTAATTTCCACTGACTACCAGGTCGTAAATTTTGCTAAAAAAAACAAAAATGGAAGAGCTGAACCAGTGATTTAGCCAAAAGGCTAATGAGCACCGAGCATATAAAGGTAACTCAAGAGTGTGTGCGATTTTCATAATAAAAGTCACTTTAAAAAATCAATATTGTAAGCTACTACTTTTTGAAATGTTACATATAACTAAATTCAAATCAGTAATAATTTGTGAGTTGTCGCATAAAAAAGCAATATTTCTTGCTTTCAAAATTATGTGTCGTAGTACTCGAAGTGGAAGAGCTTCTTGCAAAAAGGTGGTAATTTTACTTTTAAAGTTTGCAACCCTATAGACCCCAGCGCCATCTGAAGCGTGGCTTCCGATGTCAGTCGACAGCAGCGACGCTACGGCGAAAAAACGAAACTCGCGCCGACATCGATCTACTCCGGTGGCGTGTTACAGAAATTCTTTTTTTACGAACGAATTATTGAAATAAACGCTCCACGCGTAATGTCGGTAGTGCTGGTGCTTTGAAAATTGACGAACAACGTTTTGTGCATGTTATTTTATATAATGTTACCTCGTTTATGTGCTTAGTGTAAGTTACAATAGCTATCCGATAAGTGTGTGAAGTGACTCAAAAATCGAGATTTTAACGCGTCTTGGAGTTCTGCCGGTGAGTATTGCGTGTGTTCAGCTTTCTTTTGTGCACATTTGTTTACATTTACATTAAGAACGCGGCAGTTTTATGTCGGAATGCGTTTTTTTCGTCACCCGCGTTAGGGTGTGTCTAGTAATGCTAATAGGAATTGGGTCGGATTTTTTTTAGATCATACTGTCTACAAACGTATCTTTATCGGCGGTATCGGTTAATTAGCGTGTTTTGCGATAATTTTGCTGCATTAAACACAAAAGATATTGCCTCGCGACAGGTCAATCTTACAAAATAGGTATGTTATACAAATCACCTAAAATACTTGAACAAACACAATATAATCGTGTTTTGTAACATTGATAAGTCTTAGAAGTGAGTTTTATCCGTTTCTTTTGGGCGTGACTCTAATCAATTACATTATTATCTCTTCAATAATGTGAGCTGATGTCACCGCGTAGGATCGGTACTATATAACCCGACCGAATGTGATAGACCATGCGTATTACGTGTTGTGTGCGTGACGGAAGTGTTTTTCAATTTGGTCGGGTAACCGGGCAAGTTGATGTCGGCCAAATTATGGGCGATTGAAGCCGCTTCAGATTTTTCGATGTGATTTAATGGCTGAAGTGATTTTTATACTGGTTTTATACATTCACGTGTCTCGGGAATATGTTTAGCTGTCTTTATAAACGTGAATGTACACCTACTTAGTTATGCAGGAGTTTTAATTAGTGTAATAATTGGGGTCTAAAGGTTGAACAATGGGTGATGACTCTAGATATAATTCTTTAAGTTTTTGGTCAAATTTTTGACTGGGAATCAAGCGCGGATCCAGCCCTCAAAAAAGGTTGTGGTCACAGCTACTAGAAAATCGGCTAAGTACGAGTCGGAGCATGAACATGCTCATTAATAGTCATGCAAGTCGTTTATGAACTTTTGAATTAAACTATTTCTGTTTTTCTGAGCATCAGGATTTTGGCATTAGGAATGAAAATAAACTTAGGAGGAAGTCGGACCCGATTTAAAAAAATAAATAGTCAGTTTCGATCCGATATTTCAGTATTTCAATCAATATCTTACATTTTTTCTTTTTTTCTAGTAGCCAGTAAGCCAATGTATGGGTTTGACGCATTTGGTACACTTCTCAACTTTTACCTTATGTATGACTTATTTTTTTTTAGGAATACATCTAAACGGAAAGTTTTTAGATTTTGTTGTAGTTACCGAGCTCTAAAACCAAAAGAGTAGACGCAGAATAAACCGTATAAAGCTGCGCGAGCGAAGCGAGCGCGAAATTTTTGAGTTTGTGCCACAAATTACCTTAAGAAATTATAAAAAAAGTACTGTGAAATAAAGAAGCTGTGAGCGTAGCGAGTACAAAATTTTGGAGTCTTGGGACACGAAATCACCCAAACAAGTAAAAAAAAAGCCACCGCTAAGAGAAAAGCCCGCGAGCGTAGCGAGCGCGAAATTTTTTGAGTTTTGGAACAAAACAGTACCTAAACAACAAAAAGTGAAGAAGCCGCGAGCGTAGCGAGCGCGAATTTTTTTTAGTTTTGGGATATAAAAGTACCTCAAAAACTAAAGCTGTTAGAAAAAAAATATGGTGACCTCGAATTAGTAAACAACAGTCATAAAATTATCTAAATGCAACAAAAAAAAGTCTTATTTTATCCCTTGTGTTATAATCAGCCTATAGATTTCAAAAATCCGTAAAAGTGTGACGTCACAAGTCTATTAAGGTTGTGGGCATGCCCATCGTGCCCACAACGGTGGATCCGCCCTTGCTGGGAATAAGTCACAAAATGTGCATAATATAGAAAGTCTGTTAATTACAGTTCTTCTGAACAGATTTGAGTGAAATTCCTCACATAAAATTCGTGCCTAATTCAAATCTGCCTAGCTTTTTCCCAACTGTATCAGGGCCTATACATGGAGAAATTGCATGTCTGATCTCTGTTAACTACATGACTCCCTTGGTAACACTGGTTGTCAGATTATCTGGCTTCTAACTATCTCTGACAACAACTAAAGACTATTTCTAGTCAGTTCTACACAAATAAATGTTTAGGAATTTCCAAAATTGGTTTGGCACATCCAGAAATTAGTGCATACAACCTTACAATCTTTACATCTTTAAAGTAATACTTTCGAAGTTATATAATTCAGTAAAATAACTATCCTTTAATAAATAACATATGAAACTCAAGTCTTGTACAATATTTGCTCAGAAACACATACGCTTTGCAAATCTCCAAGTGGCAGTTGCTTCACCCAGTTTGTAAGATTAGATAACAAGTTCAGACAACTGATAAATTCATATTATTTAGATATTTTAATAACATTTCATACTTGTTAGAGGCTTTTCTTTAAATCATCATCATCCTCCGATCCTTTATTCCCAACTATGTTGGGGTCGGCTTCCAGTCTAACCGGATGCAGCTGAGTACCAGTGCTTTACAAGGAACGACTGCCGTATCTTTTAAATATAGTCAATATAACTTGTCTCTTTGTTCTGATAGAAATAAATAATGAAATCCAGAATAAATGTTCGTCACAAAGGAGATCAGCCAGCTGTGCAGGACATATTATAGTGCAGGCACATTAGCTTGTACTGCGGTGCACTCAGTATTCCTTCACTCTCATAGCGCGATGCGACGACAATCCAACACCACCGGAGAGAGATTAGGAGTATGCTTGACATATACATGCTATTATCACACCTAATTACATCTAAATTGCTTCAGCTATTTAGTGTGTTAACTTGATAATCATTGATGTGTAACTCATTAACAGCCTACAAACTTAAAGAATTCAGGTAACATGTAGCTGTCTCATACTGAATAGTTTTGGAATCAGTCCAATTTTTTCTACAGATTTTCCATTACAATAAATATATTTTGTCCCTTCTCTAAAGAAATCATCATCGGTCTAGCCTTTTCCTAACTATGTTGGGGACCGGCTTCGAGTCTTAGCTGGATGCAGCTAAGTACCAGTGTTTTATAAGGAGTGAATGCCTATCTGACCTCCTCAACCCTTTAATAAGACTGCCAAAGATGTTCAAATGACAGCAGAGACCTACAGTTTATCGTGCCTTTCCAAACTTAGAATTATTACAAAATGGTCACCCATCCACGGAGCTATCGCGCCAAGAGTTGCTTACCCTTATGAACGATTGATATGCGGCTTTAACTTACTCACTAGCTCTTTACATACCTTTAAATAATATTTGTATACTTGATAGATAAAATCTCATTGGAATATTAAGTATGTCTAAATAATAAAATTATACAGCCTACTTACCATAGCCTATAAAAGAAAAATAAATGATTTGTCATCACGTGAGTAATACTAGCGTAAGTAATTAGTGTCAGGTCATTGACCCTACATAATTATAGGTAGGTACGTATCATGTGGTATTTCATTCATAGGACTAGCACATAGGCTAGTGTTATATCAATGTTTTTTATGGTAATATAAGCAGTTGCTCCTTGTGGTACACTGGTACTCAGCTGCATCTGGTGAGACTGGTAGCCGATCCCAACATAGTTGGGAAAAGGCTAGGCAGATGATGAAAGGTGTCCAGATTTTTTTTGTCATGCAAACCTTTATGAATAGTGCTGGCTGGCTCAGCAATTATACTACTAAGTGTTCCCTGTGGTTTTACCCGTGTGGAATCACTTCCTGAATCTGGATAAGAGGTAGGCTGTTACATTGTCCTGATGTATGAGCTATATTGCTGCTAAGTTTTATAAAAATTTGTTCAGTAGTTTTTACATGAAAGAGTAAAAGTTTTACACATTGAAGCTTTTTATAATTATAATATAGGTGTGATATTCATATTTAAAAATAAAAACAATACTGGCATATTGATCTAGAAAAACATGAAAGTTCTAGACTAAAACACTGATAATGATTATCTGCATTGAATTACATACACTGCAATGTGGGTTAGTTTATTTGTGTCACACTTTTGTAGATATATTTAGATTGTATACAAATATTGATATAGTACCTATTGTACTATATTTCTGTACCATATATTTACCTGTTTTTTAAACAATAGCATATCAATTTACCTGATGCATGGCAGTCATTTGGCAGTTGATATGTTGGTCAGATATAGTCTCAGACTGGTATCCCAGGGACGGAAAGAGAAATAGAGGACGCCAACAGATGAGATGGGAAGATGACCTCAAATTCACGGCTGGACACCACTGGAGAAGGGTAGCTCGAGACAGAACACAGTGGAAAATGTTAGAGGAGGCCTATGCCAACAGGCACACTGAACTGCGGGACATTTTATAAAGAAACTTTTACACCATAATACTATCTACGTGCACGCAGTACAGAATAAAAGGGCTTATTATTATTATATTATTATTATTATATGTTGGTCAGATTGATCAATTTCAGTGGCATGCACTTGGAGAGGCCTATGTCCAGCAGTGGACTGCGATAGGCTGATGATGATGATGATGATGTTGGTCAGAAGCGAATAAGTCTAACAATCTCATTGAAGGTTGTGTAGACTGTCGATGTCAGATATTCAGAGATCTTGTATAATTCACTGGATCTGCCATGCCTAGAGGAGCATATTAAACTATCAGTCCTATGTATACTTGATCTGGCTCTAGGCTATGAGAGTGAAGGAATAGTGAGTGCACCTGTGTCCAAGCAAATGCTTGTGCACTATAATACATCCTGTGGGCTGATGTTTGGACTTGTTAACTACTCACTGTTGGTTTGATTATAAACTCAAAAGGTATTGATATATTACTTTGACCATGGTCAACTATATTTGTAACTATTAATCGTTACATAATGTAGACTATCACATTGGATCACCCCAGACACATGTGTCATACAATCATTGAATGTATCAATTACCCAGCCAGCTTATCTGAGAGTGCACCTCGGCCCGTTCACTCATGTGGGTACAGTTAGACGAAAAATGTAGCCTTTGTACTTTTTCAGGCTTCAGAATAGCCATTTACCATTAGATATAATAGGATAAAAATAGAATAGGAGCTGAATATTTATTACTTACCCTTGTATTGAAATTGGTTCAGTAGTTTTGGCGTGAAAGCGCAACAGACAGACACAAACGAAACTTTAATAAAATAGGTATCTTAGTGCAAAAACTGTAATTTTGTCTTAGTTTAACAAATAATTTTGGATTGACAAAAAGGTGATTAACTGAAATTTAACTCAATACAACACGTACTCAAAACAGTTAACGTAACGATAACATTAGTCAAATATACCTCATCAAGAGGTTAAAACCTTGCACAGTTAAAACAATACAGTGAGTTAAAATCGCGTCACCATTAACTAGTAAACGGAACCGGTCTGACAAACGGTCTGTCTGTCCGTCAATTTGTCTGCATAACATTTGTCATGCATTTCTCAGAAATTTTACTGGTTTTCTTATGTTTGTCTGTTTAGTTTGGGCGTTTTCTCTGAAATGACAAGCTCTTATTTGATTGATGTCTTAAGAAGTATTGGTACTCGTCAAATAAGTTTATATGGTGATGTATAAAAATATTTCTTCCTATCCTAACCTTATCCTAAAGTCTGTCCACCAACAAGGTGGACAGAAGACGACCTTATAAAGGTCGCCGGATGACGCTGGATGCAGGTCGCCTCCAACAGGTGTCTGTGGAGATCTAAGGAGGAGGCCTATGTTCAGCAGTGGACGCCCTATGGCTGAGATAATGATGATGATGATGATCCTAACCCTAAACCTTAAAATTGGTTTGTCCAGCTTTCACGTTAAAATTACTGCACCGATTATGAAAGGTACACAAGTGGTGTAGAATCTAAGAAAAGACATAATTATGAAGCTACTATTTACCCCAATGCGGAAAGCGATTCTCCCAGAACGTGGATGAAGCGGCTAGTTTAGGTATAAAACTTCCTAGCTATTTTTAAATGTCATTGACCCATGATATTGCTAATGTCATACTAATGACAGTTTAGAAAAGCGTGCAGAGTAGTTTTTTATTTATGTACTTGAGAACAATGGATATGATGAGATTAAGCAAAAAACTGCTGAAGATTTTAAGCTTTTGAGGCGTCATATCACGCGATTTTTTACGGTTTATTTTGATCCCACACAGAAGAAGGTATAAGTCATTTCAAGTTCAGTCATACAGTTCACAACTATGCAGTTGTGAAGTTAGGCACAGTTATCTCACGAAATCGGGTGAGGTATGAATCGGAGGCTCGGCCACTGTTGAGGGTTCCCGAGCTTACGCATATAAAACATCTAATGAATATCAAATGGCTGATTTCAGACAAATCCCCCAAAAGGCAATATGAGATCAAAGTACCCTTACATACAGCCGATTATAAATCAAAATAATTTGACTTTAAAACATTTTATTGTCCCTGTCTAGACGTTTATAGTGCGTGTTGGCCGACTTCCAGGCTGAAACTTAGACTCAAACTTAGCTATACAATGGGCACTCCTTAAATTATTGCTAGACAATGCGTTTGTGTGTATATCTAGCTTTCAAATCTGCATTGATATGGTGAATCTCGTGAAATGATGACTCAGGTAGAAAGTTGCATGATGGTACAAAAATGGTGCGATTGGAAGACGTTATGGTTTTAGTAAGTCATTCGTTCCACTGTCTGTGTATTAATATTATGAAAGGATTTTTTGTTGGTATTTTGTTTGTGCACTAAGCTTCGAAATTAATGAACTGATATATAAAATTCTAGCACTTTTGGGAACTCCACTTTGTTCCGTAGTTCTGGCGTGAAAGCGCAATAAACATAGGGTCCTCAGAAATCTTATTCCAAGAACTATTTGAGTTATGCCCGATTCGTCATTTTAGTGATTTGGCATCCATAAAAAACGTGTCCCAGTTGGTCATTCAATAAAATATTTTATTTTGCTTAGTCCCAATTGGTCATCCGTACTTTATTTTGTAAAAAGTACTGTCAACAAGATAAGCTTTACAATATTGTAATATGTTTTTTTTTTTTTTTTGGTTATGTTTTTTCCGAATATGGCAAGACGCTATTAATAAAATCGCGATTTCAACGGCGTCACACACCGCACGGCCAAAACCAAAATACCAGGATCGCATAAATCAGATGAGTAATATACCAATCAACGAGTGTCCATGGAACTGCCCACCGTGTACTAGGACCGCATAACTTACAGGAGTATAGCAGTCAAGAGTGTCAGGATTTTACGTTTTTTTCCTAATTGTAGATAAATATACTAATTTACATCATCATTCATCATTTTTATGTATACAATCTCTTTGCTAGTTATGGTACTTTTGTTACCGGCACAAAAAGTATCGAGTCACATTTTCGGGTTTATGTTGTCTTCACCTGTGTTTTAATGTAAATGTTATTATATTTATATGAGAGCTATACCTTTACCTACATCGAAGTTTTTCATTAAAAATTTCTTCTAACACTTTTATTTCTGACGGTACTCTGATACGTGAAATTTTATGCGGGGACGAATCGGAACTCAAAATTTAAATATTAAATTATTTATTTTGCTCGAATGACCAATTGGGATTTGGTGTATGGAAAAAATAGTTGGTGACCAATCGGTACTAATGACAAATTGGGAATAACTCAACTATTTAAGTCTAATCTGTTTGTAATAGCTGTGCCCTACAGGGTTTTTTGTTTCTAAATTATAAAATGTATCATCCGTATAACATATGGTATGGTAATAAAGAACAGTAATGAGTTTTAGTAATGAGTGAAATCAAATAACCTTCCAAAGTCAAATGTTTTTATTTCAAACAGGCCCTTGCAGACTTTTATGAAACGCCACACTAGTTGCACGGTTCCAAAAAGTTGGTCTCATGGAGAAGAGCCGCCAAGAAACTCCATGGACACTCTTCAAAAAATAATTTTGAAAGTCATTCTCTAAATCCAATTCAAAATGTTTACTGACCAAAGTTCTAATCTTCGAAACCAGACGGCTAGTCTTCACGTAAAACTAGCGCTCACACTTACCGATAGCCATACACTGTGCTATTGAGAGAGCTATATACCTAGCGTGTGTTCTGTGAATAGGCGGTGACGTCACTGGCGAGGTGCCAACTTTGAGGACTCGGAGTAGAGAATTAGCTGGAAGGGTATTACTGTTAAAGGTGTGAAAATGGTGACCGTGGGTGCATCATGTAAATGTTTGCGTTTGAAAACAATCAAAATCAGATCAACTTACCCGATTATGTCAAATGTTACTAATGGAACGTTATCCTTCCACTATTGTGATAAAGTTGAAAGTCTATTGAAGTTTGACAGACTGAGGTAGGTTGATGTGCTGTCTGTAACTTTATTTTCAGGCTACATTATAAAAACGAAACCTAAATTATGTTAGTATCACTTTATATGAACATCAAAAATGCATAAGTGTGCTGTCACTATATTTTGCCTACGCGTAAATTAGCAGCCTTTTCATAAGACGCTTCCCGTTAGTTCGATACTCTAAGTTCGGAAATAGGCGGCCGAGTCATCACCGTATGTTTATGCGATGCATGCCACCAACATACAGGGTATGTATGGTGAAAAAACTCCCATGTTTTTGTTTTGGCCTCTCTTTCGAGGGCAGGTGGTCGTTTTATGGGGTTGCTACATCCGTTTTTGGTTACAATCACAACTTTTAAGGGTGCGTTTTAAAAAATAATGTTCATTCTATGGTATGAGGAAATAAAGAATTTGATTGGTGAGTATAGATTTTGTTCGATAGTTAAATTTACCTCATGACTAGCTATCTAACCGCGGCTTCACCCGCGTCCCGTGGGAACTACTGCTCGTACCGGGATAAAATATAGCCTATGTTACTCGGGAAGAGTGTAGCGCCCCAACAGTGAAATAATTTTTAAAATCGGTTCTGTACTTTCAGAGCCTTTAGGGTACAAATAAACAAACATAAAAATGTTTCCTATTTAGTTTTTGAGTAAATCACCGACAGACATGCTAGGTGGAGATGTTTTAGTATCTATCTATAAATAACTGTATCTCCAAGAAAGACTATTAAAGTTATAATGTTCAAGGCTTTCATAGTAATAAGCAAGTTTATCGCTGTTTTGTTGCTATATTCGATCCGGTACTTTGTACGTGGTTTATCTGTTTGACACTGATTTTCTGTTCAATAGTGAATCATTATTCATTGCTAAGTACTTTTGTTCTTAGACACTTTAATGTACTACCGATTGGTTCGCTTATCGAGGAAGGCTATATCTTATTTTTATCCGAGTGCGCGAAGTAGTTACTACGGGACGCAGAATCTAGTCAGTTGCCTACGTTTGTTATATTCAAAGTCAAATTATTTTTCATTTACGCCTTTACAAGCACTTATGAACGTCAAAAATATAAACAAGTTTGATTCTAGTCGCCCATTCCAAAAGCTTAGCTTCCTATGGAGAAGAACGGCCAAGAAACTCCATGGTTACTCTTTTTAAAAAAAGAGAACATTCAGCGAGTGACCACTCCTGACTTCCTTCTTACCTGGAAAAAGAGTTTCTTGTGAGATGACATCAGATAGGAAGGTATGGAAGAACAAAACATACTGCTCTAACCCAAAAAAATAAATTGTGATAAGGACAGAGGGAGTAGCGCGTTGTAAAACACTGGTACTCAGCTGTTAGACTGGAAGCCGACCCCGAGGAAAAGGCTAGAAGCGATGAAGGGAAAATATCACATTCTCAATCATAAACCTCTATAATATTTGTGTACGCAACAGGTCGCAGGGTCTAATCCCCTCAGACTTGCAAAAATAGTTAGCCAAGTGTGCAATAAGCGGTACCGTTACGCAAGCGAGCTTTTAAAGCTTTGCCATGACGCGAACTCGGGCCATACCGGTTTGCTTAGCCTTGGGTGCTGTGGGAGCGATGCTGGAGATTGTACAAAGCTATGAGTTTGGGTGTATACTGGCTGTTGAAGTGGTGTGGTTGGTTTTCAGTTTTTTGAAGGGAGAAATGCTGTCTTTTTATACATTAACTAGTTTTCTCGTGGTTTCACTCGTGTCAAGTGTGAACTACTGCCCGTACCGGGATAAAATATAGCCTATGTTACTCGGGAAGAGTGTAGCTGTCCAACAGTGATAAAAATTTTCAAATCAGTTCTGTAGTTTCGGAGCCTTTATGGTAGACTTTTAGAGTACAAATAGAAAAGGTTTCCTTCTCTCTTATATGAGTAATTTATAGAATTCTTTTGTACTTATATTTTTGTCCGAACTACTTATAAACAACTTATTAAACATATATCAATTCTCCTGTATCCCTTCCTTGTAACTTACTACCATGTAAATCTCGCTATCGCTTTATACCTCAGTGGGGTGACCACCTTATACCAAGACACATCTGTACACAAACCTCTGTATAGCATAGCTCTTATATAATTACTGTAGGTTTTATTGCCTAAACCCACCGGTTATTTGTAAACCCAGGCGTATATGTGCAAAGCTAGGAAGTTTTTACATTCCCCTGGCTTGGAGGATGGTTTTTGCTAAAAATTTTATTCGTAACTTTTAGGCATTGGGAAAATAATAATTGTGAAAAATCGAGGTATTATTGTTCCGTTTTCCTTATAGAAACGGTTGTAATAATGTAATAGAAAGCAGTATATCAGTTCGGTGCTTGAGTGTTTTTGCAATATTTCTACGGTGAGTTTATTTCTGATTTGTTCAATTTTGGTCGATAACACTACACTTAATTTTAAAATCGAATGGTACCGCCAACCAAAAAAATGTAGGTAAGATAATATAATTTGAAAACCAAGAAAGACCAAACATTATTTTTCATAGTAACGGCCGCTTCGGCAAAAAAGTCAATCTTTGCAATATTAGATTCTACAGAAACATTAATTTAACAAAAGTATTAGAAATAAGCTAACCTGAGAAATGTCATACACAAAAAAAAATACAATAATAGACTGGTTTCTTTCTTCACCGAAAGTTCTTTCAAAACACTCGCCCATCGATGAGATTAAACTCAAACAAAACAAACATAGCTACGCGTATCTACAACATGACTAATAGATAGCTTACAGTGTGCACATTACCCACAGACGACCGGTTTCGTATCGATAACGTTGAACTTTTAGTTGTTGCTTAACCCACGGTAATTGTGCAAAAATCCGAGAGGATTTGGTGGAAGACAGAAGACCTTTCCCTATAGAATCTTGATTAAAAGTCATTTATTCAAAGTTAGCTGAAAATCAGCACTTTGTGAAGGTCAGATTTACAAAAGACAGCCCCCAAAACGAGTAGCCGAAAATCGATCTCAGTGGCGAGCACTTGGAGAGGCATATGTCCAGCAGTGGACTGCAATAGGCTGATGATGATGATGATGAGCCCCCAAAACGCCCACCCTTCACCATTTCCTATGTGTTTTTGCTATTAAGAAGAAGTGGCGGAATAAATTCCCCCGAAAGTCTCTAAAAGGTTTGCTGATAGAGACATCAACACTGGGTTAAGCTCGCCTTTCTGTACCTTTCTTTTTTGTATGTGTGTAATATAAAGTAATAAGACAGAAAGTAACAACCAGCATTGGTAATGGTAATGGCCATGGTCATCGAGGTATCGGGTTGCTCAGGTAACTGGGTTGAGGAGGTCAGAAGAGTAGTAGCTCCATGTGGCACACTGGTACTCAGTTGCAACCGATTAGAATGGAAGTCGACTGAAGAGTAGAGCGATAATGCTAGGCAGATGATGATGAAGTTACTATCAGGTTAACACTTTACTAATTCCGAACTGCGGATTTCATGAACCTCATCCTTATATGTGTTGTTTTGCTTAACGTAAATATGATTTTGACAATGGCCCCATACAAGTAGTGACAAATTCCTATCTCTGGTAAGGAAAGTTACAAATAGATAGGTTTTTGATATCTGCCGTAAGTTTATTTTGATGAAAACTGATATGGGCATAAATAGACGCCTGAAAAGGACATGTGTATTCGGTACATGAAATAGTTCTTTACTTAATAAAACCGCATTCAACAGCTACTTTTCAAAGTAAGATTCCTGCCTTGATTTAGAAGCTGCTCTTAAGACTCTCGTGTCCAAATTCCCGTCTCATTAATCTTCAAGATAAAATGCATCAACGGCCGAATCTTCCTTCCCACTCTTTCCCATACATATTTGTACCTGTCTCGTTCACTCAGGATTTCGTGAAGCCGGTTTTGGATACCAAAAAAAAATAACCGTCAAGTTTCTTTTGGTGTATATCCTTGATAAGTAAGTATATGTTAAATGTTTAGACTAGTTTTTGTAAAGGCTAGACTTTAAATGGTGTTTAGCTACCGTCTTTTTTGAATTACGTTGATGATCCGTTTAGTTGTGTTAAAAAATTGTATGAGCTGTCTCGTTTTTAGACCGATTGTAAAAAAGGGGTGGTGTAAGTTTTGCCGCATGTGTATCTGTCTATGGCAACGTAGCGAATCCTGTAGTTCGACAGAGTTTCAATAGATAGATTTGTGTGGTAAAATATACCTCTGGAGAACAAGTACATAATGTCACCCAAGAAAGTTACATTACTTTATTGTTAACTGAACTGGAATTTCATCTGCACATTTAAACTTGAGTGAGAGTATGGTGCTCGCTGTCCCCCAACTGTGATTGTTAACTTTCTTCTGTCTTTTTAAGATTTTTCATACATTTTCCAAGACCAGACACCAGACATTATCATACATTGTAGAAGTTTTTCAAAATCGTGACCATTTTCAATATAAAGTTCTGATTATAAAGTCGTATCCCAGCTTCCCACTTGTCGGAATTCCGGTTGTTCCGAAGTCGGTTACCTACATAATGGGAGCTATTTATAGCGGCGTCTAATGCATGGCGTTCTATCGCCGCCCCATGGTGGAGCACACGTGTATGGGAACCGTGAATATATGGATGAACATGGTAGAAATTGGTAGAAGAAATCTTATGTGCTTGTTATGTGACAGTGCCTTATAAATGTATGCATAGGGATATAATTCTAGTGATTTACTAGTCTACTACTCTAATTACAAATCATCGTAAAAAGCTGTTATTTGAAAATCGGGAGGCAAATAAAGCTATGTGCCCAAAAACAATCTTTCGGTTTGAATATCGGTAACAACAAGTTTTTGTAGATTGCAAAAAACCGAACAATTTGTTCCCTTAAAAGATTCTTTCCATGGGGTACTTTTATCCGGGTGCACGAAGTATTTCCCACATACAGGATACGGGTGAAACCGCTAGTGCAAGCTAGTCTATCCACAAAATACTAATAAGAAACAATTTACCCTCTTTCTCAACTACAATATCTTCAAAAATAGCTGCACAAATGATCACACAGCATCCACATAATGACATAAGCGCTGGAACATACCAATTGATCTCAAGGTCAGCTCCATTAGATCATATTTGGAGAGACCGTTTATATGTCTGACAATCTTAATGCTAGGAGTAGCTAGTAGGTAGATTATTGTGGAATTCAGGTTTCTGATTGGTGGATTTTAACTAGGGACATCTTCTGGGTAGCCTTTTCCCAACTATGTTGGTGTCGGCTTCCAGTCTAACTGGATGCAACTGAGTACCAGTGTGCCACATGGAGCAACTGTCTATGTGGCGTCCTTAGCCCAGTTGCCTGGGGAACCTAATACCCCTTACTTAGACTGGTTGTTCGATTTTAAGGCTTTCTAAGTGACTACCCGTATTAACTGTCAAAGATGTTCAAATGACTGCTTGGAGCCATCAATAATATTACCTTATGATCGATATATATAGCGATGTCACCACCATAGAAACTCTTGGCACATCTGAATGTAGTTGAAAGGCTAGGCATTTTTCTAATACAATTTTATATTCTGGCAAACACAAGACAAATAGAAAGTACACAATAACTAACTACAGATACCTACAAAACGCTAAGTTCGAAGTACAAAAATGGTTGCTTCATACTGATTTATGAGCCCAAACTATCGGCCGACTCGACTAAAAGTTGAATGCGGAGTTTGTTCCACCACTTCTTCTTCCCAGCAAAAACACATAGGAAGTGATGAAGGGTGGACGTTTTGGCAACCCCCTCTTTTGTAAATTTGACCTTCAAAAAGTGCTGATTTTCAGCCTACTTTGAGTTTTTATCTGAGTTTGCATTATGTAATGTTATCCTTATAAAAAAAGAATCTTTCTTCTGACTTCTTCTCATAAAATTTCCTCTCTAGTAATTATCACTATTGAGTCATACATAAGTGTTGGTGATTTATAAGAATGTGACCCATAGGTCAAGTGATAACCGACGACAGTAACTATTGACAAATTGCTCTCAATGGGTGAAGACAGAACTGATTTACTTCACATATATTATCTAGTTTATGAGGAGAGTGTGGCTAGGTTACAGCTGGTCGGTTAAGTAACGCTTGGTGAGGTTGGTATGTGGATGGGTGACCATCTTGGTATGACCGGCTGTCATTTAAACATCTTTGGCAGTCGTTACGGGTAGTTAGAAGCAAGTGAGTCTGACAACCGTTCTTACTAAGGGTTGCCCAGCAACTGTGTTGAGGAGATCAGATATGCAGTTACTCCTTGTGGCACACTGGTACTCAGCTGCATCCGGTTAGACTGGAAGTCAACCCCAGTATAGTTGAGAAAAGGCTGGACAGATAGTTTTTTTCAGACTACTACATGCAGGCTTAAGAATAAATGTTTCTTCTAAAGGTACAGTCTACAAATGTTGTCTAAATCGGTTGAGTGAGTAGTCTTCAAAATCCCTAACTAACAATAATTTTTTTGTCATTCCATTATGACATAACGCCAGAACCACGTAGTTCTCTGAAATGTAACAGTTTATCAGGACTCCAAGAATACGGGCAAGTGGAGCGGACACTTACAGATAAGATAGCCAATCGGTACCGATAGTGTATGGTGACTGTGACCGTTGCCGGTACAAGATTGGAAGACTTAAAATGGGATTTTGGTAGAATGGGGTTGGAAAGTGTAGGAATGGTAGTATGTATGAGTCACGTTATTGAAGATAAGCTGTTTTCGTCGATTTTATACGTGTCTTGAGGGAACTACGTAAGCGTAAGTGAGAGTTCCGTATCTATAAAAAGAGCAACAAAATCACGTTTGTTGAATAGAAGCTCCCTGATATATTTATTTTATATCTAGTTTTCAGTATTTTTTGATACAGTGGCAACCGAGAAACACAATTTCAGATTTTTTTTATGTCGATCAATTACGTTTCTTGAGCCTTAGCCTTAGTAAAATACTCCTGTTTCACCCTTTAGTTACGGCACCCTAATAAATTATTATCTTTGAGTCAAAGTCAAGTCTTGTACTTTTCGCAGACTCAAAATTACTTACAGTATGGCTTAGATTTATTTCGTGAAAGGATATACGATCTGTCGTCTACATTGCTTTTACATGTAATTTATTACTTTGTTTGTTTGTTTTCTATTTTATTGAACCTATCTAAATGAAAACTTACTCCCTTAATGTTTTTGTTTTACTTTTCCTTATGAGAAATGTGTAATTGGCTCTGTCTCAGATAGTTATTTTTATTTTATGATTCGACTTGACTGTTCAGTGGGAATTACCAGCGTACACATGAATGTTAATACACATAAATGTGATAGATATTTCAATAATTTTGCGTTATTTTTTGTTTGTGACTTTTCTGGTGGTAATTATTTACTATCAGCATATCTTTCTGATCGTATTTTTTTTTTATAAATAAATGTACTACATATGTACACCATATTTTTTTTACCAAATTGCAATATTGAAAAAATAGATTATTCACATACTTAATACCTACTCATCTTGCTGTTATTATCAGGTATTCATTACCTAAAATTCAGTTGTATGGTTCTTCAAACCATACAGACAGACATGTGTTGCTGGGGAGTTTGTTCCACCGCTTCTTCTTCCCAGCAAAAAACACATAGGAAGTGGTGAAGGGCGGGCGTTTTAGGGGCTGTCTTTTGTAAATTTTACCTTGAAAAAGTGCTGATTTTCAGTGCTTAAATTCGAGTTCTCTTGAATTAAATATTCACAGAATGACCGACAATAGCTCGTTTTACCCTACTTATGTTTTACCTGAGTTATCAATCGCCCAGCCTTATCATTGTAGAATGTATTTCGTTACAATTCGTGTAAAGTACTGTAGCTTTCTTTTGTTTAATGTTAGTTCTAGATAGCGGAGTTTGATAGCTGATATGATATGTGTGCATGTTGATAGGCATAGTAATATGACGAGGTGCTTAAAACTGTACCTAACTAGAGTCCACTTTCTGAGAGAAATGGTAGCGGTGCATAAAGTAGTCCATATCCTCTGCACTCAGAGACAATTTAATGATTACTTAAGTCACTCCTTAGTGACGGATTGTCAAAGAAATCATTTACTAAGGAATGGCTTAAGTTAGCATTAAATGTCTCTGAGTGCGGGGGTTAATGATATTTTGATGTATAAGCTGTATTACTGCAAAGTTTCATCCAAATTCGTTCAGCTGTTTGCGTGTGACGAATAGGCAGATACACAGACTTTCGCTTTTATAATATTAGTCGGATTTTTCGTTAGTTAGCTTCTGAAAGACGATATCAGGAATAAGGTCCATATCTACATATACTAATATTATAAAGCTGAAGATTTTGTTAAAATGCGCTAATCGTAGAAAATTCTAGACTGATCAAAAAAATTGTTAGTGTTAGATAGCCCCATTATTGAGGAAGTCTACAAGCTACTTTTTATCCGTATGCGCGAAGTAGTTTCCACGAGACGTTAACGGAAGCAAGCCCCCATTATAAAAGTACGTACTTCACTGCAGAAACTCTTAAACAGTTTATTTTAACATGAGTTCAGTAATAGCACCGAAATAGATCGCAAGGCCATCTCTATATGGTGTACTAATTAGTACAGGCCGCCATTACGA
Source organism: Helicoverpa zea x Helicoverpa armigera (assembly GCA_033682625.1). NCBI lineage: Eukaryota > Metazoa > Arthropoda > Insecta > Lepidoptera > Noctuidae > Helicoverpa > Helicoverpa zea x Helicoverpa armigera. Next base: position 5,974,236 of record JAWIIS010000031.1, read on the forward strand.
ACTACTAGGATATTTGTCATCTAAAATTATAAAGAGGATGTTTTTATTAGGTCGCAAAAAGGCTCCGAAACTATTGAATTGATTTTGGATACTCTCACTGTTGGAATGCTACACTATCTCCGTGTAAGACAGGCTATATTTTATCCGCCTACGGGAAGAACTTTGCTGCCGTTTGAACTTTCTTTGGCATTTGTTACGGGTGGTCAGAAGCCAGTTTTACCTAGGGGTATTGGGTTGCCCGGATAACTGGGTTGAGGAGATCAAATATGCAGTCGCTCCTGGTGGCACACTGGTACTCAACTGTAACCGGTTAGACTGGAAGCCGACCCCAACATAGTTGGGAAAAGACTAGGCAGATGATGATGACGGGAAGAAGTTGCCTCGTGACGCTAACGGAAGCTAGTATTCTCTGAAGATAAATACAGTTATTTGTCGCTATGTAGTTTGTCGGTCCATTTCCCAGCAACAAAACATAGGAAGCTGTGAAGGGCGGACGTTTCAGGCCAATTCAGCGCCTTTTATATTCATCATTATTAAGTTTCAAGACTATTCTAGAACTCCGAAGTATTAAGGTAGGAAATCATGACGATGATGATGTCCTCCTAGCCGAAAGTCGGCCACAGCGGCTGTTCTCATAAGGAGATTAGCCAGCTGCGCAGGACATATTATAGTTCACGAGCATTTACTAGCTAGGAATTACAGTTGCTCACAGCTGTTCTAGAAACACGGGCCTCCCGAAACCACGAACATCCGTAGCTACTTTAACCAGGCAATCAGGTGTACGGCCGTCAGGTCAACCCCCCCAAACGTAGCCTAGTAAATCCGACACGGCCGATCACAAATATATGCACACTCATTCGAACTATCAAGGTTCATGAAACACCAAAAAAAAATCTAACAATGACTCATTATCATCGCGGCTTTTTTATTCAGAAGTCATCGGTTCTGCTCCAAATGTTTCGCGTGACGTCATTGGGGCGTCAGCCGCTGTCGTTCGGCTATGTTCGGGGACCTTCGGCAATGTTCGGGCTGCGCCAGAGTTTGTTGTCGTGCGATGTTTTTTGTGAAGATGCGTTTCTGCGAATTTGTGTCCGAGTGTTTGGGTCACTTGTTTTTATTTTGGATTTGTACGTTTGTCATAGATTTATTTGGGTTTCGGTAGAAAATAATAGTAAACAATTGGTGTGATATACGGAAGTTCTTTTCAGGTGTTATTTTGGTTAATAATAGTCGAAAAAAATACTATTTTTGAGAAGTGACTAACTGGCTTGGCAAATATAATAAAGATCTAGGGTATGATTGATATTATCTTCAGGAGAAATGATATTACATTTTTAAGATTTAGTTTGGCTAGGAAGCCGTCAAAGTAGCGTAGGACGGTCGACGTGGGGCGACCAACCATGTGGTCAGTCAGACCATCTTATAAAAGCAGACCGTTCCACCGGCCCTTATGGAAATCTATGGGGGAGGTCAATATTATGCATGTTCAGCAATAAGATGAAAAAGCCATAAGCTGGTCGACTAGGGAAATAGCTAGGGAGATGATGTAACACTGATCCAAAGTACCAGGCTCGCATATATTAAAACAGGTTCTACCATATTCGCATAACCTTGAGAGAGTACAAATTGTACTCAGTACAATATCATTATTGTACGAATACTATAATGTGGGGCTGAGATAAACGAGTATTTTGTAATGGCTGGTAGGCTGGGCCTCTGGCTAAATGGCGAAGTAATCAGACCGAGGTTTTTTTGTACTATTCATCTTTTAATGTAATTTAATGGGGGGTTCTTGACGTCAATTTTGTTTTTGTGACTCGAAGAGCATGGTAATGTTGGTCATACGCCTGATCTCTCTCCGTTGGTGTATTGCCGTCCCTGAGGACTATGAGAGTAAATTAATAGAAGAAGCACATGTGTCTGTGCACATGTGCACTATATGACCTGCGGAGTTTGCTGACCTCCTTAAAGGGAACAGCCAATGTGGCCTACAATCGGTCTGGATGCCATTATTAATGAGACTCGAGGTGGAATTAGTGTACCGAGTATATTATCTCCCCTTTTGCTTTGAAATATTACAAGGAAGGAATGACGATGGCTGATTTTAATGATATGCTAGAAGAGAAGTACACATAATACATTGTGGAATCCTTAGGATTTCAATTATCTGTGAAAATCTGTGCTGTCCGATAACTACAACTGTGATTCTAGGCAAGCGTGTTTCACCTTCGACCGCATGGTAGCTTACCATCACGTAACAAAGTAATTAAACAGACTCCAAATTAGCCTACCTAACCCATAGCATTAACTCCTAAACAAATGACCTACCAATGATGAGTGATCGAATGACGTGATGAGTGAAAGTGACACCGTCAGTTAGCCTACAAATTGTCTAATCACCGTATTGTTTAGAGAGCGAGTGAATCATTGAGTATTGCGATGCTGGGTCGGTGCTAATGAGCGAGTGAATATTAGTTAGGTCTTCATTTGTTAAGCTACGTGTACTGTTTGGTTAAGATCTGCAGTTAAAAATTGAAAAATTATATAACTTGTTTTATTTAATAAGCTGATCCCCGTAATTTTTGCTGGGAAGTTTGTTCCACCACTTCTTCTTCCCAGGAAAAACAAGTAGGAGTGATGAAGGGCGGGCGTTTTGGGGACTGTCTTTTGTAAATTTGACCTTCAAAAAGTGCTGATTTTCAGCCTACTTTGAATAATTTACTTTTTATCTTTTATAAGTTAAACGGGAATGACTTCTTGCATAGCTGAGCATACTATACCTAACCTGAATACTAAACTCCTAGTTTTCCTCCATATTTGAGCTATCGAACCATAAGTTCCTGAGATTAGCGCGCTCAACCAAACAGTTTTTTTTTATATTTATTAATTTGTATGTCTGTTTGTTACAGTGTTGTGCATGATTCCAAGAGGAGGGGGTTGCTACAGCTCTTAACAGTCTTTTGGGTAAGTACCTCGACTTTTGCACCTGGATAACAAAATTGTTGAAGAAAATCTCAAACGGATTGGTCGAATACAGAAATCTCTTACTTTAGATGTGTTTAATAGATTTATTTATGTATTGAGGTAGTTGTTTGTATGAGCACAATATTCCTTTTATGGTATCTTAACTTCTAACTTTAGATTAAGAACCAATTTATACGACTTGAAGTGTATGCTTGAATTTTTATAAGTCACACATGCCATGTATGTTCCGGAATCGATTTACGGCCGTTCCTCAATATTATTTCTACTTGTTTATTTGCTTTCTAGAGATATAATTAGACATTATTCCCTTTCAAGTAATGTCAAATTCCTATTTCTAAAGCAAAAAAAAGGATAGATAGCATATTGGGAATGACCTTTACAATACTGACTTAATACCAACGAAGGTACCTAAAACCGACTCAAAAAAGGAGGTTCTAAGTTTCTATTGTAAGGACCTGCTTTTTTTAAGTCGTCTAGAAACAATTGCATCATAACTCTCAATAACAAGCGTCGAAATCTAAATGATTAGCCCGCCAATCAAACAGACGAGCACAAAGATGATTGACGTCCGTTGCAATCGGCGCCCGCGCAGCCCACACGCAGTTATCGGTCTAATTCTAACGTATATTGTAAGAGTGGTTTCAAACTAGTAGATTTTCCTCTTGATTTTTACTACCGTCTGAAAAGGAAGTGAGTGCACCTCTGTTTGCTTGCATTAAGCATATTTCGGCCGATAATCGGCTGGGACAGGCTTTTATTGCGAGATGCAGGAAATGTGTGAAATTATGGTTTTTGAAGTAGTTCATCTTCATGTGATTGGCGCATCCTCTACCAGTGATTTTGATGATTGTTTTAGTATTACGAAAGACACTTCCTCTCTAGTTTAGCTTTAGTTTTGTCATGGTTATTGCGAAAACATGATCATTATAATCTGCCGAGCCTTTTCCCAACTATGTTGGGGTCGGCTTCCAGTCTCTACGGATGCAGTTGAGTACCAGTGTGCCACAAGGAGCGACTGCCTATCTGACCTCCTCAACCCAGTTACCCAGGCAACCTAATTCCCCTTGGTAAGACTGGTGTCAGACTTTCTGGCTTCTTACTACCCGTAACGACTGCCAAAGATGTTTAAACAACGTGCAACGTGCGTCTATTATACACCACTTTAACTACTACATGAACATCTTTGGCAGTAGTTAAGGGAATCAAAATGAAATGGCTAGACAGATGGCTTAATATTCTTCAAATGGCTTCTACAATCTACATTAAAGTTTGTACAAACCCATTTTGACTATCGAAAAATCGCACTGAATATAACTGCATTCATAAACTTTGTATTGATTGCGTTTCCCGACAGACTGGCGACGGCTCATAGAATAGAGAATTGTGTTGTGGACGCGACAGTCGGCTGTTTCGTTGGTTATTCATAGATTTTGGAGTGGTTGTGTGCAATGATTTGAGGGTGGTTTAAAGTTTAGAAATTATAGACCGATGGCCAAAGTTCACTCTAAAAATTATTGTTTACTATGAATTTTCAAATTTAAGGTTAAGGAAGCGATTGTTTTAAGTATAAAACGGGCTATTATGTTTTCGGGCCTACGTTCTGTTTTGTAGGACATCAAGATACGTGCTATTTATTTTGTTTTGAGAGGGGAAAAGCTTTGAATTCATCCCTCTCACAGTCCAAATGTAACTGGATACTATCTCTTTTACTAGAAACACTCAATTTAAAGTGCTGCTCAAATAGATATATTTCTATCACAGTCACACTTACATAAATATCTAGAGAGGTCTTAAAGTTAAGTAGCGTTTTAGTATTTCGTGGAAAGTTTGCCAATACATATGTAAAAACTTAATAAACTTGCATATACTGTAAATTAAATTATAATGTATTTTCTGCTTCACTATTTTATAATCAGTAATCGCATTACACGGAGCAAATGTCGCATCTGTCACAAATCTACTCTTTATCCACTCCCCCTCTGCATTTCCTAACGAGGCTTGAAAGTCAGCGAGTTTTTATTGCTCGCGCTGGGGTGAGGGTAGGAATAACATTTATTATGCCGAGGGTACGTACCTGTACAGTGTACACTATTAGCTTAGAACAGTTAACCAACTCAAACTGAAGGGCAAAATTTACAAATCCGTCATTAGACCTGTCGTCCTGTATGGATCGGAGTGTTGGGCATTGAAAAAGAGGGACGAGAAGAGAGTGCATGTAACAGAAATGAGAATGCTGAGATGGATGTGTGGTGTTACAAGAATGGATAAAGTGAGGAATGATTACATTAGAGGAAGTCTGAAAGTAGCGCCAGTTACAGAAAAGATGAGAAGTAGAAGATTGTCGTGGTATGGACATGTAATGAGGAGGGATGATACGCATGCAACAAAGTGTGTGCTAAGTATGAATGTAGATGGATGGAGAGGAAGAGGAAGACCTAAGAAAAGATGGATGGATTGCCTGAAAGATGATATGAATAGGAAGGGAGTGAGTGTCAGTATGACGAGTGACAGGGGAAAATGGAAGAAAATGACATATTGCGCCGACCCCAAGTAATATTTGGGAACAGGGCAGGAGAAAGAAAGAGTTAACCAACTAGAGACGCCACTGTCTCGGGCTGCGGGATTGTTCGCGCGAGTTACCGCGGCACTGGTACATAGAGGGCTTAAGAATGAACATGGTGAGTTAGTGCCTTCTGCCAATAGTGAGTAACGATGAGATACACAATAATTAACCTAAAACCTTGCCTTAAGTTTGACAAATAGTATGCTGACTACTACAAAGTACACACAGGTCAAACTGAAAAGTTCCTTTTTTGTCAAGTCGGTCAAGCTGGCAATATTTCTTGTTTTATTACCTAGTCTACCGCCCCTAAATTGGTAGATTTTATCTTATAGAGATTTATTTGTGCTCATAGCGGTTCCAGTTAGTTTACTAATCCAGGACTACAAATGACATAACTTGGTTTGCCCGAACCTAGCTTGTTTTCCTGCGCAGTACATATTTTACGAACAAAGTCATCTACCGCGCATTCAGACTTCAGACGCGTCTGAATTCGTAGTGACATGCAATTAGTGAGCCTAAGTGTCGTTTGAGTGTTGGCATGTTAATGCAGTCGTGTTTATGTACGACGGGCTTCTGAAGTGGGTTAAAGAGTTTGTAGTAGGTATATTGTGGTTCAGTAGCTGTTTCTCGAGGTTTTGCTGGTGTCTAGGGGAAACTAGGGTTCTGGAAACAGTGTCTATGGAGTTTGTTGTCGGTTTTTCTCCCTAAGACTCCTTGGAACGGTGCACCTAGCTATTGACGTTTCGTAGGACCCTGAATATGTAATAGGTTTATGAAATAAAAACCATTGATTTTGACTACTTCGCGCGCCAGGATGAATAGCTAATAGCCTTTCTCGATAAATGGGCTATCGGACAGTGAACGAATTTTTCAAATCAGACCTTTAGTTCCAAAGATTTGTACGTTAAAGTAAACTCTTCAGTTTTGTACCTCTAATGCCTGTAGCACACCTCCGCTGCGAAACCCAAAGGGCGAAACCGCCATAGTTTCGCTGTGAGTTGTGAGTTGTTGGCCGGCAAATTAAAAGCGAAATTCCCTGCTCTAACGTACAAAACTGACTATGACGTTGTCTCTTTCTAACATGATTTCGCTCATTTGCTTAGGCGCCGTCTACATCTCCGCCCGTTGTCCGCCATTTTGGAGCGGTTCCGCGTGTATCTCGGACGCGTCTGTAGCAATCGACAATTTTTATGAGCGAAATAGGAATCAACTGTTCTAGTTTTAGGTTTCGCTCTGTTTCGCTATTATAGTTTCGCGTAAGTGTAGTACTGTTGCACAGCGAAACTCACGCAGCGGTTTCGCAGTTGTTGTTTCGCAGCGGAGGTGTGCTACAGGCATAAATATTGGGAAGATAAGATTGTAAGAAAGAAATTGTACCTTGAATACTCTATTAGTAAGCTTCACTGTCACTAGGCCCAGAATATATTATTATTCAATTAAATAACCTCGTCACACAATTATCTCACTGACCTTTATAATAAACAATAAATAATGTATCAATTAACTTACGTAACATTATAATGTCATAATCGTAAAATTAATTACAATCATTAAACGGTTTTAATTACCTCTCTACAACTGCATTTAAACTTAATAGCTGACGTTAAGACGTCCGCTCCGTCCGAGACACGAGCGATGAATGTTCAATTGTGTTCGGAATTCAAATTTTCTTATTACGAATTACCCGTTTATTTCGTAAATAGAACAGGGCGTGTTCTGTTTATGAGTTTTATGTGTTTTGCTGTGACGTGGGTATTTGAAGATTTTATTTATTGGTTGGTTGCATTGATTTTGTGTCACGAGGTGATTATACCACATGTACATCCGGTGCATATAATTATTATTAGCCTTTTTGCTGTCCCATTGCAGGGTGTAAGACTGTTCTCGTACATAGAAGTAATGAGCGTTAATCACCACGCTTGCACCAGGCAGATTGACGAGTTCAGGCAAAGGTTTCGTCAAAATATTTACCTGCACCCTTTACCTTTCATTGGTGCCAACATATGTATACTAGAAAGCACTTATAGATAACGTAGGAAAGCTATATCGGTACTTACCTGGCCGGAAATCTATGAGAGGCAGGTCCTTTAAACAATTGGGCTACCACGGAATTATTATACTTTCCTTAAAATGTTCTGCATCAAAACAGTTTTAATTTCCTTGATGAAAATAAACTGTCCCATACCTTCAGAAGGAAATGCCAGTAATTAATTGTATAGTAATGAAATGCTCATTTATAACTAAAATATATGATGTGCGTCCAAGCGTGGATCCTGCTGACTCCCGTGGTGAGTTGTAGGAATATGTTGTTTAATGATTGCAGCATAGCATGGAACAAATTTGCTTTTTCTGTCCCGTTGTACGCTTAAATCTTCAAAACTAAACAAATGATTTTCATGCGTTTTTTTTTAATAGATAGAGTGATTGAAGAGGAAGGTTTATATGTATACCTGCCGGGGTTACGGGATTGTTCGCGCGAGTTACCGCGGCCCTGGTACATAAAAGGCTTACGACGGAACACGACGGTTTTTAATCACTAAGAGTCTGACACTCCCTCACCGCTGCTAACCTACAGCGGGAGGGTGATGATCAAATACAAAATACAAATACAAATAATTTATTTGCTTAAAATGCAGGTTACATAAAGGTGGATAGGTATTTATTACAGTACCAGATACATTTTGTCGCTTTACGACATGCAAAAGTTTTTATACAAGTCACAAAAATTGGATCGTCAATACAATAATACTTAACTCTATCAACAAATAACTTAGATAGACACAGCATGCAAAATATATATTTATTTTTGTAACAATTCCGATACAGAATAGAAGGACTTCTCTATAAGCCACGTTTTAAGAATGTTCCGAAACTTGTTGAAGGGCAAATCTTTAATCTTACTAGGAATAGCATTGTATATAAGTCCACACATCACATAACAATTTTTTAAATACATTGTTGTTCTGGGTATATTACCCAAGACAATTCTGTTTGGATTTCTCGTGTTTCTAGGGTACAAGTCCTTGGCTGTTTTAAAGAGATTAGGGTGTAGCTTTACAAACTTCGCTGCTTCCAGGATATACATGCCGGCTAATGTAAGAATTCTAAACTTTTTAAAAAGTGGTTTGCAAGATTCCCAAGGTGGTATGCCAGCAATGGCTCGAACACATTTTTTTTGTGCTAGAAAAGCTTTCTGTACTTCCGTGGAGTTGCCCCATAGTACCAGACCATAATTTAGGACAGAGAAGACGTATCCGTAGTATGCCGCTAGTACAGTTTGAAGTGTAGAAGTTTTGCGTAGTTTATAAAGTACATAAACAAATCTATTAATTTTGTCACACACTTTTTCAACATGAGCTTTCCAATTTGTCTAAGGTGATAACTAAAAATGTTGTTTCATTTACCTCTGAAATCGGTTGAGATATGTATTTAATTTGCAATTCTTTATGTGGTCTACCGTATGTGCGAAATTGGATAAAATTGCTTTTATTTAAGTTAACCTGTAAATTCATTTGATGTATTTTGACGTCGTTAAAAAAGAAAGAAAAACGTTACTTATATGTATAATAACATACATTAAATAATGGGGAAATACAGGTATCCCGTGCGAAGCCGGAGCTGGTCGCTAGTTTCTAATATTAAATTCATTGCAAAAAACCGCTACACCACCATAAACCCACATGCGACTAATGACCCACACTGTACGGATGTTCATACCCCCCCCCCCCCTGGCAGCGGAGCTGAACATCCGTGATGTAATTGAACGCGTCCTGCCGGCCGGTGTTCCTGTGTCTGTGTGTGTGTGTTGCATAATGTGTGTCTGTCTGTTGGGTGTTTGTACTGTTCTGGGAATGATGACCTAGTGTGAATGTGGGTTGTGTTTGATTTGTAAGATAAAATTGTTATTAGGAAGAAAGTTTTTGTCTCTCCGTTAGGGAAAATAAAATCATGTTAAGGGTCAATTTCACTGACAGTTGATTACGTAATCTGTTTAGATAAACGATTTTTTACTATGAAACAAGAAGTTTGATGGAACGCCTTTCTAGCTACACCGTGCTTTGGTAATCAATCGTTTTGGAAACATAAAGCATCCTCTGCCTCGTAGCCATTTATAAAAGAAACATAAGTCAATAATGACCTTCAAGCACTCGAGGTTTTCATTTATGATCCTATCTTCTTGGCGAAAATGTACCTAACTTTATTTTTGTGTGGTTTCCACTTATTCATTGCATGAGCAAGATGTTTGTAATTGGAATAGTTACTTGTCATAAAACGGTAGTTCATGCACTAGTTCTAGAATTTAAAACCCGGACATAAAGTATTAGTCATCTTATCAAAATTATGTCAACATTGTGCAGTCTTCGAATTTATCTCGCGCGTCCTTGACGAACAATTAAGAAAAACATCTGCAACGTAATAAATACATATGCAAATAAAAACATATGTTGTAACACAAATAATATTAAGCAATTGCCAAAAATAACCCAATGAAATACATAATTTGCAATGCAAAATATATCTGCTTAGCAATTCGCGTCATGTTGATATACGGAACTTTGAAGGAACTGTTAAGAGTTAGAGGAGCTTGTGGCTCATGGCTCGTGGCTAATTAACAGCCACACAGGTCGATCATATGGGTAATCAACTTTCCTGGATGGATATGTCATAATGAGTCCCTTCCATGTTAAATTCATCTTTGGCAGTCGTTACGGGTAGTCAGAAGCCAGTCTCACCAAGGGGTATTGGGTTGCCTGGGTAACTGGGTTGAGGAGATCAGATAGGCAGTCGCTCCTTGTGGCACACTGGTACTCAGCTGCATCGACCCCGATTTAGTTGGAAAAAGGCTTGTCACATGATGTTAAATAATTCTGGAAGCTCTTTCTTTAGAAGTCAGTTAACAACATGTTTGTTTGTTTACCCCATAAAAGAGAATAACAGTATGAATAAAGAAAGTGTTATATAAATAAATTAGAATAGATTATCCGCCCTGCTGTGTGTACCCGCCTTATCTTATGAATATGTTAATAAATTGTCACTTGGCGAGGTCAGGTCGCATAGAAAGCGGGGAGCGGGGATCGGTCCGTAGTTTATATTTTTTATTTAAAAGGGTTTCTAAAGGGGAAAAGATAATGATTGAAGATGTTAGTAAAGGGAGGATGATACAAATATGTGGAGAAGGAATATTAATAATAATATTATAAAGAGGAAAAAAGTAACTACGGGACTGATTAACAAAAAAGATTTCACTAGAAAGCTACATTTACTGCTAGTAACGTAGGTTTTATTTTATCCCGGTACTAGGAGTAGTTCCCACGGGAAACGGGCAAAGCCGCAGGATAACGGTTAGTTAAAAATATAATTTTACATTTGATAGTGATGCAAGGATGGACATGCAGAGGAAGAACGAAGAAAAGATCCTAGCTTCCAAATATACTAAACTATGCATATGAATAGTTGAATCAAAGCACTCATGTGTAATTAATATGCAATTGGTACTTGATCTAAGTATATGCCGTGGCGCCGACCTCTATAGCATCGCCGAGATAAGATAAAGGGCTGTTAAGATAATCATTCAAGGTCACATACCATGCTGTGAGAAGTAGCTTCGAGTATACACTGGGTTGAAAGCTTTTAAATTTTTACCCGAAGAAAATGTACTGAATTAGTAACTGGCTAGTTATTGTCAAAATAACCTCAAAAGTGCAGTACTCGTCAAATAAATCTGCCGTTCTGAATTCAGCTCTGCTCAGTAATTTTTTTGTATATTTTGAATAGCATGAATTTTACAGTAGCAAACTTCTCAGTGGGTTAAGCAGAAAGGAGAGTCTGATATTTACTGAGTATTTTAACCTACCTTTGTAACTCGGAGACTTTCTGAATTGTAGCACTAATACAATTGTTACTTTCCCTCAGACAACTATATTAAACTCCAATTTACTTTGCCATAGTCTATCATCCACCCTCTCCACAAAAATCCTCTACAAACAGCTTACCTACTAAAATCATTAAACCAATTAACACCTGTATACCACTAAACCACTTCAACTTCCGCGACTCGCTAACAGTGGGACCACGCCCTGTTAAACCTGACATTGACACGAATTGTCACTATGACATCACTCGCGACATGACATAATGTCCACCGGTATATGTTCTATTCTAACATTAGATGAAACTTGATGTGTAGTGGCAGTTTTAAGATCTTCGTCAAAAGTCGATCAAAAGTCTTTGGGTAGATGTCGTGTCGATCCTGCTTATGATCTCTCTCCTGTGGTGTCGGATTGTCGTCGCATCGCGCCATGAGACTGAAGGAATAGTGAGTGCACCGCAATGCTTGTGTCCTGCGCTGCTGCTTGAATGAAAATTACGGACGCCAATATTGTGGAACCTTACCAAAGGTGGTTAGGATTATTGGAAAGAGTATTACGGGGCAACAGAAGGGCGGTCCCTCTTGTTCCCAAACGCCAAGAAGAATCCTAAGGTTTGGCGCCGATTTACCAGCACTTGTCTTCGCTGTTCATTCTGGTAGCAGTAACATTGAAGCTAGTGTAGCTGCTACCAGAATGGACCAGCGGTCTTCCTTTATACGGCCTAATATTAGTCCAGTTGAAAACCAGCGTCAGGCATTTGTTTTCTGACATAATGCAAAATTGGACCAATGTATTTGGTACACTCATTTTTTTGTACTTTTTTCATCCATTTGTGTTTGTTTTGTGTTGTGCCAATAAATGTTCTTTCTTTTTCAAAGAATATTAGTGCGGTTATGAGCTTTCTTTACTGCGCTTGGGCCACACTAACCTCGCCCAACAACCGGACGGCGTGTGCGCATAAAAAGTTGATAGAACAACATCGGCATTGATACAAATTCACACTAACACGGCTGACGTCATCCGCTGCATTGTAACGAATTGTACTTACATGGTTGATGGCTAATAGTGTAACGTGTTGCATAGATGTAAATGATTTTATAAATACATATAGTGCTTTGTCCAAACGACTTTAAGTAGAAGGACATTAGAAGCCGCTGAGTTGTGTTTAGATCATCATCATCCCTTGTTACCGACTTCCCGTAAGAGGTTCTCAATTTGTCGGAATATTTTTTACTGTCCCCCTGTAGGGAACAGGCCTCTTCTCATACAGAGAAGGAATAAGCGGATACTCGACTGGAAACCGACCCAAACCTAATTGGGACACAAAGCCAGGCTGATGATGAATCTCTGAATAAAAAACTACATTCTCTATGAATGCACAGAAAAATATTATATTTGTTCTATGTTTAAGCAAAATCCACAGCAGATTAGCCCTAACAATTGATAAAGCTTCTAGACTTATGTCCAAATATCTTCGATCCTAAAAAGTCGGGACGAGATGGTCCCGACTTCTTCGCAATGTGCAAAAATCTCCCACTCACTACTTATTCGCACAGGGCCAGCCGCCCAGCTGATTACAACCGACATTGACATTAATTGACACCGTGACGTCATAATGTCGTGTCACGGCCCGGGACTTGTGTCTCCAAGTGGACATGATAGTCTAATCACGGAGTCAGGAAAGAGCGGAGGTGCCGTAGTGCAGGTAGGGCCTACAGACAGACATGTGTTGCTGGGGAGTTTGTTGCGCCACTTCTTCTTGCCAGCAACAACACATAGGAAGTGGTGAAGGGTGGGCGTTTTGGGAGCTGTCTTATGTAAATTCCTGCCGTTCAAAAAGTACTGTCTTGCAGCTAAGTTTTTTTTTTTTGGCAGGCGCTCTCTTCTAGCTCAAGTTCGCATGGGCATGACCAAAACGATCAGTTACGAGTGTACTAACGAGGTGTTCGGGATATTTGAGTCATCTCGTCAAAGATTTTTGGTATTACAAAAAATTAACCCGAACAAAAAAGGAGTATCAGGGCGAAAACAGTAACGTTCCTCGTCCTCCGCTCACGCGCATTTTGGCGCACTATTTTCTTCGCGATTTTCCGTTATGGCACATCCGCTGTTTTGTTCTCCATGGTTTAAATACACCTACGGGAAAATATCTTATGAGCTCATGAATGGTTAAGGAAAGTTTAAGAACGCGCAGTTAATGAAAATGACTGTCTTTATTATAGCAAGGGGTATCGGGTTGCCTGAGTAACTGGGTGGAGGAGGTCAGATAGGCCTGTGACACACTTAGTGGTTAGACTGGCTTATGATAGAAAAGGAACTGTCACCCCAACTGTCTTATCTATGGAGATGTAATTAGGCCCAGCATAATATACAATTATACATATAAGAAATTATGAATGATTAGAAAAACAGACTGTAGTGACGGTGTGGTAGTTTACTTGCCAAAAATCCTACTTCCTACTAATATTATAAATGTGAAAGTTTGTGAAAATGTATGGATGTATGTTTGTTATTATTTCACGCAAAAACGGCTGGATCGATCTGGTTGAAATTTGGTACGTAGATAGGTAATGCTCTGGATTAATACACAGGCTACTTTTTATCAACACACCACGCGGGCGAAGCCGCGAGCGGAAGCTAGTACGAAATAAAATTTCTTTCGACCAGCACCGTCCCCAGCTACCTATCTGGAAACCAAGTTTAATTTTATCCAATTCAGTAATTTTGCCGTATATAGACAAACTTACGAACCACATTAATATAATATAAGCAAGTATTGAACTTTAGAATCGTGATAGGTCTTCTCAACCATATGATTTATTCTCGATATTCGTGACGTGTTGAAATTCGCATACATCTGAATCACTCGCTAACTAGCGCCAAGGTTTGTTTTGGATTTGTTAAGGAAACTGCTAGCTGTGGTTACGTAGATTTAGTTGGTTAGCTACTTGATAATGTAGACATTATTAATGTAGTAGATTCTGGGATTCTGTTTTACCAGCGACCCGTGGGAACTACTGCTCGTACCGGGATAAAATATAGCCTATGGTACTCGGGAAGAGTGTAGCTTTCCAACAGTGAAAGAATTTTTTAAATCGGTTCAGTACTTTCGGAAGCTGTTTCCTCTTTATTATACATCAAGTTATGTTTTCCATGTGACTAGAACGGTACATTGTAATTAATATTCTATTCAGAGTGCCTAGTGCGAGTTGAACAAAATGTTGCGAATGACTTAACTGTCGAGTTTAGCGAGTAAACTTCAAACGAACCGAATGCAATATTTAAGCGAGTGTGAGTTGCCATCTCGCAAATTACTCGCATCACGTTTCCTCACGGCGAATAGCGATGATTATTTTTGTTAGGTTGGGGTTCCGTTCGCTTGGTGGGATAAACCTACCAAATTTAGAAAGACGTCATTAACATGTAATCGTATAGGCCGACTGTCTATCTAAATTTTTGGGGTTATTGTTTGGATGTTTTGTTTATGTTTGACGCGACGCCTGAAAAAAGTTTTTAGTTGTTTTAAATTAATTAATTTAAAATGAAGACAAGTTCTTGTCTAGCACCTGGCGTGCTAGGGAATCTTATATATTTCATTTTATATTTTTATGAGTCAGAACCTCAGTTACTTGATCTAAATACACACTGCACATTTTTTGGGATACATGTTTTTCTTCTCCAATTGGCCTTTGATAGGATCCAGTGGCAAAAAAGAATAAAGCGGTAAGCACCTGCAAATAAAAGAAGGAGAAAGTTTCTTAAATCATATACATCATATCATATACAACTAGTTTTGTTTTGGAAATTGACATTGTAACTAACATGAATTGATAAATAGGTACCTTATGTTCCAAGGAAACACGTAGAGTGGATTTTAGATTTGTGCTTTGTCTCAGTTAACTGCACAAGAACTTAAAAATCTTCTTGGACAATCTATATCTATGTCTAAATTGCGTCTCCGTGAGGTGAACTAACGAATTAAAAAATGCGCAAGCCCTTGCCCCAATTCTGGCGCTTTTGTTGCGTTCATCTTGGGCCTTTGCGGCCGCAAACATCCTCCGAGCAAAGAAAAAGCGTCCTGCCATATTTTTGGTATTATTTTCACTAAATAAAAACTTAATTGTTGATATACGAATATCTCCTCACTTCACTTTCACCACAAAAATCTTCGTGAGAACTTTTTGGTTAAATTCGATCGCGTTTGTATTTATTTACTATTCGATCTGTCAAAATCTGAATCTCGCACTCGCATCACGGCAGAAATAAACCAATCCCGTGCCTGTCACGTTCACTTGAGAGTCCGAGCGATTCGATTTTGAAAATTTGTAAACTGGCACTCGCTACTTTAGGTTCAAATTTTTGACACTAGGCGGAGCTGTTTTTGTTCCATACAAATCTTAGTATACGCGCTCTCATGTGAGTCCGTAAATAAATTCACGAAAACTCGCACTAAGCACTCAGTTTTTTTAACGAAAACAAATCGTTAACCTAACGATGTGTGAACTCGAACCCTTAAAAAACTTTGTTCGTCACGGTTCACGCAGCAAATTTCGTCAACCTAATGTTTTGTCTCTCATTTGTACCTTTCGACTGTATCATTAAACTTATTTATATCAATTCATACTCCTTTTGTTTTACCCTAGTTTATTTCTCTTTCTCACGCTTCATGTAACAGCCTGAGAAAATACAAAACAATTAAAGAGTACTAAACTGCAAACTTTTAGTCGGCCGATAGTTTGTATGGGCTCAGAAATCAGTATGAAGATGAATGGTAGTACGCACATTACAAAGATCAGGTATTTGGCCGGTATCAGACCGACTGAAAACTTTGATTGGAATCAAGATTAAAATGCAATCCAGCGTGTCAAATGTTGGCCGACTGTTTAGTGTCCAGTGTGCTGGTATATTTAAGGCTTTTGTTTTAAAACTTAGTCGTCCAAATGTAGACTGTAGCTGTTTGACCCAGATTGTAGATTAGGCTGTGGTTTCAGCTTTCATTTTTTGGGTTTGTACACCAAATTGCTTTTCTGTGGTTGAGTGGATTGTGAATTTTTTGTGATGCTCTTGTTTTTTTGTGGCTTGTATGCAAAATATTTTGACTTTAAAATGGAAATTAGGGACAGCTGCACTGGGTCTTTTTTTCTATACCTGGGTCGGTGCGAAATATCTTTATTGGTTAATAGAAACGTATATAAAGTAGTCTGGATTCTGCAAGTTGATGGTGTAACACCCCTGAACGTGGGGGAGGAGACGTAAAGCCGGAGTCCATGACCGTTACCCGCGGATTTTAAGAAACCTCTGTCACTAAGGCCTGTTAGTTGATAAATAAAACCTTTTTTTACAATGGCAAAAACCATCACATGACCCCTCCCGTGTCAGACTTATACTGACTTAAATCCATCGTGTTGCTTCGTACTCCTTTTATGTACTAGGTCCGCGGTAACTGTTTCGAACAATCCCGCAGACCCGGTGATAAATAAAACCTTAAGTATAGATAACAGCACTACTATATACAGTTATCATACATACAAAAGAATGCGTTAAATAATACATGAGTGGCAATGCTAAGTAAACATCGCCCAGGTATGCAGGTCTCATAATATTAGAGCATCGCTTGTGTAACGTTTAGCTGTATGAGTCGCGATGAGCTGACACGAGACACCGAGGAATGGTAGAATGGAGTGCTAATGTGTTCTGATAGGTGTGGTAGTGTCGTGTTTTGTAAATAAGGGAGACGAAAATGTGATACAAAATATAAAGAAACTGATGGAATATGTGTGGCTGTTTTAGGTTTAGGAAACTAAATCTGGTGTCTAGCTTTCACACCAAAACTATTTCCTTGTTTATTCTTTATTGTACACAAAAATATTTAAATAGTAACACAATACCAGATAAGTTATGCACAATGGCGAGCTTAACCCTGAGTTGGGTTCTCTAAAAGCAGACCTTAGAAACTACTTGACAATTTAAAATAATTTTGGCAACTAAGTGGTCTTAAGCCTGAGAAAGATCATAAATATACTACTTTTTATCCTGGTGCAGAAAATAGTTGTTCTTTGGAGGGCAGATAGCACTGCGGGGCACAGCTAGTCTTCAAATACCTTAACGTAAGAAAATTGCCCGTTTGTATCTAAGATGCATTGATATAAAACTATAAGATGATTTTTACCGGAGTTGTAAAGAGGGATAGGCGAAAAGATAGAGGTTTAGTCAAAATACATGTATAGGCTCTTTGATGAGAATTTTAGGCATCGCCTCAGGGTCCTAACACAGTGCCATTCATGAGCCCTGAAAACTGGGACACCTCATCAAAAGTGGGACATCTGGACATATCACATGATGTAATACAGACCCGTGAGAGCGTGGGTAAGTGACTGCATTAAGTGGTCGTGATTATAATTATATAAGTTGTTGGTGAGAGCGGTTTTATCCAGAAGTGAAATGATTTCTATATTCACCTGGGTGAAAATCTCAAGTCTTATCTGCTAGGTATTGTTTCCTGTACTTACTTAACTAATATTAGAAACAGATTTTCTGAGAAATTGGACTGGTTGAAATAACGTTGTTTTATCTTCCACAAGTCTCCACTGTGGAGATCTTTTTTTTTTAAGTCATCAAAAATCATCAAATGACCCCTCCCGCTGTGGGTTAGCAGCGGTGAGGGAGTGTCAGACTCTTACTGACTAAAAACCGTCGTGTTCCGTCATAGGCCTTTTATGTACCAGGGCCGCGGTATCTATTTCGAACAACCCGCAGCCCCGGCAGGCCTTGGCCGGGGGAGGCCTATGTTCAGCAGTGGACGTCCTATGGCTAAGATGATGATGATGAAGCCTCCACTAGCGGTTTCACTTTCGTCCCTTGGGAACTACCACGTGTTCCCGGTAGCCTTCTTCGACGAACGGGATATCCTACAATAAAAGATATTTTGAAGTCGGTTCGCTTTGCGCTTTCAAGTAAACAAATAAATTATTACATTACTACAGATTGGTATTACAACTTCACCTACTTACTCATCCATGGCATGGAATACGAATGGTTTGTTTAATCTACTAATAGTATTGACTCGTATTAAGATGGCGTTGCACGTACCTTTGTGTTTATCCACGTGTGTTTAATGGCATATCTTCGCATATACTATTGCATATGCCACCTTTGGACCTGCTAGATATCTGGTACGCTGGTGCAGACTTACTGATGGAAAGGCACGTCAAATTTGTGGGTCCCGGCTGTTGCATTTGAACATCTTTGGCAGTCGTTATAGTTAGTCAGATGTCAGAAGGGCAGTCTTTCCAAGGAGTACAGGGTTGCGTGGGTAACAGGGTTGTGGAGTTCATATAGGCAGTCGCTCCTTGTGGTACACTGGTACTCAGCTACATACGCTTAGACTGCAAGCCGACCCCAACATAGTTGGGAAATGGCTAGGCAGATGTTGATGATCTACGGTGTAGTACTAATCGCATAGCTTGATTTGAAGACGTAAATATTTGCCTTCGTACAACTATGCTTTGTGTAAACTATGATAGAATAAGCAAAGACCTACTTTGCAGTGTCATATCGGAATATAAACAGTTATCAATATTATTAATTTCGTCATTCATAATAATGACGCCTAAACCGATGATCTACCACGACTGCTATTCTAAAAAGATCAGCTAGCAGCAGATCAGGACAGGACGACAAGCCGACACCATCGGAGAGAGATCACAAGCACCACCGAAGTTAACGTGCTCTCCGATGCAAGGGTGTATCTATCACCAACTTCTAGACTCCGGTTTCTTTATGAAAGCTACCTAATGATTTTGGCCCCACTTTGAAATTGATTCCGTGCACAATATAATAATTGACTATCTATACATCTTTCCTAAACATGAGTAAACACACATGTCTAAAGCTGTAAACCTACATATCCCAACAGCATAGAAAGGGCAATGTGAACTTTATGTTCTTTGATTTACGATTGAAAATCACTTGCTTTGTGTCAGGTGGTATCTATTTATCGTACGGGCTTATGCGCGTGCGATTCGCGCTTGGCATTTTATGAACCCTTTCAGGAAGATACTAGTGTTATACGTATTTATTTTATAGGTATGTATATTACAGGTCATTGTCCTGTAATAGTTTTATTGAGATGGCTAAAGATTTTTGATGTTATAAATGTGGTATTTTCGCACATTCCTCAATCAATATCTAAGAGGAACTAGATTTTTCTGAAGAATTTCCAAGGCCCTGGAACATGACGGGCTCCAGAAGAAATGTTTGCGGGTTTTTTAGTAATATAAATTACTGATAAGAAAGGATATTTGGATAATGTAGTTATCCTCTAGTTATCGATAAATCGAAGAAGATTTTATTCAGAAGTAGCCAAAGAGTAGATACTATAAATAAGCACTAAAATATTGTAAACCACAGTTTCCGCCGCGTCTGTATACTCTTCGCCATAAACTCGTAACCTGCTGAACAATCTTTCACGCGTTTATAGAATAACTTTCATGCTCTGAACATGATAAGCCTATATGCTCAGTTATATTATATCTATACTTATGTAATACTAGCCGTTTTCCCGCGGTTTCACCCGCGTCCCGTGGTAACTACTGCCCGTACCGGGATAAAATATAGCCTATGTTACTCGTGGATAATGTAGCTTTCGAATGTCCAGTAGTTTTTGAGCCTATTCATTACAACCAAACAAACAAACAAACAAAGTTTTCCTCTTTATAATATAAGTATAGAAAAAGGAAACATTTGTTTGTACCCTAAAGGCTCCGGAACTACTGAACCGATTTGAAAAACTATTTGACTGTTGGAAAGCACTCTTCCCGAGTAACATAGGCTATATTTTATCCCGGTACGAACAGTTGCTCTTATGAAACCGCGGTAAAACGGCTAGTATCTATATTCTTCATACTAGAATTCCCTTAAATAAGGTTGGCAGTATTACGATGGTATTAAAGCGAAATTAACATAATATTTCGCGTGACAGCGCCCGCCCAGTTTGAGGCGCGATGCGGAAGTTACCCTTATTGTGTAATATCATGCTATACTTGCTTCTTTGGGCTGGTTGTACGGGGTAGTTTATTGGCGGTATTTTGGAGTGTCTATTCGTGGAAAACGGCTTTTACTGTGTAAAAAATATATAAGTACAATGACTTAAAATGTAATCTGTAACTTTAGTACCTACACTTATAAGACCCATTTTCTGTTAAAAAGATCAAAATACCGACCTGTTCCAACGATCTAAAGCTTCATTCTAATATTACACATAAAGGTTCTTAGTTTACTTCAACGCGCTAATCTTAGGAACTACTGGACTGATTTTTGAAGAAAGCTATCTATAGGCTACTTTTTATCCAAGTGCGTGGAGTACACGGCCCTAAAATTCAGCATTACTTAACCCTACTATTAATACCAAAAAGACAAAGACATTTTAACCAAAATCCAAGCTGACCTTTTTCCCCATAAAGTAAATAACCACTAGAGAGCGCACTCGCCAATTTCTTCTAAGAACACGACCACAAAATACATAGGTACAGAAGTCAATCTACATATAAAGCGCGTTCGAGTCACACAGACATAGGTGTCTATGTGTGCGTGTTCACAGACGCGCTGTCTCAAAACAACTCAAAACAGTGCGAGCGGGGCTGCCGTTTTCTTGAGATACGCGCGTCACACACAAGGTAGATAAATGTGCACGCGTTTTGATACCTACCTAACTGTAATTTGACTGTAATATTTTTAATTTTAATAACAGAAGAAAAAGTAATAATGGAGTAACCAAAAAAGTCGTATTATATGTAATTGTTCAGTGGACGGTTGTTTTAATACAACAATAAACAGTGAACTGTCGTTTTTTAGCCTGCCGTATTACCTATAGTATGGACCTACTTATTTTCTCATATTTCGATGGTTCTTTTAATAAACGCAGTAGGTAGGTACAGTTAGGTGGGTAGGTAAGCGCCCTGGCGGCCTCTGGCCCAATGCCGTAATAAGTTTTGCTAGTGTCGGCCCAGGCGAACCGCCCAACCTACCCTCGAAGATTATTACTAAGTAGTAGGAGTTGATAATTCATGGCGAGAGTATGTTGTAAGGTAGGCGAAATAAAACTCGCAAATCAAGGTTTCTGTAGGTAGAAGCAAGCTTAGATCAGGGACTGTACCAACCCATTACATACAAAAATATTTTTTTCGCAAGTAAAGAGTAATAAGTAAGTACCTATAAGTATATGTATGAATAACAAAATTATAAATTGCGGTTTCTGAAAAAGTTCGGTATCTCGTTCAAACGAATTTCCGTTGAAAGTGTTTATTAACCTCATGTATGCCACATTAAATATTTTATTATTATTGGTTTATATTTCATTTTTCCTGTTTTATTCTCAACAATAAATCAAATAATTAGATACGAGTACCACTACCACGTTAGTTTTATGCGCATAAAAAGTTGACGACCCTAGCGCGACCGCCGAGTTTAGGCATGAAAAGTGAAGTACATACATGAGATTGACTTCTGTACCTATGTATTTTGTGACACGACTCACCGCTGCGGGCGGGGGGACGCGACATAATCCGCGGCTACTATTGGTCAGTTCAAGGTCGCTACTAAAGGATCGTACTGATCGTAGCCTTATAGTACGCGCAAAATCACTAACTTTTGGCGAGCGTCGGGGCACTGTATGCGCAGTCAAGTGGTTTTATAGTCTTTGTTTTTCCCTAAACGAAAATAGTCAAATTTCCTTCCACGAGTACATCCACCTATCCCTTCCCGCTGCGTAAATAACTGACCTATATCCTACCCCCGGAATTGGGGTACTGGAGACAAAGCCTTTTGTTTGCCGTACTAGGACTACTCCGCCTTTTGTAATAACAGTGTGTTTGTTTGAAGATATTAAGGGAGAAAGATGTGTTTCTGTTACCTATCTGATATCAACAAATACTGAAAAATATTATAGGCAGATCCTATATATACGTTCGTGCGCTAGTCCGGCTCACTGTTGGGTGGTTATAACAATGAAGTTTATTTTATATGCTTTTTGTAACTTGATAACAAGAAGGGCATGAAGTGCTTAAAATAGACTGTTTATTTCGGACCAGTCACATCATAGTAGGTTACTACAAATCTTATATTAAAATTAGTAGCTTAGACTCGGTCCAACCAACTATGTTGTTCCACTCTTTCTGGATGCAACTGATCAGTAGTTTTACTGAGCCTCTGTTTTATTTGACCTTTTCAACACAGAGTTACTGTATCTAATCCAATATGCAAAGTAATTAAATACCCCACAATCTAATTCGTTTTTACTAGCAAACTACCCTCATTCTACCCCCAGTACATTGAACGCTAGTCGCAATAAACCGGCCCCACGCGGGCGCCAGCAGTGCCGACGAATCAATACGACTCGCACGCGTTCGTTCTACGTCAACTCGGAAGTTAGTTCCTTTGTTCTTTTTACGTTGAGTTTTTTGGTATTTTTGTTATTTATATACCTACTAATGTTTTCAAGCTGAAGAGTTTGTTTACATACTTGGATGAGAAATACTGGTTACATTTGAAAAATTGTCGCTTTGTTTGGTAGCCCATTTATCTAGGAAGGCTATAGGCTACTTTTGTCCTGGTGCGTTAGATATTTCAAAATACGATTTTGACTATTATTCGATTACCCTTCCTGACTCCTTGGGTCCGTGCAACTAGCTTGACTTTTCATAAGAATCTGTATAAGGTCTTTTTCGAGATGAAAATTGATTTGGATTTCTTGATAAATTACCACAGACAGAAAATATGCTCTTAGCGGTCATGTGACAACAATATTCAAGATTTTCTCTTATCACGTTGTCTGTAGGTAATCAAATACGAATTGGTGAATAAGCAACTAGAGATAGGATAAGCTTTTGTAAATAGAGGGGTAAGTAAGAACAATAGTGATAAATAAGGGTGACATAATGGTCAGTCTTATCTTAATCTATGATTGCTTTGAGACAATCTTTTGGACGCTTAACAAAAGATACCTAGTACACTTTATTTTATTTGTAACTAGGCAGGAATTGAGACTAGCTACAATATAGTTATCTATTTACTAAGTTATGTATTTACTAAGTTTTTTTTTTCTTAACCAAAAGTGAGAGATTCATTTAACCATGTATTGTATGTACACAGTAAATAGATGGCAGAGGAAGAAATAGAAAAGGTACTGCTTATTTCTAATGAAATCTCTTACCTAGATAAAAGATTTTATAAGAAGTCGTTTTATTATCTACAATTACTCTACTATTCTTAGACACACATTTAATCTCCACTAGACAGATTTTAACTTACAACGGTATCTAATCTGTTGTCGTGTACACTCAAGTCAGTCCCACGTCGGGCGCCAATAGTCCGGCGCTAGGTAATCAATATGGCGCGCTATGCGTACAGTCGCTGCCGTAGTGCGAATGCCGCAACTCCGCGACAGATTACTTCAATGTTTACTTAAAAAGGGGACAAAAGGAGACATCTTTTATTATGGCAGGGAGACAGTGGTCTTAACCTGAAACTTCAAATATCTATTGCGATCCTGAGTGTTACAAGGTGTTATAGAATGTAGTGGTACAAACATGATACCCTGTTAGGGCGCAGCAATACAATCTGGGTTATTAACAGCCTTTTTTTTGAAGATGCACATAGTTAGTTTATCTGTGCCTTGGATGGAATGTTAAGTCGTTATTTGGGCTGTCACATACCAGACAACCTGATCAGTTTCGACAAGATCGGTATCGTTTGACCCCGTTAATGTGTAGGTCAGATAGTGGGTCCCTGCACGTAAAACACTGTTACACGGCTTCGACAAAAATGCAATAATTTTTGAACATATTTGGTAAATGTTTGTTCAATTAAGTTAATTAAACCGGCGCCCTTTAAGCTGTTTTCGTTAATATTCAACAAAAAGCCGATTAATGATGTAGTCGGAACTTTTGGTAGCAATTTATTAATAGTTCCGGTGTTTGATTAATGGTCTATAAATGACTGGACGTGAACACCCCATTGTTTGACACGACCTAGACGGTCGTAGGTTTTTTGGTTTATATAAAAACAGTGTCTTTTAGTTGACTTTGGTTAATTGTCGAAGCAATAGTTGGGAATGACTACCTACATAGATAATACTAGTGACACGCGGTACGTGCTTCGCTATGTATAAAGTCCACCATTTTGTTACAAAATGTGATAAAAGAAGAACCACTCGACCGATTTTGTGCAAACTTCACATAAACCATCTGCTAAACAGTTCGAACAAAGCCTAAACATTTGGTTTGCATAGGTGAGACTGTTCTTGAGTTAATAACAACCATCTTCAGCTTTATATCCATATAAAATATAACAAATGACAGTCACCCGGGCGCGTCACCGTACACCGACCTCTTCGACCTTCGCACGAGGGTAGTTCGTGACGTCATATTGAGGGGTGCGTTTCTCAGAAAGTGTTTTATTAGTTTTCTTTGTGGTCGGTGTAGATGGTAATTTTGGTAGGAATTTTAGGGGTGTTTGAACTTTAAATTGGTAGAAAGTAAGCACCTTTTGCTCACTCTTTTAGTCACATGCTAACTGAATTTTTCTCCATTTCAATTTTTAATAAATTTCTTCGTACCGTGTTTTTATGAGAAAGGAACGAAATAATGCTTCTGTTTACCTTAAAAAAATACATGGGAAGCCACACTGCAACTGATAGCTAAAGCCAGTCAGTCATATTTCCCTTCACCATGCTACCACTACAGAATTCAATTACCATTATTTCTTGCTCCACACTGAAAGCCATAAAGGAGACTCCCATGGCAACACAATGCCATGTAGCTGTATGGTGGGTGAGCCCATCGATTGATTCGCGCCCACGGTGACGTCATCGACGTGCTTCGATCGTCTCTGTAGAATGGGCATGGATTTTATGTGTAAAGAGTAAATGTGCAAGGTAAAATTAATGAGATTAAGATTTTGTTTTTGTATGGACATAGATGTGACTCTAGACAGTGACTGGCTCTTTTATAAAATACTTGTGCGTTTACTAGTGCATTCACTATAGTAAAAACTAATGAATAAAACACTGCTACGCATGCGTGAGATGCTAAACATTGTGAACTCAGAGCGGCAATGGAGAAATGTATTAAAATTTTCCTCAGGAAGTAAGAATGAAATTTAATGAACTGAAATCGCATAACAAAACAATTGAAATATGGAGAATCCAGGAGAAGGCCTAGTAATTTCTATTAAAAAGTATATGTAGCTCTGATTTTTAACGCATTCCGTGCTAACATCATCATTAACAATCCAAAACCAACTATAACCGGGTATAGTTAGCGGCACGAATCTCGAGCTCTGACCTACATCTGCGCAGAAGTGATTTATTAGCAAAGAACCAATCCCGAGTGACGGCTATGACGCGATGCACTGCGGGCCAATCACCGCTTTAGCCCGCCCCCGCGCCTCACTTCATACCACCAAAGGGACCCAATAAATTACTTCTGCGCAGGTGAAGGTCAGAGCTCAAGATTCGTGCCGATAATTATACCAACAGTCTAACACCCAAAACCCATGAACTCTAAGCTTGAAATACCACATCTACACCGTACCAGAGTTCATAACCCCATACCACACGTTAATTAGCGTAATCAACGTAATATTTGGCTCCAAGCCACCGTGACTCACGCCTGAATAGACCATTCATTGGCGCTGTTGGCTCCACTCACTAGCAAGGGTATGCGAATTTGTGCCACAGTGGAACCACTGTTTTGTACAGGATAAGCTGGGTTATCTGTTGAAGGAATTTTAGTTTAGAGAAATCTGGTTAAAGTTTAAGGTTTTTATTTCATACTAGCTGATCCCGCGAACTTCGTTCAAACCTTCCCTGGACCTCTACAAACATTTTAAAACCAAAATCAGCTCAATCGACCCAGCCGTTCTCGAGTTTTCATCAGACCAACGAACAACAATTCATTTTTATTTATATAAATAGATAAACCTTTTACAGGTGCTTTAGAAACATCAAGCTAGTTACGCGATACCAAAGAGTGTGGGTCTTGAGGAGAAGAAACGTCCAGAAACTCCATAGACACTCTTTGGAGTTCCGTCAAAATCAGTCTGGAAGTCGGTGATTGATACACCCGTGCATCGGAGCACGTTAATGTCGGTCCTGCTTGTGATTCTAAATTCTTAATAGTTAAGACACTAAAAGCTATTAACCAAATAAATGATATAGGTACTATCTTACATTAAACGCCTTCCTCTCTTCTATCTTGCTGTGCCCATCGGGGTCCATAATTGTGACAATCATTTTATATTCTCCACCTAATGTACATTATGGAATCCAATAAACGATATGAAATGATATGATCTCTCTCCGGTGGTGTCGGATTGTCGTCGTATCGCGCTATGAGAGTGAAGGAATAATGAGTGCACCGCAGTACAAGCTAATGCTCGTACACTATAATGTCCTGTATCTGGCAGATCTCCATTAATATTATTTTTTAAAACATCTTGCAACAATCCGTTATGCAAAAATGATGCAAGCAGTGCAACGTAAAGTTCCTGAGTTGTTATTTCTTAAGCAAATGTACTTTACTCCTACACTTACAAGTAAGGGCCTGTGACTCACGGGGCGTTGACCCCGGCGTAGGCGCACGCCGGCCAGCCTTATGTCAGTTAACAAGTTAAGCAGAAGTACTAACACTCCTTGTGATATGAGGTATAAGGAAGAAAGCTGATCAAATTATAGACAGCAAAACGAAAGTTCTTTTAAATATTATAATTTATTTTCTGGTAAAAACTGTTATTTTCTACCAAGTGTTGCCGCCGCAATGTACACGGTCTTAGTAATCTACCTATTGATTTTCATACTAGACATAGAAATTTGACATTAGGCCCAAAAAGGGATGTCGAATTCCTATCTCTAGAACGCGAAACAACGAATAGATTGATCTATTGGGCTCGGCCGTTAAACAACGACAGTATATGTGTCATTCAAGTGATAGACATCAGACATCATCATCTCAGCCATAGGACGTCCACTGCTGAACGGGAGATCTAAGGGGGAGGATGCCTATGCTTTCCCCTTAGATCTCCATCAGACATATTTACGAATAAATGTCTCTACGAATATTAGGACCCCTTTTGATAGTGTTCTCTCGTCGATTTTTCCTCATCTAACCAAGTCCTACTTACGAATATTTTGAGTAGGCCTTCTGCAAGTCCCTGTGGGGTGACTCGATATCGAAATGTTTCCTCGATCGCCTATAGTTAAGGTCCCGGGGTAGGCACGGTTCTTGCTCCCGATTGCACTGTTGCACTTTTATATTTGCAATCTGATAAACTTTGCAGATTTTTTATGAAAATGATGTAGGAGCAGATGTGTGCTTAAATATCCAATGTACTCTTGGTCTGCAAAGCCTGACTGCGTTTTTTTATTTTTGCGGGAGATTGGAAGATGATACTGTCGGTATGTCTCAAGTACTGGGGGATTACCGTGAATGCCTTTTTTAATCAAAAATGTTACTGGCCACCGGTGCTTTTTGTTGTTAAATAAAAAATAGGTTAACAATACAGTCTAGACATACGGGCTAGGTCAGAAAGTTTGTTGTAAGCTAGATGCGGGCGGGTGAATGCTCTAAGCTATTGAATAATAAGTCTGCATCATAATTAATCAGCCTTTTTTATCCAACTGCAGGGCCTTATCACAGATTTTTGAAGGTCAGCTTTCCTCAAAAAAGTATTCCTTTACCGTCAGTCACTGATCTCTTTAGAGTTTTATCTTCAACTCCAAAAAAAAATATACATACATCGATTCTGGCTTCGCTTCCTGGTTTCTCGGTTTCAGAATGCTTATCGGCGATTTCCAATATTATGTCTATCTTTTATTATACTTACTAGGAATTTTACGTAGTTTGTATAGGGCTTATGTCAAAATATTATCATTGTAAATAGAATATTTTGAAAGGCTGTAGTTGAACTATGTACCATGTCATTTAAAACATTGATACTCGCCTGATCTGGAATCATACTTGATGTGTACACTTTAACGATCACCACGACATCTACATATAACTTTATCTCACAGAGTAGAGCCATTTCACGCTATCCGTGACACTTCAGTACTTCACGTCGCCAATAACTTACACATAGTAATTCTGTCGTCGAAGTTATTACGTGATAAAATGTAACGTAAACAATGCATTTGGGGCGTGTTTCCACTGTCTTACGGGATATTTGTGACGTCGGGAGTGAGTTTATGACGTAGAAGAGTATCTGACTAGCCTTTTCGGAAGCCAGAGAGGAGCCGTTGCGATATATTTATTTAGCTATCAGTTTTATAAGCAGCTTCTTCTTCCCAGCAAAAACACATAGGAAGTGGTGAAGGGCGGGCGTTTTGGGGGCTGTCTTTTGTAAATTTCTGACGTTCGAAAAGTGCTGATTTTCAAGCCTAGGTACTTTACTTGTATGTATATTATCTACACATGTTTTTGCAAATAAATGAATTTGAATTTGAATAAATTACTTTTGATTTTGATAATAAGACTGCTGTTTGCAGACCACCCTGATAGACCCAAATTTATATTTGCTGAGAATTTGAGTATCTTCTTCAAATCTGTGCTCTGAATTTGTCTTACTACCCGACTGCGAAAAGGGCGTAATGCTTTTACTAAAATTTATATCTGTCGGTTCAAAAGTGACTGATTATGATCTTAATGATAATGGAAACTCACCACCAGTAACACATTAACTCCTTACTACCCAGATGACTCTCTCCCGATGAAAACATGTTATTACAACGACAGTACGCATTAACAGCCTGTCCAAACAAAAACTTTTTCCGATCCCTAAAAGGAATTTTAATAAATTCCAACAAAAAAACTACAAGAATTTTATTAAGACCAACCGTAGACACGACCGAAATAGACGACTGCCGAGCGTGGAATGCGCTTCCGCCAGTTCCAAATTTAAAATTTTCACCAATACTCCTTGTTGTTTACTTTTTTTTTCGTTAAGGGCGAAGAGAACGCATATTTACGGCGTAGGGCTGCCAGTTGATAAAAAGGTTTTATTATTGATGTTGCTAGTAATATGAGATTCTGTTTAATGTATTATTTTAGGTGGATATTATAGATATGATTAATTGGTTCCGTTATTTAAGATTATTATTATTTGGTGTTATGTCATGTGATTTTTAGTTGTTTAGTTTGATATAATAATAATTATGTTTCTAGTTGGCTTGCGGTCTTTCTATAAACTATGTACCTATTGATTTACGATCAAAGATTGAATTTGTACATAGCTCCAAATGAATGGTCTTTCAAACGATCAGAGTTTGAAAGAACTAGTTACAACACAGAACAACTAGTTAGGCTATACATAGAAATCAGAATTTAAGAAGTAAATAAATAGGTAAAGTTTGGTATTGAACTAAATTGAATATTAGCCTCTATAACCAATCGAAACCAGCGGTAATTTGCCAAAATATAATTTTCCTGTTCTGTCACAGATTTAATAGTTAATTCTCATTATAATGTTATTTATGACTGAACAGTATAGAATTGAATTTGATCGCTTTCGGAAGCTTATTGCTATTCAATTATGCGGTCAACCGCAATAAATTATATTATCTACTAGCGACAAGACCCGGCTTCGCTCGCGTGTTTTGTATTATCCTTGCTGATATTTAAACTTCTAAAAGTAACTCGGTCTGTATATGTGGCTTTAAATGGGTGTGTATAAGTATATAAGTAAATAACCTAAGATTAACTTAATAAATTGTAAGTCATTTTACATTAAATTGTATTGCTGCGCCTTAACAGGGTATCATGTACGTACCTCTACATTCTATAAAACCTGGTAACACTCGTGATCGCAATAAAGATCGCAGTGAAGTTTGAAGTACAATCTAGTCAAGAGCCTGAGAAAGGACAAAAGTTACTTTTTATCTGGGTACGGAATGTTGCATGCTAGGGACGCGGGCGCATCCGCGGGAAATATGCATTACCGAATACCACTAATATTAGTAGCATAGTTTTGGTAGTATTCATTCTGAGGCTCTACCAAGCAAGATGCCAATGAAGAAGCGTGCTTTCAAAGGTGATAATACAAGCGAAATACCAAATAACCAAAACCTACATTTCTGATCCCTCATCATCCTAATATAATTAGCCTTTGTCAATTATCTGCTAAACATAGCCCTCAGGTCAGACATATAAAAATAACCAGACGAAGCCGCAACCTTTAAAAACCTAACACCATTCCTTCAATCAATATAAATATACTTATAAAAAAACATACACACGTACAATGGACCGTTGTCTGTCAAATATGACTTGCTGTCAGTCAGGGCCGGAGGTCAATGACCGGACGGGCGCCATGTTTAATTTCACTCAATTGTTGGGCCCGGGGATCGGCGCATTGATTTGTGTGAAGCCTGTTCTTCTTATGTGGTGGTTTTGTGCAGGTCATAGGTAAAGGGAGACTAGAATATACGAAATAGACACTGATATTGTATATGGCTGTCATTTGAACACCTTTGGCAGTCGTTACGGGTAGTCAGAAGCCAGTAAGTCTGACAACCAGTCTTACATAAGGGTATAGGTTTGTCCGGGTAACTGGGTTGAGGAAGTCAGATAGGCAGTCGCTCCTTGTGGCACACTGGTACTCAGCTGCATGCCGACCCCAACATGAAAAAGGCTAGGCAGATGATTCACATTAAAAACGTAAAAAAATTCTTTGTGTTTCTGCTTACAAGAAGAAGTGGCGCAGCAAACTCCCTAGCAACAACGTAATCTGCCTAGCTTATTCCCAAGCTACGTTAGTTACATCTTCCAGTTTAACCTGAGTACCAGTCTTTCAAACTCCCCAGCAACACATGTCTGCTTACCTTCCCACCTCACAGACTAACCACGTTCGAAGGTGCAGCGTTCGGATCGATAACAGATTACAACTATGTGGGCCACGCGGGGCTTCCCGGGTCGGTCATGGCCGGGGGTGAGGGGTTTAGGAGAAGGGGGGGGGGGGGGGGGGGTAGACATGCGTCCACTGACAGAAATACTGACTGATTTATTTTGGGAAATTTGAGCTTACAAATATGTATGCTCCTAAGTACTATCCAGAGCTGAAAACTTTTTTTAGTTAACCGTTATCAAATAAACTTAATGAATGGTTCTGCTTTTGCTGTCTAACGAAGCCAAAATATTTACTTTAAACAAGTTTGTATGAAAAGATAGGACTCAATTTCTTATTCTCATAATGTGGACCTGCTCTTTTGCGATTACAAGTTACTCTTTGTCCTAAATTAAAGTCGTTGAGATACAATTGTTGACTTCAATCCCCATACTGCAATCGCATATTATAGTACCTTAACTCAATTTAATTTTTAATTTTTATTTTAATATATTTTTGATTGGAAGCTCATTCTAATAGCTCTAATTCACCAATACTCTTTATTCTAACACAAAAGGTTTCTATACTTTTACAATTTACATCATAGACGTAGTACGCGCAAACTATTACAAAACCTCTTGCGTAGGCAGCTCACCATTATAATACCCCATAATTATATATCTGTGCTCTTGTACGCGGAAATACAAAAAAATAATTACGACGCCTACGAATTTCAACTAGTTTTTTGGACGGTTAAGTGGTTCAAATACTTATTTTATAGTTAGCAGTTGAGATAGTTGGGGAGATTTTAGAATTGAATCATTATCCTTTTAAAACCTTATTTGTAGTTGAAGCAACATGTTGTCTTCTACACTTGTCTGTCTGACGTCATCTTAATTATTTCCAGCCACATAGTTATATAAATGGTAAATATGAATAATGCCGCTATAGATATATCACGGCTATATTTTTGTACAAAGATTCAGAAGCTAATTTCTTAGTGCAGTGGGTTGTACACAAAATCTAACTTTGTAGGTTGTGTTTCTCCGTATGAGTCCGAAAATAGAATCAAAATGTACTTATGCAAAATAAACTGACAAACAGAACTTTTCTACCGTCACTATTACATGACAGAATCCCCAAAACGCCCGCCCTTCACACACTTCCTATGTGTTTTATGCTGAAGATAAAAAAATAGGTAATTAATTGGATTTAGTATTACCTCATGGGCTAATAAGAATGACCTATATCCATGGCGAACTAAATAACTAGCAGAGGTGCCATAACGGAAAATCTCCTACGAAAGTAGCGCTCCAAAATGCGCGGTTAGTTCACTCGTAACTGATCGTTTTGGTCATGCCCACCGTACATATGTGTTTGAGCTAGAAGAAGGCGCCTGACCTACCTGCATTATGGCATCTCCGCTCATCTTTCCTTACTCCGTGCCTATATCCTTTTTTTAATTGCAGAAATAAATGTGTGTTTTGGATAGCTTTGCCTCTGCTGTACGCCTTTTTCCATGTTAAGAGCGTAATAATCTTAAGTCGTAGCAACAAATGAGTCCCAGTGTCCCGCTGTGACCTGAATGTTCAAAGAAAAATATTCAGTAATGATTACATTCAGTGGCACTGGTATACAGCGAGCGGAAATTGACTGAATAGTCTCGTCCTATTGTACCTCGTGCACTCCGCCCGAACGCAATTGTACAACGTTTTGGACACCTACAGACTGACAGACGGAGAAATAAGTAGATTTGTGAGAGATCAGGCAGAAGTTTGTACCATTGGCTTTCTGAAGTTTTGGTCTATTCTTGAGTAAGTTTCTTCATGAATGTTATTGGAAACCTGTCCTATATCCATATCTGGTTTTCTGACTATTTACGTTCTATTCTTCGTCTGATTCGGCTGATCATTTATTTGTTATCAAAACGTATCTCTAAAGATAGCATTGGTGAAATAGAAGGTTAGGCTTTTTCTTACACATATCAAATGTACACTTAGTGTGTACAATATCATAATTATGTATTTCATGTTATCAAATTAGCCACATATCGAGACTTATTTACTTTACAGGAAAGACATAATCCTTTAGAACAGTACCCCCATTAACCCTTACATGGCCTTGAAATAAAACCCAAAAGGACCTACAACTGAGCACAAAACATCGTCCCTCGAAACATCTTCAAAGTCAATGAATCACATCCGATATTACATATTGTTTTGTCACCTGATCCTCTCGAACATACTCAGACTTGCGTGGGCTTCTAGCACAATAACTCATAAGGTACGTCTAGCTCATGGGCAGCAGTTTATAGCCTAGGACGAGTCAGGGGCACCGTGAATTGTCGGCACACACTAAAAGTTGGTTTTATTGTCGTGTAGGTGAGATATTGGACAATGTCATTGTTGTCGTATACCTATAGAAACAGTTAGGTATGGAGGCTTCGTCTATATTAAATTAATGCCAGCGATCATGGCGTCCCGTAGGAAATACTTCACTCACCTGGATAAAACGACTATATCTCCCCAATAATTGGGTGGTTTAACACCAAAAGATGTGTGTTGATTTAAACGCAGTAATCTTAGGATCTAATGGTCTATCTAACGGCCAGTTTCTTCATCAAAAGTTAAAGTTAAAGTAATGTCTAAAGTAAAAGTAACGGTCAAATTCGTTTTTTCAAGGCTAAAGTGACAGCAAAATTCATAGAAAAATTGAATTTAACCGTTACTTTAACTTTAGACATTACTTTGACTTTTACTTTGCCTTTAACTTTTGATGAAGAAACTGGCTGTAACTCGATATTGAGTCAATGTAAGTCTATTTATCGAGTAACACTATAGGCTCCCTTTATCCAGGTACGCGAAGTAGTCCCCTTAAAACTCCTAACGGAAGTTAGTACATAGCAGGATAAAATATTCAGTCCAATAGGCTAAACGTGTCGTCCATTAGATTTGAATGGCCGGTACAATGACTAATGACCGACGGATCGGGCGAGCGCGGGCGCATCGATTTGGGCACGCCTTGTGAAGGCTTGCAAATGGTGTCATTATGAGGTTTTAGGAGTTGCAAGCGAAATGGGTGCTTGTTTAGCTGCTTGTAATGATATGTAAGACCTGGATGTTAGGTCATTTATGGCAAAATATATATGTGTGTGTGTAAATAAATAAATAAAATGCTTTTCAATTATGATATTTTTGGGGTAGAGGTGGTTGATATGCGAAATTGTCAGGCCCATCTTTATGCCCCCCGAAATCTTCTGTCCATGCAGTCATATTTGTTCGGCAATGTGTCTAACGCTTTATAATGTGGTAAATTAGCGTGATGAACCACCTACGAGCTGCAAAGACCACCGGCATTAGATAATTTGGATCTGTAATCGTTGCGGTTTTGAAATCCTACACTGAAACCACAATAGCAAATTACATAATTATGAGATGATACTTAACTTTTAGACATAAGATACCTGAAGGTTGCAGTGTCAACGGTAACTGAAGTTCACGGATTTTACAAAAAAGAGGTTCTGTATTCGACCCCCCATAAGTAGTACTTCCCTGATACAAAACACCTACTGTTCCAATTTGATCGGTCCTTGAGAACATGTTACTAATGTTCCTCTCTCCTCTCTTCAGAAACCATCAGCGTGCCGTCCACAATGGCCGACACAGACACGGAGCCGCTGGCGAACGGCACGGCAGCACTCTCCACGGAGGAGGAGGACGAGAGGATGAAGCAGCGCCCCGCCGACATCGACGCGGTGAGTACCAGGACCTGGTGCCTGTGGGTCACTAAGCTAAGCTCCCTCCACCATGGCCGACACAGACACGGAGCCGCTGGCGAACGGCACGGCAGCACTCTCCACGGAGGAGGAGGACGAGAGGATGAAGCAGCGCCCCGCCGACATCGACGCGGTGAGTACCAGGACCTGGTACCTGTGGGTCACTTAGCACATGTGTGGGAGATGCGACTAGTAGAAGAGCAGTTGTCGCTGAGTTAGAGGTTCTGAGAAAACCTACATGACTCTTTGGGCTGCTGAGTGTTTCTGGTCGGTTCTTCTTCATAGGCCTTAGTTTTTCATAAGAGCCTGCGACTAAATTACTTTTGGCTTTAGGCGTCGTCCTAATTGGCAGCGATCGCGCGATGGCGCGATGCGATTTTCATCTAAGACGTCGTCCCAATTGACAGCGATCGCACGATGACACGATGCGTTCTCGTCATGCGATGAGTTCAAACATACAGATTTCATCAGAGTGTCCTATTTGAACCTCGGAACCTCGCAAGTGAGATGAAAAACGCCATCGCGCGATCGCCATCGCGCGATCGCTGCCAATTAGGACAACGCCTTAGCCATACGATACCGACACTGCACTCCAAAGTTTTGGACGAATTTCTCTTAGCTGATTAATAGTCACATATGTATAACTTATTTATTTAACTCAGGCATCTAAGGCCCATAAAAATACTATAGCATTAAATTGTATACTAATAAATAATGTTATATAAACAACTTAAGACTAATGCACACGAAGTTTAGCCGTCGTGTAACGTGTTACGCTGCGAAGAGTTACGTAGCTTTCCTCGGAACCTCCGATGGACGACTATAAACTTGCCCTTTATACTCACGAGATATGCAGTCTTCTAAAACAGTTCTCTTCATTGCAGGACGTCCGCGAGATGGAGCGTCGCAAGCGCGTGGAGGCGCTGATGTCGTCGAAGCTGTTCCGCGAGGAGTTGGAGCGCGTGCTGGACCAGCAGATGCACGAGGGGAGCGACGCGCCGCTGCTGCAGCGTATACGCGAGATGGTGGGGGGACGCCTGCATAGTGGTAGCATGCGGGTATGTACTTGTAGCTTTGTGTCACCGTGACTGGTGATTTGTCTTTAGAATACTGATACTGGGTATCAAGGTTGCCTATAACTGTACGGTGGTAGACCTTGGTGAGGAACGAGCTTACAAAACGAAAAGGCAAAGACTTGACATTGTCATCATCCTCCGAGCCTATTTCCTAACTATGTTGGGGTCGGCTTCCAGTATAACCGGATGCAGCTGAGTACCAGTGTGCCACAAGGAGTGACTGCCTATCAGACCTCCTCAACCCAGTTACCCAGGCAACCCAATAATAAGCTTATGGTT
The DNA here is from genome assembly GCA_033682625.1 of Helicoverpa zea x Helicoverpa armigera. Lineage (NCBI taxonomy): Eukaryota > Metazoa > Arthropoda > Insecta > Lepidoptera > Noctuidae > Helicoverpa > Helicoverpa zea x Helicoverpa armigera. Next base: position 6,010,656 of record JAWIIS010000031.1, read on the forward strand.
GTGAAGAAAGTCAAGATTTTTTTTCCTAATAATGCTCCAATACATGTATAATGCCTGTTCTTCTGTTCACCAGGGTCCCGCCTGCGTGCTCCCCATCAACGACATCCGCGGCATCGAGGGCGTCGGTTACGAGAAGGGAGAGAAGATCCTCCGCTGCAAGCTGGCGGCGGTGTACCGGCTCGTCGACCTGTTCGGCTGGACGCAGTGTGAGTATTGTGTAGCTACGACCAGTGCGAGACACATGAAAATGTCCTCCTAGAGGACTATCGGTTACGGCGGCTGTTCAGCCAACTGCGCAGGACATATTATAGTGCACAAGTATTTGCGCAGACACAGGTGCACTCACTATTCCTTCACTCTCATAACGCGATGGGATGGTAATCCGACACGACACGAGCCGATTATCAGCTTCGGCGGCTGTTCTCATGTAAGGAGATCAGCCAACTGCGCAGGATGAGTTATAGTGCACATGCATTTGCGCAGACACAGGTGCACTCACTATTCCTTCACTCTCTTAACTCGATGGTACGGCAATTCGACACGATACGAGCCGATTATCAGCTTCGGCGGCTGTTCTCATGGCAGGAGATCAGCCAACTGCGCAGGACATGTTATAGTGCACATGCATTTGCGCAGACACAGGTGCACTCACTATTCCTTCACTCTCATAACGCGATGGGATGGTAATCCGACACGACACGAGCCGATTATCAGCTTCGGCGGCTGTTCTCATGTAAGGAGATCAGCCAACTGCGCAGGATGAGTTATAGTGCACATGCATTTGCGCAGACACAGGTGCACTCACTATTCCTTCACTCTCTTAACTCGATGGTACGGCAATTCGACACGATACGAGCCGATTATCAGCTTCGGCGGCTGTTCTCATGGCAGGAGATCAGCCAACTGCGCAGGACATGTTATAGTGCACATGCATTTGCGCAGACACAGCTGCACTGTATTCCTTCACTCTCATAACGCGTTGGGACGGCCATCCGACACCACCGGAAAAAGATCACAAGCAGGACCTATATTAACGTGCTCTGCGATGAACGGGTGTATCAATCACCAACTTCCAGGCTCCGGGCAGATTTGTGAAAGTGTCTAAAACCCACAAACCCTGGAAAAAACACATGAGAAAGAATGAGGTGAAGGATGGCCGTTTTTGGCTTCTATCTCATGTAATATTTGATCTTCCTACAGTGCTTACTTTCAGTCTACTTTAAATAACTTATTCCTATATATGTTGTACCTTCCAGCGGGCAACCACGGCCAGATCACGGCCCGTCTCAACACGGCCGTGGAGTCGGTGCTGACGACGCCGCGAGGTCTACTCCCGCACGAGGTGACCGCCTCCTCGCTGGTGAAGGTCGACATGCAGGGCTGTGTGCAGGACCAGGGGACTACTAACTTCCCCGTTAATGTTGAGGGTATGTACGGAAATATACTGCGGTATACATAGTATACATAAATATGCGACTTGTATAGCTAAATATGAACACATCTCCCGAGCCTTTTTATTATAGCTAAATTTAATTATGGCTAAATAGGAAATAGTGTAACACATTACTGAAGTCGGCCTTAAGGTATCTGGTGATTATATTATTAATTCTGCAGGTTTTAATTATCAAATAAGGAATAATGAAAGGATTTTCTCATGTCTGCTTGACTGCTATTGATGTGGAATTGTGACAACGGTATATATGTGTCCTTTTGAATATGTTTCTATGAAATGATAAACAACGTTAAAATAATGAGCGTGTATGTAGGTTAAGTAAATTTTCGTTATATTTGTCACGTATGAGTAAAGTTGAAGATTAAGTGTTAAGACAAACAGATTATGCAATGTTTTGAACAATCGTGTATGACCATAAGTTTGATCTTAGACTGTTGTACGAATGTTATGATGTCTAATACTCTCTTTTTCCCCCGTCAGGCTTCGCCCTCCACGCGGCGGTCCACGCGGCCCGGCCCGACATTCGCGTGGTGCTGCACGTGCGCTGCCCCGCCGCGCTGGCCGTGTCCGCCACCAAGCGCGGCCTGCTCCCGCTGTGCCACGAGGCCGCCGCCCTGGGGCCCGCGCCGCGCCACCGCGTCGCCGCGCCGCTCGACGACAGCGAGCGCGACCTGCTGGTCAGGGCGCTGGGGCCCAGTGCCAAGGTCAGTACTGCGCTGTGCCACGAGGCCCAACTGCAACAACAGTGTCAGAAGTCAGAACTACAGCAATCTCGAGGCATCACGGAAAAGAAACGGAAGAGAAGAAAATATGTGTCCAAAGTTGACATCATAAGTACATTTATATAGTACCTAACTTAGCCAATATCTATGTGTTCTTCTCATCATCATCTGCCTAGCCTTTTCCCAACTATGTTGGGGTCGGCTTCCAGTCTAACCGGATGCAGCTGAGTACCAGGGTTTTACAAGGAGCGACTGCCTATCTGACCTCCTCAACCCAGTTACCTGGGCAACCCGATACCCCTTGGTAAGACTGGTTGTCAGACTTTCTGGCTTCTGACTACCCGTAACGACTACCAAAGATGTTTAAATGGCAGCCGGGACCTACAGTTTATCGTGTCATCCGAAACACGGAAGAACTCATTATGACAAGATGGTCACCCATCCACGGACCGACCGCGCCAAGCGTTGCTTAACCTTATGATCGATCGATCCGCGCGGCTTTGATTTAGCCACGAGCTCATTGCCAATATCTATGTCTTACTAATATAATATGATTGTCATCTCCAGGTGCTGATCCTCTCCGGTGCTGGTGCTCTCTGCTGCGGCGGCACCCTGGAAGAGGCATTCTTCCTCGCTCGCAACCTGACGGCGGCCTGCGAGGTGCAGCTGCGCCTGGCCGCTGTGCCCGCTGACGACCTGCAGCTGCTCGAGCCGCAGGAGATTCATCAGGTTTGTGGTATTATACTAAAACATAAAAAAAAAAACAGTTTAAAAGAAACGCTTTTTGTAATGTTTCTTAGCTAGTCATGTATTGTCATCAGAACTCAGAGCTAGTGCAAAATTTCATTCTAATGGAAGACCGGGAAGTGGGTCAAATGAAAATTCCAAAATTTTCTTACGTACAAGTGAAGCTAATATTAGCGAGTTAAATACTTAGTTGTATATGATGTCCTTTGGGACCCAAGCCACGTGAACCCCGTAGCTGGCCTCCCTAAATCCGGCACTTGGCTACTCTGTTGTATGTGACGCAATTTTCTGATCCGAATCGCAATATTTCCTTAGCGACGTACAAACAACTTTTTTTATTAGTTACTTAACTTATTTTGATAAACAATAAGTAGGCATTTACGTTTTTGATCAATTTAAAAGTACAGCCTGTGAGCTTGGAATTATGAAGAGTCAGTGAAACACTCGAATGTTGAATTAGAACTGAACGTTTAAAACAATTAAACATTTTAAATAACAAGGAGTATCTGTTATAAATAAATACATAGTATATACTCTTACACAGTTACTTTTTAGATATTTATTTCTATGTTTTGAAATCTGGAATATAAGTTTTAAATATGTGAATTTGTCGACACTGGTCCTCGAACTATATAAGAACAGGTATAAGAGCACTTCTATTCCTTCTTTTTCTCCACTTATACAATTATGCATTCTCCCACAGATCTACGAGAGCGTGCACAAGCCGCCCGGCGACGCGCACAAGTGGCGCGTGGGCGGCGAGGAGTTCGAGGCGCTCATGCGCATGCTGGACAACGCCGGCTTCCGCACCGGCTACATCTACCGACACCCGCTCGTTAAGGTACGTAATTCCTGCAAATGGGTGAAATAGTTGCCTATCTGTCATTTGCAGAAAGGTCTATTCAAATTGGATCGATTTTGTCGACTCTTTGTCAATAAGATATAAAGTGTTGCAGTAGATTTAATGAAGCTTTAATTTTAATCAGTAATTATGGCTGACCTATCTTCATTTATGTGAATACATAACAATTTTGTATCCATATTTGTTTAAGGCATCTGATACTCATTATAAATGTGATTAATGAAAAAATTGATAATATTTTTTTTCTAGATGTTCAATTGTAAGAATACATAGGCTTTTTCTCTTTTTAAATCTTAAGAATGCACATTAAAATTCAAACAAAATTTTAAATTTCAAAATGATTTTACAACTTTATACCCTACCACGTTACGTTACGTCGTAGCCTTTTTATCGTCCCACTGCTGGGCTGCGGCCTCCTCTCACACGGAGAAGGATTGAGCGTTAATCACCACGCGCGAGAGATGCGGGTTGCTGATTTCAGACTATATGTAAAGTCCAGGTTTCCTCAAGATGTTTTCCTTCAGCGTCAAACAGTCATTGGTGTCCATTTTAAGTTTCATTGGTACTTGTCTGACCTGGAATCGCATCCACACACATACTTTAGATACACAACTACTGGACTTAAATTCCTTCATTTCTTTTATTATTATAAGTGTAAATATAATGAATGTGTTTGTTATAGAACGACGTGCCTCGTCCTAAGAACGACGTGGAGGTGCCGCCCGCCGTCTCCTCGCTCGGCTACCTGCTGGAGGAGGAGGAGCTGTACAGGCAAGGGTCAGTATACCATGCAGCAGTATGTATATCCTAACAGAACGACGTGGAGGTGCCGCCCGCCGTCTCCTCGCTCGGCTACCTGCTGGAGGAGGAGGAGCTGTACAGGCAAGGGTCAGTATACCATGCAGCAGTATGTATATCCTAACAGAACGACGTGGAGGTGCCGCCCGCCGTCTCCTCGCTCGGCTACCTGCTGGAGGAGGAGGAGCTGTACAGGCAAGGGTCAGTATACCATGCAGCAGTATGTATATCCTAACAGAACGACGTGGAGGTGCCGCCCGCCGTCTCCTCGCTCGGCTACCTGCTGGAGGAGGAGGAGCTGTACAGGCAAGGGTCAGTATACCATGCAGCAGTATGTATATCCTAACAGAACGACGTGGAGGTGCCGCCCGCCGTCTCCTCGCTCGGCTACCTGCTGGAGGAGGAGGAGCTGTACAGGCAAGGGTCAGTATACCATGCAGCAGTATGTATATCCTAACAGAACGACGTGGAGGTGCCGCCCGCCGTCTCCTCGCTCGGCTACCTGCTGGAGGAGGAGGAGCTGTACAGGCAAGGGTCAGTATACCATGCAGCAGTATGTATATCCTAACAGAACGACGTGGAGGTGCCGCCCGCCGTCTCCTCGCTCGGCTACCTGCTGGAGGAGGAGGAGCTGTACAGGCAAGGGTCAGTATACCATGCAGCAGTATGTATATCCTAACAGAACGACGTGGAGGTGCCGCCCGCCGTCTCCTCGCTCGGCTACCTGCTGGAGGAGGAGGAGCTGTACAGGCAAGGGTCAGTATACCATGCAGCAGTATGTATATCCTAACAGAACGACGTGGAGGTGCCGCCCGCCGTCTCCTCGCTCGGCTACCTGCTGGAGGAGGAGGAGCTGTACAGGCAAGGGTCAGTATACCATGCAGCAGTATGTATATCCTAACAGAACGACGTGGAGGTGCCGCCCGCCGTCTCCTCGCTCGGCTACCTGCTGGAGGAGGAGGAGCTGTACAGGCAAGGGTCAGTATACCATGCAGCAGTATGTATATCCTAACAGAACGACGTGGAGGTGCCGCCCGCCGTCTCCTCGCTCGGCTACCTGCTGGAGGAGGAGGAGCTGTACAGGCAAGGGTCAGTATACCATCCACCTCCTTCCCGCACTCGGATAGAAATAGTACTATAAAAATGTCGGATAGGGATAAAAGTTGGTTTTCCATCTAGAGTCGTGAGCAACCCCCTCTTGTGATATTTCAATCAAATCTGTTAAGTTTTTTTTTTGAGTTATAGGTATGTGTACTTTTATAATTTATACCAAAGATTTCACTTGTCTCCCATGGGATTTTAACGCACCCGGATAAATATTAAAGCATTTCTCGATGAGCTATCTAATATGAAGGCACTGAAAGAATTTTTCAAATCGGACCAGCAGACCTTAGCAGCAAACAAATGAATAAAATACTATTTTCAACTTTGAAGTATTAGTATGAATAAAAGCTTAAAACACAAATAAGCAAATCCTGAACAGAATAAAATTATCTTACACCATATATAAATTATACTTATTTCTCTGTTTCCCCTCCAGGTTATACTTATCTTTTTCTTTCCAGGTTATGGAAGAAGGGTCAGGGCAAGACTGGCGAGCGCACTCGCTGGCTGAACTCGCCCAACGTCTACCAGAAGGTCGAGGTGCTGGAGACCGGCACCGCGGACCCCAAGAAGATCACCAAGGTAGAGTACCTCAGGCTCGAGGCCGAGTAGACCCGAGTATACTGGGGAGTAGACCGCGGTATACTGGGCAGTAGGCTGCGGTATACTGGCCTAGTAGACCGCAGTATACTTGGCAGTAGACCGTGGTATACTGGGGAGTAGAGTGGAGTTCAGTCTGATTATGGTGTTCTTACTCTGTAAGACTTGAAAGTGGTTGGCTATTTTTCAAAATTAACGCGTTAATGACACATTTTGAAACTCTTTTTTTATTTCAAAAATTATATGTGATAAGGGCAGGAGGATGATGATGATGATCATATATATTTTTTAAGATTGATTCAATCCTTATATTCAGTCAAAGATATTTGTATGAGGATTAGAATATTCCAAGTGTAATGTGTCTTGGTATTTTCAATGTTAATAGTGAGAAATAGTCAGCCACCCTGTATGAATGGAAGAATAGTCTAGTATGAAGATATTTCACGCCTTCTTAAAACGTAGATCGAAAAATTATTGGGTATAAGGTAACGCAAACCAATCAATTTAAACCTAGATTTCTGAGAGTACTATAAGTTTTTAAACTGAAAATCATAATATACGTAGGTTGTGATTTGACGTCAACTTTGTTACCTGATGTCAACTTTGTCATTCAAGGTCAACTTTGTCATTCAAGGTGAATTTTGTCATTCAACGTCAACTATTTCACTTGACGGACTTGACTTGAACTTCATCATGACGTCATCGTTATGATTGACAATAATTCACGACCCGATAAGACTATCAGAAATCTTAGGTTTTTTAGAACTAACATCAAACTATGCCGAAATAAAAAATCGTTGTTCCATCCTCTTAAATCGATTTCTCTTCATATTGTAACAAAAATATTTGTATTAGGTCATTCTCCAATCTCGTGAATTCTGTAGAAACATATTTTTTTCCCGTAAGAGTTTATCGTTGTTGCAAAATGTAGTTGATAAAACTCATCATTTGCCTAGCCTTTTCCATAAAAACTAAAAAAAAAAACACTATTTTACTTTATCATCCTTCTAGTGATGATAAGGCTACGTGTCTTCTTAACCAACGTAAAATAATAGAGTTCTGTGTTCAAAAAGAATTTAGTACTCGACTTTTTGACTAAAAAGTATTATTTTGCGACACCTATAAACTATTAATTTACATTATCTTCACAAATGCAGTCACAATGATTAATTTTATATATAATATGTACTGATTTTTATTCTAAAAATATCTATTTAATACTTGAAATCCATCAAATTTGTGGATAATATAAATCTTTAAAAAAACATAGTTTAATGAAATTATGAAAAATATTCAGTACATATTTGAAAGTAACAATATATGTTTCGAGTCATATTACATTAAGTTACTGTAACCAAACATCTCGGTAAAATATAGGACATTCCATTTTTAACAATTATTATTTTTACTTTTTTTAATCTTATATTTTTTATATTTCTACGGGGCTTTGGTAGTGGCGTTTATATTTTTTTATATTTCTATTTTAATTTTTATCTCTTTTTTTGTATAATTTTGGGAGTTTTTTTTATAATTAAATAAATGTTGCTATAATACCTATACATAGAAAGTATGTTAACCATATTACAAATAGTCTATGAATGTATAGTCGTAAGATTTTGTGCAAAAAAAAAATATTCTGAGCATTTTTTGTCTATGCTGCGCTCAAAATGGCTCAAAAGTTCTTTTTTCTATTTATTTCGTTCAAAAGTGAAATCATCGAAGATTTAAAAATCATATAAGAGTATATTTTATTCAGATATTTAATATATTAAAGCGTTTCTTGTATTCTTGCTTCGAGCTAATGTGTGTACAATTGTTTTTTTTTTAATACTCGTCTCAAATTTATTTTTGCAAAAACTTTTTGACATAAGTACGTATTTTCAATTTTTAATACGTAATTTTTATACTTTGTTTATTATAATATGTGTGTGTTATTTTTAATGAATAATTTACTACAATATTTTTTGGAAAAAAAAAGTATCAAAAAGTTTTTGCTTGACGGGACTGCGTATAAACAAGCTTTCGTATAGCTATTGTGCTTATAGATATATTAATTAAAAAATCAATTAAAAAATTTCAAAAATCAAAATAACATCTATTTTCTTGCTTCTCACACGTAATGAAATGCTTTTGACGAGATTTTCAAGTTTTTACTAAAAAAAAAATTTTTTTTTGTATTTTTTTTTTTGTTACTAATATAATAATGTTTTGCAGTGGGTGGATGCTAACAACGAAGAGGTAATTTCGACGACATTTTTTAATAAATAAATATTTTTTAATTATTTGACGTAATTCTATGACTTCCGAGTGTTTTTCGAATAAAACTAAGCTAAACTCCATGAATAATTATTTCTTTCAATATTACATATTTTTTAAATATCAAGGAATACTATTATTGCCCAATTAAGATATTTTGTAAGTAACAAAAACTTAAGTAATTTTATGCAGTGAAAAAAATCACCTAATCCTTTACTTCGTGTAACTGAAGAAGTAACAATTTGTCAGTTCTTTAAACGTTTGTTTATTTTATACTTATTTTATTATTTAGGTTAATAAACCTTCATCGTATAAGACATATTACTTAAAAATCTCTTTTAACCTACTCTCAAACACAGTGGATAGTCATAAGAATTACGTCAACACCTTTCTTTCTTTCTTCTCATCTTTCTCAAGCTTTTTCTAACATTTCCGGGAAACCTGGAGTTTTGTCACGTCAAAATTACCGCTAGGGTGACAATCATCACTCAATATCTAGGACAATTCCTAATCAAGAGCATTTCGTTATTATTACCCTGGTCAGAGCAAAGTTTTTAAATAAACTTTGTTCTAAAAACATCGAGTTTGTACAGTGTTTGGTAAATTTTTAAATAATTGGTAGGAATGTTGCCACTTGTTAAAAATACTGGTACCTTTCTCCTTGCACGACCTTTTTTGTTCTTCCTATCCTTTGTCCGTGCTACCTTTAAAATTTTATAGGTAGAAAAATAAATAAATAAATAAACTAGGATTTTTTCTTCTGAAAGTATGTTTTTTTGCAGTTAGTATCATCAGTATTTTTTTTTCTAATTATTGTAAAAGTTTAAGAGATTTTTTAGATTTTTTCATAAAATCATGAAGTCATGTTCTTATGTTGTATTTATTTTTCGAAATGCTTGTCCCTTTCGGTGTAAGCAGAAGACTTAAAAAAATGGAATGCGCGAAAAATATTTTCTAAAAATCGCTTTGAAAATACAGCTTTGCATGAAAAAATGTCTTGTTTGTCTGCTTATGCCCGAAATGTTTTAAATCTGAACTGTACATGCTCGATGTTTCGCCAGGAAATCACTAAAAAAATTGAGCCATTTTTTCCTAGTTTTTCTCTTTTTTTTCTACGCACAAATCTTACTTTTTTCTATTTTTTTTTTACAAAATATGTAAATGCCACTATCCACATCCTCTTTTTACTAACCCTTAAGCGAAAGTCGATTGATATTTTTCGAAAATATTCGTCGATTTTTGCTCTACACATGTTGGCAACATTTTTACTAATTTTTTCTTGTTTTTTCTCTCTTTTTTTCTATCACGAATGGTGACCCGGCTATGGAATCGAATTGGAAACCCACAAAAACACTTTACAAATTGGAAAATGATATTAAAATTCCGTAAATCGGAATCATGGTTACAAATACTACGTGGTTACGACAACCACTTCCATAATTGGTTATCATCAACCAACCACAAACTATGACGTTGATTAACCTCATGGGTTATAACAACCACACCGGGTTGCGGTAACCACGATGGGTTACAACAACCACGATGTGTTACGACAACCAAACTGGGTTACAACAACTACGCCTGGGTTACGACAACCACGCGATGCCTGGACAACCACGGACCCCAGTGGGTGCAGGATGGGTCTCCCGCGCACTCGAGCACTCCCGTGAAGATCGACACGCTACAGTTCGTGCCCAAGAACACCAACCCCAAGGAGTTCAAGGCTCTTCAGCAGCAGGTCAGTTCACTAATTTATTAATCTAGGTTCTCCAAGTGACTTTGTTTCCGATGGTAAAAATCATCAAATGACCTCTCGCCCTACGGGTTAGCAGCGGTGAGGAGGTGTCAGACTTACTGACTAAAAATCCATCATGTTCCGTCGTAGGCCTTTTATGTACCAGGGCCGCGGTAACTCGCGCGAACAATCCCGCAGACCCTCCTCCCGGTTACTTCAGTCAAAAGAAAATGTGCGATTTAACACTGAGAGATTATTTTCAAATCAGACTTGTAGTTCCAGACGATACATTTTTCAAACAAACTCTTCAGTTTTATAATATTAGATAGTAAATAGTACATTTCGTCTAAATCATTTCAGCTCTTAAATGCGATGTATGAGTGATTTGAGAACAGTAGCTAAAATAGAACTGTTTTATAATACATTCTCTAGCAGGTAGATGTTTCGAACTTGGGCGTGGCTAAAGTTTTACCTTATTATAACTTCACTTGCTACAGAATAGATGGCCAACTTTTTGGTTACTGACCGGACCCGAAAAGGATTTAGGAATTTTGCTTTGTACAAGTTTCAAATGTGCCAGACTTCTTACCCATGACCAAAAACCTTCCAGATCAAGGAGAACCGTCGTGCAGACAAGATATCTGCCGGTCCCCAGTCGCATATCCTCGAGGGAGTCACGTGGGACGAGGCCAGCAAGCTGATCGGCGAGGACGCCGCCAACACGCACACCGGTGACCATGTCGTGAGTATTATCCGCCTAGCCTGATAGCTGAGCGCCGGACTCTACAAGGCCGTCCTGAAGGGCGTCATCATCATCTGTTGAGCCTTTTCCCAACTATGTTGGTGTCGGCTTCCAGTCTAACCGGATTCAGCTGAGTACCAGTGTGCCACAAGGAGCGACTGCCTATCTGATCTCGTCAACCCAGTTACCCGGGCAACACGATACCCTTTATTAGGGGAGGTTTCCAAACTTCATTACTACTGACTACCGCCGTTACGCCCGCCAAAGATGTTCAAATGTGAGTTGGGAGCCACCATTTTAAAGTGCCTTTCGATTTCAGTGTATTTCGCAGTCAAGATACGAATTTATTTTCTTCTGGCGACTGCCGAAGATTTCCAAATCACAGCCCGCCATTTAATGTGCCTTCCGAAACACGGATTTTTGTATAATACTCGTATGTAGCAGGATAAATTTTAACAGCATCTATCTGACCTCTCAGCAGGTCCTAATGGGCGCGGCGTCCAAAGGCATCATCCAGCGCGGCTACCAGCACAACGCGACGGTGTACAGCGCGCCTTACGCCAGGAACCCCTTCGACCACGTGACCGACACCGACATCGACGAGTACCGCCGCACTGTTGAGCGCAAGCAGCGGTCTGACTGTGAGTATAACGCGGCGGTATATGTCTACACGAACCTGGAAAAAAAATAGGCTATAAATTTCCACCCGTGCATCGGAGAGCACGTTAATGTCGGTCCTGCGCCAGATCTCTCTCCGGTGGTGTCGGATTGCCGGCACATCGCGCTATGAGAGTGAAGGAATAGTGAGTGCACCTGTGTCCAAGCAAATGCTCGTGCACTATAATATGTCCTGCGCAGTTCGCTAATCTCCTTACATGGGAAAAGCCGCCGTAGCCGATAATCGGCTAGGAGGACATCATAAATTGCCTAGGTAAATGAGTTATCTAATACTGAAAGATTTTTTCAAATCGGACCAGTGGTTCCTGTCCTGTCACAGGACAGTCCAGTGGACAAATGGCTAATGACTAACGATGACGTGTTTAGAATCAAACTTATATTTCTGACAGTCAAAAGTGCTTGTAAAGGTCTAAATGAATTAAATGATTTGACCTTGACTTTGTGTGTTATTTCAGACGATACAGACCTGTCGGAGTCGGAGGCGATCAGCGCGGCGCAGATGACCTCGCCCATTGACACCGAGGAGGAATCGCGTGACGGTATGTAGCCACCATCCACTAGATATTTACTTCTAGCGATTATCCCGCAGTTTCACCCGCGTCCCGTGGGAACTACTGCCCATACCGGGATAAAATATAGTCTATGTCACTCGGGAAGAGTGTAGCTTCCCAACAGTGATAGAAATATTCAAATCGGTTCAATAGGTCCGGAGCCTATTTGATACTAACAAACGATCAAATATTTCCTCTTTTGATATTTGTATTGCTAGATTCCTGGCAGGCATGAAGTCTTTATGTTCTAGTCCAAAAAATAGGGGGTGTTGAATTGTAAAGGGGTAAAAATAGCTATAATTTTTAAGCAGCATGAGCACATTTCTTGATTTTATTAATCACCCATGCATCGAAAAGCCTACATGTCGGTGGTGCTTGTGCTCTCTCTCCGCTGGTGTCGGCTTGTCGTCGCATCGCGCTATGAGAGTGAAGGAATACTGAGTGCACCGCAGTACAAGCTAATGCTCGTGCACTATAAATATGTGCTGCGCAGCTGATCTCCTTATATGAAAACAGCCGTACTGACTATTAATCCTTATATTTGCAGAGCACCGCGTTCTAAGAATAGAGACGAAACAGGCGCCCGTGCGCAGCCAACCAGAGGTCGTGCTCAGCGATGGTATGTACATATACATACACACACGGGACACTTTCTGTAGCGCCACTGTTGCGCTACAAAATTGCCAGACTACACGTACATATACGTAATTTACTGTAGACATAGTAGTATAAGAATGGGACAGTATGCATTACTTTATACACACACGGGACACGTACTGTCGCGCAACTGTTGGGTTGAAAGTTGCCGATTAAAATGTGTTTTTTTTTGTTTGAATGGGAATTGCATTGGGTCTTTGGATTGTTGGGTTGAAATTTTGATTGCATGCAATTCTTAATGTATGGGAGATTTTATAAGTGTTGCCAGATATGATGTCAAATTGAAATAAATATAGCAGTTAAAACGTAACGTAAAGCTTTTAAATATGTTTACTGAATTCTAACTTTTGGACCAAAACTCGATATTTGGCAACACAGAATGTGCAGCATTTTTACTTTACATTGCTGTATTGGTACCTATATATAGTTTTGGCAGAGATTCATAAAACATTATTAGCGCAATGGACATAGTTGTGAATACGATTTTTTCCTTTTTCTATGTAATGGGATGTTTTATATTACATAGTTTTATTGAAAGGTGTATCCAAATCTGTAAAAAATCACATAAGTGTCCAGTTAAATAAAAAAAATATAAGGGTGACACTTATAAAAACAATATTATAGCGAGTTTCCATCAAAACTGAGTACTTGATGTTGTCAAAATTCAAAATGTACATCAAAATTGTGTCAAATTTCTATCTCCAATCAAAAAACAAAACATAGATTCGTTATTGAAATCCGCCACAAATTAACATGGATACACCTTTTTCAGCACGATTTTTTCCCAATTTTTCTTCGCTACCATGTATAGGCATGTCCATATTAGTGATTTCATTTATTACCTACATTTGTTATTTCCTAGTTTTTGCATGAGTATGTGTATGTGTACAATATACGATGTTTTTAGCGGACACCACTGATTTCTTGGCTGCTGAACGCGCTCATGCAGATAGGACGAAAGGTAAGTTTCTATTTAATGTATATAAATATTGGTTTTTACTAACTTTTGTACTAAAGTGTAGTTTTCAGTACTAATATAAGATTTGTAGATGAATTTGTCTTGGAAATTTAATTTAATAATCACCTTTAGAAACATAATATTAACCGTCGGCCTTCATTAAATCTATTGCTGTCACTTTTCATGTTGTTGACAAAGAAAGAGTCAGCAATAGATTTATTAAAGAAGCTTTAACTTTAATGGGGCTTTGTGCAACTGTCGGTAAGACCTTTAAATCATCAATTATGACGTAATGACTTCACTAACTTATTAGTCTTGTAGGCTTAAATTCATGGGTTTGATTCCCAGATTTGGTATTTACAGCTCGAATATCTAAATATTTTTATCCAGACAAAATCGTCTACGAGTCTATCCATATATAAATCTCTAACTTTTGCATGTGTGTATATTAGTTACAACTTGTATGTGGCATACATTCAACTAACTTTCTAACACTTACTTAAAGTATCGCGCAACTGTGGCTCAACTGTTGCTCTGCTGTCGCTCAACTATCGCGCAACTTTTGAATGTATGCTTCCCGTTTGGCCACTTGTTCATATAATTTTATATGTAAATCACATTTTATAGATACTTATTACCAAAGAAATGTAGGTTTGTAACTATTTTGCACAAAATATAGAATTTTATGAACAAGTTAATTCTATTGTGTTTCTAATACTTTCTTTACTAATGCTTTTTTTCTTTTAGTTATTTTAACTCAAGTTCTTAAATACAAAAAAAAAAACTGAAATCTCAAAATAGGTATCACTTTTATAAAAATTTTCATGTAAATCGACTCCAAAAACATAAAAAAATATCACAAAAAATACAAAAAGAGAAAATCTGTTCGTCAAACAATGATAGTATGACATTTTACGAGTAGGCCCAACCCGGGATCCGAACCTGTTGTCGGACGACGAGGTGTTCTACGACTCGCCCGCGTCGCCCATGACGTCCGAGGTGATGTCACCCGTACCGCGCGTCGTCATCAGAGGTGAGGGGGTGATTGATACGGAGGGTGGACGTGATTGATTCGAAAGTGCGAGTATTTGATTCGAAAGATGGAGTGATCTATTCAAAGATTCAGTGATTGATTAAAGTTGGAGTGATTGATTCAAAGTCAGGGTGATTGATTAGGGAAATCGTGTCTTAGTATGAGAGTGTTGTGACTGATGAAGTGTCATTGTTTCGTAAGGACAAATTTATGAGCTTTTGTATGATACGAACCTGTTATTGGTCGACGAGGTGTTCTACGACTCGCCCGCGTCACCCCTGACGTCCGAGGTGATGTCGCCCGTACCGCGCGTCGTCATCAGAGGTGAGGGGGTGATTGATGCGGAGGTGCCAGTGACTGATACGGAGGTGGCGTGATTGATTGGTAGATGTAGTGATTTATTCTTAAAATTGAATGTTGTTGAGTGATTGAGTTTGAGAGCATTATGATTGATTCGTAAGGACTAATTCATTGAACTTTTGTATGACTGTTCAAAAGTGGCGTGTTAGAAGATTTGGTCTGATTTGGAGCGAAGTTTTCAGTCTGTTTGACAGATGAAAGATATTTTGACTGATCAAAGATTAAGCGAGAGTATGCGAAGCTTTGAGATAAAGGCTAAGCTAGACAATAACTGTACCGAGTTTGATGTGATTGATTCAAACTTATGAAAGGTTTTTGAAAGTCTTTGTTTCTTTCGATATTCACCTCAAATACTGACTAAACTCTCCGCCACTAGCGGCAGCCCGACAGCCCACAGTCCTCTCAGACGATGACGTGTTCCTGCCCCCCGCGTCCGTCACCGTGCGCTCGCACGTGGCGCCCGCGCCGCAGACTGTCGGGCACGTCGGACAGCCTGTCGGACAAGCTGGGCAGACTATTAGTAGAGGTGCGTTAGGTGTGTTGAAAGGTGTAGGTGGGCAATGGGTGAAATGGTTCTGCTAATTGTCGGTCAGACGGTTATGTAAATTACTGAAAAAAATATGTTGTGATTGATCAAAGAATGATTGATTCAGTGATTGATAAGAAAAACTGAGTCTTGTTGAGTTTGAGAGTATTGTGATTGACGAAGAGTGATTGATTACATAATGAAAGGTTTTTGAACGACGTTTCATTCGACATTCACCTCAAATACTGACTAAACTCTTCGCCACTAGCGGCAGCCCGACAGCCCACAGTCCTATCGGACGATGACGTGTTCCTGCCCCCCGCGTCCGTCACCGTGCGCTCGCACGTGGCGCCCGCGCCGCAGACTGTCGGGCACGTCGGACAGCCTGTCGGACAAGCTGGACAGACTATTAGTAGAGGTGCGTTAGGTGATGTTGAAAGGTGTACGGTGGGCATTGGGTGAAATGGTTCTGCTAATCTTCGATCAGATGGTTATGTAAATTACTGTATAATATGTTCTGATTGATTAAAGAATGATTGATTCAGTGATTGTCGTATCAAAATATAAAAATAATGTAAAAATTTCGTTGTAAACACCTTGAACGGGTATACAGAATTTTTATTTTCTTCTGCCATATTTAAAATTGAGCTATTCGGATAAAAAATCGTTTTGTTATGAAAGTGCTACAATTCATACTGACAAAGATTAAGTATTTGCAAATACTTGTGAAGTCCAATCTTCAGGCACTAGCGTGACAAATACACACTAGTTTCACAATTCCTAAAAGGATCAGCAAGGTCCTTTGAAAATTAGCAGAATCAGAACCCCAGAGCTAAACTGGTGTTAGGACAGGATTGTATGTATTCAGGCATAATTATGTGAGTTGATGTGTCGTTGCCCCAATCATCGCTAGTTCATCGGTGTTAGGCAATCGTTATCATTTCAAGTCATACGAAGCGGTCTGTAAGAGCTATTCTGTGTCTCATCGCTCCAAAATTCATTTGCTAGTCTTGGTATCATACTTATCAAAATTACGTCTGGTATGAGCAAAAGTTGTGTAGGTAAACGGTGATGGGTAGACGTTATGCGTTTTTTATCGTACAGTAAGACATACCACCATATTTAAAATACCAGATCACATTTAAAAATAATAAATAATACAATCAAAATATTTAAAAAGTAAATATGGAATAAAAATATTTTAACTAACTACCAAAATAAATTAAAACGCGTATATCAAACTATTCTAGCCATCCTCCGAGCCTTTTCCCAATCATGTTGGGGTCGGCTTCCAGTCTAACCGGATTCAGCTGAGTACCAGTGCTTTACAAGAAGCGACTGCCTATCTGACCTCCTCAACCCAGTTACCCGGGTAACCCGATACCCCTTGGTTAGACTGGTGTCAGACTTACTGGCTTCTGACTACCCGTAACGACTGCCAAGGATGTTCAATGACAGCCGGGACCTACAGTTTAACGTGCCATCCGAAACACAGTCAATGGTGTCTAAGATATACTTAGAAAGTACATACAAACTTAGAAAAGTTGCATTGGTACTTGCCTGACCTGGGATCGAACCCGCGCCCTCTTACTTGAGAGGTTGGTCCTTTGCCCACTAGGCCACCACGACTTCAAACTATTCTAGCAAGTTCAAAAACTGTAGTTTAGTTTTCTTCTATCAACGCAAAATCTATCCTTCTCTATGTATTTAGACCTCTTTTACTACCAGTAGACACATAGTTCTCACAATTTCACCTCATACTTACCCTTACAGGTAAAGTCGATGAGAAAGACGTCCTAACAAGTAACAAACGAACGAAACACGAATACTCCCGAAGTACGAACTTCGATAACATCGTCAAACAGTACGACTCCCCCAAACAAGTCCCCAAGTGTAAAACTAACTTAACTGCTAGGCTAGGCCACACTCACGAGGCAGGCAATGAGAGCAGTCGCTCTAGTTTATACTCTATTCCTTCTATTGAGTGGGACGGACGCTGCAAGTCCGACTTCGGACTTCGAAGTCGGTCCCTCCCCCGAAATAGAACAGCTAGGCTTTTCAGAACCCAATCCCATAGCGGTTTCATTAACTCCTACATGAAAGACCCCGAACCTACTCATTATCATGTTCCTAGGTGTAGGTCTTGCGGTGCTTCTAACGTTTCTTACGCTTTCGAGTTGAGCAAGGAAGACAAAACTAAAAAAGCTAAAAATCACCCCTCTATTTACTATTCCGTTGATAATATTCCACAAAAATGTTCAGAAGAAGTCGCTAGAGATCCAACGTATGTTAAGGTACATGAGAAGTTCGTACCAGTCTTCAAAGTTGAGAAGAAAGATGTCGAGTTTGTTGAAAGTCAAGAGTTTAATGAAGACAATTATATAGGCGATATCGGTAATAGTTTCTCTTCGGAAAACCAAACTGTAATTGAAAAGTCTGATGCTAATGACCAAACTGTGCAAATTAGTGAGAAAAATGCTCACATCGGTACTAAAAGTACTATAAAAGATGATAAGGAGACTTTAACGAGGGATTTAGAGGAAGATGATGGTATAGAAGATGTGAACAAAACATTAGAATCTATTGAAGGAGAGTACCACAGCTTCACAGACTTAGAAGACTCTTACGAAAGTCCTGTCAAGGAATTAGTAGAGAAAGACATAAGAGATTATTCCGTGCCCATAGACTTTTATTGCGAAGATTTCAAAGCTAAAGAAGAAGTAAAGAAATCGCCTCTAAAAGTCAAAAATACTCTCGAACCTATTTTGGAAGAGTCCAAAAGTTCTTACGGAGACGATTCAAATACTTCTCAGAATGATAAGAAGGAAGAAGTAGTTGAAAATATAGTCGGTGATGTTGTGAACACAGCTGTGTTAGCTAGCCAATTGAAACAAGAGATTTCTACTATTGCAGCTCAAAAGGTAACACCCGAAGCTTTAGTAGCTGAATGTGTTAGTAGACAAGAAAGTTATTTAGTCAATGAAGAGGGTTCGGACATAACAGCTAATGATGTGGAAAGTTTCACAACAAACGTCGTTCAAACGGCTGTGGATATCTACGAAAACGAAGCTTCGGAGCAAGATATGTTAGACTCTGTGTATGACAATGTATTTGAAATACTGTCAAATGAAAATGAATCAGAAGTCAATGAAGTTAAGAGACAAAATTCCTTGGCAAGCACTCTCAGTTCTACAGAAAGAATCAGCATGGATTCAACAGCTGAATTTGAGAAATACGAAGTTGTGTCAGAGATTTTAAGTTGTATTCTAAGTAGGATTGAGTTTGTAGAAATTGTACTGAAAGTTAAAACTCCTAAAGTTGAGCTTTTAGAACATTGTGGTACTGATGATGATATTCAAGAAACGTTTTCCATTGCGAAGATGATTGCAGATATCGAACAGAGCGTGTGTCTCAATGAGACTGTGTTAACTGAAGTTAGCGACACAGATATAGGTCAAACTAACAAAATTATTGAAGGTATAATATACTACATTTTTGATAGAGCCATGTTCATAAACAACCAAAAACTAAAAAGTAATAAAAAAACTGTCAAAAAAGTGATCACTGTCGCTGATTTTGAAGATATCTTATTTACTGCCAAACCGATTTGGATGGATTCCGAGGATTATGAAGAGATACCGTTAGAGGAGAAACAAAGCGCAGAGAAGGATTTTTATGCTATTAAAGACTTTTTCAACGCGAAATGTCTTCAGAGTGCAGCAGAACAGAATGAAATAAAGAAAATTAAGGAAAAGCATTGTGATTGTGTAAAGGCTGCAAAAGTAGATGATGATGTAATTATGGTTAACAGTCATGAAAAGAGCTGTCAATGTGAAGAGCATGTTGATAACATTAGCGAACACAAAAAACAGGTTGATGATAAACCTCAAGAAAATGGTAATGTCTTAGATGACGAAAACCAAGTATATTTAGATCCAATTGCTAACAATATAGAAGTTATAGAGGAGAAGACAGATTACTGCAAACAAGTAGCCATTTACCACGAATATAAGAATTTAACATACATTTTAGATAAACCGACTTTCAGCGATTTGGATACCACAAACTTTAACTTGGAACCACAAGAAGACAATAATATTACAACGAATGATGCTTCCAAAACTGCAGATGTAGAACTTAATGAAACTTTTGTAGAAACTAGTGATATGAACAACGCGTTTCATGAGGATTTCAGCCAATCAGAAGACGCGACCATCTCTTCACAAACCGAGGAGTGTTTCGTCACGCCTGACGTTGATCTCACTTCGGAACTCAAAGAGAATATATCTCTAGAGACAGATACGTATGTTATAGAGACAGTTATTGACACATCGCAGGAAGAATACCATTCGACAGGCAATGATGAATTCAAAGATATATCGGATAGGACTGAAGAGTTTGCAAGCTTCTCAGTTCAATCATCTGCCAATAATATAGAAGAATATCTAAGTCCTATAAGAGATCCGTCTCTAGAAGATTCTATATTCTCTCCAGAGTATAGAGATATATCACTAATTACCAATAACGTTAAAGAAGAGGCGAAGAAGAAAGAAAGTTCGAGAAAACGCAAGCATGTGAAAGAAGCGCAAAGTCGATCATCTTCTCCTAATAGAAAAACTACTAAACAATTTGAATTAAATGAATCTCCTATTAAAAGCGAAGGCAAAGCTACACCTTTAAAAAATCTAGCTAAACGTAGAGCATATTCAGATATTGCATCACCATTTATAAAGAAGACTCATGTTCTAGCCATGTCTCAAACTGAACATTCCGGTGGGGTTAAATACTGGCTGTCCTTTGACGAAAATCTACCTGTAGTAGAAACTGAAAAAGTACCTAGAAATGTCAAAAGTATTGATGATACTCTACCCAGTTTCATATCTATAGATATAGACGAAGATAGCATGGAAGGAAATCCTAAAAAGTTTTTTGATAAAGCTACAAGTATGAATACTAAGAGATCCAGTGTGCTTCTACATGAATACAATGAGAATGACGTTAGTTTCCCTTCTCCTTCTACTTCTAACATAGAGTTTGCAAGAGAGAGAGTAAGAGAAATTGTAGCTGACCCGGAATTGGAACGTGATGATACGGATAAGGATTTACCTCAAAAGAAATTGCTATATGAGCTACATAGCCGACCTTCTAAGAGATTGTACTCGAGTTGGCCACCTTTCGAAGATACGCTATTCTACAGGATTATATCGAAATTTAGAATGTCGGAAAGTTTTGATCCTAACGATTTGGAAGACCCCAATTTCGATAGCAGTGCTTAGATTTGAATAGGATAGTTAATGCCGGTATGGGATAGGACTAGCTGGAATAGAATAGTACTAGCCGGAATAGGATAGTCAGTAGTCAAATCGTGTGTAGGTACTAAAGGAGGTAGGTGCTATAATTATATGAGAAAATAGTCTAAACTAGATTTACTAAATACGGGTGCCATTGTGAATATTCTAAAAATAATAAGCCAGTTTAACGTCTGTGGTTTAGGTCCAAAATGTAATTTCTTTAAACTAAAACTTTTAGGTATTTTACTAGCAATGGACCCAAATGGAATGGAGTAATTAGAGGTATAATAAGTTAGGTATATTGTTAAAAGCCGTCCAAAGCACAGATAATATAATAAAAAACTTACTTTTTCTTTCATAAAAGATTAAGGTTTATAACAAAACAAATGTATTTTTATAGAAGCATGTTTTTTTTAAAATATTGTGAATGTAGTTTTTACTATTATTAATATGTTTTTGTTAATATTGTAAGTGTTTTTAAACAGCGATTTTCACTATTAGAATTAATTCTTACATTTTGGTTTTAATTTTAAAACTTATTTTTCTTGTGTTAGGGTAAATATTTCGCGGCGATTTCTGAAAAAAAAAAAATTATGTTCTGTAGGCATGTAAAATATTTCTAGTAGGTATCCTAGGCCCAGTTTTCTTTTAACAACTGTTTCCTTTGAAAATTGAACTTGAAATTTTTTAGCAAACATTTGTTTTAAGAAAACTATCGGTGAAGTTACGTCGTAAAGTATCGATAAAATATCTCAGTCACATCCCTAGTGTAGGTAGGTTCTACGAGTTTCTAGAATAGTGATGTAACTAATTCAAACGTTAACAAATATTTTTATTTTTAATTGGCAACCGTGTATCGCTTCTGTAATATTTTCACTAACTCATTGTTTTTGTATACTTGTGTTTGTTTGTCCGCTATTAAAGTGTGTGTCTGTCTTATGTGTGTGTTTCTGTGTAGATAGTGCCTTTGTGTTACTAGAGCAACGATATACACTGATTTTGGTAGGTTTTTAAGCTGGGGTGGGGTTTTTTCAGACTGATGTATCAAAGTAGTATGATCATTCATAGACTTGATTTTCTGTGGCCAAAATCAGTGTAATATCGTTGCTATTGTTTTCACACTTAACTACGGGTTACATATGGGTACATGTAATCTTGATTGATAATAATGACTGTTCCCAATATTTTATTTATCTGTTGGTATGCCTATTTCCTACTATAGATATAATTTAGCCAAAAGCCCCATACGGGTAATGCCGAATTCCTATCTCTAGCAAGGAAAAAAGATAGATAAAATATTGGGATAGCGTTGTGGATGTTCCTCCTTTATTTTAGAAGAACCATTTGTCCAGCGGTGGTTATGCATACAAAACTTTTTAGCATCTGATATTTTCCTATACTGCGTTTGACTGTGCACTAAAGGTAAAAATCTTGATAACTTAAATAACTGCCTAAAATAATAACTGAATTAAGTAAAATATTGTATTTACATGAATTTTTAGTCCCGTTTTATTTTTAAACTGAGTTTTTAAATATAAAAAGTCATATCAAGTATCAAGATTGCTTGCCTTTAGTTAAGTAGCTACTCAAATAGAGTTAACTTACATACAGTTATGTCTTTTTTTGCCTTTTTATGTACATAAATATTTGGTTGCAATGTTCACGTTTGCATACATAGAGGAATGCTTTTGTTCTGACCTGCTTTGCATGCACGCGCACAGCTTTCACGTGGTTTCGGGGCAGAAGGTTCGTGGTCACAACGCACGCAGGTAAGTTAAACTAACACTTTAACTACATGTTAACACTGGAATGGCTTGGGAATGTTTTAATTAGTTTATAAGTACACCTTAATATTAGTCTGATGTGTAAGATGTATTACTGTAAAGTTACATCAAAATCTATTCAATGGCTAAAGTGGAAACAAACTTACATATATACAAACTCACTGGACGTGCATACAAGTACAACAATAAAACGGACACATAACTATGGAAAAATGTAATATCACATATGTACATGAAAATGTTAGGCAAATGACGTCTAGTCAAGGAGAAACGTCTACATAATTAATAAAATACTACTGGATTAAAATCGTTTTCAGAGTAACAAGTTTTATCCCAATCGGTTTCACTATTTCTCAGTGAAAATGTAACACATACTTTTTCAAACTTTATCTGGAAACCTAGTTTTGTTTAAATCCTTTCAATAGTTTTGGCACCAAAACTACTTTACTTTTGTAAAGAATATATTATTGATATTACTAAATGATTATATTAATGAATGTGTTTGTACGTTTCAGGCGAGCACACGGTGAACGGAGACCACTCGGATGCCCACCAGAGCACATTCTCTCACAGCAGTAAAGAGGTAATATTACTATCAATCAACTATTCGATAGCTTGTGTAAACGTTATTCTTTCTATAGTTTTAAGAAATAATAACATAGAATTGTGTTGTGTAGTCTTATTTCTTCCGAACTGTCTTCTAGCAATCCATAGTAGGAGACTTAGAACATCTCAACATTGTATAATCAAATTAAAACTTTGAAACACAAAAAAGAAGTAAAAGACGGCCCCATAATTGTGTGTATCGAATGAAGTAGAAGTGTGAATGACGATGATGATGACTGATGATAAATGCTGATGATTTTAATCCGTGTTGTTTCTGCTTCCAGGGCTCTCCGTCGAAGGAGGTGTCGACCGAGGAGTCTCCCAAGAAGGACAAGAAGAAGAAGAAGGGGCTCCGGACGCCCTCGTTCCTCAAGAAGAAGAAAGAAAAGAAGAAGTCCAGCACGCCACAACCCGCCTAGAGGTAAATATAGCTGATGTTTGTTGTTGTAGCGGCAACTGAAATATATCATCTGTGAAAATTTCAACTCTCTAACTATTACGGTTCATGAGATACAGCCTGGTGACAAGAATTTAAAAATTCTCCATTTGGTTAGATATTTTTTCGCCGACTTCCCAAATAGAACGAGATTCCTAGTCCGAAATGTTTGAATGTTTTTACACAAATACTTAAGAAATAAGTTACTGCTTAAAATAATTATCCAATTAATTCTTAAATGTATTTAAAACAAGAGTTCATAGCAAGATTGTTTTAGTTTACCTTGCCAAATGGAATTTTACGCTGAGACTGATGTTATTATTTGCAATATTAACATGTATATTTTTACAGTATTACTAAAATATATTTTGTTTGTTTCAGATAATCCCACGGATCCACACTGCCATCTCGCTTTCAAATACTTGTAATTTTTTTAATAATCGTAAGGTTTCTCTCGTGGAGTTCCACGGACGGCTTATACAGCGTGTTGCGGTGGGGTGTACATAATTATGTAGTTGTGACTTGGACACATGCTGTATACAGGGGCGGGCTCGTTTTATCATTTTTATGCAATTTTTACTCAAAAGGAAACCATTATTCCAATTTTGTAATTTTCCAAAATGTTCCTTCCAGTTTTTAGTGTATTTTTTGACGTTTTTAACGAACTCGCCTCTAGGTTTTAAGGTAAATTCTCCATAGACGGTCGCTTGGACCCGGTGAGCGCATCAGTCGCCGGGGACCCCTCTAGTACAAGCACATTCATTCGGGGGGTCATTTTAACTTGTTTTATCTTGTGATAAAAGGCAAATTTTGAATGAACGGGACGAAAATATCTGGATATTATTTTTTCTGTATTTATTCGTTTGTAAGCGGCGTATTGGTACAAGTAGACCCACCGGGCGGCATCGGCTCAGCAGTGCTAGGCTGCTCACGTCATGCTCGTGTGCTCAAACTGAGCATTCTCGCACGAATTGAGCATTTTTTTGTGAATTTTGCACCTTTGGGCTCGGTGAGCATTGAGCGAGTCTGACACGCGAGCGAGTTAGAAGTTAGACGCTATCAGATAGTTGTAAAAGGCGTATTATACTTTCTAATTTATTATTTGACAAAATTGTTCGGTTCGTAATGTTGCCTTGCCAATCCATTCTTATGTCGGAACTTATGAGTTTGATTATTTTAACTTTTATTATTGTTTAGTTTCCTGACTGTTAGGTTTTAACTGAGAACGTCGGTATTTGTATTGGCAGCTCGTATATTCGCCAACTATATTAAAAATCAGAAATAATCGTTAGTGATAAAACAGCCTAAATTAAATATAATCAATAATATTCTTATGACTATGTGAATCATGTTAAACGTATATTATCATATACAAAAATATACTTAAAAATCAGTACAACGCAGTTGGCATCAAACCCGACTTTTTCAGTTAAAATTGAAATAAATAACTGGTGCATTGTTTTACTATTTTTTTTTCTAGATGGCATATAATGCTTTCATGTTTAAAGGGACGCTCTCCGTAACCGGTTGCCGTAACCAAAAAAAATCGGTAATTTTAACTGAAACTTTTCATCTCTAAAATGCGCATGGTCCTAGAAAAAAAAAATTACGAAAAATTACCGGTTTTTATGAACGGTTCCGGTTATCGGAACGTCTCGCCATTTGTGCTTTTAAATAATAATATTGAAATAGATATATCTGTTATACAGGATGGTCTGACAGGCGTAGTCGGCAGGACTAGGGGCACGTTGACACAGTGCCTGAATGTATCAGAAATGTAAACTTATTAACGTAATCAAAATAATGTAGACTTGAAATTATAATCCGTTGTTTTTTTACAACCAGTACTATTTTATATTTTTTAACATCAGTTTGAAAATAATTTAAATGATTTCTGGCAGATCATCCTCACGATAGATATTATATTAAATATAAAAACAAAAATATAATATATGTTAGCATTTTATGTAAATGTAAGAAGGCTAGCCTACTTTCTGTAGTTTTAACTTATTTTTCTTTTTTACTATTCGGACGTAATATTGCTCGGTTGACGTAACTTGTACGTATCCTTTTGAAACAGCATGTATCTTAAAAAGTTGAAAAAATAAAAACTTACTACGTAAATACAAATTATTTCAACCTGGCAACACAAACCAGTACATTTCATGTTGTTAATTTTAAAATTTTGTCTTAATTTTGTAATTAAAGTATATTTTTTTATTTTCTCTCATTTTTTGTGAAACTTTTCCTTTTCAATTTGACATTACCTAGAGATTGTCTAGCGTTGATAAAATGACAAGTTGACTAGTTTGCAGGACGTGGTTGTTCTCGGTTGCGGTAACCCGCCGCTTCTAAATAACCTTACGCGATGTTTGTTCGTAACGTTGGGACTAAATAAATTATGCGACACGTACATTGGAATCTTATGTGTGTAAATAAGATTTCTTTTGTAATAATTTTGGTCCGCTAACTATTAAATGTCGTCTGTAAGTTAGCAGAAGCGTCGGGTTACCGGCAACCGTCTAGCGTAACCTCACTGCCGGCGTGACACGTAAAATACAAAAACAAATGATAATTATTACATCGGTCACCCAAAACGTATAGTTTTGACAATTAATATTATTGTATTATCTAAATGAAATATTTTTTTTAGTTTTGAATATATTTTTTTGTTTGTTCCCGTCACAAATCTTCGGGCGATAGAGTTAAGATAGCTTAAATACGTTACGTTACGATGTATGTGTATTTTTTATTTCGTAAAAATATATGCTATTTGAAAAAAAAGTTTATTATGAAATTCAGTGTTGTTTTCTTTTCATCCTTTATCCATTAGCACCTACTCAATTCCTCAGGCCTCAGACAAAGTTTCTTTTTTATTCGCTACAAGTAATCTCCAAGTGGCTGGGCCGATTTTGAGGAGACTTCACGAGAAGATTTTATTTTATTTATTTTAAAAGGAACAACAAACAGCTACACTATGTGATATTACAACATATTAACTTAAATGATAATGTAGCCCACAGCGCTGTTCACAGATTACCGTTATTGAATTCATTTAAAAAATGCTAGGGGATAGCTATTCGTGTATGACAGTTAATATAACAAGTAAAATAGAAAAGATAATAATACAGTTGAACAGGCTTTGGGATACTTCCTTTCCCATCCTTTTCCCTCCCTATTCTACATAATCATAAAGCACCGAACGCAACCATAACTGCGCAACGAACGCCATCTATTGAACTCATAGACAAAACTCCAGTTTCAAACTCAGCAATGGCCGGTCGGCATCGATAACTGCGCGCGCGGTGTAAAAAATCAAGTTAAACCTGTGAATACGACTAAAAGTGCTCAGGTGTTGTGATCCCTGTGTTCCTGGCATCCTGTAAGTACTTGATCTTTCATTCATTTAATCTCACAGCCTGTTTCTAGCAAAATACCTAAATCAAGGCGTCCCCGGCTGGACGCCAAACTCAATCATATTTGTGGTCCATTTCGAGCGCGAATACCTGTAGATTACAGTTTATTCAAGCATTCTCAGGTTCAATTTCTATCGAAAACTCTGAGATTATCTAGATTTTTCAATTTAAAAATTATTATCCAACTAAATATTGTTAGTCATACTCGCCGTGAGTAACCTATGCGGATTCACAGGTCATCTTCATTTAGTCGGGTTATATTACAATAATTTTCGTAACTATTTACAAAGTAAATTGCTTACTATCTTATTATATCAATATAACTATTCACAATTAAAACTATTTCACCTAAACGTATTGATTTACACCTAATACAATCTCAACTTAGGTTCATTCAAAGGTATCGTCGTTCAAGGCGAGATATTCTCGGATACATTCAATTCGCGAATAATTTGTTTCGTTATGTAGTAAAATACAAGCATTGGAGTTAGCTATAAAACCTGATGCGCAAGTGTCCCAAAAATCTTTGAGTTCGTTTGATGATTTGTACTATGCCGTAATCAGTGCAGCGGCTAACTTGCCTACCACCGAGAAGAGCGGCAACGTCGACGGAACGTCCTCGCATTCGTCGTCGCTTCTAGACCGAGCGGAAGTAAAATCTAACTCGGGACGTAACGCGCGGCTACCTAAACTTGAGTTGCCTAAATTCGATAGCAAAATAGAAAACTGGCAAACATTTTACGATATTTACAAAAGTTTGATTCACGATAATACCACAAAATACATAGGTACAGAAGTCAATCTACATACAAAGCGCGTTCGAGTCACGCAGATAAAGGTGTCTATGTGTGCGTGTTCACAGACGCGCTGTCTCAAAACAACTCAAAACAGTGCGAGCGCGGCTGCCGCTTTCTTGAGATAAGCGCGTCACACAAAGGTAGATAAATGTGCACGCGTTGTGATACCTTCCTAACTGTAATTTGACTGTAATATTTTTAATTTTAATAACAAAAGAAAAAGTAATAATGGAGCAACAAAATTCGTATTATAATTGAACAAGTTGACGGTTGTTTTATACAACAATAAACAGTGAATTGTCGTTTTTTTAGCCTGCCGTATTACCTATAGTATGTACCTACTTATTTTCTCATATTTCGATGGTTCGTTTAATAAACGCAGTAGGTAGGTACAGTTAGGTGGGTAGGTAAGCGCCCCGGCGGCGGCCTCTGGCCCAATGCCGTAATAAGTTTTGCTAGTGTCGACCCAGGCGAACCTGCCTACCTACCCTCAAAGATTATTGCTAGTAGGAGTTGATAATTTTTGTGATCATGGCGAGACTATGTTGTAAGGTAGACGAAATAAAACTCGCACATCAAATTTTCTGTAGGTAGAAGCAAGCTTAGATCAGGGACTGTACCAACCCATTACATACAAAAATATTTTTTTCACAAGTAAAGAGTAGGGTAAGTATATATGTATGAATAACAAAATTATAAATTGCGGTTTCTGAAAAACGGTATCTCGTTCAAACGAATTTCCGTTGAAAGTGTTTATTAACCTCTTGTATGCCACATTAAATATTTTATTATTATTGGTTTATATTTCATTTTTCCCGTTTTATTCTCAACAATAGGTACATCAAATAATTAGATACGAGTACCACTACCACGTTAGTTTTATGCGCATAAAACAGTTGACAACCCTAGCGCGACCGCCGAGTTTAGGCATGAAAAGTGAAGTACATACATGAGATTGACTTCTGTACCTATGTATTTTGTGATAATACCTAAGTCGATTTCGGAAATAGAAAAATTTCATTATTTAGCGTCTTGTTTACAAGGCCCCGCTTTGTCTATTGTCAAAGGAGTTCCGATGACCGCCGATAATTACGAAGTCGTTTTTAATAGTTTAATCGAGCGTTATCAAAACAAGCGTCTTATAGCTTTGTCATAGGTATCTTGATAAATTCTTCAACTTGCCAGCTGTAAAATCAGGCAACTTCCAAGATCTGCAAAAGTTAACAGGTGAGGCTTATGAGGCTTACCATGCTCTCCTTTTGTTTTGTTTTATTTAACATCGCGTTCGCTCGATCCGGACACGCGCATTCGCACATTTCGCAAATACCTACCTTTTGTGAATTGTTAAAGTTTCTTCAAGATTATGTTAAAATCTTAGAAACTAATCAGCTATCTTCTAAATCTACAAATAATAATCATTCTAGTTCCCCGCGTAAACTCGCGTATACAAAACTTCCGATCGGACCCGCACCGCGCGGGCAAAATAGCAGCGGACAAAAACGCTCATCTTATCTCGCTAAATCTAACTCACTTGCAAATGTGGCTTGTGCTCATTGCAATAATGCGCACTCAATTTACCAGTGCCCTACCTTTCAGTGTTTAGACTCTCGTGCTAGACTCGCATTGATAAAAACTAAAAATAATATGTGTACAAACTGTTTACGTACAAATCACGTCATAGAAAAATGCTTATCAAAAATGACTTGTACGGTGTGTGGTTTACGTCATCATACCCTGTTGCATATAGACCCAGCGCCATCCACCAGCGCTGAAGCGAACGTTACAGCTCATTCTCACGCTGCGGTTCCAAATCGCGATATGGTTTTACTAGGAACCTGTCAGTCAGGTGCGCGCGCTCAACACCGCCGCCGGCACGCAATGTACCGTGCGCGCACTCGTTGACAGTGGGGCGCAGGATTGTTTTATTACTTCTGCATGCGCAAAAACACTTGGGTTGAAACTCCGCCGGTGCAATCTTACCATAGCCGGAGTAGGACAAAACTCAGTTACACACGTAAGGCGTCGTCCTGATTGGCAGCGATCGCGCGATGGCGCGATGCGATTTTCATCTAAGACGTCGTCCCAATTGACAGCGATCGCACGATGACACGATGCGTTCTCGTCATGCGATGAGTTCAAACATACAGATTTCATCAGAGTGTCCTATTTGAACCTCGGAACCTCTCAAGTGAGATGAAAAACGCCATCGCGCGATCGCCATCGCGCGATCGCTGCCAATTAGGACAACGCCTAAAGGGGGTGACAGACTGCACTATACTACCTGTACATGGTGATGCTCCGCAATTTAATATCAAACCAGTCGTATTAGATAACATCACAGCTCTAATACCTAGCGTTAAAGTACCATCAGTCGTTCGAGAACGCTCCAAACATCTCGTGTTAGCTCCACCAAAATTGATTTATTAATAGGGGCGGAGCTATTCCACGATATTTATGACGGTCAACGTATCAATCTGGGGCCCGGTTTACCTACCGCTCTGCATAGCGTTTTCGGTTGGATTTTGACAGGGGCAGTCAATTCTAATTCTGTACCCTTGAACACAGCGTGCTCTTTAGTGGCCACCACATTTAAATTAGAGGAACAAATTCAAAAATTTTGGGAAGTGGAGGAACCACCACGCGCTATTATCACCGTACCCGAGAATGATACCTGCGAACGTATGTACACAGATCAAACCTATCGCGAACCTAACGGCCGATATGTCGTACCTATCCTCTTAAAGGAAGGCGATCGGTCATTGGGTGAATCTTACAATAATACACTCTCGCGTTTTACTAATCTTGAAAAGAAACTTAATCGTCAGACTGAACTTAAATCCGATTATGTAAATTTTATGCGCGAGTACGAGAATTTAAATCATATGTATCCTGCACCTGACCCTGCAAAACCTACTCTCAATTGTTATCTCATCCCTCACAGTTGCGTCGTTCGCCCAGAGAGCACGACCATTAAATTGAGAGTAGTATTCGATGCTAGCTCTAAAACTACTAACGGTCTTTCTTTAAATGACATTGTTTATACTGGCCCAAAGCTTCAAGTAGATATTGTAGACATCATAACTGGCTTCAGATTACACACAGTAGTTTTAACGTGTGACATATCCAAGATGTATAGAGGGATCTTAATAAGCCCAGAGGATCGGAATTATCAACACATACTATGGCGAGAATCTCCCAGTGATCCAGTAAAAGAGTACGAACTCGCGACTGACACCTACGGAGTTAGTAGTTCACCTTATCTGGCCATCCGCACCCTCCACCAATTAGCTGTCGATCATGGCGCCGCGTATCCACGCGCAGCTGAAGCTCTTCTTTATGAGACATATGTCGACGATATAACTAGTGGCGCGCCCTCTGTACGTGAAGCTATAGAACTAAAAAATCAACTTATCGCTTTGCTAGGTTGTGCTCAACTTGAGCTCCGAAAATGGAGTAGTAATTCGCAATCTGTTCTTAATACTTTGCCAGTAGATCATTGTCAAAAACCTAACCTTTTTTGGATGAAAGCGATAAATCAACTTTAAAAATCTTAGGAGTCCAATATGACCCTGTGAGTGATAATTTCAGTTACTCACACTCCCCTATCGAGGACGGTGAATGTACCAAGCGTTCAATCTTATCTAGCATCGCGCGTATTTACGATCCTCTAGGGTGGCTTACACCTTGTATCCTAAAAGCCAAATTGCTCCTTCAAGATTTGTGGCGTCTTAATCTTTCATGGGACGAACCTGTGCCTAGAGATGTAGCTGTAGAATGGCAAACCTTTATAGCTGATCTCCATAACTTAAATCTAATACAAATCCCTCGTAGGATTATACCTTCTGAATCTAAAGCATTTCAACTCATCGGATTTTGTGATGGATCCACGAAAGCATATGGCTGTTGTGTTTATCTTCGTGTCGTCACCTCTCACGGTGTTCAAGTTTATCTTTTAATTGCTAAGTCCAAGGTTGCACCTCTGAAAGTGTTGACTGTTAACCGTTTAGAGTTGTGCAGTGCTGTATTGCTGGTCAAAGTAGTAAATCGCATTCACTCCTTGCTTAGTTCTAAAATCATCTTAAATAAATCTATCTTGTTTACAGACAGCTCGACTGTATTGTCGTGGTTGAATACTGAGCCACACAAACTTGAGACTTTCGTTGCTCACAGAGTGGTCCTTATTAACGACAGTCCTGTGCCAACTGAGTGGCGACATGTGTCCACCCATGACAACCCAGCCGACGTCTGTAGTCGTGGCTTATCATGCCTATCTCTATCTTCAGCTCAAATTTGGTGGTCTGGTCCTCAGTGGTTGCAGCACGAACCCTTTAACTGGCCTGTATCAGCAGTTGAAGTGTCAGATAACGTGCTAGAACTTAAGCCCTCATCACGCGCGTGTCACACAACTGTGACGCGTGAACCTGACCTACTGGATTCCATCATGGAACGCCACTCCTCTCTTTCCCGCGTGGAAAGAGTGGTTGCATGGATCTACCGTTTCATCAAAAACGCGAAAGCAAAACGTTCTGACCGTAACCACAAAATACATAGGTACAGAAGTCAATCTCATGTATGTACTTCACTTTTCATGCCTAAACTCGGCGGTCGCGCTAGGGTTGTCAACTTTTTTATGCGCATAAAACTAACGTGGTAGTGGTACTCGTATCTAATTATTTATTTATTGTTGAAAATAAAACAGGAAAAATGAAATATAAACCAATAATAATAAAATATTTAATGTGGCATACAAGAGGTTCATAAACACTTTCAACGGAAATTAGTTTGAACAAGATGCCGAACTTTTTCAGAAACAAAATAATTTTGTTATTCAGACGTATATACCATAAAACACTATGTAAAACAAAGTACCTCTTTACTTGCGAAAAAAAACAATTGTATGTAATGGGTCGGTACAGTTCCTGATCTAAGCTTGCTTCTACCTACAGAAACCTTGATGTGCGAGTCCGACTCGCACTTTATTTCGTCTACCTATTCTCGCCATGATTACAAAAATTTATCAACTCCTACTACCTAGTAATAATCTTTGAGGGTAGGCAGGCTCGCCTGGGTCGACACTCATCATCATCATCATCAGCCTATCGGGGCGCTTACCTACCCACCTAATTGTACCTACTGCGTTTATTAAACGAATCATCGAAATATGAGAAAATAACATACTATAGGTACTATAGGTACTTACCTCTCTGATTCAACCGGCAGGCTAAAAAACGACAGTTCACTGTTTATTGTTGTATTAAAAATTTAAAACAACCGTCCACTGAACAATCATAATACTACTTTTTTTTGTTGCTCCATGATTACTTTTTCTTTTGTTATTAAAATTAAAAATATTACAGTCAAATTACAGTTAGGTATCACAACGCGTGCACATTTATCTACCTTGTGTGTGACGCGCTTATCTCAAGAAAGCGGCAGCCGCGCTCGCACTGTTTTGAGTTGTTTTGAGACCGCGCGTCTGTGTACACGCACACATAGACACCTATGTCTGCGTGACTCGAACGCGCTTTGTATGTAGATTGACTTCTGTACCTATTTATTTTGGGCCGTAACTTACTACCTTATCTCACAGCCACTGAACTAAGTCAGTCTCTGGACCATCTAACAAAATATGTTCAACATCAAAGTTTTAATGATGTCATATCTTTGATTGCATCTAATAGACCTTTACCTAAACATTTATGTAAACTCTCTCCTTTTCTGGACACTCGCGGAATCTTGCGACGGAATCTTGGACGTCTAAAGCACGCGTCGTTACCTTGTCGCGTCAAACATGCATATCTGTTACCTAAAACTTCCCGACTGAGTACTCTTCTTATCGACCACTTTCATACAACTTACCTTCATTGTGGGCCTCGTCTACTCCAATCTTTAATTATGCGTCGATATTGGATACTCGGCGTCAGGAATCTCATCAGATCGCGTTTATCAAAATGCGTGATTGTTTGTTGTAAAATCAAACCAATTCCACTTCAACCTTTTCAAGGTGATCTTCCACCTTCCCGACTACAACCGGGTCATTGTTTTCAAACAATCGGCATCGACTTCGGAGGTCCGTTTATCATAAAAGAAAGTCGACGCCGTAACGCTAAAACTTACAAAGCATATCTTTGCCTCATAGTATGCCACGCTACCAAGGCAGTTCATCTCGAGCTCGTCACCGAGCTCACATCTGAAGCGTTTATAGCGGCCTTGGATCGGTTTGTATCACGCAGAGGACTTTGTCACTATAGTCACAGATGGTGGTACTAAGTTCGTGGGTGCCAGACGTTATTTATCGGAAGTCAGCGAAATGCTCAACCACGATAGCAACAGTATTTCCAATCAGCTCGCTTCTCGAGGAATTACGTGGAAGCTCAATCCTCCTTCGGGCCCTCACTTCGGAGGCATATTCGAGAGCGGTATAAAATCTACCAAATACCATCTCAAACGTATAATCGGATCGCAGGTTCTTACCTTTGAAGAATTTTATACGATCTTAACGAAAGTAGAAGCCATGTTAAACTCTAGACCTTTAGTGGAATTATCTTCCGATCCCGACGAGGTTGACGCTCTTACAGCTGGTCACTTCCTCATCGGTCGACCTTTAATATCTCTGCCTGAACCGGTACAGTCTGAAAACGTAAGCTTACGTACTCGTTGGCAGCCCTTACAGCGCCTATCTCAGAGTTTTTGGCGCACTTGGCAAAGGGACTATTTACATACCTTGCAACAGCGAATAAAATGGTTTAAACATGGCAACTGTCAGCCAAAGTTGAATGATCTTGTAACCATTTACGAACCAAACTTACCTGCTAGGCTGCTAGCGAATGGAGGTTGGGTCGTGTCGTACAGCTCCATCCGGGTAAAGATACCATTACTCGCGTGGTAACAGTCAAAACATCAAAAGGCTTACTTACAAGACCTGCTGTCAAAATTTGTCCTCTTCCAATTGAACAAAACAACTAATTTAACTACAAAATTTTTTATTACACACACTATCTTAATTATTTTCTTAAATGTTTATTATTACTCACCTATCTCAAAACTTATACATATCTATTATCTTATTATTAAACTAAAAATCTTATAATGATGACATATGAATCTGCATAGGCCCTCGATCTTAAATCTTAAATTATCAAACCGTATCTCATGAAATCCCTGGGTGATTTCAAGTGGGGGGATATGAACAGGCTTTGGGATACTTCCTTTCCCATCCTTTTCCCTCCCTATTCTACATAATCATAAAGCACCGAACGCAACCATAACTGCGCAACGAACGCCATCTATTGAACTCATAGACAAAACTCCAGTTTCAAATGGCCGGCCGGCATCGATACCTGCGCGCGCGGTGTAAAAAATCAAGTTAAACCTGTGAATACGACTAAAAGTGCTCTGGTGTTGTGATCCCTGTGTTCCTGGCATCCTGTAAGTACTTGATCTTTCATTCATTGAATCTCACAGCCTGTTTCTAGCAAAATACCTAAATCAAGGCGTCCCCGGCTGGACGCCAAACTCAATCAACAGTAATAATATAAAATCACATATCTAAGAACGCAAAAGTGTCTCATACAAATGGCTTCGAAATTCTTTATTATAAGACGCTGCCATTCGTCGGATTGGTGAACGTTGGCCAGTATTAGTTCGGCAGGTACCTATTGCAAATAGCGTACCCACTCTCACCTGCCTTCTGTGAACAGTCCTAGGGACGGCATAACAGAGCACTAGTTTGCCAATAACAATACAAAGTTGCCATTAACAATATTATATAGGGCCATTGCTTCTAGTTGTTTGCGTCTGGGGCTGAGCGTTAAGAGTTTGTATCTGCTAAGCAACTGTTGACAGATTCTTAAAGAAACCATGTTGTTGCTGTATAATAGCGTTATGGAAAACAGGATACACTTCGCTATGCACAAGTCTCTCAAAAACCTTCGACAAGGTAACGGAGCATAGGAACAGCTCGACCAATTTGACCAATAGATGGCACTGTATGTCCGTAATAAATTTTATTTTTTATTTTTTGTAATAAAAACTATCCTATGTCCTTTCTCAAGTTTCAAACTATGTTTGTACCAAATTTCACACAAATCGGTTCAGTAGTTTAGGCGTGAAGAAAAGACAGACAGACAGAAAGACAGACAGACAGACAGACAGAGTTACTTTCGCATTTATAATATTAGTTTGGATTATAGCTAAAGGTTTGCATATAACAGTGGCGGTATTTTGCAGAAAATATGCCGACAGACCATAAGATAGGTGTTATGACGCTACCATGGTACTACTAGACAGCTTGGCAGTAAAACGGAAAGAAATTATTGCTCGTAGTAGGCTTTACTTGTATCTAAAGCAGAAA
This sequence comes from Helicoverpa zea x Helicoverpa armigera, assembly GCA_033682625.1. Classification (NCBI taxonomy): domain Eukaryota; kingdom Metazoa; phylum Arthropoda; class Insecta; order Lepidoptera; family Noctuidae; genus Helicoverpa; species Helicoverpa zea x Helicoverpa armigera. The sequence continues at coordinate 6,047,121 of JAWIIS010000031.1, forward strand.
TAAAACGACAAACTTATAAAACTTAATTTATTGAATGTTTTACAAAATCAACAACCTTCACAGTAACACGTTATTGCTAATAATTAACATCTGACCGTCACCGCTTACCTATACAATAGTGACGTCACAACTTGCCGCACTCGGGTAACAGCTTACAACGAGCTTGTGGGAATTACTGGAGACCAATATAAATAACACGTGGTGTTTACAAGAGTATTGGCAGCTACGTAATTATAGCTCAGCAATCAAAGAAGACTCAACATCCCAGCATGGAAATAAGGTATTTTAATGCAAAACGCTTTAAGCATAATTTTGGTTTGAAGGTTAATATTACGGAAAAAGAGGGTTCGTCACCAAAACGTATTGATAATGAGACCGAGTTGAACAACCTCTTTGCACGACTAGATTATATTCTAAATATATTTTTTTTCAATTTGGTAGCGCCATCTATATTTTTTCTAACAAAGTAGTATAATTTATTGACAAGTACCGACGACGCCTAAAATCGACGTATCGGCAGAAAGAAAATATAAACAGCTTTCAACATTGTTAAACAAACCCAAATCAATTGTTTCAATTGATCTCCAGTCATATCCCACAATAAGCTCCTTAATTTACACAATTCAACATTATTTCCAAAAAATCGGGCACCAAAATTTAAAATTAACTATTAAAAATCAATAAAATAGGGCACCAAAATAATACACAACTTTTAAAACTCGATATAAAATTAAGCTGTTTCATTTCGAGTGCAACGGCTTGTAGGGCATAGATCACTTTATCACAGTCCCCACATAGTTCGTGATTCTCATACATAATATTAAAAAAAAAACTTAAGAACATCCATTTTTACATACACCCCTCCCCTGAAGTGTAGCGAGCATATTTTTATTGGTAAATTATTATCGACACTATAATCATTGTAATACACTAAAATCAATTAATACTTAACATGAAGGGACTATTATCAACTATTATATTATCATACATATTAAACAAATAAACTACTGCTTAAAATAATGAGTCAATCGTGAAGTAATTGTTATTAAAATATTTTATTCTTGAACAAAGTTTTTAAATAGAAAATTGTGTCAATTAATTTAAGATTCTATTATAATGTACACAGTGTCGATAATAATTTCAGCACACACATAAGTGATATCACTTCTACACTCAAAGGAACACTCCCTGTATACAATAAAAGAGGTATTTTATTATTAAAAAAAAACATTAAAATTAAGTTTTCCCTCCGAATTAACTATCTATAAAATAAATTATTATGCACGGTCGACCTGTGCCCGAAACCTGTATTTTAATACCACATTTTTGATAAAATCTTGCCCACTGTTGGGCTAGACTTTATTGCCCAGCGTTAAAATCTTCCTAAAATTTTTATTGACCATCAAAAATACGTTTTACGTATTCACACACCAATTTTAAAACATATTTACTTTTTAAACATTGATATACAAAAAGGTGCACACTCAACGTCTCAAAAACGTCCTCACCAAATGAGCGCAACATTCAGAATTGTGCACTCATTTTCTTTGTCCTAGCCGAACACTTCGGGCGTAAAATTGTATTGCTTTAACTACAGTGCGTTGTAATAACGACTTTAAACAATTCGCATAAAGTTGAACTTGCAATAACATAAGCTTGTACCTTATAGAAAGAGACAGAATTCGTGTTCGGGACACTTTCGAGCGTTACTTTTATTCGAGACTGTGCATCTTGGGTTTTTGTATATCAATGTTTTTAACATATCTAGCCCAGCAGTGGGCAGTTGGGCAAGAAACTTCATACACTATTCTGACTGACATCTGACATCGGTCCGGCTGACATTGACAAGCCTAAACCATAGCTCTTGTCAAACCTAAAGTTATAATCCTGTGTCCCGTGAATAGTCCTAATATGTATCCTTAAGTAGCTCGGTCGAGTGAAAAACTTATAACAAATATGACATTGGTATTTTTTAAGCCCCGTGTGGGTCTCTAAGTGTCTTTTAAGTTTCCCTTTCGTTATAAACCCTTTCCCGCACTGTTGGCAAATAAAGGGCTTTTCTTTTGAATGCGTGAATAAGTGTAGTTTTAAGTAATAGTGTAATTTGAATCCTTTGTTGCATATCTCACAGATGTATTTTTTATCTTCTGGTTTGTCAATATCTGTGATGGCTATTCGGGAGCCGTGACTCTTGAGATGTTCCTCTAGATAGTAGAAGTGGTGGAACACTTCGCCACATATGTTGCACACGCGGGATCGCTCGTCCGTCGGCATGGTGTCCGTCAGCTGGGGGGCGTCGCCCTGTTTGGGTATTTTGCGAGCGTTTTGTAGCACCATCGCTAGGACTTCGCTGCGGTTTTCTTCTAGGATTCTGAAAGGATAGAAATAGTACAAAAATAAGCATTTTTTCTAAGAATCTGAAAATTTTCGCGACGACTGCTTGGAATTTGGCTTGTTCAATATGGTTTTGCCGAATGACTTTTCCTCGTAGAGAAGGTGGGTCGGGCTCTATTCTGCAGCATGGTAAGGAATGATGAAACTTATATCCACATAATGTGATGCAATATAATGTAACTAATCTAATTGTAATTTTCAATGTGAATGGTGTGTACGTTTTTAATTTAAGTGACGTATATGGATATTGTGTTGCCCGGGTAACTTGGTTGAGGAGGTCAGATAGGCAGTCGCTCCTTGTGGCACACTGGTACTCAGCTGCATCCGGTTAGACTGGAAGCCAACATAGTTGGAACAAGACTCGGAGGATGATGGAGGATGTCAGATAAAACTATGCTATATAAGATGATATGATGATGATGATATAACTAAGTTTGTACTCACAGTCCCTCCCTCTGGTGCGTGTTAAGATGCATGCGCACGTGATATCTAGTATGGAACATATGAGCACACACGGGACACTCGTAGCGCAGCACGAAGCGCGCGGCGCGGTGTGTCGCCATGTGCGCGGAGAGCTTGCAGGCCGCCGTGAAGCGCGCGCTGCACACCTCGCACACTAGCTCCTTGTCGGCCGAGTGGCGCTTGCGGTGGTACACCTAGAGAAAAAAATTGGTTGCCTGTAAAGTCGGTATACGGGCGAAAGTTTTACGTGACAACGACTTTGAGTGGTAAAATAACTTTAATGTGAATATTCACTTTTTATGTCTGTCTCTCTCGCTCTTAGGCGGGCTAACCATGCCCGAGTGGAAGGGACGCGTGCCTCTCACTCGCTCTCATTGTGAGCGCATAACATGAGCGGAGCGTAACGCAGTTTCTTGAAGTGTCACCCGACAAACCAATTTATAAGACGTTGTCATGTCAAAACCTGGTTATTATAAAGGCCAAAAACTGCGTTTTGTGCAACACGAACGGAAATACAGAACGATCCAAACAGTTAATTTCACAAAAGCGCAGTATCAAAACGCGTCGGATCAAAACGAAGTCGCACAAATGTGTTCATACATTCGGAGGCTTGGTTTGAACACAGCCTAATAAAGAGGAAACATTTGTTTCTTAGTTTGTACCTAAAATGTTTCGGAACTAAAGAACCGATTTGAAAAATGTATTCACATTTGAGAATCAAGACTGTACCCGAGTAACATACACGTAGGCTATTGTTATCCGGTACAGGCAGTAATTCCTACAGGACGCAGGTTAAACCGCAGGGAAACGGCTAAACCTCAAAAATATTATAACTCATATCTATCGTGCTTTTACGCTCAAACTAGGACATACATAAACGAATATAAATAACATTTAGTACACAGATAGTCTAGAACCTGAAAACACGTAAACCCGAAAAAACTGTCAATACGAAAACACAAAAAATCCAAAAAAAATAAGTTCCTAATTTTTCTCTACTCACCATAGTCTCCCTTTTCTTATACTGTTTCCCACATATAGTACAGAGATAGGGCTTCGCCCCCGCGTGCGTGGCCTCGTGCTCGGCCCGCGCGGCGGCGTCGTCGCAGGGCTCCAGGCAGTACTGACAGCGGAGCACCCGCGCCTCGCCCGCGTGCGACTGACGGTGTACTTCTAACATGTTCAGGTGAAGGAACCTAGGGGAGGTGGATTTCTATAAGATATCTGTCCATTTAGTTAGAGATTGAAAACCACATACGAAAAATAGTAGTACATAGTAGATTTTATTACTGAGTTTAGAAGCAATGTTAGTTTTTATATACCGGTGGTAATTTTGTAAACGAAGTTTATTGAAGATGGTAGTTTTTGTAGACCTGTAGATATTAATTAAGCCAAATATTTTGTACACCAATTCGGTAGAATGTGTGAGATTCAACTCAATATGTATAAAACGCTTATAACTGTACTACATTCAGACAAATAAATTTTTCTTTCTTTCTTTCTATGGTAGTTGTAAAAATTGATCTGATTCATCATGGTAGTTTTTGTACAACTATGGTAGTTTTAAGACTGACGGTGCCTTCCAACATGTTCAGCTGAAAGAATCTAGATAGAAGTAGTTCTCACGGGATGATGTGGGTGAAACCGCTAGCGGAAATTAGGAATATCTTATAAGGTCTGATCTCTAGAATTACTGGTCGGATTTGAAAATTTATTGCAGTGATAGATAGCCCATTTATCGAGGAAGTCTATAGCCTACTTGTTACCACACTAGACACTAGTGTCGCGAGTGTATACACTTACTTCTGGTTGCAGTACTCGCAGGCGTGGGGCCGCTTCTGGTGTTTGCGTCGCGGCTTCTCTTCTGAACTCTTCGCTTTGGATAACTTCGATTTCATCTTAGATTTCTTCTTCGCTGGCCTAGAGAAATAAATTTTCGTAAAAATAATAGAATTGAGAACCTCCTCCCTTTTGGGAAGTAGGTTAAAAGACCTCGAAATGTTGTGGTGGCTTTTTGGGTAAAGAACCAACCTCTCAAGTATGCCATGCTGTAGTTCGATTCCAGGTCAGGCAAGTACCAATGCAACTTTTCTAAGTTTGTATGTACTTTCTAAGTATATCTTAGAAACCAGCGACTGCGTTGCGGATGGCACGTTAAACTGTAGGTCCCCGGCTGTCATTGAACATCTTTGGCAGTCGTTACGGGCAGTCAGAAGCCAGTAAGTATGACACCAGTCTTCCAAAAGGTATTGGGTTGCCTGGGTAACTGTGTTGAGGAGGTCAGATAGGCAGTCGCTCCTTGTGGCACACTGGTACTCAGCTGCACGCGGTTAGACTGGAAGCCGACCCCAACATAGTTGGGAGAAGGCTCGGGAGATGATATAAGGTGGTGTACTCACTTGGTATCGCCGTCGTCTTCGGCAGCGGGGATGTCAGTCGGCTGATCATCGGCCGTTTCTGTTTCCGGCTCAACCTTTGTGTCCTCACCTTTATCTGGTACAAATATTGAGTGTCATTATACCATGGAAGTTTTGAGATATTATTGTAGTTTTTCAAACTTAATTTAATAGTAGTTTCCGAATTTGTATGATAATTTTCAAAAACAATATCACTCACTGGTAGTTTGTGCATACCATTGGTTTCCTAATACGATAGTAGTTTTCGCACACATACGGTACATACCTACATGCATACGGTTTTAAAAATTGAGCTGATTCATCATGGTAGTTTTTGTATACCTATGGTAGTTATCAAAACTAGGTTGTACCGTTAAGGTAGCTTTTGTATGCCCATGGTAGTTTTAAAAACTAATCTGATTAGCTATGGTAGATTTTGCATACATATGGTAGTTTTCAAATAACCATGGTAGTTTCCACTAACCTGTCTGATGAGTCAGCACATGCCTATGCATTTTACTCGACGTGATAAACCCTCTTCCACACTTATAGCACTTGTAGGGCCTCTCGCCCGTGTGCGTCCGCGCATGTACGCGCATATACGACGCACTGGACACTCGCTTGTGACACACGGGGCACGTGCGGGCGTTACTGCCCCCACCAGCCCCGCCAGCCCCGCGACGTGGGGGGGAGGAGGGCGGGGGCGATGGGGGCGCTGCCCACGTGTTGGACGGGAAGTAGTCCTCGTCTGAGGTGCTGGAAGGAATTATTTATCATCATCATCAGTACAGCCAATACGCATGATGACTCAATAAAGTAATTAGTCCATTTTTAAGAAAACCCAAAAATAATGGACACTTAATTTTTAAAGCAAAGCAAAGATTGATAAAAAATTGGATCTCAATTATAAAATCTTCACGGGCAAATGGTGTATCGGATTTTGATGAAACTTAGCAGTATTAAAAAATAAATAAAGCAGGATACTTTTTATAGAAATGCGTGAAGTGATTCCATTCTCGCAGAAAATGCTTCCTCGATAAATGAGCTATCTGACTCTCGAAAGATTTTTTTTAGGTCAGATAATCGGACTGATGTTTTATAGGACATTCTATGACTTTATGACCGATTTTTTATAGGATTTGCTTTCAGTAAGTTATATTTTTCTCCTACATAAAATCGGTCACCGATTTATCGGCCGTGGGCAGATAGCTTATAAAAATTTCAAAATACATTAGTTGCAGCTACTCACCTATCCTCCCCTTTAACATCGAACGCATCCGCGGCATCCCCGTCATCCCCCGCGTCATCCCCATCCCCTGCCATCCCCCCCTCATCATCCGACACCTCCTGCTTAACCTTTACCTCGAGGTCAGAGTCCAGCTTGACGTTCTCTATGACTATGTCTATCTTGTCTATTTTCGGCACCAAATCTTTTTGATCCTCGTCTTGACACTGAAATTATGAAAAATATAGGTTAAAAAACTGGAAAAGTAGTAATTAATAGGATTAATCTATAAAAAAAAATAAAAACCGGCCAAGTGCGAGTCGGCTTCGCGCAGGAAGAGTTCCGTACCGATATATAAAACGGACAAAAAAAACACGTTTGTTGTATGGGAGCCCCCCAAAATATTTATTGTATTCTAGTTTTCAGTATTTGTTGTTACAGCGGCAACAGAAATACTTCATTTGTGAAAATTTCAACTCTCTAACTATAATTTTTCATGATATACAGCCTGGTGACAGACGGACGGACAGAGGAGCGAAAACAATAGGGTCCCGTTTTACCCTTTGGGTACGGAACCCTAAAAACTGAAAAAGTAGTCATAAACAGGATTAATATATAAAAAAAGCAAAAGTCCCTCTTTTTTTATTTTTGCAATAAACTTGCATTGGTACTTGCCTGACCTGGAATCGAACCTACATTCATTAAACCAAAGTCGTGGTGGCCTAATGGGTAAAGAACCAACCTCTCAAGTATGAGTGTGTTCGATCCCAGGTCAGGCAAGTACCAATAATGCAACTTCTCTAAGTTTGTATGTACTTTCTAAGTATATCTTGAACACCAAAGACGGATAAAAAGGTGAAGGAAAACATCTTGAGGAAACCTGGACTATACAGTCTGAAATCAGCAACCCGCATTGAGCAAGCGTGGTGATTAATGCTCAATCCTTCTCCGTGTGAGAGGAGGCCGCAGCCCAGCAGTGGGACGATAAAAAGGCTGTAACTTAATCTTTATTTTATCTTTTAAATACCAACTGTCGTCTATTAAATATCAAAGGTCGCCGTCGACGCTGGATGCAGGTCGCCTCCAACAGGTATCTGTGGAGATCTAAGGGGGAGGCCTATGTTCAGCAGTGGATGTCCTATGCCTGAGATGATGATGATGATGATGATTTAATACTGACCTCTTGTTTGACCCTGGAGTCTATGACAGGCACTTCATAGGGTCCGACTGTCTGCTCCCAGAGTCCGGCAGACATGTCCGGTTTATTGTCCGGCCCTTCCATTTTGCAGTCCGGTTCATCCGGTTGCTCAGCTGTGCGGAGTTGCTCCTCTAATTCTTTTAGATATGGTAGGATTGCGTTGTAATCTGTAAAAGAAAAGAAACAAACTAAAGATATATTATGGAATCATTTTCGGAAGGCACGTCAAATTGGTGGGTCCCGGCTGTCATATGAACATCCTTGGCAGTCGTTACGGGTAGTCAGAAGCCAGTAAGTCTGACAACCAGTCTAACCAAAGTTACTACTTTTAGTGCAAAGATAACTGTGTTGAGGAGGTCAGATAGGCAGTCGCTGCTTGTGGCACACTGGTACTCAGCTGCATTCGGCTAGACTGGAAGCCGACTCGACTCCAACATAGTTGGGAAGGAACTCGTCATGACAAGATGGTCACCTATTCACGCCAAGCGTTGCTTGGCCTTCGGTTCTGTGTGGTTACTACTTAGCCACGAGCCCCTGAACAAATCTATACTAATATTATCAAGCTGAATAGTTTTTTTTGTTTTACTGCGCTAATCTCAGGAAATTGGTCCGAATTGTTCGAAAAATTTTTTCACCATTGGAAAGCTACATATTATCTGCGATTAACATAGGCTGTATTTTATACCGGTACGGGAAGTTGTTCCCACGGGACGCGGGTGAAACCGCAGCAAAACGACTAGTACATATATAAAATGACAGACAGACATACAGTATAACTATACAGTACATACCATATGGTTCCCCTTCTAATTTATCTTCGGGATGAGTTTTATCGAAGTGTGCAGTCAACAGCTCAAATCTGTAACAAAAAGCATACTTTCAACTTCTTAAAGTACATAGTACACAAAGTAAGTACATAAGTGTGGTACATGGTACACAAAGGTCATCATTATCTCCCAAGCCTTGTCCCAACTATGTTGGTGTCGGCTTCCAGTCTAACCGGATGCAGCTGAGTACCAGTGTGCTACAAGGAGCGACTGCCTATCTGATCTCCTCAACACAGTTACCCGGGCAACACAATACCCCTTGGTAAGACTAGTACACAGTACACAAGTACACAGTACACAGAGTACATACCGTGAGTATATCTTGAAGCAGATGCGACACTGGTAGCGCTGAGCGAGGTGTATACGCTTGTTGTGTCGTCCGAGCTTGTACACAGTACACAGTACACAAGTACACAGTACACAGAGTACATACCGTGAGTATATCTTGAAGCAGATGCGACACTGGTAGCGCTGAGCGAGGTGTATACGCTTGTTGTGTCGTCCGAGCTTGTACACAGTACACAGTACACAAGTACACAGTACACAGAGTACATACCGTGAGTATATCTTGAAGCAGATGCGACACTGGTAGCGCTGAGCGAGGTGTATACGCTTGTTGTGTCGTCCGAGCTTGTACACAGTACACAGTACACAAGTACACAGTACACAGAGTACATACCGTGAGTATATCTTGAAGCAGATGCGACACTGGTAGCGCTGAGCGAGGTGTATACGCTTGTTGTGTCGTCCGAGCTTGTACACAGTACACAAGTACACAGTACACAGTACACAGAGTACATACCGTGAGTATATCTTGAAGCAGATGCGACACTGGTAGCGCTGAGCGAGGTGTATACGCTTGTTGTGTCGTCCGAGCTTGTACACAGTACACAGTACACAAGTACACAGTACACAGAGTACATACCGTGAGTATATCTTGAAGCAGATGCGACACTGGTAGCGCTGAGCGAGGTGTATACGCTTGTTGTGTCGTCCGAGCTTGTACACAGTACACAAGTACACAGTACACAGTACACAGAGTACATACCGTGAGTATATCTTGAAGCAGATGCGACACTGGTAGCGCTGAGCGAGGTGTATACGCTTGTTGTGTCGTCCGAGCTTGCTCGCTGTGATGAATGACTGTCCGCAGGCACTGCAAGTGTACGGCTTCTCGTCTGAAATGTGCGTTTGTGTGTTTAATTATTAAATAAATAAAATAATAGCAATTCTTGGCATATAAGGAGATCAGCAAGCTGCGCAGCATATATTTATTACAGTGCACAAGCATTCGCTTGGACACAGGTGCTCCTTCACTCTCATAGCGCGATGCGACGACAATCCGGAGACCGGACACCGGAGAGAGATCACAAGCACCACCGACATTAACGTGGGACATAATTTGAAATATTATTTCTATGTTTATGAAATGGCTCATTTATCAAGGCGGAGTATTTTATATCGGGACACGGGTGAAACCACTGGCGCAAGCTAGTGTATACTTATATGTATACAATTAGGAGGTGATTTTTTTTCAAACAGGTTTAGTATAGTAACCTATTTGAAAAATTCTTTCACTGTTGGAAAGCTACATTCTTCCTGAGCAACATAGGCTATATTTTGTCCTGATACGGACAGTAGTTGCCACAGGAAGTGGATGGAATCATGGGAAAAAAGCTACATAGTTTATTATATTAAGTAAGTTAGTATTACCTGTATGAGATCTAACATGTAGTTTCAAGTAGTAACTCAAAGTAAACTGCTTTTGACACGCAAAACACTTGTAGATTTTCTCTAAATTGTTCATCTCTGTCTCGTCCATACTGTTTTCTTTGCCATTCATATTATTTACACTGTCTTCGTTACTTTTATCTGTATTTCCTCCATTTGAGAGTTCTGTAGTTGCGTTGTTAGAAATAGTATTTTCTATGTTCGAATCTGTCTGTCCGTCTGCGGGTTCTATACTATTATTTACATCTACATTTTGTTCCGTATTATTGATACCGTTACTTATAACTTCTGAAGCCTTCTCGTTACCAATATAACCGTCCTCTGGCTTAATTTCAATATCATCGAAATTCTCCTTCTTAACCTTAATCAGTTTTTTTAACTTCTTCTTCTCTTTTTTAATTTGTTTCTTCTTAAATTGATTTCTTAAACGTAGTCTGTAGCTCGTCATTCTGTTTTTATGTACGGTCACATGTTGATCTAATTCGTGTAACGCAGTGTAGCTAATGTTACAGATAGAACAACCGTAGAACTTGAACGATGAATCCATTATTTTTTCCGAACAGTAAGTACTTTTTTGACCGCTTTTCTCTTTCTTTTTTCTCCTGGCTACCGGTTTCGGTTCCACCACACTTTCCGGTACCGTCTTACTCTTGTCCTCTTCAATTTGTTCAGTACTTTGTGTTGGTACATCGTTTTGGTACGGTTCCTGTGGGTAACTGTTGTTGACGTAGTTGGCGTTGTTGTGGTACGCTTGGTACATGGACTGTAGCTTGTTAGGGTACGGGTACGTTGGTGCTGGGTAAGGATTGTACGTTGGGTACTCGTAGGAACTGAGCGGGTCGACGTCCATGTTACCCTGTAGTGTTGCTCCTGTGTGGTTCATTTTGAGGACCTGCAATTATTATTAGATACTTGTATAATTTAAAGATTTAAAGAAACCACTGCAAACTTTTAAGTGGCTTAATATGTTTGTTTGTGCTCATAAATCTGGTATTTAGCCAGTAGGAATAGAAAGAAAAGATGGGATTAATTATTTTATTCTAAAAAAGCTGTTTAAGTAAATGGCTATTTTAATCTAAATTCCCACCTATTTAATGTGCAAAATTTTATAGCAATCTATTCAGGCAATCAAGAGTGAATGTAATGCATTTGCTTATACATTACTCAGTTATTTTTAGGATGTTTACTTTCAGTAATAATGCATATATTTAGTCAACAAATTACAAATTCACTCTGTTTTGAGGTGTGAAACATAATGGGCACTACTGAGTAACATTAAGCAACCAAAATTCGTGTGCAATTTACCAATAATGAGAAGTTAGGGCTTAAAATGTGATGTTGTTTTCTTTATTACAGTACATAAATACAACAATAAAGTGGAATTAAAGTTGGTGTATTACTTAAAGCTGTTTTAGGTCCCAATTTAACACCATTAACAATGATTGTGGTATTTTTTAATGAAAACACTAAAGATAGATAATATTACAGATAGTACGGACACTGATAACGAGACGTCACAGCGAGAACTGCTCGCATTCCGAGCGACCAACTTAATATTATTCCAAAACAACGTGTTTTCGAGCACCTGTACACTCAACTATATGTAAACAAGACATAAAAATATGCTTTTTCACCACTTTTGAAGCTAAAACGGCGTATAAAACGACACAGAACGTCGTTCCACGTACTAATCGATACTCTACGCGTAAAAAACTTACCTGATGTTGAAGCGAAGAGCACAAAAAAACACTTTTTTTACACGATTCACAAATTAGTTTTTAACGAAGAAATACATTGTTTTCCGCCGCCGAAACTCTTCCAGTAGCACGTTCATCGTACGCGCCATGTAATGCACACTTTGAATAACAAGAAAAATACTATTTAGAGATTAATAAGTCAATTATAACAAAAGAATATTCAATTCGTAAATTCACATTTTTTTTCTCGCGTGACTAGGTAAACTGCCATGGCCGTCAGCTTAGTGTTGCCAATTTATATTTTTATTTACCACTCTCCTAAATAATAATTAACTTCGAAGCTCAATTTCTAGTCTGGCTCAAAGAAATATGGTTTTATGTATGTAGTGTGTTAACGTTGACTTTGCACTAACTTCAAAATATAATCACTATAAATAAGTGTAAATGAGTAAGAAAATGCGTTAAAAGGAAAAGCAGTGAAAGAAAAGGTAAAAAAAAATATGTATCTTGAAGATCAAAACCGAACCGAGAAGCAAATCACACTTAATATAAGCATGTGTTTTGGTTCTCTTACTTGCAGCTTATGTTGAATAAGCTTTAGTTATAAGAATTGGTTTATAATGGATTTACTCATATACATTTTACCTGTATACCAGGCAAAATGTCCGATGCTAGCAACATTATTTACTGCTGTCAATCCGCCAAGGTCATCATAATTTACGTTCCGCTATACGTTGAGTATTGCTTTACTTTGTATTATGCGCAACAACAGAAATATCATGCCGTTTGTGTAAAAACGTTTCGAAAATCATGAAAATGTAACGAATCCTAAAAAAATATAAGTAATTATTTCTACATTTCCATTTAAAAAGACAACGAAAATAGAAGTCTTTTTCGTCCACATTCAGACAACGGATAAATTCGGCAGGAGGATGATGATGATGATTCAGATATCGGATAGATGTACCCACGATGATGATGATGTGCATCCTGCTCTCACGTGACTTGATAATTCCCTTAGTAAATTATAGCGAAACTTACGTAGTACTTTCATTTAAGTATTTGCATAGCTTGCACCATACCCTCCAATGGCAATGGTTAGTAGTTTTATTACTAACTTAAACTAATACCTAAGTATAATGATTTAAACCCATTAAGAATAGGACTCCCAAGGGTATCTTCCCTGTACCTATCTATGAGAAGAGGCCTGCAAAAGCTGGTTATGTAATAAGGCCCGTTTATATAAAGCTATTCATTAACTAAACGAGCACTTACATTTTCACTCTGTCCCATGTGAATATGTAAAATTGGAGAGCACGTAATGCCTTTCAAACACGGAATACATTGATAACATTGATGGTCAAATTGACCTTTGATCGCGCGATCACCGTGATATAAGCTTCAAGCTCCTCGACTTTTGTGTCTAAAGACGCTCTTTTGTCTAGTGGGAAATCATCAAATGATTCCTCCCGCTGGGAGGTAGCTGGGAGTGTCAGACTCTTACTAACTAAAGCCCACAATGTTCTTCTGAAGCCGTAATCAGGGCCGCAGTAACTCGTGCGACGAATCCCTCAGAAAAGCCACGGCTTCTAAAATAAACCGTCTACTAAATTAAAAACAACGCAAGATTCCAACATATTTATCGCACAGCTTCCACAAAACGAGCACAAAGACAGAACAGAAACTAATCCTTAGTCCCGACGCACACCTTCAAGAAGGCGCGAATAAACTTGAAGAAGTCTGTGAACATACAGCCTGTCGCGTCCAGCAGGTCGCAGAACAACTCTTCGAACTGCATGCAGGGGATGCGACAGTTGATCATGCAGAAGAGGCAATTGATCACCTCCTTCAAGTAACACGCCAGGATCCGGCAGCATTGACAGCAGCTGTCATTGAGGGTCGTAGCTAAAGAGAGCAGGGATGGTTCCTTGGGCACCGGAATGAACTTCTTTCTCTTGCAGAGGAAGCACAGAGCTAAAGCTGTCTTTCTCTTCTCTTCTTTCTCTGTGTCTTTTGTTGTTTTTGCCTGTGGAGTTCATCATTATTACTGCCTCGTTGCTCTAGTGGTCGCAAGCGCGACCTCTGTGCACGAATCTCAGGTCGGGCTGAAATCGCTATGTGGGTTTTATAACTTTCACAAAGTAGCCCGTGCATCGGAGAGCACGTTAAAGTCGGTTCTGCGCATAATATGTCTCCGATCGTGTCGGTTTACCGTCCCATCGGGCTATGAGAGTGAAGGAATAGTGAGTGCACTTGTATCTGCACTATAACATGTCCTGCGCAGCTGGCTGATCTCCTTATATGAGAACAGCCGCCATGGTTGAAATCGGCCGTGGACGACAAGATGTCTCTAAAACTGTAGATCTACTTAGCTACACTATGTGGGCTATCTGTGTTCTTGATACCCGTTGTTCAGTAATCATGTGATGCGGAAGAATGAGGAGCATACGGTGGGAAAGGTGAGATTGACTGTACGGTGGGAGACTGCGTGACCAATTAAATAGGGATAAAGACAATAAGGTCTCCCCCCTGGTATGGAGAAGGGATGGCCATTGACGCAACTTACTCGTAATTTACATGGTGCTTTCTCTTTCTCATCCGCTTTGCCGTGTTTGACGGGGATCCAGTGCCTTGGATGCTAGAAAACAAAAAAAATATATACTTCTTTGAGACCATCGCTCCAATGTGCGCTTTGCTAGGCTGGTCCAAAGAGTGGGTACTTATCTCTCAATAAGCCGCCGGCAGTTTTATACAAGTTTCTGATGAAAGCTTTGAGTTGTCAGAAGCCAGAAAGCCCAGCAATCACCCTTACCAGAAGTGATTGGGAAGTAAGAGATCTGGGGCCAATTGGCATACGTTGACTCACTCGGGATCACCAAGCTGATTTGGGAACTCAATATTATGAAAATGACCCCTGCGTCCCACCACTTTGAAAGCCAACCCTTACAGAGTTAGGAAAAGGCAAGTGAAAGAAATCATTTTGTAGGGACTCCTATGTCTTGCTGTAAGTTTCCTAACTTCTTTGCACATCTAAGAATCCAAGAGATAAGACCATTTCACAAACAGATAATCGCTTTTCTATAGGACCGTTGAAGCAGTATTTCAGAGCCCGATAGAAACCGCGGGAAGCATACCTTGATGCGCCAAGTTTCCGTCGTAAACTCCATGGTTCAGTGGTAATAATAAATTAATGTATAATGTTCCACATTTACTATCAGACATGTTTCACTAATATTATAGCTTCTCCCATATTAACGTTCAATTTTTCCACAATTTTGCGTCCTTTATTGACAATCTGACATGACAGCTTGGCTCTGTCAACAGTAGTTTTTTTTTCTGGAGAGCATTATTTGTGGTTGCTGTCAGAAATCTACTGTAGACTCCTTTCTGCTGACTAGCGCCTGATCTCTCTCCGCTGGTGTCGGATTGCCGTCCCATCGGGCTATGAGAGTGAAGGAACAGTCAGTGCACCGCAGTCCAAGCAAATGCTTGTGCACTATAATATATGTCCTGCGCAGTTGGCTAATCTCCTTACATCATCATCATCTCTGCTGACCTGATGGGAGCAGATCTTGTGAGCATCGTGTTACCAGTGTCTCTCGAATGAAATCACGGAGGAAGGAGGACTGGTATTCATCAGCATGTGGAGACACTGATAGGAAAGAAAGGGTAGAGAAAATGGAAACCTTGAACCTGGTGACCTCGAAACAGGAAACGGATATGACTTATGATGACTGAGCTTTGAGCTTATACTTAGGTACATAGGTTACTTTCCAAATAATCATCGTATTTTTTATATAACTTTGAATAATAGATGCATGTACTTAGTGTACCTAAATTGTAGGTATATATGGGGTAATTATTATAATTTAGGTACATTAAAGTTGCAGGCGGTTCTATGTGCTAGAACAAGTTTGCAATATAATTAGCTGTATCCGTTCATTAACTCGGTTACTTCACTCACTTGGCCGACTGATACATAGGTATTTCGCTGGTTTCAAGACTTCATCATTTTTTTTCATCATTCATAAAACTAAGTAACTATTTCCAATTTCATAAATCCTGATGGTACCAAGTATTTTCCAACTGTGTTCCATCCAAGTGGCTTGGGAAACTGGGAGAAACCACTAGACACAAAAGTTTGAAAATTCTTTAAGGAAAATTCGCGTATTAAAATTTTCTTAAATAAGAAATTACGTGTTAAACAAACGCCATATTTTTAAACCGACTTCATAGAATCATAGAAAACTCGTCTTTACGTTGACGGGAATCGAACCCGAGAACCTATTCACAGTCGCGTTATGCGACTACTAGACCATCGAGGCATAGGTAGGTCTATATAATATGTCAGAGACAAAACCGGTTACATTAATAGGGTCAGATGTTTTTAAAGTTTATAAATAGTAACAAATAAAATAAGTATTTTCTTAAAACACATGTGTATAAGCTAGAAGTCTGCAGAAAATCCCTACACGGAAAAATCCTATAAGTACTTAAATATCAGGAATGCAATAAAAGCTTAAAATAAAACTTAAAAAATACTTGCCGAGCGCAACCGCGGCCGATAACCAGTCAAAACAAAGATTGTCAACAATGATTCCATACAGCCAAGCGTGCCAACTTACAGCTGCGGCCGCGAAACTGTATCGCTCGCACATTACAAAGGAAATATCTCTCGAATCAGCAGCAAATGTAAACTTGTTTAGGAAACGTCAGATAGTGTGTATGTACCAACTTACATTTGCGGTTGTGTTAAGGTAAATTGAGCTTTAAGAAGTGGTGTTAAGAGTTAGTGAATGTGTATAGAATGTATGTTAAACTTGGTAGTTCAGATAAATTACAATATAGGGAGTTTAGTATCGCGGCGGCCCGCGATCAAGTCAGTCGCGCGGGAGGTCACGGCCGAATTTCACAAAAACTTTTATTGTTAATACATCGTTCCATCATTTGTGATTCTCTATTATTATTTGTTAGTGTATTGTGATGTTTTACAATAGTTTGTGTTGTTAACTAAATGAGTGGGTTGCTAATGTTATAAAATGAATGATAATGGTCGAAAGGATTCTATTTAATTGCGATACTATTAAGGTGAGATATCATTTTAATGAGACTAGTTCACTTAGCATGTTTAACCGACTTCCCAAAAAGGAAGTTGTCTTCTATTCATTTGTATGTTTCTAACACTAGGTTTTCCAAAACATCACGCTTGTCTCCCATCCAAAGGATAAGCAGAGTTGTATCTGTGTTCATAATCATTATTTTTTTAAGTCCCTCATCATAATACAATACTAAATTAATTTAACTATCGAACTAGGTATATATTGCTATTAAAATATCCCGATCTTTAAGTAGATTTTTCTCCACCCGGGAAGCGAACCTAGAACCTCCATAACTCAGCAAATTAAAGTAAGAAACAGTCATAAACCTCGCTCAGAAGTTTCATCAAAATCCTTCAAATAGTTTTCAAGAACGTATTTAATAGATCACGAACATTGTACATTTGTAGTCAGTGATAATAACAAGAAACCAACGAAGCTATAATTTGGTATAATAATGTACTATTATATGCAATCAACTTGTATTACTGACATACGGCCGTTTCAATATTCTATCTGTTCATTTGCTAACTAGGGATAGAATAAAAAAAGTCGTGGTGGCCTAGTGGGCAAAAAACCAACCTTTCAAGTATGAGGGCGCGGGTTCGATTCCAGGTCAGGCAAGTACCAATGCAACTTTTCTAAGTTTGTATGTACTTTCTAAGTATATCTTAGACACCAATGACTGTGTTTCGGATGGCACGTTAAATATACATCCGGTTAGACTGGAAGCCGACCCCAACATAGTTGGGAAAAAGCCTCAGAGGATGATGGACAGAATTTTGATATTGGCCCCATTCAAGTTATGTCTTGCTATCTCTAGTAACAGATAGGATATTGGGAATGGACGATAAGCGGCGATGTCATAATGACAGGATTTCTATCTGTCATAATATTAGCTGAAGAGTTTGTTTGAACACGCAAGTCTTAGGAATTACTGGTTCGAAGGCACGATAAATTGGTGGGTCTCGCTCGACTGTCATTTGATAGCGTCACGGGTAGTCAGAAGCTAGAAAGATTGACAACCAGTCTTAGCAAGGCGTATCTGGTTGCTAGTAACTGTGTTGAAGAGGTCAGATAGGCAGTCGCTCCTTGTGGCACACTGGTACTCAGCTGCATGCGGTTAGACTGGAAGCCGACCCAAACATAGTTGGGAAAAGGCTCGGCAGATGATATTATAGAAGGTTAAGTACCATAGTTGACTCATATCGGTATTCATCTATATAAGTAGTAATTTCGCGAACACGAGCTCGCTATTATGTCAATTTCTTATCAAATGGCGCATATCTTAGACATAGACAAAGAGTATTGTCTATGGCTGGACTTTGCTTCATAACTACTAAGTGGAACTGACCTGGCCAACGTTAACGGGAATAATATCAACTGTTCTGTTTGTCAACACAGCTGTAAATCATCTATGTATACTAATATAATAAAGAGGAAACAATTTTTTGTTTGTACCCAAAGGCTCTGAAAGTAGTGAACCGATTTGAAAAATTCTTTCACTGTTGGTAAGCTACACTCTTCCCGAGCAACGTAGGCTATTTTTTATCTCGGTACGGGCAGTAGTTCCCACGGGACGCGAGTGAAACCGCGGGAAGATGGCTAAGTGTACATATTTACGCTAAGAATCTTGTTGTGGACCTAGAAACTATTAAGCAAACTGTCTCAAAGGAAGTCTAGAGTTCCATCATCAGTTACAAACTAACAATAAATGTAAAGGTACAAAAACTGATCCGGAATTTTCTGTCGCTATTTATCCAAGGCTTTCGATTAAGTTTCCCTTAGCAGAGTATTCAGGAACTTGTAATTATTGTCAAATTAACTTAAGGAACTATTTCCCGTATATTCCCGTTACTTTTAAGTGTTAATTCACAGACTTTTCAATTTGAGTGACGAGATTTTATTTAGAACAATTAGGACGCCACAGGGTTGAATTCTAGGACCTTTGTTACTTTTTCTATGAATATTGTAATTCCTTTTTGGAAACAATAGCAACTTCATCAGGTTACAGTATAAATCAAATCTAATTCTGACATTGTGAAAACATAACCCTCCTTTTGGCGCAGTTAGGTAAATAGTACAATACAATTGATTTCCTGGTCGACTCTATTCTTGAACTGAATGAAAAATAAAAAGAATCTAAAGCGAGTTACATACCTTTTGTAATGAACACTTGACTACAAGGTTGCTGTGGTTACCTACTGCGGTGATTACATCCGGAGTCACATGGAATTCTCCTCAAAAGGATATATATATACCAACTATTTATATAGGACGCTTACTTTCATAGACTTAATGTAAAGGAAAGATCAGTTGGAAAGCTGGACCTAAATCATCTTTATTCAGAGGACTTGCAAAAAAGGTTTTACAACATTATATAAAAGCAACACAGTGTGATTACGAATATGATGTGTAAGCTAGATACTAATTCTATTCGTTTAAAATAACCATATTTTGCATACTCGTAACGAGGGTGAAATATGTTCTGTTCACCGCCTTCTTAATGTCAACACCATATGTACAAAACTACTGAAAAAAATTGGTAAATAGACAGTCTCTCTAGAGCCTAAAAAAGGGCACAAGTTACAAAGGAGTCTCAAAGACTCAACTCTCCCATAATAATACACGAACTTTACAACAAAACCTATTCTCCATTACGCGGCGAATTCAAGACAATGATTGAACGCTATCAAGTAAGTACGGTAGACTGCTAGAGGCAACTGTCATGCACCTTAACCCAATAGTAATAAGTACGATTTTCCTATAAAACTGTTACCACTGACCTGAAGTTGATACTGGCCGTTTGTTTGTAAACTCCGTGGTTACACAATACAACCTTTTTCAATTGAATTTCAAATGTTCGACGCAATAGTTTCGTGACTTGTTCAATAGGCGAGGTTAAGCTGCCCGCGGCCAGTCCTTGGCTGGGTGACCGGTGCAAATGTAGTAAGGTCCCTAATTGACTGCGGTGCTTTTAAATTGTGACTAGTGTAAAGAAAAGTCGTGGTGGCCTAGTGGGTAAAGAACCAACCTCTCAAGTTTGAGTGCGTTGGTTCGATTCCAGGTCATCCAAGTACGGGCTGCGGGATTGTTCGCGCGAGTTACCGCGGCGCTGGTACATAAAAGGCCTACGACGGAACACGACGGTGTTTAGTCAGTAAGAGTCTGACACTCCCTCACCGCTGCTAACCCACAGCGGGAGGAGTCATTTGATGATGGTCACCCAAGTACCAATGCAACTTTTCTAGGTTTGTTTTTACTTTCTATAAAAAAAGTATATCTTATATTGATATTAGACATCAATGCCATAGAGGTAGTTTTCAAAAAGTCTTCAGTACTTTAATTTTCAGTAGTTTTGTTGTAAAAATCGGATACACAGAATTACTTTCACATTTTCTTTGAAATCTTTGTATACTTCAGATTCAGAGTACATGTAACGAAAGCAAATCTCCTCATTGTAATGCTTTACCATTGCTTATTTTCCTGTTATCCCTGATGATGAAGTAAGCATTATTACTGCTAATTTCCCCGGGAAAATGTCCCCGTACGTAAATGATGACTGTATACCATTTCCCAAGTAAAAACCAATAGTTTTACATTCACATAGAAATATTTGGCACGAACACAGTTCTGAGTCATGTAATTTTTTAAACGTTTCTAACATTTAGATACTATGTATTTCCAAATGATTTGATAGTATGTATTTCCAAATGATTTGTATGGCTTTAGTTTGACAAGGTCGTATAGGATATTGTCACGACAGGTATTAAAACATCAGTAGTTACAGAATACAGTTGAAATTAAGTCGTGGTGGCCTAATGGGTAAAAAACCAACCTCTCAAGTATGAGTGTGTATTGATAGTGTAAGTCGAATCCCATCTCTAAAATCATAACTATTATCTTTGGTCAAATTGGGAACAACACTAGTTGAAAAAGTCTACAAGCTCTATGATTAAGTATGATTGTGAATTAAAACTCTCTCTGTAAAATTTTGCTCTGCTAATAAAAGATGGTGCCCAAATTTAGTGCTTTTCATTAATAAGGTATTATGCACTAATCATTAAATTACAATACGCTTCCACTGCGCTACCACCGCCGCCGCCGACGTAGTAATGAGACGAATAACTAAACACTTATAGAAAGAAAAAAGTCAAGATGGAGTCAACTAAATATAAAATAGAACCCTTCTGTGGAAAGAACTTCACAACGTGGGCGTTCCGGATGAAAAGCATACTGAAAGAAAATGATTGTTTAGCGGCGATAGAAAGTAAAGCATTTGTAAGTAAAACTGAGAATTCGAAGGTGGAATCAAAAGCGCAGGCCCTACTGATTGCAGGCGTGGCTGACTCCCACATCGAATATGTGAAGAAAGACTCGGCATACCTTATGTGGAAAAGCCTTGAAGAGAATTTTATGAAAAAGAGTACAATTGGGACTTTATTTTTAAGAAGAAAGTTGTCAGAGATTAAATACGACGAAAAGAAGGCGACCCTACAAGAACACATAGTAGAAATGGAAAGAATTTTTAACGAATTAAACGATGCAGAAGTAAAATTAACTGAAGAAGAAAGAATAAACTACCTGTTGCTATCATTGCCAGAAAGTTTCAATATAGTCATATCAGCGTTAGAAACCCAAAGTGAATTAAATTATACCTTTACTAAGAAAAGGTTGCTCGCAGAAGATGAAAAGCGCCAAGGGCAACATTCCAAATCAAACACCCAGCCACAAGCAGCATTCAACTGTTACAATTGTGGAAAACCTGGCCATAAAAAGTTCCAGTGTCGGAGAAACAGAGGACGTGGAGGATACCATACTGGACGAGGACAAGGAAGACAAGACAGTACAGGACAACAGGACATCGGACAAGAATACAATATTAGGCAAGAGCATGACACAAGACAACGAGGAAGAGGAAATCATTGGAGATATGGACACAGAAGAGGACGAGGATATGGCAATAGAAGAGACAACTGGACCAGGGAACAGAGTGATGCAAACTTAGCAGGTTATGATCATAATGCATTCATGAGCAATGCATTACAAGGTAACACGTCTCATGATGATATTAATAATTTAGAATTTTGTATTGATTCCGGATGTACTGATCATTTAATAAATACAAAAGATTATTTTACAGAATACATTGAATTAAAGGTTCCTATTAGAATAAGTTCAGCTAAAAATGGTGTTAATTTAGAAGCTATAGGAGTGGGTAAATTAAAAGTAATATGTAGAGTAGGTAGAAAGGAAAACTGTTGTACTATAAATAATGTTTTATATGTACCAGAACTAAGGAAAAATTTGTTAAGTGTATCTAAGATGGAAAGTGCAGGACTAAAAGTTGTTTTTAATCAGGGAAAAGTGAGAGTGTTTAAACATGATTATGTGTTATTAATTGGAAATAAAGTTAAAACATTATACACTGTACACCTAGAAAGTCATATAAACACATGTAATTTTACCTATAAAACAAAACAAGATGAGATTGAATTATGGCATAGGAGGTTCGGTCATTTGGGCAAGTCAAATTTAAATTTATTAGTTCAGAAAAATATGGTTGATGGTTTGTCAGGGTTAAAGAATAAAACAATAGAAAATGACTTGTGTGAGCCATGTATATTAGGTAAGCATTGTAGACAGCCATTTAATAAACAAGGACATAGAGCTAAACGACCTTTAGAAATTGTACACACTGATGTTTGTGGACCAATTACTCCAAGTACACATGATGATAAAAGTTATTTTGTAACATTCATTGACGATTACTCACACTTTACAATGGTTTACTTAATGAAAAATAAATCTGAAGTATTTGATAAATTTAAACACTACTACTATTTATCAACAAATCATTTTAATATTAATCTTTATAAATTGCGACTAGACAATGGGCGTGAATATCTCTCCAATGACTTCAAAGACTTTTGTAATAGAAATGGCATAGTTATGCAACATACAGTAGCATATAACCCGGAGATGAATGGTGTAGCCGAACGCATGAATAGGACACTGATGGACAAAGCTCGGACTATGTTAATTGATTCTGGAATGAAAAAGGAATTTTGGGGTGAAGCAGTATTGTTCTCAGCTTATGTGACTAACCGAAGCCCAGTTTCAGGAAGAGAGAAGACTCCAAGTGAATTATGGGAGAATAGGAAGCCTGATGTATCCAATTTAAGAATTTTTGGATGTACTGCGTACAATCATATACCTAAGGAATTAAGGAAAAAGCTGGATGATAAAGGTAAGAAAATGATAATGATAGGATATGCTATTGGAGGATATAAACTCTATGATGAAGAAACTAAATCAGTTGTAATAGCTAGAAATGTTATTTTCGACGAAAGAAGAAAGGAAACTGAGAAGGAAGCTTACTTACCCGGATATGATGAATATGAAGACATAGAAAGCTCTGAACAGGAATTTACAAACACAAAGAATGAAGAAGAAATTGAAGAGATAAGTCAAGAAAAACAGAATGAAAAGAATAACCAAGAAAGACAAAATGAAGAAGATAGTCAAGAAAAACAACAGAAGAATATAACAAGATCAGGCAGAATCGTGCAAAAGCCAAAGAAACTTACAGAAGATTATGAGGTTTATA
Organism: Helicoverpa zea x Helicoverpa armigera; assembly: GCA_033682625.1. NCBI lineage: Eukaryota > Metazoa > Arthropoda > Insecta > Lepidoptera > Noctuidae > Helicoverpa > Helicoverpa zea x Helicoverpa armigera. The sequence goes on from JAWIIS010000031.1 coordinate 6,070,757, forward strand.
CAGCATACTGTTTACTATCAGAAGATCCACAAGAATACGAAGATGCTATTAAAGATAAAGATTGGCAAAAGGCTATACAGAAGGAATTAGACTCACAGATAAAACTACAAACTTGGGAAGAAGCTACATTACCAAGAGGAAGCAAAGCAATAGATACTAAATGGATTTTTAGAACTAAACAAGATGGAACGAAGAAGGCAAGGCTAGTAGCAAAAGGTTTCCAGCAACAGAGTTATGATAATTACTATGCCCCAGTAGCCAAGTTATCTACCATCAGACTGATGATAAGTATTGCTGTCCAACAAGACTTGAAACTACAGCAGTTTGACGTACCGACAGCATTTCTAAATGGCAAACTAAATACTGATGTTTATATAAAATTCCCTAAAGGTATGAAAATAAAAGAAAATAAAGTATTAAAACTTAAAAAGGCTTTATATGGACTAAAGGAAGCACCTAAGTGCTGGAATCAAAGATTTCATGATTTTATAACTGAAAAAGGATTTACACAATCTAAATATGATTCTTGCTTATATAGAAAAGGAAAAGCATGGATATTACTTTATGTCGATGACATCTTATATCTTGGAGACAACGAAGAAATTATAAAGGCATTAGAAAACGAATTTAACATCAAGAATTTAGGAGAACTAAAGAAATACTTAGGATTAGAAATAATAAGAAAGAAAGATAAACTAGAAATAAGACAAACTGAAATGATTAAGCGACTATTGGAAAAATTTCATATGCAGGACTGCAAAAGCAGTAAGACTCCGATGGAAGTTAATTTCAATGCAAATACTTCATCACCATTAGTAGATGTACCTTATAAAGAATTAATAGGCTCCTTACTATATATTTCTATGAATAGTAGACCTGATATCACCTATGCTGTATCTTATTTAAGTAGATTTTTGGACAAACCTACAGAAGAACTGTGGTTAGCAGGCAAAAGAGTATTACGTTACCTAAAAGGGACATCCAATCAGGGGCTGTTATATACAAGAAATGGTGATTTCTCCAAGCTGAATGCCTATTCAGATGCCGATTGGGCTGCAGATAAAACTGACCGAAAAAGTACAAGTGGTTGTGCCATATACCAAGGCAAGAATTTAATAACATGGTTCTCCAGAAAGCAGACATGTACAGCACTTTCAACAGCTGAAGCGGAATATGTTGCTGGAGCACACACTGTGAGTGAACTTGTTCACATTAAAGGCATACTCTCTGATTTCTTGGATAATGTATCTATTTCAGCGCAGTTGTTAATTGACAATCAAAGTACTATAAAACTAATTCAAAATCAAATGAATACTAAAGCTTCTAAACATATTGAAATAAAATATCATTATATAAAGGATTTGGTTAATAAGGGAGAGGTGTTCATCTCATATGTGCCTACTGATGATAATATTTCAGATATATTTACAAAGTCACTACCTATTCAGAAACATGCTTATTTCTGTACTAAGTTGAATTTAATTTGAACAATTTGTATTGCACAATGTTATTATTGTACTGACTTAACTATAAGACTTATCATTAAGATGTTATTCATGTTAAAATTAATAACTTAGTTTTGTTAATTAAATTGAGTTTTGTGTTGAAATATGTTCAACTTGAGTATACTTACTTCTAGTTATCTAGGAATGTGTTGCAGAAATGAAAAACTAGTAATTTTGTTTAAAGTATACTTATAATATAATGTTGCAGAAGGACCTTACATTTATGTTGAAATGATAGATTAGATTTTAATATTATATAATTCAGGTCTGGTTATCGTTTTGTTTAAGCAATTTAAGAATGTTATAAGTGTTGTACCAAACTTTAAATTCTGTAAATTGAGGGGCTGTATTGATAGTGTAAGTCGAATCCCATCTCTAAAATCATAACTATTATCTTTGGTCAAATTGGGAACAACACTAGTTGAAAAAGTCTACAAGCTCTATGATTAAGTATGATTGTGAATTAAAACTCTCTCTGTAAAATTTTGCTCTGCTAATAAAAGATGGTGCCCAAATTTAGTGCTTTTCATTAATAAGGTATTATGCACTAATCATTAAATTACAATAGTGTGTGTTCGATTCAAGACAAGTACCAATGCTTCTCTTCTAAGTTTGTAATACTTTCCGATTATATCTTCAACACCAATGACTGATAAGGTGAAGGAAAACATCTTGAGGAAACCTGGACTATATAGTCTGAAATCAGCAACCCGCATTGAGCAAGCGTGGTGATTAATGCTCAATCCTTCTCCGTGTGAGAGGAGGCTGCAGCACACACGTGGGATGATAAAAAGTCTGATGATGATGATGGTTCAAAACAAGAGTACGATAAAAATCATACAACGCAACAAGGCGTAGATAAGATCCGATCTATAAATATAAGTCTCGTTAAGAGGCAGTGGGTCGCTCCTATCCTTCTCAGCGACATCCTGCAGGGAGGAATTTATATTATAAGATGACTGCTTCCGACCATTACATCATATTGAGAGATACACTAGCTACTGCCTCTGGTTTCACTCAGAATATAAGTCCATTAGCGGTAAGGGCAGGCAGCGCAGGACATATTATAGTGCACGCACATTTGCTTGGACTGCGGTGCACTCACTATTCCTTCACTCTCATAGCGCGATGCGACGACAAGCCGACACCACCGGAGGGAGATCACAAGTACCACCGATATGCCTTGGGTGAATCAATTTTCAGGCTCTTTAGACACATTTCATTAGTGAGATTCTGTAGCTAACTTCAGAGCTGTAACGTTATTTGATGAGACTGAAACCGCAGTTATCAACTATTTGCTATTCCCAATATTTTAGCTGTTGTTTTACTTAATAGAGAGAGATAGGATTTGGCATTACTTGAGGCTTTTTTATATGCGAAATCATCAAATGACTCCTCGCACTTTGAGTTAGCAGCGAGAGGGAGTGTCAGACTCTTACTAACTAAACTCTACCATGTTCCTTCGTAAGCCTTTTATGTACCAGGGCCGCGGTAACTCTTTCAAACTATCGTGGAGCCCCGGCACGAATATGTTTGGAGAAAATTCTATCTTTAGTAAGCAAATCAACAGATACTATATTAGGACGGCCGTAAGCAGTAGTTACTCTAAGTACAATGATGACCGCAGTTGCATAAGACGGTATATCACCTGCGTCACTAATTGTCTTCTACAAGGACGTGTGCACTCGCTCCGATATTATGAGTAACTCATTTCCGTTCTACAGGTAAGTACCTAATGCCTACATACTTTACTTCAGTCGTGATTACATTACAGTGTGAAATACTTCGCACGCTGGGATGGGAATTCTGTCATTTGTCGTTTTCTCAGCCCTTTGAGATAGGATAGATAGCTGACTGTGAAAGAGTTTTTCAAATAGGTTCAGTAGTTTTGAAGCCTGTAAGTTACAAACAAAGAAGTCCGCTAATAATATTAGTTTCCTTGGTCAAACCTTTCGATTCGATTTTGTCCACCTTCTTTTTTCGTGGCTCTGTGTCTTCTTCTACTTCCTCCAAAGACTATTTTTAATCCTGTAGCTAGGATTTAAACCCGTATTTACCTACTCTCAAAATCATTTGGTATTTACAAAAGATAGCAGCCCAAAACGCCCGCCCTTCACCACTTCCTATGTGTTATTGCTGGGAAGAAGAAGTGGCGCAACAAACTCCCCAGCAACACATGTCTGTCTGTAGGATCTAAGCGACTTCACAAAAGCAAGAAAGAAAACAAAAGAAGGAACTATTCTTTATTCGGATGTTTGTGTTTTTCTTTTCAGCAGTAGTTTATTTGTTTGATGTTTGTGTAAAGAGTCCTATCAAAATTGTTACCTTTAGTTAAGTGACTACTCGAATGGAGTATACTATAGGTAGATTGGATTCTAGTTGGAATCATACCTGTACTTACCTTTACACGTGTCATCTGTACCTATCTATACTTACATAATACAGAGATTTTTTTTGTATGTTTGTTTGTAAAGGCTCCTCTAGTGAAGCGATTAGAAAAATTCTTTCACTGTTGTAAAGCTACACTCTTCCCGAGTAACATAGGCTATATTTTATCCCGGTACGGGCTGTAGTTCTGGACGCGGTCGACGAAACGACTAGTCTTTGATACAATATAAGAATTTAATACATAATTATGATTAAGTTATCATTGCTACTCTTTGAACAGCTTATCTGCATTATTGCAACTTAATGACTGCTAATGTGGTATTTAACCTCGGTCTCATAATTAATTAACATCAGTTCAGAGCTAGGGGCTGAAACCTTAAGATAACTGCTACTTATCAAGTATGTACTTTTGTTTTCTTTGATGATATGTATCGTATAGAGCTCGTGGCAAAGTAGACGCATGGCTGAAAGAGATCGCTCTTAGCGATACGTCCATTATGTACTTTAATTAGTTTTGTTTTAAGATCAAATATGTAAAAATGTGTGTACCTAAATAATAAAGTGTATCGATCTTCTAATGAAGAACGCGTGCACGCTACAGAGATTTAGTCGGCCGATAGTTGATTTTTGCTCAAAATCATTCCAAATTCGCCCATTCAAAATCACGCGCGTCACTGCCGGATTCGGTGTGCCATACCATGCGTCTCGCCCCGCACCTACGCGCGGGGGTGCGTGTTTCTCCGCATGTATGTGCGTGATCCGCATGAACGCGCGTGGATGCATTTTCAGTGTGTTGGACTATGCGTGTTTTCCATACAAACGGAGATATTTACAAGCAACGGAAAAAAACGCATCCACGCACTACGCTGCATCATGCGGGGCAGTGTGATAATCGCCTAAATCAGTATGAAGATGAAAGCAAGTACACACATAACAACGATTACGTATTTGTTAGGTATCAGACCGACTAAAACTTGTGATTGAATTCACGATATTCTTAAATTAAAAAAAATCCTAGCAAGGACCGACTAAGCCATCTTGTCATATCGAGGTCCCCCGTGAAGACATGTTAAAATCCGGCTGTCATTTGTACATCTTTGGCAGTCGTTACGGGTATACATATAAGTTAGTCTTACCGAGGAAGATCGCCCAGGTAACTGGGTTGAGGTCAGATAGGCAGTCTATCCATTTAAAACTACTCATTAGAAACTTGAACTCTGAAATCAGGAATGCTTCATTCATTCAGTCATTTTGCCCCTTTCAAAATGTAAATTATATAGTTACTGTGGGCCCGTGTAGTAAATAGTGTAATGTAGGCTAGGTCAAAGATGAGATTCACAATAGAGTCAATGAAACGACATTTAACTCTGATCGTACATACTTTACATACTTAAATCTTGAGGGCTGCACATAACTAGGAATAAACATATAATAATTTGCCTAGCCTTTTCTCGACTAAGAATGTGGTCAGCTTCGAGGCTAACCGGACCCAGTTGGGTGCCACATACATAAAGCAACCATCATCCTCATCATCCTCCGAGCCTTTTTCCCAATCATGTCATCATCATCAGGTCGGCTCCCAGTCTAACCGGATTCAGCTGAGTACCAGTGCTTTACAAGGAGCGACTGCTTATCTGACCTCCTCAACCCAGTTACCCGGGCAACCCGATACCCCTTGGTTAGACTGGTGTCAGACTCACTGGCTTCTGGTCGTGTCCTGTTTCAGGCAATCTGTTCTTTTTTTCTTCAGTCTGCCTTTTCTTTCCATTAATTCACCACTCTTTCTCTATTTTTGTTCACAATTTGTGAAACGAAGTTATATGGCCTTACTACTGACTTCTTATATGTATGTAGTTTATATGGACAGAGGTCATTGACCATTTAGCTTTCGCATCGTTCTACTATATCAATTGAGTATTGTGGACTAGTGCGAGTAAAATGGGCTATCTTCTGACCTATTAGACTATTGCTTGAACGTTGAGCTCAATAGGCGCAGTGATAGTAGCACTATCGTGTCTGTCTAGTGGACAGTGAGAGAATTTAAATGTCGCTGTCTTTGTCGATAAAAGTTGAGGATTTAAAATCTAATTGATCAATCTTATTTTTTTTTACTCTTTATTTACTACAAAGTACAAAGTTATTTACAAGTTTATAAAAAAATGTTTACATTGTAACTAAAACGCGTCAAAAAATGCCTCATCGCTGACTAATGGGAACGTGCCTAAAAGGCTGGCTGCATTGCCACGCTGATTGGCAACGTTGAGTTGAGCCCTTATCCAAGGTAGTAGGTATCTTATTGGAAGAAGGTCAATAATGTACTTATCTAAATCATTTGCCTAGCCTTTTTCCAAATATGTCGGAGTCCCTATTAAAGTTCCTGTTGTTAAAAATAGTCCAAGTTTTTCTAGATAATACCTAGGAATAATAGCTGCGTCTGATGTCACGGTCGTCACGGGTCAACTGCTTCTAATAATGATTGCCTTTGCCACTAATAAACGTAATTAGAGGAAGCCAGAGCTAGACAGACACCTGAGATCACGGCCGACATACTGATATTAATTCAAATAGTCAGAAAAACTGGGGAAACATGTTTATATCTGCCCTTTTTCGCTTTAAATCTTGAAAGGCCTTCTTCATCAGCCACAGAGTAACATCAATTTTCAACTGATTAACTTGCAAGATATGTAACACTGGGAATACTTACTAACATTGTAAAGCTGTAAATCTCAGGACTACATCGTCTGTCTAGCTTTTTTCTGACTTTGTAGGGTTGATCACAGACTAGTCTAAAACATTTACTAGTCCTTGGGACCGGCTTCCGTCTAACTGGATGCAGCTGAGTACCTACCAGTATTTTACAAGTGGCAACTGCCTATCTGATCTCCTCAACCCAGTTACTCGGGCAACCCAATACCCCTTGGAATCAGACTTACTGGCTTCTGACTACCCGTAACGACTGCCAAGGATGTTCAATGACAGCCGGGACCTACAGTTTAACGTGTATATTCCTTGTTCGCAGCACATGACAGCGGCGGTGACGCGGCAAGATGGCGGTGTCTGACGTCATCGCGCAAGATGGCGCCCACTCAAACGTCAAACTGCACCCCTATTTAGTCACTTTAGTGTAAGTAGACGTATTATACTTATAATTTTTTATTTACTAGCTGATCCCGCGAACTTCGTATCGTGTAAAAATCTTCCGTGGACCTCTACAGACATTTTAAAACCAAAATAAGCACAAACTACCTAAACTAACAATCCTAACTAATATTATAAATGTGAAAGTAACTCTGTCTGTCTGTCTGTCTGTCTGTCTGTCTGTCTGTCTGTCTTTTCTTCACGCCTAAACTACTGAACCGATTTGTGTGAAATTTGGTACAGACATAGTTTGGAACTTGAGAAAGGACATAGGATAGTTTTTATTAAAAAAAAATAAATAAATAAAAAATAAAATTTATTCCGGACATATAGCGCCACCTATTGGTACAAACCAAAAATTTATTCCGGACATATAGCGCCATCTATTGGTACAAACCAAAAATATGCCGGAAGTCACTATTCCATGCGAACGAAGTCGCGGGCAAAAGCTAGTTAATTATATTTAAGACCTATAATTATATTCTAACCTGCTGTTCATATTCATCTATATTCTGAACAACTTTCCGCACGTGGATAAAAACGTGGACCTAATGCAAGTTTCATAAAAATCCGGTCAGCCATTCCATGGTTTTACCCGCGTTCCAAAGGAACGAATTTCCGCACCCCGATTATAAGAAACCTATATGAATGTTGTTCTTATGTATAAGTAATGTTCATTACAATTCCGTTCAGCCGTTAGTGAGTAAAGAAATTAATCTTTTGTTTGTAACGGCTTCAAGCGCAAATGGCTGAACGGCTTTTGATAAAATAAAAATTGGCAATAAGTAACATAGTTGATGCCTTAATAGGTACTTACTTACTTACCTATATACTTTCCTCACAATAACATACTTATGAGGTAAGTACCTTTTATCCTAGTAAAAGAAAGAAAGAAAATATTTTTTATTGCGCAACAATAGACACACACTTAAAATAAGGCACATTTTACAGAAATAATAATATGCGTCTTAAAGCGCGCAGTACGGCCCTCGCTCAGCATAATGCTGCGACCCGAAACAAGACGGAGTCCCAGCGCTGGTTTTCAGCGACAGCCGGTGCTACCGCGATGACGTCTATCGGTGATGCTCAAAGAAAGCTAGTGCGGACAGAAGTTCCTTTAAAACGTGGGTGAAACTTCAAGAAACGGCTTGTTCTCAACATAATCACCTACAAACGTATCTATTTAGTTACACGTTAATCATTACCTACTATTGGTTTATTTGGTAACTAGCTTCTGCCAGCGGTTTTACCCGCATCCCGTGGGAACCTCTGCACGAACCCGGATAAAAAGTAGCCTATAGCCTTCCTCGATAAATGGGCTATCTAACACCGAAAGAATTGTTCAAATCGGACCAGTAGGTCCTGAGATTAGCGCGTTCAAACAAACAAACTCTTCAGCTTTATAATACTAGTATAGACTTATTTATTTACACATTTATAATGAACTACTATTAGGTAATTCACGTCAATAATGGGTGTTACCATTAGTCTTGCCCTGTATGGAGGTCAGCACAGCCTCTCGCGCTCGGTGTCAAGGAGAACTCGTTACGAGCGTAATGTCAAACTGTAGATTGTTGTTTGTTTGTAAATAGAGGGCCTGGTTTGACGGCCCTTCGCTACAAAATTCTTGGTTACTGGTACTCAGATTTTATTTCGGTGTAGGCGTCGTAAAGTCACGTTTTTGAACACGTGTTTAAAAACTTGTTTCTCAAATAGTTTTATTTTATTTATTGGTGAAATAAATAGTACCTAACTTAACATATTAATGAATAACATAGTTACCTATAAGTAAGTGATACATAGTCATAAGTACTTCAAACTAACAGAACAGAATAAGTAAGTAAGACTTATAATTATGTACGTACCTATTGGTAATTAAGCGTATAATTACCATCAATTCTCTTCTCACACAGAGAAGGTTTAAGAAGTAATTGATGCGATCTTCTGCTTTTGAAGTCTTTAGTTTCCTCGCAGTGTTTTCCTTCAGCGTGAGTAATTTTTTCAAAATGCAATGTGACGGTAAAGATCACATTCGTAGGTCTTGTGAAACTACTCTCCAAAGTATCCAGACGCCATAGAGTTTGGCGAAACGTTTACCTTTGCTTACGGCCCTTTCCATATTCTATCTATCTTTACCTAATGATTGGCTTCCTAGGGATAGAGTTTTGACATTAACTCCACACAAGTAATGCCAAATTGCTGTCTCTGGTAAGCAAAACACACAGATAGATAATATATTGGAAACGACCATTAGAAGCAAGCTTACCAAGGATATCTATCCATTAAACATTACATCGTAAAACTCGCAGAAGATAATGTAGCGTCACGTTTACTTTCACTAATCCCTCGCGCTCGTGCCAAAAACATAAATAAATACATTACTAAAGAATATTTCGAAAAAACTCTGACGTCTCGCGCCAATTATAGACGTACCTAAACGCCCTACAGAGGAGCGAATCATTGACAATTTAAAAATATACTTAGCTTGCGTTACGGGAACATATTTTTGCGGTGAATTTTTTTTTATAGTAGAGTGATATGTTGCCAAATAATGTGAGAAAGAATGGAAGAGTTACTTTTTAGAGTAGACGATACATTGTTGCAGTTTTTAAATAGAGATTTATAACGCCCACTTTCTTAAGAAAGAAAAGAGACATTCACATTTGGTGCGTTTTTAACACATTTTGAAAGTAGAAGTGCACTTTTAATTGAAAGGAATAATTTGTTGCTTTTCATACCCCATTTTTTTGCTTATCAGATTCTTTTAAATTATAGAAAAAAAGTATATTTATAAAAAAAATGTAACTTGTTCAATTTCTTTCTATTTTTTTTGCTTTACAGTGTTTTTTTAAACACCATATCTTCATTGACGTCAGTTAAGGAATTTTTAAATCTCACGCGAAGACCAAACATCAAAATTAAATAGAATTTTTCATCATTAAACATTCAATTGTTTGATAAAAACCTATCTTATGCAGTCAGTCACAAACTCACAACAAATCCATCTCTTACGCAATGACATACTGACCTAAAGCGATAGCGCTCGGAACAGGTATTCCTCGGAACAGCTACAAGTACTCGGAACGGGTATTAGCAAGGGTGTTCCTACATTTATCGACGTAGATTCGGCTTAAGTCGAGCGGGTTTTACCACAGTTACTCGATTTATCGCTGATCAGCTATACAAACGGCTCGTTTCCAATGCAAATGGTATTAGTAACACCACAGATTACTATAATAGTTACCCTTATTACGTAGACATCATCTCCCGAGCCTTTTCCCAACTATGTTGGGGTCGGCTTCCATTCTAACCGGGTGCAGCTGAGTACCAGTGTGCCACAAAGAACGACTGCCAATCTGACCTCCTCAACACAGTTACCCGGGCCACTCAATACAATAACCAAGGGGTGGTAAGACTGGTGTCAGACTTATTGGCTCCTGACTACCCGTAACGACTGCCAAGGTTCAATGACAGCCGGGACCTACAGTTTAACGTGCCCTCCGAAACACAGCTATACTTAGTGTCCAAGATCTACTTAGACAGTACATACAAACATAGAAAAGTTGCATTGGTACTTATTATGTAGAAATAGAGGCTGTTTTGGCCGGTCTTAGCCGATTCCGCGTCGATACATGTGGTTACCCTGCCGTGTTCCGACCTCCTTGGCATCGAACTGCGACCTTCGCAGAGGCTTTTAGCTTGGAACACTACGCAATGGTTTATGTAATCGCTAGTTAAGTGGATTAGGTTTCATTGCGTCAAGTCTTATGAGATTAATTGTTTGTTTAGTGGTTATGTATTGTTCACGGTAAGGTGGTATTTACTTAGTTTCTAAGATATATATATCGCTAATTCGTTATTGTCAATTTATGTAGTTATATATTATGAGAGCTCAGAAAATCAAAACACTTTTCGACGGCTAAATCAGTTTATTATAAGAATAACAGCAATCAGATTATCAGTTTATCAGTTTATTGCTAATAAATAGACAACAATCACAATCACTACACTGAGCGTCTTTTCAGCTTCAAGATTCTCCAACAACTGACTTTTACGCGCGCGCTACTTCCCTCCATCTTTAATAATCTTCCCGCCAATTTTAAAACGGAAGTTGTCAACCGGAAGTAGTGCGGCGTTTACAATATAAATAAAATGATTTAAGATCAATAATTCCTACGAATAAAATAACAATAAATTAAATCAGTATTAGAATTATAGTTCACAAAATAATATTTTAACCTGTGTATGTAACATTGGCATCTATAAATTGCAACGATTCTAACAGTCGGCCTTTCCTGACATATTTCCCGTCCCGGGAAACCAGTACAATTCTTAATTATAATAAATAACTGTAACATAAATAATCCACTAAATCTTAATTAATAATTTTTCATGATTATTATGCTAAGATATTAAGGCCTCATTCATATCCTTAACATCTGTCCTAACTGAGACCTCGTACATATTCTCAGTCAGACCTTCTCTTACTAAACTTAAGTGCTAAGATATTAAGGCCCCATACATGTCCTTAACATCTGTCCTAACTGAGACCTCATACATATTCTCAGTCAGGCCTTCTCTTACTAAACTTAAATGTTAAGATATTAAGGCCCCATACATGTCCTTAATATCTGTCCCAACTGAGACCTCAGACATATAAATATCCTTAAAGTTAATCGCAACTGAGGCCTCAGACATATCCTCAGTCGCGTTACTAGTTACCAACAAGTTAACATCGTTCATCTTACTAGTTACTAAGATATTAAGGTCTCAGACATATCCTTAACATCCTACTTGTCTTAACATCCTACTTGTCTTAACATCCTACTTGTCTTCTAACTCATCGGTTTCTTCATTACTTGAAGTGTCCGACTCTGTTTCTGCCCTATTAAATACCATCCAGGGATGAATTTTGTCTACAGAAAAAATACCACTAAAACTTCGGTTACCCTTCCTGAATAATGGCGTGTCCTCAATGACATAACGATCATTATCCAGAACTTGTTTTATACGATATGGGCCTCTTAGTTTTGGGATCAATTTTCTACTGTTACCGGTTGATGCAATCTCTCTTTCTACTCTAACTAAATCTCCTATATTAAATGCTACTTCCTTTCTAACCCTATCAAACCGTTGCTTTTGCCTATCTTGATCATCTTTAATATGCTCTGTCATCTCTCTTCTAATGTTTTCTATGGGATTATCAATATTATCAGAATCATCCGTGACGCTAAGTTGTAACAATGAGCCTGACGTACCTACCAAATCAAGACCGAACAATGCCTGAGCGGGGCTTTTACCGGTACCCTTATTTTGAGTGTTATTTAGTCCCCACTGAATCTCGGATACACATTCATCCCATAAATTATCAGGCTTGCCAAGATTTGAAGCTGTTAATGCTGCTAAAACCGTCCGGTTATACCGCTCGACCTGACCATTAGCCCGCGGCGTCGCTACAGCGTTCATAATATGCTTTACACCTAACGAGTTTAAATAATCTTGAAACTTTTTAGATGCAAATGAAGTCCCGCGATCAGAGATTATGCGTTTCGGCACACTGAATGTGTGAAAGTAGTTTTTGATTGCGGCTATAGAATGAATAGATTTAGTACTTTTAACTGGCACAAGTATGACAAACTTCGTGAACGCATCAATGATTAATAGTAGATAAGCATTTCTGCGCCTACTTCGAACAAAAGGACCTACGTGGTCTATGTGTATGGTGTGAAATGGCTTATCAATTTTCTCGATAGGATGTAATTTTCCTGCTCTCTTCCCAGAAGGAATTTTAGCATGAGCACACTCTAGGCAAGATTGTACATATTTTTTTATAAATTTTCTCATTTTAGGGAACCAATAATTATTCTTTATAATTTCTAAAGTTTTGTCAAAACCGAAGTGTCCGATTTCGTCATGGTTTGATTTCAAGACTTGCCATCGGACACCTTTTGGGACAACCCAACGATCTCCATCTTCAGTCTTCCTGTATAATAGTCCTCTTTTCACTACAAAATTATTTTTGATCTCAACCACATTATCGTGTTCACTATCATTTAATATTGAAATAATTCGTTGCAGTTCAGGATCGTTGAGTTGAACCGTAGCTACCCAGTCAGTATCTACATGTCCCACACGTAATTCTACTGAGTCCGTTTGGACAGGATTACGGCTTAAAGCATCCACGTGTGTCATAGCTGTGCCAGGTTTATAAATAATATTAAAATCGAATTCCTGTATAACATTCCACCATCGCGCAACTCTTGGTATTGTGTCCCTTTTCTCAAAAGTTGCGCGAAGAGAATTACAATCCGTAACTATGGTAAACGAAATGCCTAACAGATACACTCTGAACCGCTGTAGCGAGGTCACGACTGCCAAGGTCTCTAAGTCATAGGAGGTCAGTTTAGACTCTTCGGGAGAAGTTTGCCTACTATAATAAGCTACCGCGTTAAATGGGGATTCTGTATTTGGTCTTTGCATTACTATACCAGCAACACCGATCTTAGAAGCGTCTGTATGTAACTGCGTTTCAAATTTGGGATTATAAAATGAAAGTATAGGGCGTTTGACTAGTTCCTTTTTTAACGTTAAAAATGCAAATTCCTCTACCTCACCCCATTTCCATATTGCATCCTTTTTTAGGAGCTGCGTCAATGGTTTGGCAATAATTGAAAATCCCTTGATAAACCTTCTGAAAAAGCTCGCTAAACCCAAAAACTGTCTGACCTTATGTTGGTCTGTAGGTCTGGGAAATTTATCTACTGCTTCGATCTTTTTCTGGCCCGGCTTAATGCCTGATTCTGTAACTTCAAAACCTAGGTAATCGATCGATTCTTTTAAGAAATGACATTTGGACAGATTGAGAGTTATGCCCGAAGAGCGAAATAAGTCTAGAATATCATGAAGTTTCTGTAATCCCTCGTCTATAGTTTGAGATGGTACAATTACATCGTCCATATACGCAAAAGCCTCTTTGAACCTAGCATTCCCCAAAATACTGTTAATGGTCTTTTGAAATGTGGACGGGGCATTGACGAGGCCAAACGGCATACGGTTGAACTCGTAATGTCCGTCAGGCGTTACGAAAGCAGTATAACGTTTTGAAGGTTCAGCTAATGGAATCTGGTAATAACCAGAAGCGAGGTCCAAAGAAGTATAATATTTATGGCCTGAAAGATTATCTAATTGGTCGTCTATTCGTGGCAGAGGGTAGTGTTCTTTTATCGTTTTCTTGTTAAGTGCCCTAAAGTCAATACAAAGGCGATGATCACCAGACTTCTTTCGTACTAGAACAATCGGTGAAGCATAGTCAGAAGACGACTCTCTAATTATATCGGAGCTTTCTAATTCATGCACAATATCGCGAACTACCTGACGCTCTGAATGGGACAACCTGTATGGTCTATAAACGACGGGTGTGGTATCATTGAGCCTAATGTTCATTTCAGCTCCAGTTATGCACCCTAATTCTTTGCTCGAAAAGGCAAAACAATCCCTAAAATTATTCAACAGCTCAGTCAATTTTAATATGTTACTAGAACCAATAGAGTGATCTACTTGTATAGCTTCCACTTCGATTTTTGTAATATTACTATTATCAGGACAGTGTTCGATCTTATTAACATCTATCGACCCTAATTTTAACTCATTCAATGGCAGTGCGCGTAGCAACAAAAAGTCTTTAGTTAAAACAAACTCAGCACCGAGTCCCTTTATAACTATATGACCACGACTATTTGTTATGCGAATTAAGCTTTGTGATATTTCGTAAGATTTTAGGGGATCTTGGCAAAGACTTTGTTCAATAAATAGATCACCAGTATAATCTGGCTTAGAGTAAACTTCTAAAATAGTCAGCCCTTTTACAGTTACTGGATTATTAACATATAAGTTAACGCTAGCTATTCTGTTTTTAGATATTTTTAACTGATTGTTGGTTTTGTAAACGACTACGTGTTCCTGCTCTGTGAATGTTTGCCCTACTAACAATGGCACTTGCAATAAATGGTCAGGAACGACAAGTACTTCTACGGGAGCTTTGACAGAATCTATCTCTAGTTCAAGAACACATTTGCCTAAACAATTTACTACACTATCACCGAACCCTCTTATAACTGGTAGGTCAGATCGTAACCACGTATTAGCTAAATCCTTTGCAAATGATTCACGTATCATGGTACATTGACTACCAAAATCAACGTAGCAATCAAGATTTTGACCATTGACACGGGCAACTTTAAAATATTTTGATTCATCATCATATGGTTTTGAAATACGTAACACTGTTTTACTATTGCTATCGGCGGTTTTAAGATCCATTTTTCCCGGACAGTTATTAGAGGTATGACCTACTCTATGACAACTTTCACAACGTAAGATCGGCTTTTTACACAGAAAATAAGGATGGCCTTCGTCTCCACAATTGTAACATTTAGTTTGTTTATAGGATCTGTTACTTTTAACATCGGATGCATTATGATTGGACTTGAATGGCCGAACTTGTTTACTATCACTAGTGCTTGCCTGCATAGATAGATTTGGCTTCTCGGGCTTTCTAGTGGATCGGACATTCCTTAAATAGACTAGCAATTTATCAGGTTCTGTAAACTGTGTTGCTTCGGCACTTGTTCTAACTGATCTATCATCGATTCCAAATAGAATGCAATCTATAGCATTTTTGCCAACAATATTGCAACGATTTAACAGTACCATCTTTTGATAAAAATATTCTTCTAAAGAGTCACCAAATCTAGCTCTGCAAGCTAGCATGTCTGTTAACAACTGCCCATAGTTCTCATCGCTTGGGAACGCCATTTTCAATTTATTCTGCCATTCAGCCCATGAGAACAGTAAACTAGGTAAGCCTTGGTACCATTTTTGTGCCAAGCCCGATAATTTAGGAAGAGCATAATGAATTATTTGCCTTTCAGTCCAATTATAAATTGCGGCACACTCATTAACTTTCAATAACCAAGTCTCAATAGTTTGATTCCGCTTGACAGGGTCAAACTCTGGAATAACATTCATTACCGGATAACGCTCATTACCTCCGTCTGTTTTCATGGTCTGAACAAGCTCTTTGAATACCGAAACTAAAACGTTAGTATTACAGTCATTATTAAAAGTAACTTGAGGTTGACTCACTGTTGGTGTAGCTGCTGCTGCAGTAGTAGGCAGACCCATTTGTGCTGCATTTTCTTGTAGTGGAGGGCAGGACTCAGGACTTGGAGACATATCACGATTTCGCGACATATCACGCCTTTGATGACCGCCAGGATCTCGAGCGCCATCACGCCTCCGCGATACACTACGCCTTCGAGGCGTGCGAAGACGCCTCCTAGACTCGCTGCGGCGCTGTGACCTCGTAGTCTTTCGCTGTCTCCGTACTGGTGAGCCAGACTCGCTCTGGGTTGAATCAGCCGAATGTTTACGCCGAGTAGACTTTCTTTTATGACCCATAGTTTTTTTGTATGGGCGGCAAGTCCTTTCACCGAGGGCGATATTCTAATCGCTATCACGATTATATCCCACTTCTGAGCTATGAGAGCTCAGAAAATCAAAACACTTTTCGACGGCTAAATCAGTTTATTATAAGAATAACAGCAATCAGATTATCAGTTTATCAGTTTATTGCTAATAAATAGACAACAATCACAATCACTACACTGAGCGTCTTTTCAGCTTCAAGATTCTCCAACAACTGACTTTTACGCGCGCGCTACTTCCCTCCATCTTTAATAATCTTCCCGCCAATTTTAAAACGGAAGTTGTCAACCGGAAGTAGTGCGGCGTTTACAATATAAATAAAATGATTTAAGATCAATAATTCCTACGAATAAAATAACAATAAATTAAATCAGTATTAGAATTATAGTTCACAAAATAATATTTTAACCTGTGTATGTAACATTGGCATCTATAAATTGCAACGATTCTAACAATATAGTTTTGAACTGCATACCTACTGAGACTGAGACAATGTCAGAGACTGGAATTCTTGTGTATTTTCAATTTTGAGACGAGATCCACCAAAACTTTATTCTATTTGTTCGCTCACAAATGCTACTGTTCGCGGTCATTTTAGAAATGGTCGCACGTAATTTGTTACTGTTTACTAGACCAGAAGAAATATTTGTGTGCATTACCCCACACCACACAGGTGGAATCTCGCCCTTATGTAACTTCGAAAGAGCCTTTGGTTTTAAATTGCTTTGGGTCCTTTTAACTTATGTTTTGAATAAATATGTTTATTTATCCTTCTCCGCGTGAGAGGAGGCCTGTGCCCAGCAGTGGGACGATAAAAATGCTGTAACGGTAACGAAGTTTATTAAAGGATCAGCCTTTTGAAAGTACAGTTTAATTTCATAAAAAAATATAACTAGCACGATGATACGACTAATCAGTTCAGTTAAAAAGCAGCTATGACGGTGTTCCTGTTCACGCAATTGTCCTGTTTATTGACGTCGTGTGCCGTCGGGTCGTTGTGCGCCTAAATACGATGAATATGGTCGTTATGTTTGTTTGTGCCGTCTGTTGGATCAGGTCGACTCACTCCTTCCTCAAATTCGAATAGTAGTAGCCTTTAAAACGGCCTGTTTTTTGAAGAATGATATTCCATGCAAACATTTCAGGAACAATAGTATTTGTCTTTTTTGAAGATTGTGATACAGGTAGTTTTTAGTAAATTACTATTTACATTGATTGGACCATCTCGATTCGACACAATTTGCTTATATTGCATGCTTAAATACCTGATATGGAAATCAAACCACATGCAACACGCAAAGTTACTCATTTATTGCACTAAGTGCTATCAAAGTGATTGACTTCAAAAACCAGCCTCTAAATAAACCAATGTCTATTATAGTATTTCCAGATAAAGCATACAGTCTAACACACAGCAGCGTGCTAATAGTTTTCCCTGAAGCCGCGGCACAAACTAGCTGATTGTGCAATGAGTCAGCTGTGATAAGCGCTGTACTCTGTGACTCGCGGCCGAGCGACTACCGAGCGCTTATCTTATAGCAGATGATTTAAGGACACAGCTAGTGGTTTATACGTTATTCAAGTTATTTAGATTATTTTAGATAATAATATTTCATTATACAGTATCCTCGTTGACTTTCTTTCAATAAAGAATAAACATCCACATATTGTACATTTATAATATCACTGAACTAGTTAGGTACACTAATCTGGAATAAAAGTAGGTATAGTAAGTTCAACTCAGTCTTGCGCGCGGCCTTATGTGTGGGTAACCCTTGTGTGCGTGACTTTGTGACTTTGTGTGCGTGACAAGAGGTACAGTCGTCACTGTCACACGAATGAAAGTTGTATATTTACAAGCCGACGCACACATAGGGCCGCGCGCAAATCTGAGTTGAACTATCTATATCATATGATCGGATCTGATCCGTTTAACTTTTTTACTAAATGACACTTGAAGTCAATTTGAATAAATACATAGTAAAGTAATAGCTTACATTAAAAGATAGTTATTTTCTTAAACAATTTCGCAGTGAATGACTAAATGCCAATAAATATACAGAAGTTATGGTGACACAACAGATAAGTACTTATATCACCTGAGAACTATAAACATAACTGTGATAGCTGGGGAAATAATAATAAATTAACAACACAAAATTAGTCATTAACATTCAAAGTTTATCCATTGAGCAATATTAAAACTATTTTACAATCATCCCGAGAGATAAACTGACCCATTAAATATTATCTTGCACTAAGATAATAAAGAGAAAACTTGTTTTTGTTTTTGCGCCCTAAAGGCTCTAAAACTACAGAACCGATTTGAAAAATTCTTACACTGTTGGAAAGCTACACTCTTCCCGAGTGACATAGTATATATTTTATCCCGGTACGAGCTACTCCCATGGGACGCGAGTGAAACCGTGGGAAAACGATTAGTGCTACAATAAATCAACAAAACAAAATTATGTCATTAACATTGAGTTTATCCGTTGAGTAATATATTACAAGTATTTAACAACCGTCATCCAGAGATATAAACTGACCTATTATTTATTCACGATAAAGTATATTTCGCTTGTGACGGCGCGTGGCCTCAGTATGTTATCAGTTCTGTTGCTAAGCGCGCTTAGAGGTTATACTTACGAAATAAAATGGCGATTGTCTATGATTTGAATACAATGCGGTAGGTCACCAGGACGGCCGTTGTTGGAGGGAAATTTAAACTATTTTGTGTAAAATGTTATCTATTGACTATTAGTTAAAAGATATGAAGATCAAAACGGTCTTTTTTGATATCACCGCGGTTGGCAAAACGTTGTCAACAACGTTTTTCTCTCCCGTAACTAGACTCTCTTCATAATTTTCGTAGCAAATAAAAAGAGCTACGTTTCATCATTTCCCGAGCCTTTTCCCAACTATGTTGGGGTCGGCTTCCAGTTTAACCGCATGCAGCTGAGTACCAGTGTGTCAGTGTGCAAATTAATGATATGATGAGATTAGAGGATGACTTTAATGACCTATTATAACAATTACAAAGTCGAAATGCTAATATGAGTAATGATGACGAATAATTTCTTTGTTTACGACAGTCAATTGTTGTGTCACTCATCCGTAGTCACAGCTGTTACTACCTACCTACCACGAGATATTGAAAATGAAAACAGTACAAATCGATCGATTCGAAACAAAAGTAAAACGAAATTGACATTCAACAGATCAAACCACGCATATTTAACTTACCTATAACTCTATAACACCCCTATTTTAGAGTCAGGCGTTAAAAATGACTTTCTTCGGAATCTAAAATATTTGAAAAGTATACCAGATTCTGTCCTTGGCCTCCGAACCATCGCAAACATTTTCAAATGAGACCAATAGTTCCCGACACTTCAACTTTATAAACCTATGATTATTCTTTATCTATTGTAAACTATGTAGGCATGTCGTTATCTATTAACATACAAACCTAATAAATAATGTATATAGTCGTTATATACTAAACACACAACAATCTATGTATGTAGTTACGTAAGCACGCACGTGTCCGCAGGTCATTCACCTCTGACAGTGGCAAGATGGCCGCTCGCCAAACAGTCAAACATCTCTCGTTGTTTGCATAATTTCAGTTAATAATCACACGTGCTGCCAAAGAACAGCTTCATTCATCTTGATTATATTGTTTACTTTTCATTTGTTGAGACTTTACAAGTAATCAGAAGCCAGTAACTCTGATACCCAGTTACCAAGGGGTATTGGGTTGCCCGGGTAACTGTGTTGAGGAGGTCAGATAGGCAGTCGCTCCTTGTGGCACACTGATACTCAGCTGCATAGTTGGAAAAAGGCTAGACAGATGAGTTTGTCAGGGGTTGCCTTCCAATGTAGAGTGAAGGAGCAGCCTAGGTTCAGAACTTTCCTGGCAAGACTGGTTGTCAGACATTCAGGCTTCTGACTATTAAATATATTCAAAGTAGGACAAATGACAGTTTGAACGATTTTCTGAGGAATCAAGGTCGCCCATTCACGAACTGCCCGCGACAATAGCTTACAAATTGTTAACAATTCGCGCGCATTTTTCTAACCCACTAGGGCCTCAAAATAGGTCGGATCTTTATAGTTTTCTTTTCCCTTCTTACTTTCTGAAGTTTAGAATACTACCGACCTACCTATAACCCTTTGAAAACAATTTCATAATGATTTATTCCGTCCAGGAGCTATGCCAGAGATAATATAGATGTAGGCACGCAGACAAGTCTATTTTAAAAAGCCTTATAAAGGTTTTCAAGGATCATTGCAAAATATGGACGTGCGTGTATATCTAGCCTACATAGGACTAGTTCAGTAATTAAGTCGATAATTTAGCTTTTAGTGATGTACATCAGTCGATATATTCCGTATCGATAGATTTGTGTTTTAATATGTTTTAGAGAGAGTTATATAGTTCCTGCAATCGATTCCCGGGACTTTGTTGTTTTGTTTGTATGTTTGTAAATGCATACACACAATATAGATAATAATTGATAGGTACTTGTGTTAGCCGCGCGTGTAATACTCAATACAATGTAATAGAATTATTACATAATACAATAAATTATCATAAAATGATTACATTGTCTATTTTGCATCGATAAGATAAACGTTAGTACTTTCTAGATAAAGTAATTGTCTTGTACTAGTAGATAGTAAATTAACAAAATGCTATCTTCTTGATTAACGACACGTTTAATGTCTAGACTTAATTGTGTCAAGTCTGTGAAGAAAAATAACCAGAATAACCTATACCTACCTACTTATGTTCAAAATGCCGTAGGAAGTTGGTTTGCGCGAAAGTAAAACTTTGAATCATTTGAGATGGAATTTGAATTGGAAATGAATCGAAGCTTCGGTAAGTAGATGCTGTTGACGTGGTGAATAGCTCCATATACAGTCTTAAGAACGTATATCGAAATAGATATTCGCGTTTTATACAGGATTAAATATAAGCCTGTATAGATTTTTCCTTTTTTTCCAATAAGTAAAAGTTTTTCCTAAATAATGATTTGATGTGTTTTTGTTTATTTTCAAATTCAAATAATTTATTTCATATAACTTTTCAAGCAATAATAAATGACAAAGACGATTATTTTTCTTTATAACTGTCACTGGAAATTCTTTTGCTAACAGGAATTCGCAAAATTCATATCAATGTCCATTGATAAGTATTGTTCAACAAATAACCTTGATGAAATGGCGACACGTGTGTCTGTCTGTATGTATGTAGGTACAATTGTTATGTATTGTGTGAATAACTGAATATTTAAAGTACATACTATTACAGACAGGCATGTTATTGTCACATATGTGGGTAATATCATACTCATTTCTCTACATACCTTTAACATACTTATAGTGGGACGCTTATAGACAGCTAATAGTTATCGATAAAATTCCCTTAACATGCTAGTAGTGGATCGTTTATCGACAACTAAAATTTTATCGATAAAACTCCGTTAACATACTAGTCATCATCATCATCTCAGCCATAGGACGTCCACTGCTGAACATAGGCCTCCCCCTTTGATCTCCACAGATACCTGTTGGAAGCGACCTGCATCCAGCGTCTTCCGGCGACCTTTATAAGGTCGTCTGTCCACCTCGTTGGTGGACGTCCTACGCTGCGCTTGCTAGTCTCTAGCTCTTTCTCGAAGTTGGACCTACCTAATTGGACTACTTGTCCTAGGTAGATATATGAGTCAACAACTTCGAGTACCGAGCTTCCAACAGAGACTGGGGTGGGCTGAACATGGACATTTGACATAATTTTCGTCTTGTCCATGTTCATTTTCAGGCCCACCCGTTGTGAAACTCGGTCGAGGCCCTCGAGCATCATACTGAGTTCCTCCATCGACTTTGCCATGACTACGATGTCGTCGGCAAACCGAAGGTGAGTGATGTATTCGCCGTTGATGTTGATGCCAAGTCCTTGCCATTCCAGGAGCTTGAAGGCGTCTTCCATTGCGGCGGTAAACAGTTTCGGGGAGATAACGTCCCCCTGTCTTACGCCTCTTCTCAATGGAATCGGCTTCGTGCTATGCTCCTGTACTCGGACCGACATGGTGGCGTTATTATACAAACACTTCAACACCTCGATGTACCGATAGTCAATATGGCATCGCTGGAGTGACTCAAGTACCGCCCATGTTTCCACCGAATCGAAGGCTTTCTCATAGTCCACAAACGCTAAGCATAATGGCAAGTTATACTCCTCGGTCTTCTGTATAACTTGCCGCAGCGTATGGATGTGGTCTATGGTACTAAAGCCTCTTCGGAAACCGGCTTGTTCGGGAGGCTGGAAGTCATCAAGCCTGTGTTCGAGACGGTTCGTGATAACCCTTGAAAACAGCTTATAAACATGGCTTAGAAGTGTGATGGGTCTGTAGTTCTTCAACAGGCAGTTGTCACCTTTTTTGAAGAACAACACCACCCCACCCCTGCTCCATGCTTCAGGCGTTTTGCCCTCGGACAGGACGGAGTTAAAGAGCTTCTGGAGGACTTTAAGTACCGGTGTTCCACCCGCTCTCAGAAGCTCTGAAGTGATTCCGTCCTCACCCGGCGCCTTGTTGTTCTTAAGCTGCTTCAGGGCCATCCTAATCTCGTACAGACTGATGTCCGGGATATCTTCGGTATAATGTCGGGACAGCTTGGCTCTTGGATCTCCTGCCAAGCTGTTGACGGGCTTTGCGACCGAAGTGTATAACTGTCCATAGAACCTCTCAATCTCGCCTAAAACCTCTGCCTTGGTCGACGCTATGCTGCCATCCTCCCGTTTCAGCTTAGTCATCTGGCTTTGCCCAATAGACTTGTCCTTTGCGAACACTTTGGAGCCTTGGTTTCGCTGTATGGTCTCTTTAACACGATTCGTATTAAAGAGACGCAGATCGTGTCGCAAGGACTTGGATATTCGTCTATTGAGCTGCCTATATGACTTCGCGTCGTGGGAAGACTGCAACTGTAGCAAGCGTCGTTCAGCCATGAGGTTTAAGGTTTGGTCGGTCAGTTTATGAGGCCTATCTTTACGGCAAGGTCTAAAAAACTTAGCCCCTACCGTGCGGACAGTTTCCACTAGCCCGTCGTTGATCTCGTCCACTGACACTAAGTTCTCGAGGCAAGCAAAGCGATTAGAGAGCTCGAGTTGAAAGCTTTCCGGGTTTTGAATATGGGACCGAGTAGGTCGGAGCGTAGACTTCATCAGACTGGACCTTTCAAGTTTAACATTGATATTCAGTGAGGCTCTTACGATTCGGTGATCGCTTCCGGTTTTTACCCTGTTGATCACAGAGACATCACTGAATATCCGTCTCTTGTCGGTCATGAAGAAGTCTATCTCGTTTCTCGTGAAACCATCGGGACTCAACCAGGTCCATTTCCTGTGAGGCGGCTTCTGGAAGAAAGAGTTCATCATGAAGAGTTCCTCTTTCTCCAGAAAGTCAGCCAGCCTCTGTCCCCTAGGGTTCCGTTGCCCATATCCAAATTGCCCCACTCTCAACTCATCACCGCTTTTCTTGCCCAACCTAGCGTTAAAATCCCCCATAACAACAGTAAAGTGGGTTTTGGAACTATGTATGGCCCTACTTACGTCCTCATACATAGTCTCCACCTCATCATCGGAGTGTGACGAGGTCGGTGCATATACCTGAATGACCTTCAGCGAATATCTTTCGGATATTCTGAGTATTAGGTATATCACCCTGTTCGACACACTGTCGATGGTTGTTATGTTGTTTACGAGGGACTTGTGAACGAGAAACCCGACACCACCTTGGGACTGTTGGTCGCCCTCCCGGTAGTAGAGCAAGTTACCAGACTTCAGGGTTACGGTGTCCTCTCCCTCTCTACGGACTTCGCATAACCCTATAATGTCCCAATGTAACTTGCTCAACTCCTCTTCCAGCTCGCAGATCTTTTCGTCAGTCCTCAATGTGCGTATGTTGTGTGTTACCAGGGCCAGTCGTCGTGGGGGTGGGTAGCCGGATCTCTTCCGGAGATTCTTAGCACCCCCTGCTCCGCCGTTACCTTGACCGCTACCCGCGCCAGGGATAGCGGAGCTGCCGGGGACTGGGGGCCTGGTTTCTGTGCTTCTCATTGGGGGGTAACATACTAGTAGTGGATCGCTTATCTTCAACTAAAAGTTATCGATATATTTCCCAACACAGTGGACATCACTAGCCCTCCTAGTACTGCACTAGTACACATTCAACTGGTTGCGATCACTCGACCTTCACTAGCTTGTAGCTCGTGCACTCAATTATATCCAACTGTATTAAATATATGTATATTTGTAGGCAATACTAGGAATTCTTTGAGTTTTAACCGAATGCAGAAGTAGATATGGCATGATACAAAATCGAATTGTTTTTATTTCAAATAGGCCTTTGCAGGCTCCTTTGAAACGTCACACTAGTTGCAGGGTTCCAAAAAGTTGGTCTCATGATGAGAAGAGCCGGCAAGAAACTCCATAGACACTCTTTTAAAAAGTAATATTTTCACAAACATTCTATCATAACAATAGTAAGCTGATAAAATTATACAATGCAACTGAAAGTTAAACTGCAAATCTAGACAATCCAAAAAGGGTCCCAGTATTCTATCTATAGATTTGGTTACTAGATATATATTTTTGAGAATAGCCTCACAAGTCATGTCAAATTTCTATTAAGGATGTACAAAGAACAGTCGATTACAAAAATACATAAAAATAAATGAAAGTACATACTTTAACAATAATATGGTATTGTTCTATTTTTATGAGCCACAATTTGCTTAGATTTTTTCAAATGAAATTGGTATAAGAACAGGAGGATGATTACCAAAACAGCCAGTTTTTACATACCATTTACATAGAAACAATGTAATTTTCATAATGACGAATATTTCAGAATTACCGGCATTTGTTACTCGCTTTGTGCTTTTACACAAATTATAGGAAAACCCATAACCAGTGATGACTGTACTAATGACTACCAGTTCCGAAGTTACCTACAATTACCATAGCTAAAGATTATCATGTAGGTACATATGTACGATACTTAATACATATTTAGTTACAAAGATAGTAAGTACTTTGTTATTTCATTTGTTTTCACGTAATGATTGCCTCTTACCTACGCAAAATTAAATCGGCTACTTAAAACTGAAATTATTTTTCAAATCTGTCCATTAGTAGCTTTAAGTTATTCAAACTAACAAAAATCACTCTTCACGCTCTTACAATTACCAAATAGATTATTAGTTAGAAGTTTGAAGATAGACCTAATACCTATGTCATCACGTAATGAGTGTGTCTCTTTACTTTTTGCCTTTCTCAATAAAATTAAATGGGCTAGTAATGGGCTAGTTAAAACTGAAATTGTTTTTCAAATCGGTCCTATAGTTTCTAAGATTTAAGTTGTTTTAAGCTAACAAACAGAACGTTTAACATAAAAATGTAATAGTACCTTAGTAATAATAGATCAATCAATCAAAACATTTATTTGTGAACCATAGGTAAGAACAGATCTTAAATATATAAAAAGTATCACTATGCTCTGCCAAGTAAGGTGGCGTACAAATATTCAGTAATAAAATTTGATTTAATTATTACACTTGATGTATTGTAACACATACTTATAAGACAATAGTTTAGTTTTCAAAAAAACTTAGAATGTAGCCAACATCATCATCTCCCGAGCCTTTTTCCCAACTATGTTGGGGTCGGCTTCCAGTCTGACCGGATGCATCTGAGTACCAGTGTGCTACAAGGAGCGACTTCCTATCTGACCTCCTCAACCCAGTTACCCGGCCAACACAATACCCCATGGTTACACTGGTAGAATGTAGTCCATAAAAAATATTAATTCAATTTCCATTGTCATTCTTATATCAGATTACAAACCTAATTGCTGAAGAATCGTTCTTCCTAATACCCAATTACATTACACCACCGAATTGTTACATAAATCGTTCTAAACGCTATTCGCTAATCCTCACAACTTCGTCAGTGTCTCGTCGTGACATTCCGCTAAGTTCGACATAATCCCTTTAGTGGTTACGTCGGTACAGGTCATGGAGAACAAAATGACTAGCGGAGGTGGCATAACGGAAATTTGCCTAAGAAAGCACGACAATATGCGAGTGAGCGGGGGGCGAGGAACGTTACTGCTTTCGCAATTATTTGCCTTCTTTTTACCTGACCATTTTCTTTAATATCAAAAAACGTTGATCTCAAAGACCTCAAAGAATCCGCAGGCCTCGTAAGTTCACTCGTAACTGTTCGTTTTAGTCAGAACCACCGTAAGAATTTGACCTAGAAGACGGCGCTTGACCTACCTGCACTATGACACCTCTGCTCATTCCTTTACTCCACGGTACTGCGGTATCACTCGTCGGCAGTGTGGCTAGTTGCTCGTGGCTGTAAGGCTTCCGACCTTGACAGTAGTCTTGTTGCTAATTATATCACCCTGGTGTGGGGGTCCGTGAAAATGTAGGGAATCCGTGGCAAAAGACTGTTTGAATTATGTTACAAATTGTAGGTACTTTTAAATGGGATTAGGATGAGCTCGGCTAAAAGTGTGTGCTAAGTATGAATGTAGATGGATGGAAAGGAAGACGAAGACCTAAGAAAAGATGGATGGATTACCTGAAAGATGACATGAATGTAAAGGGAGTGAGTGACAGGGAAGACTGGATTCATATTGGAGACATATTGCGCCGAGCCCAAATAAAAGATTGGGAACAGGGCAGGAAGAAGGTCAGCTCGGCTAAATAACAGCCACACAAGTCAATCGACCATAAGGTTCAGCAACGCATCGCGCGGTCTGTCCTTGGACGGGTGCATATGTTGTCATGATGAGTTTTTTCGTGTGTTTTCATTGAAAATCCTGAAACTTAATAACGTTATGTACGGAACCTTCGTAGAGAAGGCGAGACGAGGCAGGTGCAGGCTTGTGACCGAGAAACTCGATTATTGACAATGTAACAAACAAATGAATATATTCCTACGTGGTTTAGGTACATACAGACCACAATAACAAAATTAAACCCAAGATCATTTATTCAAACTTGACTGCAAACTACACTTTTGAACGTCTTTACAAAGGACAGCCTCCAAAATGCCCACCCTTCACCACTTCCTATGTGTTTTTGCTGGGAAAAAGTGGCGCAAAAAACTCCCCAGCAAAGAAGATTAGCTGTTGAATAAAAAAAAATAGTTTAAAAACCTAAAAAACAAGCTAGTCATGTATTGTCATCAGAACTCGGAGCGTGTGCCATCCTAATCGAGGACCGGGAAGTGGGTCAAATTAAGATTCTAAGATTTTCTTACATACATATAGTTAGTTACAAGTGAAGCGTGTTAAAAATAAGATGTATGCGTAGCTGTATTACCATACTTTGTAACTCGACCCTCTTGAAGTGTCCACTAACGCCCTGATTGCCGTGATCACTGATCTCCTCAAGTGCTTACAACTCCACTTATATGATAACAAGACAATATGGCCGCCTGTCATCTCGAGATCTTAACACAGAGCAATTTGTGCCTTCAGACACACGTTACGAGTGTGAACTCATCATTTCATAAGTGTCGGGCTATTTGTAGCTGCTGAAGTGGTGCAGTTCGCGATAAATAACTTTGATTGTAAAGGCACATTTACGCCTTGTCTACTCCCTTTTCTATTCTCTTATGTTCTCCCTTTTAATACTGTTTTGTGAATTCTCATGTACCCCTCTTACCTACTCTCGTATGAATTCCACTATGAACTGTTTTATGTACTCCCTTTATGTACTTCGTTATGTACTTTCTTATATACTTCCTTATATACTCCCCTTATGAACTTCCTTATGTATTTCCTTATATACTCCCCTCATGTTCTTCCTAATGTACTCCCCTTATATACTTTCTTATGTACTCCCCTTATGAAATTCCTCATCTACTAAAGTACTCCCTTTATGTACTACTTATATACTACTCGAATTTTCTTCCAATATACCACCCCTTATGGACTTCTCTAATGTTCTTTCCATGCACTGACTAATGGTATGTCCCCTGTATGCAGTCGCTGGTGCGTGTCTTGCGTGTGGGGCACTGCCACGGTGTTGCTGCATCGACTGCTCACCGCGCCCGCGCCGCCCATCGCACGTGAGTATACTGTTACTGATAGAGAGCTTCTAGACCAATGGTTTCTATCCGCTGTATCAATCACGGGTGTATCAATCAACAACTTCCAGTCTAAAACCCATAAAGCGATTTCGGCCCGACCCGGGTATCGAACCGGAGACCTCGTGCTCAGCAGCCGCGCTTGCGACAGATAGACCAACAAGGCATCTAGAATCTAGACATTATTGAGAAGGTCTTCATGGCAGGATGAGAGCTCGTCCCATAGCTCTCGTTTCAAAAATAATGGGGTCCAGACCTATTGTCAACCTCGACGACTGTTCTCCTTTAGGAGATCATCCATATAAAGTCGCTCATATAACAGTACATTTGCGCAGACACAGTTGCAAGGCTTCCTCCATCGTCATTCTCATAGCGCGAGGGTATGGCCAGTGCCTGATAGGACAATTGGAAGATAGTTCTTGTCAAATAACCAGCCTGATTTTCTCTTCAGCGAGCAAGCCAGCTACGAGGTCCCGAGCGGCCGGCAGCGAGCATCTACACCCCGAACCACGCGTGCACTGCGAGGTGCTGCACGCGCCCTCGCGCCATCAGCTCGACGTGGTGTTCGTGCACGGACTCTACGGTATGTAACGAGGCGACACGTCGAGCTCCTGCACCCCGAGGAGCTGTCAAGCCCAAGCCACCGGCAACTGCAAGCCTTTTGCGTGAACACAGAGTTCTGACAAATATCAATTTTACTTCAGGAAATACTAAATCTTTCCGTAAATTATTGCCAAAAGTGAGCAACACACGGTCTTTTTTGGTATAGGATGTGTGATGATCAACAGCTCAGTTGAAGAGTTATATTTGCTGCACACCTTCTGATTCTAACCACTATATGTATAACTCCCTCAGGTTCACTCGGCAATACATGGCGACAAGGCGAGTGGCGCACGAAGTACAAGCTGGACCCTCCCACCGTCACCCTCCGCAGCCACAGCCCGGAGCCCTGCGCCTGTACCCGCCCCCTCCCCGCCCCCGGCCACGCCTACACCTCCGAGCTGAACGGCTCCGTCATCGACCAGCTCAGCGGCTGCTTCACCAAGATCCTGCCCAACGAGAACTCACTCATTACTGAGAAGTTCTACAACAACACTTTGATCAGTAATGACAACTATCAGACGCAAGCCAAGTTCGTCTCCGAACTCTTCAGGAATGACTGTGATAACACCCGCGACGATGACCTCAAGTGTACCGACGACGAGTGTGTCAGTGAGTGCAAGTGTGTGAGTGTGAGGAAAGGTGCCAAGTGTGAGCCGGGCTGCGGCTGCGTGTGCGACGAGTGCTACTCGCACTGCTGGCCGCGGGACTGGATCAAGGAGGACTTCCCCGGAGCGAGGGTCATCTCTATTAATTATACGAGTGACCCTTACTTATGGAGACCTTTGTGGATCAAGGGTAATAAAAGGTAAGCCGATCATTTCTTTTTTCAATCTTGACATTCAATGTCATTTCTAATTATTCCCTACTCCTATTCCCAACTTCATCCAGTCTAACTAGATGGATTTGAGTACTCGCCGTTTTACATGGAATGCCGATCTAACATCCCCAGCCTAGTTTCACAGGCAAATCAACCCTCTTGAACCCTTGGTCCGGATCCGACGTCTACCACAGATTTTCAAATAAAGTAAATGTTTGCACAAATCCACATGGTGTTCTCCTACAGTCTTGGTCAATAGTGACCAAGACTTTCACATACCAAACTAATACACAATAAATAAGTTCTGTAATATCCTCCTCAGACTCACGCTACAGGAGCGCGCGGCGCAGATGACGTCACAGCTGTTGGCGCTGGGGGTGGGGCGGCGCCCCGTCGTGTGGGTGGGGCACTCCAAGGGCGGACTCTTCATCAAGCAGATATACTGTGACGGTAAGCAAAATCACCTGGTTTGTTACATATTAACAATAGTGATAACCCAATCCATTTAGATGTTCCTGACGCAAAGGATCCTAATAACTTATTATTTGTTTCAGCTTATGAAGCGCATCTGAAAATGGAGAACAGTGTTGCCAAGCAACAAGTAACAAATAATAACTTAGAAGAACAAACTGACAGACAGTATAATAAGAACATAGTTCATAATATAGATAATATTACCAGTAGATATAGTGAGGATGAGGAAGCAACTAGACGTAAGAGTCAAACCAACTCCACCCGTAACACACTACTCAACAACTTTATACAAGAACAGAACAACGGCTGTGCCGCTAACGGTGAGACTACACTTAGAAGTATAGACGAAATGAACGACGTGAGAAACAACAATAACTCCGGTAACAGTAGTTTTAATGAAGAAGATGAAATAGATTTAGATGTGAATAGTAATGTGGAACAAGGAACGTATGGCTGTACACAAAACGGTGATGTTTTAGACAATAAGCAAGCTAGAAGTAATGATAAGTCAGACTTTATAGATGTAAGTGATACAAGTGATCAGACAGAGAGTGCAGACAGAGATGTGACGACAGACAAACATGAGGAAATGTCTTCAAATAACGAAGGTACGGTATAATTTGTTACTATTTACCTACATGACTATATTTCCTATTCCTCCCAAATCCATGAACATGTACAAACTTATTTGCCTAAATTACAATTCTAAAAAGATCCTGAGGATCTTTCCACATGCATACGGCTGTGTGAAGTATAATGTATACGCTACTTTCACATGGCACAGCGACCGTGCCAATGGATTTCATGTACATTTTCACAGCAGCCGTGCCGTAACTGTATGAAAACCGTCTGCATGTGTTAAAGACCCTGAGCCTGTGTAGTGTGGTTCCTGAATGCTCTTAATGCATGACTTCACAATGTAGCTTAACTTCTACTTCTACATCTCATACCTCAGTTACTGAATCCCACACTGTTGTACTCAGTTTCTCATTCTGTATGTTACAGAAGACAGTACCTCGTCGTCGTCCCGCGCGGGTCTGTGGCGCTCGAGCGCGGGCTTCATGTTCTACTCGGTGCCGCACCGCGGCTCGCCGCTCGCCGACATCAAGACGCCCATCACCTGCCGCAGCGTCGAGCTGCAGGAGATCGCTAAGGGTGAGTACTCCTGCTCACCACGTCGGGCTCCGGGCTGTGGCGCTCGAGTGCGGGCTTCATGTTCTACTCGGTGTCTCGGGTCTCTTGACAACGCCAACGCCTACAACACCCATCCCTAGAGTTGCATTATCGAGGCACTCCGGTACCACCGGGTGCCGACCTACCCCCGTCGCGTGGTCGAGGCCTATCTGTCGAATAGGTCCGTCATATACCCCGGTCACAACGGAGAATGGAACCGGCGGGAGATGTCGTGCGGTGTTCCACAAGGATCGGTTCTGGGGCCGCTCTTGTGGAACATCTCCCTAGCATCAGCGTAGCATACTACACTCGAGTTCGCAAAGTCGGTACACCAGCTGAGTAAGCAATCTAATGACCTGCATTGTGTTTATCCGCAGACTGTCCCCTGGTGCTGGACCTACACTCTCGCTGGCTCCGCGCGGTATCAGGCGCAAGCGATGCGGGCGGCGCGGCGGCGCGGCCGCTCGTGCGGAGCATCGTGGAGACTTGTCGCACGCTCATGTCCGTGCTGTGGCTCAGGATCGTCAGCGAGGACTCCGCCGGTAAGCGAGCCGTTTATGATGACTTCACAAGTTTTTTTAATCATTCCCTCTTCTTCAATAAGCATTGGTGGATCTTCTTCACTTAAGTTTTTTTCATCATGTTCACTATCCCACGATTGTACCTCACGCAACTCATGAACATTATATTTTATTTCATTTTCATGGACCTAAACTAAGTCAATTTTCATGTCATCAACATCTTAATGCCCTTGCTCCTTGTCGTCTCCTTATATATCTTGTGTTTCACAAACACTATAGTTTCTTTGGTTGTACGTCTCCTCCACGTCAATCCACGTTCATGTTGAACGCCTTCTTCACAAAAGATCCTCTTCCGCTTGTGTTACTGGTGTCTCTTTCAAACTTCCTCTCATTTACTCGTTTCTTACCCTATAACATTCCACATTCCTCTTATATTTTGATGTTTTATTTCTGTGAGCTAATACACAGTGTGTAATGTGTCTCAGACGCGGGCGTGGGCACTCTGCTGGGCGTGGGCGTGGATCACCGCGAGGTGTGCAAGCCCGCCTCGCGCCGCTGCAAGCTCTACGCCGCGCTCGCCGACACCATCCGCGCAGCGCTGCACCGCTGCCGCTGTCAGCAGTAGCTGTCACTGTCAGCAGTAGCCAACAGGAGCTGTCACTGTCAGCAGTAGCCAACAGGAGCTGTCACTGTCAGCAGTAGCTGTCACTGTCAGCAGTAACTGTCACTGTCAGCAGTAACTGTCAGTGTCAGCAGTAGTTTGAGACAAAATCATAGGAGGAACGTTGCTGATAGGGAATGAAGCAGTCCCTTCAGTGTTATAGACGTCGGAGCTAGCTTATGAAGCTCTTGCAGGCTGGACCTCATGAAAGAAAGGCTTCTTATAACTTTACAAAGCAGGGCAGACCGACCTGACAAGGAAGGCTCCCGTTATCTTCACTGCAGCTTTCTTGAAAAAGCCAAACGGTGAAATAGGAAATAATGAAAGCAGAAGAGTATACTACCTAGTGGTTGAAAGGATATTTCTTTGTAATAGAAGAAAAGAACTTACAGATATTTGTTTGTAACAGATGTTTGTTGAACACAGACGAGAAAACATGTTCGACAGAGAGATCGACATGTATCGAATATTTTTATAAATATCGAATGTTTTTAAACGCATTTTTGATTGTGAGAGTACGAGTGAAAAGTGTATAGGTACCTACCTGGTAGAGATGACGCCAGAATTTCGCAAAATAACTTTTATTCTTTGTACATAAAGCTTAAATGACGGAATTTTGACTTCAACTGACATCCACAAAAGCGGAGTTCTATTGTTTAAAAACTTCTCCGCTCCGCCGGGTGGAGTCTGGACCTTAAGCTAATTTATATGAAACATGGCTACCTACTACGAGTAGAAGTATTTTACTGTTGAATAAAAAGATAGATTGTATCAAAAAGACACCTAGTGTGGATACCGCTTAGTATATTTATCAATAGCTACACAACATACAATAAGACATAGCATACTTGTCTAGTACAAGACCGTCTAGTTAGGAACTGTTTGCCATAACCTACAATGTGATAAACTGTACAAGTGTACTAATAAAGATATGTGTATCAAGCTCCATGTTTTAGCGATTCCATATTATAGATATTTTATCACACATAAGCGGGGGAGCTATATTTGTGTGTGTAAATATACATATACATGCACATTGTTTTGTGTGACTTGACCACAAAACACTGAACGCTACCTACCTAGCCTACACATACAATAATGTGCATATAAAGGAGATGGCCAAAAAAACACCCAGAGTCGACAGGAACTTCATATGTATGATTGGATTCAGTATAATTTGTGGATTTTAAAAAGTATTTCAAATCATCTAAAAACCATGGGGTTCTCTTTTTATAACGTTTTTTCGATCAAGATTTTAGTTCACAAAAAAGTTTACTTTTACTGTTTGATGTTCGTTAGAAGTTGAATGCAGACTCGTGATTGGACCGTTTTGCATTGCTAAGTCATTTGTTATATTTGACAATGTCACATGGCGCGATTTTCAAAGACAATTTCTCCAAAAACATTTCATAGCCAGTTGTGAAGGTTGCATATAACTGCGAAACCTCTCCAAGTAGGTAAGGTCGGTGCTTAATCGTATCTGGAGTGGCTAAATGCAAGACCTTTTAATCACCAGACCAACTCTGAAACTATGGGGTTATTACTATTGGCTTGTATAATGTTAGTTTACTTTTCTATGTTCCATGATGTAATCCTTAAAATCAACATATATTCAACATAACCTATTTTTGCAATAATATGAAATAGCTCCTATACCCCATGGATTTCAGGCTGGATTTTTTGGCACCATCAAAGGTCTATCATAAAGAACCTATTGGTAACCATTTCAGTCCTGTCGATTCTGGGTTTTTTTTCTATGAAAATTTGGCCATCTCCTTTACACACACGAGCATGGCTCATCGGCTTCCGTGAGATAACATAAGTATGAAGTATCAATGAAAAGTTAGGATAAGTAAAGAGAACTATTTTGTGATTACCTGTTAATAATGATAAGTATATAATAACTAGAACTATGTGAATCGTCCGGCCGTCTGTGTGACATGTACCGACTGTGCGGAGTGAGGTGATGTATTGTGATGTAACTCGAGTTTATTGTATCAATAAATAAATTATAATTATTAATAATGTGCCAACTATATGGTGTTTTATTGAAATCTTCAGTAATATAGTAGGGCTGAAAAGTTTGTTTATTTGTACGCAGTGACTTATCCCAACAGTCGCCATATCAATGGATACAATAGCGTTGCCATAGCAACTAATTTGAGGGGGTCAGATGTGCAGTCACTCTATATAGGTAAGTAGATACATATCACAACATATTGGATATTAATACCTAAAATTAATTGATGAAGAGTGATTGAGTTTGGCGTCCAGCCGGGGATGCCTTGATTTAGGTATTTTGCTAGAAACAGGCTGTGAGATTAAATGAATGAAAGATTAAGTACTTACAGGATGCCAGGAACACAGGGATCACAACACCAGAGCACTTTTAGTCGTATTCACAGGTTTAACTTGATTTTTTACACCGCGCGCGCAGTTATCGATGCCGGCCGGCCATTGCCGAGTTTGAAACTGGAATTCTTTTGTCTATGAGTCCAATAGATGGCGTTCGTTGCGCAGTTATGGTTGCGTTCGGTGCTTTATGATTATGTAGAATAGGGAGGGAAAAGGATGGAAAAGGAAGTATCCCAAAGCCTGTTCATATCCCCCCACTTGAAATCACCCAGGGATTTCATAAGATACGGTTTGATAATTTAAGATTTAAGATCGAGGGCCTATGCAGATTCATATGTCATCATTATAAGATTTTTAGTTAATAGATTAATAATAAGATAATAGATATGTATAAGTTTTGAGATAGGTGAGTAATAATAAACATTTAAGAAAATAATAAGGATAATAAGATAATGTGCTATATATGTGTAAATATGATACTGCAGGGTCAGGTGCAGGATACATATGATTTAAATTCTCGCGCATAAAGTTTACATAATCGGATTTAAGTTCAGTCTGACGATTAAGTTTCTTTTCAAGATTAGTAAAACGCGAGAGTGTATTATTGTAAGATTCACCCAATGACCGATCGCCTTCCTTTAAGAGGATAGGTACGACATATCGACCGTTAGGTTCGCGATAGGTTAGATCTGTGTACATACGTTCGCAGGTATCATTCTCGGGTACGGTGATAATAGCGCGTGGTGGTTACCTCACCTCCCAAAATTTTTGAATTTGTTCCTCTAACTTAAATGTGGTGGCCACTAAAGAGCACGCTGTGTTCAAGGGTACAGAATTAGAATTGACTGCCCCTGTCAAAATCCACCCATAAACGCTATGCAGCGCGGTAGGTAAACCGGGCCCCAGATTGATACGTTGACCGTCATAAATATCGTGGAATAGCTCCGCCCCTATTAATAAATCAATTTTGGCGGGAACATCATAGTCGCGATCAGCTAACACGAGATGTTTAGAGCGTTCTCGAACGACCGATGGTACTCTAACGCTAGGTATTAGAGCTGTGATGTTATCTAATACGACTGGTTTAATATTAAAGTGCGGATGTCACCATGTACAGGTAGTATAGTGCAGTCTGTCACCCCCTTTACGTGTGTAACTGAGTTTTGTCCTAGTCCGGCTATGGTAAGATTGCACCGGGGAGTTTCAACCCAAGTGTTTTTGCGCATGCAGAAGTAATAAAACAATCCTGCGCCCCACTGTCAACGAGTGCGCGCACGGCAGATTGAGTGCCGGCGGCGGTGTTGAGCGCGCGCACCTGACAGGTTCCTAGTAAAACCATATCGCGATTTGGGACTGCAGCGTGAGAATGAGCTGTAACGTTCGCTTCAGCGCTGGTGGATGGCGCTGGGTCTATATGCAGCAGGGTATGATGACGTAAACCACACACCGTACAAGTCATTTTTGATAAGCATTTTTCTATGACGTGATTTGTACGTAAACAGTTTGTACACATATTATTTTTAGTTTTTATCAATGCGAGTCTAGCACGAGAGTCTAAACACTGAATGGTAGGGCACTGATAAATTGAGTGCGCATTATTGCAATGAGCACAAGCCACATTTGCAAGTGAGTTAGATTTAGCGAGATAAGATGAGCGTTTTTGTCCGCTGCTATTTTGCCCGCGCGGTGCGGGTCCGATCGGAAATTTTGTATAGGTACGCGAGTTTACACGGGGAACTAAAATTATTATTATTTGTAGATTTAGAAGGTAGCTGATTAGTTTCTAAGATTTTAACATAATCTTGAAGAAACTTTAAAGGTGCGTACGGATTGCGCGTACCCTGGTACGCGTACTCAGTTTACGCGTATCCGGAACGCCTAATCCATACCTGCAGCTACGCGTTCACTCTTGGGGTACGCGTACCGCGTGAGCCAACTCGCAGCGCGAGCCACCGTCAGTCGGTTTTTGGTCGCGCGTCAAAGAGGACGCACGCGGCCGGCTACGCTATATTTGGACGGCAAAATGAATAAACACGCGTGTTCTTGTCGGAGTCATGGCGAATGACTGGAGCTCGCGGAGCGCTCTGGATCGATTGACCTCGCGTACAGGTTCGCGGCGGTCCGTACAGGAGCTGTACGCGTATCCAATGTACGCGTGGACAGTGTTTCCCAACTACGCGTAACACAGGAACGCGCTATCCGTACGCACCTTTACAATTCACAAAAGGTAGGGATTTGCGAAATGTTTGTTTGAGTTTCGAATCGAATACGCGTGTCCGGATCGAGCGAACGCGATGTTAAATAAAACAAAACAAAATCACCCAAGTTTTCGATTTTCATTGATTGGAGAGCATGGTAAGCCTCATAAGCCTCTCCTGTTAACTTTTGCAGATCTTGGAAGTTGCCCTGTTTTACAGCTGGCAGGTTGAAAAATTTATCAAGATATGACAAAGCTATAAGACGCTTGTTTTGATAACGCTCGATTAAACTATTAAAAATGACTTCGTAATTATCGGCGGTCATCGGAACTCCTTTGACACAAGGAACAACTTCGAAACAAGGCCCCGCTTTGTCTATTACAAAGCGGGGCCTTGTAAACAAGACGCTAAATAATGAAATTTTTCTATTTCCGAAATCGACTTATTATCGTGAATTAAACTTTTGTAAATATCATAAAATGTTTGCCAGTTTTCTATTTTGCTATCGAATTTAGGCAACTCAAGTTTCGGTAGCCGCGCGTTACGTCCCGAGTTAGATTTTACTTCCGCTCGGTCTAGAACCGATGACGTATGCGAGGACGTTCCGTCGACGTTGCCGCTCTTCTCGGTGGTAGGCAAGTTAGCCGCTGCACTGATTACGGCATAGTACAAATCATCAAACGAACTCAAAGATTTTTGGGACACTTGCACATCAGGTTTTATAGCTAATTCCAATGCTTGTATTTTACTGCATAACGAAACAAATTCTTCGCGAATTGAATGTATCCGAGAATATCTCGCCTTGAACGACGATACCTTTGAATGATCTTGAATCATAGCTATTGATAAGTCATAAAGGATTTGAATATCACGATAGACATATTCGCGTTGAGATTGAAGAAGTTTTAGTTTGCCTTCCTCCATTTTGTTTTTGTTTCGTAAAGTACCTATGTAAGTAGGTATTAAGAAATCGCGTATGAAATGCGAACCTAAGTTGAGATTGTATTAGGTGTAAATCAATACGTTTAGGTGAAATAGTTTTAATTGTGAATAGTTATATTGATATAATAAGATAGTAAACAATTTACTTTGTAAATAGTTACGAAAATTATTGTAATATAACCCGACTAAATGAAGATGACCTGTGAATCCGCATAGGTTACTCACGGCGAGTATGACTAACAATATTTAGTAGGATAATACTTTTAAAATTGAAAAATCTAGATAATCTCAGAGTTTTCGATAGAAATTGAACCTGAGAATGCTTGAATAAACTGTAATCTACAGGTATTCGCGCTCGAAATGGACCACAAATATGATTGAGTTTGGCGTTCAGCCGGGGACGCCTTGATTTAGGTATATTGCTAGAAACAGGCTGCGAGATTAAATGAATGAAAGATCAAGTACTTACAGGATGCCAGGAACACAGGGATCACAACACCAGAGCACTTTTAGTCGTATTCACAGGTTTAACTTGATTTTTTACACCGCGCGCGCAGTTATCGATGCCGGCCGGCCATTGCTGAGTTTGAAACTGGAATTCTTTTGTCTATGAGTCCAATAGATGGCGTTCGTTGCGCAGTTATGGTTGCGTTCGGTGCTTTATGCTACTGCTCCACCTGCGTCTTAAATTTTGGCATTACGCAGATGTGGCCAACGTTTTAATGGTAATTTATACAAATGGCATTATGAATAGCATTAAACGTTAAGCGATAACTCGGGTGTCGGTTTTTTGGACACATCAAAGGGTTTTAGTGCGTAGCTTAGAGCGCTAAGTGATGTTGGCTACATTAATGCCATCTCATTGCACGCATGCAAGGACAAGTGTAGATACTTTGTTTAAGCGGTAACTGCATTTTACGAGCACGGTAATGGAATGGTCAAATGAGAAAGCTTTAGTTTTTAGAATTATTTTGTGTGTCTGAGTTTAACCTCTTTAATGTGTGTTAACGCGTTACTTCATGAGGGATTAACTCTTTGCAGAATTGTACCTAAGTGTAGCCAACACGCATTTTTAATGCAATAAGTAACGTGTAGTTGGCCATTGACATTAATGTTAACGCTAACGCAGGTGGAGCAGGAGCATTATGATTATGTAGAATAGGGAGGGAAAAGGATGGGAAAGGAAGTATCCCAAAGCCTGTTCAAAGAGGAAAGGTAAATTGTAATTACTTTTACTTTTGTCATATGATTTAACATTTTTCTGCAAATAATCGTGTATTTAAATAAAACTACTTTTACGGATTTTATCGCGGTTATATATATTTTATAGCATCCATGGTCACTGTAAAGGATTCGGAACGTAGGGATTAAATAATATAATAAAACCGCGATAAAATCCGTAAAAGTAGTTTTATTTAAATGTCTAATATTCGCGTTAGTGTCAGAAATCAATAATCGTGTACTTAAAATATGCAAATCTTATCGTAAAATTAGGCCAAATAAAATATTGAGATAACTGTCTTAAAGATAAAGAGGCTTCTTATCAACAAATAGAACCACGTGAAAGTAGATAACTTACTGATTATATTATCGACGTTACCACTTCCTGGCAGCAACATGCCATGCTCTTGGTAACGTGACGACTGTTTTCTAAGATCAGCTGCGCAAAACATATTATAGTTGTGCGCATTAGCTTGTACTGCGGTGCACTCAGTATTCCTTCACTCTCATAGCGCGATGCGACGACAAGCCGACACCACCGGAGATAGATCACAAGCAGAATCAACTCTATTTCGCAAATGCATTTATACATGATTTACCTAGGTAAATTAGGTTGCAAGGGTAACTGGGTTGAGGAGGTCAGATAGGCAGTCGCTTCTTGTTAGGATAGTATAATTAGTTCAACACAAATACAAGGAAATGATTTATTACTCTTAATCATAAAGTGCTTGCTAATGCTGACTGCTTGTTGTTATACACAAAATATTCATAAATAATGCAGAGTATGTGCACACTGGCGCCTCTAGCGACATCTTACTGAACTAATAGTTACCTACGTTTGACGCGAGAAGACATTATAAATGTCAGTTTTTTTAAAACAACTGTTTACCTTGTAGTGAAAAAATAAACAGTTGTTTTAAGAAAACTGGCATTTATATTGGCGGTGAACTTGGGCTTTATACTTTATACAAAAAAAAAAAAATAAAGTTCAAGATGTTTAGGTTTTAGAGAAACACAATCATTTGTGATATGCACGACGTCGATGCAAATCCTCCTCTAAAAAAAAGATATTCAGTAATTTTATTAACATATCTGGAAGAGGCACTGGTTAAAATTATGAAAGTATGTTTACAAGCGCCATTGATGATTTACTACACAATTGAAGATACGTTATATTTTGATTATCAAGGGCAGTAAAGAGAGTTGAAAGAAATCGTAAACATTGTGTCCATAATAAAACATTTTTTCAGGAACGCAGTGCGCACATACAGTGATAGTACCGCGCGCTAGACAAAATGTGGGAATTATCAATGTAAACACCAAAATTATGAGTGGGGAAAAGAATATCAGGTACACTTTATTACAGAAAAAGGTAAAACATTTATAATTTTGTAGTTTTGAAGTAAACTGTCGAGAGCGCGGTACAGCCGTTTTAACAAGAAGTTATGAACATATTTGCAAGTGTACAGTCGACCACAGAATACGTGAAATTATTACAAGATATATTGAATTAAGTACAGTATCCAGTGATTCCACTAACTAACTAAGAACCACTACAGAAAATTATTTATGAAGGAAAACTTGGTGTT
Organism: Helicoverpa zea x Helicoverpa armigera; assembly: GCA_033682625.1. NCBI lineage: Eukaryota > Metazoa > Arthropoda > Insecta > Lepidoptera > Noctuidae > Helicoverpa > Helicoverpa zea x Helicoverpa armigera. The sequence continues at coordinate 6,112,000 of JAWIIS010000031.1, forward strand.
AAAGTGAACAATACTCATACATAGTGTCTACATTTCGACAAATCTGAAGAAAAGTCTTAAATATTTAACTGTGAGTTGCACGATTTAACTATAACGATAACCAAAACAATAACCAGCTATTAAAAGTCACCCATTGAACTATTTAACGCCTAGTTACGCTTCAGTTATCATTACAGTTAAATAGTGCAACTCACCCTTGACGTGATTCTGTCATCGACTATATGACAGTGACAGTTGTGCTAAACTAAATGACTCATTTGTAAAGTTATTGTAATTAGAGAGAGATAGAACCTTATCTAAGCAAACTATTTGACAATACTGAACAGGGTAACTTTAATATAGTAAAACGAGGTTGTAAGATATGCTAGCTGTTGGTACCGACAGAAATATTGTTAGAACACAAATTTATTTCAATTATTATGTCATGCATTAAGACCAATGTGTAGAGGTCAAAAAACTTAATTATGATTTTTTGACTGTTATAATTGACCTGAAAACATTGGCTCACAGTATACAATAAAATCAAAGTTAAACTTTTAATACAAGCAAACAATTTTTACAATAATTTTGACTGAATACAAATACATTTTTTATAACTAATCAGATTTTGTTTGAAATAGTATCAATATGTATGGCACTAGTTGACAATGTGCGTAGCAGTGCTACGGCGTAGCGTCGTAGCGCCGTAGCGTCGTAGCGCAGGTACTCTGCTTCCAAGGTTGGTCTACACCGGCCGCGTGTAGCGCCGCGACGCGCATGATACTCTACCAAAGCTTCCGCAGCGCTCGCGTGCATGCACGCATGGCATGCATACATGGTGCTCATACATGCATGGTGCTCATACATGCATGGTGCTCTGTATGCATGGTGCTCATGTATGCATAGTACACATGCATGCATGGTGCTTAATGCATGCTTGAATACTGTGTAGAGTGTGGTTGCAATATGTATTTGACAACTATTAATATTTTGTGTCGTCATAATAAAATTTTCATTTTACCCACAATGAAGATTTAGCAAAAATCTAGAATATGATAAGTTGTGCAGGCGAGCGTCTGCGGAGGGACACATGACAACTATGAACATTAATACTTTAACATCGCTTTGGTAGACATCATTGTTTCAACTGAGGCGCGGCGAGAACGTCACGCACACACACACGCTCATACACACACACACACACACACACAGGGTCTGATGGCGTACGTAATATATCTAGCTATGACTAACTAAGTAAAAGAAATAACGACCAGTAACCCGTGAGAGACAACTGTAGAACAATATGAACTAGAATCAAATGCTTACCGAAATAAAATAAAAAGAAAAACAAAATCAAATTCCAAAATCAGAACCAAAATAACCTTTGAAAGAAAAACAACTAAATAAAAGAGACAATTTAAAGAAAAAAATAAAAACCAATTTTAAATAAAGTGCAAATTACAAATACGTGACCGTGTCACGAACAAAAACGAAAATTTCGATTCTCCATTATTTGACGTGCCTGACGTCACTTAGAGAGGGGCGGAGTAGTGGGGGGAGGGGTTACTCCCCCCACTCCTGCATCATCACCCACGTGACACAAAGAGGTTTACACATCTGCCAAACCGGTCCCCTTACGCGCGTCATTTCATCTTACTGTTGATCTGTTCGTAAATGTGTAGTCTCCGTAACAGGAGAGCATTCTTGACGCTCGGCTTGTTATTAGCGGTTTCATTATAATTGTTAAAGAAATAATCTTTAGAATCAGCTTCAGTGGCTGCATCATTACGTTCTAAACTCCAAAGATCACGGTTCGGTATAACTGGTGCATCTCTAAACCGACTCGCGTGGTAAGCGGCCAGTTTCCTTGACAGAATATTTCTGTTAACGTGAACTATATTCTCTTTATCATTATCTCTCACGGGATCACCGTCAGTGCTTACGTGTCTAGGCTGCCTTAACGCTCCTAAATTGTCGTTTACGACTTCACTACAATTGACTAAATCCTTACTATGTATGTTATCTCCTAGAGGATCGCGCTCGACTGGCGTCTCTTTGGCTTGAACCACGCTGCTACAACTATGACTACCAGCTAATTGTGCTTCTTCAGTAAACTTACAACTACTGCGTGCTGTGACGTCATTGTCTTTGGTATCGGCTCGCTTCGCTTGTCTGCTCTTATAGAACTCGCTCCAGAACCTCTTCTTATCGTCTCCTAACGTGACTTGTTTAACTTTGTGCATGAGGACTGTCACATCTATGTCTTCATTAGACTTAGTCACGAGACCTACGTCATCATCATCCCATTCATCACCGAGCGTTCCGTCACGATCACACATCTTATCATTAAACTCATCTCTTACACTAGTAATATTATTATAATCGACAACAGTTCTATGACTTACGTTACTATCTGAAGCTAAGCGAGTGTTAACACTACTGCGGAGAGTGTTCCTATCAGTAAGACTAACGCTATCTCTAGTGCTGCGGTACTTGTAGTACGCGAGGGCTCTAGTGCCCACGTTGCCATGGTAACCGTCATTATCAACATAGCCGCTGTGCTGAGACTCGCGCGGCCCCGCAGTGGGACGCATTCTCGACAGCGGCAGCCGCAGCTCGCTAACTCTATCGCCATCAGTACCCGTACACTCGGAGGACTCACATTGGAGGGGGTGTGTGCGTGAGGTGCTCGGCAGGGGGGGTCGCGTGACGTCACACGCGAGGGGGTGGCGGCCCGCCTAAGCGAACAGGAGCGCGGGCGCGGCGCCGGCCACCTCGCACACGAACTGGTCCTGCTCCAGCGGCCGCTTGATCCAGCGACCCAGCTTCGCTTTCTCGAACGCTTCGATCAGACGCTGCTTCGCCAACTGGAAGTTATATGTCATTTATGAGTCAAAGCTACCTAAAATTCCATGGATGGGTAATCATCTTGATGTCGAATATCTTAGGCAGTGGTAACGGGTAGTCAGAAGCTAGAAAGCTTATGACCAGTCTTACGAAGGCCGCATGGGGTTTAGGGGCCTGGTTAGCGGGGATGAGGCTAACACTTATACACACCTGGTATGTGGGACACATCTGCTTGGCCTCGTTGTACAGCAGCGTGTCGGGGTTGTCCGGCATGGCGGGCGGCAACGTCTCACCGTCCGTCTCCTGAACACACACATGCAGTATACAGTACCACGTGACATACTGACACGTCAAGCGTAGACACGCGGGAGGCTTCCCGTCAGATACAGTTCGACAATAGAATGCTCCGATACACATGCCAATCTCCCAGAGATTAATTATTTATTTATTATTTATAAGCAGTAAAGTAAGTCGGCCCTATTTAGTTTTCATAGTGACAAGTATGTAAATGTATTCTGTCGTTACACAATGTCAAACAATATTGATCGTTTTTGGACTAAGTTTACATCGACGACATCATTTTGTAGTTAATTTATATAATCAACATAATTGAGCTATCTACGATGTCCGTCAAGCAGCCTTATTATATCCTATGAATACAATGAGTGTGCAATACCATTCCGCAAAGTTATTTGTGCAGTCGCTCAGGAACATTTTGTATGGAGACAAGTGATCGATCACTTGGTACTGAATCTGAAACTTGTCTGTTTAGTTCATGTTAATGTAATCCTGTACACGCCGGCATCACAACTTTACTCTCCAAATCTTTCAAGAATTTAGAACAATTCTGCTGCCCAACTCAAGGAAATAGAAGTAACCATAATTGCCATACAGTAGAATGTGTAAATATTGATAGAACATTGGTTTGTATTGGTAGGAGTGTGTGTATGTATGTGTGTGTGTGTGTGTGTGAGTGTGTCTCTGTGTGTGTGCGAGTGTGTGTGTGCGAGTGTGTGTGTGTGTGTGTGTGTGTGTGTGTGTATGTGCGTGTGTACCTGCGGCAGCAGCGGCAGTCGCTTGACGAGGTAGTGCCAGCGCGCGAACATGCTCTGCTTGCAGAGCAGCGAGGGCTGGCCGCTCTCGAGCTTGCCGGTGGTGGCGTTGATGAGCTCGGGCAGCGGCTGCGTGGCGCACCAGGCGACGCTGAACGACGGAGCCCGCGCCGGGGTGCGGGCCTCCGCGCTCGCGGCGCGCGACAGCAGCGGCCGCGCCAGGTGGAACGGCGGCGGCAGGCACGAGATGTACGCCTCGATGCGACCGCAGATAGCCCTGCAGCACAGGACAGGGGGATACATTTATCTATTTATTTATTTATAAGGTGCGCAAATAGCAATACATATCGAATACCTAGTGACACTTAATGAAGTCAATCATCGATTCGAACAAAGCATTTGACTGAAGTAATCAAAAATTTGCATAATGACAATAGGCAGGAATAAGGAATACCACAGGGTTGTATGTTATACCCTGTGTTGTTTTAGAATTCGTGCCACGTCGTTTGTTTTAAAGAACTTATCAAGCATTTATAAAATTAAAATTTGAAAGTACTTGCGGCTGTTAATCTTAAGATATGAAATAAGGTTAGTACATAAGGAAAACCAGACGTAATTGATGATATAACTGGCCGTTAATTCTAAAAACCCTTACAAAAATGCCATTACATAAAACCGAGTGGTTATTCCACTAAGAAGGGCGTAAGTAATCAACATTCGTCGGTAGTTATGTCCTTATAAAGATCGTCGCTAAAGTAAAGGTGGATTCCTGTGTGTTGGTGCAGGCAGGTTGGTGCAGGGCTGGCGTTCATTAGGCAGAGACGTTGCGACATGTCCGCTTATACCTGTTATTATACCTATGCTAGCTTAATTACCAGATAACTAGTGACCAATCATTAAGTGTTACAGTAAGACTTTAAGATGCAGAATTCGATTCCTGGCATCTAGTATTTAGATATTAATTGTTAATTTACTGCTATACACATGTGTAGGCACTTTTACGCCTAAAGGTTTATCTTCATTTGCAAACGTATGACTAACGGCGATTTCTATGATCTATCTACCCGTTTTTTTACGATTAAGATACCTAACATTTTCAATGTAGTTTTGTATTAATAGTATCTTCACCGGTAAGCACGATTCTGATTACATATTAGTAGGGTTGAACTATGCGCCAAGGACGCTACAGTTATAGGCAGGTGAGCGTCTTGTGAGTACTGACCAGCTGACCGATTACTATGTATGTGCTGTACGGGTTTCACTAAACAGGTGCACTTCATTGAGTACAAGGACACAGGTTCTGTGTATGCTAAACATCTTCCTAGTTTGGATGGTTCGGGTTTATTATAATTAAAGATTCAAAACTAAGCTGAAAATCGGCACAAAATTAACAAGAGATTTTCTTTTAAAACGCTCTCCACTCATGAGACTTCAGGTTTTAGACGTTTTGTTAGGAAGACACGGAAGAATAAATTCTCCAGTATATGTCTTAGTATTATGTGCTTCGGCATATTCTGTATATGTGCCAATTACAAACAGTTAAGAGCGTATACGCTCGGCGCGCGATCTCAACTTTAGGTAATTCAACGCAAAAAACCGCGCAGACTAGCGTCGCGGCTGTGTGCGTGCCTATCATACTTCACGTATAGTCACACAAACCATTTTGATCCTTCCGAGTGAAATTGGTAGAACAAAAAATATATTATTTAGTAAATAGTTAATAGCGGGAAAATAGTGTAAGTCTATGGATGTCTAAAATATAAAAGCATGAAAATAAGTCGTTAATACTTACACTCTTTTGCAAAAAATAGGGCACCTATGAAAACCTTGGTTTTGAGGACTTTCTGTATATTACATACAATTTTCACCAGTACTAAATAGTCGACTGATGATTAATGACAATGTTAAGAGTTTCTGTATTTTAACCGATTTCATAAAAAGAAAGGAGGAGGTTTCAATTAGATTGTTTTGTGATTGTTCTCAATTTGATTGTTCTCGATTTCTCAAAGACGCCTGGACCGATTTGAAAAATTGATTGTTTATATGAATGGTCCAGTCCATCCAGACCGAAAAATTGTGGTCAAATAACAACAATTGCCGGAAAGCCAAATATTGGTGAAGAGGTTGGGTTTACCATTGCAAATAAAGTTTTAAGTTATCTATCCTATATGCTTCAAAAGTTATTCGAGATCAAAAGTCAAAATTTGGGTACATACAAAATGAAAAAAAAAAAAAAAATTATAGCTCGATTGGTAACAGACATCTGCAATAAGTGATTTCTAGCCTAAGGAGTCCGCCATATTGGATTTAGACTCGCGACACATTTTTTTTTCGAGTTATTCATAGCAAGCCCTTTCATTTGATACCCATATCGTAGGAATGCATTAAAAACATTTTTTTCTCCATCTTGGGTATACCGCCATATTGGATATAGAATCATACATTGTCATTAAAACTGAACATTCAAACAAAATTTCATCTCAATCGATAAAAAAAATATGCTTCAAAATTGAGCTTTAAATAAAATAGTAATGTATCAAGATTTGTTGGTCGCGCTTGAAATGTACTCTATTCTCGGTATCCACGGCAGAGGTTATTCACCCTACGCGATGTGACGGAGCGACACGTCCTCTCTCTGTGAAGCCTTGCGGCGGTCTGGTTTGAGTTGACTCGCGTGCAGCGTTTTATAGTAGTTTTTAAATAATTTATAAAAAATAAAAACGAGAGATTAAATTATAATATAAAGTTTATGTTTTAAAGAAAGAGTTATATTACTATAGTAAATAATTGTTATATTAAATTAAGTAAGATAGATAGGTAAAAAAAGCATTTGAAATTCACAATTTTTCACATTGTTAAAATATTTTTTTCTTAAAGATAGAGACCTAAATCAAAAAATGTTTTCAACTAACTATAGGCATGGGGATTTCGTCTATGAGTAAAAAAATAAATATGATTAGATTTGGCACTGTTTTCACATGAATTTAAGCTTCGAAATAGACGCTGAACGGGAATTTTATAAAACATCTGTTACGTTATAGGGGTTTTAAGTATTTAAACTACACAAATTGAAATTTATGTTCAATTAACTATATAGACAGTGAAATTACCTTGCGTTATTAAAAAATAACATAGTTATAGGATAAGTAGTTACTGAGAAACAGTGGTTTGAAAAGTACCATTTTAGGCCAAATGGCGCGCGGTTGACGTACACGCTCTTAACACAGTATTACATGAGAGCCAAGCGCATAAACCTCATTGAACGTTTCGTCGGAGGAAAGCCGAACATTTCATAATAAACACGTTTTTCTGCATCAAGTGAGACCTAGTTTGATTAATTTCCCCAAGCACTAGTTACTATCGACGAAGTCGTGGTGGCCTAGTTGGTAAAGCACCATCCTCTCATGTATGAGTTCGATTCCAGGTCAGGCAAGGTTTCTAAGTCTGTATGTACTTTCTAAGTATGTATAGCTTGGATACCAATGGCAGATAAAAAAGGTGAAGGAAAACATCTCGAGGAAACCTGGACTATATAGTCTGAAGTCACCAACCCGCATTGAGCAAGCGTGGTGATTAACGCTCAATCCTTCTCCGTGTGAGAGGAGGCCGCAGCCCAGCAGTGGGACGATAAAAAGGCTGTAATAAATACTTACTGACTAATAGTTCTATCAAGCACAGCATCCTCCATCATCTCCCGAGCCTTTTCCCAATTATGTTGTGGTCGGCTTCCAGTCTAACAGGACGTAGCTGAGTACCAGTGTTTCACAAGCAGCAACTGCCTATCTGACCTCCTCAACCCAGTTACCCGGGCAACCCGATACCCCTTGGTTAGACTGGTGTCAGACTTAATGGCTTCTGACAACCCGCAACGACTGCCAAGGATGTTCAATGACAATGTCTCATCAACTATAATAATTTAACATAGTACTCTTAGTTACAGAAACAAAATCTTGTGAGGCTCGTATGGAAACACGTTTGTTAAAGCAAACAAGTATTTTTTCATTGTAACGGGTGATTTTTTTGCTGGTATCTTTTTGGCAACACTGTTTTTGGTAGATCACGCGTGAATCGTGTCTTGTGTCATTGTCAAACTTGTTCAGTATAGTCTATAATTTAACCATGAATCAACTTACGAACGAACAACGCTTGCAAATTATTGAATTTTACTATCAAAGACGACAATGGCCGAAACGTTATTGTGAATGGCGAGCGCTACCGTGTGATGATTGGCGATTTTTTTTTGCCCAAAATGGAAGAATTGGACATGCCTGACATGTGGTATCAACAAGACGGTGCCACATGCCACACGGCACGCGAAACAATGGCCCAATTGGGTGATAATCGGTGAACAGTTTATCTCACGTTTTGGGCCCGTCAATTGGCCGCCTAGATCGTGTGATCTAACGCCTTTGGACTATTTCTTGTGGAGCCATGTTAAGGCTCATGTCTACAGGGATAAACCAGCAACGATTGACACACTGGGAGCCAATATTGAAGCATTTATTCGTAATATACCGGCTAAGAGTGCCGAAATTGGGCCTTGCGAATGGGCCATCTAAACCGGAGCCGCGGCCAGCATTTGCATGAAATCATCTTCAAACATTAAATTATATTGATCGTCCTATCGATTCCAATAAAGATTTCATCAATTTTTTCAAATTTTTTGTGTTTTTTTTGAAAATCAAATCCTATACCACTTAAAAAATCACCCGTTACTAGTTCTATCACCTACACAGACAGACAGACAGGTTTGAGGGCTGGGAGTCTGTCGCCCCTCTACGCGCGCGCGGCGTGAGGCGCACTCCGGCATACAGCGCTCAACCGCCAATATACGCACTTGTACCAGCAAATATAACATGTTGAGATTTGAGTGTTAATATATTTTAAATATTATATTGTAATATAGTTTATATTTGAAGTTGTTAGTTATTAATAAATACAAGATGCAGTCGATGGTGCCGCTCGCTTGCTTCCTCTCCATCATACGTGAGTACTATCTATAAGCCATCTCTGGGTTTGTTTGTTCATATATTAGCTTGGGGATTAATGATATCATTTGAAAAATGTATTCAGTGTTATATAGCTCATTTATCAAGGAATCCCAAAGGCAATTATTAATAATAAATTATTTATATATTATGAATTAATTATAATAGGCAAAGTACACGGGTGGAAACCGACCCCAACGTAGTTGGGAAAAGGCTCGAGAGATGATGAGGCGGGTGAAACCGCATGTGGAAGCTAGTCTTGAGATAACGACAATTAAATTAATTAACATGTGGTTTGACATTACTGTCTAGACTAGGATGTGGGTTCAATCAAACATAAAAGCTTTTTATTTATCCGTGTTTAATGGTAGATCTGTAATTAGCAACGCAGCGGTTCGAATGTTATCGTGTCTCGAGCATGGGGTTATAGGTTCGATTTTAGAATGTTCAGGTATATATGCAAAAATGATTATTTTTACTACCGTTATGAACAATTTTATCAGATTTATAAAGTTTATGCAGTATCTATTTCAGTTCGGTTTACATAACGCGCGTTGGGCGGGCGGACAATGAAGTTACGTAATTGAATAACTTAGGTATACGGACTGTCTCAAACACATTGACACGAATTTAATACTTGACAATGTATTTTGAAAACAATGCGTCTTTTTAGTGTACCTTGGCTTCCGCGCTGAATGAAACCATCTGGAAGAAGTCCCGGCTGTCATTTTAACATCTTTGGCAGTCGTTACGGGTAGTCAGAAGCCAGTCAGTTTGACAACCAATCTTACTTAGGGGTATTGGGTTGCCCGGGTAACTGTGTTGAGGAGGTCAGATAGACAGTCACTCCTTGTGGCGCACTGGTACTTATCACGTGATTGGGAAAGGTCTAGACAGATAACAACTTAATCTATAGGAATGTTCTCATACAATAGGTGACGTCTTGCGACACGTGTGTCCCAGTGAGGCGTTGCGATCGCTCCACTAACGCGTTACCATTCCGCACTGCGCTAATTATTATTACATTATACCATGTCTGTGTGTGAGTGCACACACACATGCGAGGAGTAATGATTGATAGCGTGTAATGTGTGATACAATGTGTAGGGTTGAATAATGAATAAGAATCGTTGTCAGAGATATAGAACACGCATTATGCTTCAGAGAAGACGTTTGTCAATATGCTTACCTACAAAAAGCTAGGCATTGACAGATTATGTAATTAACCAAATAACAAAAAAAAAACAATATAACAAAAAGGGTTATGAAACATTAGGTATCTTTCTTAAAATATCGTGAAGGAGTTTTGAAACCCAAAAACAACTATATAAATTTTTTCGTATTATATTTTTTGCCACCTCAATACCTCTAGTATGCCCAAGGAAGGTTAGAGTCAGACAGGCCGCCACAGTTGTAAAACTTATGCCAAAACATATTGCAGTATGTTAATGTGCGCCGATAAGGGCAGGAAGATGATGACTATATTCTTTGCTGACATACCTACATACCAGTGGCGAAGGGTGGTTTAATGAAATAGGGAAGCCGCAGCAAAAAAAACTGGGGGGGGAGTACTCAGGGATGGGGGGGAGAGGTAATGGAGGTAATTTCTCGGTCCACCTTTTAGCACTGACTGAGAGACTGATAGTTTGAACATGTTTTCTCGAGGAATTCGGCAGATTATTAATATCTATAAAACTTTATTATCTTTACAAAAAATAAGTTCCTTCCTAAAGTAAATAATCTGTCGGAAAACGTCTAATGCGATAAGTGCTATCCTAGTTAAGTTTTAAATGTAGATACCTACACTAAAAAGAAACCTGATGCAAACTGACTGTCTACGTATCAAAATAACTCATTTCAACATAAGTCTCTCTATTTTCTCTACACACACTGTACTTATACTGACTCAGTATAAGTACAGTGTGTCGCGATCACATTTACCAGGTCACAATGCGATCGCGGGGATTAGTAGGGAGTACCTCCTAATGATACTGCCAACTACTTAATCAATATTATATACTTGGTGAACACAAAAAATTATAAATTCCCAAGTAGGGTCATTAAATCGCGGAGAATCTTAACACCGCGATTCAGGATTTGCATAAAAATGCACAACGCCATCTATGTTGACATAATGTAACTAAAACACTTTAACATAAAATATTGTACACACACGAACTATGTTATTTCTAAATGATACACACACTAATAAATTCAATTAAGTAATACAAAGAACCAATTGTTAATGGTATTATCTAAAACAAAATAAGAACAATGAGAGTGAATTTGTCTGATTTGTTTGTTTACATATTTGAGAGCTCTAAGCGCTGTCACTCGCGCGTAGACAAATATAGCTACTCTACTCTTGACGCGTTCTTTCTCGTTCACTCGCGAGTTTTGATTGGTGGAACCCGCTCCGTGAGCCGGCTTACCGCTCGCCCATATGCCGCGAACATCGCGCGGCGCGGCGTGGATGACGTCACGCAAGCTTAGTTTTGTATGGAGGAGGAAGCCGCGGCTTGTTTAGTAGGAGCAAAATGTTTCAAGTATTTTATAGACAATTTTTTTTACGGTGGTAGGCGTTTTGTTATACCTACATATTTAAATTGTATGGTTTAAATGATTATATTAATTATACCTATACCTATATTATAACTTATACCTATGCTTCTTTCTTGTAATTCGAAAGGGAAGCCGATGGGAATCGGCTTATAAGGACGCCTCGCCACTGCTACATACATAATTGTTGATCAAAATTAGGAGAGACGGAGGGATTCTTGCCATTCGGGTGCCGTTCCAACGTTTCAGACGAGAAATGAATGTAAATGACGGTAAAAGTTGTTATGTCAGATATAAGCAAGATGTAATTGCTTGACCCTTTGACACAAACAGGCATGTTATTATACAGGATATCATATTATTTATATTCGTGTAGAGTACAGGATTATGGCACGCTCGGCGGCCGCGACCAGTTTTTCCACATTTTCATCGAGCGGTCGCGCAACGCTTACACAATTTTACATATCTGTGCCGCATTAGGTAAATGCAGTTTTCCAAGCGAGTTGTACTATCTAGGCAGGCGCCGATCTAGCTTAACTAAGTTATAAATTAATGTTATGTCTGTGGGGTCTCGACAACTTTGCTCCTTTTCACTTAGCAACTTGATATCTGGCACATGAGCAGTAGTGTTTTGTTGTTCCATGTTGAAAGTTGCGCAGTCATGAGTAGCAATAGTAGCGAACTTCAGAACGGTAACATTATTTGACGACAACTGTATTCAATGGTTTAAGAAAAACGTCCTGAACAAACATGAACTTCACAATTCTGAAATCGCGCTCATTCTTTCCTTGCTTGGCAAGAGACCGCAGTCCTACAGTAGAACAGTACAAAGAACAAAACTATTGAAGCATCGAGAAACTTTTCATGAAGTCATTTAAAAAGTCTGATTATGAAGGTACAGTGAGTTGGACAAAAACTAATGTTAGTTAACTAATAAATAACAGATGATGGTATCGTGTAATAGTTGCGTTCAATGAAGCGCCACACCGCTGCACCGCGCCGTTACAGCGATACTTCACTGTAACGCGTTTAACTACAAGTTATAAACAAACTATTGCTGTTACTTGTTACGCTGACAATAACAGATTAACATCGACGGTAAAGTTACGAGAACTAATGTTATTTACTCGTAAAGTTACAAAGTTATTGAGTACAATTTGTTGCATGCTATCGAGTGATTGCAGCTTTCTGTGGAACTATTGTTTATACTTAATAGTATTGCTTTAGACGAAACAGACAAAAACTTAGAATGCGAAGTGTGAACACACAAATTGTTGTGAACACGCGTTGTGACGCGCAGCATTCTTTCTACAACCGTTTGTAAAGTACGGAGACCGACTGAACTGTCTATGAGGTTTACGTGTACTCTTATCTGTGTTGATATGGTTAAAATATATGCAATAAATGAATCTTTATCTTTCAGCGCTAGATAGCCCTATTAACGAGGTCTAGAACCCTATAGACTTCAAGTGAGCACGGGACGCGGGAGAAACGCGGAACCTAGTCAATGTGTATCAATAAATAATCGTAAAATTCATACTATCTATCAAACTATCGTCTATCTACTAGCATTTACGACGAGTCAGTGTGATGTGTCAGTGTGTATGTCACGGCACGTTCCTCTAAAATGAACATTCCCTCACAGAGTTTATGATCTCTGTACCTGCACACATAACACTGCTACCCACACATACACATACATATACCTATAGCCAAACGTTGTAACATCATCTGTCTAGACTGTTCTAACAATTTTGCCAGTGTGCCACAAGTAGCGACTGCCTATCTGACCTCCTCAACCCAGTTACCCGGGCAACCCAATACTCCCTGTAATAACACTGTAAACTGGTCGTCATTTGATCATCTTTGACAGCCGTTACAGAAACTCTGAAAACCGGGTAAGACCGGTTTACTGTGTTATTTCGAAAAAAGGAGAAACCCGTCATGACAAGAACGTCACCCATCCACGGAGTGAAGGATGTATTCGTGGCTGTCACTTAGCCACGAGCCACTCTTGTTGTGACATCAGCTGCTAGAATAAAATATTGCGGTTGTGTCTGATGAAGTGATGGAACTTTGCCACATATTACAATATGTTTCTAAACGACTACTGTTGTGTTAAGAAATACAGAATATAGCGATTATTGTGGTCGACTTTAGCACAGTAATATGTCTGGTAAATAGGAACCTTAACACCAGATATTAAGGTTCATTGTCCAACTAAATGATTAAGAGCAAAATACGGTCATTGTGGTATACGGAGGATGTGGTTGCAGTTGACGAAAACGTGCATATGTAATACATAATGTAATTTAAGTACCACTCACAGACTGACTGACACTGATTTGATTAAACTGCTGCCGACCAACTTATACCATCTTATTATAAAACGTGGTTTTAAGAAGTATCCACTTTAGTTTAAAGGTTTAAGGCTCGAGCAGACCGGATGCGTATGCGTAACCACGCGCGTAGTCACGCAACGTAGACATGCGCGTCGTTACGCAAGCGGTGTGGCCTGTCTCATACATTTCCATACATTACAACTCATGGTTACGCCGTAACTACGCGCGTGACTACGCGCGTGGTTACGCATACGCATCCGGTCTGCTCGAGCCTTTAGTTCACTAACTTTATTCGGGACGGTGGTTTGATGTCCACGTAGAGGATTATCGGCTACGGCGGCATGTAAGGTGATTAACCAACTGCGCGGGACATATTATAGTGCGTAAGTACGCATTTGCTTGCACACAGGTGCACTCACTATACCTTCACTCTCATAGCGCGATGAGACGGGATCTGTGTATATCCGACACTACCGGAGATAGATCAGGCGCAGGACCGACATTAATTTGGGAATCGAACTCGAGATCTCGTGCTCAGCAGCCGCACTTGCGACAGCTAGACCAACGAGGCAGTCAATAAATAAATAAATTTCAGCGTAATGTGAACACCGGCAGGTCCCCCGGGCGTGCAGTACGAGAACGCTTTGCTGCAGATCGCGCCGGTGGATAAGGCCAAGTGCCCCTTCGTCAAGCACCACGCCGACATCACCTTCCAGCTCTTCACCAGGTCTGTATAGTCTGGAGCCCTGGAGGCATCCACTCGGCAGGGACTTCAGGGTTTATATGGGCCTCACTTGTATACAATCGAAATAGGCAGGCTACTATGAAACCTGCTGATACTGTTGCATGTTGCACCAACATGATCTAATATCCACCAGTAGTATACTAAAAGCTTTTATTGAAACTCGTCTATAGAACAAACTCCACAAAACAAACTGCCACAATTCAGCATCTCCTACTTGATTTTGGTGTGAAGAAGTGGCGTCAGCGTCAACTCCACTACATACTTCTTCTTATCGAGTGAGCTGCAGGATTAATCACCTAGTAAGCCCTGGTGTCAGAGTTATCGCAAATCCACCTGACGGCCTCTGACGTGGAACTATAGGTATACTAAAGAACAGACAACAGAAACACAAGATGACACCAGGTCACATTGGGTGACCACTAAGTCTAACTATGCGTAATATTTCAGACACAACCCGACGGCATACCAGGAGTTGTCGCCGGGAGACGACGAGCGGCTGTTCGCGTCCAACCTGGACTGGGGCGCGCGCACGCTGCTCTACTTCCACGCCTTCATGGAGCAGCCCGACGACGGCAGCGGCATCATGGTGCGGGAAGGTAGGTATCACGTCTACTGTCCCACTCATCATCATCTCCCGAGCCTTCTGCCAACTATGTTGGGGTCGGCTTCCAGTGTAACCGGGTGTAGCTGAGTACCAGTGTGCCAGAAGGAGCGCCTGCCTATCTGACCTACTCAATCCAGTTACCCGGGCAACCGAATAGTCCTTTGTTTTTTTATATTTTTTTATTTACAAGGCTCACCAACAACTTATTTACAATAACTTTGTTTGACTGGTGTCAGTCTTACTGGCTTCTGACTACCCGTAACGACTGCCAAGGATGTTCAAATGACAGCCCTTTAGTTTAACGTGCCATCCGAAACACAGTCATTGGTGATGATAGAAAGAGAATACTCGAAGACGATATGCGAGTTCTCACATCCTCTCACAGTAGAACATATGCTCATTGGAATTCATCTGTTGTGTTCCAGCGCTGATGCAGCGCGGCGACACGAACGTGATAATGGTGGAGGCGTCGCGGCTGGAGGCGGGTCCCTGGTACTTTACCGCGGCGCAGAACACCTGGTACATCGGCCAGTACGCCGCCGCATTCATCGACTACCTCGTCTCCAGGTGACAAACCAGCTCCAGTGACAGCTCTTCTATACTCCATGTTCTTTTATTTGTTCTCAAGTAACGCACAATGGGCGTGATCGAAGAGCACAAGTTACTTTAACTAACGAGGCATTCGGGTTCCTTGTCAAATTAAGCACAATCTGTTCAAGATAAGTCTTTTTTACACCTATTGGTGTATAACGAAGTCTCGTTTCTTGAAACCCCCCCCCCAGTTTGGTACGCTACTTTCTTAAGTGATTTTGCGTTATGACAATCTCCGCTCGTCATTTTGTTCTCCAAGTGTAATACACGATTGCTTTTCATAAAGCACACATTGTTAAGAAAAGTCAGTGTTTGTGGTTTGACACGACAAATCTTGACCTTATCGCAACGCTTCTCTGCAATATTGTCGTTTGCTAAAGTGCTTCATGTCTTGTCTACAGAGGTCTGCAGCTGAACAACACAGTGCTGGTGGGACACAGCCTCGGCGCGCAGGCGGCCGGCGTCGCGGGCAGCGCGATTACCTCAGGTACGCCTAGTTTGGAAATTAAGGGGGCAATGGAATCGATGTGAACTCTAAGATAGAAGGGTTGTTGCTCTCAGCGATGTGTAGTAGTTATGCTGATTCAATGTTGAGAGACCGAGTAGGGCCCATTTCCAAAAATAACATAAACGTTCGTTTTTCTTTACACAACTTCAGAAAACTATCAGTTCCCTGAAGATTTCTTTGAAATCCATTTACTTCCTTGTTTTGGCTAGCAGTAGCTTAACTGTTTAGATGTGTTTGTGTGTCTCAGGTCGCGTGTCTCGCATCACGGGTCTGGACCCGGCGCTGCCGCTGTTCTCGGGGCTGCCCCTCGCGCAGCGCCTCGACCCCGGCGACGCGGACTACGTCGACGTCATACACACCGACGCAGGCATCTTCGGTACATATTCACTTCATGTTATACAGAACCTTTTGGATACACTGCTACCAGCAACAAG
This sequence comes from Helicoverpa zea x Helicoverpa armigera, assembly GCA_033682625.1. NCBI lineage: Eukaryota > Metazoa > Arthropoda > Insecta > Lepidoptera > Noctuidae > Helicoverpa > Helicoverpa zea x Helicoverpa armigera. The sequence goes on from JAWIIS010000031.1 coordinate 6,128,649, forward strand.
ATGACAGGAATTAATATACCAAGTCCTTGTTGTAACAAATGTCTTTGCCAATTTGGGAGAGCGAGAGAATTGTCGGCCACGGCAGTTGTCCTCGTATAACGAGATCAGCTAACTGTGCAAGACATATTATATTGCACAGGCATTTACTTGGGCACAGGTGCACTCACCATTCCTTCACTCTCATAACGCGATGGTACGGCAATCCGACACCACCGGAGAGAGATCACAAGCACTACCGACAGCAACGTGCGACACGATGCACGGGGAAGTATCAGTTGCGATGCTAAAACATGTTGAACGCAACCATCCTATCCTACAGCTCAAGTGATATAACATGACGTGTATGTCCGCAGGCTACAAGGAGCCGATAGGTCACGCGGACTTCTTCCCGAACGGCGGCAAGAGTCCGCAGCCGGGATGCGAGCTCGAGGTCGTGCTACCGCAGCAGCTGCTGCTCAACAAGTGTGAGTACCGCATCATCTCACTTCATAACCAATCAGAAGGCCTGGAGACTCGATAGTGTCCTATTCGTCGCCTTTACATCACAGCTCATCGAGACAGCATACGCGCTCCTTTCTTTCAAGATAGACACGGGAGCGATGAGGAAATGCCTTTCCTTCTTTTTGGTTGGAAATCATCAAATGACGGCTCCCGCTGTGGGTACACGTGAGTGTCAGACTCTTAACTGACTAAACCCCATCATGTTCCTTTATGTATTAGGACCGCGGTAACTCTTTCGAACAATCCCGCAGTACCTTCCCTCACTAACTTATACTAACACCTCCCCCTGGGCTGGCAGTCTTCTGCAGCCACTGGCGCTCGTACATGTTCTACACGGAGTCGATCCTGCGGCCGCGCGGCTTCGTGGCCTCGCTGTGTCCCTCCTGGCAGGAGTTCACCGCCGGACGCTGCGCGCATGCGCCCACCGCGCACATGGGATACGGGCTCGACACCAAGAAGTAAGCAGTCACGTCATACAGAGGCCATTGTGGTACATGTAAATTTGGGTTTATAGCTGGTTTGTGCGTATGTAGCTTTGGTAAGTATTGTAGTCTGCACTCTTTGTTTAGGCTAGAACCAGGGTATTCACTTCACTATGTACTATAGATTTCACGCAACCTTGCACTGTATGTAAGCACGCATAAAGCACAGTATTGTACGGCACACTCGCTTGCAGGTGACGGCACTGAGCGCATGCGAGGCTTCTACTCGTACTACCTGACTTCGAGCCCACTGTCCTCACAACACAGCGAGGAATATACCACCGATCACCAGATACAACCGATTCAAACCAGTGCCAAGCAAACAGAGCTAGATGCTTTCCCGTATGGAAAACTCATGACAAAAGACAAGAAAAAGTCTAATATTCACACAGATGTGAATACTAGACATGCACACACTGACAGCAATCTCCGTAAGAAACGCGTCAAACGAAACACTACAGACACGCACACAGATATAAGTCATGATATAGAACTTGTAAAGAACGATACGAGAAATGACACAGACATCGAAAGACACATAACTTTGAACGACACTGTATCAGACAAAGACCATTCAAATATCGAACAAAAAGCAAAACAAAAGAAGACACCCACACAAGCAAAGAAATCAATAATATCGCAAGACAACAGACACGCGAAGAAGCGACAGAAGCGCTTCCTTCAACTGTTTCGCTCGGACGATAACAAAGACGAGAGCTTCATATTCCGCGCGCTGAACTTCCTCGTGAAGAACCGCAAGAGCGTGGTGCCGCTGGTGAGCGTGGCGCGTGACGTCAGCACGCTCGTGCGGAGTGGCCGCGGCGAGCTGAGCCACGCCACCAAGGAGCAGAGCAACTACGTGGGCTTCATTCCATCCGAGTTGCCGCCCATCTCCTACACGCTCGAGCTCGGCAACGAGAACAGGGCGATGGCATTCATCAAGAGACTCTTAGGATTGAGTCCTAAGGGTGACCGGCTGACTATCGGCAGCGGGTGACGGAAGAATTTTATAGGTATGTATGGAATAGGTAAAATTGTTAATGTTTTCAGCAGGTTTCTCAGTTTGAATTATTGACGGTAAACAATTTTGAAGCCACGCCACAATAACTACATAATTGTACAAGCTATTCTTGAAAGTAAACCACATTTTCAGATTGAGTGAGCCCAATGTTAAACCCTGAGGAACGCCTATTTCACTAATAAGGTATTCGCGGATTTTCATGCATTTCACTATTTCGTACTGTTTGGCAGATAAGACTACTATCTTATTTACTTTGAGCGATTCTTAAAGATTTCCACAGTGTTTCACATAGTTATAAATTAAGAATTTCATGAGCCATGCTGTCAAATGCTTTTCAAAGATCACGGAATGCGTTTAAGAGGATAATTTTCGTATAATATGAAATAATGATAGGTAACAGAGAATGCACCGGGCACGCTTGAGCACAGTAAATTGTAATTATAACACCTAATGTTTTGTAAATACGTAGCTTTTAATATAGTGAGCGAATGTGTGTTGGTACATGATGATCTTTAATTTTGTAAAACCACCTCGGAACACTGTAGTTTTTGTATTATACCTACTATTTTGTACTTCAAATAAAGATAGCACATTATTTTTTGTGACAATCAAAGAATTGAAGTAATATTGCTTTTTGTATTTCCAGGGCCCGGGGAACCTACTACCTGATGACGCATCGCACGGCGCCCTACTCCATCGAATAGTCTACACTTAGATCAATAAACCTAGTTACGTTATACACACTGCTGTTTTATTTACACCTGAAGTTGTCCTGCACTCACCTGTACATGTGGTGCGGGTGCAGCAGCGAGCCGAGCACGAGCGAGTGCAGGTAGACGGGCAGCACGAGCCGCGACAGCAGCGCGCCCTGCAGCCCGCACACGCACCAGCGCGCCACCTTGTCCGAGCACGACATCGTCAGCACTCACCTGTACATGTGGTGCGGGTGCAGCAGCGAGCCGAGCACGAGCGAGTGCAGGTAGACGGGCAGCACGAGCCGCGACAGCAGCGCGCCCTGCAGCCCGCACACGCACCAGCGCGCCACCTTGTCCGAGCACGACATCGTCAGCAGACGCTCGCCCTGCGAACACCACGTCAAACTCAGCAAGGGGGTGTAGGGACACATGTAAATATGTATGGCAGAGTGCTAGGTAAGCCAAATCGTGTGAAAGCGTGAGATATGTGAGGCACGGACAGTTACTGCGCACTGGTCCGAGTGAACGGTTCAATCTGGGGGTTTATGCGAAATACACACTAGAGTGAGCGGTGAGTGGTGAGTACACTAGTCAGTGGCAGTGAGTACACGAGTGAGTACACTAGTAAGTGGTAGTGATAGCGAGTACATAAGTGAGTGGTGATTACACCAGTGAGTACACTAGTGAGTGGTAGTGAGTACATAAGCGAGTGGTGAGTACAGTAGTGAGTGGTAGTGAGTGGCAGTGAGTACACTAGTGAGTGGTAATGAGTACACTAATGAGTGGTAGTGAGTACACTAATGAGTGGTAGTGAGTACACTAGTAAGTGATAGTGAGTACACTAATGAGTGGTAGTGAGTACACTAGTAAGTGGTAGTGAGTACACTAGTGAGTGGTAGAGAGTGGCAGTGAATGGTAGTGAGTGGCAGTGAGTGGTAGTGAGTGGCAGTGAGTACACTAGTGAGTGGTAGTGAGTACACTAGTGAGTGGTAGTGAGTGGCAGTGAGTGGCCGTGAGTGGCCGTGAGTACACTAGTGAGTGGTAGTGAGTACACTAGTGAGTGGCAGTGAGTACACTAGTGAGTGGTAGTGAGTGGCAGTGAGTGGCAGTGAGTGGCAGTGAGTACACTAGTGAGTGGTAGTGAGTACACTAGTGAGTGGTAGTGAGTGGCAGTCAGTACACTAGTGAGTGGTAGTGAGTGGCAGTGAGTACACTAGTGAGTGGTAGTGAGTGGCAGTGAGTACACTAGTGAGTGGTAGTGAGTGGCGGTGAGTGGCAGTGAGTACACTAGTGAGTGATGAGTACACTAGTGAGTGGTAGTGAGTTCACTAGTGAGTGAAGAGTAGGTACACTAGTAAGTGGTAGTGAGTGGTGAGTACACTAGTGAGTGGTAGTGAGTGTGACAGTGTGTGCGTGTGTGTGTGTACCTGCATGACGCCGTCCCAGGTCTGCACGGTGTTGGTGCAGTTCTTGACGGGGATGGTGCCCTCGCCTGACTCGATCTTGGTCCGGAGCTGGCCGCGGGCGAGGCGGTTGGGATGCTTGTCGGGCTCGGCGTGGTGGTGCTCGTGCGGGCTGAAGATGCGTCCGTCGCCGCAGGGCGCCGTGCTCACGTACAGGTGCACGGCGCGGGACGCCTTCAGCCGGTAGCCGCCGCCCGGGACCGGCTCCAGGTCGTTGTTCTCCAGCGGCACTGTCGGGTCTGCCACCACAGTCAAATGTTTTTATTTCAAATAGGCTTTTGCATGCTCGCATGTAACGTTACACTTCCACGGTTCCAAAAAGTTGGTCTCATGGAGAAGAGCCGGCAAGAAACTCCATAGACAGTCATTTTATTTTAAAAGAAAATTAACAAATTACAATAGTTTTCTATCTATTCCTGAGAATGAATGTTATACAATGCAAATTGAGCTAAAAATTTATTGATAAATACAAAATAATTTTAGAGCAATCGTTACGAGAAAAATAATGTATGCAATGAAAAATACACTCACCAGCCTGCTCAGCATACTGTAGTAGCTGCGCGTATAGGTGTTTCTGTAGACAGCGCCGCGCAGCCACCTGGAGGGATAACAATGATTCACCATTTTCTGTGCACTTGACAGTTGCTGTCAGTAGTAATGTTACCAGATGTGGAAAGTGCTGTCACGGCAATTAAATAATGCAAATAATTTACAAACAAACAAACTGAAATATTTTAATCGCATTTTCCAAATACAAGGAAATACGGGAAAAGTAGCGAGATGTTATGTATGTAGCATTATATGCAAGATCAACACTTCTATAACGGGATTTTGAAACCTTCCCGTAACAAAATACTCCTTAAAGTAAAGTTGTGGTTACCATGACCTGTCGTCATATAACAATCAACGGAATGAGATAAGTGATTCTAATGTGACACCTTTAAAATGAAAAGTAAATATAAAGGCAAATCTGAAATATTTTAAAGGCATCTTCTTAATAAAAGTGTAGAATTCCTTGTAAGTATCGTGAGTGCAGCATTGACATCAGTATGACAACGGCTCTGTGTGGCTGTGTGGTGAGTACGTACCTCTGCGTGGCAGTCGTTGAGCGCGCGGCCGGTGACGGACATGTGCTCGCCCGACACGCACTTGGTGCCCGTCGTCACCGCGATCACCTGCACACACAGACATACCCGCGTCAAGTCACTGCACCCGTGTGCACGTGTGTGCGTGTGTGTGCACGTACCCGGGCGTCCTCGATGCGCGAGTGCGTGGTGATGACGATGCCGGCGAGCACCTTGCGCTTGGAGTGCACCACGTCGTTCTTCATCAGCTCGTTGAACTTCTCGTTCACCAGTCTGCAGGACAGTTGTATGTGACACAGTGGTAGTACAGTGAGGCGGGTGGGGTGTTACCACTTTCTAAGTATATCTTAGACACCAATGACACGAAATATGTTTCGGATGGCACGTTAAACTGTAGGTCCCGGCTGTCATTGAATATCCTTGGCAGTCTAACCAAGGGGTATTATGTTGTCTGGGTAACTGTGTTGAGTAGGTCGGCTAGGTAGTCTGTGTGTGGGCGCCGCCGCTCCTCGCTGCACGCTACGCTACGCTATGCTGTGGGTGGGTACTGACTTGGCGATGTGGTCGGCGAGGTGCTGGCGCAGCTGCGGCGCGCTGGGGGCGGCGGCCGGCGGCGCGCGCTCCTCCAGCGCCGCCGCCAGCTCCGCCAGCTCCTTGCTGTATGCTGTGGGTGGGTACTGACTTGGCGATGTGGTCGGCGAGGTGCTGGCGCAGCTGCGGCGCGCTGGGGGCGGCGGCCGGCGGCGCGCGCTCCTCCAGCGCCGCCGCCAGCTCCGCCAGCTCCTTGCTGTATGCTGTGGGTGGGTACTGACTTGGCGATGTGGTCGGCGAGGTGCTGGCGCAGCTGCGGCGCGCTGGGGGCGGCGGCCGGCGGCGCGCGCTCCTCCAGCGCCGCCGCCAGCTCCGCCAGCTCCTTGCTGTATGCTGTGGGTGGGTACTGACTTGGCGATGTGGTCGGCGAGGTGCTGGCGCAGCTGCGGCGCGCTGGGGGCGGCGGCCGGCGGCGCGCGCTCCTCCAGCGCCGCCGCCAGCTCCGCCAGCTCCTTGCTGTATGCTGTGGGTGGGTACTGACTTGGCGATGTGGTCGGCGAGGTGCTGGCGCAGCTGCGGCGCGCTGGGGGCGGCGGCCGGCGGCGCGCGCTCCTCCAGCGCCGCCGCCAGCTCCGCCAGCTCCTTGCTGTATGCTGTGGGTGGGTACTGACTTGGCGATGTGGTCGGCGAGGTGCTGGCGCAGCTGCGGCGCGCTGGGGGCGGCGGCCGGCGGCGCGCGCTCCTCCAGCGCCGCCGCCAGCTCCGCCAGCTCCTTGCTGTATGCTGTGGGTGGGTACTGACTTGGCGATGTGGTCGGCGAGGTGCTGGCGCAGCTGCGGCGCGCTGGGGGCGGCGGCCGGCGGCGCGCGCTCCTCCAGCGCCGCCGCCAGCTCCGCCAGCTCCTTGCTGTATGCTGTGGGTGGGTACTGACTTGGCGATGTGGTCGGCGAGGTGCTGGCGCAGCTGCGGCGCGCTGGGGGCGGCGGCCGGCGGCGCGCGCTCCTCCAGCGCCGCCGCCAGCTCCGCCAGCTCCTTGCTGTATGCTGTGGGTGGGTACTGACTTGGCGATGTGGTCGGCGAGGTGCTGGCGCAGCTGCGGCGCGCTGGGGGCGGCGGCCGGCGGCGCGCGCTCCTCCAGCGCCGCCGCCAGCTCCGCCAGCTCCTTGCTGTATGCTGTGGGTGGGTACTGACTTGGCGATGTGGTCGGCGAGGTGCTGGCGCAGCTGCGGCGCGCTGGGGGCGGCGGCCGGCGGCGCGCGCTCCTCCAGCGCCGCCGCCAGCTCCGCCAGCTCCTTGCTGTATGCTGTGGGTGGGTACTGACTTGGCGATGTGGTCGGCGAGGTGCTGGCGCAGCTGCGGCGCGCTGGGGGCGGCGGCCGGCGGCGCGCGCTCCTCCAGCGCCGCCGCCAGCTCCGCCAGCTCCTTGCTGTATGCTGTGGGTGGGTACTGACTTGGCGATGTGGTCGGCGAGGTGCTGGCGCAGCTGCGGCGCGCTGGGGGCGGCGGCCGGCGGCGCGCGCTCCTCCAGCGCCGCCGCCAGCTCCGCCAGCTCCTTGCTGTATGCTGTGGGTGGGTACTGACTTGGCGATGTGGTCGGCGAGGTGCTGGCGCAGCTGCGGCGCGCTGGGGGCGGCGGCCGGCGGCGCGCGCTCCTCCAGCGCCGCCGCCAGCTCCGCCAGCTCCTTGCTGTATGCTGTGGGTGGGTACTGACTTGGCGATGTGGTCGGCGAGGTGCTGGCGCAGCTGCGGCGCGCTGGGGGCGGCGGCCGGCGGCGCGCGCTCCTCCAGCGCCGCCGCCAGCTCCGCCAGCTCCTTGCTGTATGCTGTGGGTGGGTACTGACTTGGCGATGTGGTCGGCGAGGTGCTGGCGCAGCTGCGGCGCGCTGGGGGCGGCGGCCGGCGGCGCGCGCTCCTCCAGCGCCGCCGCCAGCTCCGCCAGCTCCTTGCTGTATGCTGTGGGTGGGTACTGACTTGGCGATGTGGTCGGCGAGGTGCTGGCGCAGCTGCGGCGCGCTGGGGGCGGCGGCCGGCGGCGCGCGCTCCTCCAGCGCCGCCGCCAGCTCCGCCAGCTCCTTGCTGTATGCTGTGGGTGGGTACTGACTTGGCGATGTGGTCGGCGAGGTGCTGGCGCAGCTGCGGCGCGCTGGGGGCGGCGGCCGGCGGCGCGCGCTCCTCCAGCGCCGCCGCCAGCTCCGCCAGCTCCTTGCTGTATGCTGTGGGTGGGTACTGACTTGGCGATGTGGTCGGCGAGGTGCTGGCGCAGCTGCGGCGCGCTGGGGGCGGCGGCCGGCGGCGCGCGCTCCTCCAGCGCCGCCGCCAGCTCCGCCAGCTCCTTGCTGTATGCTGTGGGTGGGTACTGACTTGGCGATGTGGTCGGCGAGGTGCTGGCGCAGCTGCGGCGCGCTGGGGGCGGCGGCCGGCGGCGCGCGCTCCTCCAGCGCCGCCGCCAGCTCCGCCAGCTCCTTGCTGTATGCTGTGGGTGGGTACTGACTTGGCGATGTGGTCGGCGAGGTGCTGGCGCAGCTGCGGCGCGCTGGGGGCGGCGGCCGGCGGCGCGCGCTCCTCCAGCGCCGCCGCCAGCTCCGCCAGCTCCTTGCTGTATGCTGTGGGTGGGTACTGACTTGGCGATGTGGTCGGCGAGGTGCTGGCGCAGCTGCGGCGCGCTGGGGGCGGCGGCCGGCGGCGCGCGCTCCTCCAGCGCCGCCGCCAGCTCCGCCAGCTCCTTGCTGTATGCTGTGGGTGGGTACTGACTTGGCGATGTGGTCGGCGAGGTGCTGGCGCAGCTGCGGCGCGCTGGGGGCGGCGGCCGGCGGCGCGCGCTCCTCCAGCGCCGCCGCCAGCTCCGCCAGCTCCTTGCTGTATGCTGTGGGTGGGTACTGACTTGGCGATGTGGTCGGCGAGGTGCTGGCGCAGCTGCGGCGCGCTGGGGGCGGCGGCCGGCGGCGCGCGCTCCTCCAGCGCCGCCGCCAGCTCCGCCAGCTCCTTGCTGTATGCTGTGGGTGGGTACTGACTTGGCGATGTGGTCGGCGAGGTGCTGGCGCAGCTGCGGCGCGCTGGGGGCGGCGGCCGGCGGCGCGCGCTCCTCCAGCGCCGCCGCCAGCTCCGCCAGCTCCTTGCTGTATGCTGTGGGTGGGTACTGACTTGGCGATGTGGTCGGCGAGGTGCTGGCGCAGCTGCGGCGCGCTGGGGGCGGCGGCCGGCGGCGCGCGCTCCTCCAGCGCCGCCGCCAGCTCCGCCAGCTCCTTGCTGTATGCTGTGGGTGGGTACTGACTTGGCGATGTGGTCGGCGAGGTGCTGGCGCAGCTGCGGCGCGCTGGGGGCGGCGGCCGGCGGCGCGCGCTCCTCCAGCGCCGCCGCCAGCTCCGCCAGCTCCTTGCTGTATGCTGTGGGTGGGTACTGACTTGGCGATGTGGTCGGCGAGGTGCTGGCGCAGCTGCGGCGCGCTGGGGGCGGCGGCCGGCGGCGCGCGCTCCTCCAGCGCCGCCGCCAGCTCCGCCAGCTCCTTGCTGTATGCTGTGGGTGGGTACTGACTTGGCGATGTGGTCGGCGAGGTGCTGGCGCAGCTGCGGCGCGCTGGGGGCGGCGGCCGGCGGCGCGCGCTCCTCCAGCGCCGCCGCCAGCTCCGCCAGCTCCTTGCTGTATGCTGTGGGTGGGTACTGACTTGGCGATGTGGTCGGCGAGGTGCTGGCGCAGCTGCGGCGCGCTGGGGGCGGCGGCCGGCGGCGCGCGCTCCTCCAGCGCCGCCGCCAGCTCCGCCAGCTCCTTGCTGTATGCTGTGGGTGGGTACTGACTTGGCGATGTGGTCGGCGAGGTGCTGGCGCAGCTGCGGCGCGCTGGGGGCGGCGGCCGGCGGCGCGCGCTCCTCCAGCGCCGCCGCCAGCTCCGCCAGCTCCTTGCTGTATGCTGTGGGTGGGTACTGACTTGGCGATGTGGTCGGCGAGGTGCTGGCGCAGCTGCGGCGCGCTGGGGGCGGCGGCCGGCGGCGCGCGCTCCTCCAGCGCCGCCGCCAGCTCCGCCAGCTCCTTGCTGTATGCTGTGGGTGGGTACTGACTTGGCGATGTGGTCGGCGAGGTGCTGGCGCAGCTGCGGCGCGCTGGGGGCGGCGGCCGGCGGCGCGCGCTCCTCCAGCGCCGCCGCCAGCTCCGCCAGCTCCTTGCTGTATGCTGTGGGTGGGTACTGACTTGGCGATGTGGTCGGCGAGGTGCTGGCGCAGCTGCGGCGCGCTGGGGGCGGCGGCCGGCGGCGCGCGCTCCTCCAGCGCCGCCGCCAGCTCCGCCAGCTCCTTGCTGTATGCTGTGGGTGGGTACTGACTTGGCGATGTGGTCGGCGAGGTGCTGGCGCAGCTGCGGCGCGCTGGGGGCGGCGGCCGGCGGCGCGCGCTCCTCCAGCGCCGCCGCCAGCTCCGCCAGCTCCTTGCTGTATGCTGTGGGTGGGTACTGACTTGGCGATGTGGTCGGCGAGGTGCTGGCGCAGCTGCGGCGCGCTGGGGGCGGCGGCCGGCGGCGCGCGCTCCTCCAGCGCCGCCGCCAGCTCCGCCAGCTCCTTGCTGTATGCTGTGGGTGGGTACTGACTTGGCGATGTGGTCGGCGAGGTGCTGGCGCAGCTGCGGCGCGCTGGGGGCGGCGGCCGGCGGCGCGCGCTCCTCCAGCGCCGCCGCCAGCTCCGCCAGCTCCTTGCTGTATGCTGTGGGTGGGTACTGACTTGGCGATGTGGTCGGCGAGGTGCTGGCGCAGCTGCGGCGCGCTGGGGGCGGCGGCCGGCGGCGCGCGCTCCTCCAGCGCCGCCGCCAGCTCCGCCAGCTCCTTGCTGTATGCTGTGGGTGGGTACTGACTTGGCGATGTGGTCGGCGAGGTGCTGGCGCAGCTGCGGCGCGCTGGGGGCGGCGGCCGGCGGCGCGCGCTCCTCCAGCGCCGCCAGCGCGCACCGCGCCGCCGCCAGCTCCGCCAGCTCCTTGCTGTATGCTGTGGGTGGGTACTGACTTGGCGATGTGGTCGGCGAGGTGCTGGCGCAGCTGCGGCGCGCTGGGGGCGGCGGCCGGCGGCGCGCGCTCCTCCAGCGCCGCCGCCAGCTCCGCCAGCTCCTTGCTGTATGCTGTGGGTGGGTACTGACTTGGCGATGTGGTCGGCGAGGTGCTGGCGCAGCTGCGGCGCGCTGGGGGCGGCGGCCGGCGGCGCGCGCTCCTCCAGCGCCGCCGCCAGCTCCGCCAGCTCCTTGCTGTATGCTGTGGGTGGGTACTGACTTGGCGATGTGGTCGGCGAGGTGCTGGCGCAGCTGCGGCGCGCTGGGGGCGGCGGCCGGCGGCGCGCGCTCCTCCAGCGCCGCCGCCAGCTCCGCCAGCTCCTTGCTGTATGCTGTGGGTGGGTACTGACTTGGCGATGTGGTCGGCGAGGTGCTGGCGCAGCTGCGGCGCGCTGGGGGCGGCGGCCGGCGGCGCGCGCTCCTCCAGCGCCGCCGCCAGCTCCGCCAGCTCCTTGCTGTATGCTGTGGGTGGGTACTGACTTGGCGATGTGGTCGGCGAGGTGCTGGCGCAGCTGCGGCGCGCTGGGGGCGGCGGCCGGCGGCGCGCGCTCCTCCAGCGCCGCCGCCAGCTCCGCCAGCTCCTTGCTGTATGCTGTGGGTGGGTACTGACTTGGCGATGTGGTCGGCGAGGTGCTGGCGCAGCTGCGGCGCGCTGGGGGCGGCGGCCGGCGGCGCGCGCTCCTCCAGCGCCGCCGCCAGCTCCGCCAGCTCCTTGCTGTATGCTGTGGGTGGGTACTGACTTGGCGATGTGGTCGGCGAGGTGCTGGCGCAGCTGCGGCGCGCTGGGGGCGGCGGCCGGCGGCGCGCGCTCCTCCAGCGCCGCCGCCAGCTCCGCCAGCTCCTTGCTGTATGCTGTGGGTGGGTACTGACTTGGCGATGTGGTCGGCGAGGTGCTGGCGCAGCTGCGGCGCGCTGGGGGCGGCGGCCGGCGGCGCGCGCTCCTCCAGCGCCGCCGCCAGCTCCGCCAGCTCCTTGCTGTATGCTGTGGGTGGGTACTGACTTGGCGATGTGGTCGGCGAGGTGCTGGCGCAGCTGCGGCGCGCTGGGGGCGGCGGCCGGCGGCGCGCGCTCCTCCAGCGCCGCCGCCAGCTCCGCCAGCTCCTTGCTGTATGCTGTGGGTGGGTACTGACTTGGCGATGTGGTCGGCGAGGTGCTGGCGCAGCTGCGGCGCGCTGGGGGCGGCGGCCGGCGGCGCGCGCTCCTCCAGCGCCGCCAGCGCGCACCGCGCCGCCGCCAGCTTCGCCAGCTTCTTGCTCGACCCTGCGCCCCCCACCCCGCACCGACAGCCACAGCACCGAGCGAGCACAGAGACGAGAATGACAATCAATGCTACCACTACTGCAGAAACGTGAAAACACATTCTAACAATAAGGCTGCGTCCCCATCATGCACGCCGCAGCATGACCCATTCAGTCAGCGCGTGCGAACGCATCAACAGCGGAATATCGACTGAATGGGTAATGGATGGCGCACCATCGCACGCACCGTGCTGCGGCGCGGCAACGACGTGACGTTGTACGGTGACTGCGCCGCACCGTGCATGATGAGGACGCAGCCTTAGTATGCGTAAAAAATATTAAAAAGAAAACAAACCAAACTTTTAAACAAATAAATATTTTACATTGACAAAACTATACGTATAAACAGGTGTTGTGACTCACCGTATCCCTCGAACTTCTGGTCCTTGATCTGGCAGACGACCTTGAACCGCATGCTGTGGCTGAGCTGCAGCGGCGCTGTAACACCACGCAAGTGTGCACACACGTGCACGTCAGCACCACGCGCGTGCACACACGTGCACATCAGAACCATAAGTGTGCATGACGTGCACATCAGCACCACGCGCGTGCACACACGTGCACACCAGCAACACGCGCGTGCACACACGTGCACATCAGAAGCACGCGCGTGCACATCAGCACCAAGAGTGTGCACATACAGCACCACAAGAGTGCACACACAGCACCACAAGTGTGCACATACGTGCTCATCAGCACACAATTTATTTGGTGTCGGCGCAATATGTTTTAAGCTTCCATTCCTCTCTGCGCTGTCATACTAATTATTCACTCTCATTTCATTCAAGTCCTCTTTTGGACAGTCTATCCTTTTTTTCCTTTAGTCGGCCTTTTCCTCTCCATCCATCCATCTACGTTCAGACTTAATACATGTAGGTAAGATAAACACAAGTGAAATACATCAGTAGAGATTTTCTCATGTGTTTCTTTGTATGAGTAAATATGTACAACGGGTTGTGCTGCATTCCCTAACTTAAAAATCGATACGTAGTTATAAGTCGGCTGAAATAAAGCACCAGGCAGTAGGCACTCAGATACATGTGAATGTGTGTGTGTGTGTGTGTGTGTGTGCGTGTATGTGTGTGCGTAAGTGTGTGTGCGTGTGTGTGCGTGTGTAGTTACCCTGCGCGGCGGTGAGCGGGGAGCCGTCGCCGAAGGTGCAGGTGAAGGCGAGGCCCGAGTAGTTCTCGTACAGCACGTTGATGGGCGACTTGTGCGCCGCCGCCGCCGCCGCGCCGAACAGCGAGCCGGCGGGTGCCGGTGCCGCCTCCGCGCCCGGCTCGGGGGGTGTCGGGGCGGGCGACGCCGGCGCCTGCACCGCCTCCACGCACTCCAGCTGCGACGCTGCAACACGCCGGCCGTGAGGCGGCTGTGAGGCGGGTGTGTGGCGGGGTGGAGGGTGTGTGGGGGGTGCGGCGGTACCTGGCGCAGGCGCGGGCTCGTCGCTGGTGAAGTCGTGTTGCGGCGGGGGCGGCAGCGCGCGGCCGGCGCGGGCGAGCAGCGCGGCGAGGCAGGCGCGGGCGGCGGCGGCGCGCGCCTCGCGCTTGCTGGGCCCGGCGCCGCAGAAGGCGAGGTCGGCGACGCGCACGCGCACGGTGAAGGACGGGCAGTGCGCGGGGCCCGCCTGGCGCAGCACGGAGTAGGCCACGCGCACGCCGAGCTCGTTGAGCGCGGACACGGGCGACTTGCCGCCGCTGGCCACGCTGTCGGCCGCCGCCGCCAGCGCCTGCAGGTTCCACTTGAAGCCGCCGCCCACCACGATGCTCGGCGCCGGACGCTTCGCCGCCGGCTCGCCGTCTGACCGACACACACGCTCACGCTGTATACTATACACGATCACAAGTGGAAGAAGAGGGACATGGACAGGATTATTTACCAACTTATTGACTTCAGCATATAAGTGTGCTTCACGACTGACGTTAGGACATGGAATACTAACTAGGTACTAAAAACTAAACCATTACTCAAGGTAAAATGGACGATCGTTTACTTTTTTTAAATTAATAAATCGTTTAATTGTATGCGAGCAAGTTATAAAATATCAACTCATTTTAAATAATTGATCTTTTATTTTGAAACGATTAGAACACATCGCAATAATTTATAACACAAAAGAATCTCTAAAAGATGGGCAAGTTATACTAAACGTGGTTACTTTTACCACTGGTTTTACCTAGAATATATTTAACCTGTAAAAATCTGTTGAAAATTGAGTACATTTTTACCAAAACCATTATCCTAATGAAAAAGATTTTTTTATCTGCATATTGTATAAGCAAACAAAACAGCAACTCGTCCCACCACAATTTTATTACAACGGTTGTCCCAATAGTTTTTTAATTATTTTTTCTTCGACCATAACTTCTGCCCTTAAAAGTATTGACCCACATTCCCCTAGGATGACCCACGACCCTGAAGTCAATGATCCTGTCTGTAACCCTCTTCCATTTGATGCATACTTCGAGGTATCCAGTACACAACTTAATATTGGCAAAATATCACGACAACAGTATGTTAACACAAGTTCAGTACACATCGCTGCCAGACTCTATACGACTAACAGTTACTGGCCACCCATCAGTTGATGCACTATTCATCAATCGCTTCAAATAACGTGCCAATATGAATTCCTTCAACGTGCAAGTGTAATGTGTAAGTTAGCTAGCATGAAACCAGCCGTATTTCTAATGCATAATCAACAATATTGCTTGTATTCAGCTTGTATATCTTGTTCACACAATAAAGCGGACCTTTAAACTATACAGACTGTATTATTCAATATCCTAAAGACCAGATCACATAGTATAGTAGATATAATAAGTAGTAGTAGTACGTAGCACATACTTTCCATCTCGCGAAGCAGCATGTTCCCGTTCTCGCTGCACATTGATACAGCACGCACTCACTATCACCACTACACCAGTACTTATTGAATATGTATTATATTTGTATCGAGTCGGGAGAGCGACGGACACCGCGAGAGCACTTCACATGTGGACTTCACTTCAACAGTTTTGACAGCACAGTGACAAAAGTTATAATAAATATACAATGTGAGGGTAGCACGAGATATGTCACTTAGGGGCCGGTCATTAATTACGTGACGTGTTTATTTTAATTTTTTGTCCCTCCCTCCCATCTTCATGAAATGTCGTGAGATTTTATTCAACCCTATCCCCCAATCCCACGTGAGATTTTTCAAAATGTGTTTTTTTTTGCGTAAAACCGTTAGATTATTTCTGCAAAAAAAAAATACTTCGCGTTTTTATTTAAGACTAGTAATCAATATTGCTGAGAGTTTAATTATAATGTAAACAATACTTAAATCTTGAAAATACTTGTTTTTTTTGTATCGTTCAGAAAAAAATTGCATGATATTTACCGAGACCCCGTATTTTCTGAATCGTACGTACTTTATGAACGCCCCCTTACTCGCACGTTCAGATAACTTAAGGCTTATGTTTAACTGATCACCAGAAATAGTAACAAATAGCAGACAAAAATAGTAAATGATCACCAAAATGAAACTCGCATTTTAATGTAAAATGATAACCAAAGTTTTAACACTTTGCTATCCTATTTAAGTGAAATTACACCAAAATAAATCATGCGCAAGCCAAAAATAGTAAATGATCACCAAAATTTAACCACCATTTTAAAGTAAAATGATAACCAAAGTTTTTACATTCTGCTATCCTATTTAAGCAAAATGAGTCCAAATAAATCATTGTTATCCCAAAAGTAGTAAATGATCACCAAAAGTAGTCAATGATCATCAAAATTATACCAGCGTTTTAATATAAAATGATAATCAAAGTTTTTACATCTTGCTATCCTGTTTAAGTAAACTGACTCCAAAAAAATAAGTTCGGCCTGATACAATAAATGTAATAACATTATGGGGACCCTTTTCCTGCACTAGGGTGGAAAATTGTCTATTGCATGCCTCTAACTAAACAGTGCGATAAGAGTGTGTTTTCGAGGGAGTGTATTGAGAAACACATTCTTCTTCTTCTTTCTCCTGCCCTGTTCCCAATTTTACTTGGGGTCGGCGCAATATGTCATTTTCTTCCATTTTCCCCTGTCACTCGTCATATTGACACTCACGCATGCATTGCAAGCCGGACACATAACTTAATATGGCATCATAATACTTTATTTGATAATAAGCCTACATTTTATGGCAATCACAGTGACTTATTTAGGCAAAAATAATACATTTATTTGGTCGTCAAGAGTTGGTGATCATTTACTAAATTTGGTGGTCGAATACAATTTAAAGTGAACTCGTGACTAAAATAGCTGGTACTATTACATTTTTAGACTTTATTTTTCTGGTGTTCAGTAGATTTTTCTGGTTGCAAAACTAAGGGTATCAAAGCATTTTATGGTGGTCATTATATTTGTTCCCATAACTTAATGTAATGACCGCCTTGTTTCATATTGTCAACGTAGCGCATTCAAACTGTACTAATATGTTGCCTAATAAAAGTTTATTATGTTTAACAGTACAGACAGTGACACGAGACAATGGCGTTAGTATTATGTTATCTATACGAAACATTGTCCACAGACGTCTGCTCCCTATATTGTATCTATCTGTTGTATAGCCTACTACAGATAGGGATAGCCTAACACGTGAAATGTTTGGTTGGTTTTCATTTAGCACATGTGAAGAACATTGTCTAAATGCTTTCATTAATACATTAGTAGACAAATACATATTTGTAATACATATTAAGTTTTTGTGATTTTTTGAGTAAGCAGTGTACAATTACATGTATAATATATTGAAAGACTACGATCAGAATGACCAGTGAGCACGTAATGACGCGATGTATAGATCTATCGTCAAGTAACTTTGCCACTGTGAAGTTGCCTACTGTAGTGTCCGACGCTGGTATAGTTATCTACACGGAAGAGAAAAACAAGTGGAAGTGCCATGCATGCAGCTGTTGCGCCCGTTGCAGGTTTGTGTGCTGCATCGTTACACTCCTGTGTCACCCAAAATGAGTAGACACTTATTTCGTTAAACACCTCTACATGACTTTAAATGTGTTTCTGTGTTTTCAAACTGGTTCTGGTAGTGTACAGGTATATGCATGGTACAACGCTGTGTACTCACAGTAGTTGTCGTAGTGCGCGCGCTTGTGCGACGCCGCGCGTGACGTCACCGCCTCCGACTCATCGCTCCCAGTCTGAAACACATACACATGTAAACTATAGACATGCTCTATCAGCTCTATGGAAGAACTTAAACTATGTCATGTAATATAGGTTCAGTTTTTTTATTTGATTTCATTGATTAAATGATCAATGACAATTTTTAAAATACTTATGAGAAAGATATTAATAAAACATTGCAATAAATAACAATAAATGTTGTTTCTTTCCTGAACGAAGCCAAAATCTTGTGTACATAAAATACTTACTTATATTTATAAATAATTCTGACATACTTAATGTACATAATGTATGGATTGTTGGTTCAGCTGAAACATTGGGTAAAGAAGTAACCGCTGGCATATGCAAGTAGTTTATAATGAAGTTATTCAATACCCGTGCTAGATACAATAATTCTGATTCTGGTAATGATATGAAAGTTAGTTAGTATGCTACACGCTCAATGAAAAACTAAAATGATTAATTCAAAATTCTGTAATGAACAGTTGAGGCCCTGAACATGTGTCCAGACTACATGATATCCAGTGGCATGCAGTGGTTCCCGCGGGACACGCTGCCAGACACAGGGCTGTGGACGTGGAGCGCGCGTGTGCAGTGCGAGGGACTCACCCATGTGACAAATGTATCTGAAACACAGACAAACACACTTAGCAGAACAAATACTACTGCTATGTGAGGCTTGTTATATGGATACCTTGCTTTCACACAGTTCTTCAGTAAGGCCACAAGAGTTTCAGTTTTTTCTTTGTAAGTGTTTTATAATAGATTCCAGTCACATTCTGTGTATAATGGTAATGTCATAGCTTGTTAGTGCTGACAACTGGTTTGAAAACTGATTCTACTATTTGGAAGCTAGACTACTCCCCACATAGGCTATATTTTGTCAGAGTACGGGCAGTAGTTTCCACAGGATGTGGCAAGTATTTAATAAATATTCTACCTATTGTAGCTTTAAGTTTTATGTTATTAAAATAAAAGTAATCTCATGTCTTTAGTCTATCTCAAGTAATGTTATATATATATCATCCACACACTCCACATCTCTTGAGCTCTGAGCACTACTTGAGTATTAGCCTACTACACATACTGTGTACAGTACAAGTTATATCGTTATTGCTCGCACATACATAGTGTAGCTCTACAGGGTCTATGAGCCCCAGACCCCTCGTCACTAGTCACTGAATCTACAGCGAACAGCTGAGCGACGTCGTGGCGCAAACACTTTCCAATATAAACAACTTTGAGGTTAGCTCTAACGATATCTTGCACATTCGTACATCGCCTCGCTCGCCACACACTTCCCTGCACAGTGAGTTCGTGCAGCTGCATACACTCACCGTTCTTAGTGAAGTCTGTAAAGTTATTATCCATTTCTTTACAATAACATAACAAGATTAGCGCAGACTCGGCAGTAGCGCGCGCTGCGGCGCCCCGGCTCGTCGGCACCGACCACAACACTCTCACAGCGATAACAAACAAGCCGCCACTTATAGTTTGACCAGAATATCCGTGTTATCATAAACTCGCGGAACTTTAGCGCCAACCAACAACAATCGATTGATTTCTCTCGTCCAACCTGTTTGACACTTGGAGAAAGTTGACAGCTTGACAGTGACGTCTTAGAGAGGTGCGTTCGTAACTCCTCTCAGTAATAACGGTTTTTGAAATATACCGGTTTCATTAAATTAATACAGTTAAATCCAATTTTTATAGCTACTATAGCAAAACCTAGGTTTTGGTTTACAAAAGAAAGACCCGATGTGACAGTTAAAATAAATAACAGATTACCTAAGGACTTACGAAACGACAATAAAAAAAATATATTTCATAAAAAATTCAAAATTACCTAATCCTAAACTTCTTTTACTCAATCCCAGAATATTTGTAATGTAAAATGACTACTTACAACCCCCTGCAAGCTTTTTCTAAATAAAATAATAAAAAACATGATAACGACACTATGACCTTGAGGCAAAGTTTACCTGCCCTGTACACACCGGGTGGGTGGGCGGGGCATTTTTTGACGTTTCGTAAAAGATATCGAAACGGGAGTGGTGTCAAAAGAAGCGTCTCGACGAGAGCTATCCAATGGTATATAATTGAGAGTAAGTATAGAACAAAATTTCAAAGATTTAGTCGAAAAACTGATTTTACCTAAAAGTGTCAAAAATAAACACAGAATAACGTTTGGTTTGCCGAAATTGGTAGGCAAAATTCGCACTCAATAGGCCCGATAAGAAAGCACATGTTTTGTCACATATATCTATCACAAATTAACTATCAGAGTGAAAATAACTCGATTTTATGACACATAAGCTTACAAAAATAAAATGAAGTGAAACATAATGTTAAATACATAAACGCAATATGCGGTTCTCTACAGTGGTCTTACCTTCTTACAAACAAACTAATGAAATCTAAAACGTGACGTTCTGCTACTGGAACCTCAAGAAATAAGTCCTAACGTCCTAAAACCAAACATATTGCAAAGTTATGGACTTCCAGCAATCTAATTTTGTACAACGTATAATATTCGACACAACTTTGAGTACCTACCTAACCTAGCGAACCCTAGCTTTGAGCAACCCAACATGAAGAAACCTAACTTTGTGCAACCCAACATAGATAAACCTAACTTTGAGCAACCTAACAAAGCGAAACCTAACTTAGCGAAACCTAACTTTGAGCAACCTAATCTAGCAAAACCTAACTTAAGTAATCTATCCTAGAGAAAAACCCCCCGACCCAAAAAAGTATGCAATAATTATGACAAAAGGTTAAAAACGCTAAACCCTATAAAAAGCAAAAAATAACTTTTAACACTACGTAAACTAAATTTTGTCGTGTCGGGGGACCGCTCTAATTCATTACTTCAGATACGTGTTTTTTTTTTAAACGATTGTTGTAATTAGGTAGGTATCATTTGATTTATGTAAGTATTTATGAAGGTAAAAAGCGGTCCCCCGACACGTCAAAATTTAGTTTACGTAGTGTTAAAAGTTATTTTTTGCTTTTTATAGGGTTTAGCGTTTTTAACCTTTTGTCATAATTATTGCATACTTTTTTGGGTCGGGGGGTTTTTTAAATTTATAATTTAATTTTATTTCATGCTTTTTAAAGGAGCTCCTTAATTTTTCCTTCTTTCATTTAATTTATTTTATCTTAAGATGGGGTCGCTATATGCGATCTCGGCCAAAGGAAGCTGTTAAACAATCCTCATGACAAACTGGCTCTGGGAGAATTGCACAGATTGAGAAACAATAAAGATTAACCTTTGGACATTCTAGATTTTCAGCAAAAATATAAATCGGTTTATCCGTTTCATTCCGGTATTCCAGGGTTTCATCCGCCACATCCCATTTCCAGCATCAGGTTCTCGTCAATCAGAAACATGAAGAGAACTCGTCAAGACAAATTCAACGAGCCCAAACTCGATGGGTTTACTAAAAGGCAGTTCAGGGTTACGTCTCCTACCTTCGTGCCCTAACAGCAGACCAGCTCAGTGGTTCCAAAAGACATTAGTGTTTCAAATTTCAGATCCCACATATACTTGCAAGTAAACTGAGCGTGTAACATTCCTATCACATCTAGCAAACGAGCTGATGACCTTGAAGACCTGAACCGATTTCCACCAAACATAGCTAAGAACACTCCCGACTGACATACCTTTTAAACAAAAAAAACCGCATTACAATCGGATCATCCGTTTGGCAGCTACGATGCCACATACACACACACACACACACACACACACACACACACACACACACACAGACACGTCAAACTTATAACACCCCGTCGTTTTTGCGTCGGGGGTTAAAAATAGCTTTGAGCAATATAATATAGTGAAACCTAACTTTAAGCAAACTAACGAAGCGAAACCTAACTTTGAGCAACCTAATCTAGCAAAACCTTTTTTTTTTTTTTGGGAGGGGGAAATCCTCATGAACTTCCTCCGCCTGGGGAAAGGCGGAGGGGTATGCCGGACTCCTACCGGCTAAAACCCCCTTGTGTCCCTCTTGCACGTGTGCGCGGGGCCGCGGGAATCCAGATTCTTCCGCAGCCCCACACTAGTGCTGGCCCTCGCACGGGCCTCGTCTCTTGCACGGGGTAGTGAGGTGTTCGCCTACCCCGTGCATCATCTCAGGGGCACGCGCCGACACACGCGCGTGCCACCGCCTCGGGTCCACTGAGTAGGGGCGGGAACTTCCCCAAGTCCCTCGCCCTTGAACCCATTCATGGGGGGCGGAAGAGGGCGTTGTCCGCCCTTCTCCTGCGCCCGGTGCGCCTTCTGCGACCGGGGAAGGGAGTCAAAATCTCCCTCTCCCGTTCCGCAGATTCCTTCTGCGACATCACGTCCTCGCAAAAGGAAACCACCGCGTCCCACGACTCTGCACTGCCGACCATCCTCTGCACCACAGCCGGCAGCGACAGATCGTCTCCGATTTAATCTAGCAAAACCTAACTTAAGTAATCTATCCTAGCGAAACCTAGCTTTGAGCAAAGCAACATGGGGAAACCTAACTTTGTGCAACCCAACATAGATAAACCTAACTTTGAGCAACCTAACAAAGCGAAACCTAACTTAGCGAAACCTAGCTTTGAGCAAAGCAACATGGGGAAACCTAACTTTGTGCAACCCAACATAGATAAACCTAACTTTGAGCAACCTAACAAAGCGAAACCTAACTTAGCGAAACCTAACTTTGAGCAACCTAATCTAGCAAAACCTAACTTAAGTAATCTATCCTAGAGAAAAATAGCTTTGAGCAATATAATTTAGTGAAACCTAACTTTAAGCAAACTAACGAAGCGAAACCTAACTTTGAGTAACCTATCCTAGCGAAACCTAACTTTGTGCAACCCAACATAGATAAACCTAACATTGAGTAACCTAACTTAGCGAAACTTAACTTTGAGCAACCTAATCTAGCAAAAACTAACATTGAGTAACCTAACTTAGCGAAACCTATCCTAGCGAAACCTAGCTCTGAGCAACCCAACATAGGGAAACCTAACTTTGAGCAACCTAACGTAGTAAAACAAGTATTCTGCCGTGCTACCGAAAAAGGGCACAACTAACATTTTTAAAAACTTCACCTATTTAATAATTAAAAAGGTGAAGTTTTGTTGACTGAGTGAAGGTATGTACAATGGGTGAAGTTGTGTAGACTGGGTGAAGTTGTGTACAAAACACCCCGGGACCACAGTCACAGTTAGGTTTGCTCAGGATTAGGTTAGGTTTGCTCAGGATTAGGTTAGGTTTGCTCAGGATTAGGTTAGGTTTGCTCAGGATTAGGTTAGGTTTGCTCAGGATTAGGTTAGGTTTGCTCAGGATTATGTTAGGTTTGCTCAGGATTAGGTTAGGTTTGCTCAGGATTAGGTTAGGTTTGCTCAGGATTAGGTTAGGTTTGCTCAGGATTAGGTTAGGTTTGCTCAGGATTAGGTTAGGTTTGCTCAGGATTAGGTTAGGTTTGCTCAGGATTAGGTTAGGTTTGCTCAGGATTAGGTTAGCCGCATGAGTGATTTCGCCGATTTCCAAAATTCGCACAAAGCGCACCTGTTCGAAAAAAAAATGGCGCGCCGCTGCGCCAGATGGCCGAGTTCACAAGATGTTTTTTTTTATGACTCATTGGTAACATAAGCAATCTCAAGTGTTGTTTTTGTTCAAGCTAATGAATGACTCTTTCAAGTGGTATCAGGTTTTTGTTAACATTGAGCTTCGAATGTTTATATTTTTAGATGTAAACAATGACTAGTTAAAAAAAAAACATTGTTTGACCTTGTACAAAAGAATGTTTTTAAAAGCTGAATTATTAAACCCTTAGGTTAAAACTCGCTTGCACACACAAAGACTATATTCTTATTGTATAATAACACCGTAATTAATACAATAATACGTACAAATAACCGAAATAATGATTAAATTACAAGGACAATCTTCCGCCTAACGCGCGAAAACCAACGAACGACTGACTTTGACATTATTTTTTCAATCCGAATGAACTATTGTGGAACTATTGTCGTATTCTTAGCATGAAGAAATGTATTAAGAATCGTGTAGAAAAGAGAAAAGGTATTAAAACACCGTGTAATAGAAAGAAACAAATATATTGTGATGTGTATCGCACTGGAACGCAAAAAGGGACAAAAGTCACTTGGGTGCGCTTTACTGTCAAAACGAAAAAGGGACAAAAGTCACTTGGTAGCGTTTGAGCGGTTAGGTTAGGTTAGGTTAGGTTAGGTTTCGGGGACATGACGGTGCCGGTCGGCACCTCATGACGTGCGGTGTTCCACAGGGATCGGTGCTGGGGCCGCTCCTGTGGAACATCGGTTACGATTGGGTGCTGAGAGGCGAACTCCCGTCGGGCGCCGACTTGACGTGTTATGCGGACGACACGCTTGTCACTGCCCGGGGGAGCTCGCACAGGGAAGCAGCGTTGATAGCCACGGCTGCGGTGTCACAGGTGGTGAACCGCATCCGGCGCCTGGGCCTGGAGGTGGCCCTCAACAAGTCGGAGGCCATGGTGTTTCATGGCCCCCGACGCGCGCCGCCGTCGGGATCACACATCGTGGTCGGTGGAGCCCGGATAGCTGTCGAGTCCACCATGAAGTATCTGGGATTGGTGCTCGACAGCCGATGGGAATTCGGCCCCCACTTCCGGCGGCTGGTGCCCAAGCTGATGGGTGCAGCGGGCGCGCTGTCAACGTTGCTTCCTAACATGGGGGGCCCGAGCGCCGCCTGTAGGCGGTTGTACGTGGGAATCGTGCGGTCCATGGCCCTATATGGGGCCCCTGTGTGGGCGATGGACCTGGCGGCCAGCACTCTAGCCATTCTGCGCAGACCGCAGAGGGCGATGGCCGTCAGAGTCGTCCGCGGGTATCGCACGATTTCCTACGAGGCGGCTTGCGTCCTGGCCGGATCCCCGCCCTGGGACCTAGAGGCTAAAGTACTCGCGTCGCTGTATCGGTGGCGCGAGGAAGAGCGGGCACGGGACTCGAGGCCGGTGCAGCGGCAGATAGCGCAGCGCCGAGCAGAGCTCCGTCAGGTCTTGGTGGCGGAATGGCGGCAGAGGCTTCTGCGCCCTACCGCCGGCCTCGCCACCGTCGAGGCGATCCGGCCAGTGCTCGACGACTGGCTCGGGAGAAGGCACGGCTCCCTGTCGTTCAGGGTGACGCAGGTGCTGTCGGGGCACGGCTGCTTCGGCAAGTACCTGTGTCGCATAGGCAGGGAGCCGGACGCTCGGTGCCACCACTGCGTCCATGGCGGGGAGGACACGGCGCAACACACGTTCGTTCAGTGTGTTGCTTGGGAGGAGCAGCGCCGTGTCCTCACAAATGAAGTAGGAGGCGATCTGTCGCTGCCGGCCGTGGTACGGAAGATGGTCGGCAGCGCAGAGTCGTGGGACGCAGTGGTGTCCTTCTGCGAGGACGTGATGTCGCAGAAGGAAGCTGCGGAACGGGAGAGGGAGATTTCAACTGCCGATCCCGCCCGCAGCAGGCGCTCCGGGCGCCGGAGGAGGGCAGACAACGCCCTCTTCCGCCCCCCATGAACGGGTCCAGGGGCGAAGGACTTGGGGAAGTCCCCGCCCCCTATTCAACGGACCCGAGGCGGAGGCGCGCGCGGGTGTCGACGCGCGCCTCTGAGGCGTTGCACGGGGGAGTTTAACACCTCACCCCCCCCGTGCCCGAGGCGAGGCCCGCAAGGCGGGCCAGCACCAGTGCGGGGCTGCGGAAGAATTTGGATTCCCGCGGCCCCGCGCCCACGTGTAAGGAGGACACAGGGGGGTTTTAGCCGGTAAGAGTCCGGCACACCCCTCCGCCTCTCCCCAGGCGGAGGAAGTCCATGAGGATTTCCCCCCGAGAAAAAAAGAAAAAAAAAAAAAAAAAAAAAAAGGTTAGGTTAGGTTAGGTTAGGTTAGGTTAGGTTAGGTTAGGTTAGGTTAGGTTAGGTTAGGTTAGGTTAGGTTAGGTTAGGTTAGGTTAGGTTAGGTTTGCTCAGGATTAGGTTTGCTCAGGATTAGGTTAGGTTTGCTCAGGATTAGGTTAGGTTTGCTCAGGATTAGGTTAGGTTTGCTCAGGATTAGGTTAGGTTTGCTCAGGATTAGGTTAGGTTTGCTCAGGATTAGGTTAGGTTTGCTCAGGATTAGGTTAGGTTTGCTCAGGATTAGGTTAGGTTTGCTCAGGATTAGGTTAGGTTTGCTCAGGATTAGGTTAGGTTTGCTCAGGATTAGGTTAGGTTTGCTCAGGATTAGGTTAGGTTTGCTCAGGATTAGGTTAGGTTTGCTCAGGATTAGGTTAGGTTTGCTCAGGATTAGGTTAGGTTAGGTTAGGTTAGGTTAGGTCAGGTTAGGTTAGGTTAGGTTAGGTTAGGTTAGGTTAGGTTAGGTTAGGTTAGGTTAGGTTAGGTTAGGTTAGGTTAGGTTAGGTTAGGTTTTTTTTTTTTTTTTTTTTTTTTTTTTTTTAATTGAACTTTGTTTTCATTTTGTATAGATGTTGTTTCACAATGTTGTTGGCGACGGCAGCTCGCGCGATTTGATACGTTTGCTGCCGTAACCCAAGATGTCGCAAGTTGTTTTATATTTTTTTTTTTTTAAGGGAAAAGAGTAATATATATTATATATTTGATATTTATAGTATTTCAATAGATAGAATAGATAAATATACAAATAATGAGAGATAATAACTTTAAGTACCATTGTAGGCTTTAAGATTAGAATATATGTGTCGCACGAGCTCCGTATAACTTGCTAGCGCTTCCTCTTTCTTAAGAAGTTCTGGCAAGCTATACGGGTCAATGTCATAGTACGCGCACAACGACTCATGGCGCACCCGCCCCGCAGCGAACCTCGGACAATCTGTCAGCAGGTGCGTCACTGTCTGGGGTATACTGGTGTTACAGGGACAGCAGTCATCCGGAGTGATGTGGAATCGACGTAGGTACGTTTTATGGAAGCCGTGGTTGGTGAGTATTTGTGTTATATGGAAGTGAATGTCAGTGTGTTTTCGGAATTGTTTGATGTCGGTAAGATTTGGGAAAATATTTTTGGTGTGCTGTCCTTGTTCACTGGATGAATAGCGTGCCTGCCAAAGGTCCAGGCTTTGCATGCGGAGTTTATGTTTTACATATGAAATTGGGAAAGAGCTGTAGTCCGGGGTTTTGTGAAGCTGAGTCGCCAGTTTTGCCGCGGCATCGGCAGCCTCGTTGCCGACATTGCCCCTGTGTGCCTTGACCCATTTTAATGTGATCTTTTTTGTGTCGCGATGCGTGTGTATAATTTTGTGTATCTGTGTGACGAGTGGATGTGTGTTACTTCTATCTGCTATTGCTAGTAGTGAAGATTGAGAGTCTGTGTAGATGACGGTGTTTTTATATTTGCGAGTCGCCCATTTGCAGGCCTCCAGGATGGCGAAGAGCTCAGCCTGGAAGACCGTGCAAGAGTCGTGTAGTTTAAGTTTTTTAGTTATGGTTGGTTGTTCTGAGCCACCTGGGTCAAAGCACACAAAAGCAGCTCCCACAGCGCCACTGTCTAGCTTGCTGCCGTCGGTATATATTTGGTGCGTTTCGTCCGTTTCTTGGTGGTTTAGATGGGATTTGGTGATTCTCAAAGCTGGGTGCAGTAGTTCGCGTACAGGTGTGGGTCGCTCCAGCAGAATATCTTCTGGTAGAAAGCTAGTGGTGTTGGTTAGGCGAGTTTGCTCGATCTGATGTACCTCGAGGACTCTGAGGTCAAGTGGAATGAGCTGCGCCAGCGCCAGTGCAGCGTTAGTGGACACTGTCCTGAAGGCGCGGATGGCCTTTAGCGCGAAGCCTCGTTGCAGGCTGGCCAGATCCTTGCGTGCGCTCTTTTGCCTTGCCACTTGACCCCATATTCCCGCAGCGTAGGTGATGATCGGCTCGATGACATGTAGGTATATGGTGCGTGTGTTTTCGGGGTGTGTGCCCCAGGTTGGCCTGGCGTAGATGCACAGTTTCTTGTAGATGCGTGAGGCCTTGCCTATTACATATTTTAGGTGTCTTTTGAATGTGAGCTTTTCATCAATGATGATGCCCAGCAATTTAATTTCAGGCACGAATGTCAAGTCCGTGCCGTCCATATGGAGCTGCACGGACTTGGCCTTCGGCGTGAAAGCAATGACTTGTGTCTTCGCTGGGCCAAAATTGAGTTTCACTTTAGTTCCCCAGTTACTAATTTCGGACAGGACGGTATTTGACACGCTCTGCAGTTCTTCATTATTGTCCGCGGTGACTATAAGGAGGACATCATCCGCAAAGGCCTGCATGTGGCATCCCGCTGGCAGCTGCATGTCTAGGAGTTCATCCAAGATCATGTTCCACAGAACGGGGCCACACGCAGACCCCTGTATGCACCCCTTTGTGAGTGTTTTACGCGCGCGCACTCCGGCGTGATCCAAAGTGACTACTCGATCCCTGACGTAATCCTTGATGAGCCCGTAGATGTTATTGGGCACATCAAGATTGGCGAGACGTTGGAAGAGTGCGGGCCACCAAGCATTGTCAAACGCCGCCTTGATATCCAAAGAGACCGCGATTACAAGTTTTTTACTCTCTTTTGCGAGGCGGATGAAGTCCAGAGCGGTGTGAACGGCTAGCGTCGTGTTTCTTTGTTGCCGAAAGCCAAACTGGTTGTTGTTGAGTTTGTTCTCCGACTCTGCTTTATGGACGACCCTTTTGATAAATAATTTCTCCAGTAACTTCCCGAAGACCGGAAGCAGTCCTATGGGGCGGAAGGATTTAAGATCCATGTGGTCGTCTTTGCCCGGTTTGGGAATGATCTTTACGTAGGCCTCCTTCCACGCTCCAGGAAAGTACTGGAGTGAGAGACATCTATTTAAAATATCTGTCATAAGACGGGGGTATATCTTTGTGAACTTATGACAAATATCTGATGTTAGATTGTCTAATCCGGGAGCTTTTTTCGGACTTATGGAGCTAAGTTGCTCAAGCACCTCTTCCTCCGTGAAGGGAAGATCATCCGGGGTGTTGATAGAATAGCTGTTGTAGTGTGTGCGTAGCTGTCTTTGCTCCGGGGTTTGGTCCGGGGAATCATCGGGGTAGAAGTGCTTGAGCAAGGCGTTTGCAGTCTCTTCTGCATCAGCCGTATACCTATCTCCTATTTTTAATGTAGTGGGAGGTCTTCTTGGTGCTGTTTCCTTAAGGAGGCGATTGGTGAGGGACCAGACGTTCTCTTTGGTTTGTAGCTCGCAGAACTTACGGAAGCCTTCGGTGGATGCGCGTTTCATTTCGTCACTATACTGCTTCTTTTTGATGACCTGTTCCTCAAGCAGGGCGTCAAGGGGTTGGCCAGATAGTTTTGCCGAGTGAATTTGCCGGTGAAGGCTTATGACTTCCCCCTTGAGCCGCTGCAGTGTATCGCTCCACCAAGGAGGTTTCTGCTTGACTTTTCCACTTCTGACGGGCATCGTTTCCTTGCAACAATTTCGTATCAACGATGTTATACGACTAATGAGAGCCTCGAGCTGTTCCTTGTCTAGGGTGCTAACGTCACTGTCGAGTATGTCGGAAAGTGCCACCTCTTGCAGCACGGCATCCCTGAATGCTGCCCAGTCCGCTTTTTCGGTGTTAAACATGAAAGTTGAGGCGTTGCCTGTACCGGATGATGTTGGTTTCTCTGCGTTTATGTGAAACTCTATGGCATTATGCTGTGACGTGGTGCAGCATTCAAGGTTGACCCTCCACTCTCCGACCATATCGAAGGCTTGGCCGGACGCTAATGTCACGTCTATGATAGACGATCGATCGCGCCCGTGCGTCACCGTCTCGAATGTCGGGGTGTCGCCAGTGTTGCAGATGAACATGTCATTAGTGTGTGCTAATTCCATTAAGTCGTTGCCTCTCGGGTTTGATCTAGTGCTTCCCCATGCTGGGTGCCAGCCGTTGAAGTCACCTCCAAGTATGCACTTGTAGCGCGATGTAGTTTTGAGGAAGTAGTCGATGGCCGCTAGCGTGGATGATGTATCGTCTCTTGGTTCCACATAAGCGGATCCCAAGTACAATTTCTGATGACCGGTCTTGACTTGAATGACACATAGATTGGCAGTCGATAGACTGGACTCTCCCAAAACCACAGCGCGCCCCTGCTTCACAAGAATGCACGCTTTGACGTTGGACCCTCTCGAGTACTGGTAGATGTCTATTCCAGAAATCGGCTTCACCTCTTTGCCAGAGCCTATATAGGGCTCGGACAGCAAGGCAATGTCGTATTGGCCATTATAAAAATATGTAAAAAATTCGTGGAGACTATTTTTAGATCGATCAATGTTACACTGTAATATTTTAATGAGTTTATTTTCCATAATCAGTACGGTTAATAATTTTGTTTTTGACTGATTTCACTCGAGGGCAGTTGTTGGAGGTGGCCATGTGTCCGACGTCATGGGTAGTTTTAAATTTGGTATTGTGCTGCAAGCAGTTGTAGCACTTGGGTGCGCCTTTCTTCTCGCGCAGAGGGCAGCTGCTGGTGTTGTGCCCCTCTTCCGAGCAGTAAGAGCAGGGTGCCTGTGTCGCGGTACATTTTGCTTTAATGTGACCGAACTGCAGGCATTTCCTGCATTGGAGGAATGTAGAGAAGTCTTCTGCGTGTACCCGTTGGTAGTCCACGCAGACGCGCCCCATGTCTATTATTTTGCGCCATATGGTGGGCTTGGCGATTAGGACGGCGTTGTACAATTTAGGGTTGCGGTTATTTCGCTTGAATGCGAGCCGCAGGTCATCGCTGTCAACAGCGAGGGCAG